>CM073759.1:113974400-116457341 GCA_037127475.1 Arma custos
TAAGGCTTTAGTGGACATATTGTGCCAATACCTTGACAACTATGAAGTCACAACCTGGAGTTTAACTTAGGTAATTGCCTGGTTGTGCAGTCTGTGAAGTAGTTAACCAAAGAGGATATTGAGATGTCTTTGGCAGAACTAAGATTTTGTGCTATATGTGAAGTCAGTAAGTTTAAAATTATAGAGATGTATACTGAACGGCAAATAGTTCAGTATATTACTCATTCGACATTACAAATGCAACATCTTGTTTTCACAGAGCGAATCCGCTCAACGTCTCAGGGTTGTCGAGAAATAAAAATCCCTTCACAAGCCAAACCATTCATTTCGAGTAGGCTCGTTATGTTAATGATTTGCAAGTAATTAATGAGCTGTCTGCGATCCAGAATGATAATTTCACGTCAAAAGAGCTATCTTTCTTTTTTCGGCCATAAAAAGAAATATCTAACAGTGGATGCTGATGATTGTAGACTTTTTATAACACTTTCTTAAAAGGAAAAATTTTGTCATAAAAGAAATCAAATATATTTATTTTTTTATTTAGGAACGTATAGTAAAAGTAATGAAATAACAAATATATATTATTTACATTTTATTAGTTGATTATTTAAATATATATACTTATATCTTCTTTTCAAATGTATGAAGACTCGAATGTCAATCAAATTATTAAGAAAAAAAGAACTTATTGTTAGTAATATTAAATGTTTTCTGGCGTAACAACAAAAGATAAAAAAAGCGATGATTATCTAAAAATTTCATTAACCACAACCAAAAATAATTTAGAGAATAATTATATTTGTCTTACTGATTTAATAGGAAGTGTTCACGAAGGCTTGGCAGTTTTTTATATCCCAGTTCGTTTTTAGCTTATCTTTGTTGAAAAATATATTAATCATAAAAAAAACACAACAATTTTATTAAAGGAGGCCGGAGTCTTCAAACCAGTCGTGTCTCAAAGGGTTTCTCAGGAATAACGGTATTTCATTAAAAAAGAGAGCATGCCTACTCCTTTCTTAGAATCTTCTTTAAATTACATTTCTTATTTAGAATTATCTTGTTTTACTTTTCTTATGAACAAATATCCATCAATTATATAAACTTTAGTTTTAATAGACTGATTATAATTTTAAAAACAAAACACAATTGGGTGAAAAAATTAAAGCAATTTTATAATATAAACTGTTCAAGTACTTTTCGAATAAGTAGTGAAAACAATAATTTAAAGGAATATAAAAGAAATGACAAATAAATAAAGCTTTTCATTATGCATGTTAGCTTCTGTACAGAACTACCTGATCCAATCCAGACCAACTTCTAAAACAATCCTTTGCTAGGTGATTAATGAAGTTCGTCGGATATAGAAACCGTAACTCCTTGAATAATGTCTGGTTATACAGAGTATTAAAGAAAGAAAATTGTGTAGTAGGACCTCAGTATCCACATTCGACATAACGACTTTAAGGACTGATCAACATACTTTAACGACGTAGGATTGATCAACATACTAGCCAAGCGAAAAATAATACCTGGTCATAAATTATGATGTTTTCCATCATATAAAACACATATATTAGATAGACAAAAATTACTGATGGAGTATTAAAGCGAAGCAGTATCGGCATACTTCTGGATGTCACGCAGTGTGGATGCAGGCCATTTCAAATCCTCTATTATTTCAGCTGCCATTCTCCAGTCCCTGACACACATGAGCGATCTTGCATCCACCGCTAACTCCATCTATCCACTTCATCTTAAACCTGCTCACTCTCACCAGATTCTCTCATCCAGCTGGTTGTTACCATCTATCCCCATGCTTAAAATTTAAAATTATTAATTAAAATTAATTTAAGTAAATGTACCTACTCGAATAACAAATTCAACATAGAAGGTCATGAGGGAATCTTCTTTTCAGACGCCTTGGAGGATTACCAGGGATTGAAGAGGTTGCTAGATTTGAAACTAGTGGGTTTGAGCGGGACTTTACTTTTCTTTATCGAAAGTTTGAGACAAATGGGGCATTAAGGCCCTTGTAAGTGACTTTGTTCGTAAAGATAGGAGCATTGAGGATTTTGAAAAATAAAGATTGAATACGAGAGGAATTCGATGGCTTGGTGGAGCACCAAAGCTTTACTATGTAAGAAGAAATAGGTACTATTAATAATTGTCACGTATAATCTATATCTTATAGGTCTTATGTAATTAACAAGGTCCTTAGAGCGATAGTCTAGTAAATATTAAAGTATCCTGAAACGGCGAGCTCTTAAACTTTTTTATCAATGTGACATGAATAAATTAGGCATTTATATTGTATAAAGCTATATATACGTATAGGAATTTTTGAAGAATATGGTCTTATATGGAAGACCTTATTCTTCAATTTTGCCATATATATATATATATATGTATATATATATATATATATATATATATATATATATATATATATATATATATATATATATATATATAGTGTGTGTGGTTTAGTTCTCGAGTTTCAGTCTTTCATGAACTTCTTAGGCGACTAGGTCAGTCTCATACTCATGCCCTGTCAGTGAAAAATAAGCTTTTAGTAAAAACATTAAATATCACACTAAAATAAATATAAAATGACAAGTGTAAGTTGTATTAGATAGGGTGTACTTACAAGTTCCAAAGAATAGATCAGTTTATCATTAATCAGTTACTTTGCAATACAGGATAAAATGTTTCTATATAGCTATAGCTATGATCAAAGAGTAAGTAATCTATTTTTAGGAACAGCAGTTTTATTTTATTGTTGAATCATATTAGATTATTTTTATTTTTATTTCATTATGAATTAATTAAATTTGCATAACACGAGCTTAGACCTTGAACAACCGATTTTTTGTTCACAGTGCGATTTTTATACTTCTCTATAGTGATAATTTCTTTTATATTCCGTTTGTAACTATTTTTCTCTTAGTGTATTATTTTAGGTATATCAAATTTTTTTTTTTTTTTTTTATTATTTTATTGAGTTGTACAACTGTAATACATACATCTAGTACAATTGCTATGAGAGAAAATAATACATGATAGGGCATGTAGAGATACTACCCACTGGCAGCACTCTAATAAAGTTCTATAATAGAAGGTCCCGAGGCCATCTTCTCTTCAGACGCCTAGGAGGATTGTCCGGGATAGAATTGGATGCAAGGATGGAAACTAGTGGGTTTGGATGGGTTTGAAGTTTATTGTGGAATGATAGATATCTGGAATGGGCTAAATCGGTAACATATGGAACGTTAAGGTCATTATGGATGGTTTTATTTGTGACAAAATAAGGAGCGTTTAGGATTTTGCGAAGGATTTTGGATTGCAAGGATTGGATACGAGAGGAATTCGATGGTTTGGTGGAGCCCCATAGTTCAATTCCATAAGTCCATATAGGCCTTATAACAGTCACATAAATAAGTCTTTTGTAATTGATCTGAAGCTTTAAGCGCTTATCCAGTATGTGTTGAAGTAGTCGGAAACGTCTAGCTGTTTCTTGTCTTTTCAATCTTGTGTGAGGGTTCCAAGTAAGACGCTTGTCCAAGTAGAGTCCCAGGTAGCGAATCTGTTCAACAGGGATAAGTGGAGTACTATTAAAGAATACAGTAGGACAGGAAGTCATGGGTTGTCGACGAAGGGTAAATGTAATTTGATGGGACTTGCTGAGATTGATTTTAATTCTCCAATTCCGACACCATTCTTCGAGGCTTGATAGGTGTAATTGAAGGGATTGGGATGCAATATATGGGTCGTTGTTAACTGATGAACACACATGTGTCATCAGCATACGTGGAGATGAAGGTGTTAGGATGGGTTGGAATGTCAGCTGTATATACTGTGTAAAGGATAGGACCGAGGATGCTACCTTGAGGAACGCCAGCAGACTGGGAATAGAGGGATGAGTAGGAACCTTTATGACTTACTTTAAATGTTCTGCCAGTTAGAAAGGAGCGAATGATTAAAAAGTATGTAGGAGGAAGGAATTGTCGGATTTTGTAAAGGAGACCTGGGTGCCAGACTCGATCATAAGCCTGTTCTACATCGAGAAAGGCTCCTGTACAGTACAATCTACGCTCCAATGCAGAGGAGACAACATCCACCACACGATGACATTGCTGGATAGTGGAGTGGGATGTTCGGAAACCAAACTGGTGGTCTGGGATTATGCGGTTACTATCTAGGATGGGATAAATACGTTTTAGAATGAGTTTTTCGAGGATCTTGCCCATTATGGGTAAGAGGGAGATAGGACGATAAGAGGATGGGAGTTCTGGAGGCTTTTTGGATTTTGGGATCATTTTTACTATAGATTGTTTCCATGTATCAGGAAAATAGGTAGTACGGATTACAGAATTATATATGTATGTGAGGAATAGGATAGCTTTTCGAGGAAGGGATTTTAGGATGTGAGCTGTAATAAGGTCATGTCCAGGAGCTTTACGGGAAGGTAAACTATGAATAATATTGGATATTTCTGACGGATGAAAAGCCTTAGGTGGGAGAGACATTTGGAGTGGGATATCCAGTTCTGCTTCAATACGCTCAATGTGAATAGGGTTGAGGATATCAGAGTGTGGATTAAATGTTTTGAAGAGGTGTTGAGCGTATATGTGAGATTTTTCTTCATCAGATCTGGACCAAGTTTGATTTTCAGTAAGGAGAGGATGATTAAAATCTTTGAATTTAAGGATCTTTTTGGCGGTCGTCCATAGTGATTTGTTAGTAGTCGTAAGATTTTCAGTCACACTAAGTAAATTTTGGATTTTGAAGTTTCTAATCTCCGTTTTCAGTTTGTTAGTCAGTTGGGTGTAATACGTTTTATCTGATGGGTAACGAGTCCTATGCCACTTAGATCTTGCTCTGCGTTTTTCGCTTAGCAAGATGCGAAGGTGCTGTGGCAGGTTAGTCTGTTGTGTGATATTATTTCTGTTTATGGTAGTGGTATCTCTTATACTTTGTGTTATTGTTGCTGTAAGTATTTCTATTGCGCTGTCAATGTCTTGTTTAGTTTTTAGTGGAATCCGTAAGTCTAGTTTGCTTTCCAAATCGTTATTAAATTGCTCCCAGTTAATTCGTCCTGTAATCAATGAAGGAGAGGAGGGCTTAGGAATGAAGGTTGAGTGTAATGAGAGCAGAACTGGACTGTGGTCTGAGGAGAGGTCATCCAGGGATTTGATTAATACATGGGAAGGAGAAATCTGGGATGTGACAAATATATCCAGGATATCAGGGCGTTTTTTCAGGGAAGTTGGCCAATAGGTAGGATTCGAGGGAGAGAGAATTGAATAACTACGAGAAGTGGAGACATGAGACAGGATGTTGCCACGAGGGTTGGATGTTCGACAACCCCATCGTTGGTGTTTAGCGTTGTAGTCTCCTCCAGCAATAAAGCGTGATCCGAGGGATTGGAACAAGGATTCTAGTTGGTTATAGGATAGAGAATTGCCAGGAGGACAGTATACAGCTGATAATGTAAGATGGAGGGGACGAGTTGATATTATGATAGAGGTTGCTTGGATAACCGCATTTGGAGTAGAGGGAATAAGGGAATGTGGAATGGATTTATGGATAAGGATGCAAGAACCGGCGTGGGAAGTGTTGTCTGGGTGGTCAGATCTATAAGTGATGTAGTCGCGTATGTAAAAATATGAACGTTTAGTGAAGTGAGTTTCAGTAAGTAGGGCAATGTCAATCTGATTATATCAAATTTAAATGTATATTGTGTATTTCTAAAATGTGTTGTGAGAGCTGTTTTATCTGGTTTATTGGGGTTTTCTATTATTGAATCACAACTATATTTGTGTTGGTACACTCTACGTTTTATGTATTGTTCACATATTCCGAAATAGGATTTACCGCATTTATCTTCACATTGTATTTCGTACATGATATTTGATTTTAACCCTAATTTATCCGAATCTTTTTTCGTAAATAGTCTTGACACAGTGGCTGTGTTTTTGAAAGTAATTGCGGAGTCGATGTTACTTTTATTACCGGTGAGTGTTTTTGTTTGTCTTTCTGAAAGTGTTGGTATAGATGGTATTGTATAGTATTTTTTAGGATTGGTTTCATTTAGGTTGTTTTGGTTAGAAAATTGTTATGTTGTTTTTAATAAATTACGAAGGAGGCTGTGCGGATAACCATTATTTAATAATATATACATATTTTAAAACGTTTTTTTTTTATCTTGTCAATTGATAAGGTTTTTCAGGAAATGACAGACTAGACACTACATACATTTATTCTTCCCTTACCGTTCTATATTCCGCTTCAGAAATTTAAGCAAAATATAGAACTCGATCTAAACATAATCAAACTACCAATAGAGCCGGCTTTCTTAACTGAACTATAATTTTGCAGATGTCATATTCCGATTTAAATGAAAAATACCCAGGCTAGTGCATGAAATATCAACGCTTTTAGAGCGTGTGCTAGGGAGAGTAGGGTTATGGGAGATATTGGATAGGGATGAGCTGCAAACAGGTCCTATTCCTTTAGCACTATCTCATCGCCCTTCGGTTTCTCAAAACACTATTCACCCTTTGATCGACTTTGTTATCTACTTCTGTTATTCATATCATTATTTAATTAGAATCGAATCATATTTTCATATGCGTACGTTACTCATTAGTTTTTGGTCTCTTGAATAAAATACTAACAAGGCATATTGAAGTATAAATGAACACCAACCCATCGATTGAGGAATGGCCTGTCGAAGCCAATAGTACAGTTAATAATTCTAAGTTGTTGGACATGTTGGGTGTCTCGTTGTGGCCACAGTTTAATCAGTCTCTAAACTTTTCAGAAGTACCTCTCAGAACGTATAGCAAGTTCATATGTTGGGTGAGTAATAAATTATAATTATTCGAACCTTTTGACTTACTTATTTTTAACAGTATCCGACATCTTCCCTCATCACTCATATCAGAAAAAATTATAGGTATGCTTAATATATATATACTGACACGCAATCCTCCCACCGAATTCTTGGGTTGACCAAAATAAAGGTGATCTGATGGATTTTGATTTGGTTAGTATTCCTTGGACGGAAGTTATACTATCTGATGCTATCGGCATCAAGTTTCGAGTCATCTTATATTTATTAAGAATACAGTAAAAATGTCAACATATATGGTTTGAAAACTCCTTTTCATAATGTATGGTTTGAAATCTACTTTTAATAATAAAATATTTGAATATTAATTAGTGATCCGTAATGGAAGAAAACAACCATAAATAAATAATATAAATGGAAACCGCGTAAAAAAATACGAAGTAAAAATACTAGTACTAGTATTTCATTAGAAACTTTCTAGCCACAAGATAGAACATTATAAGTTTCAATTTAAGGTAATGAGTACTAAGGGAAAAATAAGTAAATGTAAAAGTAAAGTAATTTTTTATTTATTTTCGATTGTCTCGCACCCCCTTCATGACTTGTCTTCACGCCCCTCTCCACTCCAGATTGGGAATCTCTAGTCTGAACCATTGTCATTTCGATCTTTTTTTATATATTGGAGGTGCATTAGATAGGAAGAAAGCAAAAGAACTAGAGGATTCTGGAGATGTATTTGTCACAAATATAAGATCTTAAGTTAGAATGTTCATATCTGTATGTGCTGTGAAATTCGAAACAGACCAAGAATCATTTAAAATTTGTCTAGAAATTTCAGAATTTTCGTAGTTGGTATTTTGTATGGACTTTTAACTTCATTTTAACTGTCTCTCTCTGCGGACCTAATTAAAATACCTATTTAGAATTGCATAACTCCGACCAATCGCAAGCCTAATTACGATCCCCTTTGGTAAAAGACGCCTTGACGAATTTAGAGGTTAAATAGAGTCGGTATATTGTAAGAGGGAGAGAGGGTGAAGCTGTCGGGAGATAAGGGCTGCTCCTGGAGCCCTAACCTTATCAGCCCATCTCCGGCCCCTAACGAGCTCCTATCGCACCTACCTTATTTCTCATCCCACGTCTCTTTCTTCCCTTTAACGCTTATGTTTATGCTTATATTTTAACACTTATGCTTGTTATCGTCACGTCCACCCTTCCCTACCTTCAATCATTCATCATTAAGGTACTAATTTGCTATATTGTCTTCACTGCCCAAGCAATGATCTCAAAGGGAAAGTCAGATACTTTGATCTGAATAATATTTAAATAATAGAATGGGATGCCACGCTATGCTCGTTATATTTAACATATAGTAATTCTATCATTAATGAATAAGAGAAATATCCCTCTCTTCTCCTAAGTTTGACGTAGTTGACTGACCAGGAGTTGGTTATTAAACAAAGATCCTTTTTCATTTAATTTAATAACAATATATTTATTGTGTGCTGATCATATCTACAAGGTAACTTATAAAACAACTTACAAAGAAAGAAAAGGGAGGCGCTTTGCTAGGTGTGACAGTCTACATGTTGAGTTTCCCGCCTCTTGCCTACGACAGACCCGGTGTAAAGGAAGAGTAAAGGTACCACCGACCCTAAGGGACACTTAAGACTACTTCAAGATACCTAAATGGCCCTTGTTACGGCCGCTCAGTTGTAATTATAGATAATGTATGTTCATATTTGATATTTTGTAGTTTTTTTCAATGAACTAATAGATGGTTTAACCAGAAATGGTTTAGAAAACCGTTTATTTTCTAATGAAAATTAAAATAATAAAAAATACAGACTAATTGAAAAAAACTACAAAATATCAACTATGAACATACATGATCTATAATTACAACTGAGCGGCAGTAACATGTTTATAACTATTTATTTAGGTACTCCTTATGTTCCAGATAGTGTCACATATAAAAAATTATTCTTTCTACAAATGGATAATCTGACAAAGGTGTATAAAGAAAATAAGATTTATTTACTTATTCGATTTGTTTTCTTTTCTACCCGCATATTTTAAAGAAAAATGATATCTGTTCCGGAGGTTGTCGCTTCGAGTCGAGTTTTAACAAGTTTTAAAGAAAATATTAAATGTGAAAAGAATGAAAAGTTAATACTTGTGACTCAACACGAAGCGACAACATGCGGAAAATAAATACCGAAAAAATGCCTCTTCATCCATAAATTTTTAACGTATTTTCAATATCTTGAATGAGAAACTTACTAATTACTTTTTCTAACGGACAAAATAATTTTATGAAAGACTAGGGGGCTACACCCATTTTAGAAACTCTACAACAGTTCATTTAGTTGTACTAATTGTTCGAATTGTATGCCTGTAATTTATTTGTATTCTGTAGTTCAGACAGCATAATTAATTATTTTTTGAAGATAGTGCTAGAAAGAAACAGAATTATGTCATTATACTGGCATTTTAATTTTTACTTTTAATTACTATGTTCAAAGAAACATAATTCGGATACTTGGAATATAAACTGCGCAAATTTGAATAGGAATACCACTAATTTTGTTGTATTTAGTTTGGCTAGCAATTTACTATTATTTTTACTATAAAAAACATTAAAATTTATTAGAAATTATACTGCATTAAATATTAATGTATTTATTTAATACATTAAAAGGAATGCTAGATAAATTATATACTACAAATTTAGCTACATTCCCCATTCATTTTTGAGCAGTTTATTTTAATTTTCATATTAAACTTCACTTAATCTTGTAATTCCATATGTTATATGGCAAAAGCAAGGAAATTCAAGATATTTTTAATGTATTCTAAAGTAATTACACTAAGTACAGTAGCAAAAATCGGTTTCGTTAACTAGTAATATTTGTTTACAAAAAAAAGCCAAGTTATAACCAATGAAATAGTTATGTTAAAAAAAAGTATATATATCCTTTATTAAGCCATCAAAATGGTAATACATATTAGTGGAATTGTAAAAATAATAAATTAGTGGAATCCTTACTTCAAAACTGAAAATTTTTTATATTTACGACAGAACCGTTCCTTTTATTTAATGATTTTTCATCGGTTAAAGTTCTCATTCTTTGTTTCCATGATAATAGTTCATATCTTGGACAACTTTCGTGGGATCATTGAAAACAAGTCACGCACATGATTCGGTCTTCCTTTTTTTTCTTTATTTAAGTTCGTTCAAGACCTAAAAATTCGTTTTCATCTCTGTCTTTTAACAAACAATCATCTTCCGCAATGCCGACGAAAGATCGATTCAATAACTACCTCAAAAATGTTTGTTATATTAACATCACATTATTGTTATGACGATGTTCGTCCTATTTGTGAGATTTTTGGCGTTTAAGAAAAGCTAACTCTGGTTTTCAAAAAGAAGGCAAAATGATATTGGTTCTACTTTTTTTCCCCTTACGAGCGTTATTCTAAAGAGGTATCGCAGAAAAGAGGTTCAGATGTTAATAAGTCCACCCCCTCTTAAATTCATATTATTTTATACCTAAGACATAATATTTGTATTTTTGGTATTGCTTTTGCAATAAAGTACTAAAAAAAATGACAAAAAAACAGGGCCACTACAACCCTACAGAGTGTTGGGTTCAGTTCACGGTAGAGACTGTACTGTTTCTTGGACGACGGTTGTGCAGGATGGTAATTTGCCCTCCACCTCCAGACGGTAACAGACTAAATAAAACTCTGCCAGCAACCGGGATTTGAACCTAAGACCTTCGGCTTGGCAACTCAACGCTCAATCTCCGAGCCATTCTCCTTCCAATGAAGAGTTAACTAAGTGTATCGGTGCTGTCAAAACAATACCGCCTATCTATAATTTTTTATGAAAATGAGTTAGTAACGTTAAAGCATTCTACAGGTTGATTTACAAACCAAAAGAAGGCACTTATTAAAAGTCAGCAACATCGGCAGAGGATGATGTTTTGATACTTCTCTTCAATAGTTCTGAAAAAAATTGACAAGTCTACAGTCGGCGCGTATTTTTTTCTCTCCAGTAAAATAGCCCGATGGAAATTTCCAAACGACAAGGTTCTTCCACAATGGTAAGGAAGTTATATTCAATTATTTAGTTAAACCAATTTTTTTTGAACAGCCAGACAATTATTTCATATTGTATATTTGTTATCCCTTTTTCAACTGATTTTTAAATTATCGTTATACTGAGTAAAGTTTGTGTTGTGCATTAAGTATTCTGTTCCGGACAATGTTTATAAACTAAGTACTGTTTAAAAAGATTGATTTATAATGGTTTACTAATTTTTAATTTAATTTATTTTTTCACGAAACGGCCTTTAAAGACCACGCGAATATCACAACTTTTCTTTTATCATTTTCGTCTTTCTTTTCTCCCAATGTTTTCTCATAATTTCTGCGTGCCTTTGCTTCCCTTCCTTCGACCACGCAATATCCTTTTGTTTTTCTTTATTTTCCGCAAGAACCCTGACTTCTGTTATTTTTGTTTCCATATTGTTCTCTATCTAGGCAGTCTTTGTCTGTCATTTTTAATTGTTTTGCTTTCTCTCTCATTTGTTTGACATACCCTTCTACGCTCTTATATTCACGGATTTTTTAAATACGTTTAAATACATTACAGATTTGTTTATTCTCTCTTTGCCTTTCAACCAATTGCTCGTAGAATTTTAGTCTTCTGGTTCTTATTTCGGTTTACAGGTGTTTCATCTCTTGGTAGCCTTCCTGAGATTCTTGGGCCAATAGATTCCCCTCTCTAATTTAAATAATTTTATTAGTTCAGGGAGACGTGTTGCCTCTAACCAGTACAAAATTACTGATTTTATGACAGCGTTGTAGTGTCTTATTTTTGCGTTATAGGATAGTTTTTTAGTATTGCAAATATTTCCTGTTGCGAAGCTTAGTTTTTTTTTACTTATTTTTATTTATAACATTCCAGAAATAAATTAAAGAAATTATTTTATATATTCATCTAATTGATATACCTTTGGCACCTGTGCATAGTGGACTAAGTCGAATTTTGTGAATTTCGAGCTATCTACTTAGAATAATAATTTTTTTCTCTTTACTTGTGTCTAACACGCTAAGTGTTCCGTCCATTGTAATGAAGGATATTCCTTTGAGAATCGTGGACTGATACTCCAATCTTGAACTTAAAATAAGTTTAGAAAAATTACGATTCTAAGTAAATAGCTTGAAATTCACAAAATTCGACTTAGTCCACTATGCACAGGTGCCATAGATAAACTGCTGTATAAGATTATCTCTTCTTATTACCTTAATAGGTATCTATTTTGATACATATTAAATAATTCCTGTAGAATGAAATATACATTTTCTAAACTCGCGTTTGGTACTCTCTGCGCGTGACGGATGGATGACGGGTTGTCTGTGCTGGGTTCTAACTCTGAAGTGCGATTACATATTTAGTACCTCAGGTCATTCGGTACCGAACTGCCAAAACAGACTCCGACGTCGAGTTTTGGCACACTTTGCTGAGGGCAGCTTCCATTTTTAAACTGAGTGAAGTACCACGTGTGCCTTCTGGTTTTCTTTGAAAGTTTTTCTTGTCTATTCTAGGATTTATTAGAATTAACATATTGTACTATGACTAATTATTACTCAACGCTTCCCATTAGACCGAAACAAAATTTAAATAGGGATCTTGAGTACTGCCAACAGAAGTGAAATCTTTTCAAGACTTTAAAATAACTGAGTTATTTTTGAATTTCTAAAGCAATTATAGTCTGAATTATTTACATTATTAAAATTATTCTGGTTTTCACTTATATTGACATTGTTAACAGCAATTATATATATATATATATATATATATATATATATATATATATATATATATATATATATATATATATATATACATGTGGTTTATTTATTGTTCAAAACATATGATGGACTACACAAGCTCAATACCAAATATCAATAATTTAGTTGAAATAACACTAAGTGCATTGTAGTTACATATATTTTATTTTCATTTTTTTTTAATTCAACAATACTTAGATCATTTGTTCTTTCAATAATTTCATAAAACAAGACACTGAGCTATTACAACTAAAATATTTTAGGGGAAATGAAAAATTCAACCAGTCAATGATATTTCAAAGTGTTATTATTATTAATTACACAACTATTAAACGAATTCTTGGATAAATATAACTATACTTATATAAATCTGATTTTAACCTTTAAATTAAAATTAAAAAAATAGTATAACTCATACACTGGCCACTAGGTTTCATGTTGTTGATGCGAATCAACAATTTTATTCCCTACTAAAATTTGCTAAATACGAATAAAGAAGTATTCACTTCAAAAATCTAGTTCGCACAAGCAAAAATTCATTCCATACCCCAGTTTCTGATTAATATATACCAATTATTATAATGTTAAAAAAAATACTGCTGTTCCTCAAAACTTAAAGAATAAACAAAATGAGAGAATCATAATATTTAAGTAATAAGATTTTTAATAATAATCGGGCATTTTACAATTTTCAGAAATAAAAAAAAAATTTCAGAGATTCCTATTAGTGAAAATTGTATTTTTAAAGATAAACATTGGATTAGCAGAAGAAGAAGATATCGTTAAAATATATGAATGCACGAAATTAGTTATTAAGGCAGTAAACAGGTATTTAGTGAAATTAAATTGAAACAAAATAAAATAACGAAATAATAAAACTTAAATAATAACTTTTGTATTAATAACCATAAATTTTAGATGTTACGATCATTAAGAAAACAATTAAAATCAGTGAGATTCCTATTAATACAAATTTTTATTATTATCTAACTTATTTATTTAGATAGTCCTAACGCTCCAAATTGTGTCATATATCGCAAGGTATATAAAAAAGGTTAGGATAATGGATTTTCAAGAAGTACCTACAACCGCACTAATGTCCCCAAATTACATCCTTTCCTAAGGACGGTATAACGAAGAATTTTTTATTATTATTATTATTGTTTTTTTATTATTTTATTTATTTATTTATTATTATTATTTATTTTTATTATTATTATTATTATTTATTTTTATTGTTATTATTATTATTTTTTATAATTCTAAAATATTTTATTGGAATACTGTAAACAATTCTTCAAAACATTGAAATCGAATATTTGTCTATCCCTGGCACACTCTATCTCGTCAGTAATAGGGTCCAAAGTAGTGAATCCATTGCAATAGACTAAATCAGTAGTATTCAACGCTTCATTTCAACCGCACAAAATTGAAGTGTTACTAATTTTATATGAATCAATTGTTGATTATCGAAAATATATGTACCCATAGTATTATTTTCTACCAATTATTTTTCCTTTAATTTTGTATGTTCATTTATTAATTAAATTGTAATTGTACTCTACTCTAAGATATTATAGTTCATATTTTATTTTCAGTGTTACTAATCTATCGATTAGTACAAGATAGGTGGAAAAAAGTCATGTTAAAAATTCTAAAATATTTTATTGGAATATTGTAAACAATTCGTCAAAACATTGAAATCGAATATTTGTCTATCCCTGGCACCCTCCATCTCGTCAGTAATAGGGTCCAAAGTAGTGAATCCATTGCAATAGACTAAATCAGTAGTATTCAACGCTTCATTTCAACCGCATAAAATTGAAGTGTTACTAATTTTATATGAATCAATTGTTGATTATCGTAAATATATGTACCCATAGTATTATTTTTTACCAATTATTTTCTTTAATTTTGTATGTTCATTTATTAATTAAATTGTAATTGTACTCTACTCTAAGATGTTATAGTTCATATTTTATTTTCAGTGTTACTAATCTTTCGATTAGTACAAGATAGGTGGAAAAAAGTCATGTTTAAAATTCTAAAATATTTTATTGGAATATTGTAAACAATTCGTCAAAACATTGAAATCGAATATTTGTCTATCCCTGGCACACTCCATCACGTCAGTAATAGGGTCCAAAGTAGTGAATCCATTGCAATAGACTAAATCAGTAGTATTCAACGCTTCATTTCAACCGCACAAAATTGAAGTGTTACTAATTTTATATGAATCAATTGTTGATTATCGAAAATATATGTACTCATAGTATTATTTTTTACCAATTATTTTCTTTAATTTTGTATTTTCATTTATTAATTAAATTGTAATTGTACTCTACTCTAAGATATTATAGTTCATATTTTATTTTCAGTGTCACTATTCTATAAATTTATAAAACAATCATCCTTCCATCTCTTTTCTACGGATGTGAAACTTAGTCGCAAACGCGTAAGCGTCTTCGGGCATTCGAAACTAAGATGTTACGTCCATTATGTATTCGGTCCAAAAAGGATGAGATCACTGGTGAATATAGGAGATTACATAACGCTGAATTGCGAAGCATGCATTCGTAAATATTATTTAGCTGATAGCGTCGCGAATATTAAGATGGGCATGTAAGGTTGCTGGTCTTCGTAACGAACGAATAACTAAGATGTCAATAGACACTGTACGACTGGGAAGGGTATAAGGAGTAGACCGAGGCGTAGGTGGGAGGATTGCGTTAAGAGTGATCAGGTGGGTTTGGGTTTGGATGGTGGTCCGTGGACGAAGGTTTGTAAACGTAGAGTGGTGGTATCGGCATTGAGCCTTCAGGTTCGTTGAGTCTTTTATTTTTTTATTTATCACTATCCTCAAGGGACTTGTCCCATAATAAATACAGATTTTTATTATATATGTATTGTTATTTGATGGTGATTATTTAAATATTTTTTATATTGAAGAGAAAAGATTTGTCCTGGCCGAGATTCAAACCAGGGTCTTCCGCACCTCTAGTGCGGCACTCTCCCAACTGAGCTACCAGGGCTCGTATGCAGGCCAGACAAATCCATTCTCTTCCTATATCCCATCGTATATCCCCATTCACGCAATTTTTGCGATGCATACATGAGGACGAATGTTCATTGAATATAATATTTTTTTTAATTAGGATCTCGTTGAATTTTTAATTTATAAGTTATTTTATATTTGTTGTTATTTGATGGCAGTACGGAAGACCCGGGTTCGAATTCCGGCCAGGACAAATCTTTTCTCTTAAAAAAAAAGGATTTTTATTATTATAAATTGTCTTAATATAAACTTTTATTTTTATTTTTGCTAATTATAATCCTGGCAATCCTGTTAAATTCAGTTATTAATTAATTAAATAAACATTTTTTTATAATTCCATAACTTAATTAGTTGAAAAAAAATGCATAAATGTCGAAAAATAATTTTGTCCACCTAGCTCCTACTAATAAAAACACTGTGCACCGTCTTATTTGATTTACTAAATCAGACTGATCGCAAATTTTCCATGATTTCTCGACTGCTTCAAATTAATATTTTTAAACAAAGTATAATTACGTAATTTTCTTATTACAAAATATATGTATGATGGCAAAGAATATATATAATGGCTGCATTTCTATCTAGGAAGGAAGAGTTATTAAATTTCCTTCTCTTATCTCTCTGCTTTTAACTGAAGCCTTTAACCTCCCGCGTACTTTACGTCCCATATATTTATTAATTAATAAACATACTGGATAAATTGGGCCTGGCATGGAATAAAGGAATTTTCGCGCTGGATCTGGGGCGATATAAAAAGGAATGAGGTGACGGTGAGGCTCCCTTATAGCCATTTAGCAGCTACTCCCAGTGAAACTTTTTTATTATCTCCTCCCTTAGACCTGCATTATCTCTTCATTTTCCCATATTCTTTTTATTTTCTTTCACTATATTAAGCCCATAATGAACATGATATAGAAAAATTATTATTTTTTCGTTTCATTTGTCGCTATTAAGCCGTTCCTTAGAATAGGCTACTGATTATTTTTTTAATTTATATAATGAGTAAATCTGATGAAGGAAACTTCCTAAAAATATTTTCAAAGAAGAAACAGACAACTTTTTCATAACGTCTATACAGATACAAAGTATCCAATATGAAAAATATAACATAGTTTGCGTTTTCGATATATAGTGCTTACTTGATGATGGATAAGTCATATATATTTCATGACTTAAAGAATCATATTTAAGGAACATAACCACGTATATGAAAATGGTAAAATAAGAATGACGATACGACGATTTTTAATGAGTTTTACACTATCCCGAACACTGAAGTAGAGTTTGCATTTGTATCGGTGATAAACTCAGGTCACCTTCTACGTATTGCAAGCTGATTCGAAAAAAAAAATCATTTAGGATAACTGCCCAGTTAATTATAAAGCACTTTTTATTGTTTCATTTGTAAATGTACTAATATTGATGTTTCATTTTATAAATGTTTAATTAATAATAAATAATTAAACATCTTTAAATATCATTATAGGGTAAAACACAGAGATGTGATAGAAATCATAGCGTTAATGTTTTATCATCATAAAAATTATAAATGATAATTAATTTTTAAAATAATTAAAAACAACTTACAGAAATGTGTCATTAGACTACAAAGTTAATTTTGAATTTTAAAAATAATTCCTTTATGTATGAATAGCGGAAATTAAATAAAAAAACACAAAAGACAGTTGGATGGGCTGAAACTACCAAAGGGCGCTTAAATCATAAATTAGTATCCGAACCCTCCAAAAATAGGGAGGTGTTTGTGGAATGTCTTGGAGGGTCCAGTCTTGATGTGATTTTTGTTTTGATGTATGTCCTAATGATGCTTGAATTGACGAAACGTTGACTGGCTATTTTCCCTCAGTATTTTAGAGAATTGAGGCTTTTATTTGACATTCACATGACTACATTTTCGTATTTTATTCTAATTAACTAAAAAAGAGATGGTTTTTTTTTAACATTTATAAAATAAAAAAAAATATTAATACATTTACAAATTGTTTTAAGTTTGATTGTTTATACAGTTTTGTGATAGCTTCCATTCAGGTTCAGGCGAACGATCATATTATTTTTTTAGAACTGAAACGTTGTTACAATTATTTCTAATATAACATTTTTGTCATTCCTAATTTAACATACGGATAAAGAAGTATTCACTTCAAAAATCTAGTTCGCACAAGCAAAAATTCATTCCATACCCCAGTTCTGATTAATATATACCAATTATTATAATGTTAAAAAAACAGTGCTTTTCCTCAAAAATTAAAGAATAAACAAAATGAGAGAATCATAATAGTTAAGTAATAAGATTTTTAATAATAATCGAGCATTTTACATTTTTCAGAAATAAAAAAAAAATTGCAGAGATTCCTATTAGTAAAAATTGTATTTTTAAAGACAAAGTTAAACATAGGTAAAGTAATAATGTAATAAATAACCATCTCACGTGGGAATAAAAGGCAATGAAGCGGCAGACCGAGCAGCCAAGAAAGCAGCATCCCCCCGGCCATAACAAATGTTTATACCATGTTGGACATTTCGCAATATCTAAAACGCCAAGCACTCATGCCGTGGATACAGCTGTGGGAGGCACTGAGAAAAATAATAAATTGAAAATTATTAAAGTGGAAATAAAACCGTGGAAAAGTTCTTGCCGCAGCAACAGAAGAGAGGAAGTAGTCATCACGAGACTAAGAATCCACACGCGGATGACACACGGATATTTGATTGAAAAAGACGCACCACCAAAGTGCGGAAGTTGCAGGGTGCAACTAACTATCACCCACATCTTGGAAGAATGCCCCCTGTATGAAACATATTTCCATGGCTTGGGGATTGATAGGAAAACCTCGACTGTCAAACCTTGGAAATAACGCCGCAAATATAGACAAAGTGATAACCTTTCTTAAAGAAAATAATATTTTCAGTAAAATATAATAATTATAGGTTAAATGGAATTAAAAGTTAAACCAAAAAAATAATAAACAACTAAATATTGAACCAAAAGAAGAAAGAGGCTGATAAATGAATAAACAACGAAATAAACATTTGAACAAAAAGAAGAAAGACGTAGATGACCATAGATGTTGTGCGTCTATAAGCAATAAAACCTAACCTGTAATAAATATTAATATTATTAAATAATGTAATTTAATGTAATGTAGTTTAAATATAAACTATAGTTCTGTCCAAGAAGTAGTTTGTCTATGAAAAACAAGTAATGGAATATAAACTTACTACAGATTCATATAAAAGATCTTATCTATTTATTACTTTCACTTTTTTTTCTTGTGCAATTTTGCTTTATGTTAAATAGCTTTTTCCTTTATTAGTACAATATATCGGAGTTTTGTGATAGCTTCCATTCAGGTTCAGGCGAACGATCATATTATTTTTTTAGAACTGAAACATTGTTGCAATTATTTTAAATATAACATTTTTGTCATTCCTAATTTAACATCAGGACAACAACAATCAAAACCTTAGATTTTTATATTTATATTTATTATATGTTTTTATTCTCTGGTGGTACCCAATCCAGCATTTGTTTCGGCCAACATTAAATGCCATTCTCTTCACATGACACGATTAGGCGGCTTAGGTGCCCCGATCCTTTCATTTGTTGATATATTTCACTTTTCTTCTCTAAAAAATATTTATGGTTCAACGGTGAGCTATTAAACTGTAGTTCCTAAACGAGGACACGGAAGAAGTTGTGTTCCATTTTTATGTGTCTATTTTACATTGCTGGTATTTTTAATTCAACAAATCGCTAATAAGTTATTGTTTTACAAAGAGTGGGATGATCCCATTAATCCTTATTATAATTATTTATTTTTAAAAAATCTGCAAATGCATATACTTAAAATTTATCAATTACTACTATTATAATGAACATACAAATTATACAATATTAACTTAATAAAGGATTCAAAATACCTAAAACATAAAGTATTATATAAAATGCAGAGCAGAGTGGCACAGTGGTACAGTGCTGAATTTTCATTCAGAAGATCTTGGGTTCAAATCGCGCTTGCAGAAAATTTTTATTTAATCTGTTAGCAACCAGAGATGGATCCTATGGGATCTAAGAGCACCCTGGGGATAACCCAGCCTCTATAAAATGAGTACCCAAAATAAGGGAAAAATCTGGTGGTTGAGGGTGATCTAGGTCAAATCATCTCCTTGCTTAACCATTGTCCAAGAAACAGTACAGTCTCTACCATGTACTGAATCCCAGAACCTTTATGGGTCTATTGTTTTGTATAGTTTACGTTTTTTTTTTAAATATAGTATTTTTTCCCCAAAACATTTATGAATAAACAGTGAGTAATTCGGTTGTTAGAACTAAAAATCCATTGTTCGTGGGAAAAAAACACCCTCATTCTGACATATTTAACACATTTTAGTAATTTCTTTAGATTTTTTTTGCTCACAATGTTTCGAAGCGTACAGTAAGTAGCATGAAGATCGTTTTCAATCAATTCTCTTTGCACCTTATTATTATTATATATTATATTATTATTATTATTATTATTATGCTTAAAGTATTAATGAATATTCTTGGGTTGGGAACAAATAATTTAAACCATAAAATACGAGTACTGTTTAAGCCGTTTACTTCAAAAATTTTCAGGCTAAATACATAAACCGATTACGACGTAGGAATATTAAAACTTAAAATAAAAAAAGAAAGGCCTTGGTTGAGCTATTGTTCTATTTATTTCCCTTTTTTCTTGGTATGATGGGTTTTAATCAGGAAAAAAGGAATTCCCAGCCCAAAGCCTGAATCAGTTAATTACTTAAATTTACGAATGGTAATTAAGTGACTCGATTGCTTTTTAAAATAATGCATTTCAAAGTAATTAACTAAACTTGGAGAACTCCATTCTATCCACCCCATTCTTTTCCATTCCTACCGACAATTCAAAACAGCCTCCCCCTTTTAGGCACTGAAATATTTATCCCAGATTTACGGTTAACTTTTTTTAATTATGGAACTTCCGAAAAATGATAATTTAGCTTCCGTAATCAGCATAATTGCTTTACTTCATTCCAACTTCCCATCCTATTTTCACCAATTCATAAACAATCTTTCGCTTTTTAAGCGCCTGCTTTTTATTTTTGATCGTTTACATTGGAGCGGAATATTTATTAGCTGGACCACTGATATAATTCAAGCCACTCCCGCGCTTAAATTGGTTTAGTCACTGGGTGGCCTTTGTACTTAAATTCATGTTGTATCGAGTCAAGTTACTTGATTTGCGTTGGTTTTTATTATGTTTCTTTATTTCGATTTAATTATTAGGCAATTAGCAGATTTACTTTTTGTAAAATTATTATAGTTGTAAATATCAATAAATTAATCTATTAACAAAAATAGGCTACAATCTATTATTAGGCTACTGGGTCTAGAAAAGCGCTGATGAAACTTACTAAATTTCAAAGAGAAATCAATGTACTTACGAGTTTTTGATACGCGATATTATAACGATTTTATTCCTTTAGTGCCTAAACAACTTTCTAATGTTAAATTTCAGGAATAAAGCAGTAATCTTTAGAGTGAGCTAGTGTAAAGAGTCTGAACGATATATATATATATATATATATATATATATATATATATATATATATATATATATATATATATACCAACCTGAATCATGCTTAGCTTTATGTATTTATTTCCTCGTCGTTATAGATGAAATCAAAGACTATACATATTCATCTCTTGTAAAAAGATGTAAATACAAGTAGCTCCGCAGACATAATCATTTCTCTTAAAAAAAAAAGTTAATATTTAAATAAATAAAAAGAATCATAAAAGAAAATGAAAATTGAAAATTAACAGGTTTTGGGATATTTTTACTGAAAAGAAAAGACAAAATTTTGATAAAAAGGTATTTTCATCAATGCTATGTTTAACTTTATTTCAGTTAAGGTGCGTTTACACGTGAGAGGAACTCGCCGAGAGTGCTCTCGAGAGTAAGTCACAGAGCCCTTTACACGGGAGAGTGAAATTCACCCTAGTCTACTCTCGGAGAGCTACTCGCCATGGCAACTCTCGAGAGTCCCTTCAGACCGTTTACACGGGCGATTTCTATTAGTTCTGAGAATGACTTCTAATTGTAAACATCTCGTGATTCCAGTTCAGTGCTACCAGTTCTGGAGTTATTTCTACTAAACATATACATTATTTGATGTCTTCAAGGAAAAGAGAAATAGCAGCGGCTTTGATGATTTTGTCTATGTCAAAGAAAAACGAATTAAGGAGAAAAAAAAATGGGTCAGGTCTTGGGTCCAAAGACGGAATGATTTAGGCGCTTACCACACATTGACCCGGGAATCGGAACTAGAAGACGCCCAGTAATTTAGAATATTGTGAATTTTAAAATGTACAATTTTTATTGTTTATCTGAAATAAACTTACCTGATTTCTCAAATTGTGGATTTTTTCCATTGCATTTGTATCAAAATTTGTTCAATTTTTTAACTCTATTTTTGTAATATCGCTCCCTAATGATTGGGTGAGACTCGTCGTATGCTTCGATGAGCCTGAAAACTTCCTTGTGCGTCTATTTTTTTTGGTAAAGACATTCTTGAGAGTACTCTCGGGAAGTCAAACTGGAATTGAATGTCTGAGAGTAACTCTCAGAAGCGTTTACACCTCCTACTGTGACGAAAGTAGGAGTAACTCTCGGCGAGTTCCCTCTCTACTTTCGGCGAGAACTCTCAGGACCCTTTACTCTTGCGAGTTTTAATCTCTAGAGTAAACCAGCTACTCTCGATAGTTAAAAACTCGCACGTGTACACGCACCTTAAGAACAGTAAGAGAAACTATTTCGATGCTTTTCCCTGATTTTTTTATAATATTTATATTGTTATATTATTTATTGGAAACAAAGTGGAATTGAAACGGAAACTAGATGAAGCTTTTTTCAAGTATTGTTTGTTTCATCTAAGGTCCGTTTATTCTATCGCGTAAGTCCTAAATTTTGCATATCCAGGTATAGTTAAAAAAGTTATATTTAATGATTAGCTGACATCGCACCACCATTCCGTTCCGTTTGTAAGGGTTCTAATTTTTTAAATACAAACAATTATCATAAGGTAGTTAATATACACTTGTATAGAGTGTGCCTTGTAAATGAAAGATCCATTCACAAGATTGTTTTGGATGGGAAATATAAATTAAATATGCTTTCTACGAATTTTATCTCAACAACTTTTTTAAATCGATTCTAAATAAATTTCCCTAAAGTATTTTCTCTAAAGTTTTCTTGACACATATTCGTCCAAATTATCATGTAAAAAATTCCAAACGAAAAAATTATAAAAGACAGAAATATAAAGATATAAAGAAAATATAATTGATGTTTATTACGCTGCGATGACTAATTAGACGATCCTACAGCGGGAGTTCTAAATTTTGCCAATCCAGGGATAATCAGGATAGAGTAGCTGACATTGCAGTGGCTTGGAACTCCCATTTTACGTCCCTTCCGAAGGACAGTATGACCAACTATTTTTTACTCCCTTTATAAAATCCTAAGGCCACTTGCCGGGCTGCAAATCTGCGATCTTGGACATAAAAAGTTGTTACGCTACCCATTATACAACAGGTGATCTAGAGGTAAGTAAAAGTTTCATGATTCGTTGATCAGCATTTTGAAATTCAATCAAAACATACAAAAAACGTAAGTCGCTGTTTGTTTGTCGTAACGTAAGCATTGTTTATTATATGAATTGGATATTGTGAACATGTTTATACTCGTATACTTTTAGGCCCAAGGTCCAAAAGAAGAAAATAAAAAAACGAAGCTTGTATTATTTCATCAACGTAACTAATTATCTTAGGATCCTTACCGCTGAGGGGTAAAAACAAAAAAATATTAATATCAGAAAATGTTAGCCTACTTGGCGAAATGAAAACTAAATAGAATAAGTATACATCCATACATTACGATAGTTCACCACATAATGAATTAAAGGTGGTGAGTTTCAAATTCCCTCCGGGCTACACTGATAGGTAGCAGCACGGACATGATAAGCGATAAAAAAAAAAACTCATTGCAATACCAAAGTTTTCTATTAGTTTAATATAAGGCATAGATTTTAAAATAAATCATTATCAGATGCTGCTGACTTACTATAATAGCAAGTCATTAAAAAATTCTTGTATTATTCTTTTTTTTTTAAATTTATTTATTGATATTTACTACTGTATTACAATTATACAACATGTAAATAGAATGCGTGTTACATAATGACATGAGAATGAAAGGTAGAGAAACCACCCACTGGTAGTACTCAAATGTATTATTCTTAAAAAAATAAATAAATATATTGTCTTGCAATAGTAGTTTTAATTATATCCGTGTTTATGTTGCCAGCAACAAATAATTGGTATCGAAAATTTATCCTCAAAGGTCATTTTGATTGAATGTCTTTAATAATGGCTTTATTTTTTTACGGCAAACTCAGTTCTATCATGAAATTTTAGAAAAAAAAAATATCTTATTGCTGTTTTAATTCAAGTTTAATAGGCTTCCAATTTAAAGCTACGTCAGAAGTTACCGTTTAAATATAGTGAAGTTTCTTCGAGCAGTTGGAGATGGTCTGCCAAACAGGAAGAGGAGGAGAACTTCGTCAATTAAGAGGTTCTGAGGGATTAGGTGATGAGAATGTTAAAAACCTGTTCTTTTCTTCCACAAAAGTTAGCGGAACAACTAAATGGAAAGAGCTTGGAAACTTTTTGGCTGATAACAAAAGACCAACTTTCGCTAAAGCTCTTCGATAGTATGATTCCAAGCGAGGAAAAATTTAAATCATTCTTAACAGAATCTGTTTACGGCGATGGGCGTTCAAAATTATTTTATCTAATAAATTATGCGTTAACTTCAATCATAATTACCATGCACAAGCGAGTTAATTTTTGTCGAGATATCTCCTATTAATAGGATAAAAAATGACCGTTTTTCAATCAAATATTTCTATTATTATTTCTTTGATATAAAATACAATTAATACTCAAAGTATAGTCCATTGTTATCTACCGTCATCAGCCATCTGCCAGCCAAATACTGGATCCCTCGCTGAAACTTGGGATGGCTGTCAAAGAATTGATGGACCGCAATTTCAACTACTGCAAAATTATTAAAAAAAATTCCCTTGAAGAAAATGGCCCATGGGTTAAAACATTTAGTAATCCGATGGTACAAAGTCTGGACTACATGGTGGAAGAGGAAGGAGTTCGGACCTATGAAGTTCTTTAAACTTTCCTTTAGTTCGATGGGAAGTTTAAAGACGTTTTACTATCTTGTAATAAAACTCCTATTCGGCTGATCAAAGTAGAATAACGCTCTGACAACTTCGCGTACACTCTTTCCAGTTGTAGAGTACAGTATTCATAGATCATCCATCGGAAACAAATTCGTGAAGAATAACAGCTTGAAAATTCCATGACAGGCATAGCATGGATTTTGTTTTCCTTTCAAATTCCCTCCTTCCCGCTACCGGAGAAGGTGTTTTACCGCGATCTAGGCATTGCTCATGGGTGTTCGGGTTCCCTCAGTAAACCTACTTTTCATCACAGATGACAATCTTCCGGTAAAATCTCATATCCGAAGTGCGTTTTAATAATTTTTCACCAATTTCTAAGTTGTTAGCTAGTTGCTGAGGAGTAAGCTCGTGAGGGGCCAGTCTACACCGCTTTTTCACTTTTCCAATGGATTGTAGATGGCGACTAAGAGTATCTTTCGCCACACCACACTCCCAGACAAGTTCGCGGGTGCTTGTGGATGGATTTGATTCAGAAGCCTCCTGCAGAACATCATCAATATCCATTAATGGTCGACGGGAACCCTCTTTCTTTGCAACGTCATATCTACACTGGTCAAGGGCACCCCCTCCTTCACATTTAATAATCTCACGAGTTGCTTAAGGGGCTATGGAATTTTTTCCCACTAATACCTTAACATTAGGATGATTTTGCAGGATTCTGCCATGTTTCTCTTGTGAGACAAAACTAAACTGAGCCTTGTCGAATGTGATTAATCAAGCTTGGAGAATGCTTTAACTGGATTATTAAGTACTGGCAAGCATTAAATAGGATTCAAATATTTACAGTCATTTGAAATCTTGAATTTGAGAAATGTTTTTTTTTACACTCCTTATTACTTCTTTTCGGATGTGACAGGGACCGGTGCGAATTTGGATTACAACTTTGGGTATGTCATAGCTTTTCTATAGATTATAGTTTGCATAGAACAAGAGGTAAACGAAAGAGAGGAACTCTGTTGAGCATTACAGATTGATTTGGTGACATCTTCAATCATTACAAGTCAGTCGAATGTGAGGTTATTACTCGAATGTAAGGTAATATTACATATGACCTAAAATGTAAAAGACTCAATATTGAACAATTAATATGTCACATTAGAATAACTATAATGCCAAATTCCGGGCTACACTTGCAACTGTGCTGAACATAAATATTGCAAAGAACAGGGCTATTCTAAGTAGGTCATAACTAAAACCACCGTATGAAGTTTTTTTTACATATTTAGTATTGCTTATATGAAAAGAGTGAAGTGACTCAGTGGTAGAGCACTGAGTTGCCTAACCGGAAATCCTAATTCAAATCCCGCTGCATGCAAGACATTTATTAGTCACTTCCTGGCTGAACCGTTATCCATGAAACAATACAGTCTCTACCATGTACTGAATCCCATTCACGGGTTGTACTGTTACAGAAAAAAAAGGTATTTGCTTAACCGAAACTATTGACACAAGAATTCTAACCCTTTAGAAATCTATAGATTTGATACTAGAATTACATTACCAGAATTCAACACGTTCCTAACAGCACAATAAGGGTACTGGTAGACCAGGAAACAATAATACTCTTCACCGTTGAAATCAGGAGATTGAAATGCTGGGGCAACTTACAAAGAATGACAACGATGGGCAAAAGCTATCTCCAACGATAGCCCTACGGAAAGGAGGAATAGAGGACAATCCAAAAAAAAGATGGTTGCAGGATGTGGAGGAGAGCATGGCAAGGGTCTTGGAGAGGGAGGTCTTCGATTTCTATGACGAGATCTTTTAGATTCGACAATCGACTAAGTTATAAAAAATCTTTAAATATAAAAGCCTAACCATTATAGTTTACTTAATCAGAGCCTAAGATTTTTTTAAAATAGACTCCATCTTATCTTATTTTTGTAGTGGATAGAAGAATTTGAAATAAACCTATAAGTAAAAGGTAAAGACTTAATTTCTTCCACTTAAGAATGAATTAAGTATGAGTTTGAAAAGTTTCAATTTGATCCTTTGTCTTTATGAAAGGCTCGAACAGACCTGGACCAAGTTAGGAAGATTAACCTGAGATCAATATATTCTTGCCAATACTTTCTGAGGCATTAAAGGCCCGTTTGGTTGGAATGCCTTCTCCTTCTTCTCAATTCAAGGAGGAAAAAGTTCGTAAGGGCGGAAATAAAATTAATGGCAGCCAATTACGGACACCGGAAAGTGTCCCAGGGGACAATCCAGAACTCTTTCCAGAACCACGTATTCGTTCAGAATTACTTCATGGTTTTTATTTTCGATACTACTTAGTTTATTAATATATATATATATATATATATATATATATATATATATATATATATATATATATATATATATATATATATATATATGTTTTTTATTGATTCAGTTAATTGGGGTGTCATAGAAGTAATCATTTATAATAATTACTGAACTTATTATTTCTCTTATTATGTCCTAACATTATATTGAATTAGATTCATTTCCAGAGGCTGTTTGTGTGTTCTTAAATCGTAAATCATGAACTTAATACATTAGAAAAACATCAACATTGTATTCTTTAATGTACAATACATCTGGGTTAAGTAAGCACCTATATAATTACAATGAATATATTTTATTAATACAATTTCTTATTTTTAATATACTTAATATATAAATTAAGACATGAGTAACAATGATTTAGATGAAAAGGATTGCCATTAAATAGGCAAAAAATTAAATAACACTTTTTCTGGTTTAACAGAAAAGGGAGAGTTCTTTTCGGTATGGTGAGGCCTCTCCCACAGCGTGCTATCTCTTTTATCCCAAGCTAGCTTCTCCGCCAGACTTAAAACCAGCCTCTTCTTTGGTCTTCCTTTCAGAAGTGTCTTACGACCACCTTCATCCGTGTCTCTTCAAGCACTCTCGTCGACTCTTATCGAACCTGTTCCTTTCCCTTTCTCTCGTCTTTGAAGTGAAATCCTTTTTACAGGTTTTAGGATCATGGACCCAATGCCTTGAAAGTTTGCATCATTAGTATTATTTTCCGCTTTAGATACTGTATACTAGTAAAAGAGAGGTTTCTAGCAGAATAAAAAATCTTTGATATAAATGAATGCGTTCGTCCGAAGCCATTCTAAAATATTTATCAAATCTAAACATTTTGAAATACATAACACAAACATTCAATACCGGACCTTATAATGAACAGAATCATTTGTCACATACATTAATTATTATCAATTTTTGTTTTTTCAGATTGATGAGGATGAGTTGTTCTCCATGAAGTTTATGGCCGCAGAGCGATGTTCCTAATAACGATTACCACAGGTCTGTCATAAAGTTGAATAGTTATTACTGAGTGATATATTTTGTCTATTTGTATAATTATCCAACAATAATTTCTGTACTACTGGAATGATCCAGTTTCCTGGGTGTGATATGTATTACGGTTGACTCTCAAATCGAAAATTTCACCTGTATGTTAAATCGCGAATGTGAAAAATTCAAGTTCAATTCAAGTATCTTTAAGTGCGGGTAAAGATGTTTTTTTGGAGATGGTCTAATTGTGATGTTCCTTTCCAAAACTAGTAAATATCAGAATGATCTATTTAGACATCATATTATTATCACCCATGCTCTTTTCAATATTTGTGAATGACTTAGAGGAATACATTTTGAACGAAGATTGTTCTAGTGACGGTGTTGACCATGAAAATATTACGATCCTCATGTATGCGGACGACTTAGTGTTACTATCTAACACGTTAATCAAGGCGCAAAAAAAAAAAACTAAACGTCTTGGAAAAATATTGTAAATAAGACCAACTTAAAGTTAACATAATCCAAACTAAAGCCGTGATATTCAATAGAACAAAAGGTAGACTTAAAAAAAATACCCTTTACTACAACAACAATAAAATTGGCCTTTATGTTCTTTTCACTTGCTCGGTGTAGTTTTCTCTAACTCGGCTCTTTTTCATTTGGCTAGTCAAGATATGATGACTGGAGCTATCAGTTCCATATTGCTGTCGCTATGAGTTCTGTTAAACAGATTATAGTCACCTCTAGATCACCTTCCTGGACCTTAAAAACCACGCTATTCAATAGTTTAATCCGTTCAGTTTTAATATAATACTACCAGGAATAATTTTCTTCTAATTTCTTACCACAGAATGTGTATCTACTTTGTTTTTAGCTTTGGAGATAGAAATTCGGTAAAATAAAAATGCTTCGTTTTAAAAAACATTAATGAATGAAAGAAATTGAAATAGTCAAGAGTTAATTTATTTGCTTAAGAATGATAGATGCTAAAATATAATGCTGAACGCACAAGGCAAAAGTTATTAATATTAGTCTAGATACAAAAAGTTATTCAGTGCTATAATCTAAGCCCAAATGTAATCTAATCCAGTGGTACCAAACATGGGGGTCGTGAAGACTAGCCAAGTGAGACCAGTTGTAATTAAACAATATTCTCACTTAGTTGTGGTCATTGTTCTGTCCAGTATTTCTTTATCTTAAGTAGAAACTTATAATGTTGTATCTTGTAAAACTAAACGTCTTGTTGTTGGTTTTTTCATACTAAAAATTTTGTGGATAGGGAGCGTTTCATTTGTACATAGAGGTGGGGCTTGGAAGGCTTTTATTTAGGTTGGGAACTACTGACCTAACCAGCAAATTTCAATCTTATTATGTTTTTTTTTTTTTATTTTTATTTATTTATCTCTGATTTTTAAATTAGTAAAACACAGAGAGAGTTTGGTTAGAAATTTTTCAAAAATAATAGTACATAAAAATAACAGAATAGTAAACAAACAGATAAAGAAAGTAGATAAGTGTAATACTAAACATTGTAATAAAGGTAAAATAAAAAATATGGCCATGAGTCGACACTATATCAAAATATGGGAAATTCTTGTAATAAACCTTGTATGAAGTAAAGAAGAACTTATATAATTCAAAAGTATTATTATCTGGGTAAACAATCATATCTGTATCAAAGGGTCAGAGCTATTCTAATACTTAGAGCTTTATATAGGAAGTTACAGAGATTAATAATATCATGGTTGTGTTTAGGATTCAGAACTTTATAAATATTGCGATCGTATTAACTTATACATTTATTTCTAGGTTCTGTATAAAATGGACAGTCGAAAAGAATGTGGCTTAAATCGACACGTGATTTTTTTAAACATTCAGGGCAATTGTCTCGAGTATTAATTCTGTGGGCTGTTGTTGGCATAAACAACTATTTCTTTGCTGGGGGAAACTCTAATTTGGCATAGGAGTCTTATTCTCCCTACCGGCAAATCTGATGTCAGGTATGGCTGAACTGAAGGAACACATAATACATTTTTGTACAAAACATTGTACTGAGAGCACAGAACTCTGTAATTACATCGTGATCGTATAACCTTTCCCTATATTTACTTATCATTTCGTTTTTATGTTTCAGCACTAATTGGGGGTTTTGCTCAGCCCACAGCCAGCCATATCCTAAGTCAGATATAATACTCTCAAGTTGACTGGTCCAGTTAAATTTGATTAATTTAGTAGAGGACTTTTGAACCGATAACATTTTAATTACGATTATTTTAGGTAGTCTATTATTACACATCAGTAGGATTTTCAACCACCGGTTGGTTGTAAGCTTTAAGCCTTGTAGTTTAAGCATTCTTGAGCCAGTTTCTAGTCTCAGTACATAAATTATATATGTATGAGTTTGAGTAGGCCAGTAAAAGAGCGATTTTTAAAATCGAACCTGAGTTTTCTCTACTTTATCTAAGTATCTTAATGACCATATTTTACAGGATTAAATTATTACTTATATTATTTTAGTTATAGAACAGTTTCTATATCCAAAGCTAAAAACAAAGTAGTTAAACATTCTGTGGTAAGAAATTAGAATAAAATTATTCCTGGTGATTGTAAATTATATTTCCTATTAAATTGGAATAGTGACGGTGAGTTAGCATACACGTTAGAGGAGAAGAAGAGACAGTTAACTCCTCGATTAAGCGACAATCTAAACATTTTTATTTTTGTTTTACGAGTTCACAGTTGAAGGAAAAAAGCCGGAGAAAATTTGATTTTTGATATTTTTAATTATCTAAAAGTGTAACAAAATCACTATGATAATACTAAAATTAATGATTATGCAATTGCACTTGGAAATATTCAGAGTAAAAACTGTACTAGATTTATTCCATTATTTAAATCGATATCTAAGTCCTAATCGAAATCTGAATATATAAAAATAATTTAAATATTTTATTTTAAAGAGAAAAGATATGCCCCCGGCCGGGATTCGAATCCGGAACCTCTGTCTCTCTGTGACAGACTAAATAAATTTACTTAAAAGTATTTAAAATCAAAACAGTTGACCAAAAATTATAAAAAATTATAGAACATATGGTTAGTATGGTTAGTATGTATGGTTAGTATACGTGGTATACTATCTTTTATTCTATTATTAAAAAAAAATAATTTAGAATATAGATAACATAGCTTGTTTCTGATCCTCAAGACATCATCATAAGACATCTTATCATCAATTAGTGGAGTGTTTATATATCAACTGAAGATATCCTAACCATGTAGAACGGATATCGTTTGAAATCAAAGGATCCTGTACCAGAGAACTCATTTGCTTCAATAACAAAATATCAAAATCAATAAATAAATGTTACCTCAAAAAGAGGAAGGTATTATAATCTCGGCTATTGAAACGACCCATATAATAAAGTAAAAAAAAAAAAAATTTTCTTTACAGTTTTACATATACAAGCAGCAATAAGTGTAAATACATGTTCCGGACTTCCTTTACATGTTTAAACAACAGTGATTTTAATTAATTAGAGTTGTCTTTTATAAGTAAATTTTACAATAGCAGGAACAATGTAGAAAAAACCCGCTATAAAAAATAAAGAAAAGAAAAATGAACCATAATAGTAATTCTAATTTAAAATACATAAAAATAATACTAAATAAAGTAAGTAAATATAATAATAATTGTTGAGACAAGCTTGTAAGTTCGATATAATTTCTTAAAAGTGCAGGTTTAGTTGAATCCAGAATCTCGCTCTGGATGTGGACTGTATGTTGTAATTTGAAAAGCGTTCGCAACAATAGAGAAATAATATGAAGAAATCTAAAACATAGAAATAAAAGTTACTTACCCAAGACGCGGGCCGGGCAGCTTGTTGATAAAACCTTGGCTCCTTGAGCGCGCTAAAAGACCAAAAGAAGCTGGTAACGTCCTTCCAGGTGGATTCCTATGATTTAGAAATCCTCCAGGGGAATTCAAACTTATTTGCAGGTGAAACGGGCATTAATTATAAAAAACATAAATAGAACGGAAAGTAGAAAACTGGTCAAGAACTTGATTCGCTAAAATTGAGCTGGATAGCTGGGGTAAACAAAAGAACATGTGACTGATCTGTGTGACTGCTTGATCAAGATTCGACTAAAAACAAGTGCCACATGTGAAATAGTGAAACGTTGGTTGCCCCTAACAACCACTAGATCAGGTGTAATGTGCTATTTTAAGATTTTACCTATTTATCTCGTCCTTTTGTGCGTGTACCGTCGTAGTGAATGTTTATCCTAGTTACCGATTATTCGGATTAATTGGTTTTCGGAAGCTGGAGTTTTTTCGAAGTATGCTTTTGTTTGGGCTGAAACAGATTGTTTTACCGTGGGAAGTTCAAGATCTCTGAGCATAGTCGATATTTTCGTGTAGCGGGGATAATTATTAATAATTCTCATGCATCGGTTTTGTACCCTTTCAAACTTTCTATAATTTGTAGCGCAGGTTGAACTCCAGACAGGTGAGGCATAGGTCAGCAGTGAGCGGATTACGGTTTTATAAAGGATTAGCTTGTTTTTGGGGCATAGCCTGGATTTTTTATTAAAATAGGGAAACATTTTGTAGATGGTTTTTTTCGCTTTTTCTGTTTTCCTGTTGATGTGCTCAGTGAATGTTAAGGACCTATCTAGAATTAAACCGAGGTATGTTACGGATTTAGACCAGTGGATGTGCTCGGAATTTAAGATGATGTGCTGATCTATGTTGGGTCTGCGTTTTGTGAAGATTATGGCGGCCGGTTTTGTTGGATTGATTTTTAGTTTCCACTTTTGACAGAATTTATGGATTTTATTAAAAGCTTCTTGTAATCGGTTTACTATTGTTTCGATTCGGTATGATGCTGTGTACAAAGCGGTGTCATCTGCGTAAAGCGATGTGGTTACTTTTGGGTGTTTTGGGAGATCTGATATGAACAGATTGAATAGAATTGGGGATAGGCAGGAGCCTTGAAGTGTCCAGCTGGTAGGGGAAGTGTTTTGGAGCTAGCAGTGTTTATTTGAACATAGAATTGTCTATTGGAGACGAAGGAATATATGACATGTATTAGGTATGGAGGAAAATTGTACAAGATTAATTTATAAATAAGACCGTAATGCCATACTGTATCGAAAGCTTTTTCCAGATCTAACATAAGCATGCCTATATGGTTTTTATTATTGAATGCTTTTGTTATGAAGTCGGTAAGACGAGCTAGTTGGTCTAAAGTGGAGTGGTGTTCTCTAAAACCGAATTGTTCATCTTTGATCAGTTTGTTCTCATTTACATGCTTAACAATTTTTTAAAAAAAAAAGCGTTCCAGGATTTTGGATAGAATGTTTAGGAGGCTAATTGGTCTGTAACTTGTAAAACTGTTAGGGTTTTTATTTGGTTTAGGGGAAATGGCGGGAAAATTAACTTCGTATGGCGTTTTTAAGTAGTTCCGAACAGATTTGTTTATTTTTTTATTGTGATGGTTAGAGCCAAAATTCAAAGTGGAAGAGTTCGTGGATTGGAAATTACGGGCTAATAAATCGGCTTTGTCTTTGTCCGTGTAGATATAACTATTGTTCTGTTTCAGTGGGGGAATTTTAGTAGAATTTCTGGTTAGAATTTTATGTATTTTCCACATTTTATTTTCACCAGGTTTACATGACTTTGAAGTTGTTTCCCACCTATCATTTATGATAAAATATGTAGTTGATGTTGGCGAGCTCATTGGCCCAGGTAAGATAACCTTCTCTTCTAAAATTTCAAATAATCCGGTAGTATTATTTCTGTCCCACAAAGAACACGTATTGAATTTCTTGAAAAACACGAGGGTATCACTGTTGAGGGCAATTTCTCAATAATCTAAAAAAACTGATGTATTAAGTAAAACTTCGGCCAACTCAAAAACTGCTGCAATACAAGCTATCCAGAAAACAATTAGTGATCACAAAATTGACACAACAATTTATTGTGTTCGGTTTACCAGTCTTTTCTTTTTTGTTTGTTTACGGGTCTTATTAATGATTCATACGGGCACAACAATCTTGCAGATTGGCATCAGGGGAAATATGATCAATTTCATTAAGAATTGCCTCAACAATAGAGTAATTCAGGTGAAAGTAAATGAAGTTTACTCAGACGAAGTGGAACTAGAGAATGGTGTATATCAAGGCTCAGTTCTTAGCGTATCTCTATTTCTTATTGCTATAAATGATATCGCAGATCGGATAACTATCCCAGTTAAAGGGTTCCTTTACGCTGATGATTTATTGCTCTTCTGCAAAGGAAGAGATCTAAACCTCACGAGACAAATCATGCAATCGACGATTTTACAAATAGAAGAATGGGGAAGAGAGACTGGCTTTGGATTTTCTGCTGAAAAATCACAGGCTGTCATTTTTTTCAAGAAAAAATAAATCCGAAAATCTAAGTAATATTTTGATAAACAGTAGCGAAATTAAATTTTATGAAGAAATCAAAATTGTTGGGCTGCCATTGGATCAGAAATTAAAATGGATATGCCAGATTGAAAAATTAAAACAGGACTGTATCAAAAGGTTAAACATCTTAAAAATACTTTCCCACCAAAGCTGGGAAACAGACAGAAAAATAATGCTGACAGCATATAGAACTCTAATAAGGTCTAAGCTTGATTATGGTTGCATTGTTTACTCATCAGCTTGCAATTGCCTGTTAAAAAAGCTCCATTCGATACAGAATACCGCCTCAAGAAATGCTATTTGCTTTCAGAACAAGCCTAGCGTCTTCAATGCTTACTGAATCTCGAGAATTGCCATTAAATCATAGAAGAAACTTCTGGCACTTCGGTACCAAAAAAAGTTTTACAAATGACCAAAGACCGCTGTTACAGCAAAACTTTACATAATCTCCAAACCGTGAAAACCCAAATAATAGAATTAGTATTTCAAATAGAGAAGAACATTGCCACCGAGTCGTAGCCTATCTCTATCAGTTTAAAATTTCCATACAAGTGGACATTGAACCCCTGGTGATTGGGTATTCACCACCATGGACAATGCCACCTATTAGAAATTACAAAAAACTACTAGCAATTCCGAAGAACTCTGCACCAGAAATGATAAAATATAGGTACAGTGAAATCATATTCAACCATTTTCCTAATCACAAATTAATTTTCACAGACGGATTTAAATATGAGAACAGTGCAGGCTGTTGTATAGTGACGGAAGAAAGCACATACCAATGGCGAATGAACGAGCTAAACTCTATCTTTTCCTGTGAAACATGGGCAATATTAAAAGCATACGAACACATAACAAATAATGGCATTGAGAAATATGTCATAGTAACTGACTCACTATCAGTGATAAACGCATTAGAACAGCTTTGGACAGGAAACTTAATTTTACAGAAAATGAAGAGCATGAATATGGCCTTAAAGGAAAATAATAAAACAGTTTCACTGTTATGGGTCCCTTCGCATGTAAGCATGAGCGGCAACGAACGTGCTGATGCTGGGGCTGCAAAAAGTTCCCTTGTTAAGATCCATCTTTTTGTCTGAATGGCTGGCATTGGAGCCTTCAGCAGAACTATCTCCGTTAAATAAAAGAAAAAACACAGATCCCTTCTTCTTTGGATCCCTCCAAACGGCCTAACGCCAAAAGTGCAGTATTATAAGCAGGTTCAGAATTGGTCATCCTAAGTTGGCACATCTCCACCTACTTTTAGGGCAGTGCCAATCAACCTGCCAAAGCTGTAAGAATGTACAAATTACTGTCAAGCATCTATTTGAATGCAAGAAGTATGAAATAGTAAGAACAAATTTGGAAATCGATACGTGTCAACCATTCAGAAATGATAATGAACTGCAGAGGACTCTGATGTACCTGAAACGAACAAGCTTAATCCAACAAATATAAGAAGAGCAGTCGTCACTAATGGCCTCAGCAGTCGAAGCGACGTTAAAGAAAATCAAATAAAAGAAATAAAATAAAAAAATTATAAAAATATTTTGCTTGAATTAAAAAAATAAAATAAAATGTTCGTCAACATAGTCTGTTAAAATAAAAGTTATTTTAATTTAGTAACGTAATTTATGTATTTGGCTATTGTTTAATTCCAGCGTTTTATATATATTTTTTAAAGATTTTAATTATTTTATCTATTTATATACAACTTATTTTAATTCGAAAACTTTATATATGCTATTGCTATCATTTAAACCCATTTTTGTTGGTTTCCGGAGCACTCAAGTATTTCGACTATGGTTTTTTAACTCGACGACCGGAATGTGCCTGTTCGATAAATTCGATAATTCAAGAAAGTCTGGAATGTTTCTCAGAGAACATCACCATTAAATTTCCCCTCTTCTAAGTTAGGTAGTGGATTTATTATCACTCCATTAGTTCTGGTCATATTATTGATGACCGACGTTGCTTGTTGATTGAAAACTGTTTTAACTTTTTGTTTGGTCAAAATTATGATTTACTCAATTGTTGTGATTATCTAAAAAATATATTATTAAACAAAAGAATATTGATATCAGTATTTAAAAAATAACCTTTAGAAGACTTATCGACCGATTTACAAGAAAAGATTGCGGAATCAATATTTACTCATCTGTTATAAAACTCAGGAAACCATAATAATCATGTATAAAATTTAATATTTTGCATTCTTAAGATATAAGAAATTAAATAAATAAAATAATATTCTTTCATCTCCTTGTTTTTAAACATTTGACATATTTTTGGATAATTAAAAAAAAAGTCATCTGTTACGGTGACGGTGTTATTTAGAGATTTCTTTTGTTTATTACTGACATTGAAAAATAATATCATTTTACTATTACACTATTTTTTTAATAATGGGAGTAAGGGAGCCTCTCAATTACACTCAACCGCTAATCACAATCCAAACGACAACATGATTGATTAACCTCAAGGATTTGTGATACCTAGAGAATAGAAAAAAGCTTACATTGTTTTAAAAGAATAGCCTAAGGACACAGATGCAGGCATCTGTTCACTTCAAAGCAATAATGGAGTTGGAACGTTACACTTACTTGGTGAGGCCTAGCACTTTTAGCGTCGTTTCAAGGAATGAAGTGTTATCATGGGATCAATAACTAATGTGATGTAACTGATTGGATAAATGTTCTTCTTAGGAATTATATCCTTAACCTTGAAGCGAGATCTCCCCTTTCAAATAATACACAGCTCTATATATTTCAAAGAGAGAAATGATGGCCGACAAAAGAAATAGAAAAAACTATTCACCAATAAACTGTCACACAGAAACAATATGTAACCGCACAGAATTATGAAATCAGATTTTCTTACCAATCAGCTTAGAGAAATCTGAGCACTACAGCTAAACTTGTCAAATCATGGTATATTTGGCAAGTTTATTTTGTTGTAATTAGCTTTATTGGCGCAGAAATGAAGGTAACTAAGTAAGAGGCAGTGAAAGAGACAACTTTTTTTTTAAAAGACCCATTTATACTTGAACAAATGCTGTGATTAACTTAGTTAGATGTGATTAATATCTACGTTTGTTAGATAATGTATATTTCATGTATAAATCATAAATCATGTATCCCAAAATATCTTACAATGTTCAATTCAGAACAATAAATTTACATTACATCTATACAAACTTGGCTCTATGAATTATATTCTCAAATCGCGTTCTCTAATATATTCTAAGCTATCACTGTTCCCAAATTATACACCTATACTACCACAACCTATGAAGGGTCTTGGATTCGGTACGTTATAGAGACTGTACTGTTTCTTGGACAACGGTTGTCAGAGAGGTGATTTGTAGATCAAACTCAACCTCCAGATTCCCCTCCTATTTAGATACCCATTCACTAGAGGCTGGGTGAGCCCCAGTAAAGTTTCAGATCCCAGATAAAATAAGGCAACTCTGCTCCCTGTTCCCAAATTATAACATTTTCTAATTGTACTAGCAATATTAATGGAGGTGTTGTCGTACTATTTATCCATAGTGTATAAAATATGTATATGCTTATACTATTTAGTTTTCCTATACTGGACATAATAAATCAAAGGCCATTCTACCCGCTACCTTTAGAAGTTGAAAGAGAAGATTAATGTTTGGTGGGAGTGTAGTGGTGCCGGTAGTAGGTAATATTATACAATTGGGAAACTGAGAGCAGAATTTTATCATCAATCTTCTGATATTTCGCTTGATCAACATCTATTACTTTTCTCTCTCAGAAAACTCTCCTCAATGAAAAACACATTTATCACTTTTGAAAAATAATGGACAGTTATTCTTCCAGTTTCAGGAAAATCTATATCATCGTCTAGTAACGGAATGGTTTATTTTTTTTTGCTGCTTTAATCTACCTTATAAAAGAAAGAAGAGTTCTTTGTCCTAGGAATATTATTTAGTAAAGTCGAATAAATTCGAATATTAACTGTTCTCCCACCAAAAATAAATAAAATAATAAACAAATTGGTATGTATTTTGCATGTATATAGAATACCTTTGGAAAGCTAAATATTATTGAGCTAACAAAATCAAATAAATTTGAATATTAAGTGCTCTCTCCCCGAAACTAAATAAATATGATAAAAATTAAAATTATAAATAAATTGATATGTATTATGTATGCATGTTGTATACCGTAGGAAAGCTAAATATAATTGAGCAACCGAAACAGAATGAATTCGAATATTAAGTGTTATCTTTTTAAAAGGTTAGCCTTTTTTAGTTTTTCAGAATAGACCCTGCCAGTATTCTCATGCTTGTTCCAAAGCCATATATACCTTAGTAGAAACTTTACTACTTTGCACAAGATATGTATGCCAAAAAAAATCATGAAAAAACATATATTGTTACTGTTGTTACCTTTACTAGAACAACATAAAATGCTTATGGTCATCAGATTAGAGACATTTTCATTATCACAATACTCCAGGTGTTGAAACATGGGTTTGTTACGATTAATGCACAATAACATATAACATTTATAACTAGGACAAAGAAAAATAAATGTATCTTAAATTAAATTTAGCTGAAAAAAGGAATATTAATACCAAGAGAAAAGAACATTATGAATATATTTACATAGAAGAAACAAAAAAACAACAGTAATAGTCTGTTTTGCAACAGTCTACGTGCACTAATAATCCCTTATGAACTACGTCTGGTCGAAACGGTGAATTAATATGACCGTCTTTGATTTTTATAGTTGTGGCACTCCGCGAACACAGAAATGGCGATCATTGGTCAGAAGATTTTAATGAGAAGGAACTTACTGTTTGGTCGCGTTCACTTCCTGTGAATCGTTACCTACAATCTATCATTCAGTTGGTTCAAATATATCTAGTTGCTTATGACGACAGCATGGAGTTGAACAATAGCCTGTCTCTCTCGTCTCGTCGTCTTGGCGGAAGTCTCACAGCAGAATGAATCCTAGGTTGGGAAACGTCTCTCCACTCTCAAGGTCTACTAGACTATAAGTTGCCTTATTGTGACCACCGTGACCAGCGGGAGCATTTCAAATTTGAATTCACGCTACTGAAGTACCTGTTCAGGCTAATGATGCAAACGTAAAAAAAAATTAATCTTGTGTTGTGATGTCTGAAGTTTGTTATATGAATTTTGGCTTACTTTTAAAAAAAACATTGTTTGTTCAGCTGTATGTTGAACGTCTTGGTGGTTGGGTGCTGTCTCATGTTTGGAGCCTGTTTGGGCTGTTGATCGTTGGGATGTATTGCACCTTTTTCTTTGAGATGTTATTCACATAACCCTTTTTTGTTTTTGTGTCTTGATAATGCCTGAATAGGCGAAACGTCGACTGGTAAGTGGGTGTATTACTGAGTTTGAAACATAAGGCTTTGCATTCTGGTTTTTCCTAATTGCATTATAATAAACATTGTTTTTAATTATCTTTTACTAAGATTTTTTACCATATTAAATTTTATATATATTTTGATTTAATTCATCTAAAAACTGTAACTAAAATAAACAGTCTAAACTGAATGTATCCATGGTAACCACTAAAACATCTGGCCAGAAGATTCCAGCTGTTGTTAGATTTTCTTCATTTGCCTATAATCCTATTACTTCATTTTTATGTTCGATTGTTAAATATTATTATCAATTGAATATCCTGCTCAAAGTATCAACAGTTCTTTTTATTTCATAATATAAACTTCAATATTGGACATAGTCAACATAAACAGGAGTCTCAAATTTTAATTTTTCAGAGAAATGCGTCACTGTTTTATTTTTAATTATTCCTTTTGCATCAACTTTAATTGTTAGTTTAAAAGTGTATAGTTCTGGATGAAAGACTACCAAGAAGTTTTAAAGATAAATTTTCTTTTCTTTTTCTGAAAATCGTTTCCTTTTCTTAGCAGACTTCGTTGGTTGGCCGAGGGATAAAGATTCTTCATCCGCCATGTTTTGTAATTAAACTTGGGTACAACTCAATTTTAATCTCTCGAATACGTTTGTTAATTAGTTCGGATTTTTCCTTTTAACTTCATTTAAATGTTACATCAACTTTTTTCCATTAGCACAAATTCTACCGAGAAATTTTCTCCTTTATGTTTTTTTGTTGTTGCTTTCAACTTTATATGGAAAGTGAAATATTTGTAATAAAAAAAATGAATCCATGTGTTTACGAAAACGTATTCTAAAAATCAAAATAATAATGTCTCGCGAAATGATTTGCGTTTGTGTCTAGCTAAAAAAAGAAATGTTTTACGAAACGGAAATAATGTATTTGAGAAAGAATATTATATTATATTATTAGGTTTTTCCCAGGATATCAATATATATATTTCAGCAAAATTGAGTTTGGGAAAATATTTATAATATCTGATTTACACTTTTTCATTTATTGTTTGCATATGAAATTAAATGCATTTATATATTTAAATGTATACACATTTGTAGGAAACTTATGGAATTTATTAAAGCACTATATAGTTGATTATTGCGTAATTTTATTTTTGTAAATTCAATAATCAAGCTTGGTTAATAGATAGTTATAACTATTCATTTCCACCATATTACTAATGCACTATTAATTGGATGGTTTCTCTAACGGTACTGATCGGGACAATTAGCTGTATGTAATTAGGGTGTTAATCAGTGACGAGATATCTTACATACGAATATGTATTGATCCACCTTTGCCAATAATACACTCCTATCTAGATTGGATATATGTATTAATACAGTGAACGATAGATAATATCAATGAATTTATATAAAATAATAGCCAAATGACGTACAATACCAAGATTTTTAAAAAAAAAATTTCGATTTCCTTACCCAATACATTCACCATAATCATCCATTAACGTATATCATATATTCAATATATTGTTAAACGTGAGTTCAAGTTTCAATTAAGTTCAAAGTGTTCAGAAATATAAAGCTCTGTTAAACAGCGCCATCTTTTGAATTATTGGTTAAAATAAACATTGCAACATATTGTAGAATTAAAATAAATAGTAATTTGAATTAATATTGTTTTTAATTTTTCTTACCTTTTTACAAGTGCAAAGTATTGAATGTAAAAAAACAAATTTTCATTTTTTGATCTATAATGATCAGGATGGAAGTATGCATTAGAATTAATGATTCAAATAGTCATATACAAGGTTCTAAACGACCAACAACTATTTAGGTTAGTATATAGACCTATATAGTATATAGCATACTATATAGACCAATCTTATTTATTAATGACACTGAACATGCATTACATGTCGAGAGAAAAAACATATTAGCCAATGTTTAATTAAAATAATTAAAAAATATATAACAAAGATGCACAAGAAAATACATATTAAACTCGGGTAATCAATCCTATGACTGTCTAAAGCATACTTAATGTTCAACATTCCTGATAATTGGAGGTATCACACTATCTTATCTTGTAGCATTAGTGCTAAATATCTTTCATCATAAATATGATGATAATAAATAAGCAAACTTATCTACAAAGTATTATCTAACACAAAACATAATGTTATATATAAATAACACAACTAAACAAAATCGATAAGAAATAAACATTTATTACTACTGGTTATCAGAACCATGATATATATCCAGTTAAATGAAATTCAATAAAAACGCTTATCTGGTATACCAGCCTGCCTGCCAATGATTTTCCCATATAATTTTAAAAGCAAATAAAGAATTACCACTCGCTGATTCTACACAGTATTTTTTATTCTCCATTATTTATTTTAAGTTATGAATTGAGAGAGACGTGTTTCAACTCGTAAGATATTGGGCTCTCTTAACTTTCACCTCTAAGATCATTTAATTATTACTTCTAGTTCTTCCATGATTTGCTAAATTTATAAATAAATCGAAACATATATTAATTACCAACATTACTACAAAGTAATTGAGAGTGCAGGAAGATCCTCAGATCCCACAAGATCCATCCCCAACTGTTAAAAGATAAAATAAAATCTCCATCAGCTGGTTGCGACCTGCGACCTTCGGCACGGCCTCTGCGATCTAATACTGTGCTACACTGCTGTCTTGGTACAGAAAGGAGGTTAGATAAAAACACCACATAGTACAAATAAAGAAAAAATTTAAAACTAATCTATATTTTTACTTTATGAGTGAATTTTAAAGAAGTAAAAATTTCCAGTAGAAATGTTAAAAGATTGTTAAAAATAGCTTTGAAGCAAACATGTAATTTTTCTAATCCTTGAGAAAGTATGCTGTAGACCTGAAAAAAAAATATTTTGTAACATTGATACTGAAAGCTAAAACCTATGAAATCACAACTAAATGAAACTATTATTTCGTAAAAAAAAGTTTTATAGTTTCATACTTTGATGGTTACTTTTCAATTTCATTTTTAAATAACGGTGGATCCTGAACTTATTTGTAAGGTCTGTAATCTGTGGAATTACCTAGGCTAAGGGACCGCCAACAATTGTGCTCTACCCAGTCCAGTCTCATGGGATTGCTTTTACAGGTTGTGAAGTATTCATGGTCTCCTGTGTTTTACCCCTTGATCAGATATTCTCGAAACAATTAGAGCATTGGGAAGCGGGTTGATTGGTCCAATCAGCCTCTTCACTGGCTGCCGTCGAACTAGAGCTAACAATGGCTCCTCTATTACAATCCCCTTACTCTAGAGCGCTACCTCCATATTGCTCTTTCCTTTGTTTGTTTTTCCCCACAATATGCAAAAAAAAGAATCAAATGTGAAAAATAAATTTTTGCAAAATTTTTGGAGTGATAATTCTTGTTAGATACGAGTTAAAATAATAAATGGGGCGGAATTTTCAGGTTAAAAAATTATTTAGCTGTGTTTTATGACTGCAGTCAATGCTAAAAATCGGAGCATACATTTAAAAAATATATTAATTGAAATTCACACATTTGCGAGAAAAGGAATACCGTGGAGCTAAGAAAAAAAGGAAAGAACAATCGGAAAGAATGAGAAAAGTCGGGAAGAAAGAAGGAAGGGGTATGAAAAGAAGTGAAAATAATAATATTCGCGTGGACTCGTTCGGTGGAAAAAAAAAGAAAAAAGAAATAGTTATTTTTAAAAGAAAAAACACAGAATTAAAAACTAATATCCTGGCAACGCACAGATAGTTGTTCTGACCCTAAAATAGAACATGAATTGCATCATTATAAACTCAACACTGTTTATTTATTGATTTATTCATTGAAATTTACCACTCTATTATAACAATACAACAAGTCAATGGGAGGAATGGTACATAATGGCATGGATAAAGGCAATAAAGAAACTTCCCAGTTACTTGCTACTGTGGTAGTACTCAACAAACTTAACTTTCAACGTCATGAGGCTATCTTCTTTTCAGATGGCTTCGAGGATTATCGGGAATTTAAGAAGTGACAAGGTTTGAAACAGGTGGGTTCAAGTGTGATTTAAGTTTTTTATAAAAGTACGGATATCGGGTTCGGTCCAAAACAGCTGAAAATGGGACATTGAAGCCATTATGGATGACCTTATTTGTAAAAAAGTAAGCAGAATTAAGTATTTTACGAAGGTCTTTAAATTGTAAGGTTAGAATACGAGAGGAATTCGATGACTAAAGGAGCTCCAAGCTCTACTCCGGAAGTCTATATAGGACTTGTAATATTTATATGAGTCTTTTGTTATTAATAGGGAGTTTAGAGCGTTTGTCTAGTAAGTGTTGAAAAAGACTATGGCCGAGAGGAGTTTCCTGTCTTCTCAGTCTAGTATCAGGATTCCAAGCTTTATTAAGACTTAGCGGTGTGAATCGGTGGAACATTGGAGGATTGGGGGAGCATACTCAAATGATTATATTTAAATGAGATTTCATTCGGTCAATGAAGAATTAACATCCTTATAAGTAAAATATATTTTTTATTGTTTCCCAACGTTTAAGCCTAAGTTTTAGATCATCGTCATAGACCAAAATAAAGAAGGTAACAATATCAGCGGTTGTAGTACCAATGCTAATAAGAATATAAATATACTTATCTAGTTTGTTAAAAAAAATTAGATCATAAAACCAAATAAATTAAAGAGAAAGGAACCAAAAATATTTGATAAGAAGTAAAAATTATACCATTATGTCCAAAATGAGTGAATTAATTGTACTTAAAGAAGCAATACTGGGTCCATTACCTGACACATCATTGAAATGAAGTAATATAAATCATAAATCCATATATTTAAATAAATATGTAAATACCTATACAAATCATATTTGCAAAATGAGAAAAAAAAACAAGGTCTAACTTAGCCTCTTATGTACTACAAGAATGACACGATTTGCTTCCCTCAGTAAAATGAACTTATTTCGGACGAAATTCGACTTAAACACTTATTCACCGGGCTGCTGATATTGTCGTCAGTTGCATTCACAAGGTTAATGCTATCCCATCTATGATAATTTTGACCCAAATTACCATTTAAACGTACCCTCGGTGTCCTGCCCCAACCACTCTACCTTGATAGGCTGGACAAGCTCGTTTCCAGAAGGAAATTTCATCATTGTTATGTTTCATATTACTCTGAACTCCCCGACACCGCCTAGAAATCCGCAACAATCTGTTTTAATTTATTCCGAGATCGCATAGCTTCCAGTCAGATTAGAATAAAGAAAAAATCCAAAAGGAAACCCGACAAGGCTTAAAGCATGTGCCTTAATTAAATTCTTTCATCAGGATGAAAGAATTTTTCCCGTTTCCTTGGCTTAATTAAAAGCCATTAAAAAATAAGGGGGATTTCATTATACAAATCCCACCGGGGCAGAATCTAATGCAGCAATGTATTAATGAACTTACCAAGATGAATGGCTGTAAATTAAGTCAGAAAATTGAAATTTTGTAGCAACATTTTGTTCTTATTAATGTGGCACAGTAATTCTGTCAGGGTATTGAAATTAAAGGACAAGTAATCTTCTAACAGCTTACTGCGGATGATGAACTATCGGGTTGTCCTGAAAATAATGCAGAATTTTATGTTTTCTTTAAAATGCCCATCCTAACTGTAAACTATTTATGTTTGTTGAATATTTTACTTGTATAATTGTAAACACTTATTAATCCTCTTTCAAATAAAAATGTTTGTTTATCTCTGTAATATCTTGGTAAATATATGGAATAAAGAAGCAACAAAATATCTCAGAATTTATTTAGATCGTCGTCTTACCTAGAACCAGCACATCAACACTAAATTAACACAGACCTACGCACGATTAGCTCTACTTTATCCGATAATAAATAGAAAATCTAGATTAAAACCAGAAAAAGCCTGTAATTTATAAAACCATTCTTAGACATCTACTAATGTACGGTTGTGAAGTGTGGGGTGCAGTGTCAACAACTAAGCGAAAAAAATTACAAACTTTTCAAAATAAAATCCTGCGAATCGCAGTAAACGCGCCTTGGTTTTTATGAAACAGTCAAATACACCGAAGAGCTAAAACTAGAGACCATTGAAGAATTCATTAAAAAGCGTTACACCAGATTTAAGACCGGATTACCAGCAGTCTAAGGAGTTGTAGCATTCAACATTGGCGAACCTATTTCATCCCCAAGATTAAAACCGAGACTCTTGAAAGATATTCTGACGTGAACTCTATTTCCTTTCTAACCAATCATTTTAACAACTTGTAATACATTCCTGTTTCCTTATAGTTTTCCGTTTTAGAGTACTATAGTTCTGTTTGTTATTACAATATAATTATTTTATATGAAAAAAACTATTATATATATATATATATATATATATATATATATATATATATATATATATATATATATATATATAACTTCTCTTGCAAATAATGTACATTTAGGGGGGTCTATGACATGAGACGAAACGCACAGTTTTACTTTTTGTTAAAATGTAAATTTCATTATTTAAAACATAACCATGTAAGGCAAGGAATAGCCGATCAAATAAAGGATATAAAAAAACATAAATCTCATTGGTCACCCGGCTGTTTATAACCTTCACTACATTTCACTTCCGTTACAATGTACTCCGAACTATGGTGGAAGAAAATCTCAAACAACTTTTCGAGAATTGGCAGGGAAACTCGAATTCGGGAAATCAACCGTTGACGATCATCTGAGGGCGATTGGGAAGGTAAAAGAGCTTGAAAGTTGGATCAATCACACATTTAATGACCGCCAAAATGATCAGCGGTATGAAATTTGTAATACACTTCTTTACCGAAACATCAGCGATCCTTTTCTGTCCAAAATTGTGACCCGCGATGAACATTGGATTCTCTATAACAGGATACTCTCTGGACAACACAATATCAATGTTTACCATTACAAACCGTGAATGGGTCTGTGGTCCAGTACATGTTAGGGACCGTACTGTTTCAAGGACAAACGTTGTGCAGGGATATGATTTGTCTAAGATCACGCTCACCCGTCAGATTTTTCCCCCCTTGTTTTGGTTACCAACGTTATAGAGTTTGGGTAATCCTCAAGGGGGTCCTAGGATCCTTTATGATCCACTTCCGGCTGCTAACAGATAAAGGTCTTGTCTGCAGCGGGATTTGAATCAGGATTTTTGGCATAACAACTGAGTACTCTACCACTGAGCCACTCTGCTCCCTACACCTCAATAGTGATATATAAAATAAAATTAAGCGAATATTGAGCTGTGATATCTTATTAAACATTAAATTATTTCTAAGAAGCAAAAGGTTACAGAGGAAAACAAATATTTTTGTTATAAAGAGGATTAAAAATCATAACAGCAAACTTCAACAAACAATACAGTTTATAATTTGGAGGGTTTTTTTTTTTTTATAAGATTCACATTTCAAATAGTGATCCTATATTCTATATTATTACATTATAGAAGTTAATCACAAGCGAGTAAAATATTTGAGAATCTCAAGACATTGTTGATTTATTATATATTGATTATTAAGGCTCCAAACAGGAACCGGTAAGATAAGTTACTTTAGTTTATAACTGAGTTCGAATACATCCATAGGTATTCATAGGAGAAATAGTGCATTTAAATTTACCAAAAATCTTATTCTGCTTGAAAAGAAATTAGTGAAGCAATATAGGACAATAAATTTGACCGATTTATAGTAGGTTTTTCGCACATGCAGACTGCGAATAATAATTACTGAGAATTTATCTTCAGAGGTAGTTAACGCATTTGAGGAAACTTGATAATTCACAAGACCCTCGATAATTTAAGACCTTCTTAGGAAACTACTTAAGGGAAGTCAAGTCACATTAACCACCCATGACTTCCGTGTAACAAATACACCCGATGAAAATTAAGCCATGAGCTTAGCAGTCTGAATTTTTTTAAAAATCTTAAACGACTTTAAGAAGAAAAAAACTTTCAAAAATAAGTGCTTAAACGTTATGACACTTTGGTTTTGAAAAGTTATTCTGAAAAGAAGTAATATCTCTCTCAAGGTTATTGCCTTTTATGATTGTGGACCTAAGCAAAATTAGAAAGAATTGTAGAAAGGAATATAAACTAATATATACATTTTAAATATGAGTTACATAACTTAAAAAGTTGTTAAAGTTAGTGAAGTTATCTATACTAGACTGAAGACATTTATTTTAAACATAAACATGCAAACAAGTGAATGGTTAATGAAAAATATTTTATAATGGAGGAAAAGTTTGTTGAAGGAGCTAGTTTTATAGAGGATCTGCCTTCGGCCAAAAGGCCTTGGAGCAGAACATCTGATTACGAGGAAAAACATGAAGGAAATTTCAATAATAAATTTCACCATGAAGCGAAAGCTGTCCAGAGTAGGTTAAGAGTTTTCCTACAAAAGCTTGACAAAAAGGCTACTCATGAGACCCGAGACCAAATAAACAGCAAGGTTGATCGGCTTATTATCATTGTGGAAATAATGAATGGTTTAAATAAACAGTGAACAGAATGCAAAGAACTTCCAATTTCAGACATCGTTCAAAAAGTTGTGAAGGAAACCTACTACTGTTATATATATATATATATATATATATATATATATATATATATATATATATATATATATATATATATACAATAAGTAAAATAATGGGAACTTCGAAGATACCGGGAACTCAAGGACTGCTGAAAACGGATATATTAGCACAATTTCCATCGTTGCCCATGGCTAGAACAGCAGAAGAAATAAAACTGCCGATTTATAATCCCCACCGCCACCACCAGAAATTGAAAACTTCAAAGTTTTTAGGACTGAGAAGAGAAGGAAGGGAGTCAATTCGTCAGCTGGTTCTAAAGAAACGGAACAAAGTCAAAGGAAAACAGAACGGAATATAGTTGATAACGTCCCATATGACAAACCTCTTTTTTATCAGGAGGCAGACATAGTGAAATGCTTTCCTATAAAGCCTACAAAGATGTCAAAGATCAACTAAACTATAGTTCAAAAACATAATTCCACAGGGTAATTCTGATTCCATATTAATGTCTAATTATTACGTTGTTTATGTTGAAGAAATTGGTCCGGGTAGAGGTCACTGATTCACTGATTTTTATTTATCTGTAATACCTTAATTTTTTAACTGTCAACACTTTCTGTTTTATTATTATTTTCTTCATGTTTTATTATTATTTTCTACATTTTAACCTTCATAATTACTTTACTGTACACCTTTATCAATTTTTATCATCATTATTACACATAATTATCAATTTTTGCCTGTATTCACCTTCTTTTAGTTTATCTATATTTAAAATGTTTTATTATATTCATACCGCTTTCTTAAATTGTCTGTATTTTGCTTATAGCCCTGAAGAAGACCTACAACGTAGGTCGAAACGTTGGCTAACAATAAATATCATCTGAAATTACTTGAGAATTTCATTCAGTGACCTCTACCCGGACCAATTTCTTCAACATAAATTATCATAGGTCAACAATTATTATCAATATTACGTTGTTTGTTTATTTATATATTGACACTTGCATCATGCTGCTTTGGCTAATCGGCCGTACAGTGGGAGATACCGCACAATTTCGGATCGCCAATTTACGTTCCCACCATAGGACGGCATAACCAAGGGTTTTTACTCACTTCAAAAAATTATAAAACAACGAACTGCGAACCCAACACCTTGTGCATAGAACATTTTTATGCTAAACACTACACAACAGGTGACAATAATTGCTTTGCTATACATTATTTCTAAGACGAATGTGTTTATTTTCTAACCATACATGAATTTAAATTTACAGCATTTCATGCTCTTATAGATTATCATACTATAACACGATATTTTTCCAAACGATATAAACGTTTTGTTTCTCTGTCTTGTGGTGGCTCAATGATAGACCTTTGAGTAACCATGCCGAAGGTTCCGGGTTCAAATCCCGCACGCTGGCAGACTTTAATTTAATCTAGTAGCGACCGGGGATGGATCCTGTGGGGTCTAGAACCCTTCTGGGGCTCATACAGCCTCTATAAAATGAACACCCAAAATATGAGGGGGATCTGGCGGTCGGGCATCTAGTCCAAGAAACAGTACAGTCTCTACAACGTACTGAACTCAAGATCCTCCTCGGGTTGTGGTTGCACTGGTTTTATATTCTTTTAAACATTACTTGTGTTATTTGGGACATTAAATAATACGTAGCATACCTTTTCTATTTGCTGAACAGAGAGAAAAAAGGACTACCAGAAGGTGGGTATTGAAACTTTGAAGCCGGCTTATCCTGTGACAGCGATTGAAAATAGCTGACAAGGAGAGGATTGTCAAAGAAGCCTCCTGTGGGCTTGGGAAGACGGTGAAAGGAGGCAGGAGGCGGAAACCTGTTAGGCCACTGTCTGTAGCTGCCTTTTCGCCCGTCCCCCTTCAATCTAGAAATTAACCCTAGCTCTTTTTCTAAGCTCTCCGCAGATATTAATTTGTAGCCCTTTCCGTTCAGTACTATTTGTTTCTCCCTCTCAAGCTGGTTAAAACACTAAATTTAAAAATAAAGTTTAACAAATGAATGAATCATAAAATAAATTTCAGCATTATTGATAATTTGTAATATATTTATATATTTACTGCCTGTGCACCGCAAGGCGCCTCCAGCGGTTTATACCGATCGCCACCTGAGACAGGGACTCCCTCTTAATCTTGACGTACATCAACCTTCTTGAAAATCTCGTTGGGTCTATCCTCTCCACATGCCCCAACAATCGTAGTCTTTTGAGCTGGGTGACTTTTGTTATATCAGGCTCTTTGTGTAGGTTCCTTAGCGTGTAATGAGATTTAGTAGATTTTTTTGTATTCCCTAATATAAACTGATTGTGCACCTTTTTAATATTTGAGATGGTGAGATTTACAACCGAACTTAAACAACCCAAATGCCAGGACAAAACACGACATTTTGAAACATGAAATATGTCAACTTGTACTTTCTTTTATCCCTGTTTTATTCTTTCATGGAAAATGTCTTTCAAAAAGACAATTCATAACTAATCGTTCATCTTCTCTATTCTTTCTAATGATACATTGTGGGAAAATTGCTGTAAATTAACTAATTAATGTAAATGATTTTACATTCATTATGTTTACAAACAAGTAACTAATTTTCTTATTCGGAATATGAGATAATTGAATTAACACACAAAAAGAGGATAATAAGTTGCACCAAGTTGTTAATGAAGTGTAATGTAAAACAAAGTTGGAGTGAAAAAGAATAGATCCAGTTTAAACAAGTTAGTCCTTTCCATTTTTAATTAGGAAACTCCATTTTCTCTTGCCATCAAACCGTCAGCAGTACACCCACCATTTGTCGAACTTTGAAGTACTTATTTATTGGTTTAGAATTACTTCGTTACAGCTTTTTTTCTCCTCTGTGGAGAGCTGTGACTTTTTTTTCCTCTTCTCATTTTAGTATCCAGTCGATTATCGAATTCGACTTTATAAAGAGAAGTGAGCATTACACCCCATTGAGTGGATAATGTATTAATTCATATCCCTATTTTATGTCAGTATCTTAGCAGAAAATAAGTGATAAGATAATTTATTTTGTATGAGCTTATAATTAATATCTACACAATAAAATACATTAGACAGACTAAAGATGTAGGCATAATATGCCTTACTACCCGTGCAAAGCCCTGTCGCTAATATTAGATACAAATTAATGTTACTTATACGCATGTATACTTTTTTTTTTTACGAAATGATCGCATCACAGTTTGATTTGTTTTAAGTATGAATTTCCTCTTCCTGCAGTATTCCTTCATAGGTACACTTTATATTCCTTGCCTTCCCATATCTTTCCAGGCCTTTTCCTTCTTCGTATGTTTTTTGATCTGAAATCTCTCAAAGTCTTGTAGATTAGGCGTATATTTGTTTGTAGTATTCTTCTTGTTAATGCAATTTCTGTCTTTTCAATTTTTTTCTATCGACAGATATACTATTCTCACCATAATTTTGATGTACTTATTTCGGTGTTTCGAGAGATGTACTTTTCATCATGCATATTGTTAGTTATCAAACAAAATTTCAACATTTTTTGCGAATAGATTTTTCCAAAGCAGCTTTGACTATTCTTTTCTCTTGTATGGTTTCTCAGAGGCATTTGATCTTTTTAACCTCTCAATCCAGTCGTAAGACCCGATCTTCCTTTTTGAGATCGTCATGGACTGCCTGATTTTAAATTTTTTAACATTATTGCAAAACCATCTACGAAAGTCATGCAGTTTTATATAATCCATTAAATCATTATATGAACAGGATTACTATATTTTAAAAGGATTCACTATATGAGTATTATTATTATTATTATTTCCATATACTGAAGTGGTCTGCACCACTGACGCTTTGTTACTTTTTGTGAGAATAAATTCCAAGGGACGAGTCGTATGCTGGAGTATGAGACACACAATCGGGCAGATAAACACGTAAGCCTTTTATGGAAAAAACTCACAATGCTGGAGATGCTGTATAGTTGAAGTTTTTGTTTATAGATCAACATAAGAGTTTAGACAATGCTAAGATACTGGTATAGCTCAGAACTTAAATATGATCACATGATAATAATAATAATAATAATAATATTAATAATAGTAATATAATAATAACCTTTATTTGTTCATAAAATATAATAAACAAATACAAAAACTTCTTTTTTTTTCCATACCTATTTACGTATGAACAAAATCAACCTTTAGTTGAGGTTTTAAGTTCGATTGTTTCTACCTAGCAATCTTGGAACCACACTAAATTATGTACCTGCCCCATCCGTTTCCACTCTTTCCTATCCAATGCTACTTTCTTCCAGTCTGCCTCTCCGCAGCTCTTCTTCATCTCCTTGTCTCAGTCTGTCGGTGGGCGTCCTCTCTTCTTCCTCGCGTGTTCTCTTGGATACCAATCCATAAGCTGCCTGGTCCATGAGAAGCAAATTTACGTATATATTTATAGTATATGATTCAAGAAATTTATAATGTTAATTTATATATATGTCATCTATAATATGATAGATGACTGCGAGGTAACAACTATGATTATTTAATAATAGAAGTGTGAAGTAGTTACAAAATTGATTGGACCAGGAAATTGTACCAACGAAAAACCTATGTTAAGGGTTTATCTTTTTGTGAAACATGTTCAATAAAGGGCCAATACTTCCTTATCAGTACTGTTGAACCCAAGATGCTTTTGGTGAATTAGTATTCCTGGCTTTTATTATTAATATATTTTTTTAAATTTCAAGTCTGACTTATTCGTTGTTGCTTTATGAAGTACTAAATTGCACTTTAAAGTCGATAACGCAATATTATCCGTAGCTGTCCTTCAACAACCAATTTACCTTTTCCGATCTTATTTGTACTAAATAGATTCGTTAGTTTGGATGGTGAGTTCAGTAAATTATCAATCAATCTCTTCATTAATTGTATTATACTTCCTTGATGGATCGTTTCCAAAGACTGTTTTAAGAAAGTTTTGCGCATTGGGATTCAGTTATGGTCTGAAATTGATATATAAATATTTAGTATTTATCATTAAAGTTAGTTTAATGTCATTTGATTTATGATTATTTAGAAATTTTGGCAGTTTAGTGTAAATCTGATGTTCTATGAGCTTATCTCGATTGAATATATTCAGATTTTAAAATGTATTCTCATACATTAATAGGAGAATTCATGAGGTGTACTATTACCTTGCAATCAGGTGATTATTATCTTTTACATCATATAAGCATGTGCATTTGATATGAAATAGTACCTGTTTTCGCCAACTTAAAAAGAGTAAAGTCAAAACCATAGCAATTTTATACAATAAAAAGAAGTATTTCGTAAACTTATGAAGTACTTTTCTCGATATACACAGCTGAAACTGTTGGAGCCAACTACAAAAAAGCTGCTGTAGCAGCCTATGGCGATGACATAGCGACCTACAGCAGCTCGATCAGCGCAGAGAGAGCTCTACGGCAGGCGGAGGAGGTCTGTGCGAGCATCACACAGAAGCTAGAAGGACTCAACATAGCAGTGAATCCTAAAAAGACGGACTGCATAATTTTCTCATTTCAGGGAAAAAGCGCCGCCCTCTACCTAAGGTCTATAGGGTAGCGGGACGCGAGAACAGACCAACGAGCAGCATAGTCTAGTTAGGTGTCACACTTGACCGACACCTGAAACTAGCCTACCACTGCAGAAAGAAGCTCAGGTCGGTTAGGACGAAGTCTTACTGACTTAACACCTGCTTACATCTCCTAACTTATTCCTCCGCCTTATGCTGACCATCTACAAGAGCATCTTAAGACCGGCGCTCCTCCAAGGAGCACCTCTATTAAGTACCATCACACCGGCAACAGCAAAAAAGCTCCAACAGTTTCAAGATGGCGTACTGCAGCGCATAGTGAGACACACAACATTAAACAAAACAAAAATGGACCTCCTACACAGTACTCTCAACTTACCGACAGTTACAGACTTCATAAAATGCAGACAAATTACATTTTTTGACAATCTGAAATGCAGTACTAACCCTCTTTTCAGGACACTCACCCCAGCAGGACGACCACAAACGTGGCAAGATCACGTACAAGACACGTACAACAGCGGAAAAATGTAAAGTTAATAAATAAATCACTAAAATAGAGCCAAAAACTCGAATATCATTTGTGGTTTTTCCCAATTGCATTATAGTTAATAAATAAAGAAATAAATTAGAGCCTTCCATTTTCTCATCCTCCTCTTAAAATGTGCGCAATACAGTAAAAGAGATTCCTCTCCAACCTAATCCTAATCCAGATTAAAAATCTTCAAACTTATAGGGGCTCAGAAAAAAAAAAAAATTAATTATTTTTTTAAAATATAAGTTACTCGTACATCCAAAATTTCAGATGACTAACTTCAAAACTGACGGATTCTATACAACCTTCGAACCCCTATTATATTAAATGGGAAACCCTTGGGGTGGAATTATCCAAATTTCTTTCTTAAACTATACAAAGAACCTATCTACAAATTTCAAGATGCTAAGTTCCTGATTTGACTTTAATAATGTACTATATATGCCCCCACACAAATCTGCCCTTGCTGTAGCCTATGATGTATAACCTATTTTACTCAATAATTTTTATCCAAATCCGTTCAGTAGTTTTTGCGTGAATGAGTAACAAACATTTGCATTTATAATATTTGTAGGATATCAAAACAATAGTTTCACTCATGTTATTTTAAACACTATTATCATGTGATTTGCCTTTAATTATGTACTATAATGGATTCTCCACAGTACCTAAAGAAATGTCGGGGGGGGGAGGGGGACGTACCCCCGTGCGCCCTCCTAAATCCGCGCTTGCTATATCCTATATTTGTCATTCTGATTTGTAACCTGTATTACTGTAAAGTTTCATCCAAGTCCGTTCATTAGTTTATGCGTGAAAGAGAGACAAACATACAAACTTTCACATTTATATTAGTAAGGTTTTCTATATGAATCGCTAACTAGAGAAGGGGAATTAGCTAAACTATTTTTTTTTTAATTTCTATTTTACCAGAAACAGAAGGTATCGTTTACTACAGTAAGATCCTTGTCCGCAAGATAGCAGAGTCTAGACAATACCTTCAATGTTGTGTTCATTGCAGATAAGAAACTAGTCCAGGAGAAGATCCCCCTTTTTTTTGTCTCCCTTGTAAAATTGAGAACAGCGGACTAGTTATCTTTTTTGTAGATTCGTATGATATCCGAAGAAATTATATTGCTCAAATTAAACTGCTTGAATTTTATCGGCTACCACTAATAATTTTCATTATTACCTTTACGTGCTTACATGCTAATATAGATTTCGTATAAATTATCCTCGTTTATATTACTAATCACAAGTTTTGTTATTATCTCATTGTTTATACATGCCATGCTATTCATAACATGGGCTACGACAATGTTGAGACGTTAATTTTTGATTATCTACATATTTGTTTCCACATCTGGCAGGTACAAACAGTTGACAATCAGCAGGTTGGATGTCAGAAAATTAAAAATATTTATTTTTGTTTTATGAGAAGAACAGTAGCCTGCGGTACCTCTCCCGTAGCTTTATTTAATTTTCTATGATATCAGATCTCTCATCCACTGCGTTATTCTTCTTGTAAATTAATTTATCAATCAGTTTGGTGTTTGCTAGATATATTATCTAATGGACAGCGGTGCTGACACACTATGTTGGGGTACTGAACTAATCACTTTAAACTGATTTTTTTATCACGTTTTAACTATACTATCACATTTGACATTTCATATCCCTGGAATCATTTCATATTTACCTTGTAAACATATTTGTGAACTTCAAAGGCTCCTGCTCTTCTCATCGTACTGAGAATTTATTGTACATGGAATACAATTTGAATCATTATTGCATCATTTTATTTACAATAATATTACATTTTCAGCTTAAAAGTTTATATCCAAACTAATTTTTGAAGATTCCTGACCGTGAAAAAAAAAGACACAGAAGTTTCTTTCGTATTTGATTGCAACAAAACAAAAATAGTGGTTCTAAGCATTTCCTCGAAGCTTTAGCATGTCCTAAACTTGGCCTGACCACGTTGCAATTTTTATCATCATCCTACCTCTAAACTTCTTCTTTTCCCAATCCTAAGTTCATCCTGCTTTGCGGGAGTCTTATTTTAAAAGAAATCAATACTTTTGCCCAATTCCTTACTTAATTCTCAACCCTCAGTAAGAGCTGTTACGTCACGTAACTACTTTCTTGGCTTAAGTTAATGAAACTGAATAAGGTTCATTAACATTAAAATCTTAACTTACTCTTAAAAAAATATTTTAATAACCCATTTTTTAATCCGAATTAGGTGTTGATCAAAAGGATAATCAGGACTGTTACAAATGAATGATTAATTCCAAGATCTAATATAAATTATAATATGACAATAAAAAGTTAGATTAGTAATTTACATAAAGAATTGATCGATTTATGTGAAAAATAAATAGTAAGCCCTTAACTTGTAAGTAACAGTCAATTTATCTAATTATTATATTAAATGTATTTTTCACCTGCATTCAGAATATTTTCTGTTGCATAACTTGATGCGGCAATAGTTCAAGATTATTCTAAATTCTAAACCTTTCGGATCAGATAAGTCTTTAATTTATTCTATCTCTAGCAGGTTAAACAACGTGTGTTTTTGGCTCAATTAATTAGCACTAAAATAAGTCATTTTACCCCATCCGTTACAAACTAGGATGAAAAGTATAAAACAATCCCTAGGGAACTAGCGACAAAGATGACAACTTAAGTTGCTAAAATATTGCAGTCCAATGTGTAGATGTCATGATAAGGTTGGTGCAGCTGTCAGTGTGTGCTATTAAATTCAGTTGTTTTGCTTATGACGAATGTAGCTTATAGAGAGACAAGAATACGTACAGTATCTTACACTCCATCTGGAGATAAAATCTTTTATGCACATCTTAGACTAAACTTATCATTATTCCCAGCAATAATTATTCTCATGTTCGATCGGTAACAAACCTATGGCTGAGAGAATATTATTTAGTTCTTGGGCGCATAAATAGCTATAAAGTCAGATGTACATTGTCTGCTTTATGATTTATTTGAATGGTTTTTTTTTTTTATTCTTAGCTTTATACTAAAATGAATTTTGCTCATTTGACTAAATATGACTGATAAAGGGGAAGGAAAAAGCTTTAGTTTTAAAGCGATGGAATTTAATTTATAATGAGTTGATTAGGACTGCGATGAAAATTCCTAATCATTTTATTTTCTATTAATATAAATGTAACATTATTCCTTGCAAGTGAATGTTGGATGTGACGGAGTTAGCCTCACGCACTCTCTGTCGACACCTGGTAAAGGTCGGGTAGAAAAGGTGGGACAGTCGTGGGAGCCTAAGGGAAAGCTTGAGATATAAAAACAAAAGGAGATATCTTCAAATCAATTACTATATTGATATATTTACACTCAACTACTACCAATAATGCTAGTGACTAAGAAAATAATATAAAAAAAGATCAGCTATGAAAATAAAATCCAAGAACTTTGAAATTAATGTAGACTCGATTAAATAATTGTTAGAACACCACTTAAAAAATTCATAAAACCATATGTAAGTCAAAGATAAAAAATATCTATAAGTTTATCTTTTTTTTAAATATAAAATAATACTAAAAATATAATCCGAATAAATATGAAAATACCGAGAACACGTTTTCTCTGTAATATCCGGGGAGAAATCTGCCAAGCGAAGCGAACTAAGTGGATTGTCGGATAAGGTCCAACCTACAAGATCCATCAGGAATATATCTCGTTTCTCTACGACCAATGGTATGTGTGTATATATATATATATATATATATATATATATATATATATATATATATATATATGTATATAGTACTTACGAGCATATGTATTTTATACATTATTATGTTTAAATGAATATATTTTTTTGCATATTTTTAACGATCACTAAATATTAGAAATCATTCAAGCTATTTCTCAATAAAACTCGCATATTATTTAATTTCCTTGCAGTTTGTTTACGTTTAAATTAAACTATAGTCTACAACTTTCATCACATTGCGTGAAGCTAACTCCGTCATCATGGATGTCAGTATCATCGTATCATGGATGCAATATCTTTCGCTTTTGAGAAAAAAGAATATTGCTCTGCGTTTTTTCTTGACATTGAAAAAGCATTTGATAGTGTCTGGCACAAGGGTCTTCTCTGGAAAATAAAACCTCACTTATCTCCTACATAATTTTTAATTCTTCAATCTTATTTCCAAGACAGATTCTTCTGTTCTTCCGTTGGCTCTTCGATTTCCTCCTTCATCCCTCAATACAGGGGTGTACCGCAAGGCAGTGTTTTAAGCCCCATTCTATACTTGGACAAAAGACTTACATGGAACGTACATACAAAATTAAAAAGACAAGAACTGACTAGGTACAAACAGCTATCACATCTTCGGGACTACAGATCTTCACTTGACTTGAGGAACAAACGACTTATCTATAACAGTATACTAAAACCTATTTGGACATATGGAGCAGAACTTTGGGGTTCAGCAAAAAAAGTTCAGATACACAAGATACAAATAACACAATCCAAAATTCTCAGAAAAATTATTAATGGACCATACACAACGACATGAACATTCCCACTATAAAATCATATATTCATAACAAATACATAATATTCCACTCATCGACACAATTTCACCCAAACCCACTCGTTCTTCCACTTTCCTACTCCCTGTTACCTGGGCTTGATAAAAAAAGATTAAAAAGACATTGGCCAAGAGACCTACTCAACAATTGATATATATTTTTTTTTCCAAAATAACTGGATGATCATGGAGAAAAACGAAGAGAAAGACAATTCATTCAAATTTGCTAGATGCGCAATTGCGCATTAAATGCGTTATAATTATATGCGTTGTAATTATATGCGCAAATACAAATTAAATAATAATAAAAAAAATAAAAATTTTAAAAGATCAATGAAACAAGATACATCAGTCATCGCAGTCTTACTTAACTCATTGTTAACTAAAGCTTTTTCCTTCCCCCTACCTGTCATATTAAGTCAAAACACGTTGACGGCACATTAAAAAAGACCCGATATGGAATTCAAGAAAAACATACTCCGCCTGACAGCTGGCCACGATCATCTGCAGAGTCATCTCCACAAGATAGGTTTGGCTAGGACCTACATGAGTACTATGCAACCAAGGGAGAATGGATGGAGATACCTTCTAGACAATGGAGAGACCTTCTAGACACATGTCCTGCTTTGACAGGCATAAGAAATAAGACGTTTGCCAATGAGCATTTGAAAAAATCTAATTTATATTGGGCAGAAAGATAACGGGTGGTCGAACGACAAACGACACCAGCATAAGAAAAAAATAAAGAAAAACATAACATACAAAATTACCTTTAATTTAATATTACTTTGTAACCTCAAATCGAATGATAGCCCAATGAATAATTGAAAAAATATTATTTAACAGTCTTTCAATATACAGGAATACTCAAGAAAAAAAAAGTAGAGATATAAAGCGTATTAAACATGAAAACTAGAATTATTAATTTTTCTACAAGTTCTGCTTTGGCGGACTAACAAAAAAAATTAATAGGCACTTATAATGCCATGCAACAAGAAGAAATGTTACCAAATTGCTTAGTGTCGGGCAAAAAACATCACATACCTTAAATAGACTGCCTTCAAGAATTATGACATAGTGATATAATATCAATCTTTAACTTTAATTTATATTTCCTCACAGGGCATGGACATTCATCAAAGTGTTGACATGGAAAAGGTAATTCAGCAGGAGAAGTAAAAAACTAATAATGAAAGTTTCAATATCGAAATAGCAACTACCACCATTAGAATATAAAGCAAACCGCTCCCAGTCTTGACTTACAAGCCTCATTTTAAATTAAAGTTAATTAAATTTACTACAGCTCCATTCCTCTTGACTGTCTCTTAGGATCACTCCTTAGGCCGGTGTTCAGAAAGAAAGTCGGCCAAAACCTAAAGTGTGTACTTTTTGGAAAAAATGACTAATTTTCAGAGGAGCGTAACTTAGAGTTGCAGAGCTGCGGTTGGATTCAAACTGTAGGAAGTTTAATCTTCATTAAAAATGATTCGGCATGTTTTTATAAAAAACGCACCGATTAGTTGGCCACCAAAAGTTTTCCCATCCGTTTTTGGTTGCAAACTTGGATTTCCACTAATCAAACATGACCTTAAGACATATCGAAAATACAGCTTTCTTCAATTGTTTGCGACCTTCGAACACCTGGCCGATGGCCTATTAAGGGAGCGCGCATCAAAAGGATACAACCGTTAGAAAATCACAATTTTTTGCATTTTAACGATTAAATCAATTGTATGTTTTAGGAGCATTAAAGAAGAAAATTCATATCAACAAAAAGAGGTTTCTTTCTTTAACTAAAAGAAAATAAAAATATTAAAAACCATTTTCTGAGACTTAAAAAAAATCTATCTCAGAATATATATTTTAAAATGATTGGAGCAATTAGTTAGCTCAAAGAAACATGTAATAATAATTATTTCAATAAAAAATATCAATTGTAAAAGTTGACAATACCAAAAGAACCACCACCGCTAGAATTACTTTAGGTCATCTACTGAGGTACAACTCGTAATTTGTTGTATTGTTGGTGATTACCTTATTGACGTATTTTTCCTAGTTTCCCGACTCCATTAATACATTGGCAAGTAGTCCTATTTTATATATCGTATCTTTGTAGAAGGTACAGCGCTTATAGATTTGGACCATTGTTAATTTATAAAAAACTAATTAGCTCTCATCTATTGCAACAAATCAATTTAAATTTTTCAAAGGTTATTTATTTGTCAAACGACCGTGGCAAATCTGTAAAGAAACAAAAGTTGTTTAATAATTTATAAGTTAGAATTAGATTTGTGGAAGAGATAAAATATAAATTAAATATAAAATATAATCAGGTGGAACGAAAAAAATATACCAAAAATACCGAGACAAAACAAAATAACAAACTTTGGACGTAATATGACAGAATGCGGGGAAATATTGTTCCGTTGATGGGAGGGAGAAGAGAGGCCCTCAAAAAGGTGCTGACGGAGCCGAGCCGAGAACGGGGAAGGAACCCTATCCCTTTATTACCGACCTTCTTTACTCCCAGCCTCCGGGCGGAACTCCGCTCAATGCAATATCCCACCTCTGAAGTTATATATCCTTGCGGTCTTCCATCCTTCTACCATGCCGATTAAGTACTGCGAAATATGTTACGACGATCGGCGGTAAGAAGTTCCATGTAACGATTACTACTTCAATGAAACCACTGGTCTACATACGCTATGCACTCTGATCGGAATATAATTTGGTAATCGGGAAACATAGGGAGCGGGGTAGCTGAGTATGTAGAGTGCTGAGTGTCTGTCCTGAATTTCCAGGATCTTATCCGGATGTAGCACATAAATTATTTATTTTAGATTAATTTATTGATATTTACAACTCCAATGATATTACAAGTAACATAAATTAATAAATCTTAAAACAGCTATAGATGTCTTATCAGATATGCAGACATTTTTAATATCTAATCCTTAATTGGGGGAGTGATGGTTGAGTAAACAGAAGAACCTGATGGTTGAGTCTTTGACTACCTTTTCCTTTGAAAACCGTTGGCTTAAGAAACAATACAGTCCCTACCAAATCCATGACCCTTCTTGCTTTATAGAGGTAGTTTTTTCGTACAAAAATAGTAATAATTTATTTATTTAAGTATTATAACCCAAATTTTGTATTCCCGTACTGCCATGAATACTTCGAGTTATCTGATAAAAAGTCTATAACGACTATAACAATAAGAAAAAACATTCTTTAAATCAAATTAAAAAAACAAAACATTTTAAACACAATTCAAACTTTGGAGATTTAATTTTCATGCCGGCTGCATAATCTGTTGAATCGTTCAATAGTCAGCGAAATAACTTAACAAAATGGAAAAATTACTTCTCTATTTGCTTTCATCGAAATAAGACTTGATATTTAAGGTTATAATAAAAAGTAGTTTCTTTTTAATGTATCATGCCAAAATGAGCACAAAACAATCGATAAGTGATCCGACTTCATCAATTAACGATTAATTGGACAAATAAAAAAAATGCAATGAAATTTATAACTAAAAGTGCAGATGAATTTTTAAACGGAATATTTAAACTGTTGTAATTCTTGCATAGAATAAAGTATTCAATTTAGGGTGTGGTAAAAATGAGCTGTTGTTTGAACAACATTACTTACCTACCATATTACTTTTATAATATGGGCAAACCAGCAAATGATTTTATCCCTTAGAACTTAGCAAAGATTGAATTTTTAAACCCTATACACATTTTTAATCCTATTATGAAATAATAATCATTAAAACTATTTAAAAGCACAAACGATTTTTTTATATCAAAACAGACTTATATCATTTTCAAATATAACAGCTCATGTATATGTGCGTATACTTCGTGATGTATTTTTTTAAATGGTGTAAAAATACCATAACAGAGGCGCTAGTGTTGCAATGTAAGGTTATGTAATGTTATCAGTGTTACCTTTTTTTTAGTTACATCCATTTTTTCAATATGAATTAATTTTATTTCCCTGGTCGAATAAAAGCTTTTTGTAAAGAAAAGGTTTGAATCGGGTCTCATCAATTCTGACATTTCAATCCATTAGGGTCACACTTATGGTTTTGACAAAGAATAATTATTGTCCGCCTATGCCTCTACTAGAGTGGAGGAAAAGTTACTAGAGCCATTAAAAATTAACTTAGCTCCCCTTTCCAAGTTGGCTTTTTAAAGGGAAATGAAGAGAGGTCCCTTGAACAAATCGAAGTACTTAATAACTGTGAGAAATTGTGAGGCATATTAATGAAATATCGTTGGGACAAAGGGAAGGTCGCTGTAGGCTACAGCAGCAGCATCCACGACTTCATCTCTTTTCTCAAATTATAACTTCCATAACTTTCGCCAATGTTCCAATCATCGCCTCATCCATCCATGAAAGAAATGATCATTCTAACTTTTCTGTTATATAATTTTTTGTCCTTAATGAAAAGACCGTCGATCTTCCGTGAACCCTAGGAAGGTTCTAGATCCAAATATGATCCATCTCCGGCCGTTAACAGACTAAATAAAAGTCTTTCCAGTACCGGGATTTGAACCAGAATTTTCGGCATGGTTCGGTGCTCTTGCTGAGCCACTCCGCTCCCTCTAACAATAAATCAAACTAAAAATTTGGACCTTTCCTCGGCGTTTAATAGTCAAAAGTACACTTGTTTGGAAGAGGATAAACTAAAGAAATCATAGGTTTATTTCTTCTCACACAATAAACTGTTTCTAATAAGCAGTTTCATATTATTTGGAATTTCACTTTGACCTATACCCATACTATTTGATCCTCCCTATAATTTCAACCAATAATTATATCGGACATTTATTTAATCATTAAAATAATTTTATTATGAGAAACCAAACCTATCATTATATAACAACATTAAAAGTAATATATTTGAAGAGCCTTTCGACAGTAGAAAAACTTAGAAATAGAAATCAAAGAAAAAACGTGTGAAGACAGGCCTGCATTGGATGTGTATGAAGACCCCCGATCAGAAAAGCAAAAATACAGAAAGGTCTTTGGCATTTTTCCGCATGAAAGCACGCTCATTGGACAAAAAAGTGGGAAATCGTCGATATAAATCAATAGTTACAAAAAAAATGACCGGTTTTTAACCAAATATTTGTATTACGACTAACAATATCTTTCGACACACCACACTCCCTGGCAAGTTCGCGAGTACTTGTGGACTGATTTGACTCAGCAGTTTCCTTCAAAACCTCATCAATACCCATTAATGATCGCCCGGAGTATTTATTCCTTTCCAACGTCGTATCTCCACTGCTTAATGTTTCAAACCTACACCGCGCAGTACGCTGGTCAAGGAAACCTTCCCCTTTATATTTAATAATTTCACGAGCTGCTTCTGTGGCTGTGAAATTTTTTTACCAATAATGTCTTAAAAGTAGGTATGTCATGTTTCTTCTTTGAAATGAATAACTAGACTGAGGCTTTTTTTGAAGAAGTCCAGAGTTAGTAAACAAGCTAAGATATTGCTCTAAGGGGATTATTAAGTGTTGGTAAATAATAAATAGCATTAAAATATTTATAGAGTTTTGAACTCAGGAATTTGATAAAACGGTTATTTTTTTTTTTTTTTATACACTGTATTATTACCCGCTTCTAAGGGTTGATTTTCCTTGAATAAAACTGTTAACAGCTTCTAAAATAAAACTTGTTTACTTATTTTCCCATTTCTAAACTAATAAATTTACGATCCGATTTGGATTGGTATGATAATTGTTCACACTTTTCACACTCTAGGGAATGAATTTCTAAGTCCATTCTTATTTCACCAATTATATGAAAACACTCGTACTCCTTACTCGTACATTCTATATTTAAGTTTCCTGCGCCCAAAATATTTTTCATACAAACCTCGAACCCCTACTTTACACTTTTAGTGGTTGATTTTAAAAAAAAATTGAAAAACACGTAATCCTAAATATTAACTGTAGAACTAAATCTAATATTTCATGTTACTCGCTTTAAAAATAAAGGGATTTTCATACAAACGTTTTTCACCCTCCTAGTGGATGCGTTTTCAAAAATTCTTTCTTAGTATGCGTTGGCCTTATAAAATGCACCTACTGTCCTAATTTCAAGTTTATAGCTTATGCCGTTTTGACTCTTAGATGGTCTGTCAGTCAGATCAAGCTTTCTTATATATATATATATATATATATATATATATATATATATAAGAATTCTCTCTCTCTCTCTCTCTCTCTCTATATATATATATATATATATATATATATATATATAGATATATATATATATATATATATATATAGAGAGAGAGAGAGAGTGAGATTAGAGTACTGATAGATTCATGATCAACGTTTTGGTGATCGAACAAACAGTTGCTTATAGTTTTGCAATCATACAGAAAGTATTTCAAGCAGGAAAAATATCTAAAAAAAGATTAAAAGGACGACTAGAGAGACAACTGAAGAAGTAGGTTTGGCCATGCCGATGGCTAATCAGAAGTGATAAGCGTTGGGGAGATAAGCAACAAGTTGTAGATCGAGCCTTCATCATTGTTAATCGCACCTCGTTATCAGTTACCGCTCCCTCTTGGCTTATCATTTTAACTGCATTATAATTACTGAATATTTAGCTAGTCATAGCTCAACTAAGCAATTGCAATATGTGTCATCAAAGTTTTCTGGATTTTTCTGAATTGCATATCAGTTAAAGGAGACATTTACTTTAAAATCAGCCAAATGGGCGTCGAAGGCCTTCATTTGAGAGGGAGCGTGATGCAAAAAGGTTGGAAGCCCCGGTATTATACGAAATTCCTAGACTAAATTGACAAAAAATGTGAAAAAGTAAATTTTTGAAATTTTGTTGTTAAGCCTCTGAATACCTCACATAATGAGTTCTTTCGTATAAGTAAAAATAAATATTCTCATTCAAACTATATTATTTAAAAATATACAATAGGTGGCTAGAGCAGTGAAGATGATATTCATGGATTCAGGAAAGGCTTATTGTATGAAAAAAAAAAGTTGGAAAATGTTTCTGTGGGAATATTTCACACCAACACCTTCCCGTAAATATATTTTTTTTTTTTATTTCGACAGAATTATGGTTTTTTGTTTCGAATCTCCATTTATTTATATAAACAAATATTTACAATATATATATATATATATATATATATACAATACATAAATATTACAATACATAAATATCGAAACAACAAGAATTATGGTAACAAGAATTATGGTTGATCAAAGCCCGAGATATGTACATATATAATTATTTTTTATCAACGGTTGTGTATAAGCCTAAATTATAAATTCATAGCGGATTTTTTAAATGTGAATAAAACCTTAAAATGCCCTGAGCTAACACCAGGAAATGTTAAAATTCTATGTAAAAAGTTCATGCATAATAGCATCAATTAAAGCGGTGCTAAACTGATTTAAAAATATCACCAAAAGTCTTAATTCTTCTTTTTTCTGTAAAACCTTATATGGAGTAAGCTAATTATTAGAAAAAATTTATAACACCAGTAAGAATAAATCACTCATTTTCATTTTCTGTCATTATTTTTTTAGAATAAATAATCTATAAATAATCTTTAAATAAATAATAAATAAATAAATAATCTATCTATCTCCTGGGCGCTACAACCTCGGGTGGGTCCTGGCCTCGTCAATGAGCCGCCGCTCTTCGGCCCGATTTTGTGCTACCGCTCTCCAGCTTCTGATTGTTAGCAGGTTCCGTGCATCCGCTGCCACTCCATCAACCCATCGAAGCCTTGGCCTACCAGTCCGTCGTGTACTGTGAAGGGTTGTGTCCACTACTTTTCTAGGAATTTCTTCCACTTCCATCCTTGCGACATGGCCAGCCCAACTAAGCCTCCCCAGTTTAATAAACTTCACAATGTCCACATCTCCGTAAAGGTAAAGCTCCCTGTTCCTCCTAATCCTCCATCCATATCCATCTCTTACTAGGCCAACTATACGCCGTAATATTTTTCTTTCAAAAATTAAAATACTATTTTAATTGAGATAGTCCAGGTTTGGAAAGCATAGGTAAAAACAGGGCGTATAAGAGTCTTGTATATTACCAGTTTAGTGTCCCTGGTAAGGATCTGCTGCGAAGAGTTTTTAGTAAGGCAAAATATTCCCTATTTGCCGCCACTATCATTTTTCTTATCTCAGCAGAGACATCGTTTATTGGTGTCAATCGTTCACCCTTTGGGGTGTGTAAGGGCAGTGTCTATTCGACGCCAGTACCTGTCAACATATATTTTGTTTTTAATTAGTACGGGTAAATATCGTGTGGCCTGTCTGGATTCCTGAATCCCGTACAACTTTCTCCAGTGCCAGATTAAAAAGGATACAGGCCAGTCCACCCCGCCCCTGTCTCAAGCCTTTACTGGAGGGAAATGCAGCAGAGCAGTCAGACTGGATCCGTACCTGACACCTTACATCTTCCATTGTCAACTTCACGAGACGTATCATTTTGCTTGGAATGCCGATATCTCTCGTCGCGTCATACAGCTTAGGTAGTTTGATGTTGTCATATGCACTTTTAAATTCGACAAACAGGTGGTGTGTAGGGATTTTATACTCATGACCCCGTTCTAAAATTGTCCTGAGGGTGAATACTTGATTAACAGTGGATCTGCCTTTACGGAAGCCAGCCCGATATTTCCATATTTCCCGTTCCGAAAATGGGTCAAGTCTGCTGAAAAGGACAATCGAGTGGATCCTGTAAGCACAAGGCAACAGGTATATTACACGATAATTTGTGCAGTCAAGTTGGTCTCCTTTCTTATGGAGAGGACATATTATAGCATTTGCCTACTGTAGTGGCACTCTTTCCTGCTCCCAAATTGTCAGGACCATATCAGATAGTGCTCTATGCAACTCATCTCCTCCATACCTGAATAGCTCGGCTGGCAATCCATCCGGTCCCGGCGCCTTATTGTTTTTCGTGCGAAGAATTGCATCCGTCACTTCCTCAAAGTCCGGGGGCTCGATAGCATCAAGTTCCTTAGGCATATCCTCTCCAGCAATGTCGCCTGCCTCTATGTCTTCCATAATCGACTCTTCATTTAGTAACAATTGAGGGTGCCTAGCCCACCGATCTAGTATATCATGTTTATTGGTAAGAAATGTCCCATCTTTTTTCTTATATGCTGAAGTCCTAGGCTTAAAAATGGCACATCCACTATTGTCCTTCTGGACAAATTTCCTGCTCTCTATAAAACTCCAATGGGTCTCCATGTCCTCCATTTCCATTCTCTCCTATGCTCTCTTCTTATTCCTGAGCAGCTTCCTCCTCAGTCTTCTTTTACTTCTATATTCCTCCGTGGCTTTCCTGGTGAAGCGCTTGCTTAACATCTTCCTGTACGCTTCATTTTTCGCATCATTGGCCAACTTACACTCCTCGTCGAACCATTTTGAAAGAAATAATAATGGAACTAGAAATTAATTCACTATAAAATTTTGAGATTTTGACATATTTTTTCTGGTGAATCCGGGATTTAGCATTTCATTAATATAAAATATTTTTTTCGTAGTACACTTTATTGAATAAATATTACAATATGCCACTTGTACGTAATAAGTAATAGCGCTAAGTAGCTATACAACTATGCAAGAGAAAATACCACACGCTGAAAATAAAAACAAAATACGTACTTGAGAAAATAAGGTCACCTGTGGTCTGGTGGTTAGCGTAACAAACTACTAAGCCCAAGATCGCGGGTTCGTAGCCCGGCAGGTGACCCTAGGATTTTTTAAAAGGGAGTAAAAAATCCTTAGTTACGCCGTCCTTCGGAAGGGACGTTAAACGGGGGTCCCGAGCCTGTACAATGTCAGGTACTCGTTAAAAATCCCTATCCTAATTAAACCTGGATAGGCAAAATTTAGAGCTCCCACTGTAGCGTCGTCCGATTAGCCATAGCAGCAAAAAGTGACGTTAAACAAACAAACAAACAAACAAGTACTTGAGAAAATAATATTAAAAACAAACTCTAAAAATAACACAATTGCTCACATTCATACCATAATTCCATATTTACAATTTGCTTGGGGTCCCCGAAGTAAGCTTCTTCCCCAGGAATGAGGGCAAAACAGGAGTCCGGGAGGCTCCTGCGCCATTTCCCAGCCACGTCACTGGCGTTAAACGCCAATAGATATAAAATATAAAATTAAATGATATTTTACTGCTCAAATATGTCATTCCATGTAGTTGAATACATCAAAGTATTTAAACATCTTCTTACTGACAGATAGAATTTACAGTCAACCAGAAAGTAGGTAGCTTTAATGAAAAATATAAAAATAATTTTTACATTTATTGTATTCTATAGTGAGGATGATAAATTGACTTTTTAGTCAAACGTAATTCTTATAAACATAAAGTCAATACAAGCCGTTTATTTAAATGACTATTTTCAACATGTTGCCAAACTGAAAACAATCTCGTTTGCGTTGCATGCCTCCCGTCGCATGTTATCAAGAGTTCTGCTAAACTAATGCATTTAAATTGGAATTTAAAACAAACGGAAACTCATAAATTAACTAAAGCGCCATTGAAATATGATGTACGACATTCGGTTATGACATGGTTGAAAATGCCATCTACAACAGACATAATATCATTCATTATCATTTAACTGCGTCACTTCTTCTAACCCGTTAGTAAACAGTAAGTTACGGTTCCGCTCATCTTTATATATAATAATCTTCTGTTCGTGTGCACATCACTGCACTCCTTTAAACGGTTGGACCTATTTTGATGAAATGTTTTGTGTATTCAAGTGTGTTCGAGAATGACTTAGATGTTTTATTGTTTGTTGTTGTTAATAACCTCAATGTGTTTGATTGACATAGGATCCGGCTAGCAGAGCGGCGATAGTTGTATCGAGATTTTTTATTAGCCTTTCGCATCTTTATAAAACTATATTTTTAGTTGTATTGTTGAAAATTCATCCACATTCCTATTAAGTTTATATTTAAAAGTTACCGTAGATTATAGTTCAGAGTAATTCAGTTGAGTTGATTGGTTAATCAATGATATATTCATGACACCCAAAACCAGCGGTAAGGCCAAACTTTAATAAGAATACATTAGAAACTTGTTACAGTAACTTGAACTATATATTAGTGTAGATATCAACAGAAATCATTCATTATCTTTAAGTTTTATGAACCTGCGACACTTTTATTCAACTTTTACTATGATTCAACTTAAACAATATTCCTTCATTACATTTATATTACATTAGGTTACATTTTTGATGACAAACAAATTCAAAGTGGTCTGTTGATGAATCATTTTTCACCAATAAATTCTATAAAATTTAGACAGCAAAAATTTAAAAGTAGTACCTGAAATTTAGGAGCATGAAATTGGTTGAATAAACATGTGAAAAAGTCAATATTTTAAATCTGGAGTTATTCGCTTTTGATTTGTCTGCAATTTTTTTTAAATAGTTTTTTTTTTAGTTAACTGATCTTTATGTATTTTTTGCGCTGGTTTAAAAAATTACATTGGTTTTTCTATCACGTAAGGCTTGCCTACTAAATAAAGTTAAGTTTGTGGAAAAAGCGAAAATTTTGGATTTGTTTTTATTATTTTAACATCATGTAGAAATAAAAAAAAAACAACGATACCTAGCTAAAATGAGCATAAAAGTTATGCACATGTGTTGTAAAGTTATTGTAAGTCTTTGAAAAAACGTTATCTGTTTCCATCAAAGCTTCTTTTGGTACTTCTTCGGCTGTGTTCTTGTGAATTTTCCCTTTTTAACATCCAAAAGTAGTCTGCCACCATGTTGACATTCCATCGACCTTGGTATCTTTGCGCTCCAGTTCAGATGGAAACGTTCTCCTTGTTCCTTACTTACTGCACTAAGATTTTTTGGAAAATAATGCAGATGTGAGTGAAGGAAATGGATTTTGACATTCATGTTGTAGCCCAACATTTTGTAGTTTTGTTACAATTCATCAACCAAAGTTGTGTAGATTGGGTATTTTTTGTTTCCATGAAAGCCTGTTACAACGAGTTTAAATGAATTTCAGGCATTTATTTGTCTTCCATTTCCACTTTAGTGACAAAATTTACATCTTTTAAATGTTTTCTGATGTCAGGCCCAACAAAGACGGCCTACTACATTCCTCACGACGTCTGCAGACAGTAGGATTAGGGAGGGGGCAGACCCCTGAAAATAATAAATTTTGAGGTGAACTTTGTGACTTATCTAGAGGTGATGGATTTGTTTCACTATTTTTTCCGTAATCAAAACAAAAAATACTGTTAAACCCACTAGTTTAATATGCTACAATTTTTTCATCGTGTGTTATCCATGTGATCTAAGGTATCAGGTGGTGGTATATAGACTAGAAAACAGTTTATAAATAAATTACATAGAATGTGTTCATTTTTTTAAATTACAGTAGTCTGCTTTCAGGTCCTGTCCCTTAAATTCTTCTCTTAAAAATTTAATTAATATGATCGCAATTCATTTTCATTGATAAGTTTGTTTTGGAATGTCAGCAACTTTGGATTCATTTTTCTTACTTTACTTTGGCAGGTTTTTTTCCTCAATGGTTTGCCTGGTTAAGCCAGAGCGTCCCTCCACTTTTCTCTATTCCACCAGTCATCCTCCTCAAGTTCTCTGCCGGCCATCTCCTCCTTAACGCAGTCCTTCCACCGGGTTAGGGTTCTTCCAATCCTCTCCGGAACTCTTTCGATTACGCTCAGCCTGTCTCTAACATTTTCATTTCTGACTCTATCCAGGCGGGTGATCCTCAGGCATCTCCTCCAAAAGTCCATCTCAGCAGCTTGTAATCTGAAGTAGAGTCCCGGGTTAAGTGTCCAGGTATTTGAGCCGTAGCTAAAGGAGGGCTCAACAATTTTTCTGAAAATACACCTTTTGCTGTCCGTTGAAATGGTTGTGTTCCAAAGAACTGGTGCAATATTCTAGTCACCCTTCTTGCCAGGCCAACTCTCCTCCTAACTTCGTGTTCCGCCTTGTTGTTCCCATCAATTGTTGTCTGAGGGGTACTTGAAAGAGTCCACCCGCTTGCATATTTTCCCGCTAATATGAAGGTCTGTGGCTTCTCTGCAGTGCACTTCCGGGTATTCGGTCTTATCAAAATTTATTCATACACCCCATAGGCTGTATTCTTTTTCCAGGGCCATCAGCGACTCTTCCAGACTATTTCTGTTACATGTGACCTCTGTCTGGTGTCGACAAAGAAAAGAGAGAAAAGCATATGTCCGTCTATATCTATACCCTTTCCTCTCCAACGTGCGCTCCACTCTTTTACAGCCTGTTGCACATAAATTTTAAACAGGGTCGGGGACATACTTCATCCCTGCTTAAGGACCTTTGAGGCAGAAAAAGGCTCAGATAAGCGAGAGCCAAGCTTCAATCTGTACTCGTCTTCCCTGTAAAGACATCTCACGGCATTTATTAAGGTATCGCTAATCCCCGCACTCTTAAGTGATTCCCAAGTCTTGGCACGCTGTCACAAGCCTGTTCTACGTCTATGAAAGCTATATTTACAGCTCTTTCTTTCTCCATTCGCTTTTCTATGAGCTGCCTTAGCACCAATATACTGTATGTACAAAACCGGGCTGCAGTAAAACCAAACTGTTCCTCTGGAATGACAAACTCCTCTTCTAATTTTCGCTTCAGAATTCTGCCCACTATTCTTGATACCAAACTCTGGACACAAATACCTCTATAATTTCGGCAAACATTCCTGTTTCCTTTTTTATATACAGGTGTAAGAAATCCTGCTTTAAGATCCTTTGGTGGCTCTTGTACTTGTAGCATCAGATTTATAAGCTTTGTAAGGGCCTTTAACTATTCATGCCCCCCTGCTTTTAACAGTTCTACTGAAATACCTCCAGGTCCTGCAGCTTTCCCACATTTTGCATTTCTGAGTGCAACAAGAACTTTATCATCTTTTACAATATTTCCTTGTGCATGATTCTCAGTTGGATATGAACCGGACCATTCTGGCTTTTTTTCAGTAAGCAGTTTATCGTAATGGTCCACCCAGGTCTTCTCACCGATCAGAGGAATCACATTTCTCTTTCTGCGACAGTTCGCTTTACCTGGGTGTTAAGGATTCGGTATTCTCTCCAATCTTCTTGGCTTCCACTACATAACCATTTATTGAAGTTTCCTTTTTTCTTACCTACCATTTCTTCTATTTCCATGTTCCACCATTCTTTTGAAGGGTTAATTTCTATCTCCCGTAAGGCTTCACCAGCTGATTCATGGATACATTTTTTTAATATGCTCATATAGTTTTACAGCATAAGTATCGCTAATTTTGGTTTCCAGGCGGCGTTTGTAGGGATTGCTTATGTTTTCATCATTGAGCAGATGAATTTTATACTTGCGTACATCTAAGTTTGTGGATTTTGCTTGCTTCAATGCCATCTGCTTTATTTTCCACAGTGCTATGCATTTGGCTCTTAACAAAAAGTATTCACTATCACATTCCATCCACTCCACTCCAAATGTGAACTAGATTCTTTTTTAACTATTGCTTATCTCCGCATAAGTATGTCTATTGCTTGATCATTATTAAGCAGTTAAATTTGAATTAGTAGGTTAATTGAGTTTATAAAAAATCTGGCACACTCTGTTAGTATATATATATATTTTAAAGGCAGCATTTTACCTGATTATGATTTTAAAAAGGATTTGACTGATTTAGAAGTAATTGACACATTTAATTAGTCGACATTTTGGACGCTTTTGATCTTCATGATCTCAACTTGTAACGAAGAGAAGTATGTAAAAGTATTTATTAAACATCCCATATTGACTTAATTATGCACATATAGATTTAGAGCTTCGCTGAAATGATTTAAACTAAACCAAATGCTTTCAAAAATACAAAATACCAAATGCTTTTTTACGAACTTAATACCCTATATAAGGTGTTATTATTAAAAGAATAACTAATAAGGAAATAAAAAATAAATAAATAAGATTGTTAGGTACTGTTGAATCTCGTTTCCCACGTATTAATTTTTATGTTTAAAAAAAAAACAGTTCGTATAAGTACAATGTTGGCAAGCATTAATTCGATGCCCTGAGTTTCACCCGTTCCCCGCAATGTAGGTCATTATGCAAACGAGAGGTCGGAACGTAATGGAAGTCATTGGTGACTTGTCAGGAGACAGTCTGGATAATTGGCCATTAGACCGCTGCAGTTATCCGGCGGTCACAAAGGAAAAACGGCTCCTTTAGCCGATTTCCATCCCGATTTTCCGAATCCTTAGCTCGGTATTGTTGATTAGCGCCATCTTGGATCTGCTTTCTCTGTGGATTGTCAACGCCACCCTCCGCCGGCTCCGTGTTCTCCGCCGTCTTTTAAATCCAATTTTCGTGCTTCGTCCCCGCTGTTTGGAGGGAGGAAGGGAGGGGTTGCCAGGAGAATTGCTTTTAAATTGAATGGAACCATATTTTTTTTATTAATCCCTCGGGACCAGAGGGCGCTCTTTCCCATTAACTCCTGGGAGAGGTTATGTCTTCGTGCTTATTACCTCTGGATTCTCGTCTATTTAGCAGTTGGGAAATACTTCAATGTTATTTTTGGAAAAAAAATACATACAGGTGATTGTTTGTAATCCAATTGTTTTTTTGTTTTCTTTTCAAGCTCTCAACTATTCTAAAATTTTAATTGAATTTTCTTATTTTCAGCATCTCTACGTGGAATTAGCATTTGTTTGTAATGTATCATCATTTTCTTTATTGAACGTGTACCACTACAACCCATGAAGAATCTTGGGCTTAGTAGGTGGTAAATAATGTTCTGTTTCTTAGATAACAGTTGTGGAGGGTGGTGGTTTTTCCTAGATCAGGCTTACTAAGATTGATTTTCCCCTCATTTTAGCTCCCCAGTTTATAGAGACTAGGTAAGCCCCCGGAGGATCCTAGATTAAAAATGTTCTCATCCCTCTTAGGCACCAGTTTCTTGCCCATTAGGCTCCATATCTACTTTCTAACTTTTTAAAATAGTAAAGATACTGGAATTAATTCTCATGAACTGGTATTGGGCAGTCTTGGATGTAATTTAGAAATAGTTAAGACTAAAATACTCAAGATTACCGTTTTTGTTTAGAGAAACAGTGCTGTTCTGTATATGATTCATTGTTTAACTACATTTAAAATTTTTAAAGAAGATACTGATGAATGAATGATTCTAGAGTGATTAAGGAAATAAGAATTGAAGAATAAATAAAACACATTAGATACTTTATTACTCTGTACAACATTTACATTCTACCCACTCTACGGGAACTCCAAGCTAAGCTTTTATTTGTCTCTCTCTTTGTCTTTCATAGAGATCTGAGAGCCTCTCCTCCAGCCGATTCTCTGTGATTGAAAACCAGTGAAAGAATGGATGCAGATACTAGTGCTATAAACTCCAAGCACTTGAATGAAGATTCTGCTCATTGCGAATATGCCGACATCATACTCTTATTGTGGACTAACTGCTGTGTTAAGCTACTAAGAGTGCTATCAATTTCGGTGGATGTGAAAAAAATTTCTCTAATCGATAGGTATGATTTGTTAGACCTTGGTAATCCTTGGAGGATTCTAATGGATATAGTGAACAGCATGATGGTGCCATAAAAAGACTTAATTAAAAGTAGGAAAAAAGTTAAAAATCCGGTGTAATTACATCTTTTAACTGAATAAAAAATAATAATAAACCAGAAATATGTTTATTAAACAAAAAAGCTGCTCGTAGGATGTTGAAGATTCAACCAATTGATAATTTAGGAAACAACATTTTTTTCAATAATTGAGTTAAGAAGAGATTAAATCGAACTGGATTAAAAATATAACGATTTACTATCTGCTCAATTAAATGCACTAATGGCTCAGTTATAAAATCTTTTCTGAAAATCGTTCATAAATCGTTGAATTGCTTCATTCATTTCATGTTTAACGCGATTATTTGTTTAATTCGACATTCTAAACTGATTAAATTCAATTTTGGCAACAAAATTTATTTTAACCCACACATTGTCGATATAATTAATTACTTGTATATGTACATGCCTATGAAGGATCTATATGGGGCTGAATGCTGGGTAATAATGGACAAACTGGAGAGATAAGTCACTGCTGCAGAAATGAGGTTTCTCCAAAGGATCGCAAGGAAGACGAGACGTGACTCATTCGCAATGAGAGAATCAGGGAGGAGTTGGGGCTTCCCTAGATGAAGGTTGTCCTTGAGACTCGGCAGCTTAAATGGTTTGGACATGTCGTCAGAATTGAGGATCACAGAGATCCATTGAAGTCTATGGACTATGTTCCCTATGGTAGAATACCCCGTGGCAGACCGAGAATGTCGTACCTCAAAAACGTCGACTGTGTAAAAAAACAAACAAGTATATAAGCCAAGCCAGAAATCTTGCAAGTAACAAGCAACATTGGAAATCCTGGTTAGACGCTCCCCTACGCCGAAAGGCACTAAAGAGTGATGCAAAAGAAGAAGAAGAAGGGTTTAGTACTTGGTAGAAACTGTGCTGTTGCTAGGACAACAGTTGTGGAAGAGGTGATTGTTCGAACACATGCTCAACCGCCAGGATTTCCGCCACTTAACCCCTCAGTTCCCATAAGGTATTCGGTACAGATAAAAAATAAAATTATATTCATATTTTCTAAGCTTATTTAAGTTTATAATGTTTACCTGAAAATGTTGACCATACTACTACTAAAATAATGAGTATGCTCCTCTAGGTGCTTATGGGCACCCAAGGTTTGGCAGGAATTTGAGGTTGAAAATGTTCTCTAGCTCTTACAAATTACATTTATTGAAAATGCTAACAAACATTCAACAAAAATATCACTACCTATATAATAATTAGCTTGTCAAATATTCGAGAAAAAAAATTATTATTATTACATAGATGAATGAAAGTCATAAAAGCAATGAACTTGGAGTAGCACATTGCAATGTTGGCAAACTTTTCTCGTTCTCTTTCTTTATTGTTTGTAGGCCATAATTTTTTCAAAGCTCTGGTGACTCTCGTTCCTGTTTTTTTATGTGTTACATGTTTCACTATAACATGTTACATTGTCTTTCTGGCGGCTTACCATGAGTTCCATAGTGATTCTAATGCTTCTCCAGCTTTTATGAAGTGGGACTCTGCGGAAACAATAGAAAAAAAAAGGAAGGGATATATTTTCATGCCATTATTTACAGTATTGTTAATGTTATAATATCACAATTAAAATCTTACCTTAATTTTGTTCAAACGATTTTAAATTTTAGTTAAAATAAGAAACACATATAATCATGCAAGTACCTGAAGTACCATTCAAAATCTCATTTGATATATAAGGCACTGAAGTGAACCTTGGGTGTCCATTTAGTTCTAGTTCATACCAAAGAAACGTATCATATCATAGTGAAACATGTCACATGTTCTTTCTGGCGGCTTACCATGAGTTCTACAGTAATTCTGAACGATGTTTCTTCTGAATTCCAGATATGTCATTTTGCTCTCAGGCTCTAAATGGCGTTTGAGACGCCAAGTGTTTTGGCATGTCGCATCAAGACCAAATACAAATTGTGGGAACCACCATTTTCGTACACGATATCCAACACGATGCGAGTCCAGGTTCTCATCAAAACTGTCTACTCCGCCCAAATAAAAATTACATTTTTTATAACGTTTGGACAATCAACTTGAATCTTCATTTCCTTCTTATAAACAGCTCCAATCCGGTCAACTTTGGTTTGAAATTGGTTCAAATCTGAATCAACTACATCGCCACTTTCTTCTCCTGTCAAATTTCCATCGCCCGGTGGGAAAAGTACAATTTCAATATCTTCTAATGCTTCACCAGCTTTTATGAAGTGGGAATCTGCGGAAACAATAGAAAAAATAAGAAAAAAAAACGCCCGAGTAAGTGATATATTTGCATGCCATTATTTACAATATTGTTAATTTTATAATATCACAATTAAAATCTTACCTTAATTTTGTTAAAACGATTTTAAATTTAAGTTACAATAAGAAACACATGTAATCATGCAAGTACCTGAAATACCATTCAAAATACATTAGAAATATAAGGCATTGAAGTGAATCTTGATTGCCCATAACGACCTACAGATGCACTTAGTTCTATTTCATACCAGAGAAACGAATACATTCAAAAAACAAAACAAAAGTTAGTCTACATCTAAGCTTATACATTTATGAAGACATTCCAACAACAAAAACATCTGAACTTACGTTTATTGTGTCATTTTTGAAAGAAACAAGTCGAAAACTCAAAAATCTAACCTTCAGGAGGGGAACCTCTGAGTTCTAAGCCGATAAGTGAGTGATTATCATGCCCAAACTCTGTAGGAGGGGCATATAAACTAAAACTAAAATGTTTTTTAACCGGTATATGGTTCTGGAAGAGCAGACTTAAATGAAAAATAAAATGATGCACCTGTAGGTGCTTATTCGAACTGTCAGGTTAAGGGCACCCACATTATACAGTCGGGGTGAGCCCCAGGAGGTTCTCTACATCTTACATGGTTCATCCGGATTTGAATTTGGGACATCTATGCCGCTCACTCTTTTACCATCCTCTACATTAATGTTCGATCACACATTTTAAGGTATTTAGTAGGTTAATAAGGTTTTCTAGTATATAAATATAAAAAAACCTGTACTTCTAAAACCCGTGAAGGGTCTGGGGTTCAGTACATGCTTAGAGGCTATATTGTTTCTTGTACGACGATTGTGCTGGGTTGTGATTTATGCACCTCAGCCACCAGGTTTCCTCTTATTATGGGTACCGATTTTATAGAGGCCGGGTGAGTCCCAGGAGAGTCCTAGATTCCACAAGAACCATCTCCAGTCGCTATCAGATTAAATAGAAGTCTGCCAGCGAATAGGATTGGAACAGAGGAACTTCGGCAAAGCCACTCCCATCCCATATATAAAATATAATATATAAATATATATTTTAAAATAAAAACTTAATGAAGGAGCATTAGTGTTTTAGTGATGAATGAGATTAAGTGAGTTTGCTGACAGGTGTGAAAAAGCGGTGCCACTTCGGTCCTAATCAAGGGACACCATTGATTAAAATCTGCTATCGCCCCTCCAGCGCCCCGATATTTATTGATGTCCGGAATATTTGGTGCCCTTATATCTCAGATTTTTATTTTTATTTTCTCCTCATAAATTAATGTTGACTGTGATTCCGACATCTATCAATATCCCTACTCCCCGCACTATCTGGTTCGTTTGTAGAGGGCAACCGTTAGCAAATATGTCTTTGTCAATACTCATTTTATCTCGTTTCTTTTTTATTTTATTTGTTTACATCGGTATTGAAATACATTTCTAATCCTAATAACAATAATAATTATGGGCGGAGAGTAGCTTATTGCATAGACTGCTAAACTGCTAAGGTCCTGGGTTCAAATTCAGATATAGCATATAAATTATTTAATCAGTTAGCAGTCCCTGACAGATCCTGTGGGATCTACAGATCCTTCTGTGGCTCACTAATCCAGAAGAGATTAAATCGAACCCTAATGTTGAGGAAACGGCGGTTGAGCGTAATCTCGGACAAATCATCTGCATCAAGGACTGTTATCCTAGCAACAGCCCAACCTCTACCAAGACCCTTTGTAAGCCTGAGTGCAAGAGTACAAGTCATTATCTCGAGAAAGTGAGGGTTTATTTTTTTAAATATTTTTGACTGGCATGCACCCAGAAGAAAGCTAGGTCCTTGCTGGTTTTCCATATTAATCTTACTCATGCTGAAATACATGGATCACAGGAAAAGAGAACAGATAGGATCAACAGGATATTTTGTTCCTAGTTGTCAGCCTAGGCGTAATAAATGGTTCCAACTCTACAGCAACGAGGTAGAGCAGCAATCCAGGGATTAGTTGGACGGTTGTTTGATATTGAACAATTAGTATTGAATTAATAAGTTAAATACAATTATATTTATTCCATTAAAATGAAAAGGCAGAAAGTTAGCTAGTTAAAAGTGAATTTTTCGAGTGAAGATTAGAGTAAATGCAGAGCATATTCGAATCCATTTGGACACGGCTAAAACTCTACTAACTCGGATGTTTGAGCTAGGGCTAAATATTTCGTCTCGTTATTAACCCTCAAGTACTGACATTGGTTTTCCTTACGCTAGTACTGATACCTGGTCCCAAGAACCACCTGATTTAAAAATTCATTAATGAATACAAAATAAAATATTTAAACATTTTATTGCGCGTTATTACTTATATGAACCTTCTTGTATTTCCCACAATCAAAGAATATATGACAATTTTACAAATTTTATTTAAAAAATAGCAAATAAGACCAATGAAATAAATAGTGAAAATAAAAAACTACATATTTTAAAATTTGTGTCTTTACAAAAAATTAATTACAATATATTTATTTTTTATTTTAAACAATTAAAGCCTGTTATTGAAATTAAAAATTCTTTTCAAAATTAAAATTATTAATATCCCACTTTCAATTAATGATCACTTTCAATGTAGGCTCCGTCATCAGGATCTGATTCGAAAATATCGGCATCTTCTGTGTCTAATTCATCTAACAAGAGGCGTACTTAGTCACAAAACATGGGGTCATCACTCTTAATAACTATTTTTGATTTGCAAGATTGGGGTGTCATAATTATAACAGAATTAAACTAATAAATAAAATAATATATAAATTAAAAAATGATGAGAAAAACAGTTAATATTTTGATTACATTTTAAATCTATAATTTTCACTTATTGATATTAACTAATAAATACAACACATTAAATGAAAGCTTACCTTAAAAAAATCAAAGATGTCTCACAAGCACTGAGGCATGGGTCTGCAGGAACAGGCGTTACTTATATTTTGTGCATACAATTTAGAACCAACTTTCCACTTTCACATGCAATAATAAGCAAGAATGGAGTGTACGAGTCATATGATGATTTCCCATAACCCGACTGGCGCGGAATTCCAGAAAATAGCTACGAAACTTTCTCCGGGACACTGTATCAGTTTTTGAGGGTTGATATTGCATACTATGCCAAAGAGTCATATTTGCTTCAATCCGTCCTTGTTTTGAACGCATTCAAAGTATGGGATTCCTAACAAAAGCGAAGTACCCCATATCTTGCTAATCCAGTTATCGACATGGTTTAGTTCATTATCTGAGTAGGTAATCCTTTGTGGTTAGCAAAATGGGAACACATCTGGCCCAGGGGCTATCTCCACACTTTGCATAATAGCAATCTAATCCTGTCAACAGCCCGGCTCATCTTGTACGCTGGCCTGTGGTGGTTGTGTCTTAGGAGGACCCTCTCCCTCTCTGACCTAGTTAGGCCTAAGCAACCGTATTAATTTTGAATATTAATTTAAACACAAATAAATAAAAATACTAGCTTAAGCACATAAACTGCCCTAATAATCCCATATATGTTACGATGGGGCTTAAATGGTTGTTTCAGAAAATTTTATTCTCCAAAGTAGCTTTAACTTTGTTAGTTTGAGTATAATTAGCTATATCTGATTTATAATAATAATGTACAAGTCTATCTGTTTAAATATATTTATAACCAGCTAGAGGAAAATTTATATGACCCCTGTTTAAAGCCTTATATCCTGAATTGTCTTTGTACAAATGCTTAATTGTTGTTGTAAGAAATCAAACAAAAATTATCGATCTAATATAGCCAATAAAGGAAAAAAATACACCCATAGGTTGTGAAATAAGGCACAAAATAAAGTACTTATTGTGTATGGTAATTTATGTATTAGTCTCTGATTATTTCCTACGTAACTGAATGAAATTTCTTCAGTAGTGGATTTAAATTTTTTAAATTTATTAAAACAGTGAGAAAGATGAACGAAACATTTCCGACACGCATAGCAATTCATTACTAATACAAAAACACATCCTTATCGCTTAAATTAAGCAAAAGATGGATTCTTTTCTGGAGAGTGAACAAGAGTGTGTTTTTTACGGAAACACAAAATCCCTCTCGTATCCAATCCCTACAATCTAAAATCATTCGTAAAATCCTAAATGCTCCTTATTTTGTTAAGAAAACAGTAATCCATTATGACCTTAATATCTCATTGGTGCTGATCTGGCCCGAATCAGATATCAATCGGATGAACTTTTCATGACTAACTCCATTCACACGTAAACCGACTAGTTTTAAACACAGCAACCTCTTCAATTCCTGATAATCCTCCGAGTCTTTATCAATATTAATAGAAAATGAATGTCATAATATTAATACTGCCACTCTCTGATGCTTTGCTGAGAGCAAAACGTTTCCCAACAAAGACAAACATAAATTCAGCTGGTGTTTGTCTAATCAAGTACATTTTAAATAGACCACGTGAACATTTAATAACCACAAAATTTTAATGAGATAAAATAATGTTATATCCAATCAAGGGCACTTGATTGGAAATAACATTTTTTGTGTTCAAAGTGGCTAATTTTGCCTATAGATTGGAGTATAAAGAATATAGACCCCACGAAAAGGCAGAAAGATAAAATGCGGAAACCCTTACAAAACCTGGGCATTGTAATGATATGTGTATCAACAATTGGTGTAAGTGATATATTGAAACAAAACTGTGAAATCAGTAAGTATAGCTAATAATTGAAAATTACTAGGCAGATTAGGAAATCATTTAATAGAATCATTTAAATGTCATGGAATGTGACACGGCCTAAAAGACGCGAAAACGTAAGGCTGTTTCCATGAGTAAGTAAATATGATTAGGATGAGTATGCTCCGGTATATGTGAGAATTTTCATGCCAATATCGATGTGCCAAAGGATAAAAAAAATAATGTAAGGATCCGAATAAGCCAAGGAATAGCTTAAAACAGAACCATAGCATAGTAAGTGACAAATCTGGACGCCTCCTAATCTAAGATGGCTAACTACTAGAACCATAGAGGAATGAACCCAGATAATGAAAATACTAAGTATAAGAGAAATTCTTAGAAGTTAAGGGAAATTACAAACGTAAAATTGTCATTCCAACTCCAAGATGGCATTCAATTGTCCTGAAAAAGAAGAAATATACCTAAAAATAAACTCCACAAATTCAGACGGTAATTAAACCGAAAGCAGTTATCTTTCAGCTGGTCATCGAACTTATTATTCACATCGGAGAGGCTGAATAAAATCCAAAGACAGTGTCTGAATCCCTCAACCAGGATTTGAAACTCATCTATGTGATTGTATGGATGGTTTGTAGATGTAAAGGAGATGCTTTGGTGAGCGCCTTAACCCAGTGTGGATCATTTTTGTAGATTTTAGGGGAGTGAACGATACTGTTTCGACAATGAATTCTTTTAAACAATAACTAAAGTTGTATTTTCATCATCAATATACTTGATACAACATGGGAACCTCAACAAGTAGTTTCAAAGTCAATGGAAACTTACTCGAGTATTTTGCATTAACTATAAGTCAGACAACTCTTCGCTCCACTTTTCATCAATACCATACATAGCGGCGGAATGGGATTTATGGAGGTTCATATTCAACAATTTTTTAAAAATATTATATCTTCCACCTTATTATTTTTGGAATGTAACTTGAAAACAAAGAATGACGCATTCGAAAATTACCAACAGAAGGAACAGACACTTGTAATTAAAGGGAAAACTGAAATAGTAAAGGCTTTGTAAAGGGTAGTTTTGTCGAAAAGCTTTCTTGTGTCGAATCCCCAGTGTATTAGCAACACTGATTGATCTACTGACTTTGTAGCAGTATCATGACCCCTGTTTTAATGAGTTCTGAGCGAAAAAATGAGAGAAATTACACTCGTTCAAATTTTACTAGCTTCTTTCACGTATTCAACGCAAATTCGTCAACCAGTTTTTGCAAGGTGTAAAAAGATTGATGTAACTTAAATTTGAACTTTTGCTAGGTTATTGAATTTTCACTATTTTATAATACAGCGATGCAGCTAACTATAGATTAATGAAAACTTGAATTCTCTGATAATACCAGGGAAATTACAAATTACAGACGATCCTAACTAACATTTTCGTCCAATGATAAATTACAATTTTTTTTTTTTATCTAATACCCCTTTCTTAGTGATAAGGTAAAATCCCTTGAAATAATTATTTCTTTTGGATATTATTAATTGAACTAAAATATTACATCGATATTAAATAAAATTTCCATGAAAACTATTATTTAAACTTGAAACTTATTAAGGAGGATGAAAGCGTTTGTGCGATGCAAACGATATATTTAATCAAATATTTTTGTTTTTATTTAATTATAAATATTCACAATTCCCAATTCCCACATTTTATACTTTATTATATAATATTAGAGATATAAAAACAGCGATGAACCTGAAACTACGTATTGAGAAAACCAACATTGCCTCTTGAAAAGATAATGATGTGTCGATCCCTCGGAAGGTGCCGTTAAGTTAGATTGACTTTATGAATTATGCATGAAGAAGATTATTAGGTGTTTGAAGGATATAAATAGCTCAAGAATTGGCACTTACATTTTTAATTATACTATAAATTATATAAAATTTACAAACAATAATTAAAAAATTATTATTATAAATATTATATGATTCAATATTATAGATATTATTTTGAGTAAGTATTAACGCATTCACTTTTACTCGTACGATTTTGAGAAAAATGACAATACAATTATAATTTTCTTAAAGTATTATTAAGGATATAATTTATATGACAATATGTCTTATTATTAACCGATTATTTTTTTTTGATAGAACAGTTCTATATTTAGATTAAAAGTTATGTTCACCACTAAACATGATGATGAGCTTTTCCTATTGGGCCATCGATTCGCTTCGGGAATCAGAGTTATTTCAAATATACACCCGCTTTAAACAATTGAATTAGGCAAGTCCGGTCACAGGCGTATTGAAAATAAATCGTATATCTTAAATGTTCTAATTTCTAATTACTAATTATGGATGGTTCCAAAAATAATAACAAAACAAGTTTTAATCAAGTTTGATCATGTTGCGAAAATAGGTTATTTTTCTATGGTTATAATTTTAATTACTGATGTTTTATTTTTATGTATTATTACAGCGTCGATTATCTTATCTGATGTAATTTGGATAATCAAATGCTCGGATAATATAAAACAATAAATCATTTGACATTTGACTTCAACAAAAGAAAAATTACTAACAATCATCACGTTTGTACAAAAAACATTTTTTTTACCGTTTAGTTTGCAATTAAACAACCTACTAAGCCCATCATTAAGGTTTCGCAGCCCGGCAGATAGCCCTAGGATATTTTTAAGGGAGTAAAAAATCCTTGGATACGCCGTCCTTCAGAAGGGCCGTTAAACAGGGGTACCGAGCCTGTAAGGTGATAGGTACTCATTAAAGATCCCTATCCTAATTAAACCTGGATAGGCATAATTTAGGGCTCCCGCTGTAGAATCTCACGATTAGCCATATCAGCTAAAATTCCATGGACGATTTCATCAATGAAACATAAGTAATTTAATATGTATTTCAACTACCATAGGAAGAACCCTGAGGGGTCTACATACCTTCCTTAGGCTCACCCATTCTTTATAAATTGGTTATCTTTAATGGGGTAAAAACCTTGAGATTTAGCGTAATCTAGGAGAAATCACCTCTCAGTACAACTGTTGTATTAGAACTTTAATGGCTCTACCATGCACTGCATCCAAGAACCTTAATGGATTGCAGCGGTACAGGTTTTTTTCTAATTTATTATATTTTATTTATTATTGAACTACATTTATTTATAAGCATTAGTTACAGCAAAGCGAAAAGCAGCATTGCGCAGGTATCGAGATGCCGGTCAGTCTTTTGTGGGTCTTCTACTTAAGCCAGCTCATGTTACTAATCCTCACGTGCTAACGACCCTACTGTTAGGAACATTCGACCCCTTAATAAGAGATTTAATTTCCTGGTACAAAATATTTATTTACATTGGGACATCTTCCTCTCTCTGCAAAGAAAAATAAAGAAGTACTGTTTATATAAAATTTGACAAAAAAGTATTTCAGTTTTAATTTGTGTTTTATCAGCTCGAAATAACTCCATAAAGGCCTATTGAACACAAAGCCAAGGCCAAAATATGTTTTCAAAACTTAATGCTTTGAAAAATTCTTGTATGAGGAAAAAATAATATTCGATATACAAAAACGAAAAAATCATTCAAAATTAAGAATTACGATTGTATTATAAGTCAGAAATAAATATATTTATGTAATAAATGTTTTTATTTCGAATAACAATATTTTAAAATTATTGGGAAGGATCTTTTTTAACATTAATGAATGAGGTTTTTATTCTTAATATAAAAAGAAAAATATATAAAATAGTTATATATGTAGGACTTTGTAAAAATATATTGGTTAAGTAATGTTTCTGAATTTATTTAATACCTATTTAATATCTGTCTTTTAACTGCTCCGATATTTTAAATAATTTAAATTACACATGGAGAGTTACAATTTTTTGGAGTTTACTCCTTAAGAAAAGATTTTCATATTTAGCCCGCGGCATGAAAATTTTACGAGGAGTAAAATCGAGTTTTTACTAAAGTATTACGGTACAGTGTATTGTATTGATTCATTCTCGAATTGTTGAAATACAATAATTTTTGGAAAGGATCCTTTTTAAAGACACCTATCCAAACAAACACTATTACTAGTTGTATTTAGGTTCCGCCTTAAGCTGTTGGGGTCATCCATATCACTTGGATGCAATCTCAACACCAGGGCGTGTGAAGTGTGTAGCGCTACTAGGACAGGAGATTGGTGTATTAGGAATTGGACAGGCAGTGATCATGCGGAGCGTAAATACACCTCTACCGGACTCCGAAGATAAGGCCCCCTCCAAAAAAGTAAAGAGTGGGAAGAAATCGGCCAAGAGGAAGACAAAGAAAGCAGAAGCGCCACCGGTAGTGACATCGATCAGCTCTAGCTGATTTATCACCAATTGAGGAACCTGCACATAAAAATACTGCACATATGCGGAAAGAAAGTGGAATTATCACCTATAGTAATAACTGTTCCACAAGGTATCACTATAAAAGTATGCTTCGTTAATAGATGTATATTCACGGTTGTGAAGTACATCCCAAGAAAGGATATCCTACCGTCCCAGTGCTATAAATGTCAACAATTACTACTGCAACCACACCGTAAAATGTGTAAGATGCAGCGGCTCAAGTAACAATTCTGAATGTCCACGACTAAGCAAACCAAAATACTCGAATTGCGAGGAAGCGCACGACGATTCTTATAGAAAAGGCCTCCATAGGAAAAAGATAGAAGAAATAGTGACTATAAATATTGAAGAAAAGAGATCTAAGCAGATCAGTACTAACCAAAACATACCCAAACTAATGACTAACAGCATGACGGTTCGCCCATCTCTAGAATACGTCTCTTTTCCACAAGGTAACAAAATGACAAACCGAACCCAAACCATCAACCAGTCAAACCATGCTCCACCATCATCAGAGCCTCCAATATCTTTCGCCTTTATACCTCAACCACCGAAGACGAACCAATCGTATCTCATGATAGATCTTGTCAATCAGATGGCTCAGCTCATGGCAAAATTCACGTCCATGATGTAAGAACTACAATTCAAGGATTACCAGGACAAAATTTAACTAAATAAATAAATTCACAATATTAAATCTCAACTGTTAAATTACAGGTAATGATATAAAAATTTTTGATTATTTACGAATTGAAATATTATATAAATATGAATTTATATTAATACAAATTGTGATTAGTGTTGTGACAAGTCGCCGCGCCCACTATTTGCCCTGAAGATACAACCGAGTAGGCCGAAACGTAGGCATGATTAAAAAAAATATATATTTTGCTTATTTTCTGTGTTATCATTGATTGCACCTCCTAACCAATTCAATCCATCATTTGAATTATCCAATCAACTAATTTCCACTCAAACATTTATTTTTTAATTTATTTACACACACATACAAACACACACACACACACACACACACACACACACACACACACACACACACACACACACACACACACACACACACACACACATATATATATATAAATATATATATAAAAAACATATATATATAAAACATATATATATAAAAAAAACACACACACACATATATATATATATATATATATATATATATATATATATATATATATATATATATATATATATATATATATATACAATTCTATATTTATTGTTTTAAATAAAATAGTTCACATTAATTTAAAATAGCTTTTTAAATAATTTACAAATAAAAAAAAGAATACCTACGCGATGATCAGTATCAGTAGAGAGCAATTAATTGGCAAGAACTCACATGGAAGAAAATCCATTAAAATTTTAAGTTTCATAAAAAAAGAAAAGGGTAAACTCTAGGGTAAAACACAGTTCTCGGAGCTGACACACACTTTTTTATTTGATTTCATTTTTATTAAATTAGTTGAATTTATAAAATAAACGTTCAATTCATCACCAATTTCACTGTCAAATATTTTCATTTAAAATGATTTTCAAAACATTTGCAACTATTAATATGATTTAGTTTTAACGGAATTATTAGATTACATAGCCAAAGTTTTTTATTTCTTTTGGCGAGATCTAATCAACCATTTATCTTGCTTTCATGAAGAGTAATTAAAAGAATTATTATAAATATATTACACTATCCAATTACGGCAATATATTAAATTATCTTAAAATTATATTTAAAAAAAAATTAAAATGTTCTTATTTCAAGAAAAGGAAATCAGCTTTGTCAAGCTTCTCAACCTATATATACAAAACATTTATAGATATATGAAAATTAGAAAGCAGTATTACATATGTAGCTCTATGTTATAGAAAGCTGTGTAGATATATAAAACAATCTAGAATAAAGAAATTCAAATAAGACTGTCTAAAGGACGGTAATGTTTTGAACCCTCCGAAGGTTAAATTTTACTTTTTGATTCATATTTAATTGTATAGAATAAAGCGCTCTTTTCGTTTCTTATGCAAGGTTGCTTGCTCAGTGAGTATGACACAACAGCAAAGAAATAGCAAATTAAAAGAGAAGTCGTTTGTTAATATACCTGGTTTAAGAGAACCAACTGTAAAAGGAATAAATAAGAATAATAGAAAACAATTACTCTCTATTAAAAAAAGTTGGCCATAACCACCCTCAGTGCCTGAATTAGTGAAAATATCTTTCCGCAAGGACTTACTGTCTTGCGGGTTAGTATTTCGCCAAATCAGGTCAATTTGCTTTATCACTCGGGAACTGAACGGCTTGAAAATTGTTTTTTTCAAATAAATAAGCTGTATTTAATAAATTTTATATTAAAAAAATATAACATGCATTTGATATGTAAAAATGTGATATATTTTATGTTAAAAACTACAAAATATATTTTATATTATATTTCAGTGGAATGTATGATGGCAATTTTCGATAAATTTGAAACATTAAAGGTATAAAAATATGATCATAATGTTATTTTCTTACATTTTACATTAAGAAATAACAACATAAGTTCTTTTTGCCACTAAATGCTCTCTCATCAAATTAGGTTATTTTATAATTCAAAGACTTAGATTCTTGAAATCAATTTTTTTTAAAAAATAAATGTAAATATTAAGCTTGCGGCAATATTCATTTCCCTAGCAAATATAAAGCATCTTTACTAAGTGTGTAATAAATCATCTCTGCCTCATTTTTATCATCAATTTTACGTAACAGAGAGTGTTTATTTAATTTTGCTCTACTTTCCGGGTTTTATGATGTAAGTGAATAAAAAAGTTATCTTTTGAGGATATGCCATTATTACACCAAAAGAAATTTCAAGATAGCATGCAGTATTTTTCTGAGGAATCCAGTTGTAGATATTAGTAATAGGAAAATCATAAGAATGGATATTTTTTCTGCTTAGTTAGAGGGAGTTAAATAAATAAATAAAGGAGAAAAAAATATAAACTATTGTCTATAAACTATATTCATCTTTTTCTATTTGGTCTTTGAGTCCATCGGACCCTGTCGGGAGGAATTTTCACCGAACGTCCCCACGTTTGCTACTTGTGGGACGTGCCCCTGCATCGTATTGAGATATGCGTGAGGAAACTATAAATTAATAATTAACCCGTACAACTACAACTTCTGAAGATTCTTGGGTTCAGAGCGCAACAGAGACTTTACTGTTTCTTGGAGAAAGGTTGTGGAGGGAGGTGATTTGCCATAGACCTCACTCAATGTCCAGATTTTCCCCTCTATATTGGGTATCACTTTATGGTGGCTGGGTGAGCCCCAGGAGGGCTGTAGATTCTAGAAGATCGATTTTTTGCTGTTAACAGATGGCACCGCAGTGCTCTTCCTCTAAGAGGAAACTATATCTATTTTCTTAGATTAATTAATTCTAGTTACTGAAACTAGAATAAATTTAACCCCATATGAAATTACTTAAGCAATATAATGAATAATATCTGAAGTGTTTATTATATTTTCAATAGAAAATGTAATAAACACTTCAGAATTATTCAATATATATTTTTATAAATTATTGATAGAAACGATGAAAATTTTTTTTTTCCTTTCTGGAATTGAAAAACTCAAAGGCATGACAGAACTCGCTCCCCCTCCATTCCCTTGGGGTTTAAAAGCCCCCTTTTAGTTTTTCATTGATGATTGTTTTGTCAGATACCTAGTTTTAACGGTTGAGGGCGACTGATCCGAAAATAAACGAAGAGGAGTAGCGAACAAATTGGATTTCCCAATAAAATGGAGAAGCGCCGGGCCGGGTGGGAGTCGGTTTAAGTCAATGTTTGTAGAGACAGGGGGATAGAGTGCCCTGGAACAGTGTTTATTTTATATCAGGCCTTTTTTCCGCCGCCTCACTCACCCCCTCCATCCTCTCTTCGGCACAGATTCCCCTGTCGTCCTCCCTGTCACATGGTTGCCACTATCTAGTTCTGCGATCTGCAATATAGATGGACCTTTCCCGCTTTTATTTTGTAGATTTTAGTTCTCGGTGGTCAAATGTTCTTCGAAAAATTCTGCTTCAGCAACGATTCTAATGGCACTAATTTCCTCAAAAACATTAAATCAGCATTCATCAAATTAAAATATCGAGAAATGTCTTTATCTCCTGCGGTTTCACGCATTCAGACTAAAAAATGCAACAAAACACAGTTTTTTTCCAACATTTATTGACAACATTATGTACAACAGTATACAGAATACATAAAGTAAATATAATGAAAGATAAATCATTTCCAGAGGCAAAGGCAAGTAGAAAAACTACCCAGTGGTAGTACTCAGATAAAAAGTTCAGCTTAGAAGGTCACGAGGCCATCTTTTCTTCAGACGCTTCGAAGGATTATCAGGAATTGATGAGGTGGCGAGGTTTTGAAACTAGTGGGTTAGACTGGAAATAAAGTTTGTCATGAAAAGATTGATATTGGATTCGGGGAAAATCAGCAATAAACGGGACATTAAGGTAATTATGGATTACTTTGTTCGTAACAAAATAAGGAGCATTGAGGATTTTTTCGAAGGATTTTGGATTGTAAGGATTGAATACGAGAGGAATCCGATGGCTTAGTGGAGCCCAAAAGCTCTATTCCGTAAGTCCATATGGGTCTAATGATTGTCATGTATATGACTTTTGTAATTAATTGGGAGCTTAAAGCGTTTGTCTAGTAAATGTTGATGACTGAAACTGCGAGCTGTTTCTTGTCGTTTCAGTCTAGTATGAAGATTGCAAGTTAAGCGTTTGTCAAGGTGTAGTCCTAAGTACCGGACCTGTTGTACAGGAATCAGTGGGATGTTAATAAACGAAACAGGAGTAAAGGAAGTCGTTTGTCTACGACGGAGGAATACTAAATTTATAAATAATTCTTATACTTCTAATTATACTTCAATATACTTTTTTCTAAAATTCGTTTGATTCTTCAAGCGATGTACAACATTAGGTGCATAACATGCAGTCGATTTCAATTATTAAAAAAAGTAATTTTATAGTATTTTTTTTAACCGAAATCCATTTAGTGCTACAAAATAGCATTCAAACAAAATCTATCATTGCCTATGAGTAAAATACAGCATCAGGCAATTTACTATACTTATACCTAAATTCATTGTGTTTATCAAGATTTTTTTACCATTAACTATTTAATATTTTCAGAACTTTTTATTAGAAAAGAATTTTATATCACTTGGTGGCCTCGCCAAATTATCAGATTTTGGTCGGTGATGATGATAATGGTTTAAATAAAGTATCCAATATTAATAGCGTGGAAAAAAATTCCAACGAAAAGCCCTTAAGTCTCCAAACTAAAACAGAAATAGAAATTATCTGTCCTGATAAGGGTAGATGATTTCAATTTCTGTTATAGTTTGGGGACTTAGATCTTTTCGTTGGAATTTTTTCCACGGTCTTAACATTTATGTAAGGTATCTTTTTAATTTTCAATATTAACGTATCCAATCTTTATTTTAACTGTCAGATGGATGATATAATTCAAACCTAAAAGGACAATAATGGCACTACCCAGCATAATCTAGTTCAGGTCCTGAATTAGTCCCTTAATGCAGGAGAGCTACTTCAACTAATTTATCATCAAATTCCATTTTAGTTTCCTCCTATTGGTCATGACAGCAGCTATATTCTTTATCATTCTATTGCAACCTCCCTGAAGGTTACTAGGGGAACATGAATAAAGACAACGCATTTGTCAGCCAGTAGTTGATATTTAGAGTTGTTTTTTTTTTTTACGCACAAATAGTCCAGATCCTTGCTGCTATCAGCGTTGAAAATTCGGATTTAGAAACTGTTATTTCTTGAGAAAACAAACTTTTTTTCCTAAATCGTAAGACTTGCGGCCAAACGAATTTAAGTAGGTATGCATTTAGTTACTTTGTAATTCTGAATTTTACGATTTGAAAAAATATTACATTTAAGTAGTACGCTTAAAATATTTCTCCTCATTTAGTATGGTTCCAACATCCTTCGGGGATCATGGTATAATTTAGAAAAATCTTTAAATTTCATGCATTGCATTTAAGGTACGTAAAATAAGGCTAAATAAATATATTAAAATAACTGCATAAATAAATAGTAAATCGTATTTTTCGAAGTAATAAAAATAGTCATTGGGATCATAACTAGTTCATACATTTTTTTTTTTCACAAAATATGTATTTGTGTCAAAAACAAAAAAAAAGTAGAAAAAACTTGTAATTCAATATAGAAACTATTTATCACAGATGACTGAAAAAGTATTGACATCCCTAATTAATTTTTTTAGAAATGTATGGTTACTTTAATTAGTCAATGTTGTTTTATTTATTGATAAAAAGACTCTTCAAATAATTTTAGTGCTTTAGTTTTAGTAATTAGTAATTCTAATACTTATTAATGTAGGTTAGTACGTTTAATGGTCGCTAGATCAAAAAAGAATATACAAACTTTAAATGGGCTCAAAACTTTTTCGATACGAATATTGAAGCATCTCCGTAACAATCACAATTTATTATTTTTTGGTTCATCTGCACACTACTTTCCGCAATATACATTTCAGAAAGAATACGAAACATCTTTCAGCTTTTCTTGTAGGTATTTCAGGCCAATTCAATTTCAATTTTTTTATAGAATTTTAAGCTGGTATATTATGGTTTACATTCTGTGGTATATTGTAGTCAAGGTTATTAAGATATTAAGTTTAGGTATCAAACCAGAAAATGCCAGGTAACATGGATAAAAGCGTTCTTGAGATCCTTAGAATCCAAACAGAGTGAAATCCTTCAGAGAAGGAAATATACTATATTTTCTGAGCTGTGGAGGCTAAAGAAGCTTAATACTTCGTTGAAGTGTGATCTAAGTAGGTCCGATCAGCCAGCTTAGTGTTGTAGGTTTCACACAACTCTATTCAACATCAAAGGCAGCCTCTCCAGTACTGGAGAGAGGAAATTCGAAGTCTCAGCTGCTTCCATATAGCAGGAATCAGTTTCCACATTACAGCAATTCTGTTATTTGCGATTTGTTATTAGAGATTTTTTTTTAATTTCAATAAAAATTCAAAAATTAAAATGAGGTTTTTTGATTATTAGGTTTAAACTAGTACCGAATTTATTTATAAATTATTTAGATTTTACGAAAATTATTGAATTGCTAGAGACCGAATAGCCTTGTCATGCACAACAATAAAATAATGATTAAAACAAGTGTGAGAGTATGAGATGCAATAGAAGTGAGGATAGAGTGATAATTATTCTATGATGTCATGAATAAGGCCTAATAAAAAGAAGTAACTTCTTAGTGTTTCGATATTTCATATTCAGTCCTCGACATTTCTCATATAATTCTTCTTAAGGCTTCTCGTACTTGTTATCCCTTATGATACAGTGGTGAAGCCAGAGGGGTTATATGCTTCGGATAATTTGTCTATGAAAAGGAGATGGCAAGTTGATCATTTGAACTAGTCAAAAGAGAACGTAAGACATTAGGAAGATTTTAGGCAACAGGTGGGTTAATAGTTTGAAGCCAAACGAGGAACTATACAGAAAGATAAAACTAATATCATCAATTGAAAAGAATGAAGAAAAAAATATCATCTATTGCGTACGATGATAACCTGACTAAGAATATATATATGGAATTTTATAAAACCTAAGGTAAAAAGATTTGGACGATTGCAGAAATGTTCTAAGGATCTTAAATAAATCGTTATTCCGGAGAAAAAAAAAAGAGCAGATGTCGAAGAATGGTAAAAAGCAACTGAAAACCTGGGGTTATGAGTAGAAAGGGGGACTCAAAAGACGAAGGAGACATCTGCCGGAAGAACGGAAGAAGGGGCTCTTGAGATAGGGGCTCAAGAGATACTGGTAGGACATCAAAGCTGGTAGAAATAGACCATAGCACGGAAATATCGATTGGGAATTCGCAGTCCATACTGGCTCAATAAATATTTAAGTTTTCAATAATGATGTGTACGATAGCGTTGATATAATTGAAAAAAGATGGGACACAGGATGAAATATAAATAATAAACGTGGTTCAGGAAGTAAACTTCAGTAAATTTCTGATACAATAATAAAAGTCTAAAAATGGTTAAACCAACAACCAAAATAATTAATGAATATGACGATATTGAAAACTGCTCGACGTTTTCGTCTACTTCAACATTTACTGGACAAAGGCTCTAAGCTCCCAATTAATTACAAAATACTCATTTACATGACAGTTATCAGACCTATTTGGATATACGGAGTTGAGCTTTGGGGCTCTACTAAACCATCCAATTCATCTCGTATCCAATCCTTACAATCCAAAATTCTTCGTAAAATCCTCAATGCTCCTTATTATGTCACAAATAAACTAATCCATCATTATCTTAATATCCCGTATGTAGCTGATTTGGCCCAAACTAGATACCAATTCTGCCATGACAAGCTCCATACACACTTGAATCCGCTAGTCTCTCAACTTGCTTCCCATACTATTCCTGATAACCCTCAAGAAGATGGTCTCGAGACCTCCTACTGTAGAACTTTATTGGAGTGCTATCAATGGGTAGTTTCTCCACAGGTGTTTTCTTTTTCATTTCCTTTGTTCATACAGCAGATTTACTTGTTGTAATATTATTACAGTTGTAAATATCAACAAATTAATCTAAAAAAAAAGATTAATCGATGTTCAAAAGAATATAGATTAAAATAATTATTGGAATCTTTATATCTATATTATTTTTATTTGAATTATGAACTAAAATTGAAATAAATTATTAAACCAACCATGCTTCCAATGAAACTTTCATTAATTGAGCCCGAATCGATAGATAGCACAAACAAACGTTTTTAAGTTGAATTTAATTAAGACGCCATTAGCATTTTTAATTATTATTAAATATTTAATAAATTCAAAGTACTGTAACATTAACTACTACATTACCTACATTTACTTCAAACCTAATATATATCATACTCAAGTCCTAATACTTTTTTCCTTATGGCAGATCATTTTGCTGTTTTCATTTTAAAAAGGCTGATATAAATTTTACAGCCATTTAGGGTGCCATAAATTATTTTCTTTTACATTATTAAAGTTAAAGTTAATAAAATGTATAGACTAAATTGGATATAAAGTGTAATCTCACTTCTAAATTTAGCCATGACTGAGTGTATTGTTCACTCTAAAGAACGTTTCTGAGTACTGTGAGACACAAAGGTAATTAAATCACATTTAGTTACGTAGCCACTCAGACCTTCTTGCCTTTAACAACTGACTAGGGGATTCCAAGTCGTAAAAATGGCTCCAGTCAAACGCTTCATGATTTATGTATTTATTCACTGAAAAATTTACTAAAGTTTACTTCCTGAATAATATTTCTTTACTTTACCAATTACATTTGTGATTTTTTATAACCCAGTTTTTGAAAGTAAATGTTATATATTATATACAATGGTACAATTCTCCCAACTAAATTAAAATGGTTTGTTGTTGGGTAATTTATAGTACATAAAATTAATTAAATTATTATTATTACTCTAGTTATAGAAATTATAAGTAAGGTAAAAGAAGAGTTATTATTTGACCGAATAAATATAGATTCAACGAAATATAGTCCGGATAGAGGTATAAAAATAAATTTCTTAAATAGTGGTAAACTATTAATTAGAAATACACTTTTTGACTTGCAGCTCTTCTTCAGGGCTGGAGAAAAAATATTTAAAGCTATATAGAGAAAATAGAATATGGAAACTATTTGAATAAACACGATGCAAAAGTAGAAATTATTTAAATTATAAAATAGAAGTATTTTTTTAAATTTTGAACTAAAGCTATAGAATAAAGGTTAATAAGAGGAATGATTAAAAACAGCATATCAGTAAAAAGGAAAAGAATAATATGAAATTACAAGAGTGGAAACAATCAAATATGTAGTAGTTAAAATTAAAGGATGACACTAATAAGTACAATGAAACATAAAAAAAAAATAAACATGTAAAATATATCAACATTGAATTAGATTTAGAGGTGAAACAAATTATAATCTACAAAAAATAGTGGCTTAAATGATAAAAGAAAGGTGTATAGGTGTAAGGTGAAAGTCAAAGTAAAGTAAATAAAGATGGTGGGAACGAAAAATATTTTTATATCTTGTCTATCCAGCCCTGGAAAAAACTGCAATGTTGGTCGAAATGCCCGTTTCTAATAAATTGTTAAACACGAAGTTATTTGTTTTTTGACCTCCACCCAAACCATTTTCTACTCTGTCAATTATAACAGTATACTTTTTCTATCATCGCAAAAAGAAGTTTTTTATGTGTGTGACAGTTTAAATATTGTAATATTTATACAATAATTTCCCTCCTGTAACACTATTTATTAATGAATTAATTTAACTAAATTGGGGATAGTTATGAAAGTTTTTAATTTAGGAACTGAACAAATCAAATTATTGTTTAAATATTTGAAATGACGTGATCAAGTTTATTTCAAGAGTACAAGGCTTACATGAATACTCTAATGTTTCTCTATTTACTACACGTAATTGCTATCACATTTTCTAATTTATTATATTTATTAGGTTAAAATATTAGTATAACTAATCAATTTTTAATATATCAGATTTTCCCCAAACATAGGCTACACACGATTGGTGTAGAATTGAATTTAATGAATTTGAGATCCAATAACCTGCAGTTTGTAAGTAATTTTAGAGACTATGCTACCTACTTATTATCTGTTTTTATCAGAGGCACATTTTTAAAAATTGAGATACTAATTTCATTATAGATTTGTTCGATATTAGATTTTCAGAGCCCAGGTTTTTGCACAAAGTGTTCATATTTTCTAATTACCTTTAATTATCGAATTTCCTGGATGTGAAGATCAATTCTTGAGTTGCCAAAGAAGCGGAGATTTATTGCATCTTGGAGAACTAGCTTATCTGAACACAAATATCCTAAAAAGTAGAAAACACATTCGAGAATCGAAGATGTTTCTGAAAACTAAATATTGTAACCACCAAGCTGAGCTGTCGTGGGAACATAGCTAGATGTTTCGAGTCACGTAATTCTATATAGTAGAAATGAGGAAAAACATGATGTATCTGATCCAGCTAGTTGTAGATAGCGGATATTGTAGCGTGTAGGGATATATAGGGATAGTATCCAATCAACACATTTTTAACGTGCCCACGGGATTGGAAGACTGCTAAAACACAACTTGAAGTAATTAAGCCCGATATGTAAATAAAGAGTATACGGTCTGGAGATCCGATCGAAAAGATTAAAAAAAGCTTAGTGAATTGATTGAGGGAAATCGCTGATATTTGTGGAACAACACAGTAATATTTCCGCGTTCTTTAGTCAAATTCACTACAGTTTGATTGATATGGCTCTGTTGGCTATTTATTTAGCATCACTTACTACTATGGTTAATCCGACGATGCTAAAGTGGGAGTCCTAAATTAATCAGGATAGGGATATAGGACGTACCAGTCACCGCACATGTTTAGGACCCCATTTTACGCCCTCTCCGAAGAACCGTATAACTATGTTGCAAAAAAAATGTGGACAATGTAATATGTTTTGGCAAAAAAATCTTAATAGGTGATAAACAAAATTAAATTATACAACGATTTTCCAAATTGGCTTTCAAGCCAGCTATTTCAGACATAGAGAGATGCTCACGACCTTAATTAATGAAGAAATACATTATAATTATCGTGACACTGATATCATTGAGGTAGCTTGTGGTTGGCATCCATTGAAACTGAAGGCGCTTGTGGTTACAAGCTGGATTCTAATTAGACCAATCAGTCTTCTTGGTGATTATAAACTGTTTCTGTTTATGATTAAAAAAACAAAACATAAGGTAATGTAGCAAGAAGGACGGTTGTTTCAAAGATAAGTTTGCTATGTTTTAATAATTTAATTGATCTATTAATATTATATATCGATGCATTTATTTTGTCTTCTTTATAAATATTATTTGTCATTTTGCAAACGTTATTTTCTGTCCTCAAAGAGGCTATTTATCTCATTTATTTATGTTTAGAAGCCATGAGTAATTATTGAAGATAATTACTTAGCTAATTACTGATTTATTTTTTACATTCTTTTTTTATAGATTGGATGTATGTTTACCAATTTACTAATCAGTCAAACTTAATTAGTTATTGCATTATAGATAGGTGTATTACCGAACTATCTATAATGGAATAATTAATGTATGGTGAATAAGAATTAAGTTTACAGTTCAATCATCACGACATATTTAATTTATAGGCATTCTTTTAGATACATACATTAAGAAATTACTGTTAATGATTCAGATTTAGTCTTTCCATGAAACATATCCAAATACTGGCCTATGCAGATGACATTGACAGAGTGGGAAAAACACCGAGAGATCTACAACAGGCTTTTCTTGCATTGGAGAATGCTGGACGGCGTATAGGTCTTCAGGTAAACCAAGTAAAGACTAAGCATATGGTGGCTAACCCTTCAAGACAATCGGATCTCCCCATCACGTTTGGTCCCTACACATTCGAAAGTGTCGACAGTTTTGTCTACCTCGGTTCTCTGGTCAAAGCAAATAGCTCAACCAGCCCAGAAGTTCAAAGAAGAATATTGGCCGCTAATAGATGTTATTTTGGGATGGCGAAAATTTTACGAAGTCGTCTGATATCAAGAAGAGCCAAGGTCATGCTGTACATAACAGTCATCAGGACAGTTTTAACTTATGGATCGGAAGCCTGGCCTCTGTCCAGGGCAGATGCCAACAGTTTACTGCTCTTCGAAAGAAAAATATTAAGAAGGACGTTTGGAGCTGTAAGAGTTGGCGATCAATTTAGACTCAGACAAAATGCAGAGCTGTATCGTTTGTATCAGGAGCCTGACGTGGTGAAGCACATAAGAATAGCTAGACTGAGATGGGCTGGACATGTGGCCAGAATGGAGGACAACGCTATCCTGAAAAGACTGCTGTTTGGATTTGTTGATGGAAAAAGAAAACGTGGGCGTCCACGACTTAGATGGTCAGATGAAGTCGAGAGTGATGCAGGCAGCATCATTGGATCCAAAGCTTGGAAGACCTTGGCGCAGGACAGAGAAGAGTGGAGGCGTTGCCTTGGTGCGGCCAGGACCCGTGCTGGGATGTAGAGCTAGTGATAATAATTAATATTATTTATCAATTCATTTATTTTGTCTTCTTTATAAATATTATTTGTCATTTTGCAAACGCTGTTTTCTATCCTCAAAGAGGCTATTTATCTCATTTATTTATGTTTCGATGCCATGAGTAATTATTAAAGATAATTACTAAGCTAATTATTTATTTTTATTTCCTAACTTTGTTTTACATTCTTTTTTATAGATTGGATGTATGATTAACAATTTACTAATCAGTCAAACTTAACATTAATTATTGCATTATAGATAGGTGTATTAACGAACTTTCTATAATGGAATAATTAATGTATGGTGAATAAGAATTAAGTTAACAGTTCAACCATCACAACATATTTAGTGTATAGGCTTATACAACATATTTAATGTATAGGCTATTCTTTTGGATGCTGTGAATACATACATTAAGAAATTACTGTTTATGATTCAGATTTAGTCTTTCCATGAAACATAATCATAATGAAATTTACACTTATCTATTTTTTTCAAAATATTATTATTTAAGAAGTACTTCTAAGTTTCTTCTTCAGGTACGTCTGTGGGTAGGGCAACTGGTCTGCCCATCTATCATAGCTTCTGCCTTGTCCTCTGCTGGAGTTTTCCTTTGTACACTTTTCTGTAGGTATAAATCCCCCTCCTAGGTTCTACTACTTCCTGCCTAATGGCCTTTGCCGCACCTTTTGCAACTGTAAGTTTTGACCATTATTATTCTCCAAATTCTCTCCTTTCCAATAAGAATGCCCAATATGACTTGTACGATACATAGCAAGTTTAAGTTAAATTTCAAAATTTTAATTTTTTTCTTTGACCTCCACCTGAACCACTTTCTTCCCCAAATTTCAAAAGGTGGAGAATTACAGCGAAGAAAAATTATATTTCAATTAGCATATGAAAAAATCAAAACTATATAAACAGCTTTACACGTCCTTCTTACAATGATTTTGAATTTTATTTATTCAACTTTATTCACCTCTTGTTTTAATGTTATTTATCAACAAAAACCTAATTACCTAATTAGGTAATATTTTACGTTAGTAAAAGCACATTATTAAATAAACAACATCAAGGTAGCTATTGTTAAAAAACAATGATGGAATGTTTATCATGGCAGTGATGTAAAACCTAAGGTATAAAACAGATGTAGTTGCTAAGCAACGCCTGCCAATCGTTTTGTAACTAGTTAATGTCGGTTTAACGAGCACTTATTTAAAGCAATTAAATTTAACTGTGCACTGCAAATGTAAAAAAAACAATAAAAATAACATTAGTCTATAAATTACACGCTAAAATACTTCAAAATGTATATCTTAATACTTTAACGACTTGGCGTAAAGTTTAAATAAAATTAAATGATTCTGACCTTACTTTTAAATACACACTATATTAAATATAGATATAATGTTTAGAATTTATGGAAATTAGTATGCGCTCCAGGTTCATACAAGGTTAATTACTTGTAAAGTTATATACGCGTAAATTCGTAAATAAAACCTTTATTGGGGTAAAGAAAAAATTATACAATAATTATTGATAGCGGTTTCATTAAGTTACTATTAGGTACTAATATGAAAAAAAAACATTTTTAATGAATTATATTTTCCAATAACTTGATATAAAAAAACATAACACATAAGAAGGTGTGCATTCTATATCGCAAATTGCGAGAACACGGGGATATGAGATCAGTGAAGAGAATGGATTTGTCTGACCGAGATCGAACCCGGACAGCTCAGTTGGCAGGGCACCATGACGGAAACATGGGAGACCCGGGTTCTAATCCAGGCCCTGGACATATATTTTCTCTTCAAAATAAAAATATTTAAAATTATAATAATCAATAAAAAATAAAATAAACAGTTACAACTTGTAACTCAACTGGGAGCGACAACCTGCGGAACAGATGCCCATTTTCTACTCACTTTTTTAGCTCATCCTCTTGCTTATACACCCTCCTTAGGACTGGAATCAGTGAATCAGTATCTAATATCCCTAGCTCGCTTAACGCTTGTGGTTCGTTGGTCGTCCCTTAGGCAAATCCGCTCGACCTGTCTTCACTGTTTCCGCCTACCCTCCTGGATAGGCGTTGTTCAAAATCCTCTGATACAAATTCTCAACTAGCACATAAAGCACACAAATGGTAGCACTGAAATAACTGATTTCTTGATTGTAATACGCTTTTATAGGAATTTTCTCCGCATACTCGGAGAAAAAAATGTCATCTATATCATTTATATGCTATGAAGTACTGTTATCTCCAGCCCCAATGAATAAGTGTTTAAGTCGAATTATATACAGAGAGAGTTAAATGCATTGAGAGAAATGGGATAGTGTAAATCTCGTAGTTTTCGATTGAAATGAGTTGTTATATTACTTCGGCTTCCCTCGGTGCCCGAGTACATAGGTCGGAGGCACATCAGATTTTTTGATGGGCTGAAGACCTGTGCGAACTCTCTATTTAGGGATTTAAACCCTCCTCCCCCCAGACCTGGGAGATGGCAAGGCAATGTTCCCTTGGCCGATGTTACATTTGATCTAGGGATGGGGTAAGTACTCCCTTGCCCTTACCCTTACTTCCTTCTCCTTTGTTCTTTCTTTCTTCCTTCCTCCTCTTTCTTCTTTCTACTACTATTTCTTGATCCCGCTAAACGGTCCCTCCCTGTTTTTTATAGTATAAAACTTTGAGCCGGTTCGAGTAAAAACCGCCTTCAGCGGACTCAGCTCATTGCAACGCCTTAAAATACCGAAAGGTAACAGAAGACTTTTGGTTTATATAGAAGCATTTTCAGGTATTTGTTGTAAATTGGTATTATCTTGTAAATAAAATCTTGGAGGATGCGAAAAAAACAAAAAAAAAAAGCTAATGCCAGACTTATTCACTCAACGGGACTGTAGATATATAAGTGTGATGAAAAAAAACAAATAATCCTCACACTCAAAAATGTTTGAACAATCCAGTACGGTAATGTACATTCGGGCATGAATAAAATTCAAAATATTAATAATTAAGTAAATCAAATAATCTAAATAAAATGAGATTATTACAAAATAACATACATAAAAATACACTCGCATTTATAAATCCTCATACAAGCTACAATTATACTGAACACTGATAATAAAAAAAGGGGAAAACAGGACTTGAACACTCTCTTAGTTGATATAAAATTAAACCTTATTTTTCTCACCTCGATTATTTATAGAAACATTTTTATCAGTCAATCATTCACGTGAGTAAATTAAAAACCTTTTTCCAGTCATATATTATTTTTCTTTATTCTAAAAACGTTTCAACAATTCCATGTCATTTTCAATTTGCATTATTTTTAAGTCCTATAACATTATTTAATTTTAAAAATATTCTCTAAAAATTTTTTATATAATTTTGTACATTTTCAACCTAAAATTAAAAGACAAATCAAATAAATACATAATTTTACATACAAAAACATGCCCCAAAAATACTGAATAAGATATAGATACATTTTTGGTTGATTGTCATATAATTTAAAACAAAGCTTAGAGTTATAGTGTACTCCATGGTCAATTAACAATTTTTGAAATTTGTACTTTGGACTGTTTTTGATTATTATTATTAAAATAGTATTTTAATTTATTTTCTTCTTCAATATACAGTCATTATGAATGGTTAATTAATATAAATTAGTAATTTTTTATCTATATTGGTCTATTTTATATCTTTTATTTATTTTAAAAAGTTAATTTTATGAATTAAGAATTGGAAAATGAAAACAATGCTATGAGGTTCCTGAGAAGGTTATGTTATCTGTGTTATCTAATAAGTGTAGACTTCTATATTTCTTTATTTCATTTTTAACTTTAAAATCACTGATGAGTATAGTTTGCTTATTTCGTTAGATTCCTTCCTATCATTTACCACCTTATCTATTTTGTCATTTATGTATAATGCTTCTAAAAATCTCCTTTTTATCTTATTTCCCTCTCTGTGCAAAATGCGTGGCTTTTCGAAATCAAATGTGTGGGATTCTTTTTGCAATGGGCTGATAATGCAGTGCTTGTCTTTGAATTTGGTTTCAGATTATTTTTGTGATGATAGAATCTATTTTTTAGATGTGTACTGGTATGTCCTATATATTGTTTATCACAATTTTTGCAATCAATGTTATATACCACATTTATATTATCTAAGATTGGTATTTTAACTTTTTTGCTGTTTATTATGTTTTTTATAGGGTTTAAGGTTTTATGTGCCAATTTTATATCTGGGATATCATAATTTTTAAATGTTGGTTCAATTTTTTCTGACAAGTTTTTGATATAGGTTACACTTCTGTATTTGATTTCATTTTGTTTAAAATCTTTTTTTGGTGATTCATTAGTTAACTGAGCTGTGTTATTTTTGGTTTGGGGGTCTTTTTCATTATTTCTTCTGTCTGAAAAAAATTTGTAATCTTAGTTTGAGATGGTTTGATTTTTGATGTTTTGTTATTTATATGGTTAATTTTTTTACTATTATCAAAACTATTGATATTAGAGTTATTTTCTATATTTATTATGTTATTATCTATTTTATTCTTAATTAAATTATGTTGTTTGTGCCACATTTCTTTTATAAGTTTTATTGGGAAAGCATTACTAAGCAGAATTTTGAAAATTTTATTCTTTGTTTCATTTAAAAATTCATTGTCTGTTACTGTAATTGATCTTTTTATTAGATTTTGAGCTGTATTTCTTATTTGTTGTTTAGGGTGGTTTGAGAAAAAATTGAGTAATTTGTTTGGTTGTCAAACAATTTGTTTTAAAGTTAAAAATGAAATAAAGAAATATAGAAGTCTACACTTATTAGATAACACAGATAACATAACCTTCTCAGGAACCTCATAGCATTGTTTTCATTTCAAAACAGTCCAAAGTACAAATTTCAAAAATTGTTAATTGACCATGGAAGTACACTATAACTCTAAGCTTTGTTTTAAATTATATGACAATCAACAAAAAAGGTATCTATATCTTATTCAGTATTTTTGGGACATGTTTTTGTATGGAAAATGAAAACAATGCTTCCATAACCTTTCTTTTTTTTTATATAACTTATTTTAGTCTTTTCGCTGTTTCAGGCTACTCCAATACTTACTAGACAAACGCTGTAAGCTCTTAATTAATTACAACGGACTCATATAAATGACTATTATAAGGCCTATTTGGACTAACTGAGTGGAGCATTTGAGCTACTCAAGCCCATCGAATTCCTCTCTTATTTAGTCCTTACAATCCAAAATCTGACGTAAAATCCTTAATGCTTCATACGTTGTCAGTACAGATGTCAGTCATTTTATTAAAAACTTTATTCCCACTCAAATGCACTAATTTCAATCCTAGTCACGTATTCCATTCTCGATAATCCTCCGAAGCGAAAAGATAATTGCCTCGTGACCTTTTAAGTTGAATTTGTTATTTGAGTTAACTACTGGTTAGTTTCTCTACTCGCCTTTTTCCTTTATGCATCATTCATTACATTTACTTACTGTATTGTTACACATGTGAAAAAATAAATAAATATATTTGATGAATTTAGTACAATCTATGAAGACGGTAAATGTTCCATTGACAGTAATCTATTTAATATTGAGGTCTGAGACAGCTATATTGTTTTCCAGTTAATTAAAGAAACTGATCATATATAAATTGTTGCTTATCTGATATTGTGCCGAATATAGTACAGATTTCTCAGAACGAAGAACCGTAAATGGTGTAAACCGTTTATGCTCTGCTGAATGGAAGGAATGGAGGATTTGTTTCAGACCAGGGAGCAAGCCTATATAGATAACTGCTTTCATTCGCCATCCAACCGGCAGCTTTCCACTGGACAAAGAATTCAAATCGATGCAGGCATAATTGATTTCTAATTGGAAACTGCCTATATCTCCTGTTAATTATTTAATTAAAGCTTATTCAATAATAATATTTCCATTAATATCAATACAGATACTATGAAAATGTACATTATTTTTTTGATATTATTTATTTAAGTATTGTATATTAATTGTAAGTATATTAATTGGTTGATTGTCTCATAGTTTCCTCATAAAGGCAAGCCCTTAACAGAAAGAAATACTCTCAAGCACAAAAACTATTTTCTCGTGGCACAAATTAAATTTTATATCATTATAATGCAATTGGGAAAAACCACAATGCAAAGCCTTATGTTTCAAAAAATACACCTACTTACCAGTCGACGTTTCGCCTATTCAGGCATTATCAAGACACAAAAATCAAAAAGGGGGTTATGTGAATCGCATCTCGAAGAAAAAGGTGCAAAACATCCCAACGATCAACAGCCCAAACAGGCTCCAAACATGAGACAGCACCCCGCCACCAAGACGTTCAACATAGCAGTTGTATGTTGTATGTTTGTGTCTTGATAATGCCTGAATAGGTGAAACGTCGACTGGTAAGTAGGTGTATTTTTTTAAACATAAGGCTTTGCATTGTGGTTTTTCCCAATTGCATTATAATAAATAATAGTGTTTCTTTTTGAGTTTTTGGCTCTATTTTAAATTTTATATCTTTATTTTTTAAGAGAAAAGATAGGCCCTCGGCAGGGATTCGAACCCGGATGCCGAATGAATCCCGACTTTTCTCTTTAAAAATAAAAATATTTAAAAATAAAAAATTGATCAATAACTATAAAAAATTATTAATTTTATATCAATCTAGCATCTCCCTAAGTTTCCTTTTGGCATTTTAAGGTTTATTTTTCGACCCTGTGTGCCAGAGTTTCGTTGTCGAATTGTTGCATTCTGCTCTTACGATAAATGGTGAGGCACTATCTTCGGGGAAATGAAAATCAAACAGGTGATTATCCATTATCAAACACATCGTAGAATACAGTATCTTCCTAAATCCCAAGACTGGGTGATGGAGCGAAGCCTGGGAAAAGAGGATTACCATAGACCTTCAGTCCATCCTGATTACACTAAGTTGAAAAAATATATATACACCCTACAGAACACATTTAAATGGTTGTGATATAATTTAAGGAGTAATAAAGTCAAATGAGCAGTGGTATAATTTGTAATATGGGGTCGGTCTGCTGTAAAGCAAACTTGTGGTATAGTTTTAATATAAGATTGTAATTTGTAATATTTTTTTTTGTGTACTATTTATTGATGGCGATCTATTTATTACAAAATATTCATGATAATGTGATGCACATCTTAATATAATATTCATGGTATCAAGAGTGCCATTATTCAAGTCATGGGGAATGTTAAAAGTAGTTCTATGACCATTAACCATAAGGCAGGAATGGTCAGAACGTCACTTTAAAGCCTGAAATCTTCTAGTCAGGTTTGTAAATAAGAGTATCGATATATATATATATATATATATATATATATATATATATATATATATATGTGTGTGTGTGTGTGTGTGTGTGTGTGTGAAAAAGTTGAACAGTAAAAAAAAATTTATTATTAAGAATTTTCTGTAATAAAAATTCAAATTCGGGATTCTACAGATTTTTAGAAAGATCACTAAGTTTTATCACTTTTACTAAACGATATTATCACTAATACCTGATCGGCCTATATAGAACACAATGTTTTTTCAGTTGGTATTAATGGCTAAGTCCATGAATTGGGTAATAATCCAAAAATAACTTACATAATTAAAATAATTATTTGTGTAGCTCCGTTATCTTTTGTGTTGTTATTTATCATATCGAATATTTAGCAAATAACTCGCACATAACATCACCTGTGAGGAAAAATACCAATGGCCTCCTGTTGCTATTCTAGCAGGAACATAGGCGCGTAAGAGAAACAAGCGTCTTGGATATATGACGTATAAGGGAATTCATATGATTTAAACCGCTATATATCCTACTTGTCTAAAGTTATACCTTGACACCTTTTATGTCTTAAAAGTCTGTCTCGTTTCCTAATATCGCAGCTACTACATTTTTAGTTGTTTGGTAAAATAAAATTATTATAGACATGGTATTTTTACATTAATTTTTTATTTTCATATTTAGAATACATTTCAAATATGTTAGGTAAGAATTTCTAGGAAATGTTTCCTTTTTTTATCCATTATATATGGAAGAAAAATTATATTTATTTTAAGAATTGTCTCACAGCCTGGTATAATTCAAAACCATAATATCGTCTCTGTCTCCTGTTACTAATAACCGTTTTACAACTATACTCAAGCCCACAAGATATAAAACATACGTAGTATTTCTTTATATAATATTTCATTGTTTGTTCTGTTTTAATTATAGTACAACCATTTGCTCTGAAAAGCATTGTTTATAAAGTCGATAATTTCAAAAACAAACCAATTATATCTTAAAGATAACCAAAGGCTTTTTCAATCTATTACATATACATTGCAAAAATATATTTATCCTTATTATATAGATACTTATAAACGGTATGTACAGCATACATTATATTCCCCTTTCCAATATTCATAATTATAGAATAAAATATTATAAATATTAAATATTTACTTATTTATCTACAGTAAATACGTTAAGAGAAAAAGTTTAATTTCTAATTCTCCAAAATACACATTTACATCCTCAACTTTTTGTTTTGGATGAAATGTTAGAATAAAATACTGAGTGATTAAATAGATTTTTGAAAAAAATCGTAAACATGTGAACTTTTTTTCCAAGGCTTCAGATTTTAATTTTCCAAAAAAAATATCGATAAACAAAAAATACAATAATTGTTATGTATGACAAGTTTTAGGCATTAATAAATAGATAATAATTGTCGCTGAAGCAAGGTATCGTGCTAAAATTATTATCATCATCATCACTGGCACTACAACCCGATACGGGTCTTCGTCGCATAAAGACGACGCCACCACTCATCTCTGTCTTGCGCCAGGGTTGACCAGCTTCTTTGCGTCGGCTTCGAACTCGTTTGCCCATCCCAGTCGTGGTCGTCCTCTCCTCCTCCCATCCACATACCATCCATCGCCAGGTAAATCTGGTGTCCCCGTCCTAGTTGTGTCCCCGTCTATTCTTGCAACATGCCCCGCCCATCGTAGCCTTGAGATCCTTATAAATTGTACCACATCTGGCTCCCGGTAAATATGGTACAACTCTACATTGTGTCTCTGCCTGGGCGCAATCCCTTACAGGTCCAAACATTCTTCTCAGAATTTTTCCCTCAAAAACCTGCATGGCATGACCTGATGGCATCTGTACGAGATAAGGGCCATGTCTCTGAAGCGTATGTCAGTAAAGGTCTAATTAAAGATTTTTACAGAACGATTTTAGATTTCCTTGCCAGCTTAGTTTAGTTAGTATTTTGGCTAGGCCAATATAACACCTGTTTGCTGTCATCATTCGTCTCTGAACCTCCTGACAGGGCATATTGTCTGCACACACTAGGGAACCTAGATACACAAAACTATTCACGCTTTCAAAGGTGTATCCTTCCAACCTAAGAGTAGGTGGTGGTGGCCTTAGAGGGTTAGCAACCATCCATGTATTTCGTCTTTGCTTGGTTGACTTAAAGACACATTTTCCGCCCTGCTGCCTCAATAGCCAAGAAGGCCTAGAAAGATGTAATTTACCAATTTATATATTCCGTAAGTCCCTTTGTGATCTTGCTATGACGTCTATATCATCTGCGTAGGCTAGAATTTGAACTGACTTGGTGAGAATTTTCCCGTTTCTTTGCACTTCGGAGTCCCTTATTACCTTCTCTAGTGCTAGGTTAAACAACAAGCATGATAGACCATCTCCCTGTCCAGGCCTCTTGTGGCCGTGAAAGTCTCTGACAGGTCTCCCTGTTTTCTGACTTGACATCTCGATTTAATCAGCAGCTCTGTACGATGGATCAGTTCAAGGGGAATATTCATTGTCACCATAGCAGATTACCTCTTCTCCCTTATGACACCATCGTCTCTGCTGAAATCAATAAACAGATGGTGCATGGTGATGTTATATTCGCGCATTCAATCTGCAGTAATTACCGTGGCATAACTCATCTGAACGGCGCGTATAAGGTCCTGTTTAATATCATCTATCAGAGGCTACTTCCGCATGCAGAAAGAGAGAGCGGAGTGTATCAAAGTGATTTTATGAGAGGGAGATCAACCTCTGATCAAATCTTTGCTCTGAGGACCCTGCTTGAAAGAACACGCTAAAGTTATAGAATATAACAATTTATATATATATATATATATATATCTTGAATTTGTATGAATATTGTGTATTTACCCCTGAAGATCTGCAATGGGGGTTGAAACGTTGGCTTTAAAATAAATAGTTCTCGTTATTGAAGAGAACGTTTTCCTAACCCTTCCTGAATATTTTCTTCCTCATATTATATTAATAACCAAAAAAATATAATTGAAGTTATGTATAAAAATATATAATATTGCCCATTAATTTATTTTCGAATTGAATAAGGGAAAAACGGTATAAAGAGATTTTTCAAAGCCATTTTTATTTCTGAGGAATTTTCCTACAAGTAAATTGTAATGAAATATACATGGTTTCGATTTAATGTTTAAAGAAGCTTTAGCTGAACAATTCGTGGATCGTAGAGAAAGTATATCTGGATGACGTTACAGTTCTTGAAAAACTGTGAAGAAGGTTGGCCATAAGAAAGCCTTTTCTTCTCGATCATGTTCTACGAAAGACAGAAACAAGAAAAAAAACCTGAAGTTCAAACGCGATTTTAGGTATTATCATATAAATATTTCGTAAAAATAAGATTGCGAAGAAACTTCACTGGAAATATCGATTTCCTGACTTCTATATTTTCTATGGTTCTAGAATCTTGGTAGCTAGAATCATGTTGGTCCTTGGTTAAATCTTTTTGTGAACAATCCAGTTTTTACATTTGTATTTATTGCTCTGTGCAAACAAAATAATTTATATTTGTAAAACAAGTAGTTTTAATTAATTATTTTAGACAAGAAATACTAAATTTCTATTTCTAATATAAAACAGTCTTATTTTATTCGACTTTTAAATATAATAATTAATTCTTTGAACGAATCGTAACTATAATATTATATACAATAATGTAGTCAATAACCATAATATGACATTCATGTATACGTCCATAGTTTCGGTCTACACCAAGAGCAAGGTATTGTGTTTGAGCTTGCAAGCACCGGTAGCGTCCAATGTAGAGGCTACTCAGAATATATCTTTTTTTACAAACTATACTTAATTTAATAAACAAAATATAGTGTGTAATTACAAAAACATTAAGAACATCTATAAATGCTCTGTTGCATAGCCATGGACATTGGGGTGGGCCGAAAACTTTTTTTTTATTTCGAAGTTGTAATAGCGCGGAAAACTTGCGAATTATATAGACAAAAAATAAGCAAAAACAATGATCAAAATCGGTTGACATCTTCCGGTCGGGCACAAGCCCTCAAAAACCATTCCGTTCGATCATAGGGTCGATAACAACAAGCAAAGGTTTTGGCAAATACCTGGACAGAAGAACTCTGGTTTTTCTTTTTAATAAAATTAAGTTTATTGTTAAAAACTATTCTGTAACGTAAATATTTAAGCTTTTTAAAAATAAAACAAGTCGAAAAGTACTATGCCCGTTCGGTCTATCATTTTTCTGGTACTGTTTTTCTATGGCATTGGGGTCTTTGTGCAACCGGAAGCTGTTCATTTATCCACACCATAATAAAAGACAATGGTCTTATGTTCAAAAATAAAAATACTGTAACTATTACGTTTAAAAGAAGTTTATTTTAAAAAATCGTAAAAATGTGAAATTTTCAATATTTTGGCACATTTTGGGGCTTATGCACGACCGGAAGATATCAACTGATCTAAATTAAATTAAAACACAATGTTTTTATGCTCTATTTGAAGATGTTACAAACTATTACATTACGACAATATTTATTTAAAAAATTAAAAAAAATAATCGTAAAAATGAAGTTTTTTTCACATTTTCTGAACGTTTAGGGTCTATGCGCGACCGGAAGATGTCAACTGATTTTGATAATTTTTTGCTTATATTTTGTCTATATAATTCGCAAGTTTTCCGCGTTATTACAACTTCTATATAAAAAAAATTGTTTTTTCGGCCTACCCTAATGGACATATATAAGGAGTAAATTATCATCTCATGTCTTTTGAATGCTGAACACGAAGATGGCATTACCGTGGTTTCTTCGATTAATAACTCTATATACTATGGAGAATCCAAGAGAGCAATAATTCTGGTAATAAGAAGTGAGAGGTGTCTCCGATACGGTCCGTCTTTACTCCCTTTACAAAAAATAAGAAAACCTGTACCACTAAAACCTTCGTCAACGGCCTAGAGCCGGTTCGAGTATAAACCGCCTTCAGCGGACTTTGACTATTGTAAAGCCTTAAAATACTGAAAGGTAACAGAAGGCTTTCTTCATATAGAAGCATTTGCAGGTATTTATTGTAAATTTGTATTTATATTGTAAATAACATCTTGAAGGATGTGAAAAAAAACACACTAAAACTCTTGGGGTTCAGTATGTGGCAGATACTGTACTGTATTTTAGATGTCGTGCAGGGAGGTGATGTATCCAAGATAATTCTGAACCACCAGATGCCCCGTATAGAGGCTGGGTGAGCCTCTGCAGGCTTCCAGACCTTAAATGATTCATCCTCGGCTGTTAACAGATTAAATAAAATGTGGTGCAGCGAGATTTGAACCTTTTAAAACCAGATTTACTTATAAATAGTAAATTGTAAACTGTTTATTCAATAAAATGTGTAACAGTATTTTCCAGGCATTCTGTAACTGTGATTGAATTATATTTTCTTTGTTGGGTAGGAAGGAAATAAAATACATTTCCAGTTTTTATCTCAGTATTTTAGTTTGTACTTATTTTCCATTCCAATCATTAAAACATTTTTTATATAATAGAAAACAGTTGGGAAAGTCGATTGTATATATTTGCTTAGAAAAAAAATGCAGGGATATCTTGGCTTTACTAAGTTAGATTTAGGCTTTAGAGTACTTTATTCGTTTACTTTTTAAACAAAAATAAACCATCTATCGTTTTAATCTTCGGGTTCTTCAGTGCAATCAAAGAGGTAACTAAACGGCTCTAAAGGAGACAGGAAGCAGCTAGCCCATTCCGGTCACGTAAATCAAGGAGGCCGTGGAACAAGTGTTAATGGTGGAACACTTACCGCACCTCCCTCGAAGAATAACTCCCCCCGGCTAACAAATGAACTGTGCCGTAATGGAGCCTCTCCCCATCGGGTCTTTGTCCCGCCAGCTGACTTATTGTTTCTGCCCTCATTTCTTCACCAGGCCTCGGGACAAAGGGTTACCAGAGGGTAGGGAGTTAGAGCGATAAGAACATTTTAATAGAAATTCGAAGAGAATCTTTTCTGAATTCCTATAATTCCGAATGCTTAATTATAGTGAACATACATATTGTCTAATTCATTAGAAATAATTATGTATATCTTTATTTATAAAATTATTCTTTTGATTTGTAAGTCACTGAACTCCTCCTGAACGGTTGAAATTTTGATCATTTTTTGTTTGCTCAAGTGGGTTTGAGAATAGTTTAGATTCACAATTAGGTAATTTTGTTTTCTTTATTACGTCAGGCTGGTTTGATTTCCATTGCGTCAGGCTGGCGAATGCGGTATGGAAATTTTGAAGATAAGAAGTTTTTCATGTTATGAGGATTTGTACAGAAAAGAAGCTTTTTACTTTTTCGCACATTTGCTAAATGTGTTGAAATATTGAAATTAATAAAATAATTAAAACTATTAAACTAAAGTTTAGTTAATGTATGAAGTATTTTTACTGATGGTCCGTTACAATTAATTATCTATATTTTTGTATATAAAATTCTTCAGTTCGTAAACGGTTGGACCGATTTAGATCACTTTTTGTGTGTGGTCAAGTTCGTTTGAGAACGGTATTTATTTACAGTTGGATTTTTTCATTAATTTTGTTAATTAATCTTAGTTAAAGAAATGTAGCTGCTATAAAAACGATTTGAGTTTTTTCTTTCTTGCTGTAATTTAAAACAGTTGTAAGGTCAACTCTTTTAACCTTATAGTATAAAAATATTAAATTGATTGCGTAATAGATAGAAGAATTTGCGAAAACTATGAGCACACTATATGTATTTTCACTAAAAAATATATAAAGAATATACACTAAGAAAACCAGTATATAAGAATACTTATTTTGTGTATTTCATTGATAGCACCCCTGACCATTTTACGCTATTTTTTGAAGACTAGCTAGTCAACCATTTTCCCTTTAAATTATACTTTTAGTTTTGTATGTGATGAATATTTAAAATTATCTGTGTAGTATGGTGTGCGTTGTTGTGGGAGAAAGCGGAGAATGCCTAGGGAACATGAGGTACGATTATAATCACTGTTCATACTGTTATATGTGGTTACTGAGAGCATTTGAAATTCGTAGGATGCATTGAAAGTCATTACTCGAAAAAAATTCCTATTTTTCCTAATTATTATACTAATTCCTTTTTTTACATTGTATTATACTATCAAATTTTGGATTTTTGGGCGATTTAATGATTTTACAATATATGACTTTCTTTTTTTTTCCTTTAAAATATTTATGTTTAAGAAGAAATATTACACAAGAAACAACTTATTAAAGAAACATTTAGACATTTTTAGCAAAGATGTCGAATGTTTTGGGTTGTGGAAAAAAAGTTCTTTCTAAATAAAACTTGGAAAATATAAAAAATGGATGGTTAACCGTTCTGACAGTCATGACTGCGTTAAAGTATCTCATTTATATTGTAATTATTGATTCCTTGCTATTAAAATGTAAAACGTTCTGAGAGACATTAGCTTCCTAGATAGTTTTCTGCAAAATTCGTTTAACTGTGAATGTTAAGCTTTATTTAAGTCAGGGACGATGCAAGTAGTTTATTCTTCTTACTCTATTTAAAGTCTGTCGTTACTAGAAATTCTAACACCCGTTTCAATGAATTATTCTAACTTTACCTCCTGCTCCTATTCTATTCAGTGGAAGACATATATATGTAGTTTAAAGTTGTTTTCTTTGTCTAGTCTATTTACAGTCAGGCAAGGCTATAAATAAAAGATCATTTTCCATTCTATCGAATAAGTAAAAATTCTTATATGCTAGTGTCTTTGTGCGTTAAGGCTGCTCATTTACAACGTTTTGGTGATAAATTAGCATATCTTTAAAAATAATTTTGTGTTGCAATAACCTTTAAATAAACGATTACAGTATTTTTTGCCTGTTACTATGTATACTATTACTATGTGTCAAGTATTATTTTTTATTAAACAGTACCGCCTAAATCTGATCAGAATATCGCTCAGTGACGAAAAGCTAATAGTAGTATCAGAAAGAAATTGGTCCGAGTATAGGTCAGAAATATTCTCATTAATAAGGAAAACTATTTTTTTTTTTAGCCAACAATTCGACCCACATCGCAGTCTTCTTCAGTGCTAATTATAATAATTATAAAATAATACACAATAAAGAATAAAAATTCTTTCATAAAGGGATATGGGTGATAAATGTAATATTCAACAGTTGTATTCAAAATAGGAATAGAGCAATAAAATAATGATAATAAGAATACAGTTATACAAATCAATCTAATGAATGATAACGTGGCATAAAGATAATCAAGATAAAAACAATATCTTTAAGAGTAGTATCAGGCAACATCTAGATCACTGATAAGAGCCATAACAATACCATTTCTTAATCTAATTAAGATTTTATTTTTTATTTTATTTAACTTGTTATATAATATAAACATAGTGCGTAAAGAAACACAATTTTAAAAAAATAGTTTATTTAGGTATTTTTACAACGCACGTGGTTTCAATTTAATTATCCTTTTGAATTTATAAATTATTTTATGGTACATGAATGTTTTATAAACTTTACTAATTCCCCTGAAAATCATAGTTGACTGATAACAACGCTTTATTGTGATTAATATGCTTATTAAACTTGTCTTCCGACGAATTTGGGTTCAGAGAACCATTACTCTCTATAACTGGAATTGTGCCTCATAAATATGCAAGGTATATGCTGTATCGATTTCATGTTTGCTTCATAAACCCTTGCATTCAGGAATTTATCGTTCTGATTTTTGGGCCGTAAAAGTGTCGTAACTTTAAATCTAAATGTCAAGTAAACTGGATCGTATTTATCTAGATACGGTGATATTTAATCAATTAATAACTAAATGGTTAAATTTTTGTCAAAGAACCGCGGCAGTCCTTAATTGAAAAAAAACGAAAATCGTTGATTGATTCATAGCCAAAAGGTTTGATCAAAAAAATAATTGAAACGCATTTGGGTTATTTTCAAACAAATTGTCACTCTCACTACGCCTCAGCTAGTCACTTTCATTTCTCAGTGAATAATATTTATAAATTTTTATACTTTTAATATGTAGCTTATTTATCTAAAGGATAAATATCGTGTGCTCAGATTGCTCTTAGCTGATAGGATAAAAGTTCTTCAAGCTAATGTCACAATTTTCATCGTTAGTTCCTTTGCAGTTTTTCAAACTGAATTCACATTCTTTTAAATTTTCCCACTCACAATTTCTATTTAGGAATATATAAAGTAACATAGTATTCGAAAGGGACAATCCTTCTTCAGGATTAGAGGTGTGGTTGTTTATTAAAACATTTGTCCCCAGATTTGTCCAATAACTTACATCACATTAGTTATTGATCTTTTTGCTACATTGATTCAGAGAAATATCGGGGATAGTGCTAGGTTAGATAGATAATTACTTTAAAGTAAACAGATGCCTGCAGTTGTGCCATTGGACTAACCTTTAAAAATACGGTAGGTTTTTTTTTATTGCCTGTCACATTGTTACCATAAACATTTTATATATCCTTGAGGCTAATCTAGCTGACGTTTGGTTATCAAATGTTGGGTGTATTTGTGTGGCACCCTTACTCCCAGCCTTAAAAAAATTGAGAGTAGAATGAGATTATTTTTAATTAAAACAGAAATCTCTAAAAATCGATTCATGTTAGTTACCATAGCATGTGCAAAATGACATTTTTTTAAAATAAACTATTTAAGAAAAGGTATTGTGAATATAAGCAAGTTGGTTAAAGTTTAATTTTCCTTTTATTTATCTGATATCCTCGTAAATGATGTATGTATGTATGTTCCTAATTATTAAAATATTATATAATATAAATATAAATAATAATTAATAATTCTGAGTCCGGAATACAAAAAACTATCGTTATTCATATATCATTCTAATGGTGGGTAGATAATATGCCATAGAAGTCCCGGGTAAAGAGAATTTATGGATTTACGTGTTAACTTTTCCCGGTCTTAGTTCCAGGCTTCATCAACGTTGAATCAAGGTTCGAGTCCCGGCCCTGGACATATCTTTTCTCTTCAAAATAAAAAAAATATTTTAAATTAAAACAATAAATAAAATAAAACAAATTATAATAATATATAATGACGTAGGTCAACCAGATCCTAATTAAAGTAATGTTCAATGAACATTCTTCCCCTTGTATACATCGCGAATTGGGAGAACACGGGGATATGGGTCAGTGAAGAGAATGGATTTGTCTGACCGAGGTACGAACCAGGATAGCTCAGATGGTAGAGCACATGAAGGAAACATGGGATTCCCGGATTCGAATACCGGCCCTGGATGTATCTTTTCTCTTCAAAATAAGAAAATATTTAAAATTGTAATAATTAATTGTGAATACTTAGAAGAGAAGAAAAACGCTAGTTTTTATTATATTCCTGCGTTTTTTTTCAATAGACTACAGATTTATAAAAACCAACAATTTAAAAGCACGTTTACCCTTTTTACTCATTTTGGCTTATGTAAAATTTTTTTCAGTAAATTAATGAAGTGCTGATTAGCATTATTACTCTACCTATGCGTTTATTTAACTTTCATTGAAAGTCTTTACTCGAAAAAAAATCCTATCACATCATAAATTATTATACTAATTCCTTTTTTTACATTTTATTGTATCATCATATTTTGGATTTTTGGGCGATTTAGTGATTTTATAATATATAACTTTCTTTTTTCTCTTTAAAATATTTATGTTTAAGAAGAAATATTACACATAATAATTAATAAAATAATATGAAAGAAATAGTAGCATCATGAAAATATAAAAATAAATTAATATAAAGTAGATAAATATCATAATTAACTATTTTATAGGAATGTTTGTTTTGAGAGTACACTTTTGTGAACATACGATGCCCTTTCCACTAATTTTCATCAATGAAGATTTTATTTAATTATATATTTTAAAGTATTCTCATTGCACTTAGGTTTGTTTATGACAAATTGCAGTTTTGTTTTAATTCCGCCTTCAGTGGACTCGGATTATGTACTACCTTAGCATTCCTTCGGGTGAAAGAAAATTGTAATGTATTGTATTTGCATTTCTATATTATATACTGTGTATTGTATTATTTGATAATAAAGGAGGATTATAAATTAAATTCTGATTCCACTTGAAATTGAATATGAATCATTCGAAAAAGAGTCCTCTTGGTCCTGAGTTGAAACGAGATAAAAAATACTTCTACCAGAATAGTAAACTCGATTCTTATAACGGTCCTTAAATCTGGGGTCATCGAAAAAGACGACTAAGCAGTTTCGGTCTTGGACCTTCCTTAAATCTGGTTACGAATAGGTAGTGCCTCCTAGTCTCAAAAATAAGTTGCTATCATTCTCCAACAAAGCTCTCCTCATTATAAGATATTACTTATTACTGTAGTTTGTAAAAATTTAATGTGATATTATTGTTGTTCGCGATGTACATTAATGAGGACACTAATATCTAGAGGGCGGTAAGGTTATTTAATTTCTACTCTTTGTAAAATTGTACTGTTAATTTGCTTTCGAATTATTAATGCTCCAAATTTAGGAACAATCTACTCATTTCTAAACATTGACATTATGAATCTGAAACTGAAGAAAACTGAAGAAAGGCAACCAGTCCACTAATATAAATTTAAAAATGGAGGAAAAAAAAATCTTGTCCTAGAATAGACTAAACAAAATATAGAAGACAGTGGTATGTTGTAGACAAGTGTCGTTTCTGTAGTAGACGATATCTTCTGTTTCTGGTAAAAGTTAAACATTTTAAAAACTAGAAACCTCAAATTTTTTAAAGAGAAAAGATAGGCCCTCGACCGGGATTTGAACCCGGAACCTTTGTCTCACCGTGACATTACACATGTCACGGTGAGACAAAGGTTCCGGGTTCAAATCCCGGTCGAGGGCCTATCTTTTCTCTTTAAAAAATAAAAATGTTTATAACTCATAAAAAATGACCAATAATTATAAAAAATTAGAAACCTCAAATGTTTGATTAGTTAGCGATTTCATATAAGAACATGGACTTAGAACTTGAAAACACTGTTCACCGGTTCACCAACTTCTTCAGACCGATCGCTTTACAGACATTATGCATTAGATCAAGCATTCTATAATACCGTATTATTGTTGTTTGTAACTAAAGCTTTAGACAGGGAGAGTACCACAATTTTCATTTCTAGCCGACCTACTAATTGTGTATTGGTTCAATCCTTTATATCAGGCATTTTAAAGTCCGACACAGTTCAGGACTATTTTCTATTAGCTGTTACGCAGCAAGAGTGTCCCAATCGTTCCTTACCAATTGGAACTTTGCAGTTCTAAAACTGAAATGCGCGGACGAAATAAAGTTAACAACGCATGAAAAACCTATGCGTTACTCACACACCGAATAAACAGCAATACAAGACTTCATGTGACCTTTGTTCGACATTTTTCCCTCCTGTTTTTCAACTGACATGAAAATTCCAATAAAAAAGACAGTGTACAACCTTATCCCGACATTTTGGCCGAAGTCCACAAATCAAGAAAACAAAATACCGAGATTTCTTAATTCATTTCTTTCGAATTCGATACGAATACTGGGACAGTATCTGATCACATAAACTTACTAAAGTATATTCAAAATTAAAAGGTATTAAAAAAAGCACTTGGTATGTTTGTATCAATTCCCATACGCAAACTGTTAACGAAAAGGTACCTGACCAATACAGACTCCAATACCAATGGCACGAACAAGTCACTGGCACACGATATGCCAAAACGCTCTTTTCATTTAAGATATAAATGCTGAAAAGGAACTTAAATGGATGAAAGGACCTTGTTGTTTGAAAATTTATTACAAAATGAGACCAGGAGAAAATAGAGCTTCGTATTTAGTGCTCCTTCTGATGTAGTTCTTGTATTTTTCTGAAATATTTCATCCTATACATTACGTGTAGTTCAGTTGTGAATATAGTTTAAAGTAGAAAAAAATCGTTAAATATAAATGAGATACTATCCTCAGTAGCACGTAATGTATTATTATTAGTTTCCATCAGAGAGAATCGAATCACTGAATACATCATTTCGTGGAAGTTTTAAAAATTATTATATACGTTTTTAAAAGCAAATGCATTTACATATAAATATAGAAATAAAAGAAACTATTGTAAAGGTTTGGGCAGTGATTCATCCATTTCACACAATTCCTTGCTCCAACAAGCTGTGTTTGTAACCTGTCTCATTGAGTAAATATGCATTGGAAATTCATTTATCTCTACTTTGAAAAAGATACCTTATAACCCTAACACTATCAATTAAAATTCAAAAAAGAATCATTTAAGATAATATTAAATATAGGTTTCGACATTCCCCAATGTGCAAAAATAAAAACCAAGTACTTAAAGGATAATGTATTAGAAAATTTGTTTATACACAAGGATAATTTAAAATGATCCTGGAAGTACGAAATATAGATAAACCACCCAATAAAAGTTTACGTTTAACGAAAGTTTACTTATTTCAGGTTTAAATATTTATCATTTGTAATCATTGCGCTAAAACTTTGTATAAGGTTAAGCGTTATCCCTTGCTATAGAATACATGCTTCAACATCCCCGTAAGTAGAAGGAAGTAATCTTAAGGTTGTTGCCGGGAACTACAACAGTTGGTTTCAAAGGCCTTTCGGGTGTAATAGTGTAAGCCGCGGAGGGCACCAACAGGCCTATAAACTACTCCTTTAAGGGCAACATCTTCAAGAAACACCGCAATATTGGCCTAGGCCTGCAATATTAATTTTCAGAACTTAATAACTTAGCCAACTCATTATAAATATCATATCCAACATTCCTTACGATCCGTGACCCATTTCACTTAGAATGCATGGGTGAATCCATTCTAACACTGTTTACTAATGTCTTTTACTGCTCTCACTGGCTATCAATTAACAATCTACTTATAAATTTTTTATATCAATATCATCACCATGAATTTTTTTCATTACGTCATTCTTATAATACAACTTACAGTCCAGAGAAAACTTAAAGTCGGTACCGTGCCATTTCCTTTTACTTAAGAATTCATAATTTTTTGTAGCAATAAATGATCCAAACTAATTAGTCTATAAATCATTATGATCAACTCATAAATATTTTTTTCTGGAGAATGTCTACTACATTTATTTTATACCAGTCCCGTGGTTGAATTTCTGTTCCGTGGTACTGGAAATTTGATTATGTTTCTCGATATTTTGAAGTTGTAGCGAAATTCTTTCAGAATCTTAGTTTTTACAATAAACTACAAGTAGTTTAAATTAATTTTTTTTTTTTAAGAAGGGTAAAATTAAATCACCCACATAACTATAGTAATAGAGTAGAAATAAAATATAACGTTACTTTATCTATGTATTTAAAATTTAGTAAAGTTTAGCGAATTTTTCAGAAGAAAAAAAAAATCGCTTTAGCTTTTTTATTATTTTTCGAAGCTAGTATCAGTAGCCGTAGTTGAAAAACAAAGGTTGAGAAAAAAAGTATTATTAATGTTACAAATTTTAATTACTTAAATATTTGTATTATTTTCTGAAATAAAAAAATATCATAATTTGTCCCAAGATAAATAATTGTTTAAGGTAATTTTGAGAAAATGAGAATAGTTCACAAAACTTTTAGGTGTTCGATCATTCCCTAATTCGATTCAAAAGGATTGATGTTTCTTTAAATTTTCATGTCATTCTAATTTAATAACAAAAACATGTTTTTTTTTCAAAATCAGATCATTGGTTTTCTATCTAACTAACAATCATATAATTAAATTTATATAATTTAAAATAAAATATAACACATGTCACATGTCATGTAGTAGTTAGGGTAATATCCTATTATGATTCGGATCATAAATCCGCAGCCTGTCAGGCATAGCCTTGAAATTTTTAAAAGGAAGTAAAATTCTTGCTTAAGCTGTCCATTGGAGGTGAAGTAAAATGGCGGGCCCGAGCTTGTGCGGTGCAGGAGGAATTATCTTAATAATAATTAAATAGGAATAATAGTTAATATAATAATATAATAAGTAAATAGAATAATAATTAAAGGAAAAATTATCTATAGTAAATAAGATTAGCTATAGTAAATAAAGCGATGTTTAATGAACAAACAATTTCTACTTCTTTTTGATCATACGATATTTTCTGATCAAACTAATATTTTATTATCAAAGGTACACTTTTATCCATGACATTTTTTTTTTATTCACTGCAGGGGATTGGTTATTTCGAATCTTGAATTTATAAGGATGAAATGCAGTTTTTAAAATTTTGTTTAATCTTTTCCATAAGTTGTTCCCTATATACTTAGATATTAATCGGATTGAAGTTCGAGCGATAAGCTTCATTGCAAGCTGATTTTACATCAGTATAGTTTTTAGTTCAATCCTTTCAATTGCAATGAAATAAAAATCTCGTTGCACAGTCAATCCACTTTAATTTTAAAAAATCCACAATACAAACATTTAAATCCCTGTTAAAGTTTCATGGCGCATCATGAGGACATAGATAAACAAATTCACTAATTTATAACTGTATGCTAGAGAGGGAGAAATGTTTTATTTGCAGCAATGCTGTCCAACTATATTGGATTGCCGTAATACACAGCATACTGATCAATCCATATCAGACATATGGATACATTAAGTAAATAGGATGAACAACATGAGATAAAGGCAAGTAGAGAAAGTACTCAGTGGTCGTACTTCTTTCGAAAAATTCTTAAATGGAAACTATTGAAAACGTTCGGTTCCAAAAAATCATAAGTATTTTATAACTTCATTATTGACAATGGAAACATATTATTCAATATAATGATCTATGAGCAAAGAAAATTTATGAGAATGGCACTTTGCTAATTTACAAATTATATTTTTAATGTTTATGACTCTATTGTTTTTAATATTTTGCATGCATGACTCAATGCATCCAATGGTGAGAACCAAATTATACTAAACCCCATTTGTACATAAAATTAAAGCTTATTCACTGTCGTGCATTTAATAAAAACCAAGCTTACCCGTTATTTTAATCAAATTGAATTATAAGCGTCTTTTTTATGGTACGAAAATACTCAACGATCATTAATTTAATAAGTCAAAAAATGGACTGGATATGGAGGTGTTCTGTAATTACCTGTTCAGAAATAAATAATTTCCAAATATGTTTCCCCTGGTTTCTAATGAATAAATTTTTACTTGTTTGTATTATTGTATGATCTCATCCCACATTAAAATTTGAAACCTGCTACAGATCAGATTGCCTCAATAATTGCAGAAAAACTGGAAATAAATGAAGAAATTTTCGGGTATTATTTTAAACTATGATTATTTTAAAGTAAAATTATACCGAGGACAATAAAAAAATGAAAGAACAAATATATAAATTCTTATGGTATTCACGTATCTTGAATGTCATTGAAAAGCTCGAGTTATCTCGGAATGGTATTGAATGAGGTTCTTCACATAGGAAGTAATTTCAGAATGCTCCTGGTTTTAAGGAAACACAAAAAAGAATAACAGGCGATATTGCGGCGCAGTTAAGAAAGCAAAAACACGCGGAAAGTATAAAATAGATTCGCTTTTGGAATATATTTTCCTATAATGAAGTAAAAAATTTTAACTGTCACCCAAAATATGAGGTATTGCTGCGTTTCGATTTACATAGAATCCAAATATCGAATAAAAAAATCCGCTGTACACCTTCTGCTGTTTTTTTCGAGACTACCTAATCAGTTTTTTACATTTGTCACTAACGGTCATTAGGATCTGCCTTTAAGTTTCAAAGTTCAAGTTTTGGCTGATAGGATATTTAATACGTCCATGCCATGGTTATTATTATATAGTAAAAATAATAACAATAAAGTGTTTAAAAAAGTTTATATAAACATTGATTGATTGGAACATAAATTTGAGATTTCGAAATATAAAATCTGTTTCCTCACCGTTCGTCTATTTATCAAGATAAAATTAACTGTAATAAAATGCCTACAAAACACTTACAAAAAATAAATCAAAATATTTGTTTATACCTTAGATACAGTACTTGGATTTCTAAGCTTCCTATAGCTGTTGGTTCCCTGGCCTCCTGAATTATCAATCGGCGTCTCTTAAATTCTTCACATCTTTCTCTACTTTGAATCTTTCCTTTGATACACTCTCTTCTTTCGCTCTTTGTTTACTCTTTCCCTTTTTCCTTTTCTTACTGGAAATTTGTTAAACTAGCTTTATAAAAACATAAATAATTTTATAAAAATTTGAGAAATGATATTTTAATTTATTTTCTTTCCAAAACAGTAGAAGCTTTTCAGATTTTTTTTTTTAGTAGTCTCTACTATAATTTTTTTGTTAATTCCATAAGTGAACTTAAATATTTTTTATTACTAAATAACTCGAAAACATAACTATTGCGAAAACATTGCTGTTGATTTTTTAAAAGAAAATACAAATATTCGAGCTGTTAATCAGTGGGTTTAGAAAAGGCCTGACAATAGACACTGCATTTATAAGTAATAATTCTTTGAAAATAATAAAACATTGCGTAATAATTCTATGCGTTTTGGTTATTTAGGATTATCTGTACTACTAACTACTAAATAAGAACATATAATGATATATTTAGGGACATAAAATAGATTAGGGACATAGTTCTCTCATGTTTAACAATGGGCTTAACCAGCATTTAAATTAATAATGTTGCTTGGTTTATCAATTTTGGTTCATAAGACACACTTGTGTCAATAGCCATCTGGACACGTGTCCCAATTTCAATTAGGTAGAAAGATATACATCAGCAGGTTTCCTGTCAATTCAACTGGGACCCACATACCAACCTCACCTGGTACCTTGGTCAGATACGACGGAACATGCGGTACTCCTAAACCACATAGTAATAAACGTGCTGTCAATTAATGCAGACAACCCTGAGCCTCCGTCTATCTTCATCAAATATATAATTAAATTTTAAAATTCCTCTCAGAAACTATAGTTGCTAATGATATGGGTGTAGACCTGTTTTTTTTGAGGAGGTAACAATGTATCTTGTAATTAAGATAATAGAAACAGTCTGAATGGAAAAACCTAGATGAAATATTCATTCAATTACTTAAATATTAGAAAAACAAATGACGCAATCAATAAGTGTAAATTGATTGCATTATTTTGCATGTATTTTCATATTGCAACACTTACGTCTACGTTTGTTTCAATCAAGGTGAAAAAGCACATAATACATTATTACGTAAACGTTATTTCACACAAAAGACAAATATAGAAGGCATTTCAAGCCGATATGATGAGACACATCTGAAAAAAAAGTACTTATTTACTTCATTTAGAATATAATTTGTAATCAGTTATAGCAAACTATACACCTTTAAAAAACATGATTTGAAATGACAACATGACTTGAAAATGATAACGTGACTTATCAAATGGATCTGGCTCTCCAAACAGTACGTAGAACACTGATTTGCTGTGCTGAAGTTTCTGTGTTCAAAACCGGCTGTGGGAGATTGGAGTTGGATGTGCAGACATTCCTGGGGGTCATAGCATTTTACTGTCTTGTCTTCAATATGCGGAAACGGTTGAGCCAGTGGAATCACTATTTTATTGAACTGTCAGAAATCTATCAGAGCTTCATTCAGCCATGAGTTATGCAGTCCCTAAAATCTGGGTTCCCTTAATGGGGGGGGAGTACCTGGGGGTTGACAGTGATATCAGCCATATCACCTCCCTACACAACTGCTGACTTAGAATCGGTACAGTCTCGAACTTGTATTGAACCCAAGTCCTTCTTGAGATTTAGTGGTACATGTATAACTCATCTTATACGTAAAAACACAATATCAGCCTAATACTTGTAGGCATGCCATGATTTATTGGCTCTCATAGACATTGAAATATTTTTAATACGTAAATAATAATATTTATAATATAAAAGATTTTATTAATAACAGTAATAATATTGAATCAAAGTCCAAAAAATTATGGAGGTAACTTTAAAAATAAATATTAGATGAGGGCCAATTAAGTACTCAAGTATGTGCAAATTATACTATTAGTTTAATGCTATGGAATTTACTTATACAAAAGTTAAAACCCTGTTCTATCTCAATAACTGGCAAATTTTTATTGCTTTCCTATCTTTCCTTCCAACAAACTCTTTTTAAAATTCTTCATCTCTTAAAAATAATTATTTTCAAATAGCGCTTTTATTAGAGCCTCTTTTACACTAATAACTTATTTTCTCACAGAATGTCCTTCCACCAGTATCAAATAAATTAAAAAACATTAATAAGATGATATTTTTGTCACAATTTTGAGTCGGGTCCCCGCATTCCTTGTTATATTAAAAACCTTTGATATTTGCTCCAAGATGTAATTCTTTTTATTTTTTTATAAATATTATGTAACATATAATGTTGCAATTTGAATATATTGTACGCTGGAAGACTTAAATATTCATACGTTTATAAAAATATTTGGATAACTGAAATAATATTTTTTTTATTAAGAAGTACGAATTTATCATTCCTTATTTTAAACTTTAAAAAATGAACTATGTGAAGTATATGAATGAAGTATCTTAAAAGATTAGCAATTAAATTATGAACACAATTTGTTCTTCTTTTGTGAAACAAATTTTAGTCGTTTTAATAGAAAGATTATGTAAAGATTCACCACCGCTTCGTTTTTTCCTTTCTTAAGGAGCTTATATTAATTTAGTATAGGATATTAATATAGTAATATTGAAGCAGAAACTGCACATATTAAAATATCCGTAGAATCAAATTTATTATAAAAGCCGTAAAAATCCAAATTAACTGATATGCTATTCTGGAACAAATTTTAGAATTAGATAGATAGATAGATAGATAGAAATTTTATTTGTCTTTGGGGGCTTTCCCTTACAAATAGAGCTCAGCTTGGCTATAAATTACAATATTATGATTTTAACAATTTATGTATAATAATAAAAAAAATTAAAAAAAAATTTACTAACACACTCTGGTTTAAAAATATAAATAACAGATTAAACAATAAACAATTACTGGTGCTATGATAGAAACAATAAATATAAATAAACAAAATATCACTTTCAAGAAGAACTAAAAACAAACACTTAATAGAAAATGGTCTATTATAAACAATTTAGCACTTTTTGAACTCCCATCCTGTAATAATACACTTTATGTAATAATACACTTATCTACACTGTCGATATTGAGTATAGTTTGGATACTTTGGTTATCAGAAGATGTCAAGATGAAGTGTTGAAGAAATTGTTGTCTGTATTCATTGTGTACTGGGCAGTTAAGGAGAATGTGATGTAGACTATTGTAGATAAATAGATTGCACGATATACAGGTTTCTTGTGACTTGAACGTGGATGTGGATGTGGATGTGAATGTGGAATGTTCTGGATTAGCAACTCTTAATTGGCTGACGCATTTCAATTTGCTTTTACAGCTTTACCACTAAAAGGTGTATAATCATGTAGCCAAGGAGGTAAATAGAAATTATTGTCAATCACCCAAGTCTCTATGAAACATGATATGGGATGTTGCCTTATAGTATCACATTCTTTTACTATAAATTTCAATGAATATTTAAACCATTTATATTTCAAAACAAGATATGATGTCCATAATATTGTAAATTTTTGGGGTAGATAGTTTTACCCAAAACTATGATAAGTCTCCTCCGTGAATCATGAACAGGTATTAGACCGTAGGAGATGGATTCGGTCCGTCAGGATGACTTATCCATTGCTAAGACAGATGAATTTCGTAGTCGAAATTTAAACTTATCCAGTCTATTTTCAGCTATTCTTTTCTTTTTTGCTTGCTCCTCATCAGATTTTTGCAGCAGGTCCACCTGTGATAACGCTATAGGGATATCGCCTTCAAATTCTTTAATTAGGTCCTCTACTTCATTCATTCTATAGAGACCCTCTTATTTTGAAAAAAAAACTTTCCTGTAGGATGCATTGCTATCAATAGTTTATAAATTAATTAAGCATGCGTGAACTTTTCTCCCCTCTTCTCTTTCTTCGGGGATCTTATCATGACTTAAAAATATGTTTTTCAAATTTTAGAATTATTCGACTCATATATGGTATCTGAAACAAGTCCGGAAACTGCAGTTCCTGATTCATTTCAAAATAAGATAGAAGAAGATAAAACAAATTTAGGGACTGCATAACTCATGGCTGAATGAAGCTCTAAAAGATTTCTGGCATATAAATAAAATAGTAGTTCCACTGGCGCAACCATTCCCGCGTTTTGAAGACATATTAGCAAAATGCTATGATTGCTCATATTTTTTAGTTTTAGATATAATTTCCGCATATTTACATATGTCATATTACCTTGAATATAGTTTAAGTGAAGCAAGCCATAACCAATATAACGTTTTGCCTTTTGGATTCCAAAATTCAAAAAAATTTTTCAAAGAATTTTCGCAAACATAAGAACAGAAGTCTGTTAAATATCTAGGCCGTATTATATGAAAGGAGGAAATTGTATCGTTAACGGATAATTTACAAGCCGTTTCATATACACTTATTTCATATTCGTATACACTTTCCAGTTCACATTAAAATTCAGCTCTTATGAAGCAGTATAAAATCTAATTTTATACCTCAAACAGTATAATTTTAATATTATTTACCAAGGGAAAAATATAAAGGCGGATGCCTTATCTTGCGATCCAATACATAATCGTTGAAGTAGATAATGACAAAAGTTATAAACTAAGAAATGATATTAAGAGAATATTAATTGCAAAAAAATTAACGGAGGAACTAATAGGAAACATACTGGTTCGAAGATGATCGATACTATTAACTACTTCTGTACCAGCGTCAACTATAGACGACGGCAAAGTATTCTTACTTTGGTTCTGCTATTACACCGGTATATACGTTAAGTTTAACTTTTTTACACCTCTACAAATATTATAGAGGATACTTTTCTATAAACAATGATGTAAATTAAAATATTGTAACTTCGCCCAGTACAGGGATATTCGAATTATGTGACCATTAGAATTATTTCCTCATTTTCAAAAATTCACATCTTTGTTCACATACAAATATCAGAGATGGACTTTGTACAGAACTTTGATATGATATAGATGAACAATATTTGAAAAAATTAACATATAAAATGTTATAATTTTAAACCAATATCGCTTTTTATTTCAATTCATATCTGTCATTTATTAATTGTAAGGGATAGGTCTCATTGAAAAATTATTGAATTATATCCATATATAAATACATACTTGTACATATATATGAAATATATAAAACGAGGAACTCTAGTTAGATGAACGAAACGGATTCATCGTTGTGGCTCAATGTATCTGAGTGGCAGTGCTCGGCCGTCGGCATGGTCATGTAGGGGATGAGCGCCGTACCGAAGTGGTTAAACAATTTTGTTATTTCAAGTAAATGAATAAAAAGGTGAGAGAAATATTTTATTAGAGTGAAAAACAAAGTATGGAACTCTTGTCGAATTTCCCCCAAAGACACTATTTGAATTAATGACTGATGATACAATAAAATACATCTCAGAAGCAACAAAAATTATTTGCACATATTTAAGTGATTATTTTATTTTGTATAGCTGCTTCAGATTTTCTGCTTCACATTATTTTAAAGAATTAATTAAGAAGATATCCCGACTGATTGATGTATAAACAATCGATTCCCACCAATTTCTGAAATTCTGAAAATGTTTAATCTTTTATTAATCTTCAGTGCATCCGATGGGCCGTGGTCAAATGGAATTATACAGTATTAGGGTTATAATATAATCTGCACTTATTAGCCATTAAGTAAACTTGTACCGCTGTGCTGTCTTTTTTTCTGTTTGCATTTTATTATTAATTTGTTTTACATGTTATTAACTTATAGTCTAGTTTAATGAATTTTCAGAAATTGGAAAATTTAAACTGATACTCTTATTCACCTACTAAAATAACGAATTATAGATAGTTTATTTATGTATACATTTATTTAACTGGTTGTTTATAATCTTCAGCTTTTAAACGTCATATTTTACATCTAGATATATTTTATGTCTTAGTTTCCTAATAATAAATAGTTTTAAGATGATGTAATTACTACATAATATAATCACTATTATGTTCATGTCACCTAAATTACCTAATATCTACATTATTCTGAGCATGAACTCAGCATGATTTAAACATAGATCAAAAGAAATGTACAAATTAAATTAAATTGTAAGTCTCAAACTTTCACCAAAACCTTGTCTGTCATCCCAATCCCCTGGCTCAGTCATTATCCAGTTTCACACATCCATACAATCCACCCCGCCGCCTAAACCGGCAATGGCCCCGAGACTTGTTATAATAATGCTATTTGGAGTACTGGCACTGGCCAGATTCTCCACTCACGACCTGTGTGTGTGTGTGAAGCGCCCTTAACCAGCTTCCATTGGTGTTTAATGCCAGTGACGCGGCTGGGAAAGGGAGCTGAGGCCTCCCGGACTCCTGCTTATATAGGAGGAAATTGTATCGTTAACGGATAATTTACAAGCCGTTTCATATACACTTATTTCATATTCGTATACACTTTCCAGTTCACATTAAAATTCAGCTCTTATGAAGCAGTATAAAATCTAATTTTATACCTCAAACAGTATAATTTTAATATTATTTACCAAGGGAAAAATATAAAGGCGGATGCCTTATCTTGCGATCCAATACATAATCGTTGAAGTAGATAATGACAAAAGTTATAAACTAAGAAATGATATTAAGAGAATATTAATTGCAAAAAAATTAACGGAGGAACTAATAGGAAACATACTGGTTTGAAGATGATCGATACTATTAACTACTTCTGTACCAGCGTCAACTATAGACGACGGCAAAGTATTCTTACTTTGGTTCTGCTATTACACCGGTATATACGTTAAGTTTAACTTTTTTACACCTCTACAAATATTATAGAGGATACTTTTCTATAAACAATGATGTAAATTAAAATATTGTAACTTCGCCCAGTACAGGGATATGCATATATGCATATATACATGCATGAGGAAGAAGCTCAGTTCGGGGACCCCAGGCAAATAGTAAATAGAGTATGAATGTGTACAGTATATTTCTTTTATGTTTTATTTATTATTATTGTATTTTTTTTTTATTATATATATATATTTTTTTTTTTTTTACTTTATTTTTGTATATACTTTTTCGCTTGTATGTATTTATTTATGCATTTATTCGTTTATATCATTGATTTTTATGGAATGATTGTAGCTTCATAGCACCATTGCTTGTTGCCCACAAGTGGCAGATTGTAATGTCTGAATAAATAAAAAAAAAAAAAAAAAAAAAAAAAAAAAAATTGTAAATATTTTGTCAGCCTTGGAGAATTTCATTTATGTTGAGTTTTGATGATAGTATTCATGATATTTCATGAATATTAATTACGAAAATTTCTTATTTCAAAATATTCAGTGACGATGATGATACAGTTTCAATAGTTCTTAACAAGTAGTTAAATTTAATTAACTCTTAAAGTGTTTTTTAAGGCTACCAAGATCAGAATATGTATTTATTAAATTTTACAGTGAATAAACATCTGTAATTAGTCTCTACCAATATTCCAATACAGGGGAATTTTCAATTGCCAATTTCAATTTGGCATTGTCAAGGAAAGATAATAAATAAGAGAGAAAAATATGGTGGTTGAGAGAGATCTAGGACGAATCAGCTTCCTGTACAACCGTTTTCCAAAAACAGTACAGGTTCTACCATGTGCTGAACCCCAGCACTATTCACGTCCCCACTAGAAGTTGTATTGATACAAAAAATATATAGATCATTAGATTTAATTTTATTTTTCCTATATTTGAACAATGTTGGCTAATTTTATCTTAGTAGTAATGATTTACTTTACACTATAAGATAAGAGAAAAAAAAATCGAAAAATAAATAGAGCATAGAAACAACGGTTATTTTCCCGATTTATCGGGGCAAAATTAATAATATAATCCTATTTAAAATTATATATTGTTGTAAAATTTCATGTTATTATTTTTTTTTACCTTAACATATCCTGTGGTAAAAGAAGGATATATAATATTTTGTATATATGGTGTATTGTATTATGGATAAAATTTGTATCTGTATTATATTATTGAATAAAGGAGCTTAAGAAAAAAATATATTGCTGTAACGTACGGTTAAGCGTGGTTAAAATACGTTATGAATTGTATTAGTAATCGTTGGCTGTATCCTTTAAATTTGTAAACGGAAGAAAAACAAATTTAAAATAAACTAAAATCTATAAATTACTTGACTTTACGGTGGACTGGCTACGGACACAGGTTGGCCACTGTCCTCCAGAGTTATATTCATGGCGACCCTACATCATCCTTTCTCATTCTAATCTCATGTGTCCTTCCTATATTTTTATTTATTCATTATTTATGTGGGTATGATTAAACATGAGTCACTCTTTTCTTTGTATTGTTTATATTTAAAAAAAAGTTATTGTAGTATTTTTACATTATTTAGGAAAGTGATTCTGGCTTATACCAAACATCAATAAAAACTATGCCTTACTGATAAAAAGACAAAATTAAACTTATTGGTATTCATGATCGTTATTTTCAAGCTGATATGTGAACGGTTTATGAAAAATTAGTAATAAATTTTGGCGGAGTGGCTCAGCGGTAGAGCGTTGAGTTGCCGTGTCGAAAGTCTTGGGTTCAAATTCCGCTTACTAGCAGGCTTTTATTTAATCTTTTAGCGTCTGGAGATGGTATCCTATAGGATCTAGACCCCATCTGGGGCTCATGCAGCCTATATTAAGTGGGTGCCCAAAACAAGGGGGGAAATCTGGCGGCTGAGCGTGATCTAGGAAAAATAACTTCCTTGCACGACCGTTGTCCAAGAAGCAGTACAGTCTCTACCACAAACTGAACCCATGACCCTGCATGGGTTGTAATGGTACAGTAAGGATTAATAAAAACTAGAAATGTTTTCATATGAGTTTGTTGTAATGCAGAAGTATAAATGGTTTTGCACCATAACCAGAGGGAAACTATTACTATAACTAAATAAATTAGATTTTTCTATCTTTTACTTCTTATGAACGCGCTGTATACAAGAAACGATTGCTATTGGCAGGAATCATTTACCATAACTTATTTTCAAACAGACATTTTTATTAATTCAACTAAAGATATCGTAAAGTTTGTGAATAAATGTCATATCGTTTAATATTGGTAGTTTATGTAATACATTAGTCATAAACTTAACATAAATCTTGATACTCATAAATAATGCTAAAAGTAAAAGGACTACAATATATAACAAATGACACTACAGTAAGATAATTTTAACATAATATTAATTTAACAAACACTATAAATATTAATTAGTTTATCATACTAATATTAACTAATTAACATAAATACCAATTGTATAATAGTAAATAATATTTTAATGTTACAAGTATGTCTTTTAGTTATTATTATTTTCATGTTTTAGATATTAGCATATACATTATTCTGAGTTTGAACACAACTATTTACATATGAAAATGATTATATAATTAAATTAAATTTTAAATTTGGCGTTAGCCTTCGTGAATTTTATTTTAGGATATTATATATGATATTAAAAAAAACATGATATAAAATCATACAAATAAAATATCGTATATACTAAAGTACATTTTATACGCATAGTAACAAAACTACAATATATGCCTATCGAAATTTGTATAATCAGCTGTAAAAAATAAATACAAAATATATTGATATTGTTATTTGCTTCATAGTTTATAATTTATATAATCTAATAATAGCCTAATATAATCTATTAATAGATGGTTCTTTTGGGATCTGGAGACTCTCCTGGGGCTCACCCAGACTCTATATAGTATGGAGTGTACCTGACGGTTGAGTGTGATCTCGGATAAAGTAACTCCCGACTCTTCATGGGCCATGGTGGTTTTTTTTTTGTAACTTTTAGTTTTGTGAATTTTATTGATAATTTAAGCAGCGATCAGCGAAGCTTCTTATCAACCTCTTTTAAAATATTGTTAATAAAGTTATCTCAGTTTTCAAAATCTTGATTTAAAAAAATCTTTAAACGCTGCCACCATTGAACCTGAATAAAATGTCTATTTATAATCTGCTTTTAACATTTGAGGGGGATTCTTTCCTTCGAGGCCAGAGAGGGATTTGAATAAAAAGGGACGCCACAAATATCCCATAAAAACTGAAATGGTCACGCCTGGCTCCGATTGTAATGAAAGGATTCCCCTTTTTACAAGCTCTCACAGAATTATGAATTTTAATAAGCTTACAACTTAAAAGCATTTTTTCAGAGTCCGTCAAGTTAATGAGCGAAGATAAAATGGTTTTATAAAATAAATCACCTAGATAATTCTCCTTACTTCTTTTACAAGATGCTTATTTTTTTTTCTTGCTGAACTTTCCTCATCAACTACGCAGTGAACAATGTTTTCAATGCTCAGGAAACTGGTAATGCTTATTAATAATTAGTAAATAGCAGTAATGTAAAGATGATATATTTTTTCAATATATTGCTATGTTTCTACTCTTAAATATATTTTGAATATGTAGGTTGAAATTTGGGATGCCAGAGTCTCATTTAGGATGAGTATTCAAATTATTATTTATATGCCTTAATCTTAATTGGTTCCTTTCCAAAGGTCTGTTCTTGTGTTTACTAATTTACTCTTCTATTATACCTTCAATATATTATTTATAAATAAATAGTGTGTCTGTGGTATGTAAGCACCAAAAGAATTACTATAAGGATCGTTTATTTATTCAATTTTAAACAAGGTTAATGATTCAGATTTTAATATATAAAAAGGATTGCCATAAAATACCTTACAGGAAATAATTTAAACTTATCAGTGAACAGGGGTAGATTGGGTTACAGGTCGGTCTTCGCTTTCGACATCTTCTCCGTCCGCTTCATTCGCCGCCTCTCCTTCTCTGCTTCCTTCCTTCTCCGAGGAGACCCTCTCAAGAGTGACTCCCTCAGCCTAGTTTTGCTTACCCCCGTTTTCTTATTTCTCCACCATCTTGGACCAGAAAGGCTCCATAAGGGGACCAAAAGGTCTGTTCTTTGTCCAAAACATATTCCCTTTTATGTTTGCCGCCCGCATCAGTGCCGATAATACATAGTGATATGAATACTTTGACTTATGTTTTAATATTACAGAAAGTTGAATTTTCGTTTTCAGTATTTGTGTAGCATTTCAGTATTCGTGTTACATTTCCCTTATAAAAATACTTGTACCATTACAACCAGTGAAGGGTCTGGGTAACGTTATCTTTAAAAGAAAACTCAAAGATGGTATTTAAAGTATTATAAATAAAATTACTGAATACAATTATAAAACAATAGTTTATGTTTTATTAAATAATTCTCGATTTCTAGGGCACACATTTTTTTTTTTTATATTTGTTGAAAGTTTCTCCAATAATAGTAATAATTTAAAGCAAGCCACGGGAGGGTACTGCTACTGTTCTTCTTAATGACTTTCATGTTATTCTGTATTACTTTACTGTCAGCCAATCTGCTGATTGTCAATTATTGGTATTTTACAGTGGATAAAAATATAAGGAGAAAACAAATAGTAGTAATAATTTAACTCTCTAAAAAAATGAACTACCTGGTTTAATACCGAGCATGAGAACGAAGATATTGGATGAATTGAAGAGTAGATACAGAGATTTCAACATAAACATGATTTTCGGGTCTGGAAAATTTCCAAAATGAAGCAGTGTTGACTTTTTTCTTTTCAAAATAAGTTTTCTCAATCTGCTGAATCAAATCACGCCGCCTATTTTTATTTGAAAGCGTCGATAAATTTTTGTGGGACTGTAGTGGAATGAACATTAACTTGTGGGAATTATATATTCACATTTTAATGATTTGATCTCTATAGAAATTTTCACGATCAAAAATATTATTGAAAGGTTAGTTTAGATTGGTTTTGTCGAAAATTCTGAAGACGGAACCTCAGAAATGACTTAAATGCAATTAAATTCTCGCATACATTGTTAGCTTTACAATATATATATTTATTTTTTAAATTATTACTACTATAATACGAAGTTAGTCGCTTGTCATTAAATAATAGAATCTAACTAATTTTTGTTACTGTTAAATAATTTAAATGCAAACAACCTTTCAGTTGAGAGCCTCTAAAATACCTTAAATAGACGAAGCTGGATCGATTGGCAAGTAGAGACCAATATTTTAATATTACCAGACCTAGAAGACCAAATTATGATCATGCCTGTGTTCATAAAGATAAAAAGTCATTGAAAATAGAATAGGGTTAAATTTAGAAAAACATAAAAAATAACGTTAGTTGAAGTACCTATGGAAATAATTATCATAATTAGTAGAAATACTAATGTTTATCTAATAAATGAGAACATTATTTCTCCATCTTGTTACCCAGTCTGTTTTTGTATATAATTTTTGTATATTGTCTGTTTAATTTTAAATTGAATATTATTTATGTTATTATAATTATAATGATATTAGTTGTTATTATTTTTACATTTCTAATGTTTAGTATAACCTAGTGAATAATATTATTTAAATCACAGCATTATTTGCTTGGAAGAAATAGATTGATGTGTTTTGTTCTGAAATATCTTCGTTATCAGTAGGTAGCTTCTAGTTAAAAATAGTTATTACTGTGTTTGAACTCCCAAATTATTAACATAGTCTATAATTTTTTAAAAACACTGTGGGATATTCCAAAAAGTGTACGGGTCATCTGTGGTGTAGTGGTTAGCATGAAAGCCTACTAGTCTAAGAATAAGATTTTTTATGCTACCAATGAGAGGTATTCCGTTCTTCGAAGCGGATGTATATTTGTGGCCCCGAGCCTTCGCGATATCAGGAGCTTGTTTGTTTTTTTAACATCCTTTATTCATTAATATAATACAATTACAATTACAAATGTATATATAATCCAATAATAGAAACTAGTGAATGATCCCTATCCTAATTATATCCGGATTTACAAAATTTATTAATCCAAAAGTAATATCTCCCATTAAAGCAGCATTTAGTGGCTATTAAACAAATATAACAAAAATGTCTTTAAAATTTAATTTGTTTAGCTGAAGGATCTTAACTTTATGAGTTGATTTATAATTCAGTGACAATTTAATAGTACTATTGTGAAAGACATTTTTAAAGAATACTGTCTTTTTGTGGCTTAATTTTGGTTGACTTCTCCCAACTTTGATCCCAACTTTATGATGATTTCCTTACCCTCCCTTCATCAAAAATTTCACACTCAAAATCACAACCCAAAGACCCGCAGGAAACGCTATCTGTGAATAATACAATTGTTGTTAGGAGATAATCACGCTCTGCAATGTTGAGAGGATAAGGGCAGAGGCCCCCATTTCTTCCCCGGCCCCAAGTGGGTCTCTATTTAATGACGTGGTAGAATTTAATGCAGTTGTAAATATTCATGGATCAAGTCTGTGCCATAGCGGCAAGTCACGGTACATAATGAAAAGCCGAGTCACTGGTGTCTTAGGCGTTGCAACTGAAGCTCCTTTATTTACCCTATCGTAAGGCCAACTTAATACCGGAAAACTACTGCACAAGTCGTTTAAAATGGAGATGAGTTTGATGAACTTCCCCACTTATCTGTTTTATAATTGAAAACGGACTACTTTTACTCTAAGAAGAATTGTATAATAACGATTGGTGGTTTTAGAAAGGCTTGATATTGGTTAATAAAAAGATTTTCAAACTTTAATAATGAGTTTCAGTAGGTCGTATGTTTTGTTATGTCATCAATCGATTCTAGCTTCTTCAAGTTGTTTTTGTCAACTCATTCATATATTACTGGACAAATACATACTATGTATCTTGTTTAGTATATTTTTCGAACCTTTTTCACATCAAGAAACCATCTGACTTGAGGTTGTGTACACTTGTCCATCATTCATTATCCAAATTTTATTTAAATCTCCGTCTCTAGGTTACTCAATTTAACAACGTTTATGTCTGCAAATAAAATAGTTTGTTCGCTTTATGTACATTTTTCTTTTAGTGAAGCATGAAAACCTCTGAGATTTATTCACTCAATGAACCATAGTTCTTATATCTTTAGAATGGCAGAATTTGCTGATCCACAAATCCTGTACTGGCCTAATGAGCTCCCTGTATATTCATTTTCTCTAGCACTAGAAAAGAAAATGCTTGGTAGTTATAAACGTAACCCATACTAGCAGATGACATTCTTGTTTCTTTCAAAATACCATTATTTTCATTATACGAGAGTCCAGATATATAGGTTCATTAACATGTTCAAATCCGTAAGAACTAAAGAGAAAGGTGACTATAAATATAGTCTTATAATAATATAGTCTTAGAATTAACAATGACGAATTTCTAACAGCAGTTCTGGATTTGCCTACATTATTTATCTACAATTATAGTTGTAGATGAAATATTTTCGTATTTTCAAATTTTTAATCAATTTCCAATAATTTAGCGTTTGAACCACAAAATTCCGGTCATTCTATCAACCCTTGAAGGTTATTAGGCTCAGTGCACAATAGAGACTCTATATTGTTTCTTAATCAACAGTTGTGCATGAAGGTGGTTTGTCCTAGAGCTCAACTGGCTGGTTTAGAGGCTCACCCATGCTATAAGAGTCTGTAAATCCCACAGGATCCATCCGTGGCAGTTAACAGAGTATATGATTTACCTGCCAATCGGGGCCTTCAGCATAGCATAGAAACTCCACACTCTACACACTCAGCTATCCCACTCCTCTAGTCGTTCATTCACTCACGAGATAAAAGCGTAATTTAATTTGGAGAACGGAGATGGTTGGGGGATGCTGTAAAGAAAACACCAAATAAGTACCAGACTTATATTTAATTAGTGCCGACGTTTCGACCTACAATGTAGGCCATCTTCAGGGCTATGAGAGAGAAACAAACAGAACAAAAAATATCTAAAAAAACGTTGCAGTAACAAGAATATAGTGACATGTAATGTAGAATATTAAAATAGTGACAGAATATAATAAAATTAAAGATAATAAGCAGAAATTAAAACACAGTGACAGATATAATAATTAAAGATAACAAATATAAAATACAGAAAATAAATGTACAGAAAGGATAAAAATGTAAACATAATATAAAGGGAAAGAAATCGAGGAGGTAAACAGAAAGATACAAAATGAGAAGATTAAAATATAAAAAAAGGGGTGGAATATGAAGGATTTAGAAAAAACTAGTTTAATTATAGATATAAATTGTATGATAATAGACTTCTAGAGTTTACATAAGTAAAATGTATGAAACTAATAATACACGAATATGTAGAAAGAAATGAATAGAATAGTCTCGTAGACTAGAATGACAGTTAGAAATGTTTTTTTTTTTTTTTTTTTTTTTTTTATTTATTTTTTTTTTTATTTTTTTTTTTTTTTATTTCTTAACCCCTTTGGTTGTTATAAATATTTGAAAAAATAACATATTAAAAATTTCTAATGATAGATTGTATCTCTTCTACTGCACCAGCTGCATTTTAAGAGAGGATTGTCTGAAGGATTTTCTGAACATTAATTAAATGGAAGGAGTGGGGGATCCAGTGATGGGGCTCACTAGTTCTGTCTGATTGGAGTTTGTTAGTAGTTTACTCAGTCCATGTTGAGTGTCTGTACGTGTGTTTGCCAGCGCTGAGGTCGGCCTGTCGGTGTAAGTGCGTTGAATAGTGGGTTCGTGCAGTGTTGGAGGCTATCAAAAAATTTGATATGCCTCCATGTGATGAAGTCCGTTACCGTCGGGAGTCCGAGAGTCTCGTGTATTATGTCTGAGTTCGTCCTTTGTAGAGAAGTGTGCCTTACTATACGCCTCAGCATACGGTTTTGAAATTGTTGGAGCCTTTTTGAGGTTGTTGGCGAAATGTTATTCAACATAGGCGCCCCATAAAGGAGTGCTGGTCTAATAACTGCCTTATAGATCATTACTTTGAGGCGGAGTGATAAGTTCGGTGAGGTTAAAAAGATGATTTAGCCTGTAAGATTTGGTTCTCACCGACCTGATCTTCTTATTGCAATGTTGGGATAACGTCAAGTGCCGGTCGAGGGTGACACCGAGATACGTTATCCTATTCGCAGGTTTGTTAACTTTGCCTGCTACTCTATAAACCTTAGGTAGAGGGCGCTTATTCTTTTGGAAGGAGAGAATAATACAGTCGGTCTTTTTGGGATTAACTGTAATATTCAATCCGTCCAGTCTTTTAGTTATTTCCTCACAGGCCACCTCCGCCTGCCGTAGAGCTCTCTCTGCATTCAATGAGCTACTGTAGATGGCAATGTCATCGGCATACGCCGCCACAGTAGCTTTTTTGTATTTGGCACCAACGATTTCCGCCGTATAAACTGAGAATAATACCGGTGATAGCACAGACCCTTGAGGTACACCACACGTGAGTGGAAAGGGGTTGGACAGCTCTTCGCCGACTCGTACCTTTATTGAACGTTGTGTCAGAAAGGACCTTATGATAGTATATAGCTGCTCGGGAAACTCGTTGTCCTGCAGTGTCTTACATAGAAGGCTATGGGACACTGAGTCAAACGCCTCCGTGCAGTCTATGGATATCAAAGCGGTTGCCTCGTTCTTAACTGTGTTCTGGCTTACTTCCGCGTGTAGCTTCGCCAGATGGTGGTCCGGGCACAGTCCGGCCTGGAAGCCGGTCTGCTCCGGAGGGATTAACGCTATTTCTGAGCAATAGGTTTTGAGATAATTAAGAATAATTTTCTCAAAAACTTTGCCCATGTGCGGAAGTAAGCTAATAGGCCGGTAGTCGACTGGCTGATTACCATTTCTTGCGGGCTTCAGCAGCGGAAAGAGGATAGCTCTTTTCCATGCCTCAGGAAAGTATCTTAGCCTGAGACAGGAGTTGTAGAGGTTCGTCAGGTGAGCTATGCCTCTTCTTGGTAATTGTTTTAGGAGTATAATTTGTATTCCGTCGTGGCCTGGGGCTTTATTCCCTCGCGAACGACGGAGTATCGCCTTCAGCTGCTTCGGGGATACAAACATATAATTATTTCCTATTTCTTCGTTCGGGATTTCAGTCATACTGATTATTCGACGGGCTATAGTGGCACTGTAGTGATCAGCGAACTTACTTGCTTGTTCCTCATCTGTCAACAGTTTGTCTCCGTCGTGTAGTAATGTAGAGCTTCTCTTCCTTGTGCTCGCCCTGAGTAATTTCCAAAATTTACGGTGGTCGCCATGGATTGCTCGGAGCTTCTCATGCCACTGTGCAGTCCGCCATTGTTTCATGAGATTGCGAACCTGAGTAGTAAGGGAATTCACTACCGATTTTACCTCATGATCCCTAGTCCTGTACCATTTATTCTTCCACTTATTGCGCAAGGCGATAAGTGAAAGAATGTGATCTGGTAGGGGACGCAGGGCTGGCGGAAGTGGATTAAATTTCGGTATGGCCGCATCCGCGGCGCTTCTGATCGTTTTTGTAAAAAACTCTAGGTAATCGTCTATGTCTTTCGTTTTTCGGAGAGTAGGAACAGTTGACAAATTATGGTAGACATGTGCTTTATAAAACTCCCAATCTGCTGCTTGATATTTAAATTTAGTAGGTGGAGGTGAGAATGGTGTTTCTCCATCTAATGAGTAAAGCACAGGCCTATGGTCCGTTGTTATAATATCCAGCGCTACGCATTCAATAAGGCGATGGGGCTGTCTAGTTAGAAGTAGGTCGATCGTTGACCTGAATGCCACATTAGCCCTATGTATAAATGTGTGGGTATCGGGGTGAACCACTGTAAACGGTGTTTTTAAAATAATTTTTCCCGCTTCACTGCAAGAGGCATTGTTCCAGAGGGTGTGCCGGGCGTTTAGGTCGCCCACTACCCAATGGTTTGTTCTCTTGGCGCACGCGTGGAGCAGTCTCGAGAATTCTTCATGGGATGATCTAGGTCTTCTGTATAACCCTGTAATAATGGTGGGTTTATCCAGTTGAACCTGTATGGTTTTGTGGTGTATTTTTGGGTCTCTGATGGCCCCTGGTGTGGGGTGATCCCTCCATCTTGTACCGTGTCGAATGGCTGTCATGACCCCACCTTTTTGCTCAACCAAATGGTCTCCCGTTAGATCGTACCCGGGAATGCGTATGCGCTGGAAATTAACTCTGGTATCAGTGAGGATCACTACAGTAGGTTGGGTCTGTGCTATCAGGGCGTATACCTCTGTAATTTTAGGCATGAGTCCGTCAGTATTGAAATTTAGTAGCGTCATTGGGTTATTCATTTTGTCAGTAGAGCAGAAAATAACTCTAAGAGTCTGTTTGCAGTGTTTGTGAAATTGTTGATATTTGTCATAAGTTGTTCTACCCAAGGGGGTGTAGTATCGTAACAGGGCCTGTCAACGGTCCTCTCCGCTGAAGTCCATTCGGTCTGCCTGGGTGGAGGTTGAGGTCGGTCCCTCATTGGTCCGTCAGTCCGTCTTTGAGTTAGTTTGGGGGGATGGGGAAAATTTTTCTCGTTAAATGCTGGTGGTGCTGCTGGATTAGGCTTGCTTCTAGTCCTGGTACTTTGGCGGAGTTTCTCCAGTTTCGCCTGCAGAGCTTTCCTGACTACACAGCCTGAGAATGAGGCTACATGAGTTTCTCCACAATTGAAGCACTTCAGTGGGGTTGTTTCTCTCTGGCACTCAGAGACTAAACGTGGGCCAGAACAACGGACACATACCAGTGCTCGAGAGCAGTGATTTTTAGTGTGTCCGAACTGTTGGCATCTATGGCATTGGATAATGCCTGTCCGTCCTTTGTATATCTTGGCAGTGAATCTAACTCGATTGACTGCTTGCACAGCTTGTAGGTCGGCCAGCTTTACTGTCGCTGCTGTGGTGATCAGGATAAGTGGAAGTTCGGTTTTTACTCCGTCCTTGTTGCTCTTCCTCATGCGGCGCACGTCTAAAACATCCTGTAATTTCGTTTTTAGAAATGTACTTATTTCTTCTATGTCATATTCGAGGTCTAGTGTCCGTATATGACATATTTATTTGTTCTGGATCAATTGGATGTCGCGTACGTGTGGAATGGGTTATTTTTTGTTTTTAAAAAATTCACAATTCCCGCGTGCGCTTCTAAGGTGCCCGAGAAAATTCTGATTCCATCTTTGGTTTTTTGAATGCTGAAGTCCTGAAACCCAGCGGTCTGAAGCTATTCTACTGCTCTTATTGTGCTAGTCGCACCACTAACTACTATAGGAGGTGGTTTTTTGAATTTAGGTGGCGCACTGGGGGCACTATCACTGGGAACACTGTCACTACACAGAGATAAATAACTGTTTTGGGTACTCACCGAGAAGTTTATCGTCCGGTTTGTCTGCCTGCAGACTTTCTTTGGCTGCTCCCAGCCGTCATCGACGTCGCTCTTACTCTTCTTGGTCACCGTGGGCCCTGCAGTGCTGACCGCTGCTGCTGTAGTGGAGGGTCCTGTTGGCTCCGTCATGTTCACAGTCTCACAAGGGAGGGGTCACAAGGGAGGGGGTATTCTTGTCAGCGCAACGCTGCCCGATTAGCTGCTGTCTTTTACCCACAGGATATATGTGGAGTCCAGCAAATCTAAACAAGAACACCGGTCACTCGGGAAAACCAAAACCTGATATGGTAGGATAGGTGTCTTTTAATAAAGACACCTATGCAAAAAAAGTTGTCACTTTTCAATCGTATTCTACGGGATTAATCCGAGATTAATTACTATATATTGAAACACTTCCTAGGCCTATTTCGTTAGAAATGTAAAAAATTTTCAAATATGAGTATGGGATGTAATATAAACAAATTGATTGGGATGTAATATAAAAATAGTTAATTGGATTAATAAATTTGAAAAATTAAAAATAATGCTTATAAATATGTAATTTAATTTGTTTCACTGAAGGATTTTAACTTTATGAGTTAATCATTTAAGATATTAACGAAGCAAAGCAACTGAACTGACAGAGGTTTTATAATGAATTGCTTGTAGGAATACAATTTAATAGTCGCATAATTGTCTGATTTAATAATAATAATTACTATTATTATTCAACTGTTATGTAATTAAAATTATTTTATATAGATATTATTATAGCCAACATAGATATCATTTAATAATAACCGTAAATTAATAGTTAAGCTATATTAATAGCATTAATAGGAAGTTAAGTTATGGAATACTAGTTAACTACATTGGCAAGACATAATTAATTTAATATAATAATTGAAATGTAATTATAGTAAGTAGGAAAATAAAATATAATCTCGTGAGTCACTTGCTAAAATCACTGACGGTAGACCTCATATGAGTTAATAACTATTAAATAGCATAATTAGAAAACTTGTAAAAATGAGTTTTCATTTTAAATTATTAACTGTTATAAACAATAATTGTTTAATTATTGTTACAATTATTGTTATAATGTATTGTTAAATAAAAATAAAAAATACTGAATCACTGAACACGATAGAACAGTTTCTGGACTGTGATATGTGGGTATATCGTCCCTGCCATCGCAAAGTATCGAATGTGAAAAAACACAGTTTTCGTTTTATAGCAGTTGCTTTAGGATTGATAAATGATATAAAATTCTTATAAAGGCATTTATCAGTCACAAAACCAATGTAAAACGAATGTCATTGGTTTGACCATAGGCACTAATTTTTATTGAACCTTGAAACTGTCTTTTTTTTAATTCTCCTCAAAAGGACCGATTTTCACATTCGATAGTTGGAAATGGCAGGGACGATATGTAGAACTCTGTTTTATCTAACTTAATCAAAGATTTCTCAAGATTAGTTCCAAGTGCTAAGCATGGAAATATGCAGCTAAAGGGCTTTACTTAAGCAAAAGGTAAGAAATCATAAGGGACATCAGTACTGCATCGGATTGTTGATCTTGTGTTGTACCTTAATAACAGTAATATTGAATCATTAAGCTTTTTTCAATCATTTAGCTTACAAAAATGCATCAATAACGTTTGGTTATAATTATATTATGGAAAATTTTAGCGAATTTTGGGGTGAAACAAGAAGGATATGTAAGTGATAAACATGGATCGGAAAATAAATTCTTGATTTTTTCCGGATAAAATTGTCACTTTTTGTTGCCAATCGATTAAAAAAGTACTTTAATAATAAAAAAAATAAATGAAAATAGCGTTAAAGGAAACCAGAATCAGTCCGGTAGATGATGAGTTGCAAAGTTTCTGTAATCTTCACGAAGATGGGCGAGTATTGAATTTCATAGAAACTTGTCTTTTAAGATTATTTTCTGTTTTTTTTTTTTTTGTGGGGAGAGAATATTTTACTAAAAGTAGACTCAGCCCCGAGTCTTCGTTCAAAAATGTAAACAGTGCTTTATGAACGACGCTGAACTTGTATTTTATATACCCATAATAAGCCATGTACCCATAATTATTAATACAAATAATACTGGACCTTAAAGGCCAAAACTAATCGATCCCTATTCATAGTTTTATTTTCAACATCAAATATTCTATAAAACCCCTAAGAAGTATTTCATGGTTAGTTGAAGGCGGAAAAAGTATAAATAAAATAAGGAAAAGTTTACTTCTATTGAAGATTTTTAATAACGAGAAAGATTTTTAAGTTTGTTTTTCCCCCTCAGATTCCTCTAGTATTACACCCACGTACCCAATTAAAAAAAATACAAAGAGATGCAAAATATTTGACTTATTTACAATTTGCTGAAAACTGTAGTTGTTCAACAGAGCTGCTTTCAGAGATAATTTTAAAAATAAATCATGAGAAAGCTCTTCTTTACCATTTTATAGTGTTTTATCACTGCTCGAGCAGTTATAAATTAATTTCTGTTTCCTTTTTTTTTTTATTACCTTCTTTTTGCAGTCTATAAAGAGATTTTAACTCCAAATTAAGCTTGTCTTCTTTCTTTCTTTATCTGCTGCTACATTTCTGGTTGAACTTCTTTCACAATTCGTCTCCAGCTGTCCCGATCCACCCCTCCGTCCTCCGCAAGGTCCCTCCAAGTTTGTAGAGAATTTCTACTTCATACTTCAGCCAGCTTGTTCTGGGGACCACTTCTTCTCATTCCATGAAAAAACACGGAAGACTTCCTCGTCTTATGTCCTGTGACATTTCAATTCTTCTTGTCTTTACAAAACTTTATATACCTTCATGCCCTATGAGATCAGCTAGCTTCCTATTCTTTCTGATGTGCTAGATACTTTCACGTCATAACATTTTCCTCTCTAAGACCCTTAAGGATAGCATGATCAGATTTTCAGCGTCTAGGTATCTGCACCATAAAAATAACCGAACTCATAAAAGTATGTTTTTATTTCTATGAGGATTATATTATTATATTATATTATTTGAGGATTATATAAAGGAGGTATTCTTGTTTCACCAAGGTACTTTCTTGTTTTTCTGCCTAATTTTAAAGATCTGTATCACTTTTTATCACTTACTAAGTAAGTATCACTTACAATCACTACTTTAATGACTCTGGCCATTTCGTTTCTGCTATAGCGTATAACGTAAATTTGCCCGGATGGTAATAGAACTCTCTTTAGTTCGTGATTTCTTATTCGATCCAATAAAAAATTACTTCTTATTTACCATAGTTATAGAATTATTTATATTAATACATATATATGCGTTACGCGCTTTTAATAAGTTTTAATGCTTTATGCATTTTTTAAATTATTATTATAATTGCAATACCATAAAGCATAATTAAGTTTCTGTGTCATTTCAAATTTTTAATTAAACTGTAGAATTATAAATTAATTAATCCTCAAAATTGCCTCCAGGATTGAAGGTTTGTAATAGTAGGCGTTAGAAGTTTATAACAAGAGACATTAGTTGCCAGTTATGAAGATGCAACTAGGTCAGGATGAGAGAGCATCGCTATACCAACTTGGTTCCGGCAGTAGCAAATTGTGCAGCTCGGATGAACTTTATGTACGGCTATTATGGTGAAACAGTTTGACGAGCTTGTAAAAAAACATCAGGCCTCGCTGTGACTGGTTTTGAATTTGCCACTGTATGAAAAATTCACTCGTTATTCGAAAGTTTCACTCTCCAACTGTATAAAGCTTTTCCATGCTGACTAGTTCATGTACAGCATTTTGATTATAAAATATTATTAATCCACCTCTTTTATATTACATGAATCAGTTGTGTGTAAAACGTTTTATTTCAGTTTTAAAACAGAAGCTAGCTTGAAATATGCGTGGTTGTCCAGTGCCTTGTTTTTTATTTATCATTTTGATTTAAATCATAAATAAATACTGAAACTGGAAGCGTTGGATTAAACTCCTTTTAATACGACTTTATTAGCTTAACTTGTATGTAACGGAATCTTAGAACTCGATTTTTGACTACCTAAAAATCGATTTTACAAAAAAATAATGTAGTAGGTTTGTCTCATTATCCTGACTAGGATCTTCAGGATTAGCGATTCTTTATATCCGAAAACACTACCGCGGTTTTGAACACTTTCATAATGAATCAGCTTATTCCATTATCAATTAATAAAATATGTATAATTACTAAAGAACAATCCACGTTTTTTACGATCATATGAATATTTGTGCGCATCATTCTATTTTTTTAAAACTTTTTGAATATTATTATCAAATTATTAGTATATTTTTTATTAAAGCCTATCTTTTAAACTACCGTATTATATATTTTCTACTTTTTAGATCGGCAGGCTATAAACGTATTAAATTTAGTTTTCTTTAAAATGATGTTAATTTTCTACTTTCTAGTGCAGCCAGCTACAAAAGCATGAGCTTTAGTTTTTGAATCATTATATTACGAATTTGATTACCGGTGTTTTCACCTTTTATCCAGTTTCTTAGTGCCATAAATGGCATATATTAATTTTCACAATGTAAGAACAATTTCTGTTATAATGAAAACACAATATTTATTAGCAATTATTTTCGTTGTGAATCAAGTGTCGATTTCAATCTCTCAACCGCGGTCTCATGATCTGTAAGACCACTCACAGTTAATTTGTTTTTGCTGGCTTGTCCTCCTTATCTTTCAAGTCCCAATCCCAACTTACAATTTTCTCGAATTCATTAAGTAATTTTTATAATTTACTGTATGAATGGAGTAATTTTATTTTATCTGTAGAGATCAACTTCAATTCCATAGGCTCTCCCAATATATAAGTAATTAAACAGAATTAAAAAAAAATAAAATGGATACTTCCGAACAAAATATTGAAATTTGTACCCAACAGTATACATTTGTTCAGCTTGTGTAAAAAAAACACTACGTGCTTCCAACAACTCTTCAATATACATTCTGAAATGTCAGTGTCATGTTTAATTATGGTTCTAAATTTAGTTTAAAAATGCAAACTGGAATATAAATTCATGGAATATAAATATAAGTGCATCGAGTAACCATATTTGAAAGTTCACAAATTAAATTTGAATTTTACATAAAAGTCGATCAACAAATTAAAACAAAAATTTTAAATATTCTATTAATATTAATGAGAACATTAATTTAAACAGAAATTAATTTATTGTAATCATAAAAATTGCATTATTTATTTTTGATAGGTACTATTATATTTATATATGTTTATAATTTTTATCTATAATTTAATTGACTCAGAGGTATAACGAAACTATGAATCATAAGTAATCAGTTCTGCTTACAGGAGGAGTTGTGGTGTTTATTGATTATTTTATTTACAATTATATGTGACAATGTTTATATATGAGGATATCATAGTTTGCTGTTGCATATTTTATATTAAATTAAAATACGGTTTTTATTTTAAGGAGACATTATTGCTCTAAAAAAATTGAGAATAAAATGAAAGCTTTTAATATCCTCGATTAGCCAATATCAGAAAATATATGAAGAATTTTTAAAATAAATAATGTTAATGTGTATTCTTTATCTTTTAAACCAGAAAATTAGATTAATAAATTACAATATTATAAAATAAAAGATTAATAAGGAGTAATATACCGTACTTTAATAAAATAAATTACTAACTGTAACTTAATGTAGTGAGTAAGAATGTAAAAAAAAACACGAATATTCATTTAACAGTTAAATGATAATTATTTTTTTGGGATATTTTCTTCCCTTTCAACTTATAAACATGTTTGATAATAAATAATTTGAAGGAAATCAGGGAAGCATTACTGTGAACTCTTTATTTGAGATGTGTTGTTTTGTATTTTGGTATTTTATTTCCAACGTAGACGTTGCTTGAGTTTAATGTAAGGCAAATCGGCCCAAATCATCTATTATTTTTTCACTCCCTGATTATTTACTAACCCCATCTACTCATGTAAAACGGGACAATTTTCAATTTATACCTATTGGTGCCTGAATTACTCTATCACATTATTAATTTATATGAAAGCTTCATACTAAATTGCATGATAATAATGCTTTAGGCTCACTTTTGTTCTTCTTATAACATTTTGAAGATATTATTAAATTTTGTATTAATGGCAAAACTATACGCGTAGGAATATTTCTTCAAAATAATTGAAGCTTTTCATTCAAGTTCAATAACATTCCATCAACAAATATGGACTTCTTATTTTTAAATTTACTTATTTTAAAATTAAATAAAGTTCAATATTAGACTTTCAATTGTTTTGTATATTTAAGGGTATTAATTTTTATATAAGTGAATGTATGGATGTTTGAACTATTTTTATCATCTCGAATAAAATTATTTATCGTTTAGTAAGCAGAAGCTAGTATTAAAAAAATGAAATTACTTTTCGGTAGCGTGGCAATTGATTGAGAACATTAAGGAACTCCCAGGGTTGTAGCATTCTTTCCCCAAGTCCAACCCATTCGGGTTCTATTTATCAATGCCACCTTGTCGGGTTCTCCAACCGGCTTCATATCTTCATTCCATCTTCTTCATATCCCATATTATTTTCAATATTTTCCTCTCCCGGGAGTTAAATATATGTTCAAATGTCAGGGACCACGCCACGCACACATATATATAGGTCTTGCTATCGTTTTCTACATTTGCAATCGCATTCTTTTACAGAGCATTATAAATGGCTATAGCCTCTGCAGGGAGCAATGAAACATATTTCCTAATGTTATGATTCTTGCTTTTTTTCGCAAGATGCTACTTATGTTGTTAACTGTAGCCGCACTTCCAAGATATTTGATTGGGTTACAGTTCTAAAACTGTGTTCTCTGAAACTCAGTTCAACCTAATATTCCCAAATTTCATTTTTCAATGTACAGCGTTTTGTTGATACAACATGTGAATCAAACAAACTTTAATTTCAGTGTTGCTGTGGCCTGGACTACTGGCCTACCGAGACAGTCGCGGGCCGCAGTTCCTCATGGAGCCTCCAGGAAAAGCCGAGTTCTCCAACAGCTCCGGAGGCAGGTTGGACTGCACCGCCACCGGATCGCCGCCTCCGCACGTTTCCTGGCTTTCCCTGGACGGGACGACCGTCACAGACATTCCAGGTCTTCGCCGTATCCTCTCCAACGGCACCCTCCTCATTCAGCCCTTTCCTCCAGAGCTGTATCGCCAGGACGTCCACGCCGCCATCTACCGGTGCATGGCCACAAACATCGTCGGGACAGTTGTCAGCAGGGATGTCCATCTCAGGGCTGGTGAGTTTTCAAAGTTACAATTACTCGAATGATATTTATTTATTACATAAAATTTTAGAAGAAGTCACATTTCTACTTTTCTTATAGGAGGTACAATGTAATTCATTAGAACTATCTCATATGGAGAGGGTATGGTACAATAGTTGATATCCAAGTTTCGGAAATTAATTAAAGATGTTTATCAACCTATGATTTTTATCTTCACCATAAAACTTAAAAAATACACTAAGGTATTAAATCAAAATTCTATTCGGGAGTTTTATGCAATTATTTTCGATAAAACTGGATTAAACTATTGAATAAACTATATCCTAAAAAGTGTTTTGATTTGATAAAGTTATCTACAATCTATTAGAGGTTTTCTATATCAAAAGCGGTTAGCTCCAAAATTTCATAAATTGACTTTTTCTCATTTTCACTAGTTTTCAAGAAGTAATTTATGCTCCAGAAACGTTGAAATCCAAACTATATGAAATAATCTGAATTTTTTCTTTCACTAAAAATTCTAACTACTAATTCATCTAAGAACATTAATATTTGAACTAACACCATCAAAATTATTCTTTAAAAGATTAAGTACTAGTTAATGGTTCCTAGCAAATAACCACTAAACGCTACATGCTTTCATTCTACATCAAACACGTCCGAAAATAAAATTTAAGCTTTAGCACCACTCTTCTGTGTAGTTTAATTAACGCATATAAAGTGTGAGGTCTTTTACCTCTAATTTCATTTTTTTTTTTTTTTTGGTGAGTTTGTTAGCAACAACTTGTTAGCAAAAAACTTGTTAGCAACATGCCCAGTTTGTTAGCTTTTAAATAATAAAGATAAAAAAAAATTTAAATCTGTTTGGAGTAATAAAAGTATCTTACAAAAATAAATTAATTCACTAGTACAGAACAAATTGTTATCATATTTTTTCGAATCACATGTTTCTCCATTTACTTTATACTTCATTTTAAAATACGAATAGAAATTTAATTATTCTAGGCACGGAACTTCATGTTCAGAACTAGAATAAAACATGAAAAATAAGGCAAAAATTTGTGTTAGACAAAACTGCTTGACCAAACTAGCAAAAAATTGTTGAAATTTCTTGAGTTATCTGATATTTTTGAAATGATTCTGAACGCCTCAAATCATCAAATTTCAAATTTTCAATATTTTGCAAAATGAAAAATATTTCTTTTTATCCCGCAGCTGTCTTCGTTTCATCTTCATCTCTGGAGTAAAGATTTAAATTAATATAATTAATTAATAATTTATTTATTTATATTATATATTTTATAATTTATATATATATATATATATATATAAATATAATATATTTAAATTAATATAATTAATTAATTTCGATATAAAAATAAAATGGAATAATGTTGTAAATATGCTAGTTCTTATTCATTCCTGAATAAGGAAATTTTTTTTAAATATTAGATTAGAAAACCTGAACCTGTAACCACTACGAACCGTGAATGATTCTGGGGTTCAGTACATGGTAGAGACTTTACTGTATCGTGGACAACGGTTTTGCAAGGAGATGACTTGTCCTAGGTTACGCTCAACCGCTACGTTTTTCCCCCTTATTTTGGGTACCCTATTTTCATAATATTTTATAGAGGCGGGGTGAGCCCCAGGGGTGGGTGCCATTCCTAGATCCATCTCCCGCCGCAAGCAGACTAAATAAAAGTCTGCCTGCACAGGTTTGAACGATGATTATCGGCATGACAACTAAGTGCTATACCACTGAGCCACTCCGCTCCCTTATTAGATTAGAACACTAGGACTAAACTATAAGTATGGCAAGCTAAAGTAACGAGAAAAAAAGTGATAAACAGTGTAAGTATTTGATTGGGCCATACTTATTCTTTTTATTACATGCCTTCAGAACATCAAGTTCCTATCCGAGACAACAGGTACATTAAGCATATCCGTTGTTAAGAATTCAACCTTTTCTCCAAAGTCTTACCTATTCTTTCACTTCCTTCAAAATTATATTTATAAGCAATTACAGTAGTATATACTAATTTAAAATATCATTGAGTTACACTAGGGTATTCATTTTTTTTTTACCACAAATAACGTTGCATTTAAGCGTTGGATATATGCTAAATAAGGATATGATAGATAAAGGGATCAGTACTTACTATATAATTAGAAAATTGTTAGGAGCATTCAATAAATAATCTTTTCATCAAATATTTTCATTGGAACAAATTAAAAAATATGAAATAGTTTCATATCTAGGAATAAAGTTAAGTTTGTAACAAAAATAAACTAATTAAAATTTATAGAATTTTTCAAACCAATTTATATTAACCTTAAATGTGTTAACTCAAAACAATTCAAGTTGGCTGGCTTCTGTCAACCGCCATTCTGAGACTTTACTTTAGACTTTTACAATTTAATCCTCTTTATGAACGATTATCTTGTAAGTTGAATTTATAAAAAAAAAAAAATTGATGGTTAGAAAATTATTTCGCCCCAGGGCAGCCTTTAAAAATTATCAAGCATCTTTCTACCGATAATTTAACTCTTTCGCGAAAGAAAGCAATTAGATAAAATCAACAAGAGTTTAGTTCTTATTAAGGATAAATGACAAATAAAAGGAAACTAGTTTTAGTAGTAGCCCTTTGTATAAGGAACAAAAACGGACAATTTTTCTCTTAGAACATCTTTTTTAATTTTTATTAATAAAATTGTTAAATTTTTATGTCAAGTTGCTAAACTCTTCATTTTAGTGTGAATAATCTTAATTCTTTGCCTTGTTGATTGTTTAAAAAATTAATATCTAGATAAATTAATATAATATTTACGAACAATCTATTTCAAGAAACATGAACGTTCATCAGCAGTCGCGTCTAATTTTATTAAATATTTAGTTATTAATTCATTAAAATAAAGATAAACTGGATATTTAGGATATTTAGTTGATAACTAATATAATAAGGAAATCGTTTCATACCACATGGCGCTATTTCCACCTTAAACCAATTTTGTTTTCATTGCCAATAAATAGTAGTGATAATTGCTACGTCATAAAATACGTGGACCATTAGGCCCCAACCAATTAATAACACCAATAAGTTATGTTAAATAATAGTAATAAAATAATAAAAATACAAATAAATTAATTACAATATGAATATAACAATGTATATAATGTGACGGTACAAAGGTTATTTTGGTGTAAGACCTAACATATTTCCCGTTCCCAAACACAGTAGAGAGAGGAGTAGAGATTAAACCAAAATTGGTCAAATTAAATCCATTTCCTAGATTGGAAACCAGTTTAATAATCCAGTAAAGGAAAATTACTTTCCCGACATTTAAGTACTGACTTGATTAAAATGCGAATCGATCACTACCATTTATATTTCATTTAATTTAAATTAATTTAGTAATTTAGAAAAAAAACATAAATACTGTATACTAAAACTTATACATCATGTATCAACCAAACATAATTATATAGTGTATTTTATATCGTGATTAATTGAATTCACTCATCATAAAATGTTGAAGAATTCATTTTATGTAATGTTAAATTTTATTTATATTTTTCCAATAGTCCTAATAGGATACAGTAGTTAGTAATATAAATGTTGGTTATTATGATGGTTATTAATGTTGTTAATGCAACGCCATTTGAATTTGTTCAAACCAAGTACAACCCCATTCGCAAAAGAGCATTAAAATCTGAAGTACCCCTATAACAATTATTATTAAAAATTACAAAGTAATAATAGAACCCAGTAAATTCCCATATAAACGTTACATGCTTCCATACCTCGACCAAACACGGCCGAAAATATAATTCAAGCTTTAGCACCGTGTGGAGTAATCAAGGACTAAAGTGTGAGGTCTATCCAATCTTTTAGCACTAATTAAGTTTCGTTTGGTTTGTTTGTTTTTTTCCAGAAACTTCAAACGCCCAATTTACTAGCTTTGATGTAGTAAAAATAGAATTTACTAAACAGTTTAGAATTATAAAAAGCTCTGAAAATTATATAAAAAGAAATTAATTAATTAGTAAAAAACGAATATCGTTATCACATTTTCTTGAATCCTCTGTTCCTTTCGAGTTTCGCTTTGGCTTTACACTCTTTCACGGTTTTTTCATGTGTTTTCATAGAATAGAAATTCAATTATAATTCGGTGTTGCACCCGATAAGATTGGTAAAGTTCGTATAACCGCTGAGATAGTAGTTGTCATAGGATCCAAGAAGTATGATTATGTCTAGTTTGTACTACTCCCGTTTGAAAAAAGTTATACTATGTATAATCTTAAATTATATATACGCTTTAACCAATAATAAACGAGTAAATCATCAACTATTCCTGAATCTGTATTATGTGAATTCGTATGAATGACTGAATATCCATTCAAATTTTTTCAGCTTTATTTTTATTTGGTCCATTCAAGTCCAGATTCTACAACGTAGGAAGGATTAAAAAATTTGATTGGCAGTAAACTATTAATCTGTCACAGGCTTTTCGAAAGGGGTTCGAATCCCGGCCAGGACAAATCTTTTCTCTTCAAAATAAAAATATTTAATAGTAATCATCATCAAAAGAACAATAAATATAAATAAATTATAAATATAAAACTAACCCCTTTGACGCTCGTTTTTTCCCACAAAAATGTAACAAAAAACATCAGGTTTTTTATTTTGTATTTAAAATGTTTATATTGTTAAAAAAAATAAAAAAATTGTTTTATTATTTAAATATAATACTTAAGCTAGTTCAATTCTTTCTAATCAAAATAAAGAAAAATTAACATATCATAGGAAATTGAGTAAAGATGAATTTTTCATTTTTTTATACAATGAAAAAATCATTTCTTAATTTTATTATAAATTGAAAAAATCATTTTCATTTTATTTTATTATAATATATGTATATATATATATATATATATATATATATATATATATATATATATATATATATATATATATATATATATAATTATAATGGTTCATTTATTGTTTCAAGAAACACCTACAAAAAATTGTAAAAACTTTTATAAACTATAAGAAAAGAGCTATATGCAGAAGCCAGTACAAATGACAAGTAGCGGGAAGTACGAATTTTCGTATGTAATACCACGTCGAAATCTGCGAGCAGCGCTCTGGTTGGTGCGTTAGAATATGCATTTGCCAACCGCACGCGTGTTCAATGAACATTCTTCCATATATAAGGTATACATCGCAATATACATGTATATGGTCAAGGTCAGTGATATGGGATTGAAGATTATGGGATGATATAACTGGATTGGTGTTGACTGATAATAGACATGTATCTTTTACGTGGTAAGGATAGAGTTACGATGGGTTGGGATGCCAGCTGTTTAGAGGATTGAGATAAATCTTTCCATACTTACCAGGGGATACGACCCCTGGTAGCTCGGATGGTTAGAACTCTGCACTAGAGATGTGGACGACTCGGGTTCGAATCCCGGCCAGGACAATTTTTTTCTCTTCAAAATAAAAATGTTTAAAGGTAATCACCATCAAAAGAAGGACTGTTCAAACTACAGAGTTATTATGGTTACAAGCTCACGTAGTAAATTATATGGCCGATTAATTAAAAACAGAATCGAAAATCAATTAAAGGAAGAAATCAGCGAGGAACAGGCGGGTTTTCGAGCTGGAAGATGCACTGATCACATCTTCAGCCTCTCATAACTTATAGAAAAAAAGATGGCCCACCCCCGTGAACTCCACATGATATTTGTAGATTTAAACAAGGCTTACGATACCGTACCTCTAGGGAAACTGCGGAAGCCTTTGGAAGATACATCTGTTAAGAGATACCTCATCAGAGCAATTCATGGACTCTATAAAAACATAATAGGGACAACAAAAATAGGAGATAGGGTGTCTAGAAGCTTCCCAATTAACAAAGGTTTGAAACAGGGCTGCTGCCTCTCACCCCTGATTTTCAACATTTATATAGAAAAAGCCCTTAAAGACTGGGAAAGATCATGCTGTGGAATGGGTGTTCAAATCGGGGATGATGTCATCTACAATTTGCAGTATGCCGACGATCAAGTAATAATCGCATCGGATCCGGATGATGTGAGCTATAAGATGAGGAAGTTGCTGGACATATATTCCAGATGGGGGCTGAAAATCAGTAAAAATAAAACAGAGTATATGGCTTTCAACGCTCCAAATTTACCACTTGAAATCGATGACTGGACACTCAATGCTTGCAAGCAGTTCAAGTACCTCGGATGCTGGCTCTCTTCTGGAGGAGGTGGTGAGGGTAACATCGAACATAAAACAAACATGGGGGAAAAAATAATAAGTTCGATAAATTCCACCCTAGGGGGTAAGGAAATAAGATCGAAGGCTAAAAAGAAGATCTGCGATTCCTTCGTAGAAAGCGTAGCCACTTACGGATCAGAGGTTTGGACGCTCACGAAAAAGGCGGAGAATAGGTTGCTTTCCATGGAGATAGATTTCTGGAGAAGAAGCTGTGGTATATCGAAAACTAAGCGGATCCCCAACGCAGCAATTAGTTACAAGGTCGGATGTCAAAAGAACATCCTTTACCAGATCGCAACGAAAAGGTTAAAGTGGTATGTATGGCCATTTAATGGGGATGGAGAAAAACCGCTGGCCAAAGAAAATTCAAAACTATATACCACCTGAAAGAAGAATGACCAAGGCATGGCAGCCAGAGGACTCCGTGAGGGGGATTGGATGGACAGAGAGCAGTGGCTTTTGGGTATTGGAGATATGACTCCTTAAGTTGTAAAAAAACTCCAGGAATAAAAATCGCCATCAAATGAACAATAAAAAAAATGATTGAAATTTAATTTGACATGAATGCCTTTTATTAGCTTATACCTTTCTCTATTAACATGTAAAACAATAAATAAAATTACACTACTTATTGTGTATGTATATTGGCGAGGAGAGTACAATATTCAAGAAAGATATATCATAATTCATATAATCCTTGAAAGAATTGATGATTTTTCATTTAAAAAATCAATCTTCCAACATTCAATGCATTTATCTGGTTTTGCCTTCCCTTTCTTTCCCTTTCCCTTGCGTTAGACCCTAGTTTCTTAAATTTATAAAACATGCTTATCTTCTTGCTTCGGGATCCTTTTCAATTCAATATTTCACCTAAGAATCTCCTTGAGATCCCTTATCACTCAAAGAGGGATATAAGATTAAAGAATCATCTTCTAGTCCCTATGAAGGGCGTGAATGAGTAAGAAGGGGAAGGCAGTGCGAAGAAAAGGGAACACATGAAAGGAAATAAACCTGCAGTATATGAACCTGAATGTCTGATTTTAACATAATTTCATATTTCTTATTTGTACAAGGTATAACTTTTTTTTTTTTCTTTTTTGCCCAATAGTTACGAATTTAAATGTATATAATCCATATTATTTTGCTATAAAATTTATAATCTTATTTTTACTCAGGAAATAAAATAAACAAGGATGGTTATACTAGTACTTATTGTATGACTTTTATCACCAACAGTCATATTATCAGCGCACAAAATATCACAGCTTGATTCAAAGAAAGTGTTCTACACACAAAAATATGAATTCATTAATAAAGCGGTTTAATGGCAGACACCTTAGACGTTAAGAACTGGTCAACGCATAGGTGGGATGTATGTTTAAAAATGCATTTAATAATTACCTACTGTTAGTATTTGAATAATTTTATGGATTATTTGTTTTTCACCAATTGTTTATGTAATTTATTACTTAAGCCGTTAACAGTGAAAAAATAGTTACTAAAAATAGAACAACTTTTTAGTTTTGTCATAGAAAGGAAGTAATTAATTATACCAATAGGATAGAAAGAGGAGTAAGTCAAAACTGGCAGTTATTTAGTTTCTATGAATGCTGCTAGTTACTATTTTTCACTTTCATGTTTAGTTTCAAAGCCTCATTTGATCTCAAATGAAATCTGTACATGATGCATCTTGTATCTATACATTTATAATTTTTATTTGGCTTTTGTGAGCTAAAGTTTTGGAAAAAACTTTAGCTCTAGTTATAAAAAAAAAAAACGTTCCAATTTTTCTTATTTGAAAGTTATGTATTTACAAAAGTGTATTTTTATATGTTTTAAATTAATTTGAGCTCAGTCAACAGAGCTCAAGTTTTTTCTTTTAATAAATCAGAGCGAAGCTTACGTATTTTTTTCACTCTTTCTTATTTGTATTCAGCTGCTGCTCTGATCGTTTCAACCTGTTGCAGCTCTTGTCGTGACGCTTCTTCAACATTTCATTTAGTACAGTTTTCCGACTTTTCTTGGACATTTCAGTAATTTGCAACACGGTTAAAAATAAAATAAAACTTTTTTGTTTTGTTTGTTGGAAGAGAAATCTAAAAAATCGTTGAAACTTCCATAGTAATATTAATTTGGTTAGAATAGAGTATGAAATCAGTTTTTAAAATTGACGAATTAGTATTTGATCTCACATTTTCCTTAATAACTCACCGATCCCAGAGATAGACAAAGTACAGTACCTTGCACTTACATTTGTAAGGAGAATGACATGGGGTCCTCTCATAAAGATAAAACGCCAATCACTAAGTCTTAAACTCAATATAATGTATTCGCTATTCTGAAAAAAACTGCAATTTAGAAATCAGACAAAAATTAAACACGTGCACTTACTTAGTAAAACCAGTATGGATGGATATATGGATTAAAAATTTACAGCATCGCTAAATATACTCACAGAAAACGACTATAAAATGTTCAGTCAAAAATAATAATATCCGGCACAACAACTCGTCACCAAGTCTGGGCCTCGTCCAGCATTTCCCGCCAATCAGCTCTATCCTGCGCAGCAACTCTCCAGTTTCTAGCATTAAGAAGGGTACGTGGATCCTCCACTACAGCTTCCATCCACCTCACCTTTGGTCTCCCTACTCTCCGTGTGCCATGGATTCCCTCTGTGAGAATCTTCTTAGGGGTCCGAGTGTCCTCCGTCCGTGCCACGTGACCTGCCCATCGCAGTCGGTCAAGTTTGATTGTTCTGACAACATGTGAGATCTTATACAGGTCGTATATCTCTCTGTTGTACCGCTTACTCTTTATTCATCCCACTTTTATTGGTCCGAAAATCTTCCTCAGGATGGTCCTCTCGAAGGTTAAGAGCCTTTTCTCGTCTGCCATTGTTTTGTCAGTCAAAAATACCTAGATTTATCACCAAAGCATCATGGTATGTCAATAACAAAACTTTGCATACGGAATTGAAAATACCAACGGTTAACAGACACATATGAACATACTCCAAACGCTTTCAAGAATAACTATACAGACACAAGCCCATTGACAGAACAAATGATATGACTGCCATGCCTGAGAACTCTACGAATCAAGACTAAAAAAAGGTGTAGACTAAAAAAACGTGGATGAGAGATCTATTCTTCTTCTTCTTCTTCTTTTAGTGGCGCGACAGATGCTTAAAGTGATCCTTGGCCTGTTAATCTCCAAGCTCCATCTACTTCGATCCTGTGGATGTATGGAACTTATTCTCAGTTTCTTGAGATCTCCCAGGGCGCTATCCTTCCACCTGCCCCTGGGTCTCCCACTACGCCTCACTCCGTCAGGGCAGTTCTCGAACACTCTTCTAGCATTTCTTTCATCTTCCATTCTCAGCAAGTGACCCAGCCACTTCATCCTCGTAACCGGGCGAAAGATGAGATCGTCATGTCATCATAGCTTTCACATAACTCTCTGCTTTTTCTTATGCGCCATACACTATTTTCCTGGACGGGCCCTACGATGCGTCTGAGGACACGCCTTTCGAATCAATCCACTAGATGTGCATCCTTCTTGTTTAGGGTCCATGTCTAGCAAGCATATGTCACTATTGGCCGAATCAGAGATTTATAGAGAGTGAACTTAGTTTTGAGGTCGACATTTTTGCTTTTCAGCAAAATGGTAATAGCAAAGTATGCCCAATTCTCAGCCAGTACTTTTCTTCTGATTTCTTCTGTTTCGTCTAGTTTGTCGTTAATGACAGAGCCAAGGTATTGGAAGCTGTTCACCACCTCGAAGGTATGTGTTCCCATTACGTAGAGTTGTTGCCGGCGAATTTGCTGATTTTGCATTCCTCTTCTCAGCACCATCAGTTTCGTTTTTTCCTCATTTATTTTTAACCCCAACTTTCCTGCTTCCGACTCGAGCCTTTGCAGGTTGTCCTAATACTAGGTAATGTCCTTCCAATAATTACCGCGTAATCTGCATAGATAGGCAAGTACCTGCGTAAGTCGAATAAAAATATTCTCGCCTCCAAGTAATCCTGCTCTTTTCATGACTGCCTTCAGGGCAGTGTTGAATAGTAAAGAGGCAAGAGGATCTCCTTGTCTTAGACCATTTTTCATTTCAAACTGTTCCGACAGGCCCTCTCTAATGCTTACTCGACAGTATGTTTTTCATCGTGCACTGTACGAGTCGTATTAGTTTCCCAGGAATCTCCATCTCCTGCATGACTCTGAACAATTCTTCCCTTATAATTGAGTCATATGCTGATTTAAAATCTATGAACAGTATCCTCATTGTCTGGTCGTACTCCTTCATTTTCTCGCAGATATTTTTTAAAGTCCATATCTGATCAGTGGTCGACCTGTTACTTCTGAAGCCTCCTTGGTAATCCCCCAGATTCCTCTCCATATATGGCAGAAGTCGATTATATACTGCTATTGAAAAAACCTTGAATGCCGTGCTGAGGAGTGTTATTCCTCTGTGGTTAGAGCATATCAAGGGGTCGCCCTTTCTCTCAAACACTGGTACAAAGATGCCTTCGCACCACTCCTTGGGTATTGTTTCTTCTTCCCAGATCTGTGCTATTAGCTCGTGGAGTTCTTTTTCTAGCTCACTTCCAGCTTTTTTGAACAGCTTTTTGGGGAGACCATCTATTCCGGATGCTTTCCTGTTCTTCAATTTTTCCACTATTTCCTCAACATCCTCCACATCTGGCGGGATGTGTTCGTCACCAGGTTCCTGGCTTGCTCTTCCCTCTATTCCGGATAGAGGAACTCTTTCCGTTTCTGCGTTCAGCAGATTGCAGAAATAGGGTTTCCATCTGTCCAGCACATCGTCAGGAAGGATCTATTACCATAGGAAATTAAATCAATTCACACGAGAGGTCCCGATGGGCACTTTTCTTCTGCATATCAATCCGTGTTATTTTACTGCCTGGCCAATCTGTTTATTGTCAATTATTTGAACATTTTACCCTTACTTGACAGGTGTGGATAAAAACATGTATAAACAAAAAAAATAGTCAATCAAATCACTTGTTTTTAAAAATATTTGTTATATAACAAGCTTCATTAACTAATTATGTCTACATTCCATCAAAAGTAAAGTTCTGTTTCACATAACATTTAGTTATTAAGTCATAAATGTATAAAGTATTGTTTTTCTCTAAATTATGACATTATAATTTTTTAGGTTCCTGAAAACAATAGCCACCTTAAAGCTTAGTTAGGGTTAGGATAACAAGGATGTCTTTGACTCATCCGAGTCTGTTCATCCATGGACATTTTTTTCTTTAATCTTACAATAGTTCAATTAGGCTTGAAAATATTTTCATTCAGAAAATTTCTATTTGATAACATCAAAAGTGTTCTTTAATACATTATTTTTTTAATTAATGAATATAAAATAGGTTATATTGAATATATATGTTTTTCAATGTTTTTCTGTTTTTTTAACATATTCTTCAGGCAGCATTTTAATGCTCTCAAATAGAGCTTACTTTTGAGTGAGTCTCTTTCTGTACTTTTTTTTCAAGTCAAAGCAGCCCAACACTTGTTGAAACTGCCTCTCCTTTCTCGGGCCCCCTTCCCCTTCAACTTGATTACTTTTCTCTTCTGCGTTTGCGGGGTTTTAATTTTTTTTTCTGTCTCTTATAGTCACTGCCTTAATGTTAGTACTTCGCATCCTGTAATTTACTCACTGATTATATGAATATCCCTGTGCACTGGGTACTATAACAAGTTCGATTACAGCTTGGTTGCCAAGTGAATTTTTAACTTACATGCTAGCTCTGCCTAGTAATTTTAAATCCTTATACCTATACCACTATAACTCACGAAGGGTCCGGGATTCAGCACAAGATAGTGACTGTACTGTTTCTTAGACAACCGTTGGGCAGGGCCCTATATCACGCTCAACCACCAGAATCCCCCCTTTTTCTTGGGTACACAATTATAGAGGCCGAGTGTGCCCCAAGAGGATCCTAGATCCCTATGATCCATCTCCAACCGTTAACGGATTAAATAAAATCTGCAAGCGAGCTGGATTTGAACCCACGACCTTAGGCACGGCAATTCAGCATTCTATCAGTGAGCCATTCACAAAAAAATCCGTTTTGTTTCCTCTCTTTTTACTCACTATGAATGTTTTAAAAATTAAAAAATGGTAAGTTATTTACATTTAAATACTTCTATGGAAGATAAGTTGGTTTAATATAAGGACAAGTTGACAAAAATAAGGATAACATACTTTTATTGGCCCGAGTTTGCTTGTTCAGAGTTTGTTTGTTTTTCTTAACATTTATGTAGAACATCTTTGTGTAGAAGAATTGTGTAGAAAATAGACTCGAAAAACTTTTTAGAAAATAACACTGCAATATTATTGGTAGAACATTTAACATGTTTTAGTTTTTCATTTAAGGTCTTGGAATAAGGTTGATATTTCAGACTAAAGTCTAAATTTTTGTTAGATGTCCAGCAGGCATTTGAACCTTATTGGCGTGAATGTTTTAGTGTATGTCCAACTGAATTGAAGAAACTTTTCTGTTTGTTATTATTCATTACGTTAAAACCTTTGGTTTTTTTTGTATGTTCATGTTACTTTATAATAATTACAGTATATCTGTTTTTTACTATTTTTTCATGTTTTTTATATTTGAATCAAATACAAGCAAACCCCAATTAAAACTAGAATCTATTATAGCATGATAATCAGAAATATTGTTAGGGGCTACTGGTATTAAAATAAATTAAACAACAAAAAAAAGTCAAGATTCTAATATTTATTAACAAAATGATAAAAAGAATACAATTAAACTATTAACAATTAAATTATTAAACTAATATAAATTTACAATAACAATTTTCTAAATATTTATTATAACCTAGGCCGATTTAATTATTACAATAATATAAGATATTTCTAATTCTAAATGACTTAACTATTTACATAAGCTTGTACAAATACCATAAAATTACAACTACTACTTAACTAATTAACTATTACTAATTGGCACTACAGTTCACTAATTAAAGTCCATCGACCGTAAGATTCTCCAAATATAACAAACTGACTCACATTAATACACAGAAACGGTTTATTACACTCACGAGACTGTCACAGTTCACTGATACACTTATCACACTGACACTCACTTATCACTAGTTCATCACAGTGCCTGGTCTGCTCTCCAACTGACTTGCTCGAGGCGAGGGGAATATTTAAATAGGCAAGGCCGAACATTCTAGAACACGGAAGTATGGGAAGAATGTTCTGGGAATGTCGAGAACCTTCTTGATCTCCCCCGACAAAAGGAGGCGTTCGAGAAGGTTCAAATCCAATCTTAACTTCTCCCACTTAAGCTTAAGACGTTAATCCCGTGTTTCCGTCTTCCTCTCTGTGACCGTAACAATATGTTAAATAATAATTTATCAAATTGAAAAAAGAACGAAAGAAATATCTGGTTAAGAACATTAAAACAGCCGCAGATAATAAAAGAATGCATAACCTAAGGCAGAATGGTGTGAGCATTATCCGACGAGTTTATGGTCTTAGGTGCCGTTATTTAGAGCTGATGTGGCTAACAAACCCAAACGGTTTATTGGTTTCTTTGTGACCGCTAAATTTAATTTGTGGTTTGGCTAAACGGATTTTCAAGCTGATAATGTTTTGATCTTTATACCTTCTTCAATTCTTTTTCGACTGAAGCGAACTATATTTTTAACTTAGTCTATAGGTATGGGTTTTAATAAGAGTACGTCCTTAGTCTTTTTTTTATAATGAATATTCCGAGGGGAACGAAATAGTAATACTCATATAAAAATTGTTAATAAGTATGATAATGTATTTATATTATAATTATTACATTACCTAGTTGTTTGTTCATTTAATGCCACTTTCTGCTATAGTGGTTAATCAGACAATGCTACAGAGGGAGTACTAAATTTGGTTTTTCAAGTTTAATTATGGTATTTGTTCTGCAGGTTGTTGCTTCCAGTTGAGTTACAAGTTTCAATAATTATGGGTGATGACGAATAAGAGAACATAATTATGTGCAATGAGTAGGTTCAGGTGATCATGTGTTTATTATTATTATATATCATATATGAAATTAAAGTATCAACAAACATTCCGAAGAATAGATAATATAGGTTTGTTGAAACTTTCATTTCTAGGTGAAATGATTACTGAAGTAAACGAATTTCACCATGATTACATTCTCTTTTCCATACTAAAGCTCATGTTGTATTATGTTGTATTTTTGGAAATTATTAAATGAGAATGGAGTGAAAATTTAAAGCTTGTTCTGACACAACTCTAAGCGACTCGACTGCGGAATAATTACCATGAAAGGGATTTTAAAAGATTACCAGAGATATCGCACAGGCTCGGAAATTCCATTTTACGTCCCTTTCAAAGTATAACCAACTATTTTTTACTCCCTTTAAAAAACACCAGGGCCATTTGTCGGTTTACGAATACTCTACATTTGTTATGCTAACCACTGCACCATAGGTGCACTATCAGAAGTGTTAGTCTATAGGTACTGTTTTCAAAGTAAGTGTTAAGGCCAGATAGCTTCTTTGTTTTACTAAAAGGCTGTTTATTTTAATCGTAAATAAAACAATAAATATTTTGTAAAAGAAAAGAACATTCTTCTTTAATTTTAATATCACCTCTTTTTTTGTAAATATAATAATGTAAACATTTATTTTCATATTGTTATTATGTGATTATTATTATTATTGTTTAAAAAAAATAGAATAAGTTAATTTTATTTATAAGTTTAAAATAAAACAGACACATTCCGATGGTGGATTCGATCGGCTATTGTTTACTTCGCCTATATCGAGCGAGAGAGTGCATATTATAAACAATAGTGCAGTTGTTTTGGTGGACTTGAACTAGACTAATTCGCTGCCCCACTGCAGTTGGGAATCAGTTCAAGTACAGTATTGGTCTGGCAGTAGATTCGACTACATCGCATTGATTTCGAATCCTCGCGCGCCCTGTTTGAGTGAGGAACTGTGTTAGGGGCGTGATTAGACTAAATAAAATTTAATATGAAGTAAATCGAAGTACAACGGGAATGTGAATGAAATCTCTGATATTAACATAGCGTTTATTAATTTTAAGGACATATGAATATCTTTCTCTTAACTAAGCAAATATACAGGTGATTAATGATCAAACTTAATAATAGCAGCTATACAAGGACTTACAAACTAAACATGCAAAATAGCGATCTAATGAACAAATATGATTAATTACTAATACTAAAAATTAACATAGCGGTGAATAGGAGCGATAATAATCATTAACAGAGATTGTTCCATGCTAGCATTATGGCCAAGATATAACAAATAAATATGAACGATATAATGAAGAATTTAAGTGATCACGGCCTGGAGGTTTAATACGATTAATTAGCTTGAATCGTCCTTTTGGTATCATATAACCACAATGAGTTGTTGATTATCAGAAGCAGTATTAGTCGGCGATTTGAGGCCTTATGATAATGAAATGGGACTTACGAGTTGTGTGTTCTATATGCCCTCTTATCACTTTTTCTGGTGTCTCAGCAGAGCTCCGGGTGCGTGACAGGCTGCAAGACCTCCTGGACGCTGGACGTTCTCAATAAAGAATATCGGCTTGAAAAGGCAAGCGGTCGTAACTGCGAAGGTCTAGTAGAACAGTCCGGCTCGGCGGCCAAACAGCAAGTGCCCGGGCCGCTCCAAGCGTCGCTCCCCCTCTCTTTCGATTTTAGCGGTAAAGTATATTTCCGATCTGAGAGGCAAGGATCGGTTTGTTCCTACAGGAGGGTAGTACAGGTCCGCGGCTAAACATTCCCCCGCCCATGGCAAGAAAGTGGCATTATTGAGAGGGTAAAGGACATATGCGGGTGATTGGGCGCTTTATGATGCCGGAAGTGGTTCGGAGGCTAGCGACTCGGGCGATACCGTCCGTTCCGGGGTGCGATTCGGTAACCCGAGCTAATGGCCAACGCAGAGGAGGCGAGTTATCGGTTTGGATCAGCACGAGAGCGCCGATAGTTAGTTCGATGGCGGATTCCGTCCAGCGGGATCGCTGCTGGAGTGTGTGCAGGTATTCGATGGCCCATCGCTTCCAAAAGGACTGATGTATCTTGTTAGTGAGTTTCCATCGCGCTACGCGATTGATGGGCACCTCAGATAGGTCCTGAGTGGGGGGAGCGGTTATCGGTCGACAGATAAGAAAGTGTCCTGGAGTTAAGGCTTCGAAATCATGAGGGTCGGATGAAAGCGCACATAAGGGTCTGCTATTGAGTACGGCTTCAATCGGAGTAAGTAGGGTTGAGAATTCCTCGAATGATAAAACTTGAATACCCATTACGGTACGGAGATGACGTTTGGTAGATTTAATAGCGGCTTCCCACGAGGAATGGGGAAGCTGCCGAATGGGGAGCCCTGGGAGGAATAAAATGCCATTGAATGCCCTCGCGCGAGGAATGTTGAACAATGGTTTCTTGAGTATTTACATCTCGAAAGAAACGACCGACTTCGCTAATTTGACGGCTAGCTCCTACAAAGTTGGTTCCGTTATCGCTGTAGACATCTGAAGGGCGTCCCCGTCTACCACAAAAACGAGCAAAGACGGCTAGAAAGGCTGTGACGGATAGTTCGGAAGTGAGTTCCAGGTGAATGGCTTTAGTGGTGAAACAAACAAAGGCACAGATACATGCCTTGGTTACGCGGCATCCTCGGATGCGAGCAGAAGATACGGAAAAAAGGCCTGCGTAATCAATTCCTACCTTTGAAAATGGGTATGTGGGTGTGATACGATCACGGGGCAGGCGTCCCATGGTGGGAATGAGTGGTTGAGGTTTAACGTGGAAACATTTGTTGCATTTAGCGAGGCGATGGCGAACTACGTTTCTCCCGTCCAATATCCGGAATCGCTGACGAATAAAGGAATGCGTAGCAGAGGGACCAGCGTGCAAATTGTGACAATGAGCCTGATCAAAATCAAATCGGTTTGTTCCTACAGGCGGGTAGTACAGGTCCGCGGCTAAACAAACTGTATGGACCTTTTCGCTCGCCCTGACAAGGTAAATTCCAATCATTTTGTCTGAATCCTTGCTCGCCCTGCCACAGTGAGGATCTTTCCTGTACATTTTCGCTCTCCCGCTGATGAAAATCCTCTGTCGTCTCAACCATCCAGATTGCCATGTCGAGTGTCTATTATCTACGAGAATCTACTGTGATAGACAGATAAGAGTTTTTTATTTATATCTTTTCAACTTTGTATTTATTTGTAACTTCATTTTCTTATTATAAAAAACGTCTAAATTGTTCTTTAATTCCATCACTTGTTTATTTTCTATTATCAAAAGTATTAGTTGTTAATTTATAATAGCGTTTTCTATTGTTGGTTTTAATAAATGGTTACATTTAAATGACATGCGATCTGGTGTAATTGAATCAGTGTGTATTTTTTTCATATATATCCATTTCGGAGCTCTCATCGAAAGAACTATTAACTATTCCGAGTTTGCTCAAACAGTAGGTATGCCTTTCGTCTGTTGTTTTCCATTGAATTTATTGACTTGAAATAAAATTGCAGTCGTAAAAGTACAATAACAGCCGTTCAGGTTTGATTATTTATTTTAAACTTAAGTAATATTAGAAGAAAATGGTCCGGGTGAAGGCAAGAACAAATTCTCTTAAATAGGGAGAACTGTTTTGGAAAGCTAACGTTTCGATTCACATTGCAGGACTTCTTTAGGGCAAAATATACAAAATACGGAATAATTAAAATTATATATGGTAAATATTAAAAATACTACTATAAAAATAAAAATAAAGGCATCAAGGTATCTGTGTGATGAAACATAAAGATGGAGGGGACCCTGAGATAAATTATAATCAATAAGTAATAAAGAAGGTTATAACAATTAATCTAATACAGGCGAAATACAAAAAGAAATAATTATTCCCATTGTTTTGTGTATTTATCTAGTTCTTATTGTATTTATATAGTTCTACCAATTTAAGGGAATTTTTTTACCTCCACCCGGGCAATTTTCTTCCACATTTGTTTTTCATCTCTTATAAACATTTTTTGTTGTTTTTTGTAGATTTATAACATTCTCTTTCTTTTATTTTAACTTTTTCGTTGTTGTAAAGCTCAGAAACTTTAATTTGCCAGAATATAGGATTAAATTGTAGGCTAATGTGGTGGTAAATCAAGCTAGAAACAGGATTAGCGCTATATACAACACACTCCTATGTTACGTGACGATGACAATGGAGCCGTATGCAGCAGACAGACAACTAATTAACCTAAGGCATCGGGAAACCTGAGAGCATTAGCAGGATGACGCCATTACCGTAAATCCCTTTCATGGAGGACCGTTGCACCGGCTTGCCTGTCAACTTTATGCGTTATCGCATGACACAATTGTTATCGATAAATTAACACTCAAATAACATCAATGTATTTGATTGACGTGTAAATTCATTTCATACCCGTAAACTTTCCTTTGAAAGCGGTTTTGTGTAGGTAATAATAAAAACTTTTTATTTAAAAAACTGTGAGTCTCCCTTTTCGCTTAGAGGCTGCCTAACCCTACTGTTCCAATTGTTTATTGGCTCGAGCCTTCGAGGTGGTGGGATGTTTCTTGGGTGCATTATTCATATTTGTTTTGCTGTTATTCTCTTTCTACCCTGAGGATGCCTGAATGGGCGAAATATTGGACAGATAATAAATAGTTTGGAGACTATTTATTAAATAGGCTTTTCGTTGGAATTTTTCCACGGTCTTAACATAGTTTAATATGTTATCATATTAAATGAAAATTAATTTTAGTGATTTTTTTATGAGTTTAAACTTGGAAACTCAGCAGCCCAAGCTGCAAGAAACATTACCACTTTGTTCGGGGACGGGTGTTGTCGCGAACGGATTCTCCCACGTCTAATCAGATTTGCTTGGAAAAAATCAATTGTTTCTTTGGGGTGGTCAATAGCAGGAATATTTAATTTCTCATTTCTAACCAGAGGCGAAAGTATCACATCCACATCGTACTGCAGGGATTTTGACATAATTCAGCAAAAAAACATATACATCGACCATCCTGTATTTGTTAATCGGAAGAGACCTATACTCTAAAATGACAATGCCCCAGACCTTATGCTTCGCGACAGATAGTGAAGAAACCAAAAGAGCTGGATTATAAAGTGCTCTCACAACCTCCTTATTCAACAGACTCATTTTTTACAGGTTTCCATCTGTTCAGAAATTTGTCTAATTTCAGTAAAGGTAAATTTTTCAAGAATCATTATCAAGTCAAAAATGGTTCTTCAGAGGTTATTTTATCACAAAACCCTGATTTTTTCAGTCATGGGATTAAGAATTTGATTGAAGCCGGGAAAAGTGTTTAGAAAATGAGGGTGTCAATTTTGAATAAGAATGTTTCAATTTCGTAAAGTTGTATTACTTAATAGTCTTTCCTTCGTTGTTTTAGAAATTTCATATGAAACGATCCAATAATTATGTGATGGAATGAATCATAAGCAAATGCAAACTATAATCATAAGTAAAAATCAAAATATTGATGCGGGATTCCAAATAATAACCCTCTTAAAAAAGAAGATACAACTTATCTGGGATATATTATAGAACTTATCTGGGATATTTCACACGTTTCTTCTGGGACCGCTGAAACGAAATCAGGTCTCGCATAGAGAACGTTTACATATATGTTAATATGTCAATGTTTTTGTTATGCATATTTGATTTTATAGTGGGAATGTTCATATCGTTGTGTATGGTGTGATTTGAAATATACCACGGTGCATTAACAGTTTTTCTGAGAATTTTTGACTGTGTTGTTTATATCTTGTGTATGTGGACTTTAGGAAAAAGCTACTGTAGCGGCGTAAGCCATTGAATGCAGAGAGCTCTATGGCAGGCGGAGATGGCTTGTGAGGAAATAATGAAAAAACTCAAAGGATTGGATATTATAATTAATCCCAAAGAAGACCGACTGTATTATTCTCTCCTTCCAAAAGAAAGGCGCCCTCTACCTAAGGTATATAGAGTAGCAGGCAGAGAAAACAAACGCGAACTCGGCGTCACCCTCGACCGGCACTTGACGTTGTCCCAAGATTGTAATAAGAAGAGCAGGACAGTTAGAACCAAATTTTATAGGCTTAATCACCATTTAGCCTCACCGAATTTATCACTCCGCCTCAAACTACTGATCTATAAGACAGTTATTACACCGGCATTCTTTTATGGAGTGCCTATGTTGAATAATATTTCTTCGTCAACAACTTCAAAAAGGCTCCAACGATTTCAAAACCGTATACTGAGGCGTATAGTTAGGCACACTTATCTACAAAAGATGAAATCATACATAATACACGACACCCTCGTACTCCAGACGGTAACGGACTTCTTCGACGGAAATTCTTTGATAGCCTCCAACACTGCACGAACCCATTATTCAACACACTTATACCGACATCCCGGCCTCAGCGCTGGCAAATACTTGTAACGTACAGACACTCAACGTGGACTGAGTAAACTACTAACCAACTCTAAATAGAAGTAACTAGTGGGTCCCATCACTAGACCCCCCACTCCTACCATTCAATTGAAAATCAGAAAACCCTATTCACCTTCATCTCTTAAAATCCACCTGGTGTAGTAAAAGAGATCCCTTATATCATATTAATATGTTATTGTGAAAAAATAATAAAGGTCAAGGGGCTAACAATCGTAATTCATTCTAAGGAATAATTATTTCCACCCAGAGTTACGGTGTTTTGACTTTTAAAACATTATAAAAACTCTTTAGTGTGCCATTTTCAATTGGTTTGTGTTTATATTTTTCCCGTGTGGAAAGAATTGTATTTCCAATTGCCTTTACGATTCAGTTGTACGATTGAAAAGTATTGTAGAAAATTTATTGTGGAAATTCATTTAAAGTTCAGTTTTTCCCATACCGGAAAGTAAATAATAGAATGGAGCAATAATTTAAATTGAGTTAAAAGTAAAGGAGGGATTTCTTTTTCAACTCTATTAATTTTATATTAATAGAGTACTTAATATTTATACTTTAGCAAATATGTTTTTAAACCTATCTTATACTGATATTTCTTTTAAAAACAATAATGTAAATTTACGTCTACTTTATAATATTTTTTAAGAAGTAAGTTCAATGTTTTTGGGTCACAATATCTTGTTATCAATCAAACGGACAGACGGTTATTTATTTTCTATTGCTAATGAATTACCGAATTTAATAATTTAAATAAATAAAACATATAATTTATGGATAATATGCACAATATCAATCTGCTGCTAATTTCGGAGTCAGAATTTTATAAATTTAAACCATGATTTCAGCTACTGATACTTCACAAGACGTTGCTTTACGATTCGTTTTGTCCTTCTCAGCACCGTTGTGTTAATCAATAGGCGCTGAGTAAGTTTGCAGGTAATATCTTTAAACCATAGTTATGTTGATGGTTTTGGCAAAACAAGGGAGATGGATTAATAGTCGTTCCAATATTTGTTAAGAAAAGTACCCTGCGTGGAGGGATTACCAAACTTGGTAGGATGTCTTTGGCAAGTTTAATGGGATTTGCCCTCCCCGAACGATTCCCTGGATTGGAAATGGCATTCCTTTTGTTAACTGAACGTGTGGAGAACTTGAATTGCTTTGTTAATCAACTAATCCAATAACTAGTCAAAAGTCTTCTTAGTTGGGAAATCAGAGTTCTTCTTCTTACGTTATTCTTAATAATGAACGATCCTTAAGACTTAATTAAGGTTTTAAATAGCATCTGATTTGTTTACACACTAATCTAACAATTAGGTTTTTATCAGTAATTATCTAAATTTAATTTTTTTATTAACTTATCAAAATTGACAAATTATCTTTAACGACTATTCATTCATTTCATCTTATTTGACAATGCTCTAGAGAGGACCTCTTTCTACTTGTACTATTGTATATTCGTTATGCTATTACAAACGTTCATTTAAATCAGTAAAAATTACAACATTTACAACATGTAGATTCTTCGATTCTACACAAAATCGATAGCCATCATCCAATATTTAGATTTAGAGATAATCTATGAATTAATAATTGAAATTCAATCCGTTTATAGTTTTATATAAATCTATCTCACATGTCAACTGTCATGGCGTCGGACGAGGCAGATTTCTTAGAAGCTCTCGAGTTTTTAAATAGTCTTACGCAGTTGAAGATAAAAGATAAAAGAGGGTATTTATAGACGTATTGACTCCTTGAAATTAATATTTGGGCATCTCCGAAGAGATAACGAGCGGTTGGAGAGTGAAAGGAAAGAGATCTTGAAATTAACCTCAACACCACGTTTTGCCGTTGCCCCTTCTTATGCAGAAATAACAGGTAACAAAAGACCTACAGTTAAAGAATTTAAAGTGTTCATATAAAAAGTAAATCCGGATAGTACAGATGATACAAAAACCCTTTTCAAGAACGCTATTAATCCCAGAAAGTTAAGAGTTGGGATAATAACATTACGAGGGACCAAGAACGGAGGTTTAATTATAGGTTCAGAAGCAGAAGCCGATCTTAACCTTATCAAAAATGAAATCGTCAGTAAGCATGGCAACAATTTGATAGTGAAAACTCTGAAAAAAAACAACCCTATAGTTATAATAAAATATATTCCTCAAGACTTAAAAAAATAGGAAATAGTCCCAACAATTATTGAGCAAAATAGGTTACAAGAGGAGGACTTGAAACTAAGAACAATTCTGTCGAACCAGCACAGGAACACAGATGGAGGTTCACTGATTAAAATATGGAAGCACGCAATTGTGGAGATAACTCCCAAAGCAAGAAAGTTGCTGGCTGGCAGGGCGTTCGTGGACATGGTGACCTGCTCCGTGGAAGATTATCACTCGGCTCCGAGGTGCTACGTCTGCTCCAGGATCCATTCTATTATTTCCGGTACTTTCCGGTATGAGAAAAACTGAACTTTAAATGAATTTCCACAATAAATTTTCTACAATACTTTTCAATCGTACAACTGAATCGTAAAGGCAATTGGAAATACAATTCTTTCCACACGGGAAAAAATATAAAATATTTTTTCAGTGATATCTTTGTTGTAGGAGTATGGTTCCTGAATCAGTAAAATGTCTAATTGTTTCTTGTTTATAATTTGTTGCAGTAAATTTGTACAGTATTTAGAATGTTTAGTATTTAGTTGTAAAACGTTCATGTTTATATTACTAGAACAAGTCACTTGAAAACATATGTTTACTTTTACACATTTTCCTATTCGTTTCAGTACAACTCAAAAGTGTTACCTTATAACTATTAACTGGATACAGCAAGTTCCAGATGAAAGCAGTTGAAAGTTGTTGGTTAATTTCTGCTATTGATGACTTTATAAATGTATTTGTTGTATTTAGATATGATTTAATTAGAAATGTTCCACTATTCTTAATATTTTTAATATTGATTAGCATATAACTTACTATCAAATTTATACTATTTACTTTTAAACAATTTATTAGTAAATTGCTTTTTATATAGTTAAGAGTTTTACAGGCTAACGATAATCTACCATTATTGTAGTTATTTAGTTTGTCAGTCATAGTCTGTATTTGCAATTATTCTATCTAAAGCCGCCTTGTAAGAAGGACAATTTCTAGATAATGCAGGGTGATTAGAATCTACTTTCCTCTTAATATTTACTCTATTATTATGACTCACACAATTGATGCATTTGTGTGCCTCAGATCGGCACTCCCTCAGGCTGTGGGGCTCCGAGCAGAGCGGGCACGTAGGCTGGAAGGCCGGGTTGATCTCTCTGGCCGGACGGTTGATCTCTAAATAAAAAAGATCAACTTCTAGTTATCAGCCTTGACATAAAAGGGGCTTTTGACAATGCTTGGTGGCCTGCTATATTAAATAATCTCAAAAAATATAGGTGTCCAAATAATTTATATTTATTGATTAGAAATTTCCTTGAAAATAGACGGTCTATTTTTACAACGAATACCATCTCCTGCTTAAAAACTCTAACGCTAGGAACACCACAAGGATCATCTCTATCGCCCATTCTTTGGAACATTTTGGTTAATACAATTTTCGACATTGACTTACCAACTGACTCAAAATTAATTATTTACGCCGACGATATATTAATTTTAATCAGAGGAAATTGTTTTCAAAATTTAAAACAGATAGCAAACACAACATTAATCAAAATACATGAGTGGACAAAAACATGCAAGTTAGAACTCAACACAAGGAAAAGCAAATACATTATTTTTAGCAGAAAAAGGTATTTACCGGATTTAGACATTGTCATTGGCAATGAGCAATTGGAGAGCACTCAAACATTGACCTTTCTTGGCGTAGAGTTCGATAGAAAAATGAGGTGGTCGAAACACCTAGAAAGAGTATACGTCAGGACTATGCAAACAGTCAACTCCCTGACAATTGCTGCAAGAACAACCTGGGGCCTCGGGGCTGAAAGTTTGAAGACAATATACGAGGGGGCATTGATTCCCAAAATGCTTTACGCGGTGTCGATTTGGCATAGAGCAATTGAGAAAAAATGCCATCTACGGAAACTTCAGAGACTACAAAGAATCATAGGTATCAAGATTGTCAAGGCATATAAAACTATATCATATGACGCAGCTTGTGTCTTAGCAGGAATTGTACCCATCGATCTTAAAATTAGTGAAATCGTACAACTCTCATCGATTAAATTGCGTAACGATAACTTTAGAGAAATCGAACATAACATGATAGAAAGGGAATCTGAACCATTTGATTGGTTACACCCATCAACATTTGGCAAACTTTACACGCACTTGACACAACATAACGGAACGGGTACAGAAATCACTAACATATACACAGACGGAAGTAAAGAAGGCAATAATATAGGCTGTGCTTGGCTACTTAGGGACACGAATGGGAAGATGCTATGTGCCCAGTACAAACTAGGCTCTACGAGTTCCAACAACCAAGCTGAGAAGTACGCTGTCGTAAAAGCGACAGAATTCCTTCTTGACCTTCCAAACAACATACATACAGACATAGTCATATACACAGATAATAAAATCTTGATACAATCAGTTCTCAACACAGACGTACATGACGAGCTTACCGAAAATATCAGAATGAACTTGTGCACACTTAGGCTTCTAAATTTCTCTGTAAAAATAATATGGGTAAAGGGTCACCCTGGTATCGAGGGCAATGAGATAGCGGATAAATTAGCAAAAGAGGCAGCACAAGTGATATGTCTCTATCTTTTCAAAAAACACCAATTTCGTTCATAAAATTCAAAATTAGGGAAGAATCAATTATGAGGTGGAAAGAACGGTGGACTATTTCAAATAAATCTCGTAGTTTGCATAGGTTCATTCCAAAACTAACTAACAATTACTACAAATTAATAAAATCCACTAACTACAAACTAACACAGGTTTTAACTGAGCATGGACATACCAAATCATACTTACACAGATTTCACATAACCAACGATAGTACTTGCTCAATAGACAAAGAAGGACTGACATTTAAACATATAATATATGACTGCCAATTGTATGAAGGACAAAGATCAAAATTAATTATCTCCACAATATTAAGAGGGAAAGTTTGGCCAGTTGCTGAACATGACCTATACAATCACTTTCGACCCGAACTCACTAAATTTATTTATAGTATTGATTTTGAAAAGTTGACATCCATATAAGAAACTCCCTGTACTATACTAGGTAAAAAAAAGATAATCATTATGTAAGTATTGTAATTTTAATTTAAAAAAAAAATGTTAATTGTTAAATTTATAGTTGTTAAATTCGTTAATTTTGTTAATATTGTTAAGTTGTAACAGCATGTATATAATAATGTCTTTTGCATATATTTTAGAAGTGTCAAACTGTAGTTAACTATTTGTAAAATGAATTTATAAGGCACATAGTATACTCACGTATGGAATGTGCTAACAAATAAACGGTCCTTTCAAAGGGTTATTTTGAAAGGAAAAAAAAAAATATATATATATATATATATATATATATATATATATATATAAATATATCTCCTGATTTTTTGTATTTATTTCGGTAATGAAAAAATATCACTTTTTTATGTGTTTTTTTTTAAATTCCGAAAATTATTTATCCATTTGAAGCAATCCTCAGGCCTCCATAAAAACAATCAAAGTTTTAGAATAATTTCCACAATCTCAAAAACTAGTTTATTTATTATGTATTTAATTTTATAAAAACGTGAGTGGGCTTGTTCGTAAATGACTGCTGATTGGCTTAGGCCGCTTACCGACATTAATATTATATTGTCTTGGTGCTAAAAGGTCCAAAGTCAAAAATGCTAAAAGGACCATGATGCTAAAATCAACATAGGCCCTTTTAGAAATGAATCAGAAAACACAAGCAATGACATTATGATGGAAATATAACCTATTTTAGTTTGTTATTGGACATTGGCCTTTTTAGAATTAAAGATTTACTAAATTGGAAACTTTTGGTATAAATAGCACAAAATTTGAAAAAATTCACATTGATCTTTTTAGAACCAATCCACAGATATAATGAATAAGTTAAAAAAATGTTTTTTTTATTTGATAATCGTGGAGAGAAAATACGCATTCAAAATTACTAAAGTACTGCATTAGAGTTTTTACAACTTTTAAGCAGTTTCCTTTTTTCTTAATTGATGAACGATTTTTATTTTCCCGTAGTTCTCCTATAAATCATTATGCAAAATATATTAGGCATTTTTTGACATTGATGCGCTTTCCTGATTTGGTAATATATTTTTCACTGGATTTATCAATTATAATTTTTTTGTAACCTTATTCTATACATATACTCTTCCACGTTAGATGGTTAAGAACGGCAATAGGCGTTTTTAGTTTTCTGTAAATTTAAACCACCTTCGCATGTTTTTATCATATTTTATATGGGTATAGTTAACAAGACTTTCTTTAACTTTTAAGTGATGATAATTTGGCTGAGTTAGTACGTATATCAGGGAGAAAATACAAGTGTCTCAGAAATAATAGTTCCAGGGAGGTCTCATATGTCCCACCGTTATGTTGAGTCAAATTGGCTCTTCCCTTCTATCCGTAGACTCTATTTCCTTGGTTCTTACTTATATCAAACTATCAACTCACAACACCCATCTTATATCTATAGTCTCCTACAGTTCAAATCCTCTATCCAATCTCAGGGCACAAGATCTCGCCCTTCCGATCTTTATATCCGTTCCCATAGAACCAAAACTTTTGAGCGTTCCTTCATCGCCCGTTCTATCTCTCTTTGGAACTTACTCCCACTCGATATCCGTCATGCGTCTTCTATAACCTTATTTAAAACCAAACTTTTTCTAAATCTTCTAAATTCCCAAACAGACGCTCTATAATTAATAAATCATTTATAGGTATATTCAACTTGAACTACTGTATGTTCATTCCTCATTCCTCACTCATAATGATATAATTTTTGTCTTAAAGGTCACCTGTGGTCTAGTGGTTAGCGTAACAAACTACTAAACCCAAGATCGCGGGTTCGTAGCCCGGCAGGTGGCCCTAGGATTTTTTTAAGGGAGTAAAAAATCCTTAGTTACGCCGTCCTTCGGAAGGGACGTTAAACGGGGGTCCCGAGCCTGTACGATGTCAGGTACTCGTTAAAAATCCCTATCCTAATTAAACCTGGATAGGCAAAATTTAGAGCTCCCACTGTAGCATCGTCCGATTAGCCCTAGCAGCATAAAGTGACGTTAAATGAACAAACAAACAAACATTTTTGTCTTACTAGATGCTATTATTTATTCACTTATTTTCCCATAAGCCAATTTCTTTTTATTATAAATTTGTCTGTTTTTTTTTTATTTTAATTTTGTATATTATATAATACATTTTCTGATTCTCTACCAAAACATACCTGGTAGTTATTTACTTTCAAGATATTATGTAATTATTGTTTTATTCTGATGTAGGTCTTTGGCCAGATATATATTTATTTAATTTTGTTCATCTCTGTTATTCTAAGGGGACCAGAATAAAATTATTTTTCTATTCTGTTCTATTCTAATATTAGGATAACGTATAAAGATATTGTAATTACAAAAATGCTTCGGTTCATCAGACAGTACATTGATCAAATCTCATACCTTATGTTGCATTCTTAATTATTCTTAATGTACTGGAAAAATATACTGGAATATGCGTTTTTTAAAATAAAAGAGATCAGCAAATTTTCCTCATGACAAACATAATGATTAACACTAATGGTTGTATGATCTCAACCAATCCAATCCCCTTAAGCAATGTCAACTGCCTCGTTCGATCCAGTCTGAAATATTTCCGAATTTCAGAATCCGAATTTTATCGTTTTAATGAACATGTAATCACAGATGCGATAGAAATTCGACTAAAACCTGATGATTGGTTGCACATGATAAGAGGTTCCTATTCTTTGCACATGTTCTTCTTCTTAAGGTTTCGTATTCAATCGAAGGTTGGCGATGCTTTTTTTGACTCCTGCTCTGAAGAGAAGGTTTAATGAAAAGTTTAATCATTGTCTCATATTGATGAGCCCCGATATTCTTCTTTTTTCTATACTGGGCTTTCCTATGAGCATGATGATGATGCATTACCACCTGCCGTGATGTCTCACCCATATCATAACATGTTCCTAGTATTTTAGTTTTCTGGATTTTATTTATTTGTTTGATTCTATTTCTTTTGGGAGCAAAACTTCCTTGTTCGTAACTCTATCATCGAAAGATTTTCTCAATATCCTTTAATGTATCCTATATAATAGCCGAATATTAAATGCTGCTTATAGCTTTTGTAAAGGTCACAGCCACCATGGTTAAAAAAAATACCTATAACCAAAAAAAGCGTGATGTGATCAATAAATGTTATCCAATGTTTTGCCTTTTAACTATGTTCTCAATATCTTTTCGAATATAAATCAGAGAGGCCATACAAAACCTCTGTTTTTATTTTTGCATACACCCCCTTGCTCGTCTATTGCTCCTAGAACTACTGTTGGATCATCAGTGGCTCGGAAATATATTACTTTTCCTCTTTGTTGCGAGGTTCTCTAATCAGGTCAAGGGTATCAGCTGCTGAAGTAGTTTCAATAATTATATATAAAATTATTTTTAGATTTTTTCCCAAATTTTCGAACACTTAAAAATAAGGAATTAAATTTAAACTTTACCCAATTCTCATGGACTGATGGTGATACCATCATTTAATCAGTTTATATCATTATCCCGACTTGGGTCTTCAGTATTAGCGAGTTTTCATATCCAAGGCATATATATCTTTGAGACAAGCATATGACTGCAGTTAGGATCAACCGGGGAATTTCTTTTATTTTACAACAAAAAAATAATAATTTAAATCACGCTTAGGCAGGCAGCTGAACTAAAAAGTAGGAAATAAATAACAGGCTAAAAAAAAACTAAACAATACGCTTTGATAGCAACCAAAACTAAAAATTGGAGTGGGCCAATGAAAAAAAAAAAAAGTTTATCGTAAAAAACGTAGGATAAAGTTTTTATTATATTATTATAACATTATATGTATATATTCGCTGAGCATTTGTATTATTAACAGTATAAGAATGATTGAAGGAAGATGAAGAGTTGGATTATTTTGAAATACTAGCGATCAAGTTTGTTTTTTTTAAATCTAAATGAAAGCTATTTTCTGCCATAAAATTTGAGCATCCTTCTCTCAAAACTACCAATTGCAAATGTATCTAATGAATGCATTTTAAATTCTTATATGGCTGTGATAGCTGGAAGGTTATTGGAGACAAGCGTTTTGAGGGAAGACACAGGTGTATCCCAATTTAACCGCTCACCTGAACTGGTTGCGACACCCCATTTCCATTACAACAGCTAGGATTGGAGATATTCAATTAAACTGTATTCATGTGGAAGGCGGTGACTAATTGCTTCAGCAACAGAATACATCACCCGGCCTCGAACTAACCGAGAAATCTTGTATAAATTTAGTGAACCATCTTATATTATTCCTTTTCAGTAGGACAATGGAATTATGAAAGAATAGAAAACTAACATAAATTTATTCTTGGTTAACATCTAACAATTATATAACACAGGAATATGGTAAACGGATTACCAACGTATTACAACAGAAAAAATATCAGTTTTCTTTCTAATTTATCCCATACATGCACACAAAACAAAACAAAAGCTTTAAAGTTTATAAGTCAGATTTTTTTAATGTTCCAATCAAATAAAAAATTAACCTATGGGGCAGGAACATAAATATTATTGTATTCAGATCCTTTACATGTCTGAGCCATGAATATAAGGACCAATTTTTTCAAATAAATTTTCTGAGAAATCAGTATAGTATAGTATTTTGAAACTGATAAATTCTATGAAATTTAATTATTTTTTATCGTAACAAACATATATTCTACATACTTCTTAGGAGATTTAGAAAAAATTATTAATTAATATTAATCGAACTATTGGTTATCCGGACGGCCTTTCGTTCCATTTTGTCCAGATAGGCAAATTAGTGGAGTACATTTAAATTTATAAGTTTATAATAAATGCATATAAAAATAAATAAATGTAATAATATTAATAATAATACTATAAAAAATAAATAAATTGATTTTCGATTGAAGTATAATTTCACTAACATGATTTATTTATTTTCATTACATGATTTCATATTTCTGTTTTATGAAATAGCGTTTTAAATTTTACCGATTTTCATCAGATATTTAAAAACTATATAACAGTACTTGATAAAATAAAAAGGAATATAAAAAGGAATTTCACAATCATATTTTTTATTCCAACTCAATAACTTTAATTATTCACCAAATATTTTATTTCAAGAACGAAAATAGCAATTTAATTTAATTTACATATAAGTATAAAAAGTGTTTTACAAATTTTATTTTAAATAAATCAATGGAAAATGATAAATTATTTAACTGAAGACAAGTTAAATAACAACTTTTACTTTTTTTCTTATAGGACACAACACACGTTTTTTCTATACCTACTCGTAATTTTTTTGCCTGAATTTACTTGCATTGCATTTAGTCGCGATCAAATCATATTTACTATCTGAACTGATATTTACAGAACAATTGTTACAATCTTGCAATATGTAGGAAATTAATGAGGCTAAATACAGGCTGCCTTGCTCAAGGGCAAAGTATTTTAGGTCTTAAATTAAAAATTAAACATTAAAGATCTATTGTTATTTATACGTGGATTATTTAAAAATGGCTAATGCTCTGTTTGATAACCCAAGATTATAGGTCGGTATTGTTTTGTAAGTAAGAATAATAAATACACTTCATATTCATATAAATACATTCTGAATTAGTTTTTTTTATTTAAAATATGCAATACTATAAAAAAGTTATAAATAACAATACTAGTAAGAAACAAAGACATCAAGCAGGACACCAGAAGAATTTTCTTAGGATCCATAACAAAAATTACCAAGTGTTATTACAAGAAACAGCGTGGAAACATGCACAAAATATTCCTCTTATTCCGTCCCTTGGTTGAATTTCCCGTCTCCATATTCAACGGCAGATATATGCTAGAGGAATCCATACAAAGTTTGGATATTGGTATACTGCACTGACATGCAAATAAAAGTTGTGACATGGCAGAGTAACGATCGATATTTCTCCTAATTTAAAATCGATTCAAGTTGTTTCATATGTAATTTTGATATAGTAGATGGAACATGAAACAGTGTACTTATTAGAGATCAACTAGTTTAAACGAATACATGTCGACCGTCTGAATATTTGCGACATGTATGAACCCGTGGATTATCTTTGTATCAGTTTACGGGGACATTTATTAGATATTATTTCTGAAACTTTCAACAAACAATTAGGTCAGGTACGGAATAACGTGCCTTTATCAGGTAATATTACAGATTGACAGGACTGAAAGGTTTTGTGATTGATTTCTTGCCAGAATCCCACAGCTCAATACCCCTAATCCTTAATACTTACCTCTTTCCGTAGTTAAAATTATTTCATAGCGAATTAAAAGCTTTGCCAAATTGATTATGTTTAGGAAATACTCGTAACGTACATATTTGTATATATAAACAATATAAAATTCGTCTAACTACTAAACCAAAATAAAAAATTACTTAAGTCTTATAAAACAGTAGAGACTATACTTAGTTTGGATCAGGTCTTAATTACAAAAGCATACACTATTATTTTAGTATTGTTATATATGTATATATTCTCAATTAAGGAAAATAACATACTTTAAAGTATTAAAGTATTCAATAAAGTATTTATTGAAGAAAAGATACATTTGTTATTTTAATTATATTGAACTGGAAATAAACTGGTAAGGTAATGTAAGAGTCTCCATCAATAATAATCTATACTACAATCGAGACATAACAGTTTGGTTGTCCTACCTCGAGGGTTATTATTACTTTGCTTATTTGCTTAATAATATTCCTAAATCATATAAGACATTATTATTATTTTTAGTTTTTAAAATGTGTTCTTGTTGTTTATTTGTAACGAACCTGTTACCAGCCCTTACATGACAAATTATATTCTCACTCAAACCCACTAGTTCCATAGTCTTCCAAGGCGACTGAAAAGAAAATGGCCTCATGATTATCTAGTATAAATTTGTTATTTTAGTGCTACCCCTGGGTAGTCTCCTCAATTGTCTTTTTCCGTGAAATTCTGTATCATTTATTATCTATACTTACTTGTTTTGTTGTTATATGGTTTCAAATTTCAATTAATAATTATTGAAAAAAATGTGCTGAAAACGATAAAGAGCTGCTTCAACTTGTGTGCTGTGATTACGTTATAAATCTCCTAAGTTTACCAACCACTAAAAAAAACAGTTACAAATTTACAAAAGCTTTCTTAAAGGCTTTAGGTTGAAAAACCAACAGACAGAAAAGTTAGATTTTAAAAGTCTTGCAAGAGTGATCTTAAGTTTAGAGTTTTCATATTAATTAATATATAATCGGTACTTATGATTTGATTCTTAATATAAATCACTGATTCGATGAACAAATAATTGGTAAAAACCACTAAAAATTGAACTTGTATTACGAGAAAGCAGATTAATTTTTTTTACCTGTAGCTAGAAATTACAGAACAAAAATTAGACCAATAAAACACAATAATGAACAGCTTAAATAAATGGACATCTTATCCCTAATATTTTTATCGTTTTTATTACTAATTCATACCAGAACATATGATAATAGCCGGTATCTAGATACGGTGGACAAATGCCTCGAAACATTGTTCGCTAAGTTGAAACACCCGCTTCATAAATTGTACTTTTATCGTGGACGACTAGCACGACCAAGAACACGTACACAATAAATAAAGCAGCTTCCCAAACAAATAAGTCTCATTGTTTGATATCAGCGTAATATAGGGTGGATGCTCCCCCATATGTCGGTGCAGCAGCCACCTAGGAATAAATTTCACTTCCGTAGCTTAGCATATGTATCAGCGTTCTTCCAATTTCTATTCAGGGGACGTTGAGCTGCGCAAAGGAATAAAAAGCTCAACATCATGCTAGGCTTTATAAAGATTGAACAGAAGAGGTAAAGGATGAAACATTATGCAATAACTTTTGTAGGTAAGATACAACTAAATAGGTATATCACTGATCAAACAATATTATAATAATAACAATACAATGATTATATTAGAATAATTCTAATGGATATCGTTTTATATGAGATGTCCGTTTTTATTGCTTTCAATATAATCAAAGTCAGTGGACTTCTTTTGTTTACTATGTATATGTTTCCAGATTGTAATAAGCCTTATTTTTTTAATACATTTAAGGTCACTATAGTTGAACGAACATTGTTTTATATGTCATCGAATATGACCATGTACATAATGTACATAATAGTATAAAATACTCTATTTTATTTTATTTTTTCAATGAGTTTAAACTTGGATAACCACCTCGTTCGGAAGCAGGTATTGTAAAGAATATGCTATTCGACTTGGTTTATAAAATTTTCTTACTAAAAAAATTGTATTTATTCGCAGGTTGTTGCCTCAAGATAAGTCACAAGTTCTAGCTTTTCATTCGCCCCCCTTTAACATTTAAAAAAATACAAGCTATTATGAGTTTTAGTATATAAAGGAGAATGTAATTATGGGAAATGAGTTGAGTTTGACCCTTGGAGGTGGTGGGATGTTTCTTTTTTTTTCTACTTTTTTTTAACTTGCATTTTTACTTTTATTTTTTCATATGGTCTTTTGTCTTTAGTTTTTTTGTTGTTTATTATTATTTATTTTTTCCTGTTTTGCTTTTTGAAGTTAGGTGAGTGTATGTTGAATTTTCGAATTCGGGAGTATTTATCAGCTGTTTTTATCTACCCTTATCCAGCTGGGGTCCAGTAACCTTCCTTATGATTCAATAGTTGCATTTGAGCCTTGGATGTGGTGGGATGTTTCTTGGGTGCACTATTCATGTTTTGTTTTGCTGTTATTCTCTTTATACCCTGAGGATGCCTGAATAGGCGAAATATTGGACATATAATTTCAATTTATGTTTTAGTTTGGACACTTAAGTGCTTTTCATTGAAATTGTTCCACGGTCTTATGTGAGGTCTCTTTATACTTTTCAACATATGGGAAATGGGTATACATCGGTAATCATTTCAACTAGATATGAGCGTTTCACTAAACATATAGCATCTATACTTCGAAATGTTAGTTGAAACATTTATTTCTTGATGGAATGAATACATACTCACTATCTATACATACATCTACAAATATACATACGATATTTATACGAATACATCTACTCACTACCCCATAATTGCATTTTCTTTTCCATATTGAAGCTCAAATTGTACTTTTTGAAAATATTGAAAATGGAACAAACTGTAAAAACTTGTAGTTGTTAAGACCAAAGCGACAAAATGTGGAGCAGATACCATAAAAGTTATTGGATTCTGTGTGTGGTGGTGAATGGCTGCAATAATTCATGGCCCCCTTTCAATTTTTCAATTCAATAAATTATCTTTAGAAAAATAAAGATAATTTATTATAACCTGTTAATATCGATAAATTTATGGACATGATGAAATATAGAATATGGACAGCACGAGTAATATGTAAATACACTGGGCTGTGTGAAGAAAACTTGTAATACAGATATAAAGAGGTCGATCGTGGAGCTACTTATGTCCTGCAGCAGCATTACGGAACATAGTTTATAACTGGATTAGCTTAATAAGTCTCTGCTCCCACACTCAAAAAATATGTTTATTTGAATATTACAACCCGCGGGAAAACCTATATTATTAAAGTATTAATATTAAAGTGTATATATATATATGTGTATATATATATATATATATATATATATATATATATATATATATATATATATATATATATATTGCATAGTAATCATGATTAACATTAACCTATACATTATTAAGAAGGTTGATCCCAAGCCTGAAGAACTGTGACGTGATGAGAATCTGACTTGCAAACCCGTTTCTCATTTAAATGTCATTCTGGAGTGCATCTTAATGAAGGTACACTTTACGCTCGTTGACTTTTGAATAGTAGCAGGTTTCATTATAAAAAGAGAAGTATGGTGCGGGGAGTTTGGTGTTTCATGTAATAAAATTCTACTGTTTTATGTCTTGGCTGCATATTATAATTCATTATTGTATTTAATTTAATCTTGGACGATCTCATCTATACAGTTTATAGATGGTTTACCTAGGCTGCTATTTCTATGCCTATATGTATTTATATAATTAAATTTACAATCATGATTACCTAAGATTTTAGATGTGTACACTAGTAATAAAACACACTCTTTTTTAATTGTTATAACTAAGCCTGGAAATAAAACACCATTTTTTTCAAGCATTTTCCATTATAGGACTATTTTTCCACAACATTACTTTGATCCATGCTAATGCAAGATGGCATATTCTTTGTTTTTTATTCTCCAAATTTAAATAAATAATAGAAAAATGCAAATTTTGATGAACATATATTTATTGAAATTGTATCTTGACGTTGTTTTAGGGTTATGATTTTCAGTTCTGAATTTTAATCCGCAAATCGTCGCATCGAGTCTAGTTACAATATTTTTTACGTGTCTAATTTTTAATATTTTCTAAAGATACTTTTTATCATGAGCTTTAGCTTTGAAGCGAGAATGTAATTATGGTTAGTGAGTAGATTTCGGTAATCGTTGCATCAAGAAATAAGTTTCTACTAACACTTCTAAGCATAATTGATATATTTTTTTTAAACGTTCATTTCTAGATGAAACAATTACCAAAGTAAACACATTTCCCATTCGTACTTTCTCTTTTCTATACAAAAACTCATGATAAATTGTATTTATGGAAAATATTGAAATGGAAACGAATAGAATTTTAAAGCTTGCTGTGACCCGACTCGAATCGGCAACCTGCGGAATTATTTAACTGTTACAATAAGAATAGAATTATTGATAAATTTTATTGTACACTTCTAATGGGTTAACCAACAACTTAACTTTACTGATGAATTGAATATCAGTTCTAGGTTAAAGAATAAAAAATAAATCCTAACTAGTTTCTAACTTTTCAGCAAGAAGCTTCAACTATTATGTATTATTTAATGAAAAAAATACTATTTCTGTAAGAAAAGTGGGTATTTATTCCGCAGGATGTTACTTCGACTTGAGTTTCAACAAGTTTTAACTGTTAATTCACTTGTTTTTTAACATTTTCCAAAAAAGACTTGTTATCGTGAGTTTTAGTATGAAGAAGGGAATGTAATTGTGGGTAATGAGTAGATTTCGGAAATCATTTCATCAAATAATAAAAGTTTCAACTAGCTTTCCAAAGTATGTGTGTTGAAAAATTCATTTTTAGATGAAATGGTTAGCGAAGTATACACATTTCCGATAATTACATTCTCTTTTCCGTACTAAAGTTCATGATAGATAGCTTCTATTTTTGGAAATGATTAAAAGGGAGACGAAAACAAACAAAAATTTGTTGTGACTCAACTCGAAGCAAAAACCTATGGAAAAATAATGGGAAATGAATACTCCAGAAAATTCTCCAGAGCTTCATACTTGGGACTCATTTAGAAGCCATTATTTAATAATGTAATAGTTCGGGAAAGGACTGACCAATGAGTTTCGAAAAAAGAAGAAGATAACAATGATTGGTATGGTAATCGTTTTAGAAAGTAATTTTCCATCAAAAGGGGAAAGTTCTGTTGTTTTTTCGGAGGGTAGAAAAAAAAAGAAGACTGTTGAAACAACGGAGGGAATGAAAGGACAAAAGGGCAGAGGGATGAATAAACAGCGATGATTAAGATGAGGCTAAAACCCGGAGAGTCTTAAACCGCAGGGAGGGCTTAAAAACAGGGCATACGTATTCAAATGAGGCTAGGACACCGGCGGTAATGAGGCTTGGCTTCCCTTCATTCCTCCAATCAGCGCTGCAAAAGTCAACGTATTAACCCAGGGTCCTCATCACGCATCCGCCGCCTCCTTCCTCCCTCGCCTCTAAATTTCATTTCTACCGTCGCTCGGATCTTGTATAACATCGCCATCTTATAAAGACCTTTTATTTTCCCCTTCCACCGCTCCCTTCGTCCCACCAAATTTCCTCTTATTGAGTTTACCCGTGAAAAACAAAAAGAAATCCTTCCCAGAGGAGATTTCGCCCGGCAGTAAAAATTCACTCGTTTTGTTCCTCTGATATTCCTTTTGTTTTATCATTCATTCTCTTGAATAAGAAATTGGAAATGTATTTGCGGGAAAGGGGTTAAGATTCTGTAAAGAAAGCCACGAACCTCGGGAAAAGTCTTTATTGATCCCAAAGGAAATTAATAGTTGTTTAAATATCAAAATGGGGAGCAGATTGGATCAGTAGAGGAAAGAGTTGCAATAGCGAAGGTCCGGGGTTCGAATCCCGCTCGCTGTCAGACTTTTATTTAGTCTATTAGCGCCCAGAGTGGAATCCGATGGGATCTAGGACCCTTCTGGGTCTCACCCAGCTTCTATAAAGTGTGTCAATAAGGAGGAACCTAATGGTTGAACGTGATCTATAACAAATAAAATCCGCAAAAAACGTTATCCGGTAAACAATACTGTCTCTACCATGTACTAAACCCTTTAAGACCCTATGTACTTTGGGCAATAGTGGTTACTAACTATCAAAACGGATGGTTTCTTCACATGTGATAGCCATTTTCCCTTATATTGAACTAACATAGGAATAAAATCAAATTAAAAAGGGTACTTTTCCAATCTAACGACGACCTACCCCAGCGCCCCAAGTGTCAGTTTCCTTAACTACCTGCTACTGTTGCCGTAACCTTTCTTAGTCCTTTGTTATTGTTTGTGTCAAGTGGACGTTTATTTGTTTTCATGTTAATTATACAATATGAGTTGGAATTTAATGAAGATTTTTCGCGAGGTGACTGATCAAAAGTCAGCTGTGCTATTTCTACAGGAGCGGAACGTCATTCCCCGTAAAATGTCTCGTAGAAAGGGACATAATATGAAACTGCAACTGAATATTGTTCTTTTTAATGAACATTGTTTATAATTTTTGTGACATATTTTTCTTTTTATTATTGTTTTGATTGTTCTGTATATACGACACGGTTTTGATGTGATATTGTTATTTTTAATGAATTTTGTTTATAATAAATGTTATATTTTATCTTCTTATTTATTCAGTAGTTTATATATTTTAAATTTAAAGAGAAATTGTGATATACAACTGAAATATGATTTTTTTTATTTTTAGCTATTTCTCTTTAAAAGAATAAATAATAAAAACAATAAAAAAAAATCATATTTTAGTTGTATATCATCTCCTATTTCATTTCCTAAGAATCCTCTTGTATGATAATGAATGAATACTATTTCAAATATATTTCAGGCAGCATAACCAGACAGGTTCCAAATAGTTGAGGTAAGTGCCAGAGGAGCGTGCTGGGGTAGATAGTCGTTAGATTGGAAAAGTACATTAAAAAGTTTCAAAGCAGCTGGTTTGGTATTATAAATAGGTAATTGTTTAGAAAAGGTCTCCCTTATAACCTCCAGCGTCCAGGGAGGGCGTGCCTTAGGCGATAACCAGCGCCCTCTACATTTCGCTACCGGCACTTCTCACTCGCCACGCAGTGTTTGGACTAGTAGGACCTAGCTGGACAATTTTTTTCTCGGCAATCTTGCATTTCTTTCGACTAATTAAGTATTATAATTATAAAAAATGTTTTTATCAACTGATAATTAATATCCTATCAAATGATAGGATTGCTAGGATAATAATTAGAAAATTTATAAAACTGATAAAAATCCATATTTATTCTGGGACAAGTTTCTTTATAATAGTGAAACGGAACGTAAAATATAAACTATAATGCCTTAGAGTACACAATTACAATTTAATAAATACATGAAAATAAAAAAATAATGAACATAAATTAGGAGTTACCTCGCAATTACGAATTAAATGAATACCATAACAATAATTATAAAGAAGAAGAAAAGTATTAATATTCACACATATACAAATTTTAAGGAAAAAAAAACTACAAAATAATTTAAGAACTTAAAGGAACAAAAAACTATAATTATTTTAAAAATAAGTGTGTGTGTGTATATACTCCCTTACATATGTATATAAATATATATATATATATATATATATATATATATATATATATATATATATATACATATGTAAGGGATATATATATATATATATATATATATATATATATATATACTACTGCTCATCATTCATGGAGTTTTTGAAATGTGTAAGGTTGAAAAACAAGGCGAGTAAGGCCTTGAAAAAAGAATGCAAATAAAGAATAAGAAAAATTTGTCCAGCTAGGTCCTTCTAGTCGAAACACTGTGTGGTGAGTGAGAAGTGCCGGTAGCGAAATGTAGAGGGCGCTGGTTATCGCCTAATGGCAGTGGATCGAAGGGAGACCTTTTCTAAACAATTACCATAAATATTATTTCAAAAACTTTACTTATGATAACCTAACTCCATAGATATTTGGCCAGTATGAAACATAAACATCTTACTTATCTCAATTATTGTCTACAAATATTTTCAAGTATACATAAAAAATGCTTTTTAAGGCTTAATGCGATAAAATAATCACTCATTTCTCCTCATTTTTTTTCATAAAAACATAATTTATTATTTACTCAAAATAAAATGAAAAAGTACGGAATTAAAGTATTATCAATACAAATATTTGTTATATTTGTCTAAGCTTTTAAATACACTTAGAATATGGTTTAATATGCACTAACTCACAAAAAGTTTTCATGACCGTTTAATATTATTTTTATTTTTAAAAAAACATGTACCACTGCAACTCATGAAGGGTCTTGGGTCCAGTGGTAGAGATAGTAAAAAAACAGAGATAGTAATGTTTGTTGGAGAACAGTTAGAAGGGAGGTGATTTGTCCGAGATCAAGCTCATCCGGGGTATTTATTTAATCAGGGTACCGACTTGATAGAGGCTGGGCGAGTACCAGAAGGCTCTCCAGATTCCACCAGCCCATCTCCGACTTTTAACAGATTAAATAAATTATCTGCCACTGCTGGATTAAATCTGAGACCTTCGAAACGGCAACTCCGCTGTGAAAAGGAGAGCACCTGGTGGGATAGAGAAAACATGATTTCAATAAATTTACTGATGATAACACTATTCGACTGGTTGTGCATGTTTTCAACGACCAGTATGCAATTTTGGCATTATTTTGCAATTTTGAAAAGAGACGGTGCTCTGGCACTGACAGATGAAGAAAACTGCTTAATTCTGGCAGAGTATTTCCTGGAGCTTCTAGATTGTGAGAAAACAGCCCGCAAAATATCGATTCAGATCCACCTGTGGAAGAAGAAATAGAGAAAATTATCGCGGGAATAAAAAACAGCAAGGCTTCTGATGAAGACGGCGTCCTAGCAGAAGTGTGGAAATACTCCAGTGAGAAATTCAGGCGGAAATTCACAGAACTATTAATGGACTCTGGGAACAAGAGAAAATAACAGAAGAATGGAAAACCACCCTAATCCACTCTCTTCACAAAAAAGGCGCGAAAACCGATGGGAAAAACTAAAGAGGAATTTCACTCTTACCGGGGACCTATACAATTTTCTCTAAAGCCCTATTGAGCAGGATAGACCCACCAATAGACAACAAAATAGGAGAATACCGGGGAGGATTCAGGAAAGAAAGATCCTGACAATTGCCAAATATATAAATAGGCCACATAAAAACCTTTATATCTCTTTTGTCGATTTTGAAAAATCATACGACTCCTTAGACAGAGAAACTCTACTGAAAATCAGGATTACGAAGTCGATCAAAAGAACATAAACTTAATAAAATAAACCTTAACAGAAACCAAATCAAAAATAAAATTAAGAGGAACTATCAGCTAACCGTTTCAGAAATAAACCGGTGAGAGGCAAGGGGACGGACTTTCACCTGTTCTCTTCAACAGAACAATGTTGACAAAGTTATGAAGACATTATGGGAAAAAGAAACATCAGGAGCTAAAATAGGAAATTAGAAGAAGGCTTATGCTGTTGACATAGCCCTACTGGCAGAGTCGGAAGAAGAGGTGATTAGGCAAATAAGTTCCTTTTTATTTGAAAGATGTGAAAACAGAATTCGGTAAAATTCAGATGGTTTAAAGTTTTAAATAGCTAGGGGAAATAATAAGCAGAAACGAATCTGAAAAAGAAAGCATGGAGTGCAGAATTAAAAATTTGGAGAATTTATGATACTTAACGAGTAGTATGTATAATAAATAATGCCTCTACAAAAAGGCCAAAATCAGGCACTACAGTACAGTGGTCAAATCAGTTTTATTGTACGGGACATAGACTATACGCTTTCCCAGTTTAGATAAACTTCTTAAAATAGAGAGAACGATTCTTAGGAGAATCCACGGGCCCAAAGTAACACCAGAAGGATACCGGCTGAAATCTAACAAAGAAACTTACTTTGAAATACGTGAGCTGGTGACAGAAATGAGGATTAAAAGACTCAGTTTTATGGTCACATGATGAGTATGAACGAGGAGAGGCTAAACAAAAAATGTTCACCAAAATTATATGCTACAGCTTCAAACAAGGGTACATAAAACAAGAAGCAAGGATTACACTAGATTTATTAGAAACAGAACGTAATACCAAAAATACCTCAAAAATGACTAGTGTCTGACAGAAAAGAATTCTCATCCAAGAACTGGACAGAAGAAAGAACAAAAGCCTTCTGTGAAACCACGAGGCAAAGATGGGCAGATAAAAAACAGAAAAAAAACAACAACAAAAAAAACGCTGAATAATAGTCGCGTTGTCCTTCAGGGCTTTTTAGCATCAAATAATTAATATAAATTATCGTCTACAATAATACATATTAATTATATTTTTCCGAGCTTTTTAAGAAACTTATAAGTTTTTATAAATGTCATAAGCTCATAAAAAGATGTAGTTACCGTTTTATAATTATTTTAATTACAATGAATAGTAGGAAATAAATAAAATAAATGTTTCTTAAGCCCTTAATCGTCGGGAAAAATCAGAAGAAAAGAACTTGTTGAACATTGAATGTCTTTTAAGCTCATATAAAAGTTTACAATTCTAGCTTGAATTATTCGGAAGCTTTAAAATGTTTTAAAAAAATATTTTGAAAAATTTTAACATTGCGTTTAAATTAGAATGTTTTTCTAAAAGAAACAAACATAACTATTAATTTTTCCTTATGATTTTCTGACAATGTATAATTCCTTATTAAGATCCCATAATCTGAAATATATATATACACACACACACACACACACACACACACACACACACAATGTATTATAGGGATTGGCTAGCTCAGTGTGCAGATCGCTGAGTCAAGGATTCGATACCCGTTATTGTGGATAAATTATTTATTCCGTAGTCAGCCCTGGGATGTGCATACCCGAGGGACTCGGGTATCCTCTGTAAATTAGAATAGAGGATAAATCTAGTGGTTGAAGAGTCTTGGCCAAATCTTATTCATACACAACCGTTGGCTTAGAAAAAGTACAAGGCTACGTGTACTGAACCGTCGACACTTTGTCGTTTTTTGACATCGTATTTTTTATTACTAGGAGGATATTCCAGGTGGCTACAGCGGACCAACACCAATTTTACTATTATTGTTAACGTCATTGTACTAATCGTTGCTCAAATTCTATAACTTTAACTTCCAGCTATTTGTAGTACAGGTTGATTTGTTTTAATGTAGTGGTAGCAGGAAAAAATAAATTTCAAATCATTGTCCCAGCATTTTAATTTGTATTTTCAATTCAAATGCTCAAAGTAGAGAGAAAATAATATGGCTTTTGGAATATATTTTAATTTTCAGATTCTAATTCATTAAATTTTATATTATTTAGTATAAAAAATAACTTACAAATCAATATACATGATCTAATATTTATCAATTGTTTAGTTATTACCTGCTTTCTACTCTCACGATGAAGCTGTCTTGAATTCTTCGTTTCCTAATTACAATAATTTAATCTTAAGATGAATGAACTCGATATGTATTTATAAACTGCAAAATCTGTATAAATAAAAATAAATCGCCAAATGTGCTGCTAAGCGCAAAACTAGAGAAAGGCTCGACCAGTTCGGTTTTTTTTTTTTATTTTTGTTAAGGCACAAAGATGGTTCTTATGGAGGAAAAAAAGAGGGAAATAATAAAAACAACACTTTTATTTTCCCATACAAACCACTCTATTCCCAAAGTAAAGTAAAGTCGCGTTAGTTGTTAGTAAAAGTTTATTAGGGTTTGTGTTTTTTTGTTTTGTGTTTTTAATTTGTTTTCACTCTTATTTTAATTTTTCAATTATTGTTGATTTTTATTATGTAAAACATGGTGTTATTTTACTTAATGAAGATCAATAATCGTAAGTATGTGATATAATAAGTGGTATAATAATACATAATATGTGATAAGAATGTAAGCGTTGGTGCAGTTGTTAACTGACGTACGTTTCAACATTGCTTCCTCGGTGCATAGCATTTTCTTGGTTATTATTAAATTTTCGCTTCTCTCGAAAAACAATTGTGTGTTTATTTGTTGAGTGACATTTAGATCCATGCCGCCAATAAGACACGGGCTCAGCAATTTGTGTCGAGGAACTCGAAACGCTACAAATCAAGCTATTTTTCTAATCGGACTGCACAGCAACGTGAGGGAAATGTAATAGAAAGGATTAGGATATTACAATCACGTGCAACGCGTAGTTTACAAACTGCTTTCAGTGTTTCACGAGCGGCTTTCAGTTACGATGTTTCAATTGACTACAATTGCTACAATTTGTTGCTATTGGATCTACAAACTCAGTTTGCCCACATTGCAAGACATTGAAATACAAAAATTAAGGAAATGGATTGGGTTGTGCAAAGGTGCCATTGGTTCCGCCACCAAAGCCATTGTACTCACTGGTTTCATAAACTGGAAGGGATGCCATACGTTTCCTAACAAATATACAAAAATATAACCACTGACTTCTTTTGGGGTAGCAAATACACTTCGCGACATTTTATGCTAACTTTTAAGGTAACAAGACTTACTTTGTTTATTCCTTTTTATGTTGTTTATTCCTTCTGCAAATTTTCATGGACAATCCAACAGAAGAAATTGATAATAATAGTTCAGTGAGAAGGTCTATAGTATAACTTTTAAAAACTTTGTTTCCTCAATACAATCAATTGATTACATTGTTTAAAACTGCACTGGATCTTATGCCATCTGGTAATCATAAAATTTTGATCAGAGCTGATAAAACTCATGTAGGAGAACATGCGAGATGTTTCAATGCACAAACAATTGATGAAGTTGCCGTTGTAATGGTTTGAGAAAATTTGGAAGCCCTTTGTTTTAGGGAAATAGGGCAGAACAAGGTCTGATGGGACAGCTACCTACTTCCATAAAAATCATAGTTCGGTATTCACTAAGATAGAAGTGCTGCAATCGAACCTGTACGGACCTGAAGAGTCCAATGGTACAAATTAAAACAAATAGCTTCTTAGTATATATTACAGGAAACACGTGTAGAATGGAAATAGTAAAAAAAATTATTACTATTAATACAGCCAGATTATTTAGTAAATAGATATCAATATGATACAATTTACAAAAAAAAATATATTTTAACATTGCAGAAGTGGACTTAAAAAAAATAAAAATATTGAGGGCAAATATTTTCCGATATTTTTTGGTATATTAAACTGTTTTTTCTTTGATATATTCGAAAACTGTTTGAAGTTATACAATTTTTTTTTTGATATCCCAACCTCTAAGCTTCAAATATGGCAATAATGAGTATAAAAGTGCCAATAAAAAATATAGTTCATTATGATATTTTTTTACATTCTATGAAGTGTTTACATTGCTTATTTGTTGATAGTTGATTAATATTTTTATCTAAATGTGGATATTTCAGACGTTTTCATATTTCTTGCTAGTTTAGTCAAACAATACTTTATGCTCTCAAAACTTCAGTTCATAACCGGACAAAAACCATAAGCAATAAGTCAGAAAGGTATCATGTTAGACGAAATTTCTAGATTAAAAATGAAAATGTCGATTTTTGGAGTTATTCCCTGTTGATCCCGAAATCAATTGGCAATAAAAATCAGGGACTTCTGCAAACTGATTGTTTTGTAAGAATTCTTGTATCATTTGTATATTTCGTAATTCATTATTATGCGTGCTGGTGAAATTAATAATAATATGTCAAAGATATATTAATAGTTATAATTTCAATAATTGTGTTCATTAAATTTCCTATGAAAGCATATTTTGGTCGAGGTTATACACTTCTATGACGTTATAAAGTAATATAAAATGTTTGTTAATTATTTCTAAAGTAAAAAAAATGTACCAGGGTAAGTAATTGGTATGGCATTATAATGATGTATACTTTAGCAACAATTTTTATCGTTTCTCTTTCGGTAGTTAAAGAAAACAAAAAAGCAGATGCTTATAAGAAGAGGGAAGGAAAAAGACATTATATGTCGCTGTAAATCCTGCTTGATGCTAGTGGATTACATGTGAAATTAAAGATGGCCCTGCCACGTGTATCTGTTAACGGCAATGTATTGGACAAGTAGAAAGGGCGTCATTACAGAGAGTGCTTTCGAAAAATGTGTCCAAGAAAACCAGAGTCGACTTAGAATAATACTTCAAGCGGGACAAGATATATTTTAAAGATGAAAGAATACCTAAAACAACCTTCTTCTTAGGCCTACCAGAGTACTTTGAAACAGGACATAATTATTCTATATATGTACTACTGTCAACATATATAAAATACTAATTTCCACATAAATTCTATTTACCTTTGTAAGTAATCTATTTGTAAATAAATTTTGTTTAACACTTTGTAAATAATGTATTCAAATATATATAAAATATTTTATTATAAACACTTTTTTTGGGCTTTCATTAAAGTATAAATCATTTGCTGGAATATGTTATATATCGTTCCATTAGGAAATCCCACCAAACAATTCGTTTACTGCAGAAATATTCACTTATTTTTAAATAATTTGCAACCTCTCCTTTTTGAAATATCGTTCATAATGGCCTGTACGGGTGAGGTCATCTGTTATGCTCGTCCCTTATCTTAGTTATACAGGTATAGGCAAAATTTTGAACTTCCATTTAACTATTGTCCGACTATTCAAAACAGCTTAAGGTGGCGCTAAATGAATAAAAGAACTAATAAGTACCCGAGGTATTTTATACAAAGCGAAATAGTACGGATATTTTAAGAAAGTGTACGGTCGGCGTACTGCTCATTAGATTTGGTTTAGTGTAGGTCGAATTACTGTCTAAGAAATTACCTTTTAAGTATTCAAAAAAGAATTTAAATATCACAAAACAAACTCTTCGAGCTTATTGAAGAAATTGACGAGTATTAAAAATAATTAAATTTAAAAAGTACATAAATAAGGAATGGAAAAAAAATTGAACCCGATAAAAATAGTTAAAGTTAATTTAGTTATGTCAATGTAATATTACACCGTAAAGCCATTAAATTAAAGAAAGCCAAGGCTAAAAATATAAAGTTAATTATGTGAGTCGATGATTGAAAAAGTAAAGGATTCAAGGGCTTGCAGATGAACAGGACACGAATTATGAAAAAAAAACCGGTTACACTACAACCCATGAAGCGTCTTGTGTTCAGTAAATGGTAGATCCGGTACTATTTCTAGAACGACTGTGCTGGTTAGTGATTTGTCCGAGATGACGTTCAACTGCCTGGTTTTCTCCCCATTAAGGGTAACCATTTTATAGAGTATGGGTGAGATTTTCAGATCCCACTAAATCCATCCCCTGCTCTCAACAGATTATTATTAATAATTATCTGCTTCAGGCGGATTTGAACCCGGGAAAGGTGCCCAAGGAGGCACGGCAGCCCAGCGTTCTACCACTAAACCACCCCACTCTCCGATCTATTATTAGGAGTTATTATTTTCCCTGCTATCTTTTCCGTGGCTCTCGCAGTCCGGAATTATTCTCTCGTAATAATAAGTGTATGTTATCAGTTAATATAGCGCCTGTGGGGAGACCGTTCTTTTTAAGTTAACTCGCCCCCTGCTCCTCAAAATTATGGTATACTTACCTCGGACCTAATGGGCCTTCAGGGTATATGGGATCCTATAAGGGTATAAGGGGAGATATACTCATCCCAAGATTTATCTTATCGCCCATTTAATGTTAATGTCGTCCTTAAGGAACGGGCTTCATTTATATCTTCACAGCTACTAACTATTTATTAACTGTGTAAAATTTTATGGAGCAAGTATATTTCAACATTTTCTAATATCCAGACAAACTCATAATAAAGTATAAACCACGGTAGTATAGTTAAACTTTAACTAAAGTTATTCGATAAGAATATATTGTTTATTTTTTTACAACTGTGCTATAACAGACAAAACAAAATAGAAAGTATGATACGCGTTGGCGAGTAGAGAAACTACTTACTTTTAGCACTCCAATAACATATTCAACTTGAATGGTCACAAGGCTATGTCCTTTTCATACGCCTCGGAAGAATATCGGGACTAGGTTTGAAACCAGTCGCTTTGAGTGGGAAAAAAGTTTGTGATTAAAGGATTGATATTGGGACCTGGCGAAATCAGTAGCAAATGGAACTGTAAGATCGTTATGGATTATATTATTCGTAGCAAATTAAGGAGCATTGAGGATTTTATGACTGTATACGAGAGGATTTTGATGTGTTATGGGAGCCCCAAATCTCTACCCAATAAGTCCAAGTAGTTCTTATAATAGACATGTGTGAGTCTTTTGTAATTAACTGGGAGCGTTTGTCTAGCAAGTGTTGAAGTAGCCTTTACCGACGGGCAATTTTTATTTAGTTTCTTTTATTTTATGCAACTACTACTATTCAAGTATTATACGGATAGCGATATTTAACGACATCGCGCTGTCTTGGACCAGCCATTTTACGTTCTTTGCAAAGGACGGTATTTTTACTTACTTTGAAAAAACACAGAGCTGTTACGCAAACCATTACACCAAAAGTTACTCCTATTCGATAGAAATGAAATCATATTAATTACTTAATATACTGGTATAGTCAATTAGTATAAAAGTAACCTGACTAAGAAGGAGATAGATAGTAGAAATTTTCTTGAAGAAGTAAGATGAGTTTTTTGGTTGGCTATCAATAAAGATGTTCTCAAATTACTTGAGAATTTCATTCAGTGACCTTTACCCGGACCAATTTCTTCAACATACATTATCATAGGTCAACAATTATCATCAAGATGAGTTTTTCTTTGATATTATTTGATATTTGATTCTTTTTCCATGATATTATTACTTTATTAAAATATTTTCTATAAACATCCATTAAATAGAGTAATCTATTTTTAACTCAATACATTTTTTAATATAAATGATTTTTTTTAATATTAAGGAATATGGAATTTTATTGAAAACTTAAAGGTTACCACGTTTACTTTATGTAATAGGGTGTATTAAAAAAAATGACCGTTTTATCAAATTTCTGAGTTCAAAAGTCTTTATTAATATTACAAAATATTTGAAACTATTTATTATTTACCAACACTTAATAATCCCTTTAGAGCATTCTCTATGCTTGTTTACTACCACTTGATTCTTCAAAAAAAGCCTCAGTTTAGTTATTTATTTCATAGAAGAAACATGACATTGTCATATGGAATTCTCGTAAATGTAAGACATTACTGGGAAAAAAAATTTCACAGCCACTGAAGCAGCTCGTGAAATTATTAGATATGAAGGAGAAGTGTCCTTGACCAGCGCACTCCACGGCGTTGGTTTGAAAAATTTAGCAGTGGAGATACGACGTTGGAAAGGAAGAAGGGCTTCGGGTGACCATTAATGGATATTGATGAGGTTCTGAAGGAAACTGTTGTGTCAAATCCGTCCACAAGTACTCGCGAACTTGCCAGGGAGCGTGGTGTGTCGAAAGATACTATTAGTCGCCATCTAAATATATCAAAGAAATAATGATTCAAATATTTAGTTAAAAAACGGTCATATTTTTATACACCCCATTAATATCGACGCTGTTAATAATTATGGAGTTTATGATGGCTCAGGTCAAGAAATATATTTCAAATGAAATCATCATAATAGTTGATTTGCTTGTTATGAATTAGTATTAGATACAAACACATTTTAATTACTCACAAATGATAAAAAATTGGAATCATTGGGAGGGTAACAAACAATATTCTAATTCATCACAATTCTGTCATGTTACTAATCGATCCTAATGTCGTTTATTGTTAATTAATTACAATAGTCATTGAGATTTCGTTTACAACCTAAATCTTGGATAACCATAAAAGCTAAATGTTTTTTGTTCATTTGACGTTACTTTATGCTGCTATGGCTAATCGGACGATTCTATATTGGGAGCTCTAAATTTTGCGGAACCAGATTTAATTACGATAGGGATTTTTAACGAGTACCTGCTAAAAGGTAAATGACCAAAGTACAACTGTTCCATACAAAGAATTGCATACTAATATTCACAACAAATACACAACATTGCACTCATCAACACAAAATCTACTTGTTCTTTCTATTTCCTACTCCCACTTCATCAGGCTTGATAGGAAAAGATTAAAAAAACAACGGCCAAGAGACCTGCCCAAGACCTGTATTGATCATTTCCAACAAGAAAAAGAGAAAAAACAAGAATTTCGATCAAAGATGTGCAATTACGCAAGTAAAAATGGAATATAAACGAATAAAGAAATAATTAGAAATAAATTTGAGTTTAAGAACTTGAAAACTTTTATTATTGTTACTGAGGCGAATATGTAAAATATCCGAATATGTAAAATACTTCTAACCTATAAAATGATAAATTATTTCTGAATAGCAAGTACGAGTAGTAACGATAATGAATAAAATAAAACTGAACCATTTGAAGTTTGTTTAAAAGAACATAAACATTTTTAAATGGAATAAAAATAACATAAAACCGGGTGCATTTTAAGACAGCAATAAGGATGAAGGGTTTGTCAGATTTCTCAGGGATAGGAGTAGGCTCCAGTAGGGGCTCCCCTATCTCATTCTAATTTGGAGTAACAGCAGAAAGGCAACGATTTCACTTTTCAAGTTTTTTTACAAGTGAGACGAAAAAGCGATCTTGTCCTGGACTAGTTCATTATCAGCAGTAAAAAAATATAGAGGCGTTATCAAGACTCCTCTACCTTGAGGGAAAGAGCCCTTTTTGTAATAAAATGTGCCTTATGTATCCGGTAAAGTTTGAAGGTTTCAAATACAAAAATCTGAACAGTTGGACTGTTTGTATTTCTGCAGTTTGCGATTTGCATGTAATATACTTCATTATATATTTTTTTAAATTTCAGTATCTTGTATACCTTTATATATATATTACTTTCCCCTCTTGCTACGTTGGTCGATTGTTGGCTAATAATGAATACGTATAATATTTCGAGATTCATTTTTAGTCATCGAAATTCGAGAGCCATCCGAATAATCCTATCCTTTAGAAATCGTTCCTATTTCTTATCTGCTTCCAAATTCCATCTAACTTCAGCTTTTGAAAAAAATTTTGATTACTGTACATTTTCTAATCAAATTTTGGTCTTGTAGGGGTTATTTTTTCTCATACCAAATACATTAATATGAGGTGTTTAAGATCAAAAGCGGACAACTCCAAAATTTCAAATATTGTCTTTTCACTAGTTCAGTTATTATTTTCTCTAGGAATTTCAGGTTCAGAATCAAACTAAATACCACGAAAAATAAATCTGCTAAGTGTCCTATTAGATTGCTTGCCGAAAATAAAAATGTTAAAAAGCAAATTTGGTATCTGTTCCGCAGGTTGTCACTTCGAGTGGAGTTACAATAAGGTTTAACTTTTTATTCGTTTCCTGTAAAATATTTTTCAAACATTAAAGTTATCGTGAGATAGAGAATGATTGTTACATTATAAGAAGTAGATGATAAGGAGTAGATTTTCATTTCATGAAGAAATAAATGTTTCAACAAACATTTCGAAGTACAGATGTTAAGCGCCTGTTGAAATGTTCATGATCAGCTGTATTTTTGGAAAATATTAAAAGGGGAACAAATGAAAAGTTATTGTGACCCAACTGGAAGCGTAACCTACGGAATAATTACCGCCAATTTTAGAGAGTCTAGGACCAACCACCTCCCTGAAAATCACGTCGTTGTCTATGAAACAGTTCGTCTCTACCATGTATTAAACCCCAGATCCGTTCACGGGTTGTAGTGGCTCAGGTTTTTTTTTTTTAATTAACATTGTATTTATGTATTCTCATATCTTATCCTTTTAAATCGAAAAGAACTACATTTTGTCGGTTTCCAGTGTTTCTGTAAGGAAAATTTACCGCCTAGAGTATAACTTTTTTTTTTCCTTTTCTAGCATTGATAATTATTTCCTATTTAATTAAAAGCTTGTACGGTTATATAATATAACGTGTTTATTATACTTTTCATTTGGAGTATGTCCCCGACTGACAGGAGGTCTTGAATATTTAAAGGGATAAATGACTAATTAAATTCAAGAGGGGAACAGGGCGTCGAGTGGACCCGAGAAGTGGCACTGCCTCTTGCGGCTATTCATTACTGCTCCGGCCCCTGACTCTTCCTCCACCTCGCGAAAATAAAACAAAAAATATTAATTACCTTCTGGTGTAATTATTAATTACGACAATAATTAATTTACAACAAAGTCGGAACCCGTTGAAGTTTATTTATATAATCAAAATGACCCGATGTAATTAACAATGCTGCTGCATATTTACTTTAAATTCAAATGTCAATTGATTTAAGTTAAAAAAATATATCGCGATCATCTAAACTACCTTTATCGGTAGAGCTTTTCAGAAGAAAAAAAAGGAAAAACGACTACTGAGAGTAGTAAATAAAATGCGAGAATACTTGAAGCATTTTAATTGGTTTTTATTGATTGAAGATATTAAAAGTAAGGAATACTAAAAAAACCATCTTCCTAAACCAATATAATCGAGGGGGGGGGTCGAGTCCAGTTGAAAACAAAAAAGTTCTCACATAGTTTTGTTTATTTTTCTCTTACCAGTACATCGCTGTCTCAAATCGAAAGCTTAAATGCTATGTCTTATGATAGTAATACTAATGTTTTTTTTAAAATGTAACGTTTTTTTTTTTTTTTGGTTTCTTGTTTTGTTTTTTTCATATATCCAAATTTTGTGCAAGGGAGGCGGGGAAGGCTTTTATTTGAACAAAATGGAGGTTCGAAAAATGTTGGTTACCACTGCCTTAGACGAACTCGATAAAGTGACATATAGTAAAATTGTTATGATACTAAAATATTTGGTAGAAAGAAAATAATGCGCAATGCAATATAATCCAATTGTGAGACAGTAATACCTTTTTTTCAAAGTTCATAGTAAGGTATAATTTTGATCCAGCGAATTAAGAACTAATATTTTCAAAAGGATAATATGATTCAGATAAATCTCGAAATATTATAACTATTTATTGTAAGCCAAACATTCGAACTACATTGCAGCAGAATATATATAAAAGATATAGTACTGAAAATATTTTTACAGAGATATTTTTAATAATTAATAAGGTATTCAATATACAGGGTGTCCCGAATTTAAATGGCAAAACTTCAGGGGACCGAAAAACTAAGACAAAAAGTCCTTAGTTTTAGAGAAAATCGCAAAAAAAGAAACAAAACAAGTTTTCATTTTTATACTTATTTATTTACATTTATATTTATGTTATGTTCTTTTTAAAGTAAATATTGCTCAAAATGTTGTCCTCTTGCACCAATGCAAGCATTACATCTAGCACTAACTTGATAAATTGCAGCTAAACATTGTTCTGATGATATTTGGTGCACTGCATCTATGATTCGGTCTCTTAATTAATCTCTTGAGTTGATTGACACCGAATAAACTTTCTGCTTCAAGGTTCCCCATACGAAGAAATCCATGGGTGTCATATCAGGTGATCTGGCTGGCCAAGGTACTACCCCTCCACGTCCAATCCATCGTTGTGGATAATTTATATCCAGCCAAGCTCGAGCAACTCTGATTTAGATCGTCGTCTTACCTGGAACTGGCATATCAACACCAAATTAACACAGGCCTACGCACGATTAGCTCAACTTTATCCGATAATAATTAGAAAATCTAGATTAAAACCAGAAACAGTCTTATTAATTCATAAAACCATTCTTAGACCTCTACTAATGTACGGTTGTGAAGTTTGGGGTGCAGTGTCAACAACTAAGCGAAACAAATTACTAACTTTCTAAAATAAAATCCTACGAATCGCAGTAAACGCGCCTTGGTTTGTTGAAACAGTCAACTACACCGAGAGCTAAAACTAGAGAAGATTGAAGAATAATAATATATTTTATATATTTATATTATATATAATATATATATATTATATATATTATATATAATATATTTTTATATATTTTATTATATTATAAAATAATATTATATTCATTTCCCGAAGTAGCCACTTTTTAAACATTTTTATTTAATGACTGTCCATGCTGTTCAAGTTTATTGTATAATGAATATAATATTATTTTATGATTTAATAAAATATAATGAATTCTTAAATCGTCTCTAGTTTTAGCTCTCGGTGTAGTTTACTGTTTCGTACAAACCAAGGCGCGTTTTCTGCGATTCGTAGGATTTTATTTTAGAAAGTTAGTAATTTGTTTCGCTTAGTTGTTGACACTGCACCCCACACTTCACAACCGCACATTAGTACAGGTCTAAGAATGGTTTTATAAATTAATAAGACTGTTTCTGGTTTTAATCTAGATTTTCTATTTATTATCGGATGAAATAGAGCTAATCGTGCGTAGGCCTGGGTTAAGTTGGTGTTGATATGATGGTTCCAGGTAAGACGACGATCTAAAGGTCTTTTTGTTTTTCTCCAAATTCCTAGTCAATTAAATAATATTAATTTTCTAAATAATATTTATAAATAATGCACTCGTTTTCACACCACCGCAGAGGTAGAGTGCCGGGGTGCGTTTTTTTTAATGTGGTATCCCCAGTAGGCCTAATCCACAATCGTCAGCCAAAAGTCACAGGAGCCTATTTTAAGACCCTTATCCAAACAAATATTATTACTAGGCTTATATAGATTGGCTAACCCTGTTGGGATCCATTCATATCACTTGGATACAACCTCAACTGACAACAGGGCAGCGTTGCTCTGATAAGAGTAGGAAATGACTATTTTATTGTGCACAGTGTTTAGTGTGTAAACTACTGCAACCACACAGTCAAATGTGAAATAATAATATTAATGATCAGAAACAATAATTTCTGAATGTCTGCGACTAGGCGAACCAAAATGCTAGAATTGCGAGGGAGTGCACGTCACTTCTTTACTGTAAATGCTTCCATAGAAAAAAAAATAGAAGAAATGTTGACTAAAAGGATGGAAGAAAAGAGATCTAAGCAAATCAGTACTAACTAAAACATAACCAAACTAATGACTAACAGCATGACAGTTCGCCCAGGTGTAGAATACGCATTTTATCTACAAAGTACCAAAATGAAAACCAAACCACAACTATCAATCAGTAAAACCAGTCTCCACCACCATCAGAGCTTCCACAAATTTTCGCCTATATACCTCAACCACCGCAGACGAACATGGCACAATTTACTTCCATATATATTGAGGGTTTAAATAATTAGTAAGTTGGTAAACACACAACCAACCTCTGGAAAAGAATCCAATTTAGAATAAAGCTAGGACGTTTAAAGAAAAAATAATTTGAGTAATCATCTTTAATGATTACTCTGGCATCCCAAAATCAATTACAGTAATTAAAAAATATTTAAGACTATAAAACATAGCAACATGGAGAATTAATATATCAATAATCTTAATTGAAATAGAGAAATAAAGTGAAGCAATAATGGGCACGATAATGCAAAAAAATCGTTAGTGAAAAACTATAAAGGATAGTTGTAGTACATTGTGTAATAACTGGTTAGGCATAATAAGAAAGGAGAACATATTTGATTATACAAATTATTAATTAAAAAATACGATCATTTAAAAAAAACAAGATAGAGATAACTATCCACGACCACTTCGTCGCAGTGCCAGACTGCAGCAGCGCGGACCTCTTCTTCAAGTTCTTCGCTCTCTCAACCTCAATAACACACTCATGATAATTCGTAGTTATGCTACTAGCCAAGTTATTAACTGAGTAGCAGATTAAAAGATTAGTTAGAGCAAATATTTATACATAAAAAAATATTTTACTTACGTGAATTAGCTTAGTGATGGAGTTTAGTTATATATGGACTAACTCCATACGAAATAACCTTCGGAATTATACAAGATAATAATAAACAAACTGATATTAATATTACAGAACTATAACTTCAAAAAGATCATAATGAAGTACAAATCTTGTACGAATTAACACATGAATAAATAACAAGTGAAAAAGAAAAAGGACCGATAAATTCAATAAAAATCGAGAGGATCCACCTGAACTAACACAAGAAATTCCTCAAAAACATCCGAGCAAAAATTAAAATCTGAGACAAATTTAGAAAAATTAACGTACTAGTCCAAGGAGCGCGTCAATTAAAAACTCGTGTTGACAATATTCGAAGACCTAATAAACGTAGGAATATTGCAAACCTTCCAAAATAAAATCCCACGGATCGCAGTAAACGCGCCTTGGTTTGTACCAAACAGTCAACTACACTGAGGTCTCAATCTAGAGAAGATAGAAGAATTTGCTGAAAAGCGTTACACTAAATCTAATAATTTAAAATAATAATTAAAAATTAAAAAAATATGTTTATTTCACTACCGTTGCAAATATAATCAATTAATGTAACACTTTACAGAGCAAATTCATTCATCTAGTTTTTATGTTTATTCTTTAGTACATGATAATTTTTAGGAAATTTATATTTCATAAAATATAACATTTTCTTTTGTTTTAATGCGTCATCGAGTTTATTGTTTTGATCCATCATCGATTTTGCAATCTGAAAAAGACAGTATTCAAACATTCATACTTCATGTTATTATTACTCATAAAAAGAACTTATGTCACAAACATATTTATTTTTGAATATGGGAAAATATTATTGTAATATAAAACTCGATGACGAATTAAAACGAAAGAGGAAATTAGTAAGTACATGCTTATCAAATCATCGTAAAAATAGTTTTCACTAAATATTTATACATAAAAAAAATTTTTTACTTACATGAATTAACTTCGTGATGGAGTTGTGACTTCTTCTGCAATGCTTAAACTCAAAAAGACTCTTCACCCATTGGCGCTAAGGATTCTTTGATATTTCCCGAAATTCGCTTACACTAATTTTCTTGTTTTAAATTGACTATTCCATCAGAAAATAAGTTAACAAATGAGAAAACATTTCGTTCTTTCTTTAATCTAAGTATGTATATTCAAGTATCATAGCAACAGAATAATCTTAATTTCATCGTTATTCTCTTAACAAATTTTGAAAGAAAATGTTAGAAATATTTTCAGCAGTACGGCCCATGGGTTGCAGATCTTGGGATAGTCGGTAGAAATTCCTTGCAAGTTCGCCCGGCTAACTCCGATGGAGTCACTGATCAACAATGTGAGAGCCTCCCCCCTTCTCCTCAGGCTTGCTTGATGAATGTAACGTAGGTTGGAACGCTCTACTAACATTATGTGTTACTTAAAAAATATCTGTAATAGTAATGGATCTTTCTAAGGCAAAACCCTCGTTATCCGAAGGTAAACTATTCCCTCGTTCGGATCTCCGGGTGGTGTATGCTTCAGGGGATTCCTGGTGCAGGTTGAAATATAGAGATTTACGTACAGAGAAACTCACTAAGAATCACTTTTACTCACTTTTAAACATTCACAGGTAGATAGGGAAGATCGATTTTTAATAATAATAATAAATCAATATTGATGAAATAAATGGAGTAAGATAAAAAATGTTAGTTAAGATGACTAAAAGAGAGGTACCTAGATATCAACTGTATGATGTATATGGCCAGACTGAGTGTATTTAGTGATACTTATTTTTATTTGCTATACATATTGCAATATTATATCTTAGAGTACACAGGCTTGTGAAAAAATGTTATTTTTTAATTAATAACTTTAAATATTCTGTTAGCAAGGGGAATAACTAATAAACTTAACATGACCAATAATACCAGTAGTTTTATTAAATTAGTAACAAAACTCAGTTCACAGCACGTCCTGGAATGAGCAACGTCGCCTCGGTGGCATTTCTTAATTTTATCTTTAACTTTCAACGTACATAAATGGCCTTTTACATAGGTATAGTTCGTGTTTCGGTGAAGTGAAATGTGAAGTTTCGTAGTAAATTACTGACTTATAACTTGACAGTATTAATTAGAAAATTGAGTGATTCAAGTGACAGGAGTTCTTTATCTTGCGTGCAGGCTGCAGCGGGTCCGTACCCACCCACAACATAAGGTACGTAGTACTCATCAGTTACCAGTACGGCCCCCGGCAACGAAAAATGTTGAATTGTGCTTTTGCCAGATCAGTTCTTTTACAATATTTTTTATTTTTATTAATCTTTTCCTCTCTGTGTTTTACCATTTTTTCTTTATTTATTTCAGCTCCCTTAAATTGAATGTAGCAAATATGAAATTCCACCACAAGTATTGTCTAGGGGATCCGATAAAAAAGGAAATGCCAAGAGAAGCCGATCCCTAGAATCAACCTCCAGAAATAGCCCCACAAAACCTAAACCTAACACAAGGAGTAAAGTTGATGCACCTCTACGACTCCTAATGAAATTATAAAACCCAAGGCAGGGCCATCGAATCAAAATACCCAGCCATAGGCCGGTCAATTTAAAAATAAAAATAGTAGTCGAATAACAAAAATTCCCGTACAGCCAAATATTGGTACAGAGCTTGGGTTTACCATTACAAATAAAGTTTTAAAAATCCCCATCGATCCTATGTATGCTACAAAAGTTATTCGGGGTCAAAGGTCAAAATTTAAGTTATTTTGGATTTTTCTTGAAAACGGTACGTGTTATCAAAAATAAATCTCAAACTAAAGTTGTCGAACTTAAAATTCTCTACAAAAATGGTTGTTATGATTCTTTTCCTAAGAGTTACCATTCCTGAGATATCGCGATTCTAAGAGTAACATTATACATGATATGCTCATATAAGCCACGTTTATACATAATCAGGCACTTAAGACAAGTATAAATACCTATTTGTGTCTCTTTTACATATATATATATATATATATATGAAGGCGTAGGGAAGTAGCGACCCCATCGCCCGGCCATAGGGTCGCAATCAGCTACTGGTCCTTCAGGTTGGGGGTTGAGCGGAGGGGCCAGCTACCCCACCCTCAGAAAACATGTATTGCTGTGAAACATCAAGGAATGAGCCTCGGATTTGGACTGTCTTCAAGGAATCGACCCGGCGCACTCAAGGATTTTAAACTAGCCACATGGAATGTAAGATCATTATATAGACCAGGATCTTTAAAGATGCTACTGGATGAGCTGTCTAAATATAAGATAGATATAACGGCAATCAAGAGATGAGATGGACAGGATCAGGCATTATGGAGATGAAGCATCACACCATATACTACAGTTGTCACAAAGATCAGCATATTTTTGGAACAGGCTTTGTTGTCGGCGGTGGGATGAGACAAATGGTTATTGATTTTAAACCCATTCACCACCGCATCTGTAAGTTACGACTTAAAGGAAGATTCCGAAACTATTCTATAATTTCGTGCCACGCACCAACAGAGAGTGGCGGAAGAAGAAGCAAAGGAAATTTTCTATAGCAACCTCGAAAGTGCCTTCGATGAATGTCCTCGTCACGATAGAGATTCAGTTCTTTGGCCCCTAGCTGGAAGACATAGCCTGCACAATATGTCCAATGATAATGGAACTAAGTTGGTCAATTTTGCAGCATCACATAATATGGTTGTTGGGAGTACCATGTTTGATAGGAAAGATATCTACAAGGCAACATGGGTTTCTCCAGACAATAACTTCAGGAACCAGATTGACCATGTTCTTATCAGCAGAAGACAGCGTTCTATACTTATGGCGGTTAGAACATACAGAGGAGCAAATTTAGATAGCGATAATTACCTGGTAGTAGCACGTATCCATGCCAAAATTAGCAACGTACATAAGACTAGAGGTACCCGCTCAAGGAGAATAAATACTCGAAAGCTGCAGGAGCCAGAGTACAAACTCCAGTTTGCCCAAAGGTTGGATGTAGCTTTGGAACGTGGGTCTGAGGAGAATGGTGGTGATAAAATATGGTGCCAGTGTAGGGATGCTATTAAACAAATTGCTGAAGAAGTACTGGGCATAGAGGGGCCGCCTCAGAGGTCTACATGGTTTGATCAAGAATGTCAAGAGGCTACAGACAGGAAAAACAAGGCCTATAGGAAGATGATAAATGTGCATAGGACTCGCCAGGCTGTTTCTGATTACAGAGTGTTAAGATTGGAGGAGAAACACCTGCATAGGAGAAAAAAGAGGGAGAAAGAAGAAGAAAGAATAAGAGAGATTGAGGTCTTGAGTAGACAAGCTAATACTAGAGCTTTCTACAAGACAATCAATGCCCAGCGAAAAGGATTTAATCCAAGATCCAATACTTGTAGAGGTAAGGACGGTCAATTGATCACAGATAAAGAAGGGATCCTGGAAAGATGGTCCGACCATTTCGGTAGTCTGCTACACAGTGTATGGATAAGTAAAACTCTCCCGCATGACTGGTGCATTGGCCTTATCCTCTCTCTTCACAAGAAAGGAGACCAGATGCTTTGTGATAACTACCGTGGTATAACACTCCTGAGCTCTGCCTACAAAATACTTTCGAATGTGGCATTCCAAAGACTACTTCCCCATGCCCAGAGAGAGATTAGAATGTACCAGTGCGGATTTATTAATGGTAGATCTTGTATTGATCAAATATTCTCCCTGAGAACTCTTATGGAATGGACTAGAGAGTACAACATAACGACCCACCACCTTTTCGTGGATTTCAGCAATGCCTATGACTGTATCATCAGGGGAAAACTGTTTCAAATTATGGAAGAAATGAATGTCCCCAGACAATTGATAAGCCTCGTGGAATTGCTGATGAGCGAGTCGAGAAGCCAGGTCAAGATCCAGAATGACTTGTCTGAAGAATTCAAGACAACTAGGGGTCTGAGACAAGGGGATGGACTCTCGTGCCTGTTATTTAATTTTGCTCTAGAAAAGGTCATAAGAGACGCAGGGTTACAAGTCACTGGTACGATTCTGACTAAGTCCATCCAAATACTGGCCTATGCAGATGACATAGACATAGTGGAAAGAACACCGAGAGATCTACAACAGGCTTTTCTTGCATTGGAGAATGCTGGACGGCGTATAGGTCTTCAGGTAAACCAAGTAAAGACTAAGTATATGGTGGCTAATCCTTCAAGACAATCGGATCCCACTATCACGTTTGGTCCCTACACATTTGAAAGTGTCGACAGTTTTGTCTACCTCGGTTCTTTGGTCAAAGCAGATGGCTCAACCAGCCCAGAAGTTCAAAGAAGAATATTGGCCGCTAATAGATGTTATTTTGGGATGGCGAAAATTTTACGAAGTCGTCTGACATCAAGAAGAGCCAAGGTCATGCTGTACAAATCAATCATCAGGCCTGTTTTGACTTATGGATCGGAAACCTGGCCTCTGTCCAGGGCAGATGCCAACAGTTTGCTGCTCTTCGAAAGAAAAATATTGAGAAGAATGTTTGGAGCTGTAAGAGTTGGCGATCAATTTAGACTCAGACAAAATGCAGAGCTGTATCTTTTGTATCAGAAGCCTGACGTGGTGAAGCACATAAGAATAGCTAGATTGAGATGGGCTCTCCAACGACTTAGATGGTCAGATGAAGTCGAGAGTGATGCAGGCAGCATCATTGGATCCAGAGCTTGGAAGACCTTGGCCCAGGACAGAGAAGAGTGGAGGCGACGCCTTGATGCGGCCAGGACCCGTGCTGGGTTGTGGAGCCAGTGATAATAATATATATATATATATATATATATATATATATATATATATATATATATATATATATATATATATTATACTATTCTGAAAACATTTATTCAAACTGCTGATGCAATATACCGTGACAGTTGCTAAAAAATCTTTCTTAAAACCTAATCCTGATGGTAAAATTGGCCGTCCACAAGATGAAACTGTAATCTCTGCGATGGAGAAAACTTTTCAATTCATAGAAACGAGTGATGATTGCCAGTTTTCGTTGGATGAATTGAAGAATGTTTGTCAAGATGGAGCTTTAGATGAACTATCAAAATACGATTAAAATTGAAGTATGGCAGTAGAATTATTATTACAGAGAAGTCTGGAAAATTAACATTTATTTGTTTTATTGACCATTACAAAGATATTTTAAGTCAAGTCTGGTCTGATAAAAAACACTTGGATGAAAAGACAAGTGGTTAAAAACTTTAAAAGCTGCGGCAGCAATTGTTCGTGAAGATATTCAATCTTGAGTCTCTCAGTAGCAGCCGCAGTGTACGGGAGTGTCGTAATCAACTAAAAGATTATTTCACAGTTTTTCATTATTTTAGTCTTGTATATTTCTTTTTCGTTATTTTCTTTTGTTTTTAATCTCAACAAGTGATTACTCACTATTTATAAGTGGACTAAGAAATCCTAAACAATGGGGGGGGGGCAGAAACCGATATGGATGCGGCCACACCAGGTCCATCAAGTGTTAACAATCCAAAAAGAAAAAGGAGTGACCGCATTAAATACAATATAGACGTTTCAAACAGTTATGACATATTTTCAGACTTAGATGAAGAAGAAATGATCACCGACGTACCAGCTGCCAACATTAGGAGCATTAAAGACAATCAATTTCCACCTATAATAGTCAGTGGCACTTACAATAGCATCAAAGAAAGCATAAATAAAATAAAATCAAAAATCAGTAAAGTACATATGAAATGTTCTGGTAATAAAACAACATTCGATGTATACAACTGCGAAGACTTCACAACAATCAAAAATGAATTGAAAGAAAAAAACCTCGGATTTCATTCCTATACTCCTAAAAATGAAGTCAAGCCTAAAGTTATTATAAAAGGAATGCCACCAGAAACCACAGCAGAAGATATTACAGCCGATCTACGGAATCAAGGGTTGGAATTCTCCAAAATATATCCTATGGAAAAAAAATCTGAAAATGGGCCCATAAAATTACCACTAGCAGTAGTCATTCTGGAAAATAAAGAACAATTGAACAAAATAAATAAAATAAATTACTGCTGTAACATAATTATAAAATGGGAAAAATACAGATCAAACAAAGAAATAACACAATGTTTCATCTGTCAAGAATTTAATCACGTAGCACGAAATTGCTTCAAAAAACCTAAGTGCTTAAAATGCTCGGAAGAACACCTATCCAAAAACTGTCCAAATTCTTTAATCGACGGATTCACCTCGAAATGCTGTAATTACTCCAAAGCACACTTCTCCAATTCACCACAATGCATCAAGTATAGAAGAAATTTAGAATTACAGTTAAGCAAAAAGAAACCTATTCTAAAGGCAGCTCCTCGAAAAAATTTCAAAACAACCGAACAGGAATTTCCCTCACTACACAACACCGAAATCACAATGGCCTCAAAACACCTTCTCAGGAAATCAAAATCAGAACAATAGTGAACCTTCATTTACAGACTGCTTCAAAGAAATAAAAAACTTTTTTAGCTCTTTTAACATTGGTAAGATAATTACTAAATTTAAAAGCACTTTAGTACAAATAAAAAATGCAGATGACGGTATGTCCAAAGTATTTATTCTAATAGAGGGATTACCTACTCTCTTTAATAATCATGATAAATGATAGAAATATATGTAATAATTACATGTATTTACATTTCATAAACTGTAGCGATGTAGAATTACGTACGTACTTGGACTTCTCTAATGCTACTCACAATTGGCACAACAACAACATTTCGCCAATCTCGCACAATCACGGACTTGACAATAAATACTTTATCAGTAGACTTTTTATCGTTGCTCTCATCACGAAGGCCAAGGCCCCACTAGTTTACATCTCACTCAAAACAAACTGCTTACAGTCTCCGCTCTTTATCAATATACATATTAAACAAACTCTTATACTAGTTTCTTCACTGCTGTTTTATCTCGATTATTTATTTCTAAAACCAATTGAAACCCAAGAATAATATGATAATTAATAAAGAAAAAATTAAATTAATGATGTGGAACGCACAAACTATTCGTGGTAACGATGTGGAATTTAAAATATTTCTGGAACCAAATAAACCTCACTTTGTTTCAGTAAGTGAAACCCGGCTGGCTCAGCAGGATAGATATTCAGTTCCGGGATATGACATTTATCGTAAAGATCGTAACAGGGCGGGAGGGGGCGTCATGCTGTTAGTGCGTTCCGAAATTCAACACCACTTCATGCAGGTGCCAAAATTAGAATTTACCGAAGCAGTAGCCATTAATACAACAATAAATAATAAACTTACTACAATCATATCAGTCAATATACCTCCAAACAAATTAAATATTAATGATATTGCTAAATTGTTTGGGTTAAATAAAAATATATTAATATACGGTGATCTGAACGCCAAAAGCTTACAATGGAACTGCCATAGCACAAAAAAAAATGGTAAACTCTTATTAAACTATATAGTAAACAACCAAATAGAATTTCACAGCCCTTACGAACCAACCCACATTCCCACGCAACGCGATTACAAACCAAGCATAATAGACCTAGCTCTCACCAAAAATATACATAAGGTATCCCCACTCATCGCATTATCATGCCTTAACTCGGATCACAACCCCGTGGTTTTTTGTTTGGGTCATCTTTATCTATTAGCCCAAAAAGAAGTAAGTTTGCATTCAAACAGGCTGACTGGCAAAAATTTCGGAAAATAATAGATTCTAAAATAAACCACAACCCAATAATTAATAACTCTCACGAGATTGACCAAAATATAAATAATTTAAATCAACTAATTAAACAAGCCATGACAGAAACTATCCCTCAACATTCCTCACAGTCTTACCGTAACTATAATTTACCTCCTTCTTTACTAGCGCTCATACAAGTTAAAAATAGACTTAGGAAAAAATACCAACGTAACTAAAGCACGCAAATAAAGAAAATTTTTTATAATTTCAACAACTTCGTTAGATTCCGTATCGATCAATGGAGAAATGATAACAGGGAAACAACTTTAAAGTCATGTAAACCTGGTGAAAATAAAATGTGGAAAATACATAAAATTCTAACCAAAAATTCTACTAAAATTCCCCCACTGAAACAGAACAATAGTTATGTCTACACGGACAAAGACAAAGCCGATTTATTAGCCCGTAATTTCCAATCCACGAACTCTACCACTTCGAATTTTGGCTCTAACCATCACAATAAAAAAATAAACAAATCTGTTCGGAACTACTTAAAAACGCCATACGAAATTAATTTTCCCGCCATTTCACCCAAAGAAACCGGAAAGATTATAAAAAAATTAAAAACAAAGAAAGCCTCAGGGGACGATGGCATCCCTGTACAGGTTATAAAAAACCTGAGCAGGAAAACCATCTGCCATATAACGAAAACGTTTAACTCAATATTAAGGCTCAATTACTTTCCCTCCGCTTGGAAAATTTCCAAAACAATCGCTATCCCTAAACCAAATAAAAATCCTAACAGTTTTACAAGTTACAGACCAATTAGCCTCCTAATCATTTTATCCAAAATCCTGGAACGCTTGCTTTTAAAACGAATTGTTAAACATGTAAATGAGAACAAACTGATCAAAGATGAACAATTCGGTTTTAGAGAACACCACTCCACTGTAGACCAACTAGCTCGTCTTACCGACTTCATAACACAAGAATTCAATAATAAAAAACATACAGGCATGCTTATGTTAGATCTGGAAAAAGCTTTCGATACAGTATGGCATTACGGTCTTATTTATAAATTAATCTTGTACAATTTTCCTCCATACCTAATACATGTCATATATTCCTTCCTCTCCAATAGACAATTCTATGTTCAAATAAACACTGCTAGCTCCAAAACACTTTCCCTACCAGCTGGACTTCCTCAAGGCTCCTGCCTATCCCCAATTCTATTTAATCTGTTCATATCAGATCTCCCAAAACACCCAAAAGTAACCACATCGCTTTACGCAGATGACACCGCTTTGTACACAGCATCATACCGAATCGATACAATAGTAAACCGATTACAACAAGCTTTTAATAAAATCCATAAATTCTGTCAAAAGTGGAAACTAAAAATCAATCCAACAAAATCGGCCGCCATAATCTTCACAAAACGCAGACCCAACATAGATCAGCACATCATCTTAAATTCCGAGCACATACACTGGTCTAAATCCGTAACATACCTCGGTTTAATTCAAGATAGGTCCTTAACATTTACTGAGCACATCAACAGGAAAACAGAAAAAGCGAAAAAAAACATCTACTAAATGTTTCCCTATTTTAATAAAAAATCCAGACTAAGCCCCAAAAACAAGCTAATCCTTTATAAAACAGTAATCCGCTCAGTGCTGACCTACGCCTCACCTGTCTGGAGTTCAACCTGTGCTAAAAATTATAGAAAGCTTGAAAGGGTACAAAACCTATGCATGAGAATTATTAATAATTATCCCCGCTACACGAAAATATCGACTATGCTCAGAGATCTTGAACTTCCCACGGTAAAACAATATGTTTCAGCCCAAACAAAAGCATACTTCGAAAAAACTCCAGCTTCCGAAAACCCCTTAATCCGAGAAATCGGTAACTATGATAAAAATTCACTACGACGGTACACGCACAAAAGAACAAAACATATACTTCTCACTTAACAAATCACTATTCGTAGGTAACATAATCTAGTTATCTGTATTTATTTTATAGTTATTTTTAATTGTGTATTTATTTTCTATTTAATTATTATTATTATTATTATATTTGCTGACTTTATTTAGTATTATTTTAAATTACAATTACTATTATGGTTAATTTTTCTTTTCTTTTTTTTTTTTTTAAGTGGGTTTTTTCTACATTTTTCCTGCTATTGTAAAATTTACTTATAAAAGACAACTTTAATTAATTAAAATCACTGTTGTTTAAACATGTAAAGGAAGTCCGGAACATGTGTTTACACTTATTGCTACTTGTATATGTAAAACTGTAAATAAAGGTTTGTTTTTTTTTATTCAATTTTGCGTTTTCGATAACACTATGCACCCCTCCCCACACCAGGTAGAATTTTCGAGGATCTTAATAACGATATTCCCGAATCATTGTCATATTTTTTGGAACAAGTCATTTTAAAAAACAAGGGTCATAATTTAGATCATCTACAGTTAGTTCACACGAATATTAGCCACTGCATCGTGACTGCTGTATTACAAGAAGAGCCGATGCAGCGAGTAACTGAAGTTCTTTCAGCCAAGATTTTGCAGCAAAGGCTCATGTACCTATGCAGGTCTATCAAAACACTGGCGTGGTTGGGTTCATAGCACTGACTATTGCCTTAATTATTTAAATTAACCGTTATATGTAGAATTTATTTACTCCTTTTTATATCTATATGATAGTTATGACCTTCCTGTAATTTATACATATACAGGGTGTCCCGAATTTAAATGGAAAAGCTTCAGGAACTTATAGGGGACCGAAAAACAAAGACAAAAAGTCCTTTAGAGATTTGCTCGTTTTTGCTTAGTATTAGAAAAAATCGCAAAAAAGGAAACAAAACAAAAATGTTACAGGTAGTGATTATCACCTTTATAAGTTCGTCAGGCTAGGCAGTGAGATATGTAAACACTTAATGTTATCCTTTACATTCTTTTATTTGTTTACATTTTGGCTTCCTTCTAGGATTATAATTCCTAAATCAGTCTCAGTCAGATACTCAGATATTTTTGTGTAAATAGCATCAGCTACAATGCCGCATACATATTCTAATGTTGAATACGCTGATATGATTTTAGTGTATGGTTTCTATGACGGTAATGCTTTAGAAACAGTGCGGGAGTATGCGCGCCGATTTCCAAATAGAAGAGTGCCTAATCGATGATTCTTTTCGTTAACTTTTAATAGACTACGAGAGACTGGGTGTTTCTTAATACGTAATGAAGGCGACCAATTCCAGGCAGCAGTAAGAGCAGATTACCGGAGAAGAAATTGTGTCCAACGCCACTTCGATAACAATCCTGAGACTAGCATCCGAAGAGCATCTGCTGCATTAGCAATATTGCGGCAAGCAATACGGCGAACTATGAAAGGTGATAATCGTTACCCATACCATCTTTAAAAAGTTCAGAATTTATTACCTGTAGATTATGTCAAGAGGTTGAATTTTAGTAACTGGTTTCTTGAAAAAATTCGCAATGATAATTTATTTCCATTAAAAATTATATGGACCGATAAAGCTACCTTTACAAGAGGAGGAATTGTTAATCAAAGAAATTATCATGTATGGGCTCTTGAAAATCCCAGAGCTATTAGAGAGAATAGGTTTCAGCATGAATTTGCTATTAGCGTTTGGCTTGGAATTTGGAACGAATTACTGGTGGAACCATATTTTTTACCTGGAAGATTGAATGGTATCACATTTACACATTTTTTGGAGATCGACTTTTCTATTTATTTAAATGACATTCCCTTACAACAGCGGATTGAAATGTGGTTCCAACTCGATGGATGTCCAGCTCATTATAGCAGAGTTGATCGAGCTTGGCTGGATATAAATTATCCACAACGATGGATTGGACGTGGAGGAGTAGTATCTTGGCCACCCAGATCACCTGATATGACACCCATGGATTTCTTCGTATGGGAAACCTTGAAGCAGAAAGTTTATTCGGTGTCAATCAACTCAAGAGAGCAATTAAGAGACCGAATCATAGATGCAGTGCACAAAATGTCATCAGAACAATGTTTAGCTGCAATTTATCAAGTGAGTGCTAGATGTAATGCTTGCATTTGTGCAAGGGGACAACATTTTGAGCAATATTTACATTAAAAAGAATATAACATAAATATAAATGTAAATAAATAAGTTTAAAAATGAAAACTTCTTTTGTTTCTTTTTTTGCGATTTTCTCTAAAACTAAGCAAAAACGAGCAAATCTCTAAAGGATTTTTTGTCTTAGTTTTTCGGTCCCCTATAAGTTCCTGAAGTTTTGCCATTTAAATTCGGGACACCCTGTATAACATTGATTCATTGGTAAATATTGTAAAATCAGTTTGATAGAGTACTAATAGATAGATAAAAATAAAACAAAAGTAAAATACCAAATAACATTTTAAAGTGATCAGATAAATGATTTATTACATTAACTGATTTGACTTGAGTTGACCTAAGATCTAACTTAACAGCTGAATACCAAACGTAAGTTTTATAAGGAAATAAAGATATTAAGGTTGGCGGTATTGAGATGCTGCATTTCACAAAAAGAATATAATTTTAATAATAAGTAGCAAGTGTCATGGCCGCAACTGAAGTTCCCTTGTAGTTTCGCTCCGTGCTTGTTACGTTCTCAGCCCGTTATTACTGAACGTCTTAGTGAAACTCTATAAACATTGAGTTTATAACTCATGGAACATTTTTTACATTAACCTAAAAGTGAGGTGAGTGGTTAATTATTGACAATTAATAAATGAACAACATAGTGATCGGTTGATAGAGGCTACTCAGCCGGCTGGTAATTCCTCTAGGAGGTCTTATCAGCTATTTACTATTGACTTCACGGTCACGGCCGTATACTGTTCTCGTCTCCGGCCAATCTTAAGTTCGAACCCAGTGACACTAACTTTTTTTTTTTTCCCTTTCTTCTTTTATCCATTTTTTTTATCTATGTGTATTCAGAATGTTTTATTTTGTATATAATTGTATATAATATTGTAAATACTCTAGTTTCTTAGGTTTTATATAAAGAACTTTTATTTTAATATTTCTTTATTTTCTTTGGAACGGATAAAATGGATCTGGATGAGAATTCACTCCCCGAAGACTCGGAGGAAGAGATCCCGTTTTCTGAAATAAGCGAATCTGATTTCATATATTTAAAGGGACGTACACTACAAAAGCGCCACCGAAATCCTGCCCCCGGCTCCGCGGGCAACTCACCTAATAAAAAAAAGAATAAATCAAAACAAACAGTCGATAAAAAAACAATCACCACCAAAAACTCGCAGTAAATCTTCTGCAGCCAGCAATAAAACTATAAATACAACAACCACTGTTGAAACCTCCCACAATTCATCAGGCAACAATAGCTCAGCCAATAAGAACTCGGATTCTCAAGGTTTTTCTGACCCTGAGCCGCCCCCTGTATATGTCACCAAAATAGACAATTTTCTGTCTTTCGGTGATGAAATCGCCAATCTAATTGGGCAACCCAACTTCAGGTGCTACTCACGTATTAACGATATAAAAATAAATACAAATAGCAAAGACAACTATAAAAAACTGATTAATCATCTAACTGCTAATAATTACGATTTCCATTGCTATCAACTAAGAGAAGATAAAGCATACCGTGTGGTCTTAAGAGGTCTTCACTCAAGCACCCCCACAGCTGCCATCAAAAAAGGTCTCGAAGAAATAGGCCATAGCGTTAGAAACATATCTTCTGTTCTACACCCAACAGAAAAATACCCACTACCATTATTTTTTGTTGACTTGGAACCAGCTCGAAATAATGCTGAGGTATTTCAGATCTCAAGGTTAGTGTATTCAATAGTAAGATTTGAACAGCCCCGACAAAAACCATTAATAGTGCAATGCACAAAATGTCAAAACCTAGGGCACACAAACGCTTACTGCCATCACCAGAGCAGATGCGTCAAATGTGCCGGCCCACACTCATCTGAGGTATGTCCGAAACCTAAAGAGGAGCCTGCAAAATGTGCACTCTGTGGTGAAGACCATCCTGCTAGCTACAGGGGCTGCATCGTTTATAAAAACCTCTATCGGCAGAGACCGCATAATACTGCACAAAAAAAAAAACAGAACAGAAGACAAATGTTGTTCCTGAGCCTGGCAATTTATCACATTTCCCAGAACTGCCACATACATCTACCAGCCATCAGCACCCCACTACCTCAACGCCGATTTACAGGAAGACATAAAGCCGCCTTCTCAAGCCTACACCAAGATTCTACAGCAGCCGAGACGTCAGACGCCTCAGAAAATTCAATCTAAACCCCAAACCTCTCAATCCAAGCCACAGACCCCAAGGCACAGTCCCAACCTCCACGACATCCCATTCCTCTTCACCACTTACCTCTCCGTGTTAAACTTCCGCCAGAACACCCACTTCCAGTTCCATCACAGCCTTCTCTCATGGTAAACCCCTCATTACATCGACCAACGAAAGTTGATCTACCTCCTCGTCTCCAGTGTCGGGCTCAGCATCTAGCCAACACCCCTACTGACTTTCCATCTCAACCTCCTTATCCATATCCGCTTCAAGAACATAATCCCTCCGACATATATTCCATCCTATCTTCCTTCCTGATAGACCTACAACAAACTATCAAACCGCTGATAAACCTCCTCACTAGATTCCTCACAGAAATTCCATTCAACTTCCCGCGATGAATGTGAAGCCCCTAGCTGTCCTCTTATGGAATGCGAACGGACTAAACAACCGCCGAGACGAACTTGACATATTTCTTCATGACAATCAGATTGACATTGCCCTACTTACTGAAACTCACTTCACTAAACGTTCATATTTTTATCTACGCGATTACGTCACTTATAGATCTGACCACCCAGACAACACTTCCCACGCCGGTTCTTGCATCCTTATCCATAAATCCATTCCACATTCCCTTATTCCCTCTACTCCAAATGCGGTTATCCAAGCAACTTCTATCATAATATCAACTCGTCCCCTCCATCTTACATTATCAGCTGTATACTGTCCTCCTGGCAATTCTCTATCCTATAACCAATTAGAATCCTTGTTCCAATCCCTCGGATCACGCTTTATTGCTGGAGGAGACTACAACGCTAAACACCAACGATGGGGTTGTCGAACATCCAACCCTCGTGGCAACATCCTGTCTCATGTCTCCACTTCTCGTAGTTATTCAATTCTCTCTCCCTCGAATCCTACCTATTGGCCAACTTCCCTGAAAAAATGCCCTGATATCCTGGATATATTTGTCACATCCCAGATTTCTCCTTCCCATGTATTAATCAAATCCCTGGATGACCTCTCCTCAGACCACAGTCCAGTTCTGCTCTCATTACACTCAACCTTCATTCCTAAGCCCTCCTCTCCTTCATTGATTACAGGACGAATTAGCTGGGAGCAATTTAATAACGATTTGGAAAGCAAACTAGACTTACGGATTCCACTAAAAACTAAACAAGACATTGACAGCGCAATAGAAATACTTACAGCAACAATAACACAAAGTATAAGAGATAACACTACCATAAACAGAAATAATATCACACAACAGACTAACCTGCCACAGCACCTTCGCATCTTGCTAAGCGAAAAACGCAGAGCAAGATCTAAGTGGCATAGGACTCGTTACCCATCAGATAAAACGTATTACACCCAACTACTAACAAACTGAAAACGGAGATTAGAAACTTCAAAATCCAAAATTTACTTAGTGTGACTGAAAATCTTACGACTACTAACAAATCACTATGGACGACCGCCGAAAAAAGATCCTTAAATTCAAAGATTTTAATCATCCTCTCCTTACTGAAAATCAAACTTGGTCCAGATCTGACGAAGAAAAATCTCACATATACGCTCAACACCTCTTCAAAACATTTAATCCACACCCTGATATCCTCAACCCTATTCACATTGAGCGTATTGAAGCAGAACTGGATATCCCACTCCAAATGTCTCTCCCACCTAAGGCTTTTCATCCGTCAGAAATATCCAATATTATTCATAGTTTACCTTCCCGTAAAGCTCCTGGACATGACCTTATTACAGCTCACATCCTAAAATCCCTTCCTCGAAAAGCTATCCTATTCCTCACATACATATATAATTCTGTAATCCGTACTACCTATTTTCCTACATTTTGATACATGGAAACTATCTATAGTAAAAATGATCCCAAAATCCAAAAAGCCTCCAGAACTCCCATCCTCTTATCGTCCTATCTCCCTCTTACCCATAATGGGCAAGATCCTCGAAAAACTCATTCTAAAACGTATTTATCCCATCCTAGATAGTAACCGCATAATCCCAGACCACCAGTTTGGTTTCCGAACATCCCACTCCACTATCCAGCAATGTCATCGTGTGGTGGATGTTGTCTCCTCTGCATTGGAGCGTAGATTGTACTGCGCAGGAGCCTTTCTCGATGTAGAACAGGCTTTTGATCGAGTCTGGCACCCAGGTCCCCTTTACAAAATCCGACAATTCCTTCCTCCTACATACTTTTTAATCATTCGCTCCTTTCTAACTGGCAGAACATTTAAAGTAAGTCATAAAGGTTCCTACTCATCCCTCTATTCCCAGTCTGCTGGCGTTCCTCAAGGTAGCATCCTCGGTCCTATCCTTTACACAGTATATACAGCTGACATTCCAACCCATCCTAACACCTTCATCTCCACGTATGCTGATGACACATGTGTGTTATCAGTTAACAACGACCCATATATTGCATCCCAATCCCTTCAATTACACCTATCAAGCCTCGAAGAATGGTGTCGGAATTGGAGAATTAAAATCAATCCCAGCAAGTCCCATCAAATTACCTTTACCCTTCGTCGAAAACCCATGACTTCCTGTCCTACTGTATTCTTTAATAGTACTCCACTTATACCTGTTGAACAGATTCGCTACCTGGGACTCTACTTAGACAAGCGTCTTACTTGGAACCCTCACACAAGACTGAAAAGACAAGAAACAGCTAGACGTTTCCGACTACTTCAACACATACTGGATAAGCGCTCAAAGCTTCAGATCAATTACAAAAGACTTATTTATGTGACTGTTATAAGGCCTATATGGACTTATGGAATTGAACTATGGGGCTCCACCAAACCATCGAATTCCTCTCGTATCCAATCCTTGCAATCCAAAATCCTTCGCAAAATCCTAAACGCTCCTTATTTTGTCACAGATAAAACCATCCATAATGACCTTAACGTTCCATATGTTACCGATTTAGCCCATTCCAGATACCTATCATTCCACAATAAACTTCAAACCCATCCAAACCCACTAGTTTCCATCCTTGCATCCAATTCCATCCCGGACAATCCTCCTAGGCGTCTGAAGAGAAGATGGCCTCGGGACCTTCTATTATAGAACTTTATTAGAGTGCTACCAGTGGGTAGTATCTCTACATGTCCTATCATGTATTATTTACTCTTATAGCAATTGTACTAGATGTATGTATTACAGTTGTACAACTCAATAAAATAATAAAAAAAAAAAAAAATAATAATAATAAGATACCCATATATCTCTCTACCGAAAAAAAAATGTTTGAGGCTGCTAAATGTTTGTTTATCACTGTTTCTCCATGTGTAAGGAGCATGTAGGAGACACTAAAAATTAAAATTGTTATTACTTTTATTTAAACTAACATGTATGTTGTGAATGGATACGATGTATCCATTCTCGTAAATTAGTTGTTAAAAAACCTTTGTGGAGGTTTCAGTGTGTTCATAAAATAAGTTTTGTATAAACTGGAGATTGTAAAATTTAATAATAAGCTTTTTATCACAAATCATTGCATTTTTTTGTAAAATAATCCAACAAATATATACTTCAACAAATGTAATAATAAATTTTCACACAGTTGTAACAATCTAGACAATAAACACTGGGAATGGGAAGATTTAGACTGGCATTTAAAAAACATTTTTTGTATTCATTACTTTGTTAGCATAATTATTTCTGATTTAGAAAAGTCAAAGAACGAAAAAGGAAAAAAAATCTGATGATAAAAATTAGTAAAAATAAACAATGTTGAAAATTATTGGAGGAGGAGGGTACAGTAAATATATTTTACCAAATAAATTTAATTCTAATGCAATTGGGAAAAACCACAATGCAAAGCCTTATGTTTCAAATCTAGTAATACACCCACTTACCAGTCAACGTTAGGCTGTCTCATGTGTGGTGACCACATTTATTATATATTATTGAAATGATCAGTGATCCACATATATAGATATTATTTAATGTATGATTAGAAATTATTTAAATGATTAGTGATCCATATATATATATATATATATATATATATATATATATATATATATATATATATATATATATATATATATATATATATATATTATATGTATTACTTAGATGTACGTGTATGAGTATTGTTTGGTATAATTATATGAATTAATTAGTATGTATTATTTTAATGTATGGAGTTTAATTACGTCTTGAGGTATTTATATAAGTATTGGATTTAACTATTGTTTATATAAGTTTTATTATATATTCCGTTCACCTATGTACCATTAAGAGATAAGAGAGTTGGAAGTATTATCGAGGCCTTTTAATAATAATTGAAGTGTATGATAGTATACCAGAATTCAATTTATCTAGTTTATACCGCTTGAATATTTATATTTATGGAGAGTAGGCTACTGTGCTTTTTGGGCCGATAGCTCGGCCATTCTCTCTCTAGATGTTGAGCTGACTAGACAACTGTCTGCTTCCGTCTCTCATATCCCCTGTTCAGGCTTGTATTAGTAATAATTAGATATTTGTATTAGATATAAGAATTATTTGCATGTATTAATATTTTATGTATATATATATATATATATATATATATATATATATATATATATATATATATATATATATATATATACATACATATTTTAAGAATATACTTTTCTTTGGGCTTCCATTGTGAACTTTGTGTTTGTATTGACTTTCTTTTCTCCTCTTAAGGGTCCACGGACATTAGTTTTATAATTAATAAAGTAATTAGGGGAAAGGTCATTAATTACACATGTTTAGAGCCTGTTTGGGCTGTTGATCGTTGATGTATTGCACCTTTTTCTTCGAGATGTGATTCACATAACCCTTTTTTTTATTTTTGTGTCTCGATAATGCCTGAATAGGCGAAACGTCGACTGGTAAGTGGGTGTATTACTGGATTTGAAACATAAGGCTTTGCATTGTGGTTTTTCCCAATTGCATAATAATAAATAATAGTGTTTCTTTTTGAGTTATCGGCTCTATTTTATTCAAATAAATTTAACTTATTTTATTATAAGCTATTGTTTCTGCCTAAAAAGAAAATACTTTCTAGTCACAGAAGAAAATAATTTGTTCCTAAGTGTGTAAAATTTATTCATTGCACGGTCAGACTATTTTCAACATTATTCAAAATATATCTTGTCAACCATTTCCATTTCATTTAAAAAATAATAATGAATTAAAGTGCGATAATACCGATTTTCCCGAGCGTTTCTTATGCTTTACGTTTTCTAGTGATGCATATATGGGTTACATTATTACAGTTTTAACTGAATCTGAGTAATGGAATGAGTGCGAAATTCATTAGGATAAGTAAGATGTGTTCCATGTTTATGCCAGTAACGCATAATCATCGATCTTCATATCGGTCGTATCCAATTTCTCAGTATTTATGTGTGTTAGTAAGAACTGCTTTGAAATGTAGAGAATAAAGACTGACATAAAAACATAACTAGTTATAAGATAAATGATATGTAATATAAAGTGAATGAATAAGTAAAATGCTATACAAACTGCTCAAACTACATGTAAAATAAACGGAAAAGGCAAACTTGTTTGATTTATTAGACTTGCTAAGCGTGCCCGGATAAGAAATATCCACTATCAGCTAGGAAATTTTCTTCGTTCTGAGCAATGTGAATAATATTTATCCAATTCCTAAAAAAAATTCAAGGTAAATGAATTTCTTTTACTGTCGTGCTAAAGATTGTTATTCTCTCACCCTTTAATATTCTTGTTTTCTGATCTTAAATTAGTCTTAATGTTAATATAAAATTGTTATCAATAAAGTAGGAAAAGAACAGGGATATATCAAATGTAGATATGAAAGACGAATACAGTTATTTATTTGACAAGTGAGGAAAGTTATTACACCCGAGTGGATTTTACCACACGAGCCGAAGGAGAGTGTGGTAATTAAACAAGCGTGCCATAAGCACTTTTCTCACGTGTTAAATATTACATTGTTCCGGCAACCATTTAAAAATTAAGAAATTAAAGGTGAAACTTTAGATTGGTTAAATCTACACTAACGCTATCTCTTACAATTTTCTATTACTAACCATGCAAATTATAACTATAGGACGGTTTACTCATTGAAGCATTTATTTATTATTATTTAGAAAATAATATTTTGATAACACATGAAAAAATAAAATAAACTTATATTATAAAATCTTGGCAATTAAAACAATTAGTTGTGTTTATTAATTACTTATAGTTATATTGGTTATATATTAAGTGGTTTTGAAGCCCACCATCTGTGTGCTCATTTGGTGATCATATATAGTTACTAGTGGGCATATACTTAACCTCGATTTATTGTTTTCTTTAGCAAAGAAATAGCCAACATTTTCCTGATATTAATATTATTGCTCAACACGAGCATGTGCGATCGATGAAGAGAATGGATTTGTCTGACCGTGTTACGAGACAGGCTGGCTCAGTTGGCAGAGCACCATGACGGAAACGTTCGAATTCCGGGCCCGGATAAATCTTTTCTCTTCAAAATAAAAATATATAAAGATTAATGATTTGTTCTGTTCATTAAAAAAATAATCCGTTATAACCATTAATCAAAAATAAGGTTTTGCGTACGATAGAGATAAGCAGGTCGGAGTGCATTAGCATGAATTAGCAAAGATAACATAAAACGCCTTCTAATCCCTACAACCACATGCCGACTGGCACATGCACACTACACAATAAAACATTCAAAAGGGACAGAACGGATCCCGTATAACTTTATTTTACTCCTGACCTTTGGTTAACTGTCAATATTTCAAAGTGCCAACCTCTGGCCCTTCATATATGAAAGTCCAAATTTTTTATAGAATTTTAGATGATTTATACAAGTTTAATTTACTTGAAGTTTGGGTTTAGTTTGTTTAATGGTCCATTTATCAATATTTATATCATTATAGGTTCATTATGATATATTAAATGTTTATTTTTGTAGTGGAAGGTTCATTAGGCGCGTTGAGAGATTTTTAATAGGGAGAAACTTGTAGGTTCACGTCACCTACATGCTCGTGAAGTACTGTGCGAAACCGGGGACGCGTAGCAGCCCTGTGTAGGAATTATATAATTTTTTCAATCATCTTCAGTTTATATTTAAAAATTCGATTGACATTACAAAAATAATATTTAACATTAATAATATTTAATACCCTCTTAGACGTACAGACAACACTTGGGCGATGACGAGCGAAGAAAAAGCAAACGAATTTGCAAAACATCTTGCTCATATATTCAAGGGAAACGAAATTCAGAATACTGCTCGCACTGACAAAATAGATGACGACTTGACAACAGCACTACCTTTATCACTCCCTCCTCCGGCATTTCATCCAAAAGAAATCTACCAAGTACTGAACAAAATGCCAAACAAAAAATCTCCTGGCTATGATCTCATCACTCCCTTCATCCTCCGCCACTTACCTCGGAAAGCTGTTCTCTTTCTTACTCCCATCTATAATTCAATCATGCGCACAACCTATTTTCTGCTCCTTTGGAAACTTTCCACAATTAAAATGATACCTAAGCCTTCTAAACCTGTCACTAATCCTTCATCTTATCGTCCAATTGCACTCCTCCCTATAATGTCTAAATTATTTGAAAAACTCTTCCTTAATCGCATAAAACCTATCCTCGAAAATAGCGGAGTGATACCGAACCACCAATTTGGCTTTCGTTCTTATCACTCTACTGTACAACAGTGTCATCGTATCGTGGATGCAATATCTATCGCTTTTGAGAAAAGAGAATATTGCTCTGCGATTTTTCTTGACATTGAAAAAGCATTTGATAGTGTCTGGCACAAGGGCCTTCTCTGGAAAATAAAACCTCACTTACCTCCTAAATACTTTTTAATTCTTCAATCTTATTTCCAAGACAGATTCTTCTGTACTTCCGTTGACTCTTCGATTTCCTCCTTCATTCCTCAATACAGGGGTGTACCGCAAGGCAATGTTTTAAGCCCCATTCTCTATTCCGTATACACCTCTGATATTCCCGAGCACTCTTGCACCAACATCTATACCTTCGCAGACGATACAGCCATTATTTCTTCTCACAGAGACCCAAACCTAGCATCTATAGCTCTTCAAAATCATTCATTTGATTTAGAAAAATGGTTCTATAATTGGCAAATAAAAATAAACGCCTCAAAATCGAGCCATGTAAGCTTCTCTCTACGCAAAGCTTCGTGTCCAGCAGTCAAAATTGACAACGACGAAGTACCTTCCAAAAATTATGTACGTTACCTAGGACTATACTTGGACAAAAGACTTACATGGAACGTAGATACAAAATTAAAAAGACAAGAACTGACTAGACGGTACAAACAACTATCACATCTTCTGGACTACAGATCTTCATTTGACTTGAGGAACAAACGATTTATCTATAACAGTATACTAAAACCTATTTGGATATATGGAGCAGAACTTTGGGGTTCAGCAAAAAAAGTTCACATACACAAGATTCAAATAACACAATCCAAAATTCTCAGAAAAAATCTTAATGCACCGTAGTATGTTTCGAATCACACTATACACAATGACATGAACATTCCTACTATAAAATCATATGTTCATAAAAAATACATAACATTCCACTTTTCGACACAATATCACCCAAACCCACTCGTTCTTCCGCTTTCCTACTCCCTGTTACCTGGACTTAATAAAAAAAGATTAAAAAGACATTGGCCAAGAGACCTACTGAAAAATTGATATTTCATTCCAAAACTCGAGGTTCCTGTACAATAGCAAAGAGAAAAACATCTGGATCAAATTTGCTGGATGCGCAATTGCGCAGGTGCAAATGAAAATTAAATAATAATAATAATAATAATAATATTTAAATGTCGTTTAATAGTTGTGTAATTAATTCTAATCAATAACTAGTTAAATTATGTAAAGGAGATGGTTGGGGGGTGCAGTCAATAAGAACACCAAATAAGTGAAGTACTTATATTATGTGCCGACGTTTCGACCTACAGTGTAGGTCATCTTCAGGGCTAACAGAGAAACAAACAGAACAAAAATGTAAAAACATCAAAGTTGTACAGTAACAATACTAGTGACAAATAATGTAGAAAAATACAAAGTGGCAGATATGAAAATAGAAGATAAAGAATATTAAAAAGGAATCAGATTATAATAAATTAAAGATATAGACAGATTTAAAAATTACTGATAAAGAAAAGGCAATAAACTAGTGGTAGATATAATAAAAATCAGATAAAGACAAATATAACAAAATTATTGAAATAGAGACAGATATAATTATAGAACATGTGATAGAATATAATAAAATTAAGATAAAGACAGATATAACAAAGATATTGATAATGGAAAGAAAATGAAAATAATGGCAGATATCATAAAGTAAGACAGATATAATAAAATTAAAGAAAATGAGCAGAAAAGATAAATAATAAATAACGCATATAAAATAAAAATAGAAAATAAATGTACAGACTGGATAGTACAGTACAATATAATAATATAAAGAAAAATCAAAAGGAGGAGTTAAACAAAAGAAACAAAATGAGGATATTTACATATAAAGAAAGGTTGGAATATGAACAATACAGAAAAACTAGTAAAATAAAGGTGTAAAATGTATGATAACGGACTTAATGATGTTACCAAATTACAGAAAAGTATGGAACTATATGTACAATAACAATGTAAATAAAAGAAAAACTATTGTACAATAACACCAGTGTACAGTGACTGTTTTGAAAATATAGTAGATAGGAATAGAATATGAAAAGATAAAATAGGTGAAAACGCTAGTACCGTAACAATAGTTTACAATGTATGTATGAAAAAAATTAGATGGGATTAATGAATTAGAAAAATAAAATAGGTGTTTAAAAATATGAACACATGATTACCAACATATGATGGATGCCAAAATGATAAGGGGAAAAAATAAGAAAATTAAAATTGGAGAAAGGATAAAGAGAAGAGTTTAAAAAAGAAGAAATGAAGAGGAGACATACCGAATGATGGGAAGCGTGACCGTTGCAGATCGCGGCTAGAGTGTACTGGGCCAAGTTTGTCCGTTGAGAACGAGGGAAGCGATGGGGGCGGAATCTAGTGGCCGGAAAGTTAACTACAGAAGGAAACTATACTGGAGTATAGGAAAAAAGGATAAAAAATATAAATAAAATTAAAACAAAGAAAGAAATGTCGATAGAGTGATAAAAAAGAAAACATCAAAGTCGGAGTAACGGGAATTTATCGGATTCCAGCAAAAGAACGTTAAGACCGGGGGAAGAGATAGAGGCGAAATCTAGTGGCCAAAAGTTAACTATAGAAGGTAACCATGCTGGAGAATAGGAAAAGATGGGGAAAGGGAGTAGATGGATAAAAATAATATGAATACATATTTTAATGTATTATGAATACAATAAAAATAAAAAATTGAAACAATGAAAGAGATGCAAACCGAGTGATAACAAAAGAAACGTAAATGACGAAGAAACGGAAATTTAAGGTCTTTTGAGTAAATTAAAAATTTGGGAGTAGGTAGAGGAAAGGTGATGAGAGTCAGACTTAAGATTGATAGAGGAGGAATCTAAATTTATGTGGATGGTTTCAGAGAGGATGCGTTTGTCATGGTTATGCGCTGTAGCTAGGATAGACGTATTTTCAAAATCAAAGGTGTGGTTTAAGGAAATGGCATGTTCGGAAAGTTTAGAGGAGGTGAGGTTATGGGAGGAAATGGCATATTTGTGTTGAGAAATACGGTCTTTAAGGAAGTTTTTGGTTTCACCTATATAGGAAGAGTTGCAATTAGTAGAAGAACAAGGTATCCGATAAACGACATGGGAACGAAGCTTGAAGGGAATAGGATCTTTGATACGGGTATAGATATGGGAAAGTTTGTTATGGGATTTGAAGGCAATACGCAAATTGGGGATAACGGAACATAAGTATTTTTGAATGCAATTAGAGAGGGTGGGTATATATGGCAAGGATCTGTATATAGGGATAGATGGTGGATGTGGTGATCGGGTGAGGGTGGGGGGGTTATAGTAGTCATGGATGAGTTTATTAACGATATAGGGAGGGAAATTGTTTTTAAAAAGGATTTCTTTGATACGGAGGGTGTTGGTAGTATGGAAGCAGGAGTCAGAGAGGGATAGGCCACGGTGAATAATATTTTTAGCGACGTTAATTTTAAGGTGGTGTGGATGTTGGGAGTAATAATTAAGAAGTCGGCCAGAGTAAGTGGGTTTTGTATACCAATCGGTGGATAAGGTGTGGTCAGAATTTTTAATGATAAGGAGGTCAAGGAAAGGTAGTGACTTATTGGATTCGACTTCAACGGTGAAATGGAGGCGGGGATGGTATGAATTGAAGGAAGATAATAAGTCAGTAATGATGTTGGGATTGATGATAAGGAGGAGGTCGTCTACATATTTTTTGATGAAACAAATATCGTCGTGGAACTGTGGAAGAATGGAGTCTAGAAGGTCATTAAGAACAATATTAGAGAGGTCAGGAGCAAGGGGATTTCCCATGGCAAGTCCAGAAATTTGGGAATAGAACTGTCCATGGAAGGTAAGGTAGCCGGATTCACAGCAAAGTTTTAATGATTGAAGGAATGAGGATCGGTTAAGAGATGTATGGGGTTCTATTAGTGGCCAGTGGTTATCTATTATGTCAAGAGCTTTGTCTAAGGGAATGTTGGTGAAAAGACTTTCGACATCGAAGGAAGTGAGGATGTAATGATCAGGGATGGTGAGGGAAGTTAAAAGATCACGTAGGTGAAAGGAGTTATGGATATCGTATGGGTTATTACGGCTGAGGACTTGTAAGGATGAAAGTAAGAATTTGCTAAGTTTTGTAGATGGTGAATTGACATTGGCTGTAATCGGACGGAGGGGGTTGTTGGGTTTGTGGATTTTGGGAAGACCATAAAAACGTGGGGCTAAGGAGTTATAGGAAATGAGGTTTCTGTAAACGGGATAAGTAATAAATTTAGAATTGACAAGGCTTTTTAAGTGGAGGTTGAATTGTTTTTGGAGAGATGTAGTAGGATCACGAGGTATGGGTTTATAGGTGGAAGTATCAGAAAGAAGGGAATTAATTTTGAGGTTATAATCAGAAAGCTCTTGACATAATAGATAACCACTGGCCACTAATAGAACCCCATACATCTCTTAACCGATCCTCATTCCTTCAATCATTAAAACTTTGCTGTGAATCCGGCTACCTTACCTTCCATGGACAGTTCTATTCCCAAATTTCTGGACTTGCCATGGGAAATCCCCTTGCTCCTGACCTCTCTAATATTGTTCTTAATGACCTTCTAGACTCCATTCTTCCACAGTTCCACGACGATATTTGTTTCATCAAAAAATATGTAGACGACCTCCTCCTTATCATCAATCCCAACATCATTACTGACTTATTATCTTCCTTCAATTCATACCATCCCCGCCTCCATTTCACCGTTGAAGTCGAATCCAATAAGTCACTACCTTTCCTTGACCTCCTTATCATTAAAAATTCTGACCACACCTTATCCACCGATTGGTATACAAAACCCACTTACTCTGGCCGACTTCTTAATTATTACTCCCAACATCCACACCACCTTAAAATTAACGTCGCTAAAAATATTATTCACCGTGGCCTATCCCTCTCTGACTCCTGCTTCCATACTACCAACACCCTCCGTATCAAAGAAATCCTTTTTAAAAACAATTTCCCTCCCTATATCGTTAATAAACTCATCCATGACTACTATAACCCCCCCACCCTCACCCGATCACCACATCCACCATCTATCCCTATATACAGATCCTTGCCATATATACCCACCCTCTCTAATTGCATTCAAAAATACTTATGTTCCGTTATCCCCAATTTGCGTATTGCCTTCAAATCCCATAACAAACTTTCCCATATCTATACCCGTATCAAAGATCCTATTCCCTTCAAGCTTCGTTCCCATGTCGTTTATCGGATACCTTGTTCTTCTACTAATTGCAACTCTTCCTATATAGGTGAAACCAAAAACTTCCTTAAAGACCGTATTTCTCAACACAAATATGCCATTTCCTCCCATAACCTCACCTCCTCTAAACTTTCCGAACATGCCATTTCCTTAAACCACACCTTTGATTTTGAAAATACGTCTATCCTAGCTACAGCGCATAACCATGACAAACGCATCCTCTCTGAAACCATCCACATAAATTTAGATTCCTCCTCTATCAATCTTAAGTCTGACTCTCATCACCTTTCCTCTACCTACTCCCAAATTTTTAATTTACTCAAAAGACCTTAAATTTCCGTTTCTTCGTCATTTACGTTTCTTTTGTTATCACTCGGTTTGCATCTCTTTCATTGTTTCAATTTTTTATTTTTATTGTATTCATAATACATTAAAATATGTATTCATATTATTTTTATCCATCTACTCCCTTTCCCCATCTTTTCCTATTCTCCAGCATGGTTACCTTCTATAGTTAACTTTTGGCCACTAGATTTCGCCTCTATCTCTTCCCCCGGTCTTAACGTTCTTTTGCTGGAATCCGATAAATTCCCGTTACTCCGACTTTGATGTTTTCTTTTTTATCACTCTATCGACATTTCTTTCTTTGTTTTAATTTTATTTATATTTTTTATCCTTTTTTCCTATACTCCAGTATAGTTTCCTTCTGTAGTTAACTTTCCGGCCACTAGATTCCGCCCCCATCGCTTCCCTCGTTCTCAACGGACAAACTTGGCCCAGTACACTCTAGCCGCGATCTGCAACGGTCACGCTTCCCATCATTCGGTATGTCTCCTCTTCATTTCTTCTTTTTTAAACTCTTCTCTTTATCCTTTCTCCAATTTTAATTTTCTTATTTTTTCCCCTTATCATTTTGGCATCCATCATATGTTGGTAATCATGTGTTCATATTTTTAAACACCTATTTTATTTTTCTAATTCATTAATCCCATCTAATTTTTTTCATACATACATTGTAAACTATTGTTACGGTACTAGCGTTTTCACCTATTTTATCTTTTCATATTCTATTCCTATCTACTATATTTTCAAAACAGTCACTGTACACTGGTGTTATTGTACAATAGTTTTTCTTTTATTTACATTGTTATTGTACATATAGTTCCATACTTTTCTGTAATTTGGTAACATCATTAAGTCCGTTATCATACATTTTACACCTTTATTTTACTAGTTTTTCTGTATTGTTCATATTCCAACCTTTCTTTATATGTAAATATCCTCATTTTGTTTCTTTTGTTTAACTCCTCCTTTTGATTTTTCTTTATATTATTATATTGTACTGTACTATCCAGTCTGTACATTTATTTTCTATTTTTATTTTATATGCGTTATTTATTATTTATCTTTTCTGCTCATTTTCTTTAATTTTATTATATCTGTCTTACTTTATGATATCTGCCATTATTTTCATTTTCTTTCCATTATCAATATCTTTGTTATATCTGTCTTTATCTTAATTTTATTATATTCTATCACATGTTCTATAATTATATCTGTCTCTATTTCAATAATTTTGTTATATTTGTCTTTATCTGATTTTTATTATATCTACCACTAGTTTATTGCCTTTTCTTTATCAGTAATTTTTAAATCTGTCTATATCTTTAATTTATTATAATCTGATTCCTTTTTAATATTCTTTATCTTCTATTTTCATATCTGCCACTTTGTATTTTTCTACATTATTTGTCACTAGTATTGTTACTGTACAACTTTGATGTTTTTACATTTTTGTTCTGTTTGTTTCTCTGTTAGCCCTGAAGATGACCTACACTGTAGGTCGAAACGTCGGCACATAATATAAGTACTTCACTTATTTGGTGTTCTTATTGACTGCACCCCCCAACCATCTCCTTTACATAATTTAACTAGTTATTGATTAGAATTAATTACACAACTATTAAACGACATTTAAATATTATTATTATTATTATTATTATTTAATTTTCATTTGCACCTGCGCAATTGCGCATCCAGCAAATTTGATCCAGATGTTTTTCTCTTTGCTATTGTACAGGAACCTCGAGTTTTGGAATGAAATATCAATTTTTCAGTAGGTCTCTTGGCCAATGTCTTTTTAATCTTTTTTTATTAAGTCCAGGTAACAGGGAGTAGGAAAGCGGAAGAACGAGTGGGTTTGGGTGATATTGTGTCGAAAAGTGGAATGTTATGTATTTTTTATGAACATATGATTTTATAGTAGGAATGTTCATGTCATTGTGTATAGTGTGATTCGAAACATACTACGGTGCATTAAGATTTTTTCTGAGAATTTTGGATTGTGTTATTTGAATCTTGTGTATGTGAACTTTTTTTGCTGAACCCCAAAGTTCTGCTCCATATATCCAAATAGGTTTTAGTATACTGTTATAGATAAATCGTTTGTTCCTCAAGTCAAATGAAGATCTGTAGTCCAGAAGATGTGATAGTTGTTTGTACCGTCTAGTCAGTTCTTGTCTTTTTAATTTTGTATCTACGTTCCATGTAAGTCTTTTGTCCAAGTATAGTCCTAGGTAACGTACATAATTTTTGGAAGGTACTTCGTCGTTGTCAATTTTGACTGCTGGACACGAAGCTTTGCGTAGAGAGAAGCTTACATGGCTCGATTTTGAGGCGTTTATTTTTATTTGCCAATTATAGAACCATTTTTCTAAATCAAATGAATGATTTTGAAGAGCTATAGATGCTAGGTTTGGGTCTCTGTGAGAAGAAATAATGGCTGTATCGTCTGCGAAGGTATAGATGTTGGTGCAAGAGTGCTCGGGAATATCAGAGGTGTATACGGAATAGAGAATGGGGCTTAAAACATTGCCTTGCGGTACACCCCTGTATTGAGGAATGAAGGAGGAAATCGAAGAGTCAACGGAAGTACAGAAGAATCTGTCTTGGAAATAAGATTGAAGAATTAAAAAGTATTTAGGAGGTAAGTGAGGTTTTATTTTCCAGAGAAGGCCCTTGTGCCAGACACTATCAAATGCTTTTTCAATGTCAAGAAAAATCGCAGAGCAATATTCTCTTTTCTCAAAAGCGATAGATATTGCATCCACGATACGATGACACTGTTGTACAGTAGAGTGATAAGAACGAAAGCCAAATTGGTGGTTCGGTATCACTCCGCTATTTTCGAGGATAGGTTTTATGCGATTAAGGAAGAGTTTTTCAAATAATTTAGACATTATAGGGAGGAGTGCAATTGGACGATAAGATGAAGGATTAGTGACAGGTTTAGAAGGCTTAGGTATCATTTTAATTGTGGAAAGTTTCCAAAGGAGCAGAAAATAGGTTGTGCGCATGATTGAATTATAGATGGGAGTAAGAAAGAGAACAGCTTTCCGAGGTAAGTGGCGGAGGATGAAGGGAGTGATGAGATCATAGCCAGGAGATTTTTTGTTTGGCATTTTGTTCAGTACTTGGTAGATTTCTTTTGGATGAAATGCCGGAGGAGGGAGTGATAAAGGTAGTGCTGTTGTCAAGTCGTCATCTATTTTGTCAGTGCGAGCAGTATTCTGAATTTCGTTTCCCTTGAATATATGAGCAAGATGTTTTGCAAATTCGTTTGCTTTTTCTTCGCTCGTCATCGCCCAAGTGTTGTCTGTACGTCTAAGAGGGTATTAAATATTATTAATGTTAAATATTATTTTTGTAATGTCAATCGAATTTTTAAATATAAACTGAAGATGATTGAAAAAATTATATAATTCCTACACAGGGCTGCTACGCGTCCCCGGTTTCGCACAGTACTTCACGAGCATGTAGGTGACGTGAACCTACAAGTTTCTCCCTATTAAAAATCTCTCAACGCGCCTAATGAACCTTCCACTACAAAAATAAACATTTAATATATCATAATGAACCTATAATGATATAAATATTGATAAATGGACCATTAAACAAACTAAACCCAAACTTCAAGTAAATTAAACTTGTATAAATCATCTAAAATTCTATAAAAAATTTGGACTTTCATATATGAAGGGCCAGAGGTTGGCACTTTGAAATATTGACAGTTAACCAAAGGTCAGGAGTAAAATAAAGTTATACGGGATCCGTTCTGTCCCTTTTGAATGTTTTATTGTGTAGTGTGCATGTGCCAGTCGGCATGTGGTTGTAGGGATTAGAAGGCGTTTTATGTTATCTTTGCTAATTCATGCTAATGCACTCCGACCTGCTTATCTCTATCGTACGCAAAACCTTATTTTTGATTAATGGTTATAACGGATTATTTTTTTAATGAACAGAACAAATCATTAATCTTTATATATTTTTATTTTGAAGAGAAAAGATTTATCCGGGCCCGGAATTCGAACGTTTCCGTCATGGTGCTCTGCCAACTGAGCCAGCCTGTCTCGTAACACGGTCAGACAAATCCATTCTCTTCATCGATCGCACATGCTCGTGTTGAGCAATAATATTAATATCAGGAAAATGTTGGCTATTTCTTTGCTAAAGAAAACAATAAATCGAGGTTAAGTATATGCCCACTAGTAACTATATATGATCACCAAATGAGCACACAGATGGTGGGCTTCAAAACCACTTAATATATAACCAATATAACTATAAGTAATTAATAAACACAACTAATTGTTTTAATTGCCAAGATTTTATAATATAAGTTTATTTTATTTTTTCATGTGTTATCAAAATATTATTTTCTAAATAATAATAAATAAATGCTTCAATGAGTAAACCGTCCTATAGTTATAATTTGCATGGTTAGTAATAGAAAATTGTAAGAGATAGCGTTAGTGTAGATTTAACCAATCTAAAGTTTCACCTTTAATTTCTTAATTTTTAAATGGTTGCCGGAACAATGTAATATTTAACACGTGAGAAAAGTGCTTATGGCACGCTTGTTTAATTACCACACTCTCCTTCGGCTTATATCTGTCTCTATTTCAATAATTTTGTTATATTTGTCTTTATCTGATTTTTATTATATCTACCACTAGTTTATTGCCTTTTCTTTATCAGTAATTTTTAAATCTGTCTATATCTTTAATTTATTATAATCTGATTCCTTTTTAATATTCTTTATCTTCTATTTTCATATCTGCCACTTTGTATTTTTCTACATTATTTGTCACTAGTATTGTTACTGTACAACTTTGATGTTTTTACATTTTTGTTCTGTTTGTTTCTCTGTTAGCCCTGAAGATGACCTACACTGTAGGTCGAAACGTCGGCACATAATATAAGTACTTCACTTATTTGGTGTTCTTATTGACTGCACCCCCCAACCATCTCCTTTACATAAGATCATCCAGTCAACCATTTTCATCTCAAACTAGTTAAATTATTGCTTTACCGTATTTTTATTATATTGTTATATAAAGTGTCGATATTTGAGCTTGAGCAGCCGATTATATTTATTGATTAATATAAAAAAGGCTGCTTTAAAGTGGCATAATGCTCCTTGTAAATTCTAATGATATCAAATATGAAAACCAGGCTAATGTTAATAATTTCAAATTTAAAAATATGTAATTTAAAGAATTCAGACTATAATTATTATAAAAAAACATCGTTATTTTTGGGAACTATCAGAGGTAAAAAAATAAAATGGCTTTGCTTACTGGGCTTTGCTTGACTTTGGGGAAGAATTCTAGTGTCTTTTTTTCCGCTTTTACGATTCCGTCGGTACAGATTGAAATTGTTTTTCTATTATAATAGGACTTCGTGAACTGCTGATTAAAATAGGCGTATTCTTTGTCACTTCCGAATTAAATACTTTTATTACCTTTAACATTATATGGTTATATATGAACTGTGTCTGCCGTTTTATTACAAACCTTTTATAAGTGGAGACACCAGTATACCACTTCAAACATACACTGACTCATCACATTGTCATACGCTTGTTACAGGCCTCTGAAGACCATATGTAGTTCCTGCTTCCTTTTCTGAGACTTCTCAATGAGTTGACGAACAACAAATATATTGTCCATACATGACCGTCCCACCGCAAAGCCTGCTTGTTCCTGAGGCATAGAGTACGCTTCCTCTAATTTGTCCCGGAGCAACCTACCAATAATTCTGGAAACAGAACTTTGTATGCAGATTCCGCGATAGTTGCGGCACACTCTCCTATCCCACTTCTTGTATATATATATATATATATATATATATATATATATATATATATATATATATATATATATATATATATATAGACTATATGTACCCGACCCTCAGGTCATCCGGAATATCATCTCCCCTGTGAACAAGGTTAATCAAATCCGTCTATGGAGTTATCAGTTATGCGCTTCCAGCTTTCAGGACCTCCATAGAAATTTCACCTTGTCTCGGAGATGTGCCAGTCTTCGCCTTTGATAGGGCCCACTAAACATCACTCACCTCCGCTTCTACCGGTTTCTCCGCTTCTTCATGTTCGGTGCTATATTCCTGAGTCGCGAACTGAGGTCTATCTTCACTTAGCAGGGTCCTGTAGTGATTTTCCCACTCCTTTTCCTTGGTCATGGGAGGTAGTAAATTTCCCTTTCACAGTTCTATTTCTTTCAGCACTCCCCAAGACTCCCGGGGTTTGATTAAATTCTAAAGTACAGTTGATTCGCTGGCAGCATCTCTCCCATTAGTCGTCCAATTTTCGCTTTTGTCACCTGTACTTGTTGCTTTTGTTAGTTTCTGGTTCAGGTTTCTATATGCTACCCAGTCATCATTTCTGGTGGAAGAAAGATACTTTCCAGAGGCCAGCTTGTTATTCCTTACTAGTTGGGCAATTTCCCGTGTCCACCAATTTGGCAATCGCCTCTCCCCCTTTTCACCAACCAAGAACCTCTTTTGCTGCCAAATGGACACATTCATTCAGATGCCAATGTTTCTCTTTCGCTGTTCGGTCACCGAAAGGTCAATCCTCTCATCCAAACTCCACTATATGTAGCTTCTTAACACTCACATCACCCAGAACTTGCAAATTATACATTAGCGTGTCCAAACTATGTGTGCTCCGTTTATCGGTGCTATCTCTAGAATCCTCCAGGGGAAGAGAACTTTGGCTCTAAGCATGTAGTGGTCACAGTCACACTCCCATTCTCTGAAAACCCTCACGTCTTCAACCTTAAATAAGCATATTTACCTTATAAAGCAGTAATCTATCATCGAGGATTGGAATCCAGCCTTGCTCCATGTTCTTGGGTAGACAGACCTTCTTAGGTTCATAGAAGGTGTTTTGAATTTTAGATCGAAACACTCGCATATATCTATGAGCCTCCGACCATTATCACTATCTATGAGCCACCACTTTCTCACCAAATCAACCGATAACCTGACTGCCAACTTCGTGCCCCACTCTAGGATTGAAATACCTAGCCTGGATGATTTCGGCGTTAGATTGCACTTTTTCTAAAGCTTCTCTCAAGCTCTCCTCAAATGCATCTTTACTCGCATGAGGTTCATGGTTTCCTGGTGCATCAGGAATATTTCTAGAATAGAATATCTCTAGATCATAGAATATGTCTCCTATGATCCGAACACATTAGCCCCAGAAGTTGAGATCGGAAATGTTCTCGGAATATGCGATCTTACTTTTTAGCTTTTTCTTCAACATCATGGAAACCACAGCTTTTGCTCTTTCCTCCTTCGGCACACCACTCCACAGGTGAACATGCTCACCCATCCATTCCTGACGTTTTCCTTTAATCTTAGTCTCAGTAAGCATAATTACGTCCACCTGGGGAACAGAAATCTCTCAATGTACCTACTGTATCCCGTGTCATCCATCCGAATCCGAGGCTCTCTGTTGACTGTTTTTAGCAAAGCAGAATTTTTATCTTTGAGCAGCTAACCCTAGTGAAAATCCCCAGCCTGCAGAACCAAGTTATCCTTCCCTTATACAGACTGCCATCACTTGTTTTTCGAGTTCTATCCACCCGGGTTTTTCTTCGGAGTTTTCCTTCTTCTAGGCGAAGTCCCGCACTAGGGGGCAGCGCCTATTTAGTGGTGGCGCTTCTCACCTTTCACCGAAGTCGTCTCCAGGCCCGCTGGGGTATTTGATGAAAATGGTCACCCCCCTAGACCTGGCCGCTCATAATCTGGGACTGGTATTCATCATTATCCCAGCTATCTTGCCGGCAATACTCGAAATCAGCCATTGCGACCCGCCTGTTACCTAGAGATATTACCTAGAGGTTCCCTATACGAGTGAGGCAGGATATATATACGTGTACGTAATATTTTATCAAATATCAAGCTGGCTAGATCACAGATTGTTATTTTAATTCTACAAATGTATCTTTCCTTGAATTTTGTAGTTCTTTCAATTAAAATCAATTTCTCTTATAAATTTCAGTGATTCTTATAAATGGATTCGTATATTGGTTGCTTACATTACTCTGATTATATTGTTATTAATAAAATATTATTATAATTAACAACATCACATAATTCTCTACATCAACTAATCATTTCCTATTACAGTGGTGACACAGAGCTACAAGGTCACCGTAGAAATGTCGCGAGTTCAACGAGGCTGCACCGCCGTCCTCCGCTGTATCGTAGACAGGAGCGCCAGGGACCTGGTCAAAGTAGTGTCCTGGCTTCAGGAACCTTCCTTCTACATATATCCAACTCTACAAGGAGGTTAGTTTATTTATATTTTTAAATATAAAATATCTTCAAAAAACTTTTTTTTTTGTGAATGATCTGCTTCTATGTGGAAGTATTTTAAGAATCAGGAATGAAACTGTTGAATGTAGAACTTTCTTTTTATGCATTAGGATCCTAAAGGTACATACATAATGAAAACAAACTGAATGTTGAATTAATTTTTCAATATAGAAAAACAATGCTCAAAACAGACTAGAAATTTCGTTTAATACCCTATATTAAAATTATATATAAATGGTCTTATATAGTTATATATTCTCTGTATAGTTAAATTCTGTGGTACTCATTAAATCCAGAGCTGGGTGTTTTTTATTTCGCCTATTATAACTTTTCCTATAGAATGAAATGTACAGGAATTAATTAAAAAGCCCTAAACTTTTGAGGTTTTCTATGATCATTGTAAAACCTGCTGTCCCCTTAATTTTCCAAAAGTTGTTTAGAAATAGGGAGTATGTAATTTTTCAAGAAATCGAAATAAATCATATCTAATTCAGAACTCCTCCCACATCCAAGTTTTTGGACATGCTTGCAGAACTTCATAGCCCGTATCTCACAAGCTGTTTTGAATATTACTGACTCGTAGTGGAAATTCGAGAGGCCCAGGAAGGAGAAAATTGTAAAACATCATTTTTTTTTTTAATAGCGAATCAGCATATAAATATACCTTAAAGTAAAAATTCCTGAATTTTCATAAAAAACATATGATATTCATACCGGGCAAAAATGCAAATTACTGGAGATCGGGAAATTGCCAATTTCGAGAGGTGTACGTGATGGAATTAAAAAAAAAAATTATGTTGCCTGAAACACAGCATTGGATGCTCTACAACCTTTATTCAATGAGTTTTCCCCATGGTTGGGGAGTGTATTTTGCTTTTACCCAATTTTCAAACAACGGTGTTTAAACTTATTATTTTTAAGTATAAATTTCCTGAATTCATGAACGTCATCAACATTAATCATGGTAACAATTTCATATTTCTTATATTAAACATCTAAATAAAATATTTTTCTTTTGTTTTGTTACTAACAATTTTTACTATCAGTCCAAATTAGTGATAAAACTGTAAAGGTTTTGATAATCTTTTCTATCTTTGAACAGATTATGATCTCCAGTTTATGATTTTGATGGAGTCAAATATAAGTCTAAGTTTCTGTACTGTGCCTGGACAATTTAACTTTTATTTATTTGGCTAAAATGAATTCAGGACAAGTTAGTTGGTTGAGGAATATTGCGTCATCATGTGATCAAACCAATGAAAACAAGTAATTATGAGCAACCTTCACTAAAAGTCGGTATGAGTTTCCTAGCTATGGTCTTGATAGCTTCATTTCATTTTATAAAAAAATGCATTTTAGAGGTGTATATGGTTCATTTCGCTAATTTTTGGGACAATCTTTATTTTCAATTCAAATTATTTTAATTAATTTAATTGTTATTGTTGTCTTTGCAGATAAGTTAAATGCATTGTAGGTTGATGCATAAAGTTTATCATTTTATTTTACATTTTATTATCATTTTAACAATTGATAATGACTAATGTTGAAACGTTGGAGAAATAATAAATAATGAATTATGGCTAGATATTGGTTTTTCTTTAAAAGTATTGAAGCCCAGTGAAATATAATGAATTGAAATGACCATTATTATTATAATGAAAGTAGCTGAAGATGTAGAGCGCTGTATTGTTCTGTTAACAGCCATGAATGGCGCTAGTGATGTCTGCACGCCCATTAATAAGTCGGTACCCTTGATTAGGAGTAATCGCCATATCGGACAAATCACCTCCCTGCTCATTCACTTCCTGGGTTGTAGCAGTTCGGCTTATTTTTTCTTAATTTATATCATAAATCATATTATTTGATTTTGGTTATATCATAATAAGGATTTATGTAAATATAGTAAGTAAAGGTATTGGGATGTAATACAAAATTAATTCGACTTCTGATTTCTTAAAATTTGGTTTAATTTTTATACAGATTTGGAAAAAAAATATTTTTTTTAATACATAAGCGTTTCCTAACCCTCAGAAGAATCAGTTATATTTCCATTTTAACTTTGTTAACATTATTAATGATCTTTTTCTGTATGCTAAAGTCTATTTTTCATATTCATGATATCTAAAGGATTCCACTTGAATTTCTTCAAAAATATGGGTAAGCAGACAATTGTTTTTATCACTTAGCACTCAGCAAATATTTACGGTTTAAATTCTGTACTATTTTTAAATGATAATTATTAAAATCATTTATAAGAATAAACTATTTTTTAATCTAAATATAATTATACCACTTTCAAAAATGTTTAATAAAGAATAAATTAATTTTTTTTATTAACATCAATGGATAGCTAAAACTAAATTAAATTGGTACCAGTGGGTAGTTTCTCTACTTGTCATTATCATGTCATTATATATACTTAGCCTATTTACTTGTTGTATTATTGTAATACAGTTGTAGATATCAATAAATAAATTAAAAAAAAAAAATTGGTACCAAACTGTTGGAATGGTTTATTTTCTTAACGTTTTTAATCGTAGACTCTCCTGAGAAGATTAGAGCCATTGTTTATTTATTTATTTATGTGGCACTACAGTCCAATATAGCCTCCCTTGCAATCCTTGTCCATGGCCTTCGTCTTCCACGTTGTCACTCCAAGATTGTAGTGATCCTGTTCTACATCCTTCAGTCAGCGCAAACTTACATAATCTTCTTGAGTACACAAATTTAAATATATCCTCATAGCCTATGAGTTCGTGAAGCTCCATATTCTTTCTGATTCGACAGGTTCCTTGATAATGCATAGGGCCGAAAACACGCCTTCCTCTCTGTGTTTTGAGATTTCCTGGAACTGTTCTTTTGAGACTTCTAGCGTTCAGGCTCTGAGACTTTCTGCACCAAAGCACACCACATGCATTAGTATATGCGAGAAGGCTTCACTTCATTACCTTTTCTAGGCTTTGTTTCTTGCCATGTTTATAATTCTCATCTCACTATTTCCCTTGTTTTCGGAGTTTAGTACCTATTCATTGTAGTCGAACCAAACAAATTAAAAATAGTTTTAAGTTGATAGTATAATAATAACCAAATACCGTGCATTTAGTTTTTGCTTCACTATCAGACCAAGTTTATTGTTGTTCCAGTTCTGCTATTAATTTTTTTAATGCGCTTTCACTTCTGGACAATATAACAATTTTATCCGCATAACCATTAATTTGCATAGAACGCACTAATAGGTTACCACTTGAAACAATTCTTCCTATAGCTTTATAAACAGCTAGGATGAAAGGTATGCCAGATAGGTGCAGAACTTAATTTTGCGGCCGGTGAATTAACATCCAAGAACCTCACTTTCTTCTGGGTATTTTTAAATCAAATTAATCAATTTATAAGGAATGTCAAAATTCTCAAGAGCAGAGAAAAAACTGAAATAAGTTAGCTCGATAAAAAATCTGCTTGCAGTACACTAAAAGAAATTGGACATCAGTATATAGCGTCCATAACTTTGGCAAATATCCGATTTACTTCAAAGAACTATAGTCCTTCGATTAGGTCGGAACCTCTAACATTTAATACGGGAGGATGATTTTGGCATAAATCTTTAATTTTTCCACTAGAATTGTTGACAGGATCTTGTATGCTACATTCAGGAGCATTATGTGGATAGAAAATTAGGACCATGTATTAAAACATAATGAAATTAAAATATTTTTATTATTAATAATTAATCTTGTCCCTGTTGGATATCGATATATGTTAAGGGAAGATAATATAGCATTGTACATTTATCAAGGATGAAGCGGTAGTGTATAGTGGGAGCCTCTACTGCTATTGACCGTCGTATTAATTGCTGGCCTGTAACCGACACTGTACCCCGCCCTAGATCCTTTCCTATCTCTCCCTTCAGTGCTCTGTAATGTTCATTTAATATTGTTCCTAATATTATTATGTAATATAATAACAATAATTATAATTAATATTGACAGATAAATAGAAAAAAAACTTTATTCTCCGATTGGGTCTCCGAAGAATATCAATCTTAAAGAAACAAAATTTATATTCGGTCTGCATAAAAGACATACCAGTATAATACGATATAATTTAATATAGCAAATAGCTATAAAAAGGAAAAGGAAAGCACAATGGTAGAGCACTAAGTTGTTATGCCAAAGGTCCTAGTTTCAAATTCTGCTGCATAAGAAATTATTTATAAATCAATAAATAATTTATGGGCCGTGTGGGATCTGCGAATCCTGTAGATCATCACCCAGCCTTTTTAAAGCACCTGGCGGTTGAGCGTGGACAAGTCGCTTCCTCGCACAACCGTTGACTTAGAAACAGTAGAGACTATCATATATCATACACTAAGCCCAAGAAACGTCATGGATTGTACTATATATATTTAGAATATGAAAAAGAATAATATATCCTAGTAAAAATTGAGAGGCTGAAAGAAAGTTCCAAATTAAATTCATAATAAAGTCTGATCAACCAGGTGCCGTATTGATATTTGTACTGTTTAAGGTCTAAATGGTAAAACGAAAAGAAATGGACAAGTGATTTTCAGATAATCTTTGGTGAGTTTCATAGTAAAAGTTGATATTAAAATCACCATTATTTATTTGTTGGTATTTAATTTTGATGTTATCGTTGAAAAGAACATCGCATAACAGAAAGCATTCAGGAAATGAAACAGAAGAGGATACAACGTAAGGTTTAATCCATGATTTAATGATTTCAATAATGTGGTATAAATCACAGTTGTAAGTAGTTCATAATAATCAGCAAGTAATGTTTGGGGATTCAAATAAGTGGTCAGGGCTTTAAAAATACTGGAGATGAGATTTCAATGTTTCCAGGATTGGGTGGGTAGATGGTGTACCTATAATAATATGATCGTCTATGGACTAACACTTTATTTCAAACTATTATACGGACTGATCTAACCTGTATCTTTTTTTAAGCTTATTTTTTTTTTTTAAGAGATAACTCGAAAAATTGCGAGAGCACGGGGATATAGGATTAGTGAAGATATATATATATATATATATATATATATATATATATATATATATATATATATATATATATATCACCTGATCCCTATTTATTTATTGATCTCACCGACATATCCCGGTTCACTAATAACTTTTCATATTGAAAAAGATTTCTGTAATGAAGTATCTTTATGAATGTACACGAAAGATGATTTTGACAGCAGAAGTATTGACTTTATTTCTCCTTTAACCTTATTTTTCGCTGTGCAAACTGAAATTAATTCTACCGCAGGCATATTATCTAATTATAAAATCTTATCTAGAGGAAAGGTTATTTAATGTTAATCAGGATGGTAAACATTCCTACTATTGCCGAATTGATGCATGAGTACCGCAGGTCAGTATTCTGGGTCCTGTTGTACTACATATACACCTATGGCATCCCACAGACGCCAGAAACCCTACTTGCTTCATATGCGGACGATGCTATCATACTTTTGACCAGTACTAACCACAACATAGCTTCTCAGAATCTACAGTAACACTTAAATTCATTAGAAAATTAGCTCGATAAGTGGCGTATAAAAATCTAACCAAGTAACATTACATTTAGACATTCTGACTGCCCCACTCTAACACTTTGCAGTACACCATTGCCCAGACAAACACAGACTAAATATTTTGGCCTTACAATGGACAGAAGACTGACTTAGAAATCTCACGTGACTAAGTTGAAAAATCACTGACTCTCCTTCCCAAGGCCGACTACTTTACCACAAAAAGCAAGTGTAATTACACAATAATCCCACAAAACTCTCACTTACAGACCATTCAAGTCTTTCAATCAAACTTCCTTCGTTATATTACACATTGCCCTGTTTATATTACTAATAAACCATTACATAAAGATCTCAACATACCACTCGTGGCTGATACAATTAAAAAAAAATTTCATGACTCACTTGCTACACACCCAAACATACTGGTACAATCATTACTGACAGACACATTACAACAGAATCCTACAAGGAGACTGAAACGTCTCTGGAAAAGGGATCTACTATCAAGAGATGAGCGACGCGAGGTGAGCCTTCAATGAGATGCTTCTCCATACACACTTAGGAGAGGTTTTCAAAAGCAGATAAAAATACAATATGTGCCATTTGCATTTGATTTATCAAATAAATATTTTATTATTATATTTTTCGCTGAAGTAGGAATATCTTGGAAATGGTTAACTTTAGGACAGTAGGTCTCCTAGTAATATCGACTGGAATTGCCCCATACTATCGCCGCTTAACGGCTCCGCCACTTATTACCAGTCATGTATATATATATATATATATATATATATATATATATATGCATGTAGCAAATAATGCACAAGAGAGAGAGAATTTGTAAAATATAGATTCAACTTGCAATTTTCTCTTTGAATAATAGACTATTCCTACTCACTAAGTCTATGAGAGATATTAATTTAAAAATAGTAACATTTAAAGGGTATTTTATATATCTTACTTATTTTTTACTGTTATTTTTTTTTGGAAAGATTCATTCTACCAGATTTTTATCAATATTAGTAAGTAACTGTGAAAGTTGTACAACTTTCAGAATATCTCATATATATAAGTCCAAACCCCTTACATTCGCCCAGTACTCTCTGATTCATCGCTGGTGCTGCTTTCTTCATTCTTTCGTCCATTTCTTTTCCGTCTTCAGCTTTGTTTTTCGTTGAAAACCCACGAGAGTATTAAATTTCATCCTAAGACGATTGCTTTTCAGATCATCCTCGCAGGTAAACTTCATCCCTTGTAAATCTTCTTTTCTTTAAAATATGTAAGGTTATATTATTTATAAGAATCTCGAACCTCAAAAGTTATATAGAAAATATAAACCTTATAATCGGCAATGAGCGATATAGTTACATCGGTCATTGCATATTTCCCCGAGCCGTCAGAAATCAGTAATTTTAGACGAAATTGTCACTCACCTAGAGTCTTTGTGTAATAAAATTAAATTAAAAAAAGGGAATCGTTTTCTTAAATATCATTTAATACATAACGAAGGTAACATATCAACGTTATTTGAAAATCTTATTTCATTACAGACCGTATACATTTTTTGTATACAAAAAAAAAAATGAATAGAAATAGGAAAGTAGAAAAGCCTCATTTTGGAACGAAGTATTTGATAACGTCGTTAATATCAAATGTAAAGTGTATTAGGCAGTACAAGATAGCGCCGCGGCGTCTTTAATGAATGGTATAATTAGTGGCTTAATGATGTTATTTTTATGTTATTACTCCTGAAGTTGAACTTGTATGACCGATCTGGATTGTTTGGTTGATAGTATATTTTAGTAAGGAGCAAACTTTCTTGGTCATTAGCCCTCTACCTATGACGTAGTTTTACTACAATCTGGTTTTAATAATTTTTCAACGCGAAATGATCTAAGAATGACAGAATTATACTAGCTATAGAAACCTATCCCTCCAATCATGATGGTTACCCATCCAATCTTGCTATTTGTGAGGTAGAGAGTTTGGATATACTAAAGGCGTGGAAAACGCAGATCCTCTGATATTAATAAGCAGTGGTGTTAAATAAATGACAGAGGAGAAGGTTTAGATTTTCCATTTCAACATCCGTCTTCGATAGCGATTGGTGGATTACTCCGTTTATTAATCATGGTTGTAAGATCATGAAGTTCCTGGAAAGATTTCTGGGAACCGACCGATAAGAAATGAATGAAGTTGAGCATATGACATGTTCCCGTGTCCATAAGGTTAACGTTTGGTCATCCTCTAGGAAGATTTGTATTCGAGGATCTGCTTGGTGTGAGTAAAGAGGAGCGCTTTCCTATAACAGTCCACATAGATTATCTGAAAGTCTTTGTGCCTTCGACCAGCAGGTCTAGATACAAAAATGGACCTGAAAAATATCGTGGACATATCACGTTGGGAGTGAAGGAAGTTTAGAATGAATGCTACTAAATCTCAGTCCATTCTATTAAACGGTACTATTGAATTGACCCATCTTGTGTTTTTAAATGGAAAAAAGATGCGGCTAAAGGAAATTGTTTCTGACTGCGGTATTACGATTTGAAGAAAGTAAATATTGCGCCTGATAAGAAGTATAAGATATATTTTTTTAGATTAATTTATTGATATTTACAACTTTAATAATATTGCAACAAGTAAATCTGCTAATATGAACAAAAGACATGAGAAAAAAAACACTTGTGGAGAAACTATCCATCGGTAGCACTCCAATATAGTATAAGATATAGGATGGCGGTTTATAGAATTTAAGCTGTATCATATAAAGTTCGACTTTTCATATAAAATGAATCTTGAAGAAACACCCCTTAGATGAAAAATACATTGTACGAACAGAAACGCAGGTTTACTCCGATCTGCCGATGCCCCTCCTTTTTAATATTGCGTGAAATTCACTGTCTGATGAGAGGGTATATGTCTTAGCAGGGAATAGAGGTCTTTGTATATAAGATGAAGTATAGTTGATGTCAATCCAGCCCATTTATCCCACCCTGGGTGGATGAGAAGGAGCTAAATATAACTGCATAAAGATGAATAAAAGTGGATTATAAACATACATAGGTATTAACAAAAAAATAATTATTTCCCTTGCGGCAGTGAACTACATTCAACTGCCCAATATCCACCTAAAAAAAACACATTGCTGCAATGGCATGGATGGATTGAAAATAAAATGAGAAAATATTTGTAACAATAAATCTTCATTGGCTTGAAGGATATTTAATATGCCCGTTAAATTGGTACATTTTCCTCAGTCTAATTTAAGAAACTTTTGCGCATTCCATTTCAATTTAGTTTATGAATGGAAATCAGGTATTCATGGTATATATGTTCTACTGTGAGGATGTAGCGACATAGAAGTTATGTCTTTAAATATTATGTGGAGGTAAGTCAATACTATACTGGATCTGGGTAGAAGGCTCCATTAGATACATGTTGTAAGAATATATTTTCCTTGTAGATTCTCGCTCTTTTTTCTTTTATTTATTTATTTTTATTTTTTGGATAATGTTCCTTTTTATACGTACGTGATAGTTTTTCCTTTATTTACTTTATTTTGATGGTGATTATTTTTAAATATTTTTATTTTGAAGAGAAAAGATTGGTTTTGGCCTGGTTTTCGAACTCGGGTCGTCGGCATTACAAATATTTGAGATTATTGTTTACGTTATCCTGGCCCGGAGGACCATGATTACGTTTGAGGTGGCCTCTACCGGATATGTTGCTTCTGATAAAAGTTTAGTGGACTGTATGTTACTTTAAATGAAAGACCTTTTTCTTTTACATATTATATTCATTATTTATAGATAGTTACGTATATCTATCTAGATGCCGGAACACATATTTACTCGTACAATGTCTTGATCCAACTGGGCCCGTTCTCAACCAGGAGCAGCCCTAGGGGGGATGATAGAGGGCACTGCCTCTGTGGCAAGGAGGTGGAGGAGAGCAAGGAGCAATGAGTGGTGGTACACGTACATTAAACAATTATTCTTAAACATTCAACTTCAAATATTTATACCTATCAAACTTTATACTATCCCTACATAATATTAATCATTTGCTCTACATACTCACCATAAGAACTACAAGGATGATTTAGAAATATTAACGAACACTGAATACTGTACTATACTATACACTGTATAGTACTGTACACGAATACTGAATTTGCTTCAGTTAGGAAATATGCTAGATGCACTTTATTGTAGTTTATTGATTGGTTTATTATTATATTAGGATTAGAATATCTAGGTCACTATCGCTGATTCATAGTTTAAACTTACTACAACTAATTTACAAAGCGTAACATCTGCTTTCCAAATAAGTTGGGCGTGTTCGGCCAAACAGGATAAATGTATAGAAAATAAACGTTTCAGAACAGAAGAAAAAACTATAACGAAGACAAATGTGGTTTATGTTTATATTAATTAACAGTGCTCAGGTCTCGGCTTAGGTTAAATGCCTGGTGACGTACCAAGGCTAGCTAAAGCTAAGCATTGTAATCGGGATATGACGTGTCACGTTGAAAAGCCTCCCTCCAAACCAATTACCCTTTGTCCACATATGGATCAGTGGTGTCGTCACCAAACATTAAATCTAGCACTACTGATAAACCCCCATTTGGATTAGGTTATCAATTAAGCCCCCCTTCATAGATATGAAAATTTGCTTAATTCATTATCAAGTTGAACGATAAATACTTTTTTGCTACTATCTGTATTGTGTATATTTAAATAAAATTTTAACCTCTTACCGTTAATATTCTTACTTCTGGTACAAAAAATTTTCATTCTTTAGAACAAAATATTGTCACTCGTAGGGCGAAATCACTGAAATTTCTAACCGTAGTTATGGTTATGAACAAGCCCAGGGAGCGACCATAGTTTTTTATTTAATTTAATTGTATTTCATTAAAAATATTACTATTGTCATTATAATGAAGTTTGCGTTACCTAATAAAAATATCTCACTGCTAATCTCGTTGATCAAGGTGGCAAGCAGTTTTTTATTTTAATTGTTTCTTACTCTTATCTCCTTATAATTTACTGAATAATATCATGTAATTTTTTTTGGAATATATTATTTTAATGAACTAGAAATTATTTTATTAAAAGAAATTATTCAAAAAAAATATACATTTTTTTTTTTTTTTTTTCCTTTCAAAGTAACCCTTTGAAAGGACCGTTTATTAAAATATACATATACGCCAGCCAACTCATTTAGTACCCAGATTTTTTTATATTTTATTTTATTTTGAACAACCCTTGTTGAAGAACCGTCAAGTCTTTTAGAGATAAAGGTTTAATTTTTTTTTATTACATTCATTAATCACGTTATGAAGTTTAGTAGTAGTCAACTTTTTGGAAGAGGTAGAATAGTTTTTTCACTTACATATTTATCTAATCTTAATAATATACTACAATATTCTCCCGCACTTTTTAAATATTATTACATTTTATACGACCACAAAATGCCTTCCATCATAATCGTTTGTAGTTAGAGATTTATAATAGTGACCCTCCACATTAATATGAAACATCTAATTTCTGAGGAAAAATAAACTGTAAATAATAAATTGTGTACACGCATAGTTATAAAAACAGTTCTACGTGATTATTTTCGTGTTTTATTAAGATTAAAATGATTTCTCAACGAACAAATAATTAATAAACAACACGATGTAGTGAAATTCGAGGAAGAGTTGGCTAAGAAAATAGACTACACATAGGCCGCCACAAATCTACTCAGTCCATATTGAGCTTGGTGGGAATTCATTTCAGATTACATCAGCTTTTTGCGGCTGCCTTGTCCTACTTCAGGCTTCACATTCATAACCAATGTTGTGACATATACTATTACCAGCCTAAAGACTTTTTTAGTGTCTACTTTATCGCTAATTTATTTCATACATTTTTATAGGTTTTCGAAGGCTATTGCTACTTCGCTTTTGAATATGTACCATATATGTGAAAAGTAAACATGAAGTTTTTTTTTTTATATGAATAAATAAAATATGAATCAATAACGTATGATTGAAAAAAGTTCTGATAAATGATCAGCTGTATTTATTTAGTATAGCTATTTTAAGAGGCCGTGAAATCAGGCGAAGTTGTTTTGAGTTTATTATCAATTTAGATTTATTATAAATATCATCAGTTTAATTAAATGCCCTATTTTTACTTGTTCTTACTCTACAGGCCTATTTTTAGAACTACTTATCCTCTGATATAGTCCATTTATGATAAATAATGTAAAAATGATCTTGTATCATGAAGAGATTATAATGTTTATATTGTTAAACATCCTTTTTTTCAATTGCGTCCGTTAACGAAAAAGACAATTTATTGACATTAATTATAAACATTGCTCGTCTAAAGTGGAAACATACAATCCCTTTTTATGGGAAATGATACACTCCCTCTTCGGCATCGTAGACTGCACAGAATTTGGAAGATTGAATAGTGAAAATAAAATGCATTACAAATTACGCCCACTCAATGAGAGCGGAGTGGTTCAGTGGTATGGTGCTGAGTTGCCTTGCCGAAGGTCTTGGGTTCGAATCCAACTTGCTGGCAGACTTTTATTTAATCTGTTAGAGGCTGTAGATACAATGAGATCAAGGACACTTCTGAGGCTCACCCAGGTACTTGTTTAACAGATTAGAGTACCAAAATAGGTGGAGAAATTTGACGGTCGAGCGTTATCAAGGGTAAATCACCTCTCTGCACAACCGTTGGCCATGATATGTACAGGCTCTACCATGTACTGAACCCAAGCCATGGGTTGTAGTGGCGCAGTTTTTTTTTTTTTTTTAATGTTAACAAGAGAAATAATATGATACTTCGTCGTACTATGGTAGATCTGTGATCTTGGCATGTTGCTATTGCATTCTTCTTTGTGGTTGCTGGGGAAGCCCAAGCAAATGGAGCTTTTCGAACTACTGGCTGCCTGGTGAGGTGTTGTACTTCTTAGTAATGTGATTGTATTCTGGATTAGTGAGATACATGGAGCACATGTTTTTGGTTCATTTCTTGTTATCTTTGGGAATTAGTTGTAGGCCTAGGGATATAATAGATTTCTGCACATTTGTTAATTTTGTTGTTTTTTTTGGTGTTTTTTGCACCTATGTTAACATTGTTTAAAATTAAAAAAAAATCTAAATAAAAACTACTCCAACAAATATCTTTTCCGTTTTTTAAAACGTTTGTCAGTCGAAGTACATAGATTTTGTTAGTAAAAAAAAAAAAATAAGAGGATGGAATAAAAATAATGCTCCGTTACTGGACTCAAAGCGGCTAACATTAAACTCCCTTAGCAGTAGGGCAGTAATGACCACATGATCCGGTGAGACTCCCTTAGGGATTGGAAATTCATTAAGAAATGGGACTTGCCTGAGTCCTAGCGCTGTCGTAACGGTTACAGTCTACTTAGCCTGGCGCCTGTTGCGCCTGACAGCTCTCCTTCTTCTTATAGCCTGTCTCTTCCCAGTAATCGAGTTTATAAGCACGCTATCTCTTGTATTATTGCAAATCGGTATCGAAGTATGTTGTGTTTTTAGGTCATATTCATTGAATAGATGGTGAGTATATAAATAATTTAAAGGTTTATAATAAACGGTTAAGAAAATGCCATCTCCCTTTATTTCTATTGACCACTTGTGATCAAGTAACCACGTTATTTTCATATTTCCTTCGTTCTGAGTTTTTTCTGTCTACAGTATTCCTTCATACGTTCATTGGCAAATTCTTTCTGATCCACTGTCTAGCTTCATCCAACTTCTATTGCCTTTTTCCATCCTGAGGCCGTTATATATTTTTCACTATTCTTCCAAATCCACATCCTTGGGAGACTATAATGTTGAATGTTTCCTAATTATTCTTTACTTCTTTAGTCCCTGTTGTCCTGGGCTTATTTTTCCAAAATAAGGCAAATATTTTCTTGTTCAATCTATGTTTGTTCATTCTATAGAGACGTCCGAGGAATATCAGCTTCCTCTTTCGCAGAGTATACGATATTCGTTCCATTTCTTATCGATTTCTCTGTTACATCGCAGTTTCCATCCATCTTCAGTATAAACTGCACAGATGTTTTTCTCAGAATTCTTCTTTCCGTGGCTTCCAGATTTTTGAGATCTCAATTCATAGAGCATTCATTGGCGAAGAGGTATTTCGTTTGTATGAAAGTGTTATAATGTCTTATTTTTCCATTTTAGGAGATACACTTCTTGTACTACACTTCTACCATAAACTGCTGGCCAATCCATAAGCTCTTTCCATTTTTTTTAATCCGATCTCCAACATATGCTATCACTAATCATTTCTCCTGTATGATCTCTCACAGATACCTGAATTTGTTGATCCTTTCAACCCGATCTATCTCTGTGTTAAGTAATTTTGGCCTACGTTTGCCATTTTTCTTAAACTTCTAATAATCTCGATTAACCTAAAGAGAAGCATCTTTAATGGTAAAATCCTGAAAAAAATTATAAAGATAAATTTTGCTATGTTTCAACTGTTGTTTGGTTTAGGAAATTTTCAAACTTTTGCATCCGTTTATGAAACCTAAACAATATCATTATTATAAAAAGTAATAAATGAATTAATATAGTCATCAATTCAAATAGTTATTCAGGTAGAACACTGACCAGACACTTCACCTTCTCTAGCCACGTACAAGAGAGCCTTAAAATAGCCCGGCTAAAGGGTAATAGGCTTTACCATCTTAGTTAACTCTGCGACTGAAGAATCTTGAATCTTACATATGTACGATAGCCACTCGAATGACGATGCTGCTTGGAGACAACCCTGAAGAGACTATTTCTTCCCTTACTAAAGGGACTCAAAAACTCGGTTCATCGGCGAATCTTCCGCTTTACCACTCTCCAGAAAGCCACGATAATAGTAACCCATAAGAAGCTCCAGAACACCACGGTGCTAAAGTAAATCGGCCGGAGGCACATCAAATTATTTGACGGGCTGAAAGTCTGTGCTAATCCTCTTTTCAGGGATGTTGCTTCACTACCCTGCAATTTCCACTTGGTTAATCTGAACACCGAAGGATGGGGGTCCCCGAGTTCGGGACTCTGCAGTCTGAATCCACCTATCGAAGAATAAACGTTAAAATGTCTAATGGCAAAAAACGGATATATATATATATATATATATATATATATATATATATCAAACTTAAGATATTATATAAAATATATATAAAACTTAAGATATAATTTAAGAGCTTCGGCACTCAAAATGTAAAAAAAAAAAGGATAATATGGGATAGAAACGACACTCATGAAGACGGTTTAAACAACAGTTTATTGAGATACAAATCCTCTATTTATACTATTTACAATGTTTATAGTCCCTGTTTGGGATTATTGATTAATATTTATTAACTGAAAAATGAGCACTGTTAAATTTTCAACTATCATTTCCAAGGATAAATAAACATGGCCATAGATAAGCAATTAGGCAAGATTTGAAAAGAAATCATATTTTAAATATTTTTTCATATTTAATGCTTTACCAATGAATGGGGACAAAATCGCATTTTTATTGTTAAAGTGTTATGATAAACCACGGTCATGTTTTGCAACTAAAAACTGCAACATCGTTATGCCAAACATGTTCCACTAATTCATGTTTTGCAGATACAACCAGAGTTATCTGTGAATGATATTTTTTAATGTCGATGTAAATGTTTCGGATATTTTAAAAATGATCAAGCTGTAATAATTAAATTATACACCTGCAGTTAATATTTTATTTTTTGAAGTTATAATTTTAGTAAATTATTTAAAAAACTGAGAAGTATTCAGCTTGAGACTTTTCTATAGAACACTTTCATTTATTTTTACAAATTCAGAAAGTGAGCCCGAAATTCCTGAACATTGATTTTTATTTTCTAAAAATGTTCTTGCTTTTTTAATTATTTTCTTTTTTCTATGCTTTGATATTTTTAGAATCACTCATTTTAACGCTGCACAGTGTGTAATTTTGCCAATCTAGGAGGACAAAAATACTAAACGCCCTCAGAATGAGTGTTTAATAATTTTTTATATATTTAAATGGTCAAACTAAGACAATTAATGAGATTTATCAAGAATTATATCACAACAGGTATAATTTTAATCATAATTATATTTATGGATATATAATTTTAATAATTTTAGTAATTTTTTTTTTTTTTAAACTTATTTCTTACCTTGATGTCGATGGCAGTTCTGCAATAGGAGTGTCTGCATCGCATTCAAATCCAACAACAAAGTTGGTCCGCAACCAGGAGATATCCATTGCTAGAAAACGTTCAGCTGTGCGATGAGATTTTTTCCAGCGTACAGTACTGACTTCAGACGAGCTCTAATTTTTTCTCAGGCAATCCTCCCCAGTCTTTCTTCTCAATCAAAAAACTAAGAACGTTGTCAAATCTTGCATCCTTTTCGCTCTGTCTCCATATCTCATACAGCATTTCGTAAGTGATTAATTCGTCCATTCCAAAATACAGTAACATTTTTTTAAGATTTCGACAAAACGGGCAAATATGGGCAAACTTTTCTTGTCATGTTCTCTTCTCTAGCTTCCTAAGTTTACGTTAATACATAGAGCAAGACGTCAAGCGACGTAATAAAGAAGTTACCTTCTTCCAAAATTCAAAAAATGTATGATGTTTTTGAATTTTATTCGTTAAACTTGAACAAAATGTTTAAGCCCTTTAAATTACGCGTATTCTAATGTAACCATGTCAATACTTACCTCAAATGATGTATAAACAGAGAAAAATTCACAAGTTGAAATAACTGGTAAACAGAACTGTGCAAACTGATGAACAAAAAACGAATGAAAAGGTTTGCACTAATTCCTTGTATGCAAACATTGAACAGGCAAGTTTGGGTGTAAAGTACGACGCTTTAAGTGGCTTTAAAATTTTAACTATTTCGATTCCAATACCCTCAGACATTGTACCTGTCATATGCAACATTAAAAATCCTTAAAAAAATAGTTCATTTTTTCGATTTCTGTCCTCCTAGATTGGCGAAATTTCACGCTGTGCATTGATCATTTGTAAAAACCTTTCGCAATCTAAAACAAACGTGTATGCAGTTTGAGGGTCGGAAAATTGACTCCACCCACTGAATTTAAATTAAACATTTGTTGATATGATGTTAAATTAAATTATTAATATTCCGTAATATCTCTACTTTATTAAATATGATAAATTCAATAAAACTATAAAGTTAAGCTAAACATGAGAGAATGCATAATTGCTGAACGGCTCCACTGGATATACACTATATGACGGTCGGTTAAGTGTTGCGGGCTGAGCATACACATCGAACCCAAGGGGCTGAGCATACACATCGAACCCAAGGGGCTGAGAGGCAAGCTTGGAACCATATTCGCTTTGGTCGTCTCCATACTGTCCGAATATTGTATTTATTGTATATTTGTTAATGGTACCATAGAAGAGTCTTCTCTAAGTCTTGTTGTTTCTATGTATGTAGAGTATTTATTTTGGCAGCAATGAAAAATGTGTGCACTAGGAATAAATTAATAGTTTTGGTGATAAGAGATAATATACACAAATAGTGGTTTGAGTTATGTGTTAGCCTAGAGTTATGTTTTAAATACCTTGTGGAGCCAATACAACAAGAATATAAAAAAATATTCTTAAACCATTTTCATGAATAATGTCTTTCTACGATAAAATTAAAATGGAGTGCTGTTTTTTTGACATATTGGGTCTTATTAAGACTTAATTACCCATGTGCATAGTAGATATTAAGTATTATTGCTTTTATTGTGTAATTATTTTCTATAATAATTATTACAATTTAATTGTTTTTTGGATAGCCTATATATTGCAAACCAATGTTTCATATTGAAACTAACGTCTTCTGCATTTCTCTTACTAGTTATATATTGTTTATATTAATATCAGTTTGATAAAATTTCAAACGTAATTAATAATATGATCGTTTCTATTAAGTTCTAAATTTATTGTCCTTCCTTATAAGTTTATATTTATAATATTTTTTTGTTTTTTGCTTTTCCCCATTCTCCAAGATTTTAGCAATGCATAAGAATATATATTACTTAAGTATACAATACGTGTTGCAAGGATCTTTTATTGCCCAAGAGTGTTTTTTTTTTCTCTTCGATTAGATGAATATCATCAATTTATTCATTTTGAAATATATTGTTTAAATAAAATAAAATAATATATTTCATATTAATAATGTCATCTCATTTATTTGTTAAGTAGTTCGTTTAAGATTTTGTTGAGAAAATAATCAATACATATTATTCCCAGATTTATTGATGTCGTAACAAGTATTTTTTTTTTTTTCGCAAAGTTCGTCCGTCATGTATCTCTACATATGTGAGCTCACTCTACTGTGGGCTGTCGTTACGTGCGAGTGCACATCAGTGGATTATATGGCCAAGTAATTGCCAAATTTTACATATTACCTTATATTTTCTTTGTGGCTCAGCGGTAAGTATCCTATTAAAATTCGTAAATGAAATTGTATATAATCTTTGTTTTTTTATTAATTATTTATCTATGATTTTAGTTGATGTTATGGTTATAGCGTTGATGTAATGTTATGGTTATAGCGTTGGTGCAATGTTATGGTTATATAGTTGGTGTTACCGCTTGATGTAATGATTATGTTACGAGCTTTATTATGAATAACAACCTACTTTTTTGAACTTTTTATTTAATCAATTTGGACTTTGGACCGAAAACCCCACAAACTGTTCACAATATGTACAATTATTTTTATAAATATAAAATTTGTATTACCTTAATTTATTTGTTTATTGAATATTAAGAGTTATTAATTAATTTCGATGTTTCTAATTTTTCATTCATCGGCTGAGCCTGACTCATTTGTTTTCCGATATTTGTTAATAATATATCACCTTAATGTAGTTGACTTTAGATTGGCGTATTTCAAGTGGTTAATATTTTCAATAATGTGTGAAACGTTGTTAAAACAACTAAGCATAAACAATAAATGAACGACTATAATATAGAGGTAGAAATAATTTTTAAAAAATATAATACTAAGTAGCAGCTGTAAGGGATTAAAAAACGTCCCGGCTTAAATTATTGAAAAAATATAGAATTTGATTTCCCCATGAACCTTGCTCACGTAACTTTTTCCTTGTTCCTTGAAGTTTTTAACTTTAAGTTATTTTCAATTCGTTAATTTTCATATAATTTCTTAAAAAATCATTTTAAGTTATTTATTTTAAGCTATTATTAAACTATTTAATTGACTGATCATTTTATTTATTCTAATGTCTTAGTATTTATTTAAATCTTCGAACAACATTGATCACTAGCACTGTTCCATCTGATTTATTAGTTTTATTGGGTATCGAACGGTACCTATTATGTTTTATTTGGTAGGTACCTATACTATTTGTGGAACGCAAAATAATCATATGATAAAAATTATATGCATTTAATTGATATCATACTTTATTAAAAGCTCTCAAGCGTCATGACCTCATTTTATGAATCATATGAAACTTCTCTCCAGTAGCTCACTTGTACTTCGATCCAATTTTTTTATTTTATTTCCAATGATAATTACAGATTACAACAGAAATACACGTAAAATTCATACGCTGTTATTTACATTTTGTCATTTTTTTTCATCCAAGTTTTATGAGCATGGATTTTACAGGGTCAACTGACAGGAGATGCTTATAAGTAAACTATTTAGAGAGCTTCTAGGGACTCATGTATTAAAATGAAACTAAAAAGAGATCAAACTACTTCGAAAACCTCCGAGGACTATCCGATAAAGTTAAAACCATCCAATCAAAATATTAAAGAAGCCCAATCAATAATTTATCAACAACAAGCAGTACTTAAAATATATTTCATAGTGATGTACACTGACATGCTTAAGTAGGGGAATGTGGAGCAAGTGCATCTTTAGCTTTTTTAATGAAGCATACGGCAACTTATGCGACTCAGTTTTCTCATGGGACTCGGCTACGTCAGTGCGTTTGTGAATAATCGATCATAGGTGAAATACATTGAGTTAAGTGTGTTTTTATTTCGATTAATGTGATAATAGGCAAGTCTTGTATAATTTAGCAGTCATATATATTATTGAATTGTAATAAAAAAAATTAAATAACTTCCCGAACTCGCAGAATCCTAGAGTTGTCGGCCTACAATGAAGTGATGATCTTAAGAACATTGTTGCCAAGTGGCATTTGGTGGCAAGTGATTTATTTTATTTTTAATTTGTGACTATTTGGCAACAGATGTCACTGACATTTGTTATTAACTCTCTATTTTGTGATAGTATAAACACAATCAAAGGCAAAATAGTGACAGAAGTATCTACAGTGAAAATTTCGGAGGAAGAGGGGAAAATTCCTTGCTTGTATTGTAATGAACTATTCGCGGAATCTCGTCAAGAGGAGTGGGTTATAAGTGTGGACAGTGGATTAAGATTGCACGGACAGTAAAAATGGTCAAAATGACTTTGTTTGCGACTTTTACCGTTAAATGTTTGTCATGACGCACTTACCCCGCTGTATGGGGCAAGTGCTTCTTTTGACATTTGTTGATATAAGTCAACACTTTTTTGTTAAAATGTTTTATTTTACTTTTTTAATTAGTGACTACAGTTTCTACAGAATATAAATTTATGTTTGTATACAAATGTTTTTATTGATACTGTTACGGGCGCCGGCAGGAAGGCGGAAGCGGGGGATTAGCGGCTTAACTCCGTCAGCGGGAGACGTTTAAATAGGATTAGGACGGTTCTAGATCGTCTTCTTTTGTCGGCAAAGGATTAAGAATATTCCAGAATTATCTGGCCCCTTCGAGTTCTAGAATGTTCGGCATTGCCTATAAAAAGACTTCCGTCACCTCGAGTCAGTCAGTCTTAGCCTGAGAGTAGACCAGTGAAGATCTGTGATAAGTGTAATAAGTGAGTGTCAGTGTGATAAACTAGTCAGTGTTGAACCGGCCCGTGTAATAAGTGTGTCAGTGAACTGTAACCGTCTCGCGAGTGTAATAAACTGTTTCTGTTTGTTACTGTGTGTCAGTTTGTGATACTTGAAGAATCTTACGGTCGGTGGACTAGTGAACTGTAAGTGTTAATTATTAGTTATAAATTGTAGTGTAATTTTATAATATTCATAGAAACTATTGTAACTAGTTAAGCTATCTAGAATTAGTAAAATCTTATATTATTGTAATAATTAAATAGGAGTTAGGCCTAGATGATAATATTTAGAATATTGTTATTATAAATTTATATTAGTCCAATAATTTAATTGTGAATAGTTTAATTGTATCCTTTTTATCATTTTGTTAATAAATATTAGTATCTTTAATTAAGGGATTGTTTAATTCATTTTAATACCCAGTAGCCCGTAACAAATTGGTGTCAGAAGTGGGATAATTGTGTAATTGCTATTATTTTGCATTTGGTCTTGTATATTGTAATTATTGGGCTACTGTATGAAGAATGGCTTCTAAAAGTGTTAAGTTAATTGATTTAAAAGTTGCGGATTTAAAACGTGAATTGGAGGAACGTGATCTTGATTGTTCCGGAACTAAAAGTGTACTGCAAGAGCGCTTGCGTCAATTTTTTGTAGATTTAGGGGAAAATCCAGATGACGTTCTTTTTGAAACTGATTTAAGCAGGTTGTCTGCAACTTTTAAAAATGAGTTAAGCAATGTTAAAAATGAGCTAGGTAATGAATTAGGTACTGTTAAAAATGAGTTAAGCAATGTAGAAAATAAACTAGGTAATGAATTAAGCAATATAGAAAATAGGCTAGGTAATGAATTAGGTACTGTAAAAATTGATTTATTGGATACATTAGAGTCTAAGTTAGGCACATTAGAGACTAAGTTAATGGAAAATGTAGATAACAAGTTAGCCGATGTAAATAATAAAGTAGCTAATGTAGATAATAAGTTAGCCGATGTAAATGAAAAGGTAGCTAATGTAGAATCTAGGTTAGGAGAAAAATTGAGTTCCATCGAAAACGAACTTAGGCTAAGAGTAGAAGCTCTCGAGGGACGTAAGAGCAACCCACCGACGAACGACACCGACCGTTCCTCCGACGGCAGCCTTCATAGCACCATTACGCCCGCCAATGCTGGGACGCCATACAACACCATTCCAGTGTTCGACGGAAAGACGGCGTGGGAGGACTACAGGACTCTCTTCGAGACGGCGGCTTCAATCCACGGTTGGTCAAAAGAGACCCAAGCTTCAGCGTTGTGTCTGGCCTTGCGTGGAGACGCCTTGGGAGTACTGCAAGGGATGCCCATGACAGAGCGGTCTAACTACGGGGAGCTGATTAGAAGACTGGAGATGCGTTTCGGCCACCGACACATGGACCAGCTTTATCGCTCACAGCTGAGAAACAGGATGTTGCTCCAATGTCGAAGAATGTAAAGACTTACTGGGCCCAATGGGACTCCATTCTAGTGGACAACGGGCTGCTGAAACGGGCATTGGAGAACACGGAAGGAGATCAGCGCAGACTTCAGCTCATCGTTCCAAAGAGTAAAGTGCCCGAAGTACTCAGGGAACTTCATGACGGAGTATCTGGCGGCCACCTTGGAGTTCACCGTACATTGGAAAAGGTACGTGAACGCTTTTACTGGGCAAACCTTAAGGACGATGTGTTGGACTGGTGCAGGCGTTGTGCGACTTGTGCGGCTTCTAACGGACCCATAAGAAGAAAGAAGGCCCCAATGAGGAAGTACAACGTGGGAGCACCGTTTGAGAGAATAGCAATTGACATCGCTGGCCCTTTCCCTGTGACGGATGAAGGTAACCGGTATATTCTCGTGGCCATGGACTACTTTTCCAAGTGGGTGGAAGCTTACGCCCTTCCGAATCAGGAGGCAGTCACGGTTGCGGACGTACTGGTGAAGCAGCTCGTCAGTAGGTTTGGAGTACCCATGGAACTTCACTCTGACCAGGGACGAAACTTCGAGTCTGCAGTCTTCTCCGGGATGTGCGAAGCACTGGGAATACGGAAGACCAGGACGACATCTCTTCACCCTCAATCCGATGGCATGGTGGAGCGCATGAACAGGACTATGGGTCGATATTTGTCCAAAGTAGTCTCCGACCATCAGCGAGACTGGGACCAGTATCTTCACCTGTTCCTGCTGGCCTACCGCAGTTCAGTCAGTGAGGCAACGGGGCAGACTCCCGCAAATGTGGTATTCGGCAGAGAACTTCGGTTGCCTTGTGATCTGAAATTCGGTTTCAAGCCTGACGAGGAAATTGCCGGAGAGGAGTACGTCACGGATCTACGGAAGCGAATGGATAATATCCACGAGAAGGTTCGCACAAACATCCAGGGGGCTAGTGACAGAATGAAGGAGCGCTACGACATCAGGGCTGAGAAGGGTGGCTACCAACCTGGAGACTTGGTCTGGCTACATGATCCTCGAAGAAGGCGAGGCTACTCACCTAAACTTCAGAACTCCTGGGACGGCCCGTATGAGATCGTCAAGAGGATCAATGACGTCATATATAGGATCAGGAAGCAGCCGAAAGGAAAACCCAAGGTAGTCCATTTCAATAGACTGGCCCCGTACAAAGGAGACCACGGCCCGAAAGAAGACCAGCAGGTCAGGTACCTAAACAACGTCAAGACAAATAACTCAGTTGCTCATACTAAAGTACCAGGGACCCGTGGAGTAACTCAGGTAATCTACAGAGATATCTTCTCGTTACCAGTGGAGTATTCTCTGGCCCATTGCGTTGCCGAAGATCTGAGGACTTCTCGAGGGATTGCAACGGTCTTCAGGAAGAAGTTCGGCGGAACTGAGGAGCTGGAACGCCAAGGACCAAGTGTCGGGAAGGCACTCCACCAGCCGTACGAAGGACGACACCTGTTTTAATTGGTTACCAAGCGTGCCTCTGATCAGAAGCCGACATATGACGCACTGCGGCGAAGCCTCAATGACCTTCGGAGTAAGCTTCTGAGACTGCGTGTCACTAAGCTCGCTATTCCGAAGTTGGGCTGTGGATACGACGGCTTGGAGTGGAAGATTGTCAGGGACATGATCGAACAGACATTCGCCAACTCTGGAATTGCCATATTGGTGTGCACGTTCAACCCCTGGAAAGAAGGTGCGTCTCCATCAGTAGAAGCTCATAAATGCCCGATTTCTCCGGACTTGCTCTGGGGCAGAGCACTTTTAAGGAGGGGGCAGTGTTACGGGCGCCGGCAGGAAGGCGGAAACGGGGGATTAGCGGCTTAACTCCGTCAGCGGGAGACGTTTAAATAGGATTAGGACGGTTCTAGATCGTCTTCTTTTGTCGGCAAAGGATTAAGAATATTCCAGAATTATCTGGCCCCTTCGAGTTCTAGAATGTTCGGCATTGCCTATAAAAAGACTTCCGTCACCTCGAGTCAGTCAGTCTTAGCCTGAGAGTAGACCAGTGAAGATCTGTGATAAGTGTAATAAGTGAGTGTCAGTGTGATAAACTAGTCAGTGTTGAACCGGCCCGTGTAATAAGTGTGTCAGTGAACTGTAACCGTCTCGCGAGTGTAATAAACTGTTTCTGTTTGTTACTGTGTGTCAGTTTGTGATACTTGAAGAATCTTACGGTCGGTGGACTAGTGAACTGTAAGTGTTAATTATTAGTTATAAATTGTAGTGTAATTTTATAATATTCATAGAAACTATTGTAACTAGTTAAGCTATCTAGAATTAGTAAAATCTTATATTATTGTAATAATTAAATAGGAGTTAGGCCTAGATGATAATATTTAGAATATTGTTATTATAAATTTATATTAGTCCAATAATTTAATTGTGAATAGTTTAATTGTATCCTTTTTATCATTTTGTTAATAAATATTAGTATCTTTAATTAAGGGATTGTTTAATTCATTTTAATACCCAGTAGCCCGTAACAATACCTTCTTATCTGCGGCCTTCGTCAAAGGTCAAAGCTTAACGTGAAGCACTTGTCCAACTTTGCCCTGCTGATAAGATATATGGAGATTTATCTACTGCTGAAATGCACATGAATACAAAGAAGAAATAATTAGGGAGCCTAATGGTACAGAATACATTAATCCTTAGTTTAAGGATTTTTACACTCTAACTTACGTTACACCAAGGTGACATGATCATGCGAGAGATGTTATGTGTCCTATGTTTCCATATTCTCTTCAACATAAGATAATTATTTATCGTCAATATACTTTGGGTGGTACAAATAAATATTTGACAATGGAAAAGAATCTCAATGTGTTTTTTTGTATTAACATATATTAATCGGGACACCCAAAAATAAGTTCTATGCATATTGTGAACGCGGGTCCACGTATGTTTACGACTTTTATAGATATATGATAAAATAAGCGAAATAAAGCTATAAGGGTTACTTGCTCTCTTGATTGCTCTCATTCATACTATTAGTCATTGCTCTCTATTATACATAGTATTATGAACTATAGATATTCAAAAATTGTTTACTAAGGGTTTTTTAGTACATTCTTAGATAAGAAAATAAATAACTTTAAAGCATTATTAATTTTTTTTATATTGACTATTATTATAAAACCCACCTACATGTTTCAATAAATTAGAAGTTACAGCCATAATGTGCCGGCACAAAACATGACAGACAGTTGTTATATTATACTATATTTTAAATTATACTAGATTTTCTTTCAATGCCACTTGGAATGATATATCACTCCATCCATAAATTTATAATTTGTTATTTTACTGGTACATATTTAAATTTTAATAACTTTTCACTACTACACATAAACCAGAGGGAGGCTTGAATGTATTTTTATGCACACCATAAGTCCAAGACGAGCATTCTTCAAAGCTTCACTTGGTTTCAGTTGATATATGATCCAACGTATGTTATCAGATAGGTTGTTCCTTCGAGTTAAGTCAAGTTTTAACTTTTCATTCATTATATTTTTTAAATTATTGAAAATAATAATAATTGGGACTTTTAACATGAAAAAAGAGGAATTACGGGAATTTTGTATATTTCACCAGGTAACGAAAAATAAAGGTTTTAGCAAACATTTACATCATCTATACTTTGAAATATTAGTTTAAACGTTCATTTCTTGGTGAAATTATTAATGAAACATCCACGTTTTATATAATTACACTCTTTTTTCATAATGAAACAGAATTATTTTTATTTTGAAGAATATTGAAAAGAAAACGATTGAAAAGTTAAAACTGTTATCCACACTGTTATTAGAGTCGAACAAACTGACATAATAAACATGAAGAAGAAAGTACCCAGCTGTACCTCTCCAGTGGCCTAATTCAATTTCCTACGATAATAGATCCTCATCCACTTTCTTTTTTGGTCTCCTACTAACCTTCTCAGTCATGAGAATCGAAGCCATTTGTTCTATTAATGGGTTTGGATATCCGTGTAGTTTTAATGTGATTTAGCTCAAGAGGAGAACTCGCGGAACTAATATCCCAACTCTTTGACAAAATAATCAATTTTAGTACAAGCCTCATATTTTTTATATGTTTACTGGAAATCATTTTTTTAATTTTGTTGTTTTTTTGCGAGTGTGGACATTGCAACACTTGATACGTACGCATTTGTTCTCAAGTGTTTAGAATTCATGTCCCATAAAGGGCAACTCTTATCAGTTCAGAGTTTGTATTTAATGAGGCGGTTACGCATTCGCCCGAAAACGCACACCACATTACCTCACTGCCTTTAATCCTTGAAATTGCCTCATTTTCATTCATTAATTAATAAGTAACGCTGTTGACGAATTATATACAATATTAGATCAAAACGAATGTTTTTGTGCTGTCATAATATGTACAATGAGCAAGCCATCAAATTATATTAGTCTATTATTGCGAAGGGGTTTACGAATTCCGGATTAATAAATTCGTGATGGGCAGGGCCTGAGGTGAATTAGAGCGAAAGAGGCTAGATAGCGTTCGGCATCTCAAGGACCTTCTCTCCTTCAACGTTAGCCTCTTAATAAAGATATATAGGAATTTCAAGAGCGAGGAGGTATGCCTTTACCTCCATAAAGAAAATTTTCTTTCCACTCTCTAGCTATGTGTTAATAAATGGATGAACTTATATATATATATATATATATATATATATATATATATATATATATATATATATGTATATATATATATATATTTATATATTGTATTTCAATGACATGAGCACTAATTATAACAAAATTCTTCGTGATGATTAGGAAAAGTCAGATTCCTTGATCTGAATAATATTTATATAATAAATTGGGATGCCACCCTGAGATCGTTATACTCACATATATTAATTCTACTTCATTAATAAATAAGAGACATATTCCTCTCTTCTCCAAAGGTTGGCGAGGTTGACTGACCAGGAGCTGGTTATTAAATAAAAATCCTTTTTCATTTCATTGAATATTTATTGTGTGCTAATCATAGTTACAAGATGAAAGATAAATCTAGATACAAAAGGAGACCCCTTCGCTATATGTGACAGTCCTACATGTTGTGCTGCCCTGTTCTACATCTTAGTGTACAGGTTCCGGGTAATCTATCTGCTTTCTGACCCCTACCCTATTTATTTAGATATTACTTCTATATTTATTTTTAGGTGTTATGCTTTTTTGAATACACTGGCGTTAAAATTTTAAATTTACTCGTTTGTACCCTCTTTCAGCTTAACGGTGGACTACTCCCCATTTTAAAAATTATGTTTTAATTCTAAAATTTAAGTGTACAACTAATATTTTAGTAGAAGTGCTCCGAAATTATAATACAAATTGAAGTTGAGTTACGTATTTATTCTGTACACCACTAGGGGTCTATTAAAATATTTTAATATTTTTATTTATTTAATATTTATTTTAATATTGAACTTCTTGTTTCACTCAAGAAGTTCAATAACAAAATAAAATCTTAGGACATTATTGATGTTGATATAAATTGAAATATTTATATTTTTATCTATTGATCTTTTGATGATGATTATTTTTAAATATTTTTGTTTTGAAGAGAAAAGAGTTGTCCTGGCCAGGATTCGAAAACGGGTCGTCTGTATCTCTAACCCAGTCTAGTCTAGTGCTCTAAACCACTGAGCTACCAGGGGCCGTATCCAAGCCAGACAAATCCAATCTCTTCACCGGTCCTATATCCCCGTGTTCTCGCAATTTTTTCGATGCATTATTTTTAAGCATTTCTATTTTGAAGAGAAAAGATTTGTCCTGGCCGGGATTCGAACCCATGTGTCTGCATTTTTATTAATCTTTTCTCTTCAAAATAACAATATTTAAAAATTAACATCGCAAAAATTGCAATAACATGGGGATATAGGATCGGTGAAGAGAATGGATTTATCTGGCACGAATATGACCTCTGGTAGCTCAGTGGTTTAGAGCACTGCACTAGAGATGCAGACGACCCAGGTTCGAATCTCGGCTAGGACAAATCTTTTCTCTTCAAAATAAAAATATTTAAAAATAATCACCATCAGTAGAACAATAAATAAAAATAAATTATAAATATAAAATTGACGTGAATTCAGCAAGATCCCCCAAAAAAGTAATGATGTAATTGTTATAAGTATTATGTTATACTCCTCCGTGTGGATACATTATAAATTATTTGAATAATAAAGTCATAATACGAAATTTGCTTAGCACAATTTATATCTCACTGGAGGGCTGTATAGAGCGACTGATTGATACTGCTATTTGGTTTTATTCGTTAAGACCTGAAGCCTCCTTATCTCAATATCACGCTAAAGTGAAAAATGGGTGGAGCCATACAAATAAATTCTTGTTTTTTTAGACAACTGTAAAATGAATGGATTACGACTTTTGTCTTTTTAAAATTTATTATGCGGTTTATTCCCTAAAATTTATGATTACAATTTTTTTATTTCGAATATTTATTATGCTTTTTCATTTAGCTTTTGAATATATATATATATATATATATATATATATATATATATATATATATATATATATATATATATATATAAAACACAAAAGATTTATTTTTAAGATAATGCTGTAAAATCATATATTCCTATAGTATAATATTAATGATAATAATACTATTAGATACTAATTTTTTGGGAGCAGATTTGGACATATCGTACTTGTGACACCAATATCTGGAAGAATGAGCCACTGTTTACATTTTTTCTGTCTGTTTTTTCCTTTCGTTAGTAGATTACTTTTGGAAATTTCGTATGTATGCGAAGAAATTATTATAATAAAATAAATTATTATTAGTCGAGTCGACATATGAACAATTAATGAAATATCCCAAAAATTATTGTTATTTTTATATTCTGATATATTCATTTACCCTTATGTTTTAATCTAATTATTATTATTACTTCAACTGAATTTTTTTATACTAGTGTATTTAGCACAACTTTTTTTAAGAGTTGGGCGTATTGGTATTTGGTGCCAATCTGCACCAAAAGTATAAGTCCTACTTATATCAAGCGAAATAAAAGGGTTTGGACTTATTTTTAGTTTCTCATCATTATAACTTGTCAACACCCAGTAATAACTTTTTTAGCTTAGAAGGGTTCAGAAGGTTTATTCATCTTTATTTTTTTATTCTAAAAACAGATCTGAGTTTTAACAGATTTGCTGTCAGATATCTAAATGTATTTCAGCTCTAAAGTTTCCTTGGTAAATCTTTGAAGGGTTAATCACTTAATTCTATTCGAGAAGGCTAAAACATTGTTTTTGAGTCTCCTGAATGCCGCTACTCATGGTCAGTTTGGTATGTTAACATCGAACGGACACACCGAACTGACCGTGACCGTAAGTTAAAATGATGCGAGCTCACATCGAAAAAGTGGACTGATGGACTGATGAAAATTCATCATTTCTGCGTGGCACGCCGAACTGACTACAGTCCGAAGTGAGCGTGTGTACCGTAGCTTCAGTTCAGTTGGTCACATTAGTTATCTGAGCACGCGTATAGGTGTCGTTTGGATAGGCATTACCCTTTCAATCGCTTTTCCAGACCTCGTTTGTACTCCTTCGTTTTCTGTGTTTGTTATTACTGAGTGATAACATGGTTACCTGGGACAAAGTTTTTTTTTAGAATTTACAGAACTGTTCAGAGGGGAGGAATGTTTGTGGAAAATAACTTCAAAGTACTATCATAACAAACAAAAAAATGAGGAATCATATCAAATTCTTGTTAAAAGGTTAAAGAGATCGATCTCCTGGAAAACAAATCAGTAGTAACGAGGAAAATCAACAATTTAAGAAGTGCCTTTCAGAAGGAATTAAAAGTGTAGGGGAGTTGGTGAGTAGTATGGGTGCGGATGATGTTTACAACCCGAAATTGTGGTACTACAACCAGCTGGGAGCTTGGAGCTTCCGGTACACCTTGGAGCTTCCAAGGGGTAGCACATTGAACTGAAACACCGAAGTGGGCGTGTAGATGCGAATGTTGCGTTCAGTCAGAACAGATAGAATTGAACACACCAAAGTGACACGTCATACTGACTGTGCGTAGCGGTCTTTATGATAGTGTTGTTTTAACTATTTGTTTCGATATGTTTTTTTCAAAACAATCAATTGTTTTGGCTTATTTCGAAAATTATAATATGGAAACTCTGTATGGTCTCCATTTCTCATATGTGGATTACAGAGACAGAAATAATTAATAATAATGGTTTAATAAAAAAAACTGTCTTAAAAACTTGTGATCAGCTTGAAGCCATTGAAAGTGGTGAAGAAATGACAGTAACTATTTAGGTAGGACTGAAGAATTACAGCTTTAAGGGATGGTATGGACATACTCATACATAACTTTCTACAGGCCATAGAGGACTTACCTATACCACTACAAACCTTTATTGGGTCTGGTGCTCAGTACATAGTATAGACTGTTCCTTTCCTTGGACAACGGTTGCACAGGGATGTGATTTGCCGTAGATCACTCTCAAATATATGATTTACAACAAGTTAGAAATTCCACGCATTCTGATCTATTCTCTTGGGTTTCTGGTTTCCTTAATGTACGTGACTTAATTTAGCCGAAAGCCATAAGAGAAATTGGTAAATTCTTGAGATGAACTGGTAAGTGAATTGAATGCAGAGTATGCACCTCTAGATTTCATTGATCGCCTTCGCGATGGCATCAGAAGTCACATACAGGCCTATCGTAAAAAGATCAGCGTGACAGTGAAGAAAAACTATATATTTACCTCATTTGAACACAGTTTTAGGAATCGGAAACGTCTGTTGTGAAGAAAAACATCAGCCGTTACTATATGGATGAGCTGGTTATATTTCACGCATATAACCAATATCTGCAAATATTTCTTTAGACGATGGCTTGAAGAAGTTAGATGGAGAGCTGTTGTTCAATGTTAACCCCTCTTAAATAGTAAAGAGTCGGTAGTGCATATCAGTCAACATTTCATGGAATATTATCGATTAGTGAAACCATTGATCATAGAACTTCGGAACAATAGATTACGTTCCAGAAACTATGTAAATAAATATCGGGTCTTCGCGTCTCCTATGAAGTTGAAACTAAATTTTATAAATAATTTCTTATGATGCACACCAAAATCTGAGTAAAACGTGTCTGGAGACTGTGTAAAATTAACGGTGAATGTCGGCTTCCACCCATTCATAAACAAATTATCATGGCAAGGGCACTTACTCGTACAAGAATTAATGTATAATCAAGTATGTCCAAGTGTATCAAACCCCAAAATAACGTAACAGTGTGTATTGAATGAATTTTTCAACAATTAGCCTAAGTAATTTTATCTTTTAAATACAAAACTGAAAAGACAAGAAACTGCTCGACGTTTTGCCTACTTCAACATTTACTGGACAAACGTTCTAAGCTCCAAATTAATTACAAAAGACTCATTTACATGACAGTTTTCAGACCTATATGGACATACGGAGTTGAGTTTGGGGCTCTAATAAACTATCAAATTCATATCGTAGCCAATACTTACAATCCAAAATCCTTCGTAAAATTGTTATCCTTATCATGTCACAAACAAACTCATCCATCACGATCTTAATATCCCATATGTTACTGATTAGGCCCAAACTAGATACCTATCCTTCCATGACAAGCTCCGTACCATACTTGAATCCGCGTCATCCTTCGAGGCGTCTGAAAAGAAGATGGCCTCGAGACCTTCTACTATAGTATTTTATTGTAGTGCTACCGATGGATAGTTTCTCCACATTTTTTTTTTGTTTTCATTTCATTTGTTCATATTAGCAAATTTACTTGTTGTAATATTATTACAGTTGTAAATATCAATAAATTAATCTTAAAAAAACAACTTTTAAATAGGGTCAGGGGGCAATTCTGATGTTCAAAACTATGTTTTTTAACTTTTGTGGTTAACAAGTCAGGATAATTCTATGATCCTGATAAGTTTGTTATATCCTCCAGTCTTTCAACTTCTACTTCATTGAGACAGTTCTTATAAATGTCCTCATAACAGAGACTCTGTGGATAATTTATAGACTATCTTTTCTCTACAAATTGGGCGAAAAACTGAATTGAACAATTCAAGATTTATTTTAAAAGTTGGTGATTAACTGATCGAATACTTCTAATACAGGAATAGAGGCAATTTTATACCCAAAATATGAAAAATGAGAGCACGTTATTGCATAGGAGTGTAAAATTACGTGAGTACAGCGGAAATGCACTGCGTCAGTCTTTACTATGGGCTTTAGAAATGTCTCGCCTGTAACTTAACGTGCTTTTAAGTTTAAAACAAGCCAATAAGCACTAAATTTCAAGGATTTTGAATAATTAGAGTATTAAGTTGATCAAGACTTCAGACAATTAAACTTCAACAAAACCAATTCCCGATAGTTTAAAGGAAAATGTGCCTGGTAAAATTCCAATTTTGGTGATCTAAAAGTGAATAATTTGAAAAGGACCCTGCTGAATACCTAAATTGGAAAGTAGTTGAAAAATATTTAAGTATATCAAAGATGTATCGAAGATAGTTGGATTGAATGCTACCTCAAAAGAAAATGTGCTGGAGAGTAAAAGAAAGGTGATGCTACATAATCGCCACTGCAACCCTGATCTTCTAGGCCGGTTTAAACAGATGCATTATTTTTGGCCTGAAATGGCTCCCTACGCTGCACATAATTTAGCTCATTTGTGAAACATACTGGGCGCAACGAACTTACCATATTTATTATAATTGTGCGCATCAGCCTACTTCAAAATTTACTGTAAAAGCGCTCTAAGCTACCAAGCAATTAAAACGTCTCATAGACAAGAATATTATCAGACATATGATGACTTAAGCTTTGGCGCTCCACTAAGCCATGCAATTCCTCTCGTGTTCCTTACAACCCAAAATCCGATTTCACCCAATCTGACAACCGATACAATGTTCCTTATTAGTTTACGAATGAAGCCACCCCTTTAAAAAAATAACTTTAATGTCCCATTTAATGCATATTACGCCCAAACCTGATTTCAGACTTTCATAAAAAACGTCATTTCCACACAAAACCCTCTAGTTTCAAACCTAGATACCCCTTCCAGGCGTCTGAAAAGAAGATGGTTCCATGACCTTCTAAGTTAAACTTTATATTTTAGCGTTATTATAGGGTAATTACTCTACTTGCATTTGTCTCATGCCAGTATGTATCATTCATTCTATTTACTTGTATTATATAATACAACACCACCGCCCATTCATACTGAGTCAATTTCAATAAATTTTTTTTTATTATCGGTAATTTTTTTTGGGCGGAGAGGTAGGTAAGAAAATTATGTTTATCTGTTAAATCTTCTGCCACGAAAGGGCTATCAGCAAATCCCTAGGGATAATCTTCCTCCGGTAAAGGGCGCTGTAGCAAATTGAAAATGTCTATTTATATATAAAATATTTGTAACTTTAGAAAAGTAACATATTATCTAACAAAGTAATAATATTTATCTAAATACGTAGGTTTATATCAATCTATAGTAAGAAATATTTTTCAGTAGGAAGGGTGTAGCTCTGATTTAATCCACTTATATTGTTTTATTTTGACGCAAATATGATATACATTACAATTAGATGCTTAGTGGTATAATGCTTATTAAAGAGAGAACAGTAGCTTCGACATTTCGACCTCATAACATTTCGACCCTCTAAGCTGATTACAGTCTTGCCCCTGGGAAACCAATCATCCTTTAAATCAAAATTAAGTTATCAACCCTTGTTATAATTCCGGGAGATTTCTATAATTTCCTGTATCTCTTGATTTCTTGTGAAGTGTCCTGGATTGGTAGATGAATTGTTCAAAATAACTTCCTTACTTTTTCTTTTTGTGAGCCATTACAATAATCCAGTAAATCTGCAGAAATAAAGATATATAAAATATAAAATGGGTATGAAATTTAAAAAAAAATTATATTTTTCTTTACCCATTTTTTTATTTAATGGAAACACTATTTAAATATATGATTATTTTAAAATGCTTCATTAACTATTGCTTTCAATTAACAAGTATCCGTAAATATGAAAGAACTTTAGTATATAGTGTTTCATACTTTATTAGAAGTTTAATATACAGTTTTTTATACTTAATCAAACTATTTTTTATTCATTTTTTTATACAGTTTAGTAATATTAAATAATTGGTTTGGTAATTATTACACAGGTTGTCACTTCGAGTTGATTCACGACAAATATTAAATTTACATTCGTTCCCCTTTTAATATTTGTACAAAAATTCAAGTTATCATGTACTTTAGTATGGAGAAGGGAGTGCAGTTATGGAAAATTTGTATACTTTAGTAATCATCTCTTTTAGAACTGAATGTATCAGCAAAAATGTATCTTCGAAATGCTGGTTGAAACACTTATTTCTTGATGGAATGATATCCGAAATCTACTCATCACCCATAATAATATTCTCTTTTCCATAGTAATGTTCACGATAACTTGTATTTTTTGAAAATAATAAAACTAAAACGAATAAACCGTTGTAAAAAAAGCTTGTAACTCAATTCAAAGCTGCAAACTGCGGAACAGGTACTCTTGTTTTATTCACTGAATCTAAATAAAAAATTGTTCACTTGCACCCATGATTTTCAATTATGTGATACTGGCTTTCAATCAGGATATCGAAATAAGATAAATAAAACTAGAAATAATTTAATTGCTTGTAGAAAATACTTACTATTGTCTAACTATTAATCCGAAAATATGACTGGGTAAATGATATGTACTACTGTATGGGCGGAGCTTAGAAGATGACAAAAACGCTCATGAAGAAAGTAGAAGCATTTTAGAATTGGGTGTACCTCTGTATCCTCCGAATTTCATTGCCCGACTTGATTACCAACAGACGGAAGTGCAAGTTACTTCCTGAAAAGCATATATGATCAAAAAAATAATGTTAGATTGCCTTGGCCACCTAATGCGAAACGAATAATGGATACTGCAGCAGATAATGCAGGGAAAGATTGATAGTAGAAGCGGGAAAGGAAGGAGGAATTCCTGGCTGCATAATTCAAGGCATTGTTTGGCCACACAACTGTGTTAAGAAAATTAAGATTAAAATTAGGACCTGATAAAAGCTGAAGTCCGAAACGAATAAATCACTGTAAGAAGGAGATAACTGTTTGTGAATGAACAAGTCTCTGGTAATATTTCCATGATAGTTTTTTGTGACCATTATTTGTTGCAGACCCCTCGCATGATTATCGGCAATACTGAGTGATGAAAGGTTAAGAAAAAATAAGCATATGAAGAAAAAGAGGGAATAATTTTGTCTAACACAAAATCAGAAGGTTATAAGCATTTTAAATTTTTAGGATTGGATGTAGGATAAATCTGACGAATTAGCGGAGCCCAAATATTCAATCACATATATAGAAGGACCAAATTGACCGGATAATGGCAATTTATATGAACGTTTTGTAGTTAATTGAAAATTCAGGAAGCTTATGAAGCCTTTGGCTTTGAAGTTCGATTAAACACCGAATTAAATAGTGCCTTTTGTTGAGGTTAGACAGTCCACAGATCAAAACTGTCAGGTTAAATTATATGTATTTTAAAAGTAATAATCACTTTTATTTTAGTGAAGTAAATTACTGTTAATGTCATCATTAAATTCAAGAAATTAATCCATTCTCAACCAATAAATCCTTTACTACTTTACTTTTCAAAATACACTAAACTCTATCAATTTACTAATTTTCAAAATCTAATTATCTGACATTTTTCTGTTGTTATTTCTTTTATTTTTTATTCTACATAAAATCTAGTGCTTACTGGTTTTGGATTACGTGTTTTAGTTGACAATTTCAATACGCCCGCTATGATATCCTGTTTTCACATTTGAATAAAAATAACTTTTTTGATTAACTTTTTCTCGTTGCTCTTACGATTTCAATTCTATAATTCATCTAGTTTGATTCTGTAACTAAGAATACAATGTCCAAATAACCATTTTCCCATTATTAATCAGCTCTTTTTTTAATTACGTAATTCATTATCGAGATCTTCATTATTTTCTGCCTGGAAATTAATGGATACTTTTTAACATGCGCTTGTTTCGATAATCCACTAATGATCCATAATGTGAAGTATTTGTATGGATGGGCTGCTATATTTGCTTCACTGCCCAAGCTATGATATCAAGGAAAAATCAGATACTTTGATCTCTATAATATTTGACATTGAAATGGGATGCCACCCTGAGATCGGTATACTTAATACATGTTAATTCTTTATCATGAATTAATAAGAGACATATCCCTCTCTTCTCCAAACGTTGACATGATTTACCGACCAAGATTTGTTTCTCAAATAAAGATCCTTTTTAATTTCATTATATTTCATTGTGCTGATCATGGTTACAAGATAACTTATAAAACTACTTACAAAGAAAAGAGGACGCTATATGTGACTGTTTATTTCTCGACCATTGCTTCATCCAGTTACTTTCGTCTTGAGTGGACTGCTCCTTCCGAACAACTGTTCAAACGGACACTACCTATTGTATGCCCATTACCGTAATGCGTCATATATTAACGGTTTAATAATGTTATTTATCGTCATCGTCGTAATCAGGGGCTCTACGAACCGGTGGCGACAATTAATCACATCCATTCCTATGTCTTCTCGAGTAACAGGTTTTTGGACAACGACTTCGACTTTGTGCATCATTCTCAGTAATGACCTCTCTATATTTCTCTTTCTTTCAACACACCCAAAAAATAGTTTTGCGATATGGCCAACCGTCATAAATTGTCGCAAAATAGCGACCCACCGAAGTCTTTCAATTCTTATAAATCGTTTCATATCTGATTCTGATGTATTCGATAGAGCACCGCGATGTGTCTTTATTGGTCCTCATCCTTCACCGGACCAAACATTCTTCTCAGGAAATTTCTTTTAAAAACTAGGTTACCGGTGTCGGTTTGTAATGGCGCAAAAGTGTTTTTTAGCACCGCACAAACATATTCAGGTCCATCTAGATTTCAAATGACTTTGTAATGATTTTGTCAGATCAAAATAACACCTTTTTGCTATCGTAATTTTTCTCTATACCTCTATGAGCCTACAATTCGCTCATACTAATGATTCCAGTTACACAGAACTGTTTGCACATGCAAATGTTTACTCTCTAAAAGTTACAATCGATGACTATGGCCGAAGGGTTCTGGCAAGCATGTATTTGTTCTTTGCATGGTTCATTCGCTGACCCGTTGTATGTTCTGACCCATTGCAAGGAAAGCGCTTTTTAATTCATTCTGTAGTAGTGAAATAATACCCAAATATTATGAAATGAAAAGAACAGTATGATAATAAATTGATAATGATTTTAATATTTGAGCATAAACATGAAGTAATAAAGTTATAAGTAACTGAAAAACCTAACAACAGCTGGAAACTTCTTTAATCAATTCAAATGAGATGTTCATTTCTCCCATTGGCTGATAAAACATTTTAAATTCGAAATAAATTTGATGTTTATTGATATATTCTCGTTTCTTTCAAGTTGGGTCTTCAAAGCGATAATTTGATCAATAGTTGATCGCCCTCATTTTATTATTGTTAGATTCATGTTAGATTATAAGCAGTTAATGAAACTTAATTAATTATTACTTGTCATTTGGTTTCACATTATCATCATTACTATTTCAATTTAAGGTGTTACATGGTAAAAATATCAGAAAACAGAAATCCAATTTGTTATGTAAGAAAATAATATACTGTTTGGAATATCCATGAATGTTATAATACAAAATATTCGTCAAATACAACACTTTCGCGTACGATTATATAGAAAAAATATCTACGACAAAAAATAAAACGGAAATAAAAAAGACTGAAGCTAACGGGAGAAACCTGAATTGGCATCCCGGGCTAAATCCTAAGCGCCGATTTCCCAAGGGGCAACCCCTGGAAATTAACCTTTCTGACGTCTCGGCCACTTCTCAATACTCCGCTAAAATTGCTGTTGTAGTTGTTATTTTTCTTAACCAATAAGCCTATCCTGTTGGTTACTCTTTGGAATACCTTGTCATTGCCCCCTTGTTTAACCAAGAAGTTCAGTCTCTATGATTAAATTAAAAATTTAAAGATAGTAAACCTTCGGAGGGTATTGTCAATAAATTTTACACAAATAAGTAGAACCTATTTTATTCGTGTCAACATTTCCTAATTTTAAGGCCATCTTATTTGGATGTCAGAGTAATCATTTGTGGTAATTACTCAACTTTTTATTTATTCTACTGTCCTAGCTTTATCATTAATAGGAATTTTTCCAGAGGTTGGTTGTGTTTTTTCCAATTCACTGGTCATCCCACTTAATGCCACCTGATGAGGAAATAACTAAGTGAATACAGTCTGTAAATTTTACAAATCTTTTTTTTAAAAATAGTAATTAATATTTATTGACATAAATTATCACCATCGTCATAATCTTTTATCATCGCCCAACGCCTAAGCAGTGTGAGGAGACCCTTTGTAGAGCTTGACCAAGTTGCCTGTGTTCTGTAACAGCACGTTTCTTCTGTTCCAATCCATTCCTCTTTTCCTGAAAGCCTCCTTCACCCCGTCTTCCCACTTTAGTCTTGGTCTTCTTCTCCCTCTTTTTCCCTCTACTCGTACATTCTATGCATTGCGGTGAGGCGGGCTCCATAACATACATAACAGATGTTCAAACCATCTAAGCCAGTTCCGCTTCATTAGTTCAGTGACTGGAACTGCCTCGAGATGTGTTCTTATTGTTTTATTACCCACTCTGGTATGTTCTGGTCTTACCTTACACCTGCTTAAGAAACCTCATTTCGGTAGCCTGAAGCCTTGATTTATGATTGATTGTTAGAGTCCATGACTCTGAAGGGTATGTCAAGATTGGAATAGAGGTAGACTTGAAGACAGCCATCTTTGTCTTTTTTGTCACCACGCGACGGTTCAAGAAGCCTCTTTTCACGGGGTTGAACATCCTGCTTTCTGCCATAATACGCTCTGTTATTACACTATCGATGTAGCAACACTCCTGCCGGTGCGCTCCCAAATATTTGAAGTATGTTACCTGTTCAGTTATTTCACTGTTAATTCTAATTACTCTCATAGTTCATGATAATGATAATTTCTGTAAAAAAATATTTAATACTATTATTTAAAAAAAAACTTATGATAAATTTACAATTTGTTGACTGTATTCATTGACCACTTTCAAAATTTCTAAAGATACATTCAGTTAGTTATTTCCTCATCAATATAAGCATGTTATATTAAATTAACGATAATGAGAATGGACAACCACAGGTTTATCCTAAGGAGGGCAGGTCGATTGCACCACTTTATAATAATTTGCTTTTGTAATATCAACTAAATCGTTAAACGAGTTTTGTAGTTTTTTGTCTCGAGTTTTTCACTTTTGTTCTTTACAGTTGCATTAAATATCCGAATTTTAAATTCTTCAAGACGGAGCTCATTTTTGACTAAGCGGTCATAAGCGGGTTTAAATTCGGATGCTGAATCGGCACTCAAAGATTTGGATTTTCTGAAAATTGATTGTACTGTGGCAAAAATATCCTCCCTCTTTGACACTAGAACGACTGGATCATCCATTACGACAACAAAAACAAGACGTTACCCAACGTTACAAAAAGATTGCCAATGAAATCAAATATTGTAGAAAAAATACCAGTAGAACTTTTTAAAAGTTGTAAAATAATAAAAATTAAATTAATTAAGTTATAATAAAAACTAAAATTAATCTTCAACTAATGACTTATCTGTAGATTTCCCTTTTGTAGTCCCTGTATTCGAGCGCCATAGTATTTGTGACCAGGTTATGTGTTTTCGGTCCAAGGTCCAAATTGATTAAATAAAAAAGTCCAAAACCAGTAGGTTGTATTCATAACAAAGTTCGTAACACAATTATTACATCAAGCGGTAACACCAACGAGATAACCATAACACCAACTAAAAATAGATAAATAATTAATAGGAAAGAAAGATGATATACAATTTAATTATAAATTTTTAATAGGATGCTTACCGCTGAGCCGCAAAGAAAATATAAGGTAATATGTTAAATTTGGCAATTACTTGGCCATATAAACCACTGATGTGCATTCGCACATAAGGACAGCCCACAGTAGAGTGAACTCACATATGTAGAGAAACATGACGGACGAACTTAGCGACAAAAAAAAGAAACTCGTTACAAATAGACTAATAAATGTTGTTTTACCTATATGCTTTTTTAAAATTCTAAACAACAATAGCTTAGGACATTGAATTTTGATTGATGTAAATTAGCAGTGAAGTTGTTTAGATTATCAAAAAGTGGCTTCCTTAGACTTTGTAATAAGTTAACCTCCCCACGGAGTCAAGCTCTTTCTAATCCTAACTTTATGCATAATGAAGCTCCCGTTATTACTGACTTGAAAAGTTGCTCCTTTCGCTTAATGAACATGATCATTCTTAAATCAGCAAAATTACTGATCTCAAGCCACTTTCATTATTTTATTATGATTAAACGGATTTACATTTATTAATTACCCAATACCTTTAAGAGGATTTTCCATAACTTTAATAGTTACCTAAAAATATTCCTGCCCCGAAAATACCTTCCAAAATATTCTGATTCCGTTGACATTTAATAATCTCAACTCGATACCTTGGTATCAGGAACTAAGAAAAAATATTGAACCTAATAATAAAATTAAACTTCAGTTGATTCACTAGTCATCAGTAGTGTAGTGGTTAGCATAATAAGGTTCTATGCCCAAGCTCGTGGATTCGCAACCCGGTAGGAGGCCTTAGGATTCTTAACCCTCAAATGGTACGGTGAGTTGGGAGGACATAAATGGTACGGTGGGCCCTCACATACCCCAAATTTTTTTTTAAAGGTTTAAGGTGCTGTGGTATCAGTGTCTCTCTACTCATCAATAAGAACATAATTCTAATACTGTAACATGACTTTATTCTTCATAGAAATACATTTTCAAATTAATCTTTTCATTAAAAGGCAATATAACTTCAAGTAAACGAAAAATGACCAATAAAACATAGGCAGTAAAAGTAGGTAACTTTCACAATAAAAAAAATAAAATAAAAAACAAAAATAAAACTTACTTTAAATTTTCTAAGGAAAATGTGGTCTAAAACCAGTCTCAGGAATAATAAAATGAATAAAATATTCTCAATTATAACAGCAAAATATACAGTAGCGTACAGCTTTCAGATGACTTGAACAATTTTTTTTTTTGCATATAGTACAAACAGTTTTCGTTTTCTTATCTGCACTACGAGGGCAAATATTGCACCTTCTGATATTCTGAGTGTGAACCACGAAGATGTAGGGGTCTCATTACCAACACCGAGTATTCCTCTCATTTCTGCTTGGAATTTTCTGCTTGGAAAATTAAAGCTCTCTGGGCATCTTGCATTATACACTCGTCTCTTCATATGAATGTCTGTAAGCACAAAAGATAATGATTTCAATTAATTAACTCGACTACAAATGTTCCCTTTCAGCTTGAAGAGGATATGAATGTTAGTCCAGCCGTATCAAGGGCACTATAAAAGTATCTAATGGGCCAGCGTCTAGATGTTCTTTTCGTCGAGTAACTATGAGAAAGTTTGTCATAGACATCCATACCTCCTTTTGACAAATTGTAAAACTCTACAACTTCTGACTTACCTGATGGTAATATTTGCTTAACAATACGCCTACCTTCCTATATACTTCGCGAATGTCATGATTCTACAGATACATTAATTACCCTCGACTTGATACCTTATAATCAAGAACGTAGGAAAGAAAGCCAAAGCTAAGTTACTTGTGGTGTAGTAGTTAGCAAAACTTATGGCTTAGGATTTTTAAAGGGAGTAAAGAATCCTTGTTAATGGTTTCCTGTGGAAGGGATATAAAATGGAAGTCCCTAGCTTGTGCGGGGTCAGTTACTCGTTAAAAGTCCCAAATTATTCCTGGATTGGAAAAAGTTATGACTCCCAGTGTAGCTTCGTTGGAATATCCATAGCAGTGTAAACTGACATTAAATAAATAAATAAATAAACTCACTTACTTCAACATTTTTAAAATTTAATTTAATTTTAAATTAAAACATAGATGTTGAAAACATGCAATACAATTGCATAAACATAGTATTTAAAGAGTAAGTCTTTACATCCAAAGTATGTATTTGGTCTATGATTTACAACAAACAATTCGTGGTAGTAAAAGAAAGTATTTTAAAAGCGTAAAATGTCTACTTTCCTAGAAACATCGAATAAGAAGTTTAAAGAAACCGCTAAGAACTTAAACCTGTAAAGTACTGTAATTCTGAAAAGAATCTCCTGGTCATTACTTGAAATAAAAAAGCTTATCCATAAATCGGAAAACTACTCCGATACTTATTAAGGAAGATAGTTATTTAAAATTTACAGCTATTTAAGTAAAAATGAAGTTGACTTTTCTCAATAAACTTACAATTATTTTCTCGTCTGAAACAGTAGTACAATTATTATTACAACTTACAAGAAAATCAGTTGTAGTGTAAACCCTTTAGAGTTAACATGGAATAATTCTTACCTGTTTCTAATAACTATAGCCCATATTATTAAAAATTAGCTATTTAAATTTTCCTTAATCACTCGAATTTACTGTAATATTTAAGCATATATAATGTTTAACCAATATCAGAAATTAAGTAGCCAATACCAAGAAGTTGGGAGCCTCAGTACATACTTAGCCTCTTACAAAGAAGGCTGAGTTGCTTTGCTTGGCTGCTTAATTAAGTGGCTGCCCTTTATCCCTTTATTGGTGAAAAACCTGGATAATTAGAATGATCACAAATCACCTCCCTGCACCACCGTTGTTTTAGAAATAGTATATTACCTACCATTGTAGTGGTATAAGTAAAAAAAAAAGGGTCAATAATTGTGATTAATATTGAACCAAACTATTGGACAATGGAGAAAATTTAAAATAGTCGTTTGATATTTTACTTTAGATCTCAGAAATGAATTGAAATAATCAGATCGTAGAACTGCCACAATGCCTTTATGAATGAAGGGTAGAGCGTACTTACACTTTCAATCACTCTACCTACTTGAATATCCATTGTCGATATTGCATATCCCGATCATTTTCAATATCATGATTCCAGGCACGTATATCAGATCGAGCTGCTATGCCATTACTTCTGACTATAGTCATATTTCAAGGCACAAATTTGCATTCAAATCCTTTAACACAGCTCCGGAATATCGTGCTCTTCCACGATTCCATGATTTCCCTCACCTCAACGTGTTGTAAAAATACGTAACTTCACGTTGGTTAGAAAAGTTAATTTGTATAGTTAATTAACACTTAATTTGACATTATGTGAAAGATACAAAATGAGGAATGTGGAATTAATTATACAAAAGATCTTTATCTAACAAGATAGATTGTCTATTATACACCTTAGATAGTGAAATCTCATTCTGATTACTCTTTACTCTCTATATCTTCTTTTTCTTCTCTCTTGATCTCTATCACGATATTGTAGAGGGGAAGTTAAAGAAGTTTGAAGTGAAGGCTATATAGAAGCAATATCTAATTTCTTAGATACGATATAGTAAAATGATCTGTGTCTACATTTTTTAACATTTAGCATTTAATTTGTTAGCATTAAGAATACATTTTAGTACATGTCCAAGCAAAATAATACTCATTATGGAATAAAAGTCCAAAGACTTGGTCTTTTATGTTTATTTGGCTTCAAATTTTTTTCATCATTCTATATTACGAAATGAATGAAAGTCGATTTTTTTTATTGCAGTAAGTATAGGAATAATTCTAAAAAATGGGAGAGTAATAAAAATGATTTTACAGGGATACATTATACCTTAATTATAGACAACAAATATTACAAAGGACCTGAATACTTACGCTCTTTAATTTCTATTTTTTGTTAATTTAATGGTACATTATAGAAATAAAGTCCCTGAATAAAGATGTTTTTAAATTCTATTATATATAAGCCTAATTTTATCACACGATGAATTCGAAAATCCTCTTGAAGGATTGGCGTTACTTGGAGCTTAGCCGGAAGGAACGGTTGATTGGAGACGGGAGTCCATTTGGTAGATAGGAGCTAGAATGGTGAAAGAAGGGCGGCCATGTTGCGGTACCCTAACGCTTCTACAGGGCTAGCCACTCCTCCTAATGGCTTAACTTGCCCTTCACGTCGAGCTCTGCTGGGCTCGCATCGCTATCTCACTCAGTCGTCTTGTTTAGTTAACTAAACTAACTCAAGCCACTGAGGCTTAGTTTTAAATAAAAACAAAATTTAAATAAGCCATCCATTTAAAATAAATAGATGATAAAATCTATATTTTCGGGCTTTACATTACTCACAAAGAACTTAAATATAACTCCAAATATCTTGCAAAAGGTCGAGTAAGCTACTATCATGATGATAATCAAAAGTAACGAATAAGAAATTCATCATTCTGTGTCTGTGATCTTTTTTTTAACTGGAAGGTTTGAAGCCTTTGTTGAAATTATTTTGATGAAATAATGAATATATTTTTTTCAAACTTCTAGTTTTATTTATACCGGACACATTTATTGTTACAACGCAAAATAAGAAACTGCTATTCTTTTTTGATGTTTTTTCAACACTTCAACAGGTGACGCTGCGTGTATCATTTACATATTTATTTATAAGATTATAGGATTTACCTAATTACAACAGTCTTGAATATACCAAATTCACGCTTTAAGTTTAATCTGGTTCGGATAGTAACACGATCGAATTCCTTGAATGGTGAAGTATTGGAGATGTCATGTCTGTGTGTTTGCTGTTGCAACGTTTTATAAAACTAACGAGCTGTTTTAAAGCAGATTTTCGATTATGTCTTACACAATAATTTTGGTTGTGCATTATACGTTTTTAGACAAATTAAAATACATTATTTGATGATATTCATATAAACCCATCTATAAACACAAAAGCACCTATAAAGACATAGGTTTATTGATATATGTTTGACGATACACACAGATTGTGAATGAACCTTTCAGTTTTCACTCTTCTTGGAAATTTTTTCTTTTTTCACTTTCTTCGATATTTTACATTTGTATCGACTATATGAGTCAATTTGTAGCATATAGTTTTTAATTATAAAATATGAGCTATTTTAAGGATTAGTCTTCCATAGTAATAATTAATTCTTAATTAATGCTAAAATTAATATAAAATATTGTTGATTGCATAGATAAAATGCACTTTTTATTCATTAAATCCAATCATTATATCCATAATAGTTTTAGCGTTTGGTAGTAAAGTTTTAAGGAAATAAATTAAATAACTATGAAACAATTATTTGCAAGTACAAGTTACTGAGTATTTTGTAAGTAGAGTAGGTACCGTTTATATCATAAGATAATAACAACGCCTTATTGCTAGTTTTAATAAAAGAAGGAATCAGTTTGAATTATGTTTCTATGACAACTTATACTTAAATAAAGACGAAAAGTGAACTATATATTTTAAATGGAAAAAAGAATTTCCCACTATAACAACAGTGACAAAGGCTATAAACATCGTTTTGGCAACTATCGCTGAATATTCAAATAATAATAAAAAAAGTTGTGATGTCGGCACGAGCCTTTTTACTGATTTCCAGTTGTAAACCTTCAAATAGTTATAATTATTTTATATATTTAATCTTACGATGATAAAATTTTTATTCTTCAATACCTTTAATGTCAGCATGAAAGTTTTATTCAAGATTAATAAAATTATAGCTAAAAAAGGACCGATAAAATAGCCATCTATTATATTTCAAGGAGTAAGATAAATTGTCACACAGATCATTAGAGACAGTTCTGGGGTCTGGGTTGGAGTTCAGTTATTGGAAAATGTGCGGTTATTGTGTATCTATGTTTTTCGGTTTCGGATAAAGTGTTCATTTTTTGTTGTTAAAAAACTGGTTGTCGATATCATAGGTGTATTTGTTTTTAAGTACATCACTTTATTCGTTTCATAGACAAATAAAATAGTATTTCTTGTTTGATATTATTTCCATTTTGGAGGAGGTTCTGTAAAAATAGTGAATACACACATAGCTTATAAATTTAGGTCCACGATATGAGAATGTCACAAAATAAAAGTTTCCAATTTCATAAACAAATTTAAGAGCGTTATCATTATATAATTCACGTGGTAGCTCGTCCTTATAATTCAAATTCGGCCTACATTCACTGATTTACTTTTGGCCATAAAAATAATATAGAAAAAGTTATTGTTTACTTCAATAATACAGATGTTAATTACTAATGTACACGTTTCCCTGTTCCAATTCCTATTTGCAATTACTGTCAAGCTAGTTTTCGTAACCAGTAGTAATATTGCTAATCACTCGAATAACTTTTATCGTTAACTACTAATTAGAAGAGACTATATTAGTTACATTTTATATTATTACAATAAATTTATTATTATACTAGTTTTAGAACGCTAATAACTAGTTATTAGCCTAGTCTACTCAACACAACTTGTAAACTAGTAGTAAGTGACTAAATTTGAAATTACCTCAAGGCGCTCAATGCATCACTAACGCAAGACTGTTAGGTAGTGCGGGTTAGTATTACGCGTTCAACAGGTGTTTCATGTCAGCTTCAACTAAATTAAAAAATAATGCCAATTTCATTATTTTTTTCTATCGCTGTATTTCGTTATTCTTTTTTTTTGTTTTTTGTTCTGTCTACCTTATTTTTTTTACCAGGTTTGTAGGTATAGGTTCAAGGTTCGATTTGAAGAAATAAAAAAACTACGTTGTATTAATTCATTAATGTGGCAACTTTAACACTCACATCACTAACTAAAAACAGTTACGACGTAATTAGTTTAAAAAAACAAAAATTACTTACTATTATTATGTTATTTACAAATTACTGTAATATACCGCTGAGACACCAAAAAGTTAAGATAAAGCAAAATTTCGGCAATTACTTGGCCAGTTAAACAATAAATTGAGGTTAGGGATAGGTCCACAATGATAGTTCACCACAAAATGAGCTCAAATATGGTGGGCTTTAAATCTCTTCGGTCTATTCCGATAGGTAGCAGCATTGTGGGGACAAGATAAACGATAAAAAGAAACTCCAGCGAGAAAGTCCGTCGGATTGGATTAAATAACTTATGTTCCGAAGGATGCTATAAGCATAACATCTTTCCGTTCTAATCTCTCAACTTACAGGATCCACCACTCGTAACATAAATAATAAGGGCCTTCATACTTAGGGTTTAGTTTAGCTGAAAGTGTATCAGCTACCTAACATAGCTGAAAAGTCGTCTTTAGGACCTGATCCCACTGACTCCTTTAGGTAAAAGCACCGGGCGGACGAAATAAGCGCTAAAAAGAAACTCGTTACAACTTTTTTCGTAATTTGTTGTATTAATTGGAGTTTGACCTTCTTTTCTACACCTGATAATGCACAACAAGACGAGTTATACTTGATGGCAACCGATCTTTCTAATTTTAGTGGGAAGTTTAAGATTCGTTCCGTCGATCTACCGCGAAGTAAATGTCAATCCAATCAGAAATAAAAAAAACGGTATAATATATATAATATATTAATCTGTGTTTAAGTCTATTGTTGAACCATTGGTGTTAAAAATTATATTAATTATTTGTAAACATTGAATAGAAAAGTGCTGTATCAGATGATGGCTCACTATCGCCTTGAATAAGAAATATGATGGGATATGAGAAAACGGATGAGATAATCGTATAATTTTCTCATTCTGCACGGTTCATAAATAACTCAAATACATAATTAAGCATTCGCAATTAAGAGAGAAGTAAAGGAAGCTAAAGGTTGAGAACTAATTAAATAGGCGGAGCGTAAAGAGGAGGTGGAAAGGTGCCACCTGCTGCCATTCCATCTGTGGTGGAATTGGAAACGTTTCCCACTCCACTCCCATTCCCATCTCCCTACATTCCGGAAAAATGGCAGCCCTACACATGTCCACCTGAGGGCCTTTTATTCTGATTGACATAGACTCCATGACCTGCCTCCTGCACCTCTGGAAAAAATATATATTTCAACCATTTTTTGGCATACGGGTTTGTGTTATATAGTCTATATATCCTACATGTATTATACTATTTAATCTATGAAACGCAATAAAAACGAAGATCTTATTTTATTATTTTTTTCTTTCTCTTCAAATATAAAACGCCATAATTTTAAACAAAATTATTGCATTGCATTTATTATTGTATTAAACTAATATTTATTTTCTATACAATATTAATTAGTAATAATAGGAACTCGGTAAATATCCTTACCCTAATTATGCCTAACAATATAAAATATATTTAATTTTTTATTATATTAATATAAACACACTATATTATAACGTAAAATATTGTGATATAATTTGTTGTTATTTTTAGGACTATGTAAATATTAATTTTCACGAATAACAGATTTTACCTATTTTATATATATATATATATATATATATATATATATATATATATATATATATATAAAGATTGTGCCTATTTTATATTTTTATTTTCAACCAGAATATTTTGGAACTAAAAATAATCTAATTCCCTACTAAATTTTGTCATTGAATATTAATAGATAAATGGTTCATCAGTGGTGAATGGTTCACACCTATACATTTTATTTGTTATTTCACGTATATTCTATGGTTCGAGACCTCATTTCAGAGGTCAGGTTTAAGTTATAGCATTAGGAAATTATAAATACACGATAAAAATTATAGCACTTATTTACATTAAGAAAACATTGCAAATTTACTATTTTTATATGACCAAGTAAAATTATATCTGGTTTGACTTTAAATTATGTTTTTGATTGTTCTTTATAACGTATATAATTTCAAAGGTTTTTTTTTTTATTTTTTACGCTAAGTATGCTGTCTGTAAGCCTTGACAGTTTATTTGTAAATTTTGAAGTTTATTGCTTTATTCGAAGATTTTTTTTTAAAGTAAGTTATAAGTTTATTTAGCATCACTTTATGCTGATATTGCTAATGTCCTCGGAGTCATTGTGCCTATCCAGGTATAATTAGTATTAGTATAGGATCTTCAACGAATGCCTCACATCGCAAAGGCATTTTTTGGACACCATTATCCCTTCCAAAGAACGGCGTGATAATTGTAACTCCTTAAAAAAATAAGGATTTATTATTATTATATTTATTCCGACATGGGCTGCCTCAACCTGTCAGAGCAGAGCTCCACACTTCTCGGTCCATCCAATCCCCTTCCTGGAGACCCCTACCGGCCATCTCTTCCTGGACTCCCTCCATCCATCTGCTTCTGGCCGCGTGTTCCCGCGTCCTCCCTGTTGGAACCCAATCCAGCACTCTGTTTGGCCAACATTAAAATTTTTTAGTATTGCTACATTAATTTTCATGTATCTATAATATGACCATACTTCAGATACCAATTAATTATTTTTCAGACACATTATTCAAATACATTATTATTATTATTATTATTATTATTATTGTTGCTCTTATTCAATTCGGTATTATTTATTTAAATATCCTATGGTAATGTATTGTATACTAATCTTTTTAAAGCATTAATATATTCCATTCATTTGAACCTACTAGCTTTACATATTATATAAGCAATCAAGTATTCTAGTTATACTAATTTGTTATTCCGTCCATGTAGTTGTGATTTATTATTAAAATTACGCCCATGAACTAGTACCACATTATGTTATCGAATATTTACAATATGAACTTTTCTTTGTTTCATTATTACTAAAAGGTCAAATGTTTCTTTATTCTTACTTTTCCTATGTACAATTATTGAATCATGTATGATTTTTTAATAATAAATGCATAAATGTGCCACTAATATTTAAAGAAAAGTTATTTGCTAATAAACCATTTAACAGTTTGTGAAATCTATTATGTGAATTAAAAAAATAACTATACATAATATGATCCTCCTCTGAATTATTATTTAGGTTATGATAATTTTTAGGTTATGAAAATTCCTTAGCTTTATCCGGATTGATATCAGTAAATTTTATCAATTTATTTAACCGTATATTTGTAAAAAGTAAATTCGTTTTGTTTCATTAGTTTATTTATTTAATTTAATTTAATTTGCTTTTAAAGCATGTTTCTTGGAATCAAACCTCCGTTTACTATTGAGTGTTATAGCGCCCTGATTTTTCTGGTATTCTTAAAAATTGTTTACCATTTATTGTATTTTATAGTGAATACAGACAAAGATGTTTTTTGAAGAAAATTATAAGGTTTGAAGAAAGTTATCACGAAAAGTCCGAAAATTTATAAGGGAAAGAGCTTTGTGTCTCTGGCTATGGTAATCGTTAAAAACCTTTCTTATGCAGTCACCAAGATTTGAATAATAATACCTTATTAAAAACTTCTACGAAACAGTAATTGAATTGAACAGATATAAACTGGCATAAAAATAATAATTGTAACTGAATAGAGCAAGCAGGAATAAGGAGCGGGACAGCTCAATGTGTCGAGTGCTGAGTTGGTATCAAGCGATGGTTCCGGGTTCAAATCCAGCTCTGAAAGATAAATTATTTAATTCAGAGGCCATGGATGGAGGTGTAGGAAATGGAGATCCTCTTCGGGTTCATCAGGTATCTTTAAAGTGAGTAATCTTAACTGGGAGGAAAGATTTCTCCTATTTCTATAGCAATTCAAATATTCTTCGATGTTTCAAGTAAGAATAAAGGAATTAATTCCACGATATCCTGTTTGAAAATTTAAATTAAAAAAATACCACTAATTTAATTATAATATAAGACATTTAACTAAAAGATTATTGTAAATTTCTTAAGATGAAATTCTTCATAATCTTTTAACTTAATTACTTTATCCTTTAGTAATCTAATTAAGATGGTATAGGAATTTAATCATGGAGAGCTTTAAGAAGCACAGAGGAGTTATAAAATTACATGAAACAACAGAGGTAGTGGTCCTTGCAATTTGTTCTAGTATAAAAATATGTAGTAAATAACGAAATTCCACTTATTGGAATTAAATTTAAACGGCCAAAAAGGCCTTATATAATAATAATTTTACAAATGAAATTTGAAACTGAGATTACCAATATCTTTTCTGATACTCCATTGCTTCATAAGTCAGTACATTTTTTAGGACGATAATCTCAATTGTCCGATCTGGAATGATAACACTGTAAAAAGCTCATAATTAAAAAAACATTAGGAACGGATTTACAAATAAAAAATAATCGATTCTAAGATATTTTAAGTAGTTAGCAGGATGATTATGCCAATATATATTTATTTTGAACTTATGCAGCAGAGTGGGTCTTTTATAGCTTTGAATATGAACAGATATTGTGTATGACGAAGAATAAAAAAAATAAAATAAAATAAAAAAATAAATAAAAAGAATTGTTCCTCTGGTATATCTTCATTTCGAAAATATGTTTAAAATCTAATCTAAAGCATTTGTTACTTTTAAGTTATCTTTTTTGTTAATTTGAAATATGGTAGTTTCCAAAACGTATACTGTGGATAAGTTTGTGGGTTTGTTTTTATTCGAGTAAGTAAGATCCTTAAAAATGAATGTTCATAATATAGTGTCGTGGAACAATGAAATAATACAATGGGAAATGGGCAAAATCCGAAGAAATTTCGGCAGAAGGAGCCAAATCCTTTAAAAAAAAAAAGAAAAAATGGATTTGTTCCAGACAAAAAAAATTACACTTGTGTGGTAAACAATGCGTTGTTTAAATTATTAAATGAGTAGAAAACTTAATCAACTAAACTTTGATGTTTAATAACCTAAACAAAAATGATGATTTGTACCGTTTACGTATTGCTGAGCTGTGACTATAGTACCAGTCATTGTCCAGCAATATGTCGTAGGTGTGCAAGGATTCCCAATTCACTAAAGGATTCAAAATTTCAGCATATCTTCTCACTGGCATAAGAAATCATTGTGATGAAATGAAAATGGTTAACAGCCGAATAACTGGAACAGGATATCGCTTGGCCTTTAGCCAATCTGACTCTTGTCTTGCGAAGTAACATAAGAATACGGTACCAATATCACTTTTGAACATAAACCTCCGTTCTCCAAAGTACTTCAGAGCTTAATAAACAAGTTATCCCCTACCATCAAGTGAACATTAATACACTAGGCGGAATAGATATGCTGATAGAGCTGGATCAGTATTCTATAATAATCCTATCGAGATATCTGAGCAGGAATTTCCGAGCTCTGAATACAGCTCCCGATACTTGGACTGTTTGTGTTAGGCAGAGTTTGCATCTAACCCACTACTCCAGAAGTTAAGATGTTTATATTCCCAAGGGAATAACCACAAAGTATGAGTTGTACAGCGTTTATCTGAAAGAGGTAAGACCAACGCCAACAACATATTACAGAATCACGAATTTCCCAACTGAATGAACATTGGAAAATTGTCTGAGTAACCCCCAGCATTTGCGAGAAAACCGGGGAAGGTTCAGTGAGAACAAACTTGTTGCGGGAATAAGTACATCCTTCAGCCCTGTATTAACTAACAGACCTTCGTTTAATCCATTAGAGGGTTCTTCTCGTATTTGGTGACCAATTTATGTTTCTTTCTTTATAAAGACAGTTTCTTTTATCTGTTCGATAGTTTCTATGATCTAAATTTACCTTGCTTTTAACTTATCTTTTATTTATTTTTTTTAATTTACAAATCATAATGCTTGAGTTGGAGGAGGACTATTAGTAGAGCGACACAAAGGAATAAGCCATTGGTGATTGGAGGTGCAATGTGTGGTGAGAGCTTACGTTAAAAAGGTAAGCATAATATAGACAAGACTTTGATATCTGTATTTGGAGAATCGGGAACTCGTATTTACCTTGTATACAAACGCATATCGTCAGCTACGAAGGGAGTATGTCTCTATAGTCGTATGCATATTTGTTTCACTGTACGCTAGTCTAACCCAAAAAGGAGATGCTTTATCAGACAAAGCGTAGGAAGTAGCTCAGTGATTGAGCTTTGAATTACTGTGACACGAATTCCAAGGTCAAATCTGTCTGTAGAAGATAAACCATTCGTCCTGTTAATAGCTGGGGAAGGACCCTGTGGGATAAGTAGACCCTCATGAGACTTTTCCCACAGTGTAAAGTGTGTACCCTTTATTGGAGGAAAACCTGGCCGCTAGTGTGATCTCGGATAAATCACCTACACAACCTTACCCTACGAAACCGTACGACCTCTCCCACGTACTGTACCCAAGATCCTTCATGTATTGTATTGTACAGGCTAGATGTGTGGGATATTAGATCATCATACTAAAAAAAAACTAAAACATCAGTCATGATGGTCTGCTTCTGTTAATTTTAATTTTATAATCATGAAAAGACATGCGATGTAGAATTAAACACACTGAGTATATACAATCGATTCCTGGTTATATATGATGAGTTTGGTTTCAGACGATTTTCAGGACTGATTAAGAAAGATTCAATTATAAAAATTAATCAATTTAACAAATTGTTTTTGTTATTTTTTGTAATTTAGCTTACAATTATAATTTACTTCAAACAATAATTACAGACAATTTTTTATGATCTTCTCTTTTTTTAAATCTCATTTAATATAAAAAATATCTTGGATATACCGGATTTAGACCATTTTATTCAGTTTATGGTTGATACAAGATAAATAAATAAAATAGACATTTTTAAAAGCATATCACCCTAATCAATATAATTTAACAATATATAAACATAGTTTTGATTTTTCATAGCTCAAAAATTTTCATTTAACGTAATGGATGAAACCACTTTGGATAGGAAATGGAATCTTTTGGTGTTTATTTTTGAAGGGTCTAAACGGTTTTAAAACAAATATAAAACATCATTTCCGGCATTAAAAACTTATAAAAATATGATTTTGGAAAAAATGGATCTACCCAATCTTGAAACCAAAAGTCTCATATGGAAAATCAAAACTTTGACAAAAGATAATAAAACAAAAAAATCCTTGATGGAAATCACTCAAGGAAGGTACCTCGGCCAGTTGAGAGGGAAGCCGCCTAATATAGTTAAAGCGGAATAATTTCCTCCACCAGAAGATAGAGATGACACAATGTGTCACCGTCGCTGGCCGCCCGGAATGGGATCACACCGATCGATATTAATTACCACCCGCCAACAGGACCTTCCCTCCTCCCCTCGATGAAAACCAAATTGCAAAACTGCCATGTCCTCTATGGAACTGTCACTAGCTATTGCTTTGATTCCATTCCGGAGTTTTAACACAAGTGTAGCACCCATCCATTGTATATACACCCGCATGTTCAAATATCATTTCAAGTAATAGAAAGCTATGGCGGATCATCCGCAATGTAAATTGGGCATTCATTTATTACATTCAACAGTCTCTTCCCATATAAAAAAAAAATTAAACACGTTTTTACCATTGGATTGTTCAGGATATCATCTTGTATTTTTTTATAGACATCTCCAAAAAAATCCACTCATCATTGTACCAATAAAATGTTATAATCAGTCATGAAAATTTAAATTTTGGCTTGAGATTACAGTGAGCTTGGCTCTGTGGTAGAGGCCCAAGTTGCCGTCCCAACCGAAAGTCCCATGTTCAAATATGGCTGTTGCAGATAGTTTATTTGGTCTCTTAACAACCGGGGATGAATCCTCTCGAATTTGAAGACATTAATGGGGTTCAACCACCTACTACGAAAGACCTACTTAAATACATAAATAAGGGGAAAAACTGGCGGTTATGCTGAATCTCGGACGAATTTCCTCCCTTTATAACCGATGTATTAGAAACAGTAAGATCTGAACGACGACATGAACCCAAGACTCTTAATAGTCGTAGTGAGTGTTTCAGGTAAAAAAAAATCGTAATACTTAATCAACACTCTTTGATGTTTACAAAAATATCATTGTTTTAGGTTGATCATTTTAAACACGGACTAAGCATCGCTTTAAGGAATGTAAGAGGACATATGCAGGCTGGAGCCAGCAAGATAATAGAACAGCAATTATCGAACAGCTATACAGGAGATAAAATGGAGGAAAGTTGAGATAATGGACCTGACAGAATTTACACTCATCAACAGTGGGCACCAGGCTAACATTCGCGGAACAGGTTTTATGATTAGAAAGACGTTAAAAGACGCTATATTGGAAATAAAACCAGTTAATGACAGAATATGTGCAATTAGAATTAAAGGTCGTTTCTTTAACATGACGATTATTAGTACGCATGCGCCAACAGAAGACGGGAGTGAAGAAGAGAGGGACTTGTTTTATGAACTCCTATCAGCAACCTATGATCAGACCCCAAAGTATGATGTAAAGATGATAATTGGAGACATGAATGCAAAAATTGGAACAGAGCCCCACTTCAGATCAATAACAGGCGGTCTCAGTAAACACGAAATAAGCAATGAAAATGGGTTAAAAGTAATTGATTTTGCAGCAGAAAAGGGAATGGTTGTAAAAAGTACTATGTTCCCTAGAAAGGATATATACAACGAAACATGGATATCCCCAGATGGATCAGTTAGAAATCAGATTGATCATGTGATGATTGACAGAAGACATTCCTCAGACGTGACAAATGTACGATCTTGCCGAGATGCTGATTGTGACTCTGATCACTTTCTAGTTAAAGTAAATTATCGATTCAGAGTAGCTACGGAAAAACACGCCACGGAAAAAGCATGAAAACGGTAAGATATGCAACTGAAAGGCTGAAAGAGGAAGATGTGGCAGATCTCTTCAGAGAAAAAGTGAGCAACATTTTGAGAGAAGACCGTGGAACTCAGGAATGTCTACATAAGAAATGGGATATTCTCGAAAAGACAGTTAAAAGTGCGGCAGAAGAGGCCCTAGGGATATATGAAACCCCGGCAAGAAGCAGTTGGTTTGATAAGGAATGTGTCAAAGTCATTGAAGCGAGAAATGAGGCCAGCTTAAAAATGCTTAATCAAAAACCAAGAGCAAGCAGAGAGGAGTATGTGACAAAAAGAAGAAGGGCAAAGCTTCTCTGTAGAAGGAAAAAAAGGGCTTGTGAAAATAACCAAATAAAGAAACTCCAGGAACAACATGAAACGAAGCAAACCAGAAAGTTCTACAAGGGTATCCAAGAACTAAAGAAGGGGTTTCAGGCCAGAAAGAATATATGCAGACAGGAAAATGGAGAGCTCGCAGCGGATCCTTCCGCAGTCTTGGAAAGGTGGAGGCAGCATTTCAGCAACCTCTTGAATTCAGTTAAGGACTGTCATGTACTAGGTACAGATACCGCTGATGAAATTTTCGGCAATGCAGAGGCGGATGGAGAAGCTGAAGAGCCTCCAGAGAAAGAGGAGGTGGAGGATGTTATTGGCAGCCTAAGAAACTAAACTATAAGTCTCCAGGACCGGATGAAATAAGTGCTGAACTCCTGAAATGTGGTGGTGAGGAACTTCGGGAAGAACTGTATCAGCTAATATGGGATGTTTCGACGGAAGAAAAGATCCCATACGAATGGAACCTGGCGACTATTGTACCGATTCACAAAAAAGGTAACAAAACCGACTGCAATAATTACAGGGGCATTGCATTACTCAGCACTTCGTACAAGGTATTTGCAATACTTTCGAACAGAAGGCTTGTCAGTGTGGTCTGAGTTAACTATTAGGGAATACCAATGTGGGTTTAGGCCGGGCCGATCATCAAATGACCAGATATTCGCTCTACGGCCGGTATTGGAGAAAGGCTACGAATATAATGTTGATCTGCATCATCTCTTTGTCGACTTTAAGCAGGCCTACGATAGCATAAATCGTAGCAAACTGTTACATGCCATGCTGGAGCTAGGACTACCTGGAAAACGTGTTCGCCTTCCAAGGATGACCCTCACAAACACGAGATGCCAAGTTAAAATAGGGAACATGGTCTCTGAGGATTTCGTGGTGGTTGATGGTCTGAGACAAGGTGACCCACTGTCGCCATTGCTCTTCAATTTAGCCCTCGAAACAGCAGCGCGTGCGATCCGAACAAACCCAGGTGGAACAATATGCAATAGGATGACGCAGCATTTAGCCTATGCGGATGATGTTGTCCTAACTGGCAGGACTAAAGCAGCACTCTCAGTTAAATTTAATTTAATTAATATATATGTTAAATAAAGTTAAGTTAAGCTCCAATAGAGCTGGTCACTCCGGGAAGTTAGACCTTACTCCCATAAGGGAAAGCAGATATGTATATATTTTTGTAACCCATTTTATCTTGTTTATATTTCTATTTATAATAAAGGCTTAATTCATTCATATTTAAGCATGGAAACTAAGGTGATGAAAAATAATATTTTTTTTTTAAATTTATTTATTGATATCTACAACTGTATTGCAATAATACAACAAGTAAATAGGCTAAGTGATATATAATGACATGATAATGACAACCCACTGGTAGTACTCAAATCAAAGTTTAAGTAAGAAGGTCACGTGGCCATCTTCTTCAAAAATAAATTAAAAATATCATTTGAAGCTAGAAATCAGAGAATATATGATCGAAGTTATAGTGAATACAGGTTAGTTTTATTTGTTACTAAATTAACTTCAACTTTAATACTTATAAGTTTTTAATACTTTATATATCTTAGTGTTATTCCGATTGTACAGATTAGATTTAAGACTAATGTGATAAAAGTGCAGGTTTTACCGCCAGCTATGGGCGAAACGTCTACCTCTTAGTGATATGATGTTTGGACGGTTTAAACTTTAGTATTAAGTTCTTTAGTTAGTAAGCTTGTTCCTGGGAGCTTGTTACTACTACAACAAGCTCCCAGGAACAAGCTTACTAACTAAAGAACTTAATACTAAAGTTTAAACCGTCCAAACATCATATCACTAAGAGGTAGACGTTTCGCCCATAGCTGGCGGTAAAACCTGCACTTTTATCACATTAGTCTTAAATCTAATCTGTACAATCGGAATAACACTAAGATATATAAAGTATTAAAAACTTATAAGTATTAAAGTTGAAGTTAATTTAGTAACAAATAAAACTAACCTGTATTCACTATAACTTCGATCATATATTCTCTGATTTCTAGCTTCAAATGATATTTTTAATTTATTTTTGAAGAAGATGGCCACGTGACCTTCTTACTTAAACTTTGATTTGAGTACTACCAGTGGGTTGTCATTATCATGTCATTATATATCACTTAGCCTATTTACTTGTTGTATTATTGCAATACAGTTGTAGATATCAATAAATAAATTTTAAAAAAAAATATTATTTTTCATCACCTTAGTTTCCATGCTTAAATATGAATGAATTAAGCCTTTATTATAAATAGAAATATAAACAAGATAAAATGGGTTACAAAAATATATACATATCTGCTTTCCCTTATGGGAGTAAGGTCTAACTTCCCGGAGTGACCAGCTCTATTGGAGCTTAACTTAACTTTATTTAACATATATATTAATTAAATTAAATTTAACTGAGAGTGCTGCTTTAGTCCTGCCAGTTAGGACAACATCATCCGCATAGGCTAAATGCTGCGTCATCCTATTGCATATTGTTCCACCTGGGTTTGTTCGGATCGCACGCGCTGCTGTTTCGAGGGCTAAATTGAAGAGCAATGGCGACAGTGGGTCACCTTGTCTCAGACCATCAACCACCACGAAATCCTCAGAGACCATGTTCCCTATTTTAACTTGGCATCTCGTGTTTGTGAGGGTCATCCTTGGAAGGCGAACACGTTTTCCAGGTAGTCCTAGCTCCAGCATGGCATGTAACAGTTTGCTACGATTTATGCTATCGTAGGCCTGCTTAAAGTCGACAAAGAGATGATGCAGATCAACATTATATTCGTAGCCTTTCTCCAATATTCTCCAAGTTTTATTTGTTACTAAATTAACTTCAACTTTAATACTTATAAGTTTTTAATACTTTATATATCTTAGTGTTATTCCGATTGTACAGATTAGATTTAAGACTAATGTGATAAAAGTGCAGGTTTTACCGCCAGCTATGGGCGAAACGTCTACCTCTTAGTGATATGATGTTTGGACGGTTTAAACTTTAGTATTAAGTTCTTTAGTTAGTAAGCTTGTTCCTGGGAGCTTGTTACTACTACTTTACCAATTTAACAGGATCTTCTAAGACAGAAACGACAAGCGCCATTTCCAACACACAATATTTTTCAAGCCCTAACCTCAACAACTGACGAACCATTAGAAAATATCACAAAACCAGTAATAAACATAAGCCGGACCGAAAACATTTACAGTCAAATCTACACTTAAAGGTGTAACTGTTTATCCAGATAGGTACACTTGAAACTTACCAAAAATTAAATGCAAGCCTTATAAGTGAGGGAGCGGATCTTCATACTTTTCAGCTCCCACAGGAAAGATGCCCAAGAATAGTGATTAAGGACCTCCATCACACTACGCCGATTAGCATCATAAAAGAGGAATTGAAACAGAAACGTTAAGAAACATCAAATGTAACCAACGTTAAATCAAGATGTGAAAAACCTATCCCTATGTTCTTTGTAGACATTACTAAAGAAGGATTTACAGAGAATGTTTATGATATAAAATACGAAAATAAATATCGAGGAACCGCGGAATAAAAAGACGTCCCGCAATGTTTAAGGTGTTAACAGTCAACACAACTAGAGGAATGTACGGTGTGGCGGGCATCATGACAGCAGTTCTTGTACTAAAAACCAGAGAAACATTGTTGCGACCAACACCCTGCCAACTGTAAAGGTTGCCGTCTAGATTCAGCGTAGTTCAAGGTATTACCACCAGCGGACTGCACTAACTCAACCGAATCTTTTAACAAAAGACCCACAGGAATTCCCAACTCACCGACAACCTTCACAGCACTATCATCCAGGGCAACCGGAGAATGACCTCGGATCTCAGCAGATACCAAGGAGTCAACCAGTAACGAAATCGACACCACAACAACATCATGTTCAATCAGGTATGATGAATAACAGCGCTCAGCCGGTACGCCCCTTTGATATTGCTCCTCCTCAACTTTTTCAAATTTTAAATAGTCTTAATAACCTTATTCACCCTCTTTTTATTCTCCTCCAACAACCCATGTTACACAAGGCTGAAGCAACAGCCATGTTCCCTAATTTTTCAACAGCTTGCTCCTTGTCAATTCTCCTATGGAACGCTAACGGGCTGATGCCACACAAGACGGAACGTGACTTATATTTACTTGGAAAAAGGACAGACATAGCACTTATCACTGAAACTCATCTTCCATCACGATTTAAAATTTATATTCCAGACTATACTATTTATAGGACTGATCACCCTGACAAAACGGCACACAGAGGCACCGCCATAATTATCAAATCGTTGTTAAAACACAATCCCATTCTCATACCCATCACACCACAAATACCGTCATCTGGCATCACATTACATAAAAAACAAAACGTTCGCTGCAGTTATTACCCCCCTAATAACAACCAATGCTGGGGTTCAAGAATGTGTACCCCAAGAGGTAGGAATTTGTGGTATGCTCTTCATGAACTTTCATTAGACACTCAACTCCTAGTTCTCCCACTTACTGGCCTACTTCTAGACGTAAACCCCCGCACTTACTGGACTTTTTTATCACAAAGGGACTAGGAGCAGTATGCAAGACTTTAAATTGAGCTCTGACCTCTGCTCTGATCATTCTCTAGTGCAGAAGATTTAATCCATTAATAACTTTAATAGTATGGTGTCCTTGAAATGTAGACTCCCGAATAATATCTCGTCATCATTGAATTATTGTTAATAATAAAATTGTTACTCCTATGTAAAACAAGTATATTTCATTTTTATGGAATCATAGAACTATACCCGATGTTAATGTTATAGCTCCAATAGATCCAGTTAATGGTCATGGTCTATAATCAACTAAATGATATGGATGATTTTTATGTATTTTCATATTTTAATGGATAACTTCTCTAGAATATAAGGTAGTTAAAACTGAAAATACATATGCTTGGATTACTGCTACAGCGGCCTCGAATAATATAAGTATAATTTGGATTATAATAATAAATGATAAAATTATGTTATTAACATCTACTGATTTATTACCTAATAATCTTATTAATAAATGTCCTGCAATGCGAAGAACCTTCTGAGTCACAAAAAAGACCTGCGCTTACACAGGGTATAATCGATTGGGATCTATCACACAATCCCTGTGTCAATAAAAAATGAGACAGAACTAGATGAGGATGTGGTTCACCACGACTATACAAGAAGCAGCTTGGTCAGCATCAAAACCCAGGCGCAGGAAAACTTACCAAGCTACCCACAGTATATTTGAGATCTTACCAAAGCCAAGACAGGAGCTCGTAAAATATGACAAACAAACTGGGAATCTTCAGATAGACGGACATTTAACAAACTAAATAATGAACTGAAATATCAAATTAGCAAATTTAACATAAAATTTAAGTACAAACTACGAAAATAAAATTAAATCCCTTTTGACAGACGATGTAAGTCTATGGAAGCACACCAAAAGACTCTTTCATTCGACAAAGTCTGGCACCGGGAGGTGGGGGGGGGGCTTCTTTTTAAGCTCAAGATTGAACTATCACACACTTATTATCTAATTCTTCACACATTCCCTGTAGACAGATTTTCTCAGTCCGACAGGACTCAGAGCTATCTTCAATTAGACTTATTTTAGCCAGTGTGCCCAGGGATCAATACTAGCACCGCTATTGTACATAACATATACACACGACGTTCCACTAAGTCCTGACATACTGACATCAACCTACGCTAACGAAACTGTCATAATCACCAAACATCAAGACGCGACACAAGCCTCGCTAAACTTGCAACATAACTTACAAAAGTTGAATGAGTGGTGCGAACTATAAAAAATTAGACTGAACAACGAAAAGTCACAACACATCACTTTTACTCTTAGACGTGAAACATGTCCTCTCATTTATCTTAACTCATTCATCCCGCAGATAGATAAAGTACAATACCTTGGACTAACGTTCGATAGGAGAATGACATGGGGTCCTTATGTTACGATGAAACGCCAGTAACTGAACCATAAACTCAATTTAATGTATTCGCTATTCAGGAAAAACTCCAAATTAGATTTAAGAAAGAAATTAAACACCTATACTTACTAAACCAGTTCGGACATATGCAGTACAAATTTACGTGATCGCTAAACAGACTTAAAGAAAACGACAACAAACTTTTCAGTCAAAAGTACTTAGACTGATCACCAAAGCACCTTGGTATGTCAATTACAAAGCTTTGCAAACAGACTTAAAAATACAAACGGTTGACGAACACATACTACAAACGTTTTCAAGAAAACTACTCGAACATCCAAACCCATTAATAGAACAAATAACCACGACTCTCATGCCTGAGAACACCAGGAGGAGACTAAAAAGAACGTGGATGATAAAATCATGACAAAGGAGAGGTACCGCTGGGTACTGTTCTTCTTAATGCCTCTCATGTCATTGTATATTTTTTTACTGTCAGCGCATCTGCTGGTTGTCAATGTTTTTATTTTTACAGGTGTGGATAAATATCTAAAGAGAAAAAACATTATTTTAAGCATGAAGTTTAGAATAGTAAGCATTCTAAATATCAAGTATACTTTTTATTTCATTTTTACCACATTTTCTATTTTTTCTTGAATATTCTTTGAACTTAAAATCTACAAAAATGTAATTAATACATTAAATACATGTATGTTATTAATATTTTTGAAGGCATATATGAGTTTGAAATCTTAAATATATGAGTTATGTAGTATAAAATATACATGTATAATGTGTAACTATATTTAATAATTTGATTCAAAAATATCAAATATTCAAATGTTGATATTAATAACAATGTATATGATTATTTCAACTCAATGTAAAATGGTAAAAATCGGATCATAAACTTTTTAAAAATATCCGATTGACAATTTAAGAACTATTTTAAGATACTAATTACAATATAAAATAATTAAACATAGCTCTTGAGAGGGGAAAAAGGAAAATTTCCTACTCGTTGAGGAAATTTAGGATTTCCTAACTGAATTATAAGTTGATGTAACCATCTGTAAAATAGCTTTTCCACAATATGAAAATAACTAAAGAAAACGATTGAGTAACTTTTACCTTACAGCATTTTTTTCTAAACCCTTGAAGCGTTAAAATTTGTAGGCTGATTATTCAGTATGATAATCTGTAATTTTATTAGGTTCTTTTTTCAATCTTCTTTTATTCATCGATAATACGATTTCTTATTCATATCCAATTTTTAGGCATTTCAATCTTCTAACTCATTGGTTAGAAAAAAAACTTCATGATTTCACTTCATTGCATCTTACTTAAAAAAAAATTTTGTCGTCTCAATTATTATTTTATCTTCCAATAATTATATACACCTAGGTTGGTTTTTATCAGGACATTTAAAAAAAAAATGAGAATTTCACATTAAAAAAAATTATAATTAACGATTTAGCATTATATTTTCTTTAATAATCATTATAAAAATATTAAGTTCATTATTTTTAATTTTTATAGATATATAATATTTATGTCTTTAATTATAATGTTAATTGTGTAAATAATAATAAATATTTTTTCATTAATAATTTAAACTTCGACTGTAATTCAGTAGCTTTATATATAATCGGTACTTGTTCCAAGACGAGTATTATTTTACTTAAACTAAAACAGTGTAAGTAAAAACATTTACTTAGTCTTTATAACCATGTAGATAGTCAAAACAGGCAGGCAGGCCAAAGGCGGTAAAAAATAAGGGAAAGATAATGGATATTATCTCTGTTATCTGAGAGAAGAGAGAGGACCGAAGAGAGACATCGGAAGCAGATTGAAGTTAGGTATTCAGGACAGGTCGGGGGAGTTGGAGCCGGGAAATGGGACAGAGGAAATTTAATTGTCTTGCCAGTTTAGTCAGTATTGACTAAGCCTTCACTTAATTACCGCCGCTCTCTACAGCTAATTGCTGACAGGTGTGAACTCTTACCTCCCGCAGCCTGTATAACTAATAGCTCTCCCCTGTACCAAATTCGATTAGTCAAACTCGATGGGTTGTTCCGATGAAGTTATCTTGCGGAAACTTTCTTCGTCTGTGTTAGATAAAAAAAAAAAAGGTTGGTTATGTAAAACATTTCACTTGCTATTTTGTTCCATTCTAATAATGGGAGTACAGTCACAATAACTGGATTAAATCCTCTAGATGATTCCTTGATCACTCCCATATGACTATAATCACATTTGTTCACGAAGGACAAGACTGACTGACAATTATTAAGTGTTCAGGACTCTCCGCAACTTAATAAGATCTACAATAAGGCAGGCGAAATCCAAATACTTTCATGAAGCCCTTTCCTCCGCACCCGATCCTAAATCGAAATGGCAAATCCTTCGGAAACTCTCCCTTTATAAATACCCTTTTCCTGTAGTCTATCCGGTTTCAGCTGATGAACTGAACGTACATTATTTGTCCTCCTCCTCTAACAACTCACAATCTACTTTTCCCAATTTCTCAATAGTACCATCATTCAACTAAAACTTTATTTCTCTGACATATCACCCACTGTCCTTATCTCCTCCCTAATGAAATCCCACTGTAATTCCATAGGTTCTGACGGTATTCTCCATCGTTCCCGGCATCTTTTAACACTTCTTATCCGTAAGCTCCTCATCAGTGCTTTCATTTTTCCACACTTTAACTATGGCTGTGGGGCTTATGGTGGACTCTCGAACAAACTTCGAAGACTGAGGCGAATTATGAACAGCGCTCTTCGATTTATGTTTGACGTCCCGAGGAAGTCTCATGTATCCCACCTCTATGATGAGTTAAAGTGGCTTCTCCCTCCTATCCTTTCAAATTGTTAAAAATATGCTTTCCCAAAATCCTGCTCGCTCTTCTCTACAATTACAATTTTTCCCTACAAAATGTAGTTTTCCCTTCCTCCTGGAAAAAAGCAATAGTCCATCCTATAAACAAATCATCTAATCCCTCAAACCCAAATGACTTTCATCCTATTCCAAAGAACAGTTCAATCCCAAATGTCTAATTTTCTGGAACAATCCAAACTCCTTGATCCACTTCAAACAGGGTCCCGTCCTAGCCTCTCCACACAATCTGCCCTCGTTAAAATCACCCTGGGCTGACCTGAATAGACTGATGTTAAATGCTGCTAAAACTCAGGCCATTCTAATTGGTTCCAACACCCTCCTTAAATACATCAACTCTCTTCCCCAACTAATCTTAATTGATCACCCTATTACTTTCAGTTCCTATGTTAAAAATCTCGGTATCCTTTTCGACCAAACCCTTTCCTGGAAACCCCACATTGCCCCGATTTCCCGTCGATCAATAAGCTCCATAAAGTTATTCCATCGTTCCCGGCATCTTTTAACACTACCTATCCGTAAGCTCCTCATCACTTCTTTCATCTTTCCACACTTTGACTATGACTGTGTGGCTTATGGTGGGCCCTCGAACAAACTTGAGGAATTGTTGTTAACATGATCATTTTTGGTTTATAAATTTTTACTGTTTATATTTTAGCATAAACTACTGTATATACTAGTTCGTACTAATTGTGCGACTGGCTATATTGGCACTGTAGTGATCAGCAAACCTACTTGCTTGTTCCTCATCTGTCAATAGCTTGTTGATTCAATCAATTTACCACTGTTTTAACCTCATGATACCTGTTCTTGTACCACTTATTCTTCCACTTATTGCATAGGGCAATAAGCCTCATAATATGATCTGGCGGGCGACGACGCAGAGTTGGCGGAAGTGGATTAAATCTGGAAGAATCCGCGGCGCTTCTGGTGGTTTTTGTAAAAAAACGATCCAAGTTCGTCTATTTCTTTTGTCGCTCAGAGAGTGGGAACAGTTAACAAATTATGGGAGGCCTGTGCTTTGTAAAACTCCCAATCTGCTTCTTGGTATTTAAATTTATTAGATGAAGGTGGCGATGGTGTTTCGCCTTCTAATAAGAAAAGCACAGTCCTATGGTCTGTTATTATGTCCAGCGCTACGCATTCGATAAGGCGATGGGGCTGCCTTGTTAATAGTAGATCGATCGTTGACCTGAATGTTACATTTGCCCTGTGTATAAATGTGTGGGTATTTGGGGGGAACCGCTGTGAATGGTGTCTTAAAATAATTTGTCCCGCTTTGCTGCAAGAGGCATTGTGTGCTTGGCATTTAGGTCGCACACTACCCAATGATTTGTTCTCTTGGCGCACTGGTGGAGCAGTCTCGAGAATTCTTCATGGAATGTCCTAGGTCTTTTGTATAATCCTGTAATAATATGTTTTGTGGTGTATTTTTGGGACCCTGATGGCCACTGGTGTGGGGTGATCCCTCCATCTTGTACCGTGTCGAATGGCTATTATGACCCCGCCTTTTTGCTCAACCATATGGTCTTCTATATGGTCTCTCAACTCTGGTATCAGTGAAGATCACTACAGTGCGTATACTCTGTGCTATCCGCATAAAACGGGAGCCTCAGGCCTGTTTGGTGTCAGGTAATCGTTAGGGATCCCTATCCTAATTATACCTGGATAGTCAATGTTTCAGATTCACCCTGTAATATCGTTAAATTAGCCATAACAACAAAAAGTAACGTTAAATAAATAAGCAGTAAACGAATATTTGAAAATAAGGAATTGATAATAATTTCAAATGAACATTAGTACTGGTTCAGTAAAGAAACAGTTATTCTTTCAGCTCTATCGTACTACGTTTATTATATCAATGATGATAGAATATAGTTGAGAAAAAAAATACCCAGTTTATAAAAAGAAAATTGAAAAGAAAATATAACCTGTAATATAAACTGAAATTTTGTCAAAAATGTTGCTGGAACACATCTATCTGAACTATTAAAATCGTACAATATTCGTTTTTATGTCAGATGTACCATAGAAGTGTTAAGAAAGATAAATTATCTTAATTGTCATTATTAGAAATAATTTGATTATTTTATGAATTTAATTTTGGTGTTATTTTTTACTTACTTACTTTTTACATAGAACTATGTTCGAAGACGAATCTGGATTCTGAAATTGAATAATGATCTTTCGAAGTATTTTTTGTTTTTTTCTAAACTCCATTTATTTAAAGATGTTTACACTACAATATAAATACGTAAACAATGCATAAATATATAACAATATAAATATCAATGTTTCTTCTACCCGGAGGGAGGAGGTATTTTAACTGTCTAAGCATTGGGATTGAGGATTATAGAAATAAATTCTAACAATAGAACAAAAATAAACCAATTTTTAAGGGCTCAATGTATTGATTGAATAATTAGAGATTGCAAAATATATTGAATAAGTCGTTAAGTTGTATTATCCTGAAAATAAATTACTTGTTATTAAGTAATTGGAATCGTATTATTTTCATAGTGAATAAGGCTTTTATTATAACTCCATTTCAAGCCAAACACTGCGAGTATGTCACGATTCCACTTCCCTCAGCACAGTCAACTCTCTCCGGACAATATTCGATTAAATTAATTGACTTTTATTATACAAAATATTAATTCCCTTCTAAATTTGGCCATGTCGTATTATTTTCAAGGACCTTCTACCTATGTTCTTCCTAGAAGTATGTTAATAATATTTTCTGGAATTAATGAGTTCTTATGTTACCTAATTTTTATTTACTTTTCATAATAAATAAATATTATAATATCAAATATAAGGTGTGACAAAACAGTCTGAGGCCATCAGAGACAGATGTTTGAGATTGTTAATGACGAAACGCGGGTAGAGGATAGAACTCACGTCTGACAAAATAAAGATGAGAGCGAGTCATCTTCCTCCAATTAGCACTATACTTCAGTCCGTCTTTCTCTTTGTGCCAGCTCTGTTACTTTACTCCAGGGTAAAAATTATCCAGACCGGTCGTTCAATTCCAGGGATAACTCTTATCAGAAACAGATCATATAAAATGTTTTCACTAATAAGCTAATAAAAAAAATGTGATTTTATATTTTCTCATGTTTTCGTATCTCCAATTAGTGCTTTAGTTATAGAATTGTTCTTATTTACTGTAATATTTTACGAAAGTTCAGCTCCATTAAACTATTACGTTATCAAAGTCGCTTTTGCGACTTCAATAAATTAGATGTTTTATTGTCGATTTTTAATTTGTTGTTGTTTTATTTTTAAGGCCAAACAACTACAAATGGTTATTATTGGCCTCATCACTAGAGAATATACATATTTACATTATCTAGATAATTACAAATACACATTATTACAAATATATATTATTGTTACATTATTACTTAGTAAAAATATTGTTACATATAAAAATATTAACATACTATACTACATAAAACGTCTAATAGAAACATATTACATATAGTAGAAACATATTAACCTATTAAACATATAATAGAAAGATTAATTTAGATATAGATAATCAATTAAGATTGATTATAGATTTTTAAGTTGTTATTTTTCATGTTTCTTATTAAGTGCTCTGTCTAGTACTATGTTGTCTCTGAAGTTTATTTTGATAAACTAACTTCTGACCTGTTATACAGAAATTCTTAATAATATTGTGTTGTCCAGAAAATTAAAAAAAAAAAAAAAACTGGTCTTGTTCATGGGTTCAGTAAATGGTAGACATATCGTCCTAGATCACGCTCAGCCGAATGTAACTAAATACTTACGTTCCTTACATGTAAATATCTTGTAAACTTACAATTATGCTTTATTGCAAACATTAGTCGTATATTTTATAGAACTTTTATGTCTACTTTCTTTACATTTTTACATACATAATATTTATAGCAATGCCTTACTTGTACGCATTTACTCTATTTGGAAGGTATGTGTAACTAATATAATGCAGGATTTTATGTTTTCTTTAAATTAATATTTGGGAGCGCAGTGGCAAGGCGGTCGAGCGCTGAGTTGGCATGCCCGAAGGTCCTTGGTTCAAATCCCATTGCGCTGACTGATTTTTATTTAATCAGTTAGCGGCTTGAGATGGATCATATGGTGTTAATGAACCTTCCGGGGCTCACCCAGCCTCTAATAAGTGGGTGCCGAAAATAAGGTACGGACGGTTGAGCGTGATCTAGAACAAACCACCTCCCTGCACTACTGTTGTCCATGAAACAGTACATTCTCTACCATGTACTGAACCCTGGGTTGTGGTGGTGCAGGTTTTTATTTTGTTTCGATCGGTTAAATTATTAACATTTTTAAAATTTGGCATATCACGAAGCCACTATTCTTGAATATGTTACTTGAAATATACCACTTTTTTTGGATTTGAATGGAATAAATGGAATGCATCGATTTAAAAATTTAACGTGCTACATCTTATTCCGACATTTCCAGTTTAGACGAAGAAATAAATTATCTTCACTTACTTTACGAGATATTGCTTCAGGTTGGAGAATTTAGTATCATGTATCAGTAAGTTTTGTAAAATCACCATACATGTCTTCTTCGTGAGTGCCCCTCTATTATATTTTAAGTTGTTTTTTACAGATCGGGAAGGTGATGTATTACTGTTCCTGAATACAGACAAGGATTTTCTGCACATTTTCGACGTATCATGTCATTAATCTTTTATGGAAAATGGATTGGATGTTTTGGGGGAGGCTTATCCATTCGAAAGATAATATACAAAGTATAAATTAATGAGGGTTCTTATTATCATTTATTACGTATAATACATACAAAGGAGAGTGGATAAAATGTAAAAGGTTGGCTTCAGTGAAATTTCAAACAACTATTTTTAAATTTATTTAATACCAAAAATGTTTTGGGTTTAGGTAGTCATTCCGTGGACAGAAGTTTTTAAGCAGGAATTGATGGCATCGGGATCGAGCCATCGGGTTCCCAAACCTTAATATTATAATTTAATACCATAAAATATTTTTTTAGCAATTAAAAAAATATAGAGAGTCGTAACACATACTTGGTAGATTCTATAATTTAATGAAAATCGAACTAGATTCATATATACTTTTCTTGCACGATAAAAAAAAATAATGCCTTCATAAGTTCTTTCCCAGTCTTTACTCCCTTAAATTCTTTATTTTACTGTACCGTTATAAATCTCAGTCGAATATACTAGATGAAGTAATTATTTTAGACGAAATCTGGGGACTGGACGTTGATTGTTCAAATAAAAGCTATGTTTGTCGTCCCGGCACTGGTCGCGAGAGGTATTTTTTTATTTACTGGTGGGTGGTAAATGCTTTCAGGATTCTCATTCTCCTCGGAAAAGATTGGAAATTTATAGATGTGATATATGTCCTGTCCAAATACATTTAGAATCAATTTATCATCCCTCCCCCTTGTATTTTGCAAGGAACTTTAATTCCAATACAATAATCTTGAAAATCAAACTTTCCTAAGACTTTGTTGTTACATAATTTTCCTATATATTTTTTTTAAATTAAAATATATTAATTTTTAAGTAATAATCACCACTAAATCATCGTTAATAAATTATGCAACATAATGTAACTATAATGGATTTACATTTCAATTTTTATAATGGCCTATGAAATAATTAAATAATTTCTCATAATGCAATTGGGAAAAACCACAATGCAAAGCCTTATGTTTCAAAAATTACACCTACTTACCAGTCGACGTTTCGCCTATTCAGGCATTATCAAGACACCAAAATCAAAAAGGGGGTTATGTGAATCGCATCTCGAAGGAAAAGGTGCAATACATCCCAACGATCAACAGCCCAAACAGGCTCCAAACATGAGACAGCACACCACCACCAAGACGTTCAACATACAACTCTTACCAGTCGACGTTTCGTCTATTCAGGCATTATCAAGACACCAAAATCAAAAAGGGGGTTATGTGAATCGCATCTCAAAGAAAAAGGTGCAATACATCCCAACGATCAACAGCCCAAACAGGCTCCAAACATGAGACAGCACCCCACCACCAAGACATTCAACATACAACTCTAACAATGACTCAAAAGTCATTAGTAAATAAAGAAAGATGGTTTTTCCCAATAGCATTATAATAAATAATAGTGTTTCTTTTTGAGTTTTTGGCTCTATTTTAGTAAATAATTTCTCTAAATAATCGAATTCCAGTGGTGTGGAGTTTTAATTTACTTTAGTATATACGTGTTTACCGAATATATGTATAAATGGGCACACTTACAAGAGTTATTATATAAATATAGACGAGACAATCCCAATACGAGCAAGCTGGTCTACTATCGTGTCTCTTATATTAGATGATTATCTCTACGTATTCGTAAACCCCGTAATCGACTCTTAAACGAAAATTGTTTAGTGATTTATCTTAAGTAATGATTCAGGTAATAACAACTTTTACTAAAGTCGAAAATTAATAGTAACATACTTCTAGAAGGACTAATTATTGGATAATCTATATTAGATTATTATTTCCTTTTTTTTTACAGTCCTAAGAAGCAGAACCTTGTCGTTGGTGGACCGGCTTGTTCGTACTGAGAGTGTCACACCGAACTTTATATAATTGCTCTTGTAAGCTTGGGAATGATAATGTTGCACTGGTAGTCACTGTTAAATGGGATATAGATATAAGATCTTATTGCATTTAATGAAACAATTACTGAACTAACACAAACTGAAAATCCAGTCATATAATTCATATTTACTATAGCTAAATAGAATTTATATTTACATTTATTATAAACAGGTTGGTTTACATTTTTTAATCTCAATACAACATATAAACGTTTTTTTATCATTTTACCTTTATGTCATGATCTATAATACTAGTTACAATCTATCATAGATAAAAATAGTTGTTTTATGTTTTGTTTGCGTCATAATATAAACATCTTTTCATCGAAAATATCATATCAGCCCTTCTAATTTATATTATTATTATTATTTCGGCTCTATGGTCCTATAAGGGCCTCCACCACCACATCCAACCAATATATGCGATTCTTCGCTATTCTCCTCCAGTTTTGTACACCCGGCAGTTTCAAGTCCTTTTCGAAATCATCCAGCCATCTGATCTGTGAGCGTCATTTGTTTCGTTTACCATCTCGTTTCTCATTAAGCATTCTCTTTGGTGTGTGGTCTGGAATTCTCCCACATGTTAATATAATATAATTTATATTTTTTTAAATCATTCTTCAATGTTAATAAAAATGTGCTCTGAGTAGTGATACAGAATAGCTCCTTGTGAACTTCAATTCTTTAAATTCCAAGGATCATTCAAATATATACGAAAATTTATTACCATAATTGAATATTTATTGCTGCATCTAGCACAACAGCACTGCTCTTATGTATTCATGTATCTTTGCAATTCTTCCTGGATTATTTTTTGGGATAATATTTTTCAGAATTCGTTTCACAAAAAACGTAATAATTAGGTCCTCCTTTCTTTATCAACGCCACCATGTCCGGCTCCCCATATAGCTCCATCAGCTCCTTATTCTTTCTTCTCCTCCGTACCCCATTTTCGGCAACTCCGCCCTAGATTCCTTTCCCATGAGTTGACCATAAGTTCTGTTTTTATTGGTCAGGGCCATGCTCGCACCCATACATGACTACCGGTTTTACTATGATTTTGTATAGTTGGATTTGCATTCTTTTAGAGAGTGAGTTAAACTGAACACACTTTGTAGTCAGGAATAACACCTATTTCCTGCTGCTATTCTTGATTTGTTTTTCACTCTCTATTTTCTTATCGATTTATATTAGGATGTCATATTTCTGATAGATGAAGTAGTGGGCATATTTAAAACCTTTAAGAGTGTTTCACGAAGTAATTATGCTTACTTTGTCTATGGAACTGTAGAAGAACAAAAGAGTATGACAAACAGTAAAAAAGATTGGCTTCGCAGAACTTCTTTTGAAACGGATACTTCAAACATTAAATATGCTCCCCTCCTTGTTAACCTTAAAAAGTGCTTCTTCTCCTTCTGTTTATTAAGCCCGGACTAATGAAAAACTTTGTCAAAGCCAAGAACAAAGAAGCGAATGGCTTCCAGGACCTGAAAGAAATACTTCTTCAAATTACTGATGAAGATCAGAACAGAAGGCATTTTTATTCGGCCCAGGAAGTCGTTAGAAAATTCCGTTTTTAAAAGAAAAATTTAAATAAAAAGTTATAGGAAGGTTGTGGGATTTTCATCCTTCATAAAAAATCATGTACTACATAGAAAATAAAACAATAAAGAACTCATAAATCAACTCATGCAAAAACAGAATATTTAACAAAAAAAAATACAAGTGCTTGGATTACAAAATCTATTACTTTTTTTATTACTTTCTCGCATTCATATACTGGCAATATATAGTCCACATAGGGTTTTTCCCTGCGTTAACAGAATGTTTCATTCGGCTCTATGAACAGCAAACCTCCTCCAATGGTCACATCCAAAGCCTTCAGGTCTGCCTCGACATTATCCAGTCAACGTATTCGAAACCTCCAACCCTTTCGTACTCCAATTAACATTAGCTTCTCATACGTAGAACGGTTTGTTTAGGATTCTAAGGAGGTGCACTTACTACACATGTCCCAGCCACATATAAGAGACTGTCTATCGCTCTCGAAACAGCTCCATCAGTTCCTTGATAGTTCTAATTCTTCTGGAATCTCCAGTCTTTACCACACCAAAAATACGACGGAGAAACTTGGGAACTTTTCTCTCCCAGAATTTAAGCGTTCTTTTCTTTTCCGCCGTTATCGTTCATGATCCGCTGCCGTCGGCCTTAGTGCCGTCTTATAACAAATATTATCAATCTTGCCTTCAACATTATCAATCAACTAAACGACAAAATCCATCTGTATAGGAAGCCAGGAGATGCAGAAAAAACAAGGATTTAAATGAGGATAGTGAAGAAGCATGATGGATGATAGGAGGGATTGAGTTCCACAGGGTGGTTGAGCGGGGAGAAAAGGGACGTTAGAATTTTGTATTATTATATCACAGTTGAAAATTTCACTAATTTTTTCTTTACTATTATTTTAATATAAAAAGATTTTGCTTTTCAATTTTTAAATGAGTTGATACTTTTACGTTTCTTTACGATGTTTGAATAAAGATTGAAAAGTCCATAGCGGAAAGGAAGGGTATAAAAAAAGTTGTACGAGTTAAAAGACAAATTATTGATATTATTATTTGGGATGAAGAAGTAACGCTTCAACTATTGGATATGATTTGAGAAGAAGGTGGATGGCTATCGAAGTGGCTAATTGAGGCAGGGAACCGGACACTAAATCACAAATAATGAGATCTCCTGAGGGTCCTAAATCACATTTAGCTCAGTTCCCTCTTCTCTTGTTAACCCATATTCCCTCCCTGCTCCGCCACCCAACTTCAACAACAAATAGTCTCCAACTGCCGATTAATTCTCCCCGACCTAATAAACAAACCTTTAGAACTTGAATTAAGCCGAATAAATTGTAAATAAAAAAAATACATACTTAGAAGTTGATGCAGGATTCCCTCTAATCCAGCCAATGTTTATATTTTTAAAAATGCCGAGGGTATTGTAGAGCTTAGTTCACTAAAGCCCCACTGCTATCATTCATTAGAAATCCAGAAAACCCCATACACACTACATGCCACATTTGCGGACGATACCATCATACCTTCGACAAACTAACCCGAGCATAGCTTCTAAGAATGTATAGCCATATTTAATAAATAAATCAAGGGGCTAGAGGGAAAAATAGTCTTTAATTCTTAGACATAATGTATATTTTAGTTCTCGAATAACCATTAAAGCTTAACAGTTCTCTTTTTATAACTGTATAAACAAGTTTTTGATTTATTGTTTTATTGGCGTTGCCTAGCAACAGATGGTGGGACTCCTTTTATATCGTGTTCGGATAGATTTTATCTCATTTTACGTCGATCGGATAGATTATATACATTTTTAAAAATTGGCATATCGCAGTGCTTCTGTTCTAGAATTCTTGAAGCTGTTACCCAAAATATACCACTATTGTTGAATTTGAATGCAATAAATATTTTATTAATATTATTCCAATATTTCCATTTTAATGAATATCCTTGATATTTTGATTTTATCCATGATCCTTGATCCAATATTTTGATTTTAATAAATGAGAATCCTTTAATAAAAGAAACTAGGTTGGTTCATCAGTCAAAGTGCCTCTTTGACTAGCTCTTATTTTCAATGAGCTGGTCATATTGTTTAAACTCACTGTTAAGAATGATAATTAATATTGTCTTTTGAGTGATTATTGAAATTCGTTCCCTCGAAAATAAAACTATTTTAAATTAAGCATTCTTTTAGTACTTAAACATTGAATTGAATGAAACCTCAATCACTTAACTAATTCTCTGGACATTGAAAAACTACGAGGATGTGTGTATGATTTTTAGTTCCCATTGCAATATGGGACTGCCTTCATGTTTCTGACAGGAGTAAATGACAAACGGTATTTCATTCTGCCGTAAAGTTGTGAAAGCTTCCGGATTGAGAAGCGGCTGGTTGGGAATTCTTTGTCTATGTTTCTAAAAGAACTTACAGAAGTTATTATTAAATTTAGAACTCTACGATTACTGCCTATGATGAACCTCTGTTCCTTTAATTATTATTAGAATAATTGACGTTCAATTTTATTTTATTGTGAATTCATAATTGGAAATAAACATAATTATGATTAAATGGATATGTTATCCCATGGATATTAATTGGTTCAAGAATATTTTCTGGCAATTCATCTATTTGAGAAAAGTCACACCATTCATATGAATCGACCGAAAAAAGTGACCTTCTTCGGAGATTGAATTCGCTTTAAAGTGGGTAACCAGTCATGATAAAATATTTAAGAAGTTGTCATCTTAATTTGATTCCTAAAGTGCTCTGGAAGTTTATTTCATCTTCGTTTCCATCTTTTCCTCCGTTTTTTTTTCTTCCTCGTTCCTTTTCGGTTTACGATTATGTGAGACCAATAACCACGTCAATTTTCCTTACTGCGAGAAAGCATTTTCCTATATGAAGAAAATCAAATAATGTTTGATTATCGCTTAAAAAATATCGATGAATTGAAAATCCGATAAATATTGAGCTGAAACATTAAATCGGTTGAGTTTTGTCATTTAAATGCAAATTTAAAATTTATTTCATGTTAATAAATGTTTTAACGTAATCTTAATTAAGTTTATGTTTAGAATATGAAGTGATTAAACAAATAATAAATACATTCGAAAAATGTTTATGTGTTTCTCTCCTGGAGGTTTTGTATTGTCTACTACAATGAGTTTTAACGTTTTAAATATGTAATATATAATTAAATTAAATATGTAAATAGCTTGTTAATACTTAATATGTTCTCAGCATTTATTTTATACCAACTTAATATTTCTTCACTTTATATTTTCTACCAAAATCTAGGATTTTTTTATTAAAAAAAAACTTCGTTTTATAATCAGCTAAGTAAATCAGTGGATGAGGAGATGGCCAATTCCTCATTTCAATATGTTTACTATCCAGGTGATTTGAACCCCGAATATTTCTACTTCATTTAAATTTTAAAAAATGTTAAACCCTTTGAATTATTAAGTTCAAACATAGTAATTGCGAGAAATAAACGGTTTTTTATGGGAATGAATTAAGCTGTCCAATTCAATAGAAAAAATTATAAAAAAAAATATAGAAAAAAATAGAAAAAAATATGCTCAAAAGGAGAAAAATAAAAGGAAATATTCTGATAGACAAATTTAAAAAAAACAACCAATTACTGTAAGCAAGTTATATTGGCATGTTTTATGACAATAAAACAAAAAAAGGCCTACCAATCGCTGGTTGCCATTTAAACCCAAATCATTAATACCTCCCCAAATGTAACCCTCCCGCCTATCTCGGTCTACCCCTTGGTCATTTACTGATCGGCTCAGCTAAGATTTCTTTTTGGAAATACCTTCGTTACAGAACACAACATCTTTACAAGTCCAACTTAATCTCCGTGATGCTATCTCTTCAATTACACTAACTGGGTATTAACATAAGGAAAGATACACCTGATAAACTACAGTTTGCCAAGAGAACATCGTAAAAAGCTTTGCTCATGCGTCTTCCAATGGCGTCATTGATGATGGAGGCTTGTGGAATATTAGAAAAAAACCAATGCACCTGAGCAAGGGGCGCTCGGGTCATTGCCAAAATCCAATAGGATATTGGTTTTCAATGCTAAGACAGTTTCAACCAGCGACAGGTGGGTTTTAGGAGTTTTGGAACTAAGCTGCTAAGGGACAAGGATAAAGAGGGAGTCCTGTTATTAGAATGTTGAATTGAATAGGATTAAGAAACATATACCACCGTCTTGATTCCAACATAGCTGACGACAGATATCGAATGATTATTGGTCATGTGACGTCCTCTGAAAGTGAAAGTAATATACTCTATATAGACGTACGACATTTCACAGACGCCGCCATACTTCCGAAAAATACTAACCCGAACAAATTCTCTCAGAATGTACAGAAACAATTAAAAAAAAAATACAAACACAAAAAATATTCATTTCAAAATTGTCTTGATTAATGATGTATAAAATTAAAATAAAAAATCAAACCAAGTAACATTTACACTTAAACGTTCAGACTGCCGTCATCTTTACAATACCCCATTGGCCGAGCCAATACGAATAAAGACAACATACATGGGTCTAGCAATATACAAACTATTGAGAAGGAAATCAAACCTAACTAATTTGAAGAAATGGTTGAATCACCGATACTTATAGCCCTAACAAAATTATTATATACATGTTACTTAAACCGAAATGGACTTATTCCACGCAGGTTCGGAATACAAAAAATCTCACTTACTGGCCAGTCAAATCTTTAAAAATTCCTTCATTTTAATGCTATATTCTCCCTTTTATTTAACTACTAAATCGTAACAGAAAGGCAATCTATAAAAATTATAAAGTATTTCATGACTCATTGGCTGGACATCCAAACTTACTGGTACACATATTACCACAGAATCCGACAAGGAGGCTGAAACGTTTCTGGAGCTGGGATCTATTATCAAAAGATGAACCACGCTAGGAGTTTCATCAATGGGATGTATCTTCACGCTCCGAAGAGAATCCCATAGGAGGTTTTAAAAATTAGTGCAAAAATACCAATTGGAATTCGTACAATTTCTCTTGAGAAATTCTATTATTATTACACGGTTTTGAATAGATGCATACCACCAGTGCAACATTTAAAGTATCGAATGTACAAGGTTAAGTAGCCAAACTGAAATTTCAACTAAGGACTCAAAACCAGACAAAAATTTCCTATAGAGGTATGTTCGCACACGCTTGGCAGAAGTAGATATTCCCACCTAAATGTTTTCATTGTTTTGAATTATTTAGGCATAGTAAAAAAATAACACTTAAAAAATTAAGCTCATTGGCCGGTCTAGCATAGACTTGTTGTTTGATGTTGATGTAATGGTGATGTTCTTCCACTGCTGCTGTTGAAGAAAGATGCCGAGCCTGCCTTAATACTTGAAGAAATCACTCAAGATACAACATTCAATATGAATGTTAATGTTTAAATGTAACAAATAAAATAACGTTTATTAATTTAGTTTTATTATTAAATTACTTTGAATTTTGTATAAAAAAATTACCGCGCAGAAAACCACCTGGTTATGATCTTAATACACCTAAAATTGTACGACTTCTTCCTAGGAAAGGCTTAATTTTTCTGACAGCTATCTACAATTCTATTCATCGACTTATTTTCCTTTAGTATGGAAACTTTCAGTAGTAAAAATGATCTCCAAGCCAAACAAATCATTAAACCTAGTTACGTCCTACAGACCTATTAGTCTTTTACCACTATTTTTCAAAATATTTGAAGAATTATTGTTAAAGCGGCTTTATCCATTATTAGAAATAAATAATTTAATTCCAAACCACCAATTCGGGTTCAGGCCTGCACATTCTACAACACAGCAACGTCATAGAGTGGTTAGTTGCCGTAGCACTAGAAAAGAAGGAATATTGCACAGCAGCGTTCTTGGACGTTTCAGAAGCTATCGATAAAGTCGATCTCCTGTACAAACTAAAATTAGTTCTACCGCAGGCATATTATCTGATCATATAATTATATCTGGAAGGCAGGTTCTTGATTGTAAATCAAGATGGTAAACATTCCGACTACTGCCGAATTAATGCAGGAGTACCGCAGGGCAGTATTCTAAGTCCAGTTCTGTACTCTATATACACCTACGACATCCCATAGACACCAGAAACACTACTTGCTACATATGCGGACGATACTGTCATACTTTCGATCAGTACTAACCCCAATATAGCTTCTCAGAACCTACAGACACACTTCAATTTATTAGAAAATTGACTCCATAAGTGGCGTATTAAAATTAACATACAAAAATCTAACCAAGTAACATTTACACTTAGGCATTCAGACTGCCCATCGCTAACACTTTACAATACACCATTGCCCAGACAAAATACTTGGGCTTTACCATGGACAGAAGACTTACTTGGAAATCACACGTAATTAAATTGAAGAAAAAATTAAGTCACCTACTCTCACTTCTAAGACTACTTCACCACAAAAATAAAGTATAAATTACAAACAAAATTATAATATACAATATGATAACTAAACTAATATGGACCTACGCCTCGCAAGTGTGGGGGTTATGCAAAAAATCCCATATACAGACCATTCAAATTTTTCAATCCAAATTCCTTCGTTATATTACACATAGTCCCTTTTACATCACTAATAAAACATTTTAAAATGCTGATCATACCACTCCTGACTTACACAATAAAAAAAAGTACAAAAAATTTCATGACTCACTTCCTTGACAACTTACTGGTACAATCATTACGCTTTCAAGAAAATCCCTTATGGAGGTTTTCTGAAGGACACCAAAAATACAATATGTGCCAAATGGCATTTGTATGATTTCTTAAATAAATATTTTTATCATTATTAATTTCTTTTTCTTCTTCTTCTTCCATGGCTCTACAGCCCCTGTAGGGCCCTGGCCTCCACAACAACGCCTCTCCAGTCTTCCCTGTCAGCAGCTCGACCTCTCCATTGTCCGATTCCCATCCTCCGCAGATCGTCTTCCACATCATCCAGCCATCGCAATCTGGGCCTTCCCTTTCCTCTTCTGCCTCCTGGTTTGCCATATAATAGTTTCTTCGGCTACCTATCTTCTCCCATTCTCTCCACGTGTCCAAGCCATCTTATACGGGTTGACTTGACATAGGTGACTAGGTCTGGTTCGTTGTACAGTTCCCGAAGCTCTCTATTATTTCTTGACCTCCATTGGCCTTCGTTACATACTGGCCCAAATATCTGCCGAAGTACTTTCCTCTCCCAGATCTGCAGCATCTTCTCGCATTTCTGGGTCAGGACCCACGTTTCACCAGCGTACGTGACAATTGGTCTTAAGATTGTTTTATAGATCAACAATTTTGCTCTCCGTGACATGTTCCGAAATCTTAATACTTTTCGCAATGCAAAGAGACATCTGTTGCCTGCTGAAATTCTTGCTTTAATTTCTGCAGTGATGTCATTCCTTCGTGTCACTAAAGCCCCCAGGTACTTGAAGCTGTCCACTTTCTTAAATGTGTGGTGGAGCAGTTGCACATGACTCTGCTCTTCCTGCCCATCATTTTTTGTGGAATTCATGTATTGGGTTTTTTCCTTATTTATTACAAGACCCAATGTTTTCCCCGCTTCTTCAAATTCCTGTAGAGCTCCCGAGAGCGCCGCTTTTGACCTTGCTGATATCAGTACGTCATCAGCATACGCCAGGTGTTGGGTCATCCTGTTGCATATCGTTCCTCCTGGGTTGGTTCTGATTGATCTCGCAGCTTGTTCTAGTGCTATATTAAACAATACAGGTGAGAGGGGATCTCCTTGGCGCAGACCATTCTCCACCTCAAACTCTCCTGATAGCATATTTTGGATTTTTACCCTACATCTGGTGTTTTCCAAGGTCATCGCACTTAATCCGACTAGCTTTTCTGGGACCCCTAGAGTTTTCATTACTTTTAGCAGTTCATTTATATCAAGACTATCGTAGGCCTGGCAGAAATCTATGAAGAGGTGATGGAGGTCAATATTGTACTCATATGCTTTCTCTAGCATCTGCCGTATGGATAAGATATGATCAGTTGTGCTTCTAGTTGGCCGGAAGCCACTTTGGTATTCGCCAATATTTCTTTCAGCCCATGCCATAATTCTCCTATTTATTGCGACTGAAAGCACCTTGTAGACAGTGGGCAATAGAGCGATACCTCTATAGTTTTGGCAGTTAATCTGTCTCCCTTCTTATGTATGGGGCATACCACTGCCATATTCCAGTCCTGTGGCATCCTCATCTCCATCCATACATCAAATACGAGGCCATATATCTCCTCCACCACCACCTCACCCCACATTTCAGGACCTCATTCGGGATACCGTCTATTCCAGGTGCTCTGTTGTTATGGAGTGCTCCAATTATTTCCGCTATTTCCTCTCTATCTGGTGGTATTTCCTCTTCATCCACATTTGACGAGTCTTTTCCGTTTTCCAATACTGCTTTTTTATTGTAAGTTGGTCCTTCTTTATTCGGATTTAATAATTCTATGAAGAACTGCTTCCATCTTTCCAGGACAGATCCTCTATCTCCAATCAGGTTCCCTTCTCTATCTTTAATGAATTCCAGCCTTGGTATATATCCATTTCGGAATTCTCTGGTGCTTTTATAGAACTTTCTCGTCTGTTTGGCTGAAAAGTCTTCTTGAAGCTTATCTAGCTTCTTTGTTTCCTGCAGCCTTTTCTTTTGCTTGCATATTCCTTTCGCTTCCCTTCTTTTAGTCCTATAGTGTTCCGCCGTAGTTCGGGTCCTTCGTTGGATCATTTTCTGCCTGGTACTGTTTCTTTCCTCTATGGCTTTTATGCAGTCCTCATCAAACCAATCATTTCTTTGTCTTTTTTGTCCTGCGCCAAGAATGTCCTCAGATGCACCTTTGAGAGCATCTTTAAAGCGTGCCCATCTTTCTTCTATATTCCTGCCAATAGATGAGTTGTTATTCAATCTATCTGCGATCCTATCCCTGAATTGCCGGGCTACATCATCCTCCTTTAGCTTTTCCACATTATAGATGGTGGCATTTCTTGTGTTTCCTTTTAGACCAGATAATGGTCTGAGTCACAGTTAGCTCCTCTGCAACTGCGAACATCAAATATATCACTGGCATGTCTGGCAGCAATGATTACATGGTCAATTTGATTTTTGGTGATGCCATCCGGGGAGGTCCATGTTTCCTTATGTATTTCCTTAATAAGAAAAAGGTGCTTCTTATTCTAAGGTTCCTTGTCATCGCAAAATCGACCATTCTGAGTCCATTCTCGCTCGTTTCCTCATGCTTGCTGTGCTTGCCTATTATGGGGAAGAACATAGTTTCTTTTCCTATCCTACCATTGAAATCTCCCAAAATTATTTTCACATCATGCTTGGGTGTAAAAATTTTCGTATAGATTTTCTAGCCTTCCATAAAAGATTTCCTTTTCCTCTTCATTGTCCTTGCCTTCTATGGGTGCATGTATGCTGATAAGAGAGATATTGAAAAACCTTCCTCGCATCCTTAATAAGCACAATCTCTCATTTACTGCCACGTATTTAATGATAGAGTGCAAGAGGGAATTCCTTATCGCAAAACCTGTCCCTAGTATGTTCCGTCTATTGCCACTGTTAATGACTGTGTAGTGCTTCATCTTCGTTAATACTGTGTCTCTCCAGCGGATTTCTTGTAGGGCTAATATATCTATTTTGTATTTTTCCAGTTCCCTTTCAAGATCTCTCCCAACAACACCAATGGAACAAACTCCTCACGTTCCAGGTTGCCATATTTATTAATCCATGTCCATGCCTAAGTCGTTTCCCATTTGATCCATTTCTTTCCGAGGCTTTTTGTGGTTTCTTGAAAACACTTACAGTTTTTACGGAACAGGGTTGTTGGCCCCGCGTCCAACCCCCAACCTGGAGGACCAGAGTTTTCTGTCGGGGTTTCCTCCCATAGTCGAAGGATCCAGTTTTAAGGTGCTGGAAACTCGCCTTTGCCCTCTCCCGTCAGTCAATGTCCACCTTGGTGTGCATTGTCCAGCGGTCACTACGAGGAAGTGCATTATTAATTTACTATGCCTAAATAATTTATAACAATGGAAATTTTTATTTGTGAATATCTCCTAAACAAAACGTTTGCGGACAACCTCTGCAGGACATTTTTTTCTAAATTTTAAATCCTTTGTTCAAATTTTCAGTTTGGTTACTTATCCCTGAAACATCCTTTAGACTTAGTGTTAGGTCAACTACCCATCTACATCATATGTAGTATATAATGAGTCATAAGAACCAACCCATTAATAAGATGGTCCATCACGAAGGGATTTAATTTTAAATTAATGCTTACCTTAATTATAAACGACTCGGTAGCACAATAATAATGGCGGGCCTAAGAAGAAATGAGCCCAGAAATGAGAAAGATGGTGTTTGCCGGGGCAAGGAGGTCGGGACGTGACCCGGGAGCCAGTAATTGCCACCGTTTGATTAAAACTCACCCCCACTCCCGACCGAAAAGCTACCCCCTCGAAATTAAACCCTTAAGCCTCTAGGTCCTGACGCCTCCGCCACCGCCCCAGTCACTCCTATCGTCTTCATAATATCAGCCACTCTTCCTCTTCCTTATGAATCCCGCCATAATGAGGTTTACTTCTTCCTTTTTCTACATTTTAGCTGGAAGGGATTTTTTATTATATTTTTTTTACTCCGACCATTTCCTCAAAAGATTGGAGAAAAAGTAACAAAAAGTTTACTTTTTTGATTCAAAGATTTCAGTTAAAGTTCCTTAGTTATATTACGCATTGCCCCTTTTACATAACTAATAAATAATCGCACAAAGAACTAACACAATCAATAAGAATTATAAAACATTTCAAACTCACTTGCTGGACATTCAACTTCATGGTACGAACATTATTGACTGAAGAATTACCAAAGAATCCGGTAAGGAGACTGAAACGTGTCTGGAGTAGGGATGTACTACAGAGAGATGAAACAGGCCAGGAGTGTCTTCAATGGGAGGTTTCTCCAGACACGCTTCCATGTGAATCCCTTAGGGGAGGTTTTAAAAACAAGAGTGCAAATACAAAATATTCCTCACACTGCTTAGACGATAGGTGAAGATAAAATATTACGATGATGTTGATGAAGAAAAAATATTGAACTAATATAGATTTCTCTTAAATAAGGAGACCTGTTTATACGAAAGTCAACGTTTCGATCCACAGATTGCAGATCCTCTTCAGCGGTTATAATGGGGAAAGGGTTGAAGCAGGCTTACAATGTGGGTTGAAATGTTGGCTTTCGAATGAACAGTTCTCACTACTTAAGAGAATTTTTTACCTCCACACGGAGCATAATATAAATTTTCTTAATAAAAAAAGTTGGATACCCTCTAAGCAGCAGAAACACTACCCATCAGCATTAAGACAGAAAGAATCTCAGAAAAGAAGGTTTAATATCTTAAGACATATCCTACTAATGAATGCAAGTAGGGAGACGAAAAGAATGCTTGAATTCCTTAAGAAATAACAAAAATTAACCAAAGTTGTTTAAGGAAGCAGACAGAAACATGGGAGAACTGAGAGCTGCGGAGGATATGTTTAGGAATGAAACTGTCAGGACCTTAAACCCGACAAAAAATTATGAGCTTTGAGGCGAAAACAATGCGGGCAATCGAAATCCCTCCTCCCCCCATCAGGAAAGGAATAGGAAAATCAGAGAGGATGAAAAAATACTGTGCGAAGAGAAAGAAACATGTAAAGAAAATTAATTTTTCATTGCTCCAGAGGACTCCCTCCCAAAAAAATATTTTCCTGAAGGTTAAATATGTTCCTGATGCTAATCCTAGTACATGAAAATAATAAATATGAAATTACATAATTTGCATATTCATGGCTCCCTGAAAAGAATTTTCAAAAAGGGTTTTTGATAATTAGAGACCGGGTTTTCGTAAAAATCCGAATAGCTTCTACTATAATAAGAAAACCTGGCATCAAAACAAGAAAAACTTTTAGTAACAATTAGAAATCAAAATCTGTAAAATACTCAAAACCTGTAAGATTATGCAAACCAGTGTAGTGGTTAGCTTGACAATCTACTAAGCCAAAGATCGTGAGTTCACAGCCCAGCAGGTGGCCCTAGGATTTTTAAAGGAGTTAAAGATAATTAGTTATGCCGCCCTTCGTATGAGACTTGAAATAGCGGTCACGAGCCTTCGCGGAATCAAGGCTCTTGATAGACTCAAAATCACTTGAATAAACTACTGAAAAAAGTCGATCTCTGAAATTTTGGAATAATCCCCCTTTTGATCCTGAACACTTCATATATTGTATACATTCAAGCACCTTTGTGTTATACAGAATATCTCTGGACTGAAGCATCTGGACTCGTCTTCACGTTATCGAGCATGGAACATTAGTAAACATAGTTTAGCGGAGTTGTGTTTTTAAGTTTGTCCTTATACCCAATTTGATGATTTTGCTGATAGTTAAAAGAGATCTTCTTTCTTTTAAAAAAAATCATAAATTGTGAGTATTTTGATGTTTGATGACCAATTATTAAATTCCGAATCATAAAATTTTAATATTTTCCTTATGATAAAACGTTGTCTTATTTAATATACAGCAAACACTACTTAGTCTACGAGGACATTAATCTAGTGAAAATCTAATCTCCTCTTTTACTATTCGCATGATTATTTCTTGTATATCTAAATCGTGCGTCCATAAAAAGGCAAATACCTTTAATACAATATAAAATTCATACATTATTCTACAAATCATGAATCCTACAGCTATTTGTGTCTGAATCAGTTTCATGTAAACGAATGGAATGTGCAATAACATGGAAATCCGGTCCCTAGTAATAACTATATCGTGTAATGCATCCGTGTCTTATGAGACAGACACGTTATTTTCTTTCTGAATCGAATTATACCATGCCCATAACGATTCATTCTTGTTTAGAGATTATTACTAGTTTCAAATTGAAAATCTGATGAAATTCAAATGTAACAATATATTCAAAGGTGTAGTTGACAGAGCATGAACACGTGGAACCATCATCTGATTACATACTAAAAATATGAGCACTTATATATATATATATATATATATATATATATATATATATATATATATATATATATATATATATAGGATATAGTGGAACGGAATAAAGACCTCTTCTATAGGGAAGATGAGGTTTTACCAATGACAGGGAGAACATTCCACCGGATCAAATTAAAAACAGACGTACCAGTATATGTCAAGGATAGACGTTACCCGCAGGCACTGAGGGACATCATAAAGGGACAATTGGACGATCTCCTGTGTCAAGGAATTATAAAACCGAGTAGTTCCCCGTTTAACAGTCCGTTATGGGTATTGGAGAAAAAGAAGGTCGAGAACGCGCAAACGGAGAAACAGTATAGAGTCGTGGTCGACTACAGAAAACTTAACGATGCTACAGAGGACGAACGTTACCCGCTTCTCCGCGTGGAAGACATCCTGGACAGACTGGCAGGGGCAACGATTTTTAGCACCTTAGATCTAAGAAGTGAGTACCATCAAGTAACAATGGCCCCCGAAGACATGGGAAAGACCGCGTTTTCTTAGGAACGGGATCATTACGAATTTGTAAGAATGCCGTTCGGGCTGAAAGGAGCATCAATGACTTTCCAGCGGTTAATGGATGAATTTCAGAGAGAGTTAGGAGAGGACTTCGCCCAAGTCTATATGGACGACTTAATTATTTTTAGCCATTCGGAAAGCGACCATGTAAGACATCTTGGGCGGGTGTTCGGATTACCAGAAATTCGCTTTTTGGGACATGTGGTTTCACAAAAAGGGGTACAACCCGATGAAGAAAGGGTAAAAGCCATTCAGGAAGCACCGTTACCCAACATCGTTCGAGGGGTTCGCAGGTTTTTGGAGATGGTGAATTACTATCGGTGGTTCGTCCCAGGGATTGCTGAATTGACCCAGCCGGTGACGGAAATTCTAAGGAAGGAGAAACGTTTCTGCTTAGGACCTTCTCAGGTCGAGGGTATCTCTAAACGCAGAGAAATATTAACGTCACAACCGCTGCTGGCTTTTCCTGATTTTCACCTTATGTTCTGGATCACCTGGATGGCATTTATTTATTTATTAGGTCCTGGGCGCAGAACTTCGTTGAAGGAGAGAAACCGATCGCTTTCGCGATCAGGAAACTCAACCCAGCCGAACAAAGTATAGTGCAATCAAGCGCGAACTTTTAGCGGTGGTATGGGCGGTAGAATATTTCCGACCTTATGTATATGGGCGTCGGTTCGAGTTACTAACTGATCACAAGCCGCTCGTATACCTAGCGACTCTTAAGGAATCTTCGGCGCGCGTCTCCCGATGGAAGGAGAGGTTAGCACCCTATAACTTTCAAGTCATTCACAAAAAGGGGGTAGAGAACGCGGTGGCGGATTGGTTGTCACGCGACCTAGTCATTAATACGGTAGAGGAGGAAGGCACTTCGGCCGAACCATTCGCGGTACGCTATTCGCGAGACTGAGCGGATCACGGACCAGAGATCCCTTTGATTCGGCAACAATCAGAAGAAAACGCGGCCTCACCGGATCGAACTAGGGAACTCCCAGAAGTCGACGAAATTATCAACGATAAGAAGTTTCAGATGGTAATTCGGTCGAAACAAGATGGAGGTACTGAGACAAAGGCATCGATGTACGAAGGGCTCTCAACAGTTACGGTCCGTATTACACCATCAGTAGATGACGTTGAGGTAGAACGATTATTTTCAGAGTTCTGTGTACCGGGACGCCGGGGTTATATTTATGTCGGCAGCAAAGTGCTTCTCGACAAAATTAAGCGGTTGTGGCGTCAAGAACGAATAGGGATGGGTTGTTCCCTAGTACGTTGCCTTCGACAAGTCGAAACTGTACCTGACTCCACAGCACAGCAGCGGGTCATTAGGGATCACCACAACTGCAAAACGAACCACAGGGGGACTGACGAGACCTTACGTTCACTGAAACGTCTCTACTTTTGTAAGTCAATGGGTCGTACGGTGAAAGAGTTTTTAGACCAATGCACCGTATGTCAACGCGCAAAATATGACCGACAGCCGCCGGTGGCAGAACAAACCGTCCCCCCCACTGCGATGGAACCTCTCAGGTCGGTGCAGGTAGACATTTATTCTAATGAAGGACAGTCCTAACTCACTATGCTAGACACCTTTAGTAAACTTGCCATGGCGTATCCTATCGCGGAGAAAACCCCGAAGGCCGTTTGGGAAGGAATTCTCCAGTGGTGTGCAATTTATGGGGTACCTTGGGACGTAACTTCTGATTGTGGTCGCAAGTTTGACAACTCTTTAATTCGCGAAGAGTGTGCCCAGTTAGGGTTTATGTGGCGATTTAATACCCCTCACCATATTAAGGGCAGGGGGGCAGTAGAAAGGTTACATAATACCCTGGGGGAACACCTGCGATTACTGAAGTTGGGAAGAGATCTCGATCCATAGGACGCCATGCCGAGGGCGATAACATCTTATAATCACACTATACATTCGGCAACAGGATTGTCACCGATTGAAAATGTGTTCGGGCAGTCACGGAGGGATAGGGGCGACCTCATCACGATTAACAACGATGAATTACGTACCCTACTCCACCAATCACGAACCACTCGTAAATCTACACGGAGAAGAGTGCGTGAAAAAATGATCAAAGAGAAGACTACCAGAGTGCACAAAGCTAACGCTCAGGCCGGAGTGTATACCAAGGGTCCCCTACCATTAGGCACGATTGTCTACCGGCGATTACGAACGGCGCGTACGAAGTCCGCGGCTCGTTATGAGTGACCTTACAAGATCGTGACGATCCGCGAACACAACCTTTACACGATTCGAGATGAGCACCACCCATTTCGCGTTCGGACCATCCACCTGGAAGAACTTCGAGTACCTCGTGCTCTGTCACCTGTCCCGCCTGCGACGGATACATCTGAGCACAGTTAATTCAAGCATGTGGCCAATAGTGCAAAAGAAGTTGTTTCGTTTTCTTTTGTGTTTTGTATGTTTTTGTAAATGCTTTTATTCCTTTTGTTACAAGTGTTTTTTTTTGTTTATTTTGTAATAGTTCCTCCTGCGTAGGAACTGGAAGGGGGGAGTTGAGTATGTATCAATGGACTAATAGGATTAAGTTTAGTTTAAGAATCAAGCTATTGTTTTTATTTCTGTGTAAACATTAAATACTATATATAGAGCTGTAGAATAAATAAAGAGTCAGTTGATATTCAAACGCGTACAGTTACTCTGCCCTAATTTTATCCTTATATATATATATATATATATATATATATATATATATATATATTTTAAGTATACTTCGTTTGCTCAAGTAAAAGTAATTAATCAAAAATATTCATGGTTATACATTTCATTCCACCGTTATAAAGAAAATGAGATTCTACATAATAAAATAATAAATAATAATATGTACTCGCTCTATCTATCAGTGAATTAGAAAAAAAACAGCCACTAGGAATCAAAGTTATGTTGACGAGCTTGCTGTACATTGTAGACATTCTGACTATCCAGGAGAAAATAGATTATGGATGTTTTGTTTACGGCTCTGCCCGTAAAAAATTCTTTAGCTAAGCTTGATTCAGTTCACCACCATGAAATAAGCATTGCTACTGGAGCGTTCGTAAACCCAACCCTAAGTCTTTGTGTCGAATCCGGGTTACCACTTTTACTGTCCAGGAGAAAAAACTCGTCATCAACTATATAACGAAGTTACATACACAAGCCACACATCTGCTTACAAGTACCTTTTTCAACCCAAATTTTCTTCCAAATTTCAACAAAAATGTAGGACCACGCTCCCTTTAGTTGAAAGAATGTCCACTGATATCTGAGAGCTGAATCATTCCCCCTCGGACTTATTTAAAACCAAATTAAATCTGAAACTGACAAATTTAGAAAAGAAAGTACAAAGCCCGTAGATAATACAGAAATGTTCGATAAAACAATTGAAGCTATACCAGAGCACTTATTCATTGACGGGTCTAAACCGGATACTCCAACAGGTTCCTTAGTCACACCCGATGTTAACTATAAAAGTAAGCTACATCAACATACCTGTATATATTCCGCAGAAATCAATGCCATCGGAATGGCTCTCCGATGTCATGAATTCACCTGTTGAAAATTTGGTAGTAGTATCAGACTCTTGGTGCCATGAGTAACATTTACCCAAAACACCTTGGGATTGAATGAATTTTAAACCTTACAAAACAGCTACATGATGTTGGAACATCGATAAATTTTATCTGGTCAACGGCACATATTATTTATTTTTATTTTGGATTCTCGGCTTGTGCTGGTTAAATACACCAACCCGGACCAAGGTCACCCGGAAAGGTAATTTGGGATATTTAAAAATTGTCTACCGATGCTGGCAGTTGCCAACATTACCGCTTTCTGTACTTCTTCCAGTCACCTAATTATTTCCGTGTTCATTGATCTAATCGTTTCCTGAGGAATTAAACCATTGCTGGGTACAATGATTGGTAGTACTTTTGCATCCACCAGTCGGTAGAGGTGCCTTAATTCTTCAAATGGATCTCGGTACTTCCGATTTTTTCGTTCAATGTTTTGGAAACGTTATCATCAGCAGGAACCCTCACTTCGATGATGATGGCCTTTTTTTTTTGTATAAGAATAGTGTGTGTTCTGGTCTATTGTGAGGTATATTATAGTCAGTTTGATCCCAATTATAGTTTAATGTCATTTTTTTCTAATATTGCATCTGGCTGGTATCTGTAAAATGGGTGATGACTGTTTATTTAGTTATATTTTTGAACCAGTGCCTGTACCTGCCTGTACGATGTACGATCTTTGCAGTGCGTTCCTAGTTAGATATTCTTTACCTGCTAATGCTTGGCAACCAGAGGTGACATGTCGAATCGATTCGTACGTTGCTTTACATAGGCGACATCTGCCTTCGATTGCTTGTGCAGAATGTGCTTTATGTAGGAGTACGTTGCCATGATCTGTTCCTGTATTGCCAGAAGAAATTCTTCAGTCTCGGGGAACATTTTTCCTGTGGTCAGCCAACGGACAGACGCTTCTAAATTGATGCCCGGAGCATTTAAAGAACTGTAAAACCTTCCATGGAGTGGTTTACTCTTCCATGATTCTATAAGACTTTCCTCAATTGGCATTGCTGTTGGATTTTGCCTATACAAATGCAATGCTGTAAAGTCGCAGTCGATAGCAACAATGGTCGACAGCATCGGTGAACTACTACCCATAAAATAGGTTCTAAGCCTTGCTTCTTGTTCACGAAAGGCTTTCAACAGACTAGTAAGTCCCCTAGCTCCTTGTTTTCTGGCATATAAAGTCTTGGCACAGGAGAGTGTGGGTGACTCTGTCTTGATTGAATCATTTGAGTTCTTAAGAAGCAGCCCATTTTTTCCAAATCCGTGTCACATCATTTTATTACTCCCCCACACCATTTTAGTACCAGCCCAGGTATTCAAAGCTTTTACCAGATTTCCTGCTGATAAATTAGTTTTTAGTAGTTTTCTGACTCGTTTCTTAAATTCCTCTTCAAAGGTTTCTTTGACCTCCTTTTAGAATTTAAGCAGCTGTGAGATACTAAAGTACTTGTAGGAGCCTGTAACCTGACGTTGCTTTCACTATTGGAGAGCTCAATGTTAGCTGAATCCTTGTACTTTTCTCTGTGTATATTAATGATTGCACATTTTTCAGTTCCTAGCTTCATCCCAATCTTTTCTGTGAATGAACTTACTAATTCAAGAAGAGTTCTCATATCCCTCTCATTCTTTGCAAAAAGCTTAAAGTCGTCCATATAGAAAGAATGGGAGATCATTGTTGCCTGGTTCAAGGAATAACCTTTTCCAGATGGAGCTTAGAGGATTAATCGCAGAACCATAAAGAACTTAGCGAAATATTCCTCTTTTTATTGAAATTTTCTCGGCGACTAGAGTGTTCTTTTAAGTTAAATGAATTATTATTATTATCAGTATATATATTACTAGCTGACCCGGCCACGCGTTTCTGTGGCTGTTATAATAGTTTTAAAAATATATTACGTTAAAATTTGAATTTTAAAGAAACAATGAAAGAATGGAAAAAATGAATTAAACAGATTTTTGATTTTACATTTTATTCATCTTATATCTAAGTATAGTATATAATAAATAAATAACTTTCAAAATTCCTAACTGAAAAAATATAAACATTAGATCAATGATTGAGGTATATTATGGTTGATTTTTAATTATGGCAAGTAATATTTTTTAAATTATAACTATTTATTTTAATTTGATTGAGCGCTAATCGATGCACAATATTTTTTTTAATCTGACCTTTGCTAATACAAGTAGATTAGATGGTTTACTTACACGTGATCATGCAACATATAATTTTCCATGGGAGAAACATGGATGTTGTAGGTCCAAACCGCCAACCAAAATGGACATTGTCTGGCTTTGAGACTTGTTGATGGTCATAGCAAAAGCCAAGCTTATATCAAATTGAAGTATTTTGAACGGTATTATGGGTTGTAATGGTATCATTGGAATACATGGCTACAGGACGACTTCTCCTTTAAAGATTCCAGTCAACATTGCTGCTTCAATAGCAGGGAAGGTGATATTTTGATAACCAAACGTGTAAGATTCCATAATTGGTGGATTCAAATTACACATAATCAATAATAATCGCCTACGCATATCACTTAGGGTTATAAAAAATAGTTTACATCCTATTCTCAGACCTACTGAACATAGACACAAAATTTCATAAGAATCGGTTAAGTCGTTTCGGAGGAGCTTTGTTACAAACACTGTGACACGACAATTTTATATATTAGATAGATTATTATTATATATTATAGGTAATGAACTGACTTACAGGGCGGCAAAAGAAGCTCTTGCTCTTCCAGGTCGTTGGTAAAGCTGTCTTGACCCCATCCCAGTTAGCGCGACCACTAAGACAGAACGTACTCCAAGACTGACAGACCGTATGGGACAATAGCCCTCCAAATAAACTGAAGCATATAAAAACTGATGTCAAACCATGGGGCATCTCCAGTCGTAGCATCCGAAGAGAGAATGTGGCACTTACCCGACTTAAGATAGGACATACAAGGCTTACCCACGCTCACCTAATTACTAAAGAACACCCGCCAGCATACGAGAAGTGCAGCTAGAGCTTGTCAATAGCCCATATCTACGATGGCTATACCTTTTAAAAAAGAATGATAGATAAAATAGGACTACCTGCCAATGTATCCATGATATTAGGAAATGAAGAAAAGTACATTAATAAAGTCATCGTTTTTGCACCAAAAGAAGAATTAATTAAGAATATCTAACTTTATTTATACATTTTTCATTTTTTTATTCCGATTTTTTTAAAATTGTTACTAAGAACGTTTTACTAAACTTAGGCGTTGATGACCTATCGGATTTACGCCTCAAATTGGGAACAACCAAAAGATTATAAAAAGAAATAGAAAATAAACCTTGGCGAAATTTCCCTATTGATCCTTCCGAAAGTATCTTTATAATTTTGTGCAGTTCTTAATCATATGCAGCTTTGAAATGGGCCTTACTCAGATTTTCGTTACTTATTTTTTAAAGTTTAATTGTTGGCCCAGAACTTTTATTCTAATGTGGAGAAAAAGTCAATATTTAAAAATAAATTCTAAACTACACATTTAATAAACAAATGTACATTTCCTAGTTATTTTCAAAAGACTCATAAACATGACTATTATAAGACATACTATTTGGACTTACTGGGTAGAGCTTTGGGTCTCTTGTGTTCTTGAAATCAAACTTCGCAAGAACTTTACTTTCTTAAGAATAAAGTCATTCATAATAATCTTTATGTCCCATTTGTTGCTAATTTAGCCTGAACTTATCATAAATCCATTCAAGGGAAAGCATATTCTCACTCTAATCCACTAGTTTCAAAGCTAGCTATTCAATTACTTGTAATCCTCCGATTATCCGCAGGGCTAGCTTAGTGCGAGGCCAGTGCGGATTAACCCTCTCCCCGGTTCCCCAGTTCAGTACCCAGCACCAACGCACTCAGAATAGTACACAATACATTTAATCGAGCATTTCGTCACAGACAGTATAAATCCTAGGATCACCTTCCCTAGGTAGCCGCTCCGGAAAGGGGGCCACGTCATGATGCTCTGAAGAGGCAGCCCATCCATCTGATTCGGAAGACATGGGCCCGATACACCCACTCTTCTTAAATCTACGATATCTACAAAGCTCAAAAGAGATTTATCGGGCTGATTAATAATAATAGACCCGGAAAACGTCAACTGGACAACGAAATTGCCTCTTGGAACATTTTAACATTATATAGACCTGGAGCACTCCAAACGCTTCTGAATATTTTTGATGACTATCATATATCATATGGACAGGGTAGTCTAAGAAAAAAAATCACTCTATCTATTATAGTTGTGATGACCGCCTCCATACACTTGGAACCGGCTTCGTTGTTGGTAAAAGGATGGTTCAACAAGTTATCGACATCAAACCTATCACTCCTAAACTTTGCATAATTCGTCTAAAAGGAAAATTCTACAATATTAGTTTAATAAATGCGCATGCCCCCACGAAAGTGTCAGAGGATGGGGAAAAGAATTCCTTTTATGAAACACTGGAAAAGTGCCTGGATGAATGCCCTAAGTACGATATGAAGATCGTACTTGGCGACTACAATGCACAAATCGGAAAGGAGGAGACTTTTAAGCCTACAATAGGACCTCATAACTTGCAAGATATTTCAAACGATAACGGAAGAAGTGTGGTAAACTTTGCAGCTTCCAAGGGACTTGTTGCTGGAAGCAGCTGTTTCCCTCACAAAAGGATTCACCTCGCCACATGAAAGAAATTTGGAGCTAATGATAGGATCACTACCACGCAAACGATGATGTGTTTATTAGTTCAAGGCATAGGTCTTCCTTAATGGACCTGAGATCATACCGAGGAGCTAATATGGACTCCGACCACTTCCTTATCATTGCTAAAATAAGGGCCCGAATCACAACGAAAAGGCTACGTTCCACACCTACATTAAGGCTTGATATTACAAAACGCAAAGACGAAGCAGTTTGTACTGTGCTGCCAACAAGAACAGCAGACAAATTTTTCAGATGATCACCGAGGGGAGCAGGACATATCAACCTCAAAATCATCCATGCTGGAATAAATATGGCTCAATAATCACCGAGGAAGCAGCAGTTATGGATCGATGGATGGAGCATTTCGAGGAAATGATGGGTAGAGTCTAACAACAAGAAAATCTAGATTACTTAGACAACTTAAGGGGAATGTGCACTGAAGATTCAAGTGGGGGGTATGCACTGAATATTCTGTTGAACCTTCTGGTAAAGAGGAAATAAGGAGTGCAATAGAAAAACCAAAGATTTTATGACATTCCAGCAGAGCTATGACATATTTAAGATAAACGGGCATGAAATGGTAAAGTTTCTGAACTTTTAATGGACATCTGGAAAGAAGAGAAACTGCCTAGTGAGTGGAAAAAAAACTATAGTCTGCCCCATACATAAAAAAAGTGACACACTAACATGCAGTAACCATAGGGGTATATCTCTCCTTCCATGCGGATACTAAATACTGTCTCTTATCCTATTTACAAGACTTGTTCCATATGCTGATCGTGAATTATTGAATTATCAATGTGGATTTTGTAAGGGTAAGTCGATTGTCGACCAGATTTTCACACTGCGTATTTTAATGGAGAGAACAAGACAGTTTCAAATCCCAACTAACCATCTGTACATAGACTTCAAAAAAGCATACGACAAGGTGAACTGAGAAGAAGCATGCAAGGCAATGTTAGAATTAAAGATCCCTCCTAAACTGATTCGATTAGTGAAAATGACGATGAAGGATAATATATGCTTTGTGAGGAAATCTGAAGAACTCTCAAGAGGTGTTAGAACGGAGTCGAGAGTTAGACAAGGGGATGTCCTTGCCTGCATCGTGTTCAACTTTTCTTTTGAAAGGATAATTAGAGGTTCGGGGATCCAGACCGAAGGAACTCTAATTGACAAATCAACACAAGTATTGGGATTTGCAGATGATCTAGACATTGCAGGAAGATCCCTCAACGAAGTGAAGGACGCTTTTGAAACATTAGAAAAACCAGTGGTATGCTTGAGCATAAGAATAAATTTCGACAAAACGAAATACATGAATACCAATCCAGAGGAAGATGCAGAAAGATGTATAAAGTATAAAGATGTATATAATTCACACCGAATCGAACGAGTTCGGTCATTTATCTACTTAGGATCCCAAGTCACCTACGAAAATAACATAAAAGAAGAAATAGAGCGGCGCATTCTTTCCGCACATATAATGCACTCCAAAAGCATATAAGGAGCAGCGTATTATCCAAAGGTTCTAAAACTAGGATATACAAGACGTTTATCAGACTTATGCTTGCGTATGGTTCAGAATGCTGGACGATGACGAAAGCCAAGGAAGAAGCTCGTTTGAGATTCGAAAGGAAAGTGCTCCGCAGGATATATGGAGGTGTGTGTGAGCAGGGTTCCTGGAGAAGACGAACAAATGCCGAAATAAGCGTGATGTATAAAGACGTCAATGTTGTCACCTTCATCGAATTCGCTTGACTCCGCTGGGTTGGTCATGTCATGAGAATGAACCAGGGCGATATCCCATTAAAGATTATGTCCGACCAAGTGTATGGTACAAGGCGAGTAGGACGTCCCAAGCTTCGTTGGGAGGATCGTGTGACTGCGGACACCAAAGTACTATGGACTAAGAAAGTGGAAGGCATTGGTGCGCAAAAGAAAGGACTGGCAATTCTTGTTGGAGCAGACTTTGACTCAATTGGGCCGTGATGCCTAGATAAGAAGAAGAAGAAGTAATCCTCCGATGTGTCAGAAAAGAAGATACGAGGCCATCTTCTAAGTTCAATTATTTAATTGATTACTAGCAGTGGGTAGTTTCTATACTTGCCTTTATCTCATGGCATTACGTTTCATTCCTTCAATTTATTTTTGTATTATTGTAATGCATTTGTAAGTTTCAATAAATATAAATTTTAATGTTTTTTTTTAAATATCTATATACAACGCTAAAACAAATTTAAACAATGACTCCTTTGTGATATATCCCTCAATTCTACCAACAAAGCAATCTTGTATGAAACTTGTGAACGAAATGAAACGTGTTACCCTGAAGATATGAGCTTGTACAAAACCGTAATTCTTTCACTGACAGACAAGTGAAAGTTTTTCCTCTGAGATTTTCTTCTCTGAAAACTTTCTATAATTTTTAGGCTGCGGTTTTAGCTGGATCAAAATTCATAAAGCCCTTACAAGAATCTTCCATCGAAAGTATTTAAGGGGCTTTATCAACTCCTTTATAATAACTCACTTTTATGATAATTCATCGCAAAAAAAATCGTAGCTCTTTATGGAAGTATTATTCCAACATGAAACAACACCTCACACCCACGATACATCGGTTAATAGTGACACCCTGGCAGCAATCTAATAAATCTATTCACCTGTGAACAGGGACACACGCCTATCCTTCATTGTGTAACCAGTTGAAAACTGATTTCAACCTATTACATAACTCCTTTAGTCCATCTCAACAGAAAGCGTATAACGCTCCTTCAAAAGAATAAACTCATAACTATAAAAAAAACTGATTATGAAATAGAAATATTTGAATGTCCATATGAAAAAAAAATGAGCATTGGTAAAGCAAAACATTCCTATAGTAATAATGGTATTGAATTTTTTGTTAACAATTAGAAGATTCTTAAAAACTTGAATCATTTTTTTATTTTAACTTATGTCATTATTCCTATAAAACTTCAAGTTCAAACATGATACAACTCAAAATATGACTTCTTTAAAAAAAAATATTGGAAATGGGAAATGTCGTTCCTGAAGTCATAGATCTGTTTTATATGTAGAATACAACTATAATAGTTCATTGACGTACCACAAATTTGAAAACATACAAAAAAATAAACTGAAAAATGACTTAGAGCAAAGAAGAGTAACACTTTAAATGGGGTAAATGTGTGCCTGAGGTAAATGTATAATCTTTTGAAAAAAAGGAGATATTCCGGATAACTGCTTCCTTGTGGTATGAATTGTAACACTTAACGGTAGATGTTTACAATAGATACCACTATCTACTCGACCTCAACCACTTAAAGAAAATTATGATTTTGAGAACCACGCAATGTGCGCAATATGTATTTCGCAGATTTCATTTGGTGTACGTTTCAAGGATTTTTTATGATATTTTATTATTACTTTCCTCTTGGTTTCACCAGACACCATTCCATCACAGATCTTTAGATTGGTGAACTGCGAACAGCGAACATTAATATATTTTTTGTATTTAATGAAAACGTCTGACCGGTTTATATTTAAACAATTAAATATAATGAATGTGAATATTGTAACGTGAATAAATGGTATAGAATATTTACTATGGTACACCGTCGGCGGGATAGAAGCATGATTTTCAAATAATGGCCGTAGTCAGTTTCTGAAAAAAACTGTTTTTTTTTTCTTTTAAACTTAAAGCCAAAGGTTATTAAGGTCTGTATTTCAATCTTGGACTGGCTCTTTAATTATTCAAGGTTTTTCCAGAATTTCCATGAGTATTTGATTGTTTATAATTGGTTTATATGAGTAGAGGTTTCCGTTGTAAACTACTTTTGGATAATGACAAACATGTGCCTATATAACTCATGAAGGCTTTTGGGTATAGTGGAGGGTATGGACTGCACTATGCCCATGACAACAGTTGGGTAGGAACATGGTTTGTCCTAGATCACACTTAACCGTCAGGTTTCCCTCCCCCAATAAAATACACCCGCTTTATAGAGGAAAGATGAGCCTATGCAGGCTTTGTAGATCCTACAGAATCATTTCGTGGCTGTTGACAGGTTAAATAACTTACCTGTCACTACTTGATTGTACTGTTCACACTGGGCTACCCCGCAGCTAAGTAATATACAGACAGATTTGTCAACTTCTTCATTTTGATAAATTACTGCCTGGGCATTAAGAGTTTCATTAGAAGTTCGTTTGAGCAGTTTTACTAAGTTGTTGTAACTTAGATTCTTGTTTTTATCATCTTAAGTTCAGTGCCTCAAAAAAACTTTCCCGCCAAGTATGTTGCGATCAAAATGCGCCATTCAATGTTACATTCAAATTAAATTTCGAATTCCCTAGCTTAAAAATGAGAATATTAAATCCTGTACTTGGAAATTAATTCATAGAAGGAGGATTATCGTCCTATGTTAATTTTTAATAACAGGTGGGAGCCCAAATTGAAATTGCGAAGACGAACGATTGGGATTTGGGAGAAGAGAGGGAGTTAGGAAATGGGCACTCTGCAGCCCGTTCCCTGTTAAAGTTGATTTCCTACCAAAATAGGTTTTCCCACTATATCCAGAATTTAACGGAGCCAATGTATTTAGGAGAAAAGAGCCACAGAATTGTTTTCCGAGATAAAGATGGGCTGTGGTAAGCATAACTGATTTAAGCGAATATAACATACACACACTATCTTCAAAAATCGCGTGGTCTCAAGCAAGAAAAAATACTATACGTCTTTACATCTTCATAGATTTTTATTTAAATGGAGGTTTTATATTTCTACAATGTAACAATAGTCTTCGGATTGAAAGGAGTGCCTAATTAATTATTATTTCATTTTCAGCGAAATAAGTCCTGAAAGATATCCCGAAAAATAATCTCGGAAGAATTGCAAAGATGTGAATACATAAGAGTAGTTAGATAGATAGATAGATGCAATAATAGGATTTTGTTGAAAGCGCGTGATTATGTTTTAAAAGAGCTTTTGTATTACACATATGTAAAAAACAATATTTATATATTTATATATATATCTATATCTATATATATATATATATATATATATATATATATATATATATATATATATATATATATCACTAAAATAGAGCCAAAAACTCAAAAAGAAACACTATTATTTATTATAATGCAATTGGGAAAAACCACAATGCAAAGCCTTATGTTTCAAAAAATACACCTACTTACCAGTCGACGTTTCGCCTATTCAGGCATTATCAAGACACCAAAATCAAAAAGGGGTTATGTGAATCGCATCTCGAAGAAATGTAACACAGCATTGGCCCAGCATACCAAAACTTGTAAGCATCAATTTGATTTTGAGAATGCTAAAGTTATTTACAAAGAGATTGATGGCTCTAGAAGGAAGTTGTTCAAGGCCATGCAGATTGCACAAAAGATTGACATTTCGGTAAATTATAAAACAGATTGCAGGCATTTGAACCAATATTATTCAGAAAAATTTGGCTAACTTTGCTAATATGTATAAATTTTTATAGGCTAATATTACTTGATATATTTTGTGGATCAGCTGATTCTATAACCTTCCCAGCTGTTTGCGTATTACTTTCGTTCAGTTGTATGTTGAACGTCTTGGTGGTGAGGGGCTGTTGATCGTTGGGATGTATTGCACCTTTTTCTTCGAGATGCGATTCACATAAGCCCTTTTTGATTTTGGTGTCTTGATAATGCCTGAATAGGCGAAACGTCGACTGGTAAGTAGGTGTATTTTTTGAAACATAAGGCTTTGCATTGTGGTTTTTCCCAATTGCATTAGAATAGAATAGAATAGAATAGAAAATAAACTTTCTTCTGGGACCAAGTCCCTTTAGAATAACAATAATGAACAAATAAAAAAAACAACATAAAATTCATCTGGCCAGAAGGCTACATAATAACACAAATCATGAAATAATCAAGTGTGACAAAACATTGTAAAAATAGAAATAGATAAGAAAATAAATAAATAAAATACAAAGAACTTGACTGCTTTTTAACTAATCGTCGAAAATAAATATATTTTATTAACAAAATAATGATTAATAATATTAATACAATAGTTGATGACGAAATTGCTAACTAAAATAATTGATTAGCATAGTATGCGATAATATAGGTAAAAAGTCGGTATCATCTTTGTTGTTGGAAAAATAAACAAAACAAAGGATAGCGGGATCGAGTTTACAATACTGATATATTCAAGCAGACATTTGACCTGCTTGGAGAGCGACTTTTTGGGATGCCAAGAGATGATGGAAAAGCAGGGATTTAAATGAAGCTAGTGAAGAGGAAGGAGGGATTGAATTCCACACAGTGGTGGAGCGGGCGAGGAAGGAGCGCTCGAATGCCTTAGTTCTGTGGGAAGGAATGTAGAAATCGGAAAGGCGAGATCTTGTTTTGTGGTGCTGGACAGAGGATTTGAATGGGAGGAGACTATAGATATATGAAGGGTGTTGCGAGTTGATGGATTGGTATAGAAAAACGCTAAGGAAATATTGTCTACGGATGGGAGGGAAGAGCCACTTTAACTCATCATAGTGATGTGACACCCGGGATCGCCTCGGAGTACCAAGGACAAATCTTAAAGCGCAGTTCATTATTCTTTTTAAGCGGCTCTCAAGCATTTTCGAGAGGCCCCCGTATACCACACTACAGTAGTCGAAGTGGGGGAAGGTGCAGGTCGCTTGGCTGACACCTATCGAATTTCCAATTAGTATTAAGCATTAAAATATTAGATCTAACGGGATCTCAGCGTGGAACTCATTACAGCATAGGCGAGACTCACAACGATGGTGGATGGTTGGTGGAAATGTCCATCTGGCATTTCTACTTTACTTGTCGAAACCAAACTATTATTTACAAAATCATTATTGTCCTTAGAAGCTATATCTGTGAGTACTTCACGATCATATCCAGAATTGGGGCTGTTCTCTTTGAAATCTTCTTCAATCGAAGGGTCTCCTTTTCCACATTGGCCTTCTATTGGCATTTCTTCGTTTCTTGACAATATATGATTATTAAAGTTTGTATTTTCACATATTGGTCTGCTGGATGGAGGTACTTCAGCATCAGCAAGGTTACCCTTCACTAAATTAAGTACTACTGTCTCTTGGATCGTCATAATTACTAATAGGTCCCTCAAAAGAGCAATATTCTTTATTGATTACTACCTCTTCTCGGTTTGTTTCCTTCTTCTTTATTCCTTCTGCCCTGTCCATGTTATTATCAATATCCTCTATCCCTTTGTTTATACTTGCATCTATTTCTTTCACCTTATTATCCATCTTTTTTTCGATGTTTTCCCTGAATTCTTTAACTCTTTTTTATTGTCTTCCCTCATTTTTTTAACAAATTCAATAAACTAGACTCCATTTTGAATTTAAAATTTCGAATCACCCCACGCGGAAATAAAATAATAAGAATAATCAACTATAATTATGTCACTAGAAAAAGTTACGAAACAAAAAATTCAATCTATTTATCTGAATCATTAACCAAAAGTGATTTTAAAATTATTGAGAACATAAAGTTAATAAACATACTTAATTAAACAAATTCAAATTAGTAAATTGGATAGTAAGTTCCCCACAAAGGATGCCATTTTAAATGTTTTTACTCTAAAATATATTTTGAGTATATATATTGATATTTGGGATGCCAGAGTCTCATTTAGGATGAGTACTCAAATTATTATTTATATTACTTAATCTTAATTGGGTTCCTCTCCAAAGGTCTATTCTTGTGTTTACCAATTTTGAAATAAATATTAATGGATCCAAATGAGAATCGAATCTTCGACGTTTTAAATCTGCTGTATACCTCTCACATTTTGACACTCGTCTCTTCTAAAAGGTGCAGGTCGCTTGGCTGACACCTATCGAATTTCCAATTAGTATTAAGCATTAAAATATTAGATCTAACGGGATCTCAGCGTGGAACTCATTACAGCATAGGCGAGACTTACAACGATGGTGGATGGTTGGTGGAAATGCCATGGATGTTTCTTGGAGCTGGTTCAAAGTCCGATAGAATCGTCCGATGACCAACTTGTTGGAGGGATGTGATAATGGTTTGGACGTATTATTCGTCTTATGAATTAGTTAAAATAATAAAGAGGAGCCTTCGCGTTTGCTACGCATTTTATATCATCTGCCTAAGAGATAAAACGTATCTAGGCTATCAGATACAAGCAACATGGTAGCCCAGTACCGATGGAATTTTGGACCACAACTTTGTAAGAGGAATGATCAAGTAATTAGTATCCAGCTGGACTATATTAAAACTATGTAATTTTTAATAAATCAATTTATAAATAATGAAATCATAATATGATTTCTATCAACACTATCAAAAGGACGCAGAGACATTTTATTCCTTGATATCCAAAACATAAAATTGTAATAAAAATTTTGGATTTTCTTGAAATAATTATATCCCCTTTCTGTAAAGTCACATCATTCATATTCAAATCAAGCTTGTATTCCACCTCTTGAAGGTAATCGACATACCAAGATCTCTATCCCAATTATACCTGAAAAAAGTAGGACTCTCCCTGTAGCATCGTCCGACAAACAGTAGCAGCAATAAGTGACCTTAAATGAAACCAACAAAGGTGGCTGTGGACAATTCTACCATAGGTATACATTTTCTGTTTGTTCTTCATGTCACAGTGTTCCGTTTTTAGTACTCTTATTGTTTGTTTGTTTTTTATTCCATTGGAGGTATTTTATTTTTTTTAAACAAACCTGCTACAGTCAGGTCTGTAAAAGAGTGTAAAATTTAATCGAGCTAAAAGAAAAGCGATCCTGCTGACTACATACAGCCTCGCCCTAGCCTTATTGCTGAGCTTATCTCGAAGCAAATGGTTCGCACACGAGGTCTGCCTTTTATTGAATAGCCTTCTGGGTCCTAACCGAGCTCCAATCAACTCCTACTTCCTAATAGAGAGGCAATACACACCAACTACCTTCCGACCATGCTATCGAGTCGGTTTTCAGGTTGCCTTGTCGGTTTTGCTAGTAGTCGTACTGAAATATATTTTTTTTTACAAAATTCTATGTGTAGAATAAATGCTTGCCTTATATATAATGGATTATATGGAACATACTAAAATAAGGCGGGAAATTCAAAGAAATTATTGTAAATGTATTCATTGAAAATTCAAATTCTTGAAATCCTAAATCCTTTGTGAAATTCTCAATGTTAATTACTTTGCTATATGTTTTTATGTTATACCATTATATATTGTTCATTCTATTTACATGACTTATAATTATTACACAGTGGTAAATTTCAATAAATATTTTTTTTTAATTACAAGTAAATAGAAATAAAATAACCTCGGTTAAGATAAACTAGTAGAGGAACTGCACCACTGGTAGGGCCCATATATTATATAATAAATTAATATAAAAAATAATAAATACAAATATTTTATTCTGTTATTGAGAGTATTCTCATCATATAGGCAGCCGATACACGGTTTTGTCAGTTCCTGTACAATTTAATTTACTGAACCTGTGGAATTTTTTTATAATACGGAATACATTAAAATTTTATAAGATATGAAAAAAGTAAACAGAAATACAATTTTTTTTTTTAAAACTTATTTATTGAAATTTACTACTGTATTATAAGATAAAGGCAAGTAGAACTGCCCCACTCGTAGCTCTTTCTTTTTAGATGCCTCGGAGTGTTATCGGGCATTGAAGTAGCTAGGTTTCAAACTATTGGGTTTGTGTGGGAATAAAGCGAGTCACGAGAGGATCACTTTGTAAATGAGGTTAATATGGATGACCTTTTTCTTAAAAAAGTAAGAATCATTGAAGATTTTGTGTAGGATTTGGTTTTGTAAGGACTGAATACAAGAGGAATTTGGTGTCTTAGTGGAGCCTCAAGGCTCTTCTGGAAAAGAAAATATAATGTAGGGTTCCGATTACTTTTTTCAAATTAAAAAAATAAAGTAACATCACAGAAATACTGGTAAACTTACATCAAATATTTAATTTATTTTTGTTCGGAACTTTCTGGTTAGAAATAGGTTGTTCCCACGCAGTTGGTTCAATGTTACTGAGTTATTAGAGACATATGCAAGTTTTATTTTACGATCATAATATTTTCCGATGCAGTATATCACAGATAAGGGTAAAGCTGAGTAAAAAGAAAAAAAATTACGCAAGTAATATTTTTATTTTCCTTATCTGGAAACATTTTCATGTTTTCATTCAAATTTCAAGAAAGAAATAGCTTCGAACACATTTTATCTTGAGTAAAATTAATTTTATATTGTAGAAGGAGGCAGCGAACTGGAAGTAAGAAGAAGCTAACAGGCAATAAAGGCAGCAAGTAAGCTTTATCCGTACTATTGCATAATATTTTTATTATCTCTAAAGAGAATTATAACAATTCACTCTGTTATTGAGAGTATTCTCACTTGTGAATAAGGGCAGATAGAGATAGAAATGCGATAATCAGCAAAGGAATGAAACTGGGAGAATCCGTCAGCGAAAGAATAATAAGAACTGATAATATCATGCATGGTATTGAAAATGCAAACGCCATTGCCAAAACTACAGAGGAATATCTCTTCTATCTTGCGGATACAAGATCCTCTCTAACATTCTGTTCCAGCGTCTCCTACCCTTTGCATAGCAGAAGCTTGGACCCTACCAATGCGGATTTAGGTGGGGAAGATCTACCACAGATCAAATATTCTGCCTCAGAACGATCCTTGAGAGAGGACATGAATTTAACCCTTCAAGTACCCTGCCCTCCCACCCTTTTTTTATTCAATTTTACCTCTGCAGCCCTTCTTCAAGAGGTGCCAGTGTTGATTTTTGACCTAAACAGTGACGATTGAAGCATCTTTCACATCAGAAAAATAGTTCGAAATTTGTCAAATTTTGAAAATGGATTTTCTCCAGCGATAAGTGTTATAATTTTGTTAATATATTTTTTTACTGATAAGATTATAGAGTTAGACTATTATGCTCCAGTATGAGTTTCATTAGAAAATAATAATCCTGAAGGTTTCTCATATGGCCATCACTATGACTGTGATCATATGATCATGCCACATAGTGGAACGAGTGTTAGGGAGGACTGGACATTCATTAATATTTCCGCTTCTGGTTCTCCTAGAATAAGGCTATTGGTGCGGTTTTAAAGCTTTTTGAATGGACTATTTAATCATATGATGAACAGGATCAGATCTTTTAGGGGAAACATGTAAAAATTCTCGATTTGACATTTCGATGTTAGATAATTTATTGTACCATTTATTGTACCTATATACTACGAGAATAGGTACAATACAGTATTCTATATAGGAAAGACAGATACATAGGTATTAAATAAAGTTATACAAAGGAAAAAGTTATACAAAATTAATATAATAATTGATAATTACTTTTGTTAGTCAATATACTAGGTATAATTGATGCATCAAAATTATAATAAATGTAGGCGCCTATATAAAATTGTTTTATTTAAATAACGATCACAATTAAACCAAAATTAACAACTTAATTTTAAATAGGATCGGTTCTTCTATATTCTAAGTAACAATAAGTGATTGTGCTTCTGGTAATAAATCACGTTTAGTGTTTATTATTTTCGGTGTAAGAGTCTAAATTAAATGATCTGAATTTTCATCAGATTTGAATCTTTTTTTCATGATAAAAGCGAACATATCCTCTGAACATTTTCTAAAACTTTCCGTTTGTCTCTGTCTTTGTCAATCGGATAATTGTTTGAATGACGGAGAACGAGATGGTATACTTGCGGCTGTTGATGATGACGATGAAGGTAGGTCCTGGCTAATATCTTCAGGAACAATGAAATCCAAATTCAACCAGTTTTCATGCTTCTCCAGAAAATAATTGATATTCCTGTGGGACGAAACCCAGCGAGAGTACAAGCTACCACAGAATTTTCTTAATTTTTATCGTAAGCAGAACTTTGCTGTATTTGAAATTTGTTCCAGTCCAAACGAGTTAATCCATGCTTCCAATACCATGTCATAATCTTTAAAACTTATATGATTATATTGAAAAAATTGAAACTGATTAAATTTTTAATTTATTTATAATTTTCAATTAATATAATTGAAAATGATTAAATTGACGATTTGTTGTAGGAACCATTGCACGTATATCGTTCAAATAACACACACAAACTGAGTTTCATTGTTAATACTATTATGTATATAATGATAAGGATTATTCGGATAATTGAGTGTAAACAAACATTGGTAAACAATAGAAAACTTGCGTAAAGTAGGCTCCAATATCTACAGAAATTATTTTGAATTAATTCTCAAGGCCCAGAAAAGGAAAGAAAAAATCATTTTCTCGGAAAATAGCACCTAGTAGCAGAATCCGATTAATGGAAAAAAAACTTCAAACATTCTAGTTATTTACTGTGAAGGTAGTTTTTTGGACGATTTTAAGCGATTTTCGCAATTATTTTTTTTAGTTTTATCCCCCTATTTTCACCAAAAATTCCAGACATTTGAAATAATCCCAAGTTTTATTTGCCTAAAATATCTTATTATGGATGAGTTGTTTTCCAGTAGGTGCACGATTAATTTAAGGCATTACATCAAACAGTGGATTGCTTTAAAAATATGAGACTTTTTAAAAAAAATTATATTTCAATTTAGATTTTTTCATTTGATTTGATTTCACAATTAATTTATCTATGTATTTTGTTGAGAAGAAGTATAAGGTATAATTTAAGATCAAAATAAAGGACAAATTTAGTTATTAGAGAATTGGTCCAATGTCCAACAAATGTGTTGATTCGTTCCACTGTGTGCCAGTCTTTTCTCAAGAGAAAATTTTTTATTTGCTGTCCATCAAAAATGTTGTTGTTTAATGAAAATAAATAAATAAATATGCACTTATAACAATTTTTTAACTTATTTTTTTAGATAAGTCATAAGCTTCTGTGTAGAGAAGAAAGATGGAATTTTTATTTACAAATGGGTTGATAACAACGATGTAGCAGTTGCTTCTACATCATTAGGATGTACGCCTAAGGGTGCACCTACATTGGATCCGATGCGATACGATCAGAATTCGGAAGCAAACCAAATTACTGAAATATATCGAGAGTGCCTACATTGGATCCGCTCCGATCCGATCCATTTTTATCCGAACAATCCGGGCGATTTAGTCGCTCGTGGAATCAAAATAGTTTATTTATACGGAAGCGCCTACATTGGATCCGATGCAATACTATACGACCAGATGCGATTTTCACATTTCAAAATCATTAGTTTTCAATCCGATAAGCCAGCCGTTACCATGTATGGCAACTTAACCTTTATTATCTAAAATATTTATTAAAAAATGTACATTGTAATTTGATAATTAACTATTATATAAATATCCGTCATAAAGCAAAATTAAATATTCTCAATTCTCATTAAAATATTTTATTACTAATCTTCATGAATCATTAAATATAGTAGCGAAGGTTATTTTTCCGTTGAATAAAATTATATCTATCAAAAATGTACATAAAAAATATACCTACATACAATTTTAATTCATCAAATAAAATTGGAAACATTAACTTTTGATAAAATTATCATCGTAATGTTTAATTTATTTATTAAACAGTTGGCAACTCTGGGAGGTAACGGCTTTTCTGATTTTTTATACTCGTTTGCAAACATGAACAACAAAATATCAAGAGAAATAAATATCATCACAATCGAGAAAATTAAATCATTATATAAAACACGAATATATAATAAAAACAATAAATTCTATTTTTTTTTATTGAAAAACAACTAAATTATTTGTTTATAGACAAACAGAAAGACAAAAATATTCTAATATAGTAATGTTACCTCATTGTTATAACATTTGGTTCTTTTAATTTATAAAATTAAGATTATTTATTAATTATTTTTAATATTCTTATATTTCACTGTAAAATATAAGAAATAAAAGAATAAATTTAATACTATTTTATTCGGAAGGTAGTGACTAGTTTTACTATCGGATTGAAAATAATAGAATCATGTCGGATCTGATCCAGTGTAGGCACTCACTGCGTATTTCAGTTACAGTAAAACCTCTATTAACGGACACCCTAAATAGCGGTCACTCCCCAATACCGGACGATTTTTTTTGCACCAACATTTTAATACAATTTTTAAGGCATTTGAACCTCTATTTAACGAAACCTCTCATTAACGGTCACGGACAGGCTGTGTTGGTTAGAAATTGATTTAAAAAAACCTCTAAAAGACGGACAGTATGACTTTATCCCTTTCCCGTTTCTCGGAAACAATTAGTTGTTTCCGGTCTAAGACAACAGGGACAGCTGTGTTTACTTTTGAGTAAAGGTTTTCCACATAAATACTTTTTTTTTTCATTCTCGAACTTGCTTTATTAAAATTTAGTTCTGTTCTAACCCTCGTGGTAGGCGGCTGAAAATGTCTCCCTCACGTAAGAGAATCACTTTAGAACAAAAAATAAATGTAATCAACGTTTATGACTGTGAAAAGTTAAGTGTACGTGCGCAAGCGGAAAGACTCAATATCGGTAGGACACAAGTTTCGGAAACACTCAAAAACCGTGCGGTGTTTTTTTAATTTTATTCTACTTACCTTTTAAACACATGGGAAATTGAATAAGAGAGAATTAATTTGTACAAATACATATTTATGAAAAAATAAAACCTCCCTTTAAAGGACACCTTTAAATAACAGACAAAAATATTTGCACCAGGGCTGTCCGTTAATTCGAGGTTTTACTGTATATGTTTTTTCAGCCCACCCTCCTATGTGATAGAAAAGGATCGCGTCACATCGCATCAGATCCAATGTAGGTGCACCCTAAGGATGCACGAATATTATGTATTCGTGTTTTATATAATGATTTAATTTTCTCGATTGTGATGATATCTATTTCTTTGATGACACAATCGAGGCTCGTTTCGAACTAATTCTATGAGTAATTCTTTGTCTATTTTGTTGTTCATCTTTGCAAACGAGTATAAAAAATCAGAAAAGCCCTTACCTCCTAATTTTGCCAACTGTTTAACAAATAAATTAAACATTACGATGATAATTTTATCAAAAGTTAATGTTTCCAATTTTATTGGACGAATTAAAATTATATGTAGGTATATCATTTATGTACATTTCTGATATATATAATTTTATTCAACGGAAAAATAACCTTCGCTACTATATTTAATGATTCATGAAGATTAGTAATAAAATATTTTAATGAGAATTGAGAATATTTAATTTTGATTTATGACGGATATTTATATACCTAATAGTTAATTATCAAATTACAATGTACATTTTTTAATAAACATTTTAGACAATAAAGGTTATGTTGCCATACATGTAACGGCTGGCTTATCGGATTGAAAACTAATGATTTTGAAATGTGAAAATCGCACCTGATCGTACAGTATTGCATCGGATCCAATGTAGGCGCTTTAGTATATATAAACTATTTTGATTCCACGAGCGACTAAATCGCCCGGATTGTTCGGATAAAAATGGATCGGATCGGAGCGGATCCAATGTAGGCACTCTCGATATATTTTAGTCATTGGCTTCCGAATTCTGATCGTATCGCATCGGATCCAATGTAGGTGCACCCTAAGGCTCAGGTAAAAAGATATAGCAGAGCTTTGGAAATAATTATCAGCATCCCTCAACCCAAAGCCATAAACAAATATAACCAGTTCATGGGTGGGACTGATAGAATGGATGAGGACGTGAATAGTCTGAGGATCGCCATTCGCAGTAAAAAGTGGTGGTGGCCTAAATTTACACGGTTGTTAGGTGTGGCAATAACAATGCCTGGATTATCCACAAAACATCAGGGACTCCGATGACAAAAATCAAATTTCGCCGAGAAATATTTTTAACTTATCTGGCTAGGTAAAAAGCACTACTACAGCTGAGAGCAGCATCGCAATCAAAGATTGCCTCCTTGCTCAAAGGGCCATAGACAGCGAGTACATGCAGATATAAGGTATGATAGGATAGACCAGTTTGTAGTTGAAGCAAATCGTCGCCGATGTGCCATGGAATCATGCAAAAGGACTGTGCGCAACCAGTGAAGTGTGGTGTAGGTTTTTGTATCTCATGTTTTGCGGGGTTTCATAGAAAATAGTTATGAATTCTGTATAAAATAGTTTTTTTTTTTTTTTTTTAAACTATATGAATTAAAATAAAGAATAGGTTATGTTAGAAAAAATGTTTCTATTATGAAACTCCAAAATTTAAAACTTCCTTTTGAGAAAATAAATCATCTTGAGAAAGGCCTAGTATGATCATATGAATACGGCCAATTATGAGCAAGCAGAGAGTCTGATTATTTTTTAAACAATTTTGCTGAATTTCAGCATGTCCATCAACAAAGAAAATATAAAAAATCATATTTTTATAGAAACATTTTTTGCTCGTCCTTAGGGGGTTAAAATAAAAACCTATATTTTTGTGGGATTCGGGGTAGCCAATAACAGCATTAACCGAGACGAATTTTAGCTATTATAAGACCTATTTCGACTTACGGAGTAGAGCTTTGTGGGTCCAGTAAGACATCGAATTACTGTCGCATCCAATCTTTACTATCCAAAATCCTTAATGCTCCTTACTTTGGTACGATTAAAGTCATGCATAAATCAATGTCCCATGTGGTTGCTGGTTTGGCACGAATCCGATACCAGTCTTTTAAAAAGACTTTAAAGAAAAATTTTATTCCCACTAAAAATTACTGGTTTCAAAACTAGTTTCTTCAATTCCAGATAATCCGGCGTCGAGACCTTCTAAGTAGTTTGTCTAATTACTTTTTTCCAGGGCATTATGTATCATTTAGTAGTATTGTTATAATACATTTGTAAATTTCAACAAAAACAATAAATAAATAGGTGCTTTGCATCAACATCATTCAATCTATTTTCCTTGTTACTTTCCAGCCTTGAGTGTTAACTTTATTTATTATTATTTTTTTTAGAACTATAGTTGTTTGTTATATATAGCGATTTACCCAAAGTTGAATTCTAGATCAATAGGGGTTTGTCATAAACTGTTTTTTTTACAATGGTCTGGCTTTTTAAACTATTGTATTGCCTACATTGAGCGCACTGCAGTATCAGCGAATCAACATACAAGCAACAATGATAACAAAGCCGTATATTAAAATCTGAAACTACTTTGTTGGAAATGTAGATAGAATTAAGGTATCAACTTAGTTTGAGTAACGTGAATATTGATTCGGTAAAGCATCTTCTCTGATACGGAGGCCAGTTTCGCGCCGGTCAAACTTAACGGAGAGAATTGTCGGAACTTTCCAAGAACCCTCACAAGTATTTTCTCCAAGCCGGGACCCTTCAACTTGAGATTCCTTATCACAAGTTTCCCATCGACATATGGCCAACTACTAACTATGTATTGGAATATTTCTCTACTAGCTCAACCTTAACTAGGCCAAGATACATTTTACTAAAAAATTTATTGCTGTCTCCTTTTAAAGAATTTTTTTTTAAATATATACCATACATTCATATATTTCAGGTATAAGTAGATTGGAGTAAAAATAAATAATACAAGAAAATCTTACAATATTTTGCTATGTTTTTACTCTTAAATATATTTTGAGTATATATATTGATATTTGGGATGCCAGAGTCTTATTTAGGATGAGTACTCAAATTATTATTTATATCCCTTAATCGTAATTGGGTTCCTTTCCAAAGGTCTATTCTTGTGTTTACCAATTTATTTATCTATTATACCTTCAATATATTATGTATGAATAAATAGTGTATCTGGGGTATGTAAGGACCAACAGAATTACAATAAGGATCGTTTATTTATTCAATTTTAAACAGGGTTAATGATTCAGATTTTAAATATATAAAAAGGATTGCCATAAAATACATTACAGGAAATAAACTAAACTTATCTGTGGACAGGGGTAGATTGGGTTACTGGTCGTTCTTCGCCGTGCTGTCTCCGGGATTCTCTATCTTCTGCCAGATCTCTCCTCATCTCCAGAGTACCTCCTTCCTTCTCTGTGTCTATCTCTCGAGTGACCTCTTCAGCCTCATTTTCAAGAGTTTTATTCTCTCCCCCTCTCCTTCCTTCTCCACCATCTTGGACCATAAAACTACATAAGGGACTCAAAAGGACTGTTCTTTGTTCCAAACTTATCCCTTTCATGTGTCCGACATGTCGCATTTTCCCCGCTCAGCATCCCTTTCATGGTGCCGCCCGCATCAGTACATAGCATTATCCCTGGGTTTACGGGAAAAGAAAAGATGTTGAACAAAGAGAGACTTCTTTTCTTTTCTAAATGTTAAAATGTTCTAATTTTTCAAATATTATATATGTATATATATATATATATATATATATATATATATATATATAGTTTTATGGCAATACCTTACATCTTTTCAATTATGCAATTATTTACAAATAATTTGTTTGAAGATCTTTACAAGTTTACTTATTGTTATATATTTTACAATACTTTACTTACAGAGTTTTGTTATATACATCAGTAATGAACTAGAATTAACAATTGTACATGATAACATGACTTAAATATTCTTAAGTACTATTACGTGTCACACTTGTTTTTACTATACATATTTCAATATTAAATCTTACCGTAGCAGAGTACAAACGCTTGTTCTTCAAATGGTCTATTTTAATTAATTGTTTCAATATCTAAGTTGATCGTTAAACTGGATAACAAGGGGAATACCTAATAACCTTACATGAACAATAATACCGCTAGTTTTGTTTAAATCAATAGTATGGACTAGTTGAACCTAGCGTCTATATGCATTCTTATTAACATACTTATCATTATCATAACTATATCATTATCATTATCATTATTCAATAGTTATAGAGTATACCGGCTTATTATTGTAATGTTGAATTATAATTAATGGTTCTAATATTAACTATAATAATAAAAATGTCTAACAAGGGGAATACCCAATAAACCTAAAATAAACAATAATACCACTAGTTTTATTAAATTAGTTGCTTAGTTGCTAAACCTAGTGTCCTGCGTCCTGCGTCTAACACAACTCAATATTATTACTTACTAAATTCATACACGAGTATACCTTTATCTTTCTGACAATTACTTTTACTTTTATGACAATTTTTACCTTTTCTATAATATTATAATTTGTATACATGGTTAAGATTAATATTGACAATATATAAAACAATGGTTATAATATAACAAAAAATATCGACTGTTCAAAAAGGTTTGAATCTTATCTTTTTTTATTGATACTACGGCCTCTTTTGCCTTCAATATTGGGTACCTAGCAAGTGTACCCTTATGGTACCTGATAATGTCCACTACCCTTGGCAAAAATATTTCACAACCTGTACAGCGGGTTCGTTTGAACTACATTACCATTTGTAGAATGCCGCCTATGCACGTGTGGGTGTGACCTATTGAAGTTCTACCTGCTCGCCCTAAACTCTTATCTATACTTTTAATATATTTTTATGGTCTTGTTTTTTATGGTGTCCATTAGTAATGGTAAAAATATTTAAACTTTATAAATTATTAATAACAAGTCCTAATATTATTTATATTATTTACAAACAGTTGACTATTTTTATTTACAGACAATTTTCGAATCGTTTTGTCATTTAAAAATAATCAACTTCTCTTTTAACCAATATCTATAATCAAGAGACATTCCCTTTCGTTAAACAATATTCCATCCGGCGGTACATATTAAACTTTTTCTTTACCTGACCCCTGAGGTAATTTCGGACATCTGCAGTCCCATATAGAAAATAATTTACTACCATATCATTCTTCATGTTTAGTCCAAACATTATCAAAATTTTTATATTTACTTTCTTTATATTTTCTATACCATGATTATAAATTTCATGCCATTTTTCTGATAAAAAGTGCAGTGTACACTAGTTGCAGCTAATTGTTTTACTTGTGTTATAAACCACAAAATGAGATCTAATCGATACATTTTCTCCACTTTTATCATTGTTCCTTGATTTTTTCCTTGGCTCTTAGCTAGATGTGGCGACTTAAACTTTAAAACTTCTGTGTTTAAAGATTCCCAGTGTTTATAAACCGTCAGTGCAATATTTTCACCTGGTTCTACTCTGTTTATTGTTTCAAGTAGAGACACAAATTTCTTAAAAGATTCTCCATACAAATTTATATCGGCGATCATTTCAATATTATTTCTAGGTTTAGGACTGTCCTCCTTGAGATCTTTTTCCAACGAAGTGTCCCCTATTTCACATTGGCCATCTGGCATTTCTACTTTACTTGTCGAAACCAAACTATTATTTACAAAATCATTATTGTCCTTAGAAGCTATATCTGTGAGTACTTCACGATCATATCCAGAATTGGGGCTGTTCTCTTTGAAATCTTCTTCAATCGAAGGGTCTTCTTTTCCACATTGGCCTTCTATTGGCATTTCTTCGTTTCTTGACAATATATGATTATTAAAGTTTGTATTTTCACATATTGGTCTGCTGGATGGAGGTACTTCAGCATCAATATTTATCAGCATTATTCTTTATTGATTACTACCTCTTCTCGGTTTGTTTCCTTCTTCTTTATTCCTTCTGCCCTGTCCATGTTATTATCAATATCCTCTATCCCTTTGTTTATACTTGCATCTATTTCTTTCCCCTTATTATCCATCTTTTTTTCGATGTTTTCCCTGAATTCATTCAACTCTTTTTTATTGTCTTCCCTCATTTTTTTAACAAATTCAATAAACTAGACTCCATTTTGAATTTAAAATTTCGAATCACCCCACGTGGAAATAAAATAATACGAATAATCAACTATAATTATGTCACTAGAAAAAGTTACGAAACAAAAAATTCAATCTATTTATCTTAATCATTAACCAAAAGTGATTTTAAAATTATTGAGAACATAAAGTTAATAAACATACTTAATTAAACAAATTCAAATTAGTAAATTGGATAGTAAGTTCCCCACAAAGGATGCCATTTTAAATGCTATTTTTTTACTCTAAAATATATTTTGAGTATATATATTGACATTTGGGATGCCAGAGTCTCATTTAGGATGAGTACTCAAATTATTATTTATGTTACTTAATCTTAATTGGGTTCCTTTCCAAAGGTCTATTCTTGTGTTTACCAATTTATTTATCTATTAATATATTATGTATACCTTCAATATATTATGTATGAATAAATAGTGTATCTGGGGTATGTAAGCACCAACAGAATTAAAATAAGGATCGTTTATTTATTCAATTTTAAACAGGGTAAAGATTTTAAATATATAAAAAGGATTGCCATAAAATACATTACAGGAAATAAACTAAACTTATCTGTGGACAGGGGTAGATTGGGTTAATGGTCGTTCTTCGCCGTGCTGCCTCCGGGATTCTCTATCTTCTGCCAGATCTCTCCTCATCTCCAGAGTACCTCCTTCCTTCTCTGTGTCTATCTCTCGAGTGACCTCATCAACCTCATTTTCAAGAGTTTTCTTCTCTCCCCATCTCCTTCCTTCTCCACCATCTTGGACCATAAAACTACATAAGGGACTCAAAAGGACTGTTCTTTGTTCCAAACTTATCCCTTTCATGTGTCCCGACATGTCGCATTTTCCCCGCTCAGCATCCCTTTCATGGTGCCGCCCGCATCAGTACATAGCATTATCCCTGGGTTTCCGGGAAAAGAAAAGATGTTGAACAAAGAGAGACTTATTTTCTTTTCTAAATGTTAAAATGTTCTAATTTTTCAAATGTTATATATATATATATATATAGTTTTATGGCAATACCTTACATCTTTACAATTATGCAATTATTTACAAATAATAATTAAATTGATACAGAATTTTACAATACGTTTAATAACCAAATATGTTTACATTATCTTAAAGGGAGCCGTACATTTTTAATATCCCAGTATCCATGATAAGGAAGGAAATTGTCTTGTTAAATTCATCTTGAATAGTATTAGTTGACCTTATACATATGGGGAAGGAAATTTCAACCCGGACTATATACAGGGTGTCCCGACTTTAAATGACAAAACTTCAGGAACTTATAGGAGACCGAATACTCTGATATGATTTTTGTGTATGGTTTCTATAACGATAATGCTTTAGAAGCGGTGCGGGAGTATGCGCGCCGATTTCCAAATAGAAGAGTGCCTAATCGACGGATTTAATCCGAGAAAGCGATTAAATTAATTAATAATTAAGCGACTAGTGCCAGATGTAATGCTTGCATTGGTGCAAGAAGACAACATTTTGAGCAATATTTACATTAAAAAGAACATAACATAAATATAAATGTAAATGAATAAGTAAACAAATGAAAACTTGTTTTGTTTCTTTTCTTTGATTTTCTCTAAAACTAAGCAAAAACGAGAAAATCTCTAAAGGACTTTTTGTCTTAGTTTTTTGGTCCCCTATAAGTTCCTGAAGTTTTGCCATTTAAATTCGGGACACCCTGTATGATAATAATAGTTCGTTCAATTGGTATTACTCGTATGTAGCCTTCTGGTCAGATATATATTATGTTTCATGTTTGTTATTCAAAAGGTACATAGTCCCAGAATTAATTACTTTTCTATTACTTTCTATAAGGTCAACTAACATTCCTTAAGTATCCAACAATCCGGTAAATATAAGCACTGTTTAATGTGTATACCATTCTTACAGTTCCCATAGAGGTTACTCGAAATAAAATATGTTTGAGAAGAGGATGGGAATACAATAAAAAAGGGATGGAATGATAGCCGGAATGGAAGGATAGAGGAAGAGTGTGATGGATGGGCAGCGGACAGCCTGAGGGATGGGAGTCCCAAGATAAGGGTTGATTAAAATCCATCCTCCCGGATGCTCCCTCTACACATTGCAGGTTTAGTGCCTCCCAGGGCATCTATATGAAGCATTAGCACATACATACATATAATATATAAGCAATAGAATATATACTTTTTTTTACATTCATTCAAGCCACCTAGTAAATAATTTCAATATGCTCAAAACAAGATTCCATGAAATATGAAATAATACCAAGCAAGAGAAAAAATTATACCACTAAACAATTATTTTTTAAGTATAAATAAGTAGGTGGGAAGAAAGAAGGAAAGAAAAAAGGGGTATGAAAAGAAGTGAAAATAATGATATTCGCATGGTCTCTAAGGGCGTTCCGTGAAAAAAATAATAAATAAATAAAATATTTAAAGAAGATGATTACCAGTATTTTGTACCTTTTAACATTTATTATCATCATCAAAATAATTAAATAAAATATAATGAGCATTTATAAAGTGTATTACTTCAAAGTTTTGAAAGGAAGATTTTACGACGAATATATGGACTTATTACAGAGGGAAGCATGTAGAAGATGTACCAATGCGGAGCTGGCAAGTCTATTCCAGGCCCCGGAGGTGGTCAAAGTAATAACCTTGGTGGCTATATTCCCAGAATGACAGGTGTCGATGGGCCCAGAAGAATAATTGAAAAAAAGATTCGGCACAAAAAGAGTAGGGTGGCCAAAGCTGCGATGGCTGGATGAGGTCAGTGAGGATTTCAGGAGCCTGCTAAATGTTGAGAACTGGAAGGCAGCTGCACTGGATAGGGAGGACTGGCGGGTGCGTATCGAGATAGCCAAGGCTCATTGATGGGTTGTAGAGCCATGAATGTACATGAGAATATATATGGATCTATAAAATACATCATTTATTTATAGACTTCTCCATGCCTAAAGGTGCTAATGCCTGCAGCCGAATTCTTTTGCCCATGGCTTTAATGAATAAACAAGGGTTGCATATTTCTTGTTTCTTCTTCGTAGGGACCTAGAGTTTATGTTTTCGTTAGCGAATCTCATCCCCTGATCTTGTACTCATTACGAACTACATTACGTTTCACGTCACATATACAACTCTTATATCTGCAGGGTTGCTAAGCCCGGCGTTGGGTCACATCCTTACCTTTAAATGCTAGGGAGAATTCTTAGCGGCAAAGGGGATATAAGTTACTTTATAGTACAGGTCATTAGCTCTCAGCCCAGTTATTTAGCTTCGTTCCAGGATTCTCTACGGTCTGTTCTATTTCAAGATTGTGTTTCAGAAGTAAGAATCTGAACAAGGTTATTGGATTCATTTACTCACAGTAATCGCATTCACCAGATTTGTCTTCTTCGATATCTGTATTGCCCAAAAAATAGGCTAAAACTGAAGTAAAAGCAATGACATACTATGATTCTATCCACTATGCCATATTGTCTCTGATGCGTCCAATCAAGTGTTGGATTGTATCGACTATTGCATCCCATGGCATATACTGAATAGAATTAAGTCCATAAGTTCAAAGGTCACCCTGCTTTTCGGTAAGCCGTTTCGGGCTAAGGCAGAAAAGATCCACTTATTTACTAGGAATGTAAATAAGTAATGTAAATAGTACGCTATGGCAAGTTTTACACCGTCGAACCTAATTCCTTCACTTTCTTTTGATTGGAAATTTTAGGTTTTCAATATGGTATTCCCTCCCTATAGCATTATTAACATGGGAGCTATTACTCATGCCAGCTAGGAGACCGATCCTTGGTAGTATAAACTATGGAGGCCTTATGCTTTAGCCATATATGGCTATATTAATAACTTCAACAGTTCAATTACCGTTTTTAAAGTGGTCACGCAAATGTTTTCAAATAATTCTGAAGGAGTGTACAACAGAGTGATGAGATCCTGCATCTCCATTTCATGCAAAAATACCAAATGTTCATTACTTATGCAAATAAAGTATGTGGCGCCATCTTTAAAAAGTTCCGAAATAATCGTAAGGAGAATCTGAATTCTATTCATAACTTTTTTTTTCTATTCATAACAATTTTGTTGTGCCAAAGAAAAAAGAATTAGGCAATATTCACTGTTACATTATGCATAGTTTCAGCTTCAGAAAAAGAAATGAGTAAAGGTAATTGTCCATATGTTCTTTTTCCGGGATGGACCGTGTGGTGTTGATGCTTTCGCTCATCGTGTTGTGAGCTTCCTCAGGGCTAGTCAGTAAATGAAGAGCGGATAGTGGAGTCAGGGTGTATATACCTTAGGGGGGGGGGGGGAGGGGTTTACTGACTAGCCCTGAGGAAGCTCACAACACGATGAGCGAAAGCTTGGCCAACAAAACCAACACCACACGGTCCATCCCGGAAAAAGAACATATGGACAATACAGCAGACCGTGGAAGTCTACGTGAACAATAGTAAAAGGTAACTCATTTTTTTTGTTTTACTTGATTTTGACACTCATTAATTTTACTCGTCGTCAGTCAATTAAAATATACATTATTCTAACTTAAAAAATTAATTATTATTTTAATGTTATATCAAATTAAAAATGTTATCACTGGTTGTGTAAATGTTACTCTTATATGAAATTTGGCGATATTTTTTCACAAACATGTAGAACAGTAGAAAGAATAAGAGTTGTGTAAATTCTAACTTTTAGGTTTTTAGACAAAACGCACCAGGGAAGTAATCTCGAGATTAAAAAATACAGAGCATTTCCTTGTTTCGTTTCCTACCGACCGTTTTTTTTTCAATGCGTTCCCTCTTACTCAGAATGCGATGTAAGAGGTTTTTCGAAATTCTTAACAAAAAGAAGGTGTCATGAAATCATTCTGATCAGGAAATCCGAACTATTTCAATCATCTTTTGGGTTTCGATCATATGGACGTGCTCTTGGAACGTGCTCTCACATTTTCAAAACCTCAAAAAGCAAAATGGAAACGTTTGTTGAATTTGTAATATCGAAAAATTTCAGTTTAGAGTGTTTATGGATTTATTTTATACATTAAACAAATATAATAATTGTACTTAAGTGTAAACATGTTTCCCATTGGATCATTGGAGGGCTAGGAGTAAAATCTTATGCAATAACGTCAGCCTTTGTTACCGTTTTACCCACTATAAACGGTTATTGCATTAATCACCTGTGAGCTTGTTGACCCTAAAGCAGTTCAATTTATAGTTCAATAGTCCATGAGCTGGTTACACAGCTCTTGAATCAAGAGAATGCTCTGATCCAGGTATTACACATATCCACTTCTCGGTAATGTCATAAGCCACTTGTGCTTTTGAGGTAAAACCCAGTGATGCATAGTACATTAACATTCCGTTCGCTGGCAAATACTAATCTATTACAGCTATAAAATAATTCATGATTTAAGTCCTCAAATAAAATTTAACGTAATTTATTTAATTGTTATAAGATATAATTTTTCAAAATATTTTATTTGAAAAGAAAAGATATGGTCAGGACCGGGATTCGAACCAGGGATTTTCTCCTCTCCGTGGTGACGCTTCAACCATCTCGGCCATCCTGGCCAGCCTTATCATTTCTTTTCACTGATACTATATCTCCGTGTTCTCGCAATTTGCGATGTATACACGGGGAGAATGTTAATTGAACATTACTTTATTTTTGGATCTTGTTTAAGTCAATAATATTATTAAAATTTATCTAATTGCTATATGATATAATTTTTTTAAATATTTTATTTGAAAAGAAAAGATATGGCCGGTTCTGGCCCTATAATTGTAATTTATGAATATGCAGCATTAATTGAGGCCAAAAGCAGATAATTCCGAAATTACGAAATTTATTCATATGATTTGGGCTAAAACTAGACTTTGTTCTCCGCATTATCTCTCATTGTTTTAGTCTGGTTCTAAACCTGAAGTTTCAGGAGCGTAAAACAGCTTGACTTAACTAAGGGAAAACTCGAAAAATATTTTGATGCCAAATGCTTCAATGAATTACTGTAATTTTTATATGTTCGTAAGTGGTATATTCTCTGAGTGACTAGTTATGTAAAGAGTCAGAGGATCATTAGTAAGGAAAAAAGTGAGATCAGATTAAGTTAACGGAAATCGAAATTTTAATTTGCATTCTATTTTTCCTAAAATAACTCAAATTAATAAATAATAAATGCACAGAGTTAGGTATACATTTTGAATTAAATTATATCGTTTTTGGATTAACTACGATTTAATGATTTAATTTATTAAAAAATGGTCGAACCATTAATTGGATTTGATTTTCGAATCGGCACTGAAACCTAGTATGGTGTATTGGCTTCATTACCCAAAGAATGATCTCATGGAAAATTAAGATCGTTTGATCTAAATCATATTTCAATTGTAAAATGGGATGCCACCCTGAGATCGATACACGTGAGGTATAGTAATTCTATATTATTAATGAATGAGAAGCATATCCCTGCTCCTCCAACAAGCTAAGTCTTCTCCAAAGGATGGCTTGATTGACTGACTAAATAAAGATCCTCTTTCATCTACTTAAATAGTTTTATTTTGATGAGAAAAGATTTGCCCTGGCCAGGATTCGAACTCAGGTCGTCCGCCTCTTCGTGGCAGTGCTCTAACCAATAGAGCTACCTGGGGATCGCTCGCATCCCAGTCAGGCAAAGTAAATAATAATAAACATAAAAAATAATATAATATAAAACAACATTATATTTATTGTGTGCTGGTCATAATTACAAGTATATATCTACTTACAAAAACAAATAAAAGGAGGGCCCTTTCACTGTATGTGACTGCCTAATTGTTGAGTTGCTCCCTTTTTACCGACTGCCGCTCTCCTGTCTCTTAAGGGTACCAATTAGTTAGATACCAATCCTGAGGACCCCTTAAGCTACCTGTTCAGTGGCCCTTAATTTATTTAGATTCTCCTAACATTCCAAAGAGAGTCACATAAAGCACTAGAGACCCTCGTTGGTAGTGCATACCTCCTATTAAGCGGAATTCCTGACCTTTGGATGAGCTAGATAAAAACTTCCTTAATGATAAACTCTACTAATCAATAGATACACGGAGATTTATTTAACACAGAAAAAAAGAGATAGAAAATGCAAAGAAGTTCTTCAACTTTTAAGAGTGTTATCATTAATGCGAAATGGAGGGAAAGAGATTTTGCATTGGTCGATACTTCTTTAGTGAATAGAGTAAGTCACGCTCACGATCTTCCAACTTTAGTTTCTTCCATCATTTGTGAATGATCAGGGAAGCTTTTTACTTCCTTTCTTCTCTCTTTCCTCCCCCCACCCGTTTCAATGCTGTATCCCTTTTACTGAACCACGGATAAACATTTCATAATTCCTAAAAAGTATGTGTTTGGTAATTTCATAAATGTAAAAATTGTTGATGTGAACTAATTTGATGTAGATTTTGTCGTAATAAAATAGTCAGAATTACATCCATTTTTTTTTTTAACCACTTCGGATCACAACTTTATTTTCTCAATATCTCTGATGTATAAGAAACGTTTAAATTATTTAACAAAGAAAAAACAAGTATTAAAAGAAAAAGTATAAGTATTAAAAGAAAAAACAAAAGTAAGTAACTTGAGAAGGTTATGTAATGCACCATTTTCAAAGATAATTTATTACTAGGTGTGAATAGTTGAGTGGCGAAGCTGATAATGTTTAAATAATGCTCAGAGTTGATATGAGCCGATTATGTTTTTATGTAGATCTGTATAAAACATATCAATAGTAGCATAAAAAACATATCATAAAAAATATCAAAAGTAGCATAGATTTATTTCATTAAAAAATAAACCGAATTTCAACAAATACAACAAATATTCATAATATTTGTTTGGAGGAAAAAAACTTCCTTGAAACTCTCAATTAATTGATAAAAATAAGACCCAAACATAATTAAATTAAATTTTAACATAAATAAAATATTGAAATAATTCGGGATATAGTGCGGGTAATAATGTTAATTTTAAGAGTTAAAAAAGAAAAGACGCAATATATCTTTTCATTTATTATTTTGTTTCCATCAAAAATAGATCAATTTTAACATTTTTTGAAAAGAAAAGAAACAGTAATATAATGTTTTTAGAATTTTATTCAGGTTCTGTCCCTTTTATACGCTGCGCCCGTACGAACCAAATTGGAAGTGTCGAAATTAATTTCTAGTGACGGCCACGAATTAATTATTGCCTGATCCACGTGGGAATGTGGGAATCAAACCCACTACCCGAAACCAACACTCAGATACCTCTGCCCCTATCTGCTCGCTCAATCACAGGCTATCCTCTCAAAATATGGGTGTTAGAATATTTGTGGAAAGTTGTATTAAACTTAAAATTAAAATTATACTTTAACAAAGAGATGAAAAATTAATAGAAACTGGCATAAATAATGTGAGTAAAGATGAGTTTTATGTATTAAGAGCAAAATTCCTCGTAAAATGTAAACCATCAATGCTATTGATACATATCGAGATAGTTATTTATATTATATCCATATAATTTATATTATACATAATAAAAATTATATTTAAAATAAAAATATCGATGCAAAAAACGTTAGGTTATTTATCTTAGAAAACATAGTAATCTCCTTTATGAAGTGAGAAGAAGATTCGTCCGAGTTTTCACTTTAAATAAATAAACCCCATTAACTTTTAGTATCAGCATATAATGGTTGAATATTTATTTAACATAAACACCACATTTAGTCTCTGTTTTATCAAGCATCGATTTTATATTTTTTGGATGTAAAATCTACAGTGAAAGAATGCTTCAATTATTTTCAATAGCCTAAAGAATTAAAAAGCATTAATAAACACACAGATAATCTTAAGACCGATTTTTTGCGCAGTCGATACTAAGCTCACAATACTTCAAACAGTTTTAAATGTGAAATTGAGATAGATAGAGGACGACAAAAAAGTAACGAATTTTTCTTCATATTGAAAAAACCTAAGGCTACCGAACCTAAGCATGGGTACAGATGGTTCTTATGCTAACCACTACACCACACATGAACCCTTCAGTAGTTTCGTCTACATGATAGCAAGTGCGTTTCTTGCTCAGTAATAACATTGGTATAACCTTTGTGAAACATCTATTAGGCCATTTCATAATAAATGTCAGTTTCAAGGAAAAGATTATTTAGTAAATCAACTTTATGAAATCGTTACATTTTTTTTCAAAATATGTATCTTCATTTTCTATACATTTTCCTATATTTTTTAATTGTTTATATTTTTAATTAAACTTTATTACATACCTGATATTTTCTTAATAGTGATAAATTATTTATAAATCTTTCTAAGTTCTTATGAAATGCTTATTTTGAATTTAGATCAGCTATATTCCTTTGATAGCCCACTCCTTTGACTGTACATGGCCTAGTTATAGGAATATTTTCTTGTCAAAAGGTCATGTGTTCCAATTTCGTTCCAGTTTATTAAAACTTAGTAGTTCTATCTTACCCCCATGTAATATTTTTAGTTCAACTTATACGGCCAAGCCTTATTACATAGACCTAAATACAGGTATTTCCTAGCCTTCAGGGACAGAATAGTATCCCCTAACAAACGAATTCGACGTATTTTTTGAACGAATGAGGGAACACAAAGAAAGAAGAAGGTGGAGGGGGATGATTTAAGCCACTCCCTGAGGAAATCAGGTGTAGGGTCGGGATGGTTCATGAAATATGGACGCCCTTGTAAATATTTTCAGGGTTCCCTCTTAGCCTGGATCCGCAGATCTCGGTCCACCTCTCCCTCTATTTACATTTCGGAAGGCCTCAGAATCGATTGGTTCTATCAGATATATCGAGTTTATAAATATATGTATTTCCTCATAGAATGGTAGGTTAAAACCTTTGTTGTACTTGTTCGTTTCAAATTGCAAAAAAAGTATTGATTGTTATTACTATTTAAAAAATACAATTCATCAGCCTTTTTATATATATCATCAAACCAAAGTCTTAAGTCTCCAAAATGCCGGAACGAAGACAACCAGACGATGATTCGCCTATTCCGGCATAATCAGGACACTTCTCACAAGGAATTCAAATCAAAGAAGACTATGGGCAGCATATCTCGGCACTAACAGTCCAAACAGACTGAACATCATATATAGAGAGTAAACTTGTTCCAAGTCGCTCCACAAACCACTAACTTAGTTTACTTATTGATTTGTTTGTGAAATTTTGTCCTAATGATGGCGGAATAGGCTAGACTTCGAGCTTATTTCAGCGTTTTGGAGATTTAAGGCTTTCTTTTCGTGGATATTTCCTACTGCATACTACTTATTATTTATATTTTTTGCAACAATGCAGCATAGAAAAGAAGGAGAATAATGCTTTCGTACATAAGCTTCTTCGGATCATGAGACCTCATCAAAAACAATCACTTTAGTTGGAGTATAAAGTTGAGATTATACAGCCCTGATCCGCCCTATCTTTTAGTACGGATCGGAGACTTTGACCTTTTCAAAGTTGGTTGAGCGAAGCTTCCTTATTTTATGAAAGGAATATTCAATGCCGGATCTATGGTCCAACGAAAGTAGGAAAGAACTGGAAATTGAGGAGTATTTTGGAGGTCAACATAGAGACAGGTGTAGATGAGCTGGACATGTTGCCAGAATGAATGAAAAGATCATTTAATAGTTTCATAATGTTGACCTATCAACTTTATGGGTCGAGAAGCATTGGAAGACCGAAACTGCGCTTGAGAGACAGAGGTCCGAATGATTCTAGCAATCTGTTTTTTGTGTGAAATGGGATCGTAGCTGTACAGTAGCTGTAATCTCTAGAATTGGGCAAACGGTTAGTAAATCTACAATAATCGGCACGGATCTCTTGCAAATTTGTCCATGTCTTGCACATTTCTCAACTTAATGGCCGTACAAAATCCAGCCGTCGAATCACCAGTAGGTTTCTCCCTTGGCAGAGACTCTTTATCTGTGATTGTTATTCAAGAACAAAAGATTTTAGTGACATAATTTTCTTCCGTAACCTATCTAGAATCTCTTGCAATCATCGAAATTTATCATAAAACCTAACATTTCTCAGTTATCAAACTCTTTTAGATTCATCTTTATTTTCGTTTTGTTAAACGTATGTTGATTATTCTGCAAAGAATTAACGGACCAATATAAATTAGTAAAGCTTAGCAAGAGAGGATAAAAACTGCAAAATATCTGCTTCTTTCTAAAGAACCTTTAGAAAGAAGCAGATATTTTGCAGGCCATTAAACTAGCCAGGAGGTGTTTGTTTCGGCCACCTAAGAAGAAAGAACCCTGAAGAAATTCCACGTGTTAGGTGAACGAGTGAATGTAATTAGGAAAGTTGGAAGCTCAAAGCTTAAATGGAAAGATGCGTAGCTACTGATGCCAGGATTCTGCTAGATTCCCTAACTCACGAGATCGGGAAAATGGTGGTCGATCCTAGAGTAGTCCAAACTTGGGACGTAGCGCCAATAAATAATAATAACTAGGAAGATGAATTCTATTAAAAATGTATGTTCACCATAATTTTCAATAAGATAAACCAAATAACTCATATCTGCAATTTTTTTAAAATTCTGTTCATATGAACGAAATGATCTTTATTAAGATATCTTTCAGATCGATCCGCCCGATGATGAGGGAAGAGTATTTAATTACATTTAATGGATGTTTGGATTGGGTTGATCACCTAAGGATTTTGTGTATACTTGCGGGCTTTTTACCACTAAGTAGTGAAATATCTTCCGTGTTGTCAGCAATGGAACTTCATTGAGCTACCCTCTTCTTTTTCATGTGTAAATGCTAGCTCTAATTTAAGGATAGAAGGAGACGGTAGGAGAGTAGAGAGTGGAGGTGCATTAGATAGTTTATAGTACGTAAGAGAGTAGTCTCTAAGTCAGATGAAGTCCATAGTCAATAAGTTATAATAATAGTCAACAGCAATAAGCCACCTAGACATCTCTCTTGTATATTCAAATTATAATATTCGATTACTCAAAAAATCTATATATTGCTTACAAGTCATCCATGGTTTGTTAACTTGTTAACGAATGAAGATAGAGAAGAAGTATATAATAGAAAGTCGATAGTAGTAAGGAAATGTCTACGAAATTCATCGAAATGTGCTAAGAAGAATTGGAGATAACATGTCCATTCATATCCTATTTACGAAAATAAATAGGAACCTAAATAATACGAAAATACGAAAATAATTCAAATAAAACGAGAGAACCTAGGAATAAGGAATAAACTGCGTACATATAATAATTCTGTTGACTTTTAGTCACAGAATCTGTTAGAGATCTTAAGTGAAATTGTTTCTTGCGAGGGAAAAGGATGTTTGGGAGCATTACGGTCCTAACTCACATTTCCGCCTGGTCCTGTCGTCCGCTGATTAGAGCACTACTGGCTCCACTGGTTTGGGAATGGACTTCATCTCTGTTTTTGACGGCTCCCCGTTCACTCCCGTTTTACTCCACTCGGTCTTTTCTACTAGTATTCGTCCCAACATCATAGCTTAATGAAAAAAAAAAGATTTGATTTACGTACCACCACTTTATATAAGCTAAACCGAATGACTATATATTTTGATTAGATGGTTTAAATATACAGACAATTTTAGTTTTTTTCTTTAATTATTGTAATTTATTTTCATAATATTTATTCAACTCAATAGATTTTAAAAAGGCGTTAAAAAACACCATCATCATCATTAAATCGCCATTCTTTATTCGATAAGAGCTAACATGTATACAATTAACAGAATATAGTCATGCCAAGTAGAACTGATACTTACCTAATGGGTTTTTGATAGTGCTATATCTACATATAAATACATACACATTCAGACACTGAAATATAAACAGACATGCGAAAGGAAAGAACCTGGTATTTTGCTGAAGAAGGGAGTAGCAAACATAATTTTGCAACTCTCTCATTCGCTCCCTCACTCTCCCAAAAATATTCACTATTTTTTCAATTGTATGTCAGATGATACAATAAATAAATAAATATCTAATAACATTGATACATTCAATAGGCTAAATTAAGATTACAAAAAGTAAACATATTGAAGCTACACTAAAATAGCTGCATTAAAATTTTGTTCTTCCGGTTTGTTATGTAAGAAAAATGTTTACAGTTTCGACAAAGTTAATAGAGCTATACTTAAAAAAAATTGTTTGTGTAATCGTGCTGTCATTATGAAAGGAAAACTGAGTAAAACGCTTCAGCACAAATACAGTAAAATTAATAATCAAGTATTTATTCCATTCCATTCCAAATTAAAATGATGTATTTATTCAAAAATAGTAATAACAAACCATTCTTAGTATTTTATTCGTCTCAATTTTAGTTTCATTTTGTTGTTAAAAGTGAGAAATTTCAATTTCAGTATTTTAAATGTGCTAAAAAAAGTTAAAAAATCCTATATATTATTGACCTGATTACGATGACTCATTGCGCTTTTTAATTAAGAGAGCTAAAAAGAACTGAATGAGGCATTTTTTTAGTAGTGTAATTTTGTGCAAAAGTCATAATTAAAATTATTAATGATGTAATCATTTTTTCTTTTATATTGACCGAAATTATAACATCTTTTCTCGATTTAATTGCTACAAAACCATAAAAAATGTTATGAAAAGTAAATAAATATGCATAAGCGAATCTTGACGTAATGAGTAATAAGGAGATGATTTCCCTATGAGATATTGTTTGAAGAATTACACAGCCAGTTTTCATTAATCAAACTATTCTCATTTATCAAGTCTTTGTTAATCTTAATGCCCTTGGATAACTATTATTTACAACACAAACTAATTATGCTAAATGCAAAGGTAAACATTTATTTTAATATTTCCTACACATTCATATTTTTCAGCATTACTAACACAATTGACTAAGCTTGAATATGGTTATCGAAAATTCGTCCTAAGAAAGTAACCTATCCACAACTTTATATTTTTTTAGTACCTTCTCAAAAATTCTATAATTGAAATTTTTGTTTTAAAACTAAGTTTACTTTATTTTGTAGAATGATCTTTAAGCCTGGAATTAACAACGTCCCTTAGTTTTTGAACTAATTAAAAGCTATTCTATTCCATCCATAGAAATGTTTCTTTCTTTCTTTGTTTTTTTATACCTTATCCACATGAAAACCAAAAAAAAAAAAATACATGAAACAAAACCCTTATAAGCACAAACATAAAAAAAAAACTTAGTTACCCGGAGCTCCTCTAGTTTGGCCAACCCCCCTAGAATCCGCCCTGAACATGTGACTAATTAAAGCTACATCAGAATTTACTTTGGAATATTTTTTTTCTAATAACCTTTCCACAATTAATTAGTAAAAGGTATATACTTTAATGTCCTCATATGCATATTGAAATACCGTCGACAGAAATGTACCAAGTATCGAATCAAAAAAGTTTTCTTTAAAATTGATTATTAATATAAAATTCATAATGAGTCACATAATCGAACATATAACATATATATATATATATATATACAATGTACTCGTAAAATAATATACGTAAACTATTTTAAACGGACCTTGAAACTGGGTTCTTTTCACTCCCCTGAAAACTCTGTTGAAAGTGTAAAAGTGTTTTTCACTTCCGATTCTTTGCATATGTATTGACGATATCATATCCAATTTCCATACTATTTATCTGCCTTGCAGTAAAAAAAAAAAAGTAAAAAAAAACATATCGTGATGATGATTTATAATCTTTGATATTCTATTTTTACAAGCAAATACATTTTTTTTCTTTTTCCGTTGTATACTATGTTACATTAATAATATAAAATGATCTCAGATATATATAAATATAAAAAATATATTTAATATAAAATATGTATAGATAAATATTTAATCACAAGAAAAAAGATCATAATTTAATAATGGAAACAAGGGGATATTAATGTAATCTGGTATACAACGGAAAAAGAAAAAAAATTGTGTTTGCTTGTAACAATAGAATATCAAAGATTAATGCAAAAGTAGTACACTAAAACTTATGTTTATCGGAGTCGTGTTTAAACAATTTATTGTTTGTTATTTTCTTGACCCACCAGATGATGAGGAAGTCAAGGAAACGATTCGGAAGCTTAGGAACAATCGAGCGCCAGGGTGTGATGAGATACCAGCTGAACTTCTGAAGGCTGGTGGAAATGAAGTAGTAAAGGTCTTGTACATAGGGTTTGGTTAAACAAAACTATCCCGCGTGACTGGTGCATTGGCCTTATCCTCTCTCTTCACAAGAATGGAGACCAGATGCATTGTGATAACTATCGTGGCATAACACTCCTTAGCTCTGCCTACAAAGTCCTCTCCAATGTGGAGGAGTGTACCAATGCGGCTTTATTTATGAATGGTAGATCTTGTATTGATCAAATATTTTCGCTGAGAATTCTTATGGAAAGGACCAGAGAGTACAATATAACGACCCACCACCTTTTCGTGGATTTCAGCAATGCCTATGACAGTATCTTCAGGGAGAAACTGTATCAAGGCATGGAAGAAATAAATATCCCCCGATAATTGATAAGGCTTCTGGAATTGCTGATGAGGAAGTCGAGAATCCAGGTCTAGATCCAGAATGACTTGTCTGAAATATTCAAGACAACTAAGGGTCTGAGACAAGGGGATGGACTCTCGTGCATGTTATTTAATTTCGCACTTGAAAAGGTCATAAGTGACTCAGGATTACAAGTCACGGGTACGATTCTGACTACGTCCATCCATACAATGGCCTAGGCGGATGACATGGATATAGTCGGAAGAACACAGAGGGACTTACAGCAAACGTTTCTTGCTTTGGAGAATGGTGGACGACGAATAGGTCTTTAACTGAATCAGGAAAAGACCAAATATATGCTTGCTAGCCCTTGAAGGCAATCAATACCCTCTATCACGTCTGGTACCTACACGTTTTAAAGTGTCGACAGTTTTGTCTACCTTGGCTCTTTGGTCAAAGCGGATAACTTACGGATCGGAAACCTGGCCTCTTTTCTGGGCAGATGCCAACAGTTTACTGCTCTTCGAAAGAAAAATATTAAGCAGGACGTTTGGAGCGGTTAGAGTTGGCGATCAATTTAGGCTCAGGCAGAATGGCAGAGATATATCGGATTTATCAGGAGCTAGACGTGGTTCAGTATATAAGAATTGCCAGGCCTAGATGGGCTGAACATGTGGCCAGAATGGAGGACAACACCACTTATATGAGAATGCTATTTGGTTACGTTAACAGAAAAAGGAAACGTGGACGGCCACGATTAAGATGGGAAGACGAAGTCGAGGAGGATGCAGGTGGCATTGTTGGATCCAGAGCTTGGAGGACCTTAACAAAGGACCGAGAAGAGTGGAGGCGACTCCTTGATGCGGCCAAAACCCGTACGGGGTTGTAGAGCCAGTGTCGATTGATTGATTGTTTGTTATTACTTGAACATCCTTGCATTGCCCACAATAAATGAATGTATGATATTTTATGTAATTTCAGTTAAAGGTAACAAATGAGATAAAAATATGAAACAGTATAAAATAAAAAAACTACATTTTTTAAAATTTATGTTAAAAATGTTTAATTTTGATTTGTTTAAATTATCAATCCTATATCAAGCTTTTGCTTGTATGTTGGAGGTTTTCTCACGTCCTCAACAAAAATGTTGATTTCTTTATATCATATTATATATATATATTCACCAATCTCAGTGTAGATCAAGTATAACAGTTGCATTTGTATGGTTTTCAGTTATCAATGCTATATCATTTTAATGGTAATTGTTAACCTAGTCCACCTTTAAATTTTTAATTTCTTATATTAATAACTTACACCTCAATTTATTTTACTGTAATTCTTAAATTGATCTTATAATATAAAAATCACAGGTAATGAATGACACGTAATATGCTCATTTAAACTTGGTGCATGTCCTAATATTAATGGTTCCTCCCGAGGGTTACCATTGGGGGAAAGAGGAAAAAATATATACATAGATAGTAACACTATTATAAACTTTATTTTAACTATTGAGAATGTATACATCTATATGCAGATATTCCTTTTCCCTATTACGAAAAATTAGAATAATTTACTTGTAACTAAGAGTTTAGTTGAAAATTAACACCATTAGGTGGCCTGAGGGAAGGGTCATTTTTAAAGTGGTAATTGATATTACTGAGGGTTGGTTTATGGGCGCTAGGTGAGGGAGGATTAAGCTTTAACTATAGGCCCTCCGCTGCCCACAATTGCTTTTATATAATTCAGTGAGTTAGGGGTCTGGGGTTTTGGGGTTGGGCCTCTTGCTCAGATAGTCTCAACCGCACACTAAATACCAACCTATTTACATTTTTAAGCTCATCGTTTTATTGCTCCGTTCAGAGCTCCTCCATTTTATTTGCATCATGTGAGACAACCGAAAGCGTTTTATTGATCGGAAGTTCCTGAATTCTCGCCTCGTTAAATTACTAGTAAAATAAAAGTAAGAGAAAGAAAATGGTCCGGATGGAGGGCAAAAGCCATTCTCTTTAGTAAAACGAACTATTTATTTTAAAGCCCACGTTTCAACCGAAATTGCAGGTTTTCTTCAGGGCTGCATATAAATTATACAAGGTACATATAAATTAAAAGTTATACGTATATGGTCTTCTAGGTATATGGGTGATAAAAAATGTACAACAAAAATGGGGAACCCTGTGAATAGTTATAGATAATTATCGAATAAGTAATAAGGAATAAGAATTTACTTATATGATATAAATGGTATCAACATATGAGGAAAAGCATTAATTTTATAATTTTTGTAGCTTTAAGCCTTGAGCAATCTAATTCTGCTATAAATATTCTTCCTGGAAATGTAAATGTACAATTTAGGAGAGAAGAAAATATAATACTAATAATCAGCTTACTACCCACACGGCCTTAACTAACATTGATTTCACAATGATCATTCGCTACTTCATGTAGTCTCAAATTTTATATTATATTCGTAAAAGACTTGGAGACTTTTTTATGGTCAGGTAATTAAGGATAAGGATAATGATTTGGATTAGGGGAAATTATGTAAAGCACTGATGATCTAAAGCTCCTTAACAAACAAGTTCTGAATAAAAATCAAGTATGAAGTACATATCTATAGGGATCTTTGAGCTCAAATTTAAGAATTGCAAATATTTATAGGTTCCCTATTCATTGTATCAGGTGAAACAATTTTAATATCTTCATAGATATGTAATATCATTTTCGCTTGGTAAATATTTAAGGTTGTGCGGATAATTCAACCTAATACCACATCAGAGCGCCCCTAAGGCTTTATGGCTATGGAGAAGACTAAAAAACGGTAAGAGCTCGCAATCAACGAGAATAAGACAAAATACATGCTTGATGGAGGTGTGGATATTGAGAACTCATTCCTCTAAACAAGACCCTGCATTTACATGTGACATCACATTAAATCGTTTATTGAATGATTAAATCTATTAATGCATAATTCTCAACTTCAGGAATGACCTCAGTCTGAAAATTTATGAAGAAAATGGCTGGTAACCAATTTTTCTTTTATCAATGTGTTGTATATTATAAAAGTTTATACTAAGTTGTATTGATAAGACAACAATTAAATAACATTCTCTTGTAATATCTGCAATACAAACTATTACAAAACGCTTATCCCCTTTATGAGACGTACAGATCAGTACCACCAAAAGTATTTTATAATAAGCAGAACTGGTATTTACTCCTTTTGATTTTTTTACCATTGATATATCAAATAATAATGAATAACACGATTCACTTGTTTGTCACTTTATACTTTAACTATTTTAATCAGTCGCAAAAACATTTTTTATGCAAATCAAAAAAAAAGAAACTGTACCACTACAACCCCTGACTGTCTGGGGTTCAGTACATAATATAGACTGTACTGTTTCTTGGACAACGGTTTTGCAGGGAGGTATTTTGTCCTTTAAATTGGCTCAACCACCAGATCTCCCCCTTAATTTTGGTACCCACTTTATAGAGACTGGGTGTGCCCCAGGAGGGTCCTATAACTCATATGATCCATCTCCGGCTGTTAACAGATTAAATAAAATTCTTGCCAGCAGCGGAATTTGACCATAGGAACTTCGGCATGGTAACTCAGCGCTCTACCACTGAGCTACTCCACTTCTCTTCTATGTATCTATACAAAATTTTATTAAATGGTGTATGTTGTGCTTATCAGGATATCACATTTTATTAATTCAATAAAAGAAAACCATGCAAATTGGAGACCAATAATACAATAGTTGTTCGATAAGGATTGAGAATGATATCTCTTTCTTTCTTATATGATTAAATAATACTTCAGCATCTAACACGTCGGTCTTCCACATAAGGAATGTGACTGTACGTTCTTCTATATTTTAATATTAATAAATCATATGTTGAGGGCTTAGAAATAATTAGGAACGCTAGACTTTACAATATCTAAGATATTAACGTTAATTTCCTCAAGTAAATCCGGTGACGCGGGTGAGAGAGAAGCTCTGGTATCTCCTTTGTACCCGCTTTGTTCTCCACACGTAGAAGGCAGATCTGAGATTAACTTTAATTTCTTTAGGAATATAGTGTAGTGTTACTACTTCTTTATTTCTAAAACGTCTTCATATGATTGTTGAGCATTGCAATATAGGAACGTAGGGTTACATTCCTACTGTAGAAAGAATCATATAAGAAAGATGGAGATATCTTTCAAAAATCATATTGAAAAACTATTATACTATTGATCACCAATTTAAAATTCTAAAATAATTAAAATGTGGTATAGATACGTAAAATAGTGTGTCTCATTAAGACAGATAAAGTATTCAAATAAGTGAACCGTTTTGCACACCATTATTTAATATATCGATGTTAAAAATATAAAAGGAATAGGGTAGTGTGTAATAGATCTCTAATAATCATCGCCCTTAAGTGTGGAAGATTGCATTTTTCTACTTTCTAAATGAAGTGTAATGTAGGCATATAAATAAGACTGATATCACTCACAATCCTTTCTCTTCAATGGGAAATTTCTTTTCTTTAATGGATAGTTTATTGCAATACTAAACATGAATTATTTTTTATTTCTTAATTACACATACATATTTGAATCATCTTTGAAATAAAGATTAATCCAAACTGTAAGGAAACAATATAGTTAAAAACAAATTAAACTTTACTGAATTACAGATGGAAAGTACCACGTCCTGCCGACGGGGGAACTGCTCGTCCACAACGTTGAATATGCAGACCAGTACCCGCATTACAAGTGCAGGACACGTCACCGGCTCACTAAACTCCTCGAGAGCAGCAACGCGGTCAACATCAGGATATCCGGTCAGTTACATTTATATACCATATTTGAATATTTACACTCTTAAGGAAATTAGATTTCTTTATATCTTCATTAGTTACTAAATATTTCCTTAATATAAAATATATTGTAGAGAACAATGTAGAAAAATTCTAAAAATGCAAATATTAATGAGAAAAAAATGAAAAAATATAAAAAACAATATATTTCTAATAAATGGTAATACCCCTGTACGCCCATTTGGGACCAATTCATGTTTTAAAATTTATATAACTGTTTGTTTGTCTATTTCTTAAAGTCACGCTGCTATGCCTAAACAAACGATGCTACATGCTAAACTTTGCTAAGCATAGGTTTAATTAGGATAGGGATGTTTAACGAGAACTTGATATCTTGCAGGCATTGGTTTAATGTATATCCGAAGGACGGTATAACCAAAGAATTTTTATTTCCTTTAAAAAATCCTAGGAACATCTGCCGGGCTACTATCTCATGCATTCTCATAGCATCCTTAAGTTAACTAAAGTATTTAAGTTGATGAGGATTAAAACTGTACTCATCGGAATAGCTTTCCAAACATCGCATTGTATATTATCAATTTTTAAGAAGATAAAATAGGTACAGTAAGCTATCCTTAAAAGATATATGCTATCTCTGATTTTTTCCAACCCAAAAATTCATACCTTGGCAATTTATTTGTTGAGACAAGCTCGAAAGCTCGATATAAATTTCTTAAAGGTGCAGGTTTAGTTGAATCAATCTCGCTCTGGGTGTGGACTGTATGTAGTAATTTGAAAAGCGTTCGCAACAATAGAGAAATAATATGAAGATATCCAAAACATAGAAATAAAAGTTACTTACCCAAGACGTAGGTCGGGCAGCTTGTTGATAGAAACTTGGCTCCTTGAGCGCGCTCAAAGACCAAAAGAAGCTGGTAATGTCCTTCCAGGTGGATTCCTATTATTTAGAAATCCTCCAGGGGAATTCACACTTATTTGCAGAACGGTAGTTCTGGTAATTTTTTGGGTTGAGGTTTTTCAGGATTCGAAATGATTTTCCTAGCACCATTTATTTTATGCTGTAAACTTAGTTCTTGACCTGGATTCTTAGGTGGTGTGGTAGCCTGGATAGGCTGTATGCTGAGGCCAAGTGGCTTGAATGCATCTCCAGCATGGCAAGATACTGTTGAGCTAGAAGGAGTCGCGTCTGGCTTGAGAGGCCGAGTATCGGCCATCATCATTTCGCTTGTGAGTGGCGGTGAAATGTTGCTCAGTAATAATGTCCAGAGGGTCTTGAGGAGTGGGAGTAACTATATTTTTAATTTTCCAAAACTTATGGAGTTCCTGGGATTTTTGACAAGAGGAAATTAATGAAGTGGTTAGCTGATTGGAAGATAAGGCCTGGATAGGACCTACGATTGTCCAACCGAAGATGGTATTAATAGCTATTGGACCTAAAGAACTTGGAATAAAAGGTTGAGGCAATAGTAATTGCGGGTAGATATCGGCACCTAACAGGAGGTCAATTTGGTCCGATCGATGAAAATCAGGATCGGCAAGCGGCAAATGCTCGAACGCGTGAGCAACATCTACTGTAAGACTTTGAGGAGGTAAGTGATTTGTTATTTGAGGAACCACGGGTGGGTTGGCAAGAATGTGGCTCTGAGAAAGCCTGGAGAAAATGTCACACAAAACAGTGCCGGGAGAGATCGAAAGACGTCCACCGATTCCTGAAACATTAATGGGTATATTGCGCATTTTTTGACTCAATCGGTCAAAAAGGCGTTTTGAAATAAACGAAAGTTGTGATCCAGGGTCGATTACTCCTCGGACTGGGACGAAACCTAGTTCTGAATCAAAAATACGCGCACGGAAAGTGCCTAAGAGTGAAATTACGGGGTTACCGGAAGCAACACAGCTGAAAGAGATTGAGGAATCAATTTGTGATTGATCAGCGGAAGAGGTTGATTTTTCACTGGATGTATGGTTGCCATAATCTGATGTGCGATCAGGCCTGGAGTTCAAAGGTGAATTTGAATCTAAAACTTCAGAGGGATGCAAAAGTGGGTGGTGATCGCGAGAATTACATTTACGGCACGTGAACTTGGACCTACAGTTGATTCTCAGGTGAGGATCTAAACAATTGAAGCAACGCTTGTGTTTCTTGAGAAGATCGATTTTTTTATCTCGACTGAGAGGAAAAAACGCAGAACAGGAAGACAGTGAGTGTGTCTTTGGACAAATTATGCATCGGAAATTTGAAGAATTTGATTGTACAGCAGAAGTTTTGTTTGATTTTGCTAAATAAACAGGACCACCATTAGCAATGAGAGAATTGACTTTAGAGTTACTAGTGCCAGTGTAAGGAGAAGAAATTATTTCTAATGTTTTGATTTGTCGGGTAACAAATTTTAATAGATCATCAAATGACGGAACGGTTTCTGAAGAATGTAAATCTTCAAATGCCTTTGAAGTGCGAGCATCGAGATTGTTTAATGATAAAGTTAATAAAAGGAAATTTGCAAGGTCGTCGATAGGCAACGCCTTTATAGCCAAAACAGAATTTTGATGAGTTTCTAGAAAATGCTTCAAATTGTTTAGTGAATTGGAACTAATAAGTTTAAATTGAAGAATTTTATTCAAATAGGCCTGAGCTATCCTGCGTGGTTCCTGATATCGATCGACCAGATCCGTGAAGGCAAGATCGTAATTCTCTGAAGTGAGTTGGAAGTTTGAAATAACGGAAAGGGCACTTCCGCTTAAATTTGTTCTCAAAAAATGAAATCTTTGAATTTGAGAGAGAGAGGGATTGTTGTGAACGAGGGATTGAAACAGAGAAAAAAATTCAGGCCATTTTTCAATATCACCTGAAAAACTCGGCAATTGAATCGGAGGTAAGGAGAAATTACCTTGAGAACTCTGAGTGGCATTAACCAGTGTAGGGGTTGAACTTGGTTCTTCCCTCTTTAACTGTAAATATTTCGTCTTGATTTTGAGTAAAATTTTATTAAAGGCAATTGCAGGGTCTCTAGTATTGACGAAATTCTGTTTAGGTAAGAGTGCGTTAAGGTCATCAATTTTGTCATTTGCCTGTTCAAATTCGGCTTGAAGGGAGGGTAAGCTCTCACAACACACCTGTACACTTAAAATATCTGAAATATCGGAAGATTTTATCTGATCCCAACGGGATGTAATATCGGCAAAAGCATTTTCCCTTTTTGAAAGATGCTGTGTTTGAATTACGAGATTTTTATCGTCTGTAGGCATGATGGAAATTTTTTAATACTACAATGTTTAAATAAATAGTTAGAAATACGGTAAAGCAAATAAATGTTGAACAGAAAATAAAGTGAAATTAATCGAAAATCTATTTGAAATAGATTTATCAATGAAATAGTAAATTTTAAATAAGCAGTGAATAAAGCAGAGATAAGAGTACGAAAGAATTTAGGATTAAGGTTATTAGTAATACTCTGTGCCGTGAGCCTACAGTAATAACAAATGAATAGAACCAGGTCGACAAAATGGCTGCCTTCAGCATGCGTATTTAATACGTAATTTAATGAAAATTAAAAACTCCTCAAAATGCTTGAAAACCTTCAAAACTTTTGGAAATTTTAACTTTGAAATTAATGAAATTTCTGTTAGAAGTTAAATATGTGGGTTTCACTTGCAAAAAAGAATGATATTCAATCTCTCTATAATGCGAACACTTTTTTAAGGTTAAGAAATCGTAAATTTCGGTTTGTAAGGCCAATAATTTACGATTACTTAGGAAAATAGGAAACCAAATAAACGCTTGAACAAGTTTTAAGAAATTTATCCGGCACGCTAGACCAAAAATGTTGAGACAAGCTCGAAAGTTCGATATAAATTTCTTAAAGGTGCAGGTTTAGTTGAATCAATCTCGCTCTGGGTGTGGACTGTATGTATTAATTTGAAAAGCGTTCGCAATAATAGAGAAATAATATGAAGATATCCAAAACATAGAAATAAAAGTTACTTACCCAAGACGTAGGCCGGGCAGCTTGTTGATAGAAACTTGGCTCCTTGAGCGCGCTCAAAGACCAAAAGAAGCTGGTAACGTCCTTCCAGGTGGATTCCTATGATTTAGAAATCCTCCAGGGGAATTCACACTTATTTGCAGGTGAAACGGGCATTAATTGTAAAAAACATAAATAGAACGGAATCACGTAAAGTAGAAAACTGGTCAAGAACTTGAGTTGCTAAAATTAAGCTGGATAGCTGGGGTAAAAACAAAGAACATATGACTAACTAAGTAACTGAGAGGCTGCGCGCAAAAGACCAAGAAGAGATTCCAAGAAGAGCAACATGTGATCAGAGTACCCGTATCGCGATCTGCCTATGATTATATATACTAATTAAAGAGTTAGTTAATACCACTAACCGCTAGATGGGGTGTAGTGTCTATTTAGAGATTTATTTGTCACTTTTCTATTTCTCATATGTTGATTTAACTTATTTACAAAAGAACGCCAAATGGCGTGAACATATACCAAATTATAGTACTTGTATGCCAAAACTTTTCCATGAAACCTCATGAAAATCCCTGCAGTAGATATCGAGTTTACTGTGAACAGATAGACGCGTCAAAGGACTTTGCCTTATAATATGCATAGATAGATAGAAGGGATAGAAACCAGCGTCATCGATGAAACCTCCCTGGAGCCTATACTTTTTCCTACACTTCCAACAATTATCGTTATACTTAAACTAATTTACACATCTTGATGAATTATATACCAAAACCTTTCTCCTGAATCACTCTGTTTATCGGTGAAAAACACATGAAAATCCCTGCAGTAGGTACCGAGTTTACCTCGAACAGACACACGCAACAGAGGACTTTTTTAATAATATGTATAGATAGTTAAACAATTTTTTGACTACTAATTATTTTGTCTGAATTTCCGTCAAAATGGCCACTTTAAAAACTTTCAAACCGAAATCGACAATTGGAATTTGGCGGAGCAGCATCAACATAAAATTCTAAAAGAATTTGATGGTTTTCGACAGCAGAGTTCTTCAAATCAAATAGGTAGCAATTAGCATTAAATATCATGAAAAGTAACATGATTAGCATCTATTTACTAAATAATTGTTACATTATGACTGAATACTCTGAATTAATCAATAACAATAAATTAAAAACTGTTTTTTATGAAGAGAAATAACAAATCATCGAATTTAAAAATTAGTTTGCATTGATACTTGCGATTTCACAAATTGATATTGTAAAATACATACAAGCAGATTAGTTTTAGTCACTTGCTTAAAAATATAAAAACATACCATACCGTCATATTTTGTTACAAGATATACTTTGTTATTTTTCCCGGAATATCTACTTCTTAAGAACAGGCACACATACAGATTTAGTCCTTCTTGTTTAGGAAAACTCTATCATCTGGGGACAGCAGGGCGAAAAATAATATTTCTTCGATACGTAGTACACAAATACTTAAAATGATCTGTTGAAGTATATACATAGAATTCTATGTCAGAGAGATAGTCCCATTTTAGTACAGAAATAAATCATTACTGTTTCTCAGAACCCCCTTCTATTCCTCTTTAGTTTATTCTAACAAGTATTATTCAGGTATCTCTGACTTTTAACGAATAATTCGGATCTATTTTTACGAACGAAAAACATAAATAGTCAAAACATTGCAAAACAAAAAATCAGTATTAAAGCGTGGAATATTGATATCTAAGGTGGCTAAGATACCTATTAACGGACATTTAATTGAAGAACAACCATTAGAAGTTGCTCAAGCATTAGGAGAGACGTAATCGAAAACGAATTAAGAGCTAGATAAGAATTAATTTAAAAAGTTTAAGTGGGGAAGCACTAATAGGCGCTGCTGCGGTTAGTGACAGGTCGATCAAGTTGAATATTTAGATGTAGGATATCTGGTAAAAGATTTTTCTAACTGTAACTTTATATTTATTTTTAATAACAACACCAAATGATGAAAATTGAAAAGTATGGAAAATTTCTAAAGAAACAATTTGTCGAGGAAAAAAGGAGAAATATAATTTTTAGGAAAACAAAATCTCTTAGATGTTTAAAAAAATATTCGAATATATTCAATTTACACTAAGAAATATTTAATCCAAAAAGGAAAAATATATAGAATTTGTATCAAAATATTGAAAAATAAAAATAGGCGACAAATTAAAAAAGACGTAATCTTTGATTGTTGATTATTTTTGAAGATCTATAGCAACAATAACCCGTTAACGGCCCTGGGGTTAAGTAGATGGTAGAGACTGTACTGTTTCCAGGACAACGGTTGTGCAGAAAGGTGATTTGTCCTGAATCACGTTCAACCGTCGCATTTTCCCTCTTATTTTGGGTACCCACTTTATAGAAGCTAGGTGAGACCGAGGAGGATCCTTCTATATCATTATTGCCAGCACCGGGATTTGAACCAGGATTTTGGGCATGGCAACCCAGTGCTCTACTGAGCCACTCTGCTCCCTTGACTATTTTAATGACTAGTAGAAAATTAATATCGTAAAGTCCACAAAATTGTGAGAAATATATTAGAAGAAATGTACAAAGGATTTTTTTTTTTAATTTCTGAAATATAACTTATTTATAAAAAAATATATATTTAGTTTCCATAACATTTTAGTATTCAATCGTAAATTTATTCGAAGTATCTCCTTCTCTTTAAATATTCCTTACTTGATTGTGCGCAATGCAGAAAGGTACTGACGCCTCAGGATGACGTCCCCCATTTCTTGGATTACATCCCTCCCCCATCCTATCCAGCCACTCAATCAGAATTGTCGTCGTTATTGTAATATGGAAGGACTTCTCTGTCCCTAAATGGGCAGTTTAGAGAGAATTTCATTTCCTGTGATGCCAATCTGACCTGGATAGTTTCAAAATCCCCCGTTCTTATTCGAGCCGTTAATGATTAATGTTGTAGATATTATAATACAGTATGATATCCCGAGTTTAATGGAACTTATAACTGGGAGTCTGTTCAATTATTTATTTCCACAACCATCCAGTCCGCTACATCTCCTGAAGCAAACATGCTGATATAGTGAACGGGATAAGTCACTAACCACTAGACGTGCTAACAGTCCCATCCTCTGAAGCGTGTCTCAATGTCGAGTAAAACAAATAAAGATAATAGTTTTAAAAAGCCGCTTTAATAGTAAACTGAACTAAGAAGTAGAAAATAATTTTCAATAAGTGAAATAAATTTATATTTATAAATAAATATAAGAATACAGCGATGAACAAACAATTCTATCCCACTCCACGGCTTTGTGTTAAATATTTTAAACATTTTATTGACTGATATTGGTTAACTTAGAATCGTGAAAATATCTTTAAAAGAGATAAAAGGAACTATTTGTTCATCAAACTATTTTGAATAAGAATTAATTAATTAATTACTCCAAACTATTCTAACTTTTTATAATTTATTTTTTATTTGTTGTTCTTTTGATTTATTTTTATTTCTCTTCAAAATAAAAATATTTAAAAATAGTCTACCTTTTAGTTTCTTTTTCCTATTGAAGCTTGTGTTTTTGTTTAGAAGATTTTTTGCCTTGTAATCAAGTTTTCTATAAAAGCGTGTTGTTAGTTCTAGTGTTTGTTAGTTAAACTATTATTTGTGTTTACTATTTTGATTTGTTTTCCTGTAATTGCGCCTGTTCTATAGACTGTATCTTATCTTTTCTATAAAATCGTGTTTTTTTAAATATTTATTTATTCTGTACCTTTTAGTCGGCTTCCTATCAAAGCATATTTTTTAAACTATTTTTTAATTAGAATATTATTTATTTGTCATATCTTAGTTTTCTTTTCTATTAAAGTATGATTTTAAATTATTTAAGTATGTTTTTATATTATTGGGCCATTACATGTGAAATCACCCAGTTCATGTTCACATTCACATTCAGTTGCACATTTGCTTATACTTGTGCCCCAAGAAGACCTCTGAAGTTTTATTGTTCTAGGATATATACTTTTTTTTTTATAAATTTAAAAAATATGATTATTGCGATAATTTGGTTCCGCGGAATGGCTTGTGGAAAAATAAAGATTTTGATCTGGAAATTTCACCACATTTTAATAGAAGTACGTAGTTTACAAAAATGCATTCATTTGAGTAGTCATAGTATTAAAAACAATTATAAAATTCATATTGCATGACATTATTGTGGTTCCCGAAATTAAAAAAATGGTTTACAGAAACGCTTGTAACTTTTTTCTCCAAACAGCTGGGAGGCTGGAAAAAGTTCCAAATAAAACCTAAGATTATGAGCTATTTATTAATATAAAACACCAATTGGCTTTTTTGTGGATACATTTTTAAATAATCTCATTTTAAAATTCTGCAAAATTGTATGCCAATTGCTCAAATGGTACGATTATTGCATTTCAGCGCCCCCAGGTGGCGTAAAAGAAAGCGTATTGTTACGGGCTACTGGGTATTAAAATGGATTAAACAATTCCTTAATTAAAGATACTAATATTTATTAACAAAAGTGATTAAAAAGATACAAGTAAACTATTAACAATTAAATTATTGAACTAAGATAAATTTATAATAACAATATTCTAAATATTATAACCTAGGCCTAACTCCTATTTAATTATTACAATAATATAAGATATTACTAATTCTAGATAGCTTAACTAGTTACAATAGTTTCTATGAATATATTACACTACAATTTATAACTAATAATTAACACTTACAGTTCACTAGTCCACCGACCGTAAGATTCTCCAAGTATCACAAACTGACACACAGTAACAGACAGAAACAGTTTATTACACTCGCAAGACTGTTACAGTTCACTGATACACTTATTAACCGGGCCGGTTCAACACTGACACTCACTTATCACAGATCTTGCGTAGTCTACTCTTAGGCTAAGACTGACTGGCTCGAGGTGAGGGAAGTATTTAAGTGGGCAAGGCCGAACATTCTAGAACACGGAGGGGCCAGACAATTCTGGAATATTCTTAATCCTTTTCCGACGAAAGGAGACGATCTAGAACGGTCCTAATCCTATTTTAACGTCTCCCGCTGACGGACTTAAGCCGCTAATCCCCCGCTTCCGCCTTCCTTTGTGCGGCCGTAACAGTAAAGAAAACATAGCTTATGTCAGTTCAGGTGTGATACAGAATCTATGTTTAAAATTTCATAACAATTATTGAAATCAATGAAATTTTGTTTAGTAGTTATCATTAATGCCTCCAAAGGAAGCTGAAGAGCAGTAGCTGTATGCCTGCATGCACAAACATGAAAACTGCAGGCAGTGGCATGCCCCAAACATATCATTTATCAGTATTCAGTTCTTCTCAGTCTTTCTGTGTAGACGACCAGCTAACAGACCAGTAGTTTTAAATTTGTGCAACAATTTGTCATTCTCATATTTTTATGAATTGAGTGTATTATTTTAAATCAAGTGTAGTGTTTAGTTAATGGTATGTTTTTTAATAATAGTATTTACAACTTTTTTGCATCTTGTGTCACAATGGAAAATTCGAATCCATGTACTTTTGCAATATTACTTGAGACCCCATGCCACTTAACAACGTACGTAAATATACACGTCAACAAGAAACCTCAAAAACGTTTCTGAACTGAAAGATATCTGGACATCACAGTTGCTATTATTTAAAGATTTTTGAAAGTCATAAAAGTATTACAAAATACACTAAAAATTGTCGAAAAATCCTTGAGGCTAGTAAGTTTGGCGTTGGCAAAATCATTATAGTCCAGGATCCCTGGTACATTTTTGCACTTGATTACTATCAAGCTGAATCTTCGTGAATAGCTTCGTTTTGATGAGACGCCCAACAATGTTCTTTGCGAAAATTCTCGATTGTGGGGAAAAAATAATCAGCTGGTTAGTAATCATTTTTGCTGACCTTGTTATCTATAAATGTTGATCTGATTTTTTTTTTTTTACTTAGTTAATATTTATATAATTTAACAGTCTTATTGTCCTACAAATTGCGTGGTACGTTAATCGACATATTTTATCCTTGCTACCTCAGTTCGCTCCCACAATCGAGAATTTTCGCAGGAAATTGTTGGGCATCTCATCAAAACGAAGCTATTCACGAAGATTCAGCTTGATAGTAATCAAGTGCAAAAATGTACCAGGGATACTGGTAGCGGTGATAAAGATTATAGTCGTACCATGTACTAAACTCAAGACCCTTAAAACAGTGACTATTTACAATAGTTTCCATTGCATTATTATCAATGAAGAAGCTCTTATATCCCCGGCAGAGGAGACAGGATTGGTTGGGATAGAGGATATTAGATATGTTGGAGTTGGCGAGGAGGAGGGTGTGATGGGTGATGGCCCGGCTGATTGGAAATCCCTCCCTAGCCAAGATCTAATATAGACCTGGTTAGCAACTCGTTAGCGCTACATATTCCCTTAACCGTTCGCCAGCGCCCGTCAGTTTCATGTTCCACTCAACCTTCATCCTCCGTGACGAGAAGTCGTGCAATCAATCATGTATCGATTAGTTTTTTTGAATATTCCACCATTTATATTGGATGAAAAGGATAGTTTTTACTGGACACCCCACCGAAAATATTCTACTTCAACCCATTATTTTAACACCTTCACCTGTGTCTACAAATAAGTATCCACGTAACAGTAACATGAACTATGAGCGGCCAATTAAGTATCGACTTGGCAGTTTCTTATATTTTGCAACAAAAATGAATAATATATAAAATAATTAAAAAACACGCTTTACTATTATTACGGCCAAACTAAAGAGGTGAGAATGCACTATGGTTAACAAAATATAAGACACCTGTTTATAGCCATCGAACTAAAAAGTAGAAAATAAATAATAGAGTAATTCCAAATAAAATCACCCAATATTAACGAAATGACACCCAACATCTCTGATTTGTATGAAACTTTGCACATTTGATTATACTTATGCCATAAGAAGACCTGTGAAGTTTTATTGTTTTAGGATGTATACTATTTTTTTTAATCGAGTTTTAAAAATATGAATATTTGCTAATGTGATAACATGAAAATATGAATCGCTTGTGAGAACATGAGAAATGAGTAATATTTACAAAAACTATAACATGTCAGGTATTTCATGACATTATTGTTCTTTCCGAAACCAAAACAAGGGTTTACAGAAACGCTTGTAACTTTTTTCTCCAAACAGCTGGGAATCAAAAATTCCAAATAAAACCAAAGATTATAAGCTTTTTGTTTAAATTGGCTTTTTTGTGGGTACATTTTTAAATAATGCCAACTTTAATACCGCTTGATAAAAATATTATATATATATATATATATATAATATATATATATATAAATAATACTAAGTAATATTAGGGCTTACGATACTTGTTAAACTTACATTACGATACATACGGTACTTGTTTTTACAGTATTTACATACGGTACTTGTTTTTAATATATTTTCAGCAACAGTGTCTTTAAGATGTAATATTCCGACATCTATATGTAGCTTGTATATATTTAAGCCACTTAGGGAAATTTAATTCTTTCAATTTTATATAATTTTTAGCAAAGTAGATGTTCACCCAGAACTGCTTGTTTCGGATGCACTGGCAATAAATAAAATATTATCCAAAGGCACAAAGCAACAGTCTTCTCTCTAAGGCTCAAGAAATGACACTGCTGGTCCAGGGGGGGGGATGAAGAAATATAAGTTCGGCATCTTCTTCTTCGTCACTGACTTTTTTGACAAATGCAAAATAACTACCTGTTATCATAAACTGCTGATAGAAAACAGTTAGGTTGAGGACGAATGCTTGTCCATTTTGAGGCTTCTGCACTAAATGAAAAAAATCAAGGAAGGTTTTTTCAGATTCAGTTACTCTTCTAATTTCTAATAAATCAGATGAAAGAGGCTTGTAATTATGAAAACTCCTGTGACCAGGTATGTGTGTTGTACTAAGCCTGTCCTCAAGTTTATTTCTTAGCAAGTCAACACCAGTTTTATCTAAGAAATGGAAACTAATTTCAATTTTTACCTTGCAAAAACAAAAACACGAAGTTTTGATCTGTCGATCACTAGGTAGTTGAAGGCTAGCTTTTCTTCATGACAGACTTAATTCCAACTCAAACTAAACTAGTTTCGACCTTAGCTACCTCTTCAATTCCTGGTAATCCTTCGAGATGTCTGAAATGAAGATGGCCTCGTGACCTTTTAAGTTGAATTTGTAATTGGAGTACTACCATCGGGTAGTTTATCTACTTGCCTTTATCTATCATTAATTAAATTTGCTTTTTGTATTTTGATAATACAGTCCCAAATGAGATTATAAGAAATAGGGCTGAAGATAACTCAACATTCTCAAAGAAGGTTATGGTATGGGAACGGATGAGACACGCTGGTCTCTGCGAGCACTTAAATCTGCCTTGGGAAGAGAAGGAGTTGTTGGAAACCTCGAAAGCAATGGATTGAGAGGTGAGAGAAAATATGGCAGCTGTAGGTCTGACAGAAAATGATGATTATATATAAGAAATTGGAGGCAAGGTGTATTGGGTATCTGGGCGTGATAGATATTGTAAAATCCCGATGAAAAAAAATTATAATAACAATATATAAGTTATATATATAATATAATATATAAGTTATATATATTATAAGTGTGTTCAATTTCAATAAATAAAGAAATAAAAGAAATAATGCAATTTCTGAAGAGTTTAATTCATCCGAAAACTTAATTTAAAGTGAATCTTCTAGTTGGTGAAGATAATTGAGTGGGGTCTGATAGTGCAGGATCAACTGTAAATCCATTTTCAACGAAGTTTTATTATATTTGTTTTCAATAAAAATTCTTATTAAAATGATTCCTTACAGCGTTAAATAAATAAACGTATAAAGGACAATCAGAATCAAGAAAGCATATAAACAGAAATGCCAAAAATGTGTGTTTTGTGACGGGAAGAATAGAAGGGAAGTGCAGTAAGGCGTTAGGACGAAGGTGTTGCGTCAACAGAAGGCTGAGGGATATGTTTGTCAAGGGCTCCTTCAGCAAACAGCCTTCAGCTTGCCAAAACAAATCTACTCTCTCTCACGCTCTACTCCTAAATATATTCTCTGTCTCTTTCTTACCGTCTTTACTCTTTCTTTTATATCCTTAGCAGAGGAAAATGAGAGATTTTTTTCATGGATTTTATTAAAGTAAAATAAATATTTCAAGGCTTGGTAGTCAAGTGATTAACATTTAACATTCGCTTTTTATAAAAAAAAAACAACTAAAAAACAAAACAAAAATCTACAACCCATGAAGCTTCTTGGGCTTGCTATGCTATAAGAAAATAAAAATTCTTTATTGATTCTCTCGTTCAATACGTTTTTATCGCGTTCTTAATAAATATATATTATTTTATAAATGCTTCGTTCTGTTCTATTTATTAATTTTGGGATATCATTTTAATGTCCTTGGAAATTGGATTCTTTTCCAGAGGTTGGTTATGTATTTATCAATTTACTAAGCAGTAGTTATCTTGATATACAAAGTTGTCTTGACACCATCCGACCTATCGCGACCACTAAGATTGAGAGAGTACTCCAAGAGCGGCAAGCCTCATGGGAAAATAGCTCTCCAAATAAACTGAAACAAATAAAGCCTGAAGTTAAACCATGGAGCGAGGAGAGGAAGTGGTCCTTACACGACTTAGGATAGAATACACAAGGCTTACCCGCGCTCACCCAATCATTAAAAAACAACCACCAACATGCGAGAAGTGCAACGAAAGCTTAACAATAGTCCGCATCTTCGAAGGCTTTACCATTTACAAAAGAACGATGCATAAAACAGGACTACCTGCCAAGGTATCAATGGTATTAGGAAATGAAGAAAAATACGTTAATAAGGTCATCGCATTTCTAACAAATAAAGTATTAATTAAGAATATCTAATACCGTTATCTCCTATCTAATAAACCGTTACTTTATATTTTTTCTTTATATATACATTTTTTCATTTATTTTTATGTAATTATTCGTTATTCTTATTTAGTTTTATTACTTTTTTTAAAATTAACTTGTATTCTATTCTGATATTATAAAAATTATTACTAAAAAACGAAAATAAAAAATACCAACGAAAAGCCCTTAAGTCTCCAAACTAAAAGAGAAATTGAAAATATCTGTCCAATATTTCGCCTATTCAGGCATCCTCAGGGTAGATAGAGAAAAGAAACATGAATAATGCACCCAAGAAGCATCCCACCACCTCTAAGGCACAAATGCAACTAATACCCTAAGGATGCCTGAATAGGCGAAATATTGCACTGATATATTCAATTTCTCTTTTAGTTTGGAGACTTAAGGGCTTTTCGTTGGTATTTTTCCAAGGTCTTAACATTTATGTAAGGTCTCTTTTTACCTATCCATTTTCAATATGAAAATAAAAAATATAAATGAAAAAAATGTCTTTTTTATTTGGGTGCCTAGTCACGTAGGGATTAAAGGAAACGAACTCGCGGACAAAGCAGCGAAACAAACGCTATGGCTCCCAGGACGAGGCGTGGCCATTTTAACACCTCCAGAAATAGGGCTTCTCCAAAAAAAAGAAAATAAACGAAAACTGGCAAGCCATGTGGAATGAGAGCCCACAGAGCAAATTAAAAATAATTAAAAAATCGGTGAAACCGTGGATCACCTCAAATCGCTCCAATCGCAGGGAGGAAGTTGCCTTAACCAGACTAAGAATAGGGCACACAAACCTTACTCACGTCCATATTATCCTAAAAAAGCCACCTCCGAATGTCAGCATTGCAACAGCATCCTTACAGTCCATCATATTTTTCAAGTATGTTCTTTTTACACCTCTAGGTTAAACAAACTAGGTCTTACAAATAATATCTCGAATACGCTTGGAGATAATCAAGATAAAATAAGATTAGTATTGAAATTCTTAAAGGAAGTGGACATATTAAGACAAATATAAATTTTTTATTTATTTATTTATCTTTTATTTATTTATTTTGTATCTATCTGTTTATCTTTTATTTATTTATTTTTCCCCTCTTAAAAATTCCGAATGTTTAATTCATAAAATAGATAAGTCATAATTCACAATTATCAATCATTTAAAAGAATGTAAATAAATAATGGATAAATTAAATTAAAACTGAAAATCTTATTATTGCAATAATCAAATATTGGAATACACATAGATATAAGACTGTATAAACAAATTATCACAGGCATTGATGACCGTATGGTTTTATGCCTTACAAACCAAAACAAACAAACAAACAAAAAATATAAATTTAAATAACATTTCAACCAAACTAAACTAAGGCGTTGATGATCAATCGGTTTTATGCCTCAAAGTTAGAAAAACCAACAAACTAAGCAATAATTTTAATATCTTAACTCAATCATCAATTTAGTGATCATAAATAATATAGCCATAACAGTATAAAGCGATGTAAATGAACAAACAATTAGACACCTTAACAATTACAATGAATATATTGTATTAATGCAATTACTTATTTTTAATACCACTTAGTATATAAATTAAGACATGAGCTTTAAATTTAAGCTTAGCTTTATGTAAAAAGTATACATCAAGGGTTCTTCGTCAGGAATGTATGTTCCGTATATGCCCCTTGAAGTCGACACTCCAGCGAGCCTTTAACCCTTTATCGGTCTCCTATAAAGTCCTGATCACCCTTCTTTTCTTTATATTTTTTTGTCTGCAGGTGTATATTTCCTTCTACGTCCTACTGCTTTCTGCCTACATGACCCTTTGGTGGAACCTCGCCCCTAATAGCAATTATTATTCTCCAAAGTCATATATCCCTTACCATAACAAAGCCCAATATAACTGGAACGATACATAATAAGTTCAGCACATGGTAGGGACTGTTCTGTACCTAGGAGAATGGTTATGGAGGTAGGTGGTTTGTCTGAAATCCCGCTCAACCGCCAAGTTTACCCCCAATTAAGGGTACTCACTTTAAAGAGGCTGGGTAAGTACCAGTAGATCCGTCAGATCCCAGATTGCTGCTTATAAATTTCTTTAAAATTGTTTTTCGAGAAAAATAATTACACTTATGAAGCTTTGCGAATCTTAAGTTTTAAGAAAAGCCTACTATGTAACTAAAATTCGAATAAGTACCCATGTCCACTGAGCATAAATTCAAATATACAAGGATGAATGGACATATAGATACTATCATTTCATGACTTATTTACATATTTAACGAAACGGTTCCGTAGATCTGACAGTATTACAATAATATACAAGTTACATTGTTTTCTGTTGATTGGTTTTTGGTTGATTTACTTTCAGATTCCCTTCTAGCTACTAACGCTTAATTAAATTTTTAATCGAGTCCTTTTCTTTTTTTTATCTTACTATGCAAATTAAATAAGCTTAAGAATCTGTGGAGCAATTAAAAAGTTTTTTTTCCTTTTTACCGGACGGATTAAGAACGGGGTAGTCCGGTGTGGGAGAAATGCGACAGATTATTATGAAGGATAATGGTAAAAATGGGAAGGAATTCTAATGCAGAGTCCACCCCAATCCCTCTGTGAGGTTGTGGACCATTTCCACCTCCTAGGACTACGTGTTGGTGCTGTTTATATAACGGCTCCTAATGTGGTTATGCCATTCACAGCCTGTACAATCATATACCTCATTCCTCGTACGATATTTATGATTAGAGACTCTTTCTCGTCGAGAATGCGGCACAAACGAAATAGAAAAAAAGGACCTGAACGATTGCTTGCCCCTCAGCACCCTCCAGCATCACTTATGTCCGGTGATTCCTTCTGCTGTGTGAAAGTTCATGAGAGTATTTCTCATCATTACCTCCTTGGTCAACTTAAAGCCTTCGAATTGTTTTTTAAGTTCAGTCGGTTTTTTCCTTGACCATATCCGAGTCATTCAGTTCATATAAGGGCGTATTTTTTTCGATCTATTTGTGCCTCATAGTGCATTGATCTGCTACCGCTCATCTTTATCATCCTCTCCAGGCTTATCACCACCCTCATAATATTTCTCTCTTCTACCGCTGTGTAGTGTGAGGATCCTGTTTATAGAGTCTGAAAAAAGTATCTCTTTCCTGAGCCAAATCTCTCCTCTCCAACTGAAAGTAGCTTTCCTCCCAGGAGCCTTCCTTAGGAACTTTTTTCGTCCGTAAAGGTTTCGTAAGCCTTCCTGGCAATTCTCTCTGGATCAATTCTAAAGAGGTGTCCGAGCCACCTTACTTTTTGTTCCTCCAGAAAGGTCTCTGCTGGTTTATCGTCGATATTAGCCCGTATGGTTGCTTCCCGTAGCCGATCCCTGCGAGTTTTCCTTTCTACCTGTCGCAGGTACCTCATTTCCATAACCTGTATCTGACACCAGTTATTTGAGGTGAGAGTACATGATTTCGAATAGTAAGATAGGATAGCAAAGCTTATGGTCCTTATAATTCGTCAGGTAGAAACTGTCTTTCTCGGAGGAATTCATCGAAAATTTGGTAACGTCCATCTCGGAGATCGGCACTTATAACATTATATATTATATATTATAATGTTATAACATTATAACATTTGGGGGCGAAGGTCTAAGCCTTTGGTTACTGTATGGTTTCATTGGTTTCCAAGACAAACCTTGTTGGTTGCAAACCTGAGAAGGTGTGGTCCATCGTTTGTAAACTATAAGGTAAACTATGGAATTTATAAATAATGTTAATCCTTTTCATTAATTCACCATGAAAATATAAATAGAGTATATAAAAATAAAGAAAGTATAAATAAATATTTTACTAATAATAAACAGCAGTAAAACAAAGCATTTGTCCTAATGACGGCGAATTGCCAAATTCTATCCCACTAATCCTCATCATGCAAAATTAATGATCCTCATAAAATACAAATTATATTTCCAGTCAAGAATGTGGGAAAGCGGATTAAACTTATTCAAAGGGATTTAATCCTTAACCTGCCACAGAATTTGCTTTATGAATGTTTGATAGCATTTATTATTAAAATTTCCTACTTTTCATTCCATCTTTTTTTAAATTTATTTGTTTAAGCACGGATATTAACATTAATTCTGATCGTTACATAAGTTAATGATAAACAATATTCGATGAAAATTTCTTCTTTTTTGGTTTCCGATCCATTAATAGTTGAATAGATTTTCTTATTTCAAGCTTATTTTTTTCTTGCTCCTTCATTTTCATTGGTAAGAAACTGAAATTCGGTGATAATGACCTCACGTGGAAGGAATGCCAACAACAATCTGTTCAACAATTTGTGTTAATATTTTTTTACTGCGTTTATAGGATTTATAGAGGTATAGAGCTAGTATTTCTGGTATAGACAAAGGTTATTTTTATAATCCCATTAGTAGAAAATATTGTGATTATAAAAATATTTAGAAAACGTTTAGAATTTTATATTTTCTAAATTTAAAAATATCAGAATATTAAACATTTTGCAGGAAAATCAAACAAATAATTAAGCTTTAAAAGTTGAAGCACGTTTCAGCCCTGTACTGGTTTGTTTTACGAGTGCTGCTCACAATTCGCCGAGGTTTTTTTGTTGGTTAACAAAGCGGTTTTTATCCAGTATTTATTTATACTCTCCGGTCTGGCTGGTATTAGCTTGTTCGGTTTAAAAATAAAGTATAAACCTAAATTGCAATTTTTTTTGTAGCACCTTGTCTATTTGTAATTATTACAAAGAAATAGTAGATTTAATGAATGAAGAAAACTTAGAAAGCAGTAACTAATTCCCTTGCGTTGTCTCACGAATCATACTAAACCTTAAGGTGTCCTTTTTACCGTAAAAAAAACCATAGTTCAGCCTTTGTAATTTAGCCGCTTGTTATTATAGTCAAAAGATCAACAGAACATCTTTATTAAACTTAGAGTTTATAGGTATTTACTTACACTACTTTATTTACTTATATATATATATATATATATATATATATATATAATCTCATGGTCTGAGATTTATATTAGCAAATAGGAGTTAATGGATAGGAATGGTGACCTAAGGATAGTGTGTTGTATACTTGTGGGCTCCTAACACCAAAGTTATGAAATATTTTTCTTGTTGTTGGCAATGTAAACTGTGTAATGTGACATCCCTCCTTCTTGAACATGTACATATTCTAGTTCTATGATTAGAAAGAGGGAAGAAAGTAGGAGAGTAGAGAGTAGAGAGGAGATGGAGCATGTAAGGAATTAATAATAAATGATTATTAGTTACTAAGATAGTTCTATAATATACCATAAGTTATTATGTCAGTCGATAGAAATGAGTCACCTAAATAGTCCACTTAACAATTTCTCTTGTATATCTATATCATAATAAGACGTCCACCGTTTGCTATCTCTATGATTTTGTTTCGCTATGCTTCCTAGAGTAAATATCTTTTGTTATTAATCAATGATATTGTTCTAAAATATTATCCATATTTCATTTAAAAGTACACGTTTTTCTAGAGGTTACACGAAATTAAAAAAAAAATAAACTACATGGCCCTTCTTTGATTATTTCCTCATTTGTACAGTGATTGTGTTCTTTTATAATTTGTTCATAATTTTTATAATTTTATAACATATAATTTTATATAATTTGTTTTATTTTTTCGCTTTTGAGCCTTGTATTTCTTAATGATAATTGGTTGAAATCAGAAATAAATTTCAAGCATTGTGAATTGTGAACAGGTGATTTTGTGCTTGTTGTTGGATAAATGTTATCGATAATGTTTCTGAAAGCCAGAAAAAATAAAAATCTAAATAAAGTATCGGAAATACTAGGAATATAGTATCGTATCGAGCAGGCTTTAATGATGCGTAGTATTTTCCTCACGATTTCTTGCGACCGAGGCACTGCAAATGTTGGTGTAAATCACGGGGTAACAATGCTATCTCACCCGAAATTCTAAGCTTTCGTGAGATCAGATTAATGACTATGATATTTATATTTTTAGTAGAAGGTGTAAATTATAAAGTGTGTATTTATTACAACCAATCATTTCCACCCACACTTCTAAAATGCATAACGGCTCAGTATTGATGAATACTCATGTGATTTATCAACAAATATGATGAAAAAGAGTATCTACCAAAACTTTAAGAAATGTCCAATTTACAACCTCTGAACGTTGGATTGTAAATATCCCATTTTACATATTAAGATTGATTGATGGTTTCATGTTAGAGTAAATTAGAACCATATTAATGTTCTGAAGTATTATTTATCTTTAAAATTTTCTAGAAAATAATATCCGTCACGTTCATCATCCTATCCTCCAAAATATTTTGTTTTAATCATTTTAAGAAATATAATAGTGTCTAATTAAATATATATTTAGTTTTCTGATGAATAATGTTAGTTATTAGTTTAATTAATAGTTACAGAAACCTAATATTAGAAGATAGTTGGAAGATCGTATTTATATTATTTAGTACCATGCAATAACTAAAATAAACAACTAAATTAAATAGCAGAAATAACTATATCGATACACCACTATAATTATTCAGAAACATTTATTTTCCACTTTTACAATCATATTTATAATAATTCTAAAAAAAATATATTTGTTATTTGTTTTTATTAAAAAAGGTATGTAAATCCTTGAATATCTAATAAATTTGAAACAAAAACTTACAACTACTCTTTATCATAAGATTGAAAATTTTGACTTACCCAATATTCCTATCTTCTTCTTCAAATCACTATAAAAAGTGTGGATATTAGAATTATAAAAGATTCAATATATATATATATATATATATATATATATATATATATATATATATATATATATATATATAGAGCACAATTATAAATAATTATTTAACAATGTTTAAATCATTTACATATATAATTTAACTAAAAATATAAACCGTGATAGTAAATTTTGTCATGAGAACCTTCCGATCAAGCTCGAAGCTATAAATATACATGGGCAAAAGTGATGGTTTAATTTATTATAGTGCTTCCAAACTTTGGTAATGTTCATGTAATGGAGGCAGAATCTTAAACGAGGCTTCGGGTAAACTTTTAATTCTAATACCATCTCCACCGTAGTACCATCTGTACCATCCTTAATAGACACTAACAGTTGTAAAAAGAAATTTCTTTTAAACAATATTATTATTATTTAGCAAAGATTGAAATATTAATAACCAGTTGTTATTATCAAGTATTACAATATTGTCTATTTAATTTAGAAGAGTTAGGAATTAAGGAAGGACTCAAACTCAGAAAACGAAAGAAGGATCATTTATTAAATAATACATAAACAAGAATATAAAACGAGTATATTTAAAAGGATTTTATTATAAAAATAAAAATACATATATAGAGCGGAATATAAATATTTTCCTTAATAGTTAATGTAATATCCCTACCGAAAATGAGTTCTCACTTGGCAATTTAAGAATTGGACCTTCCAATTCCCGGTGGTACTGGTATTAGTTTCCTTTTTGATATTCTATTGTTCCATTGTTTGGGTTGCAACACCAGCTACAAATTTGACAATAATGTAGATGAAAAGCTACAAAACTTTCGGGCAGTTTCTGGAACATTAAATTACAAAACACTAAAAGATAAAAAATCAAATTCTACAAGACAAATACTTTACATAAGATCTCTGCTTATGTAAGGAAGCGAAAGATGCATGAGTTCTAAAAAATATGACAGCAGAGATGAAATTACTGAGAAGAGTAAAGGGCTGCACAAAGAGAGGCCTAATAAGAAACGAAGATATATACAACGAAGGGAACCAAAAACAACATAATAAAATAAATAAGTGGAGATACTACGTTAATAGAATGACAAATGCAAGACTTTCCAAGAAAATGATTAAATATAACCCACAAAGCAAGAAAGATTTAGAAATAAATAAAAAAAAGATGGGCTTAATCACTTTGTGAAAACTGTAACAGGAAAATTCTGGTTAAAGAAGGCACTCTATTGATCTATAAACATGTAAAATAATTAATTATCTTCATTGTTTTGTCATTAATAGTTTCCGTTCTCCCTTCTGTTATCATATAATTCTTAATGCAACCAAACTCTGATATACAGGAAGTGAATGAGAAAAATGGCATTGCATTTCTGAAGTTTTTATAAATTTTTATATGTTATATTATTTTATTTATATTTTTATATTAATATCAAATTTCTTCACACAAGACCAGCTTTCTTCCTCTTCCTGGATACAAGAGGAATCCGGTGTCTGCTGTATTTGCTGTTTAGTATTGGTTTGGAAAAATTTAAGTAACAAGGTTCCTGGCCTATGCTTTTTGGAAACTTTGTGAGAAGTGTACTTCTTTTTAAGCCTGATACAGCAAGCGAAAGCGAGGGATCACATGGCTGCGATGGGCATAGTGCTTATTGAGCTTTACGCAATTCATGTTAGATGAAGAATTATATGACATCCACTGGAAAAGCCGTCCGAAGAATCAATGTATAGATTGGAAGTGGCTTAATGCGTGTTGTAGAGGTAGTTGTAGCATTGAAATCGTGGTAGCTTCTCATGGATGGTGATTGTAATGAACCACAGTAATAATCCTTCCCTATGAATAATAAGAGCCAAAACAACAAATTAAAATGCAATTTTGGTCTTACCTATATTAATATTTCATAGTAATCTTTGTTATTTAAAGCGAGATATGTTTGCGATATAACAAAGTTTCCATTTTTTTTTCATTGACAAAGGCTTTTTTTACTCTGTTCGTTTTTACCCTGTTGATTATTAAAAAATAACCGGTAATAATCCCTTCAAAATATCGCTTAGTATTAAAAATTGGTATTAGGTTGCATCGAACGCTGATTGAAATGCTTCCCAATATATCTTGTTTAATTAAAATAGGCTTTGCATCATTAATATTAAAGAAACTACAGAAAAAAAGTCAAGTAATTTTGTCAATGCCAATAATATTGTTTTATCAGTCACTCAGTGGTAAATAAAAATTACATTAATAATAATTTCGAGGTTGTAGCAAGTACTTTTGACAACCAGGAGAGGTGCATATAAATACAGTTTAAAACATTAATAAAACAATTAAAGCAATAATAATAGTCAACAGAAATAAATAATTGAATACAGGGTAGCAGTAAACGTAGAGGTTTTTCATGGGCTTCTTAAATCCCATAGTCCCATTTTTTTAATGAAGGGTTGTTCTCTGCATCCACAAAGCTCGGCGACAGAATTATTCCAGGTTTTAATTACTTGAAATAAAAGTCTTAGCGGGAAATATTTTTCTAAGTCTTTGAAAGGTTCCTTTGACAATGGAAAAAGGTTTTTGCAAACTCAACTTTTTTTTGTTCAACGTCATCTACCTTGAGCTACTCGGAGTGAATTGGATCTGAATGAAAAGTAAATTCTCAAAGTCTAAAGTCAATACGGCCTACTCATCAGTTTCGAGAATATTTACTCTGCCCTATAAAGGCATCCTCTTACATTAATTAGGTTTGATTAATCACACAACTGGATAACAGCTTCTCTAATGGAGTTTCCTAACGTATTAAGTAAATGAATAATGATTTCTTACTCCTTGAAAATTCCGGCTCTAAAAATCCAAAAAAAAGTCTAATTTTATTTCATTTCTATTGGAAACTTTTATTGAAATAAAGTGCCAAAACATTAATATTTTAAGAACAAGTGAAAATTTATTATTAAATAAATAAAAGGTATTCGCTTAAATCTACAGGTCATTCCCATCCCAAATGAAAATCCTTCAGTCTTTGATTATTCATATATAACAAAATGACGTTGCCCTACTGTATGCTTTAATAATATTCCACTGATCCCTGTCGAACAGATACATACTTTACCTAGGACTCCATCTGGACAAACGTCTCACTTGGAGTCCTCCTACAAGACTGAAAAGAGAAGAAACTGCTCGACGTTTTCGCCTAATTCAACATTTACTGCTCTAAGTTCTCAATTAATTACAGAAAACTCATTTACATGAAAGTTATCACCTATTTGGCCATACGGAGTTGAGGTTTGGTGCTCTACTAAACCATCCAATTCATCTCGTATCCAATCCTTACAATCGTAAAATCCTCAATGCTCCTTATTATGTCACAAACAAACTCATCCATCATGATCTTAATAACCCATATGTCTCTGATTTGGCCTAAACTAGATACCTATTCTTCCATGGCAAGTTCCATACACACTTGAATACGCTAGTCTCTCAACTTACCTCTCATATTGATAACCCTCCGAGGCGTCTAAAAAGAAGATGACCTCGAGACCTTCTACTGTAGAATATTATTGGAGGTTAGTTTCTCCACAAGTATTTTTTTTTCATGTCATATTGTTCATATTAGCAGATTTACTTGTTTTAATATAGTTATAAATATCAATATATTATTCTTAAAATAAAAAAATGATTTGGTCAGGTAGGTCTGACTATTTTAATATAATTACTAATATTAAGGTAATTTCTTTAAATGACTTAATAGTATTTTTTTTTTTAGTTTTAAAACGAAGGAATACAAACAACTAAGTAAAGATGATCTCGGGAAAATAGAAAAAAAGAAATGAAGCTAATAATTGCTAAAAAAAACTATCCTGTACTTGGTTCTTGGTGATAAAAGGTGTAAAGCCCTTAGGAAATTAAAGTCTATGGTTTGCTTTATACAATTTTATTATATATTGTAAATACACACAACACATACACACAAATACAGAAACACACTTTCAAGCAAATGACACGAAACTCATGTCAAAACGGTATGTACGGCTTGAAGTCTAAGCGTCCTTAACTAGGTAGATAAAAATTTAAGAAAAAACTATCTTTCTTTACTTTTAACAAATTTATATTTCGGATTAACCAGCATAAAGTTGACCCTGTGGGACCTGAAGACCGTCCTTGGGCTCGCCCAATCTTTCTAAAACGGTTGACTGTGACAGTAGTTGACCTATACTGAGTCTTACGTAGATAATGGTGTGACAGCTTTTCGTTACATTCGGGTGGTTATGCAAGTCGGTTCGTTCAAGCTGATGAAATATTTAGAAATCAATATTTTCACGGATATCAAACAAAAAATTGTGAAATTCGTTTTATCAGTTGTTTTTAAAATTCATTTAACAGTATTCCAGAATAAAATAAAAGAACGAAGGTATTGTAGAATGAATCAGTCCTTGAGGGAGAGCTACAATAGAGGGCTATTTTAGTAAGGGTTAGTATCTGAACCTTTGATGTAGCTTTTCAATTTAGAAGGCCGCCCCTTTCACAGAAAATACATATTATATTAATATTTTTCTCTTTAATACCTAATACTTTTTATTATGACTCCTCTGTCATAATAGCTTCGGCCCTCATGGTTGAGCCTTCTCGACACCTCTTTCTGCTAGACACTCTGAGATCATTATAAATCAATATACAGTTTACACATAGGCAATTTGTATAGATACTTATAAATAAATAATACCATAAAACATATTTAATGTTCATGTTATACCTTATTTCTACGGTTATAAAGCACTAAATAGTTTCACCATATAACTGAAATACATTAAAATCTGCGTGTGATTTTTTTTATTATAATTTAATGTAAAATATATTTAAAAAAGTACGAAGTATGAAAGTTTGGACAGTTAAATTTCTGATATATTAACTTATCTCAAATTTGTCCTTAAAACGATCTTACGCCAAGCCGAACTACAAAAATTAATATTTCTGCGACTATACAATTTTATGAGTAAAGCAAGAGTTAATGGGGTAAGACTAACTTAAATTGAAAAATGAAGAATTAAGGAAACAGATCACCTTCAGCAAAAATCAAAGAGGCTTTATTACGGGCCTACCGGGAACACACGCCAGCGCTAGGATCATTGACGCGATCATAAAAGATGCCAAAAAAAAGAAAAATGATGGCGCGGTAGTTTTCCTGGATGTAGTTGGCGCTTTTGACAACGTTGGTCATGATCACATCGTAAGCTTATTAGAGGCAAGAGGTGTGTCACCGGACCTCAAGAACGTGATAGCGGCTCTCCTTGGAATGAACACGTTTAAGATATGCGTTGGAGCCCACTCGACAAGCCAAATCAATGTCCTCCGAGGAGTGCCTCAAGGCGGACCCTTGTCGCCATCACTTTTCAACCTGGCCATTGACCACTTATACCGCGACCTGTGTGACGAAAATATGTCCGAGATGTTTGGTTACAAACTTACGGGTGACCAAGAATCTGTGGTCCTCACCGGATTTGCGGACGACCAGGCTGTTTCGGCACGTAACAAGGGTGCTGTAGAAAGAATCATTAACGGCGTTGAAAGGATGCTTGCAGAGATTGGTTTGGCTGTCAACCCAAGCAAGAGTGTGGGTATCTTGATTGAAAAAGGAGAGCTGCGGACCACTACGCTCTCTTTAGAGAATGGAGATGTCATCCATACATGTAAGGCTGAAGAGCGAATGAAATATTTAGGATGCACATTCTCGGGAGAGCTTGTATTTGATGAGGAGGCGGTGACTAAATTAAGTGATAATTTAGACAAATTAGTGAGCTCTTGTCTACTCAAGCCGGAACAAAAGATCAACGTTGTCAATCAGTAACTGTTCCCGGGACTGACCTATCCCCTCTAAATCGCGCCCCTAACAAAGATACGATAAGATATAACAAAGTGTTAGAAGGCATTGATGTAAATACCCGCAGAAGTGTCAAGGCCATTATCGGGCTACCTGCGAACACCTCTACGGCCATGATGTACGCACCCAGGAGGTATCGCGAGGCCTGGGACTGTTCCGCTGTCAATGGGAGGCTCCAATTCAGCATTGGTCAATTGCCCAGCGACTGACTAATGTCCCGGATGCCCTGTTCCAGTCTACATTTAATTATGAAACGGAAGCAGCTCAATGTCTAGAAAGGCTGGGAGTTGATCAGGGCTTCCGAAGCGTGAGAGCTCTACGACAGTCGCTGCGTGAGAATTCTTTCGAAGAATGGGCGAATTGTAGATGGCAGGGCGTTGGGGTCCGTCATTTCAAGGAGACACCGAAAGCCAATAGGTTTATATGCGAGAAACAGGTACTTTCGGGGTCGGAGTGGACCAACGCCCTAAAACTGAACATCAATTATGCGCCTCTGCGTGGAGTCCCAGGAGCCGGCGGTCAGGCGAGAGAAGTTGGGTCCCTCTGTCGCAAATGCGGCAGAGTCAGAAACACCAGCCCATGTGCTGGGAAAATGCCCCCAACAACTCCCTCCTCATAACACGCCGACACCACAGGGTCAAACACGAAATAATGAGGCTCCTAAAGGAAAAAGACTTCGCCTGCTTTGACGAGGTCTATTGTATCGACACGGAGGGATCCACAAGATATGCAGATATTGTCGCATTTCCGAAGACCGGAAAGGTAGCCTGGGTGTTGTATCCGACGGTGAGATTTGAAAATAATGACCTTGACCAGGCGGGTGGAGTGGAAAGGGAAAAGAAGGTAATATATGACAAATGCATCCCTTTCCTAAAGGAGAATTTCCGCAAGACCTTCGGAGAGAGAGAGTTCACTGTGAGAGGCCTCTGGTTTGGGTCTCGCCGAACGATTCCGAAAAGAACATGGAGCTTCCTCGATGACCTGGGTGTCAATGGCAGGGATGTGGCGATGCTCGCCGAGAATATTATTCTTGACTCCCTGGGGATAATTCACCATCATGTATGTAGTAGCTGATACCCCACACGCTGATTTTTTAATTTATTTATCTTCATAAATTGTATGGTAGTGTATGTGTGCTTGATTTATCTGGTTTGTATTTTCTTTATTTTCTTGTATATGAAAAAAAAGAAAAAGAAAAGAGGGAAAATAAAGTAGAAACAAAATTAAGAATTGTACTATAGTTTTTAAGTATGCATTTTAAACTAACAAATTTTAATGTACATTATGTCCGATTGGATTGATCAGTATGCTGTGTATTAAGGCAATCCAATATAATTGGACAGCACTGCTGAAAATAAAGCATTTCTCTCTTCAATTAATCTTAGTATTTTTCAGGACTGGTCAAATTCGATTTATTTGTTCAAATCGAAAATATAACAACTTCTTATTACTATTCCTGATTGGGCGTAAGGAGATAATTTAATAAGTTTGATAAATTTTTTCGAGAAATCTGGAGAACTTCATTTTTGTGAGTACATATTTTTCTCGCATTGGATATTAAGGGTTCTGAATATTCAACATTTCCAATATAATTATGAATTGAATAATTAGAGAAGAAGCCACATCATTTGTACTTTTATTAGTGATATTATTTATGACAATGATTTAATTAGACAAATTAAAAAGGATCTGAACTGATGTACCTTGTTCTAAGTAGTTCTTCCACGGAAAAACAGCTAATGGTAATTGCTTCTGTCTAAAAGCTTTCTAAATAATTACATTCTACCTGCACTAACCATAAACCTTGGAGTTAACAATGATTGTTTATTCATAAAAAAATAATTATTTTTAAAAAAATTCAACTCGTAATATAAATGAATAAATATTTTTAATACAGGACAATATACTTGTTGATGCAGGACAAATATTATCATTTATTCGGCTGTACAATATTTGAATTAATGGCATTGGTAATAAGTAAGAATTCGAAGTTCTCATAACATTATTAAATGTGATATAACAAAGGCATCTATATAAACCAACTAGTTTTTGCCCGCGGCTTCGCTCGCGTGGAATTTGGTCTGCCACATAAAGTTTCGTGACTGGTCATTTTAAATAAATAATTTTTTTTTTTTAACTATAAGTTACTCTTACATACATCCAAAATTTCAGATGTCTAACTTCAACGGATTCCATACAATCTTTGAACCCCTATTATATTAAGGGAGTGGAATTATTCAAATTTCTTTCTTAAATTATACAAAGAACCTATCTGTAAATTTCAAGATTTGCCTTTAATTATGTACTATAATAGATTCTCAACAGTACCTAAAAAACTTTACGTACCCCCGTACCCTCCTAAATCCGCCCTTGCTGTAGCCTATGTGTTATTCTGATGTATAACCTATATTCAGTTGTATAATGATGTATAAAACTACTCAACGGTTTTTGCGTGAAAGAGAGACAAACATACAAACATTCCCATTTATAATATTAGTAGCATAGGATTATATGATTTTGATTTGAAAAATGATTTTCATTTTTTTACTTCGTCGTTAATCAGCCTATTATTTTTAAATAGGTTGGTTTTACTAAAAGACTGTTTTTTTATTGGCTATAATCAAAATAAATAATTACTGAAAAATACTATGCACAAGTAAGTTAATATTCCAACTTATTACGTAACATCTATGTTGTTAAATGAGTCTATTATTTACAAGGGTGGTTGACATAATGCTATTAGTGGTTTCTTCAGACGCTTGTTGCTCTCATGAAGGATGTGCCACTTGTGGCTGCAAACGGCACGGTAGTCGAAGGCAATGATGATTTTTCTTATTTTATCATTGTCGATTTATTTATTTTTGAAGTTGAACTTGTATATTTTACACTAATCATTATATAAATAAGTAAGTATTATATTTTACAGTGATTTAGTTCATTTTCGTTCAACTTATGCAGGGTTATTTTTTTTTTATTACTTTTTATTTTTATCATCAATTAATTTTTTCTCCACAACGCCGAAAACTCAAAATGAAATGTTGAATTTTCGCTACAAAGAATGTTATCATTTATATTTCTGGAATAAGCTTATTAGCCGAAAATAAACTGCTGAATTTGTTAAATAATTAAGTCAATCTAAGACCGAAAAGAGTCAAAGTAGGAATAAGTTTTTTTATGGCCATTAAACCCTATAAAGAGTAAATTAAAATTTGAGGTTTGCTGATATTGTTTTTCCGCAAAAAAAAATTGAACAGCTTTTGAAATTTTATTTAGTAACTACATCTCAAATCCTTCTTCGTACATTCCAATAAGTTCACTCTTGTTCAAAAATGTTTGGAAAAATACTTTATCCTCTAAAATTATAATATAATTCCTCACCATCAATATGGTTTAATTAAAACCATAAAACCATAAACACTCAACAATTACATAGAATAACTGACTAAATATCGACTGCACTAGAAAAGAAGTTATATGCAACTGGAGTGTTTCTGGATGTCGCCCAAGCATTCGACAAGGTCAGGCACCAGTGGTTTCTCTTAAACACATGACTGCACTACCACACACTCATGATTTAATTCTTCTTTCGTTCGCAGCAGTCATAATTTTCTCAGTCCAACAATGCTCAATGATACCTTATTAATAAGACCGATCCCAGCCGGTGTGCCTCAGGGATCAATACTGCTACATTACATAACATACACACACGACATTCCACAACGTCCTGTCATACTGACAGCAACCTACGTTTACGGCTCTGCCATAATCAACAACACTTACAACATAACTTGTACAATATAACGTCCGATACAAGGTCTTAGTACAACACCTTGGACTCAAAGGAGAATGACATAGTATTCTCATATTACGAAAAAAAGCAGATCACTAAATCTTAAACTCAATTTAATCTATTCTCTATTCAAGTCCAAATTAGAAACTAGACAAAAATTAAACACTTATACTCACTTACTAAATCCAGATTTGTACTGTGCACTACAAATTTAAAAAATCGTTAATCAGTCTCAGAAAACTACTACAATTTATTATTTCCTCCGTCCTGAAATCCTACTACAGTTCTACTAACTTTGACGAGATCCCCTTCAAATTGTTCAAATTATGCCTTATCGATATCCTACCTGTCCTACTCTTTATATACAATTTTTCACTACAAGACGCAGTATTCCTGACTTCTTAGAAAAAAGCCTTAGTTCATCCTATGAACAAATCCTCAACCCCAGTATCCCCCAAAGGCTACTGGCAAATGTCCATACCCTCCAACCTTTCCAAACCTCTCGAAAGAATAATCCAGTCTCAAAGACCAAATTTTCTTGAACAGACCAAATTCCTTGTTTGTTTGTTTGTTTTATTTTTCAAGGCAAATAACTACAAATGGTTATTATTGCCCTCACCACTAGAGAATATACGTATTTACATTATCTAGATAATTACAAATATTGATTATTGTTACACTATTACTTCGTATTGTTACATTATTACTTATACATTATTGTTACATTATTACTTGGTAAAAATATTGTTACATATAAAAATATTAACATACTATACTATATTAAACTTATAATAGAAACATATTACATATAGTAGAAACATATTAACATATTAAACATATAATAGAAACAACAGATAATAATAATAGAAACATATTACATATAGTAGAAACATATTAAACATGTAATATAAACAATAGATAATAATAAAAGAAACATATTACATATAGTAGAAGCATATTAACATATTAAACATATAATAGAAACACTAGATATTAATAATAGAAATATATTACATATAGTAGAGACATATTAACGTATTAAACAGGTAATAGAAAGATAAATACTTATATAAAGTTATGCATACTAAAATAAAACGTTATACATATTTCTGTATAAAATTTAAAACATAATACAATATAAAATTTATATAAACGTTGTACAAATTAATAGTTCAAACATAGTTTATAACGTTGTGCACACACTACAGAATTTACATTACACACACACATACATATATTGGATATATATATATATATATATATATATATATATATATATATATATATATATATATATATAAGCTCGCGAAACATAGAAAAAAAGAGTAATTTGGGAAAGAATCTACACACTAGCAAGCTGGTAAAACACTGACTTTCTTTATCAAGTAATCCTTCTTATATAGTATCTGGAAGTTGTTTACACTCTCAGTAGGATTAAGCTCCACTATTACCAGGGCCTGACCCTTAACTCCCCCCCTCCAGTTTCCAGACACCTTTTGGAAACTAAAAGAAGTGGCTAGGCTGGGCAATTAGTAGAGCTCGCTCCTGTACAAACTTACAGCTCCCAGACACAAATAATTACATTCAATAATAAGGAAATAACAAAACAAAGAAACTGTAGCGTCCTGAAATGAAGAAAAATAGCCACATATAATAAGAATATTAAAAAAAAACAATCATTGTCTTCACACACAAAAAAAAAAACTTCGGTAGACACACAAAACTGAATAAATACAATTAACATGGTACATCTTTTTATGACATGACATTTCTATATAGAGGAAAAAAAAAATAATAATACATATCTTGGTTTATTACATGTTTTCCGTTTGCACAGGCGAAGGCACCCCAGATCCCAAAGGAAACTTTAATTGCTCAATATGAACGGTCCGTCGTCTTCTTGGGTACCCAACACTCTCGATGGTGACTACGTTGTGTTCTCTCAAGACAACGATACGGAATGGCCCCTCGTATCTCCTCGGTTCCTTACTCCTGTTGGACCCAATCCGCCGGTATACAATTATCCCAACTTTCAACGCCCCCGTGCAGTCTCGTAACCGCGCGTTCTCCCTCGTCACCCTGGTTCGTTTTTCCTTCCAGATTTTTCTCCTCACCTTCTACCAGACCCGCGCATTTGCACGTGGTTTGCCACAATATCGCGAGCAAACGTATTGTCCCCGATTGTCCCCCCGAAATCCCTACTAGGCCTCCGAACTCCGAACAGCACCTCAAACGGAGAAAACCCCGTTACGGAATGAATCGAGTTTATATCGAGGTTATAACCGCTTTCCGCATCGCTACATCTGGAGTCAGCCCCTGGTCGACGTGATAAACTCTGAGATGGTTGCTGAGTGTACCATGCAAACGTTCCACTCCTTCCCTACCCTTCGGGTGTCCCGGAGTGTTGAAGTGCCACGTGACCTCCAACTTACGCATTTCTTCGCTCACCACCGGATTATCGAATTCCCTCTCTTTATCAGACGTTATGCTATCCGGTACCCCGTAAAACATGAACCATGTCCGGAGAGCTGACAACACGGACTCTGCTTCTTTAGACTGGATCAGGTGAGCCATGGCGATTTTACTGAACACATCGATGACCGTTAACCACGTAAACCCCCTCCAGGTGAACGTGTCAACTTGTAGGTCCCGGAGCGGCCGATCGCCCGTTGGCGTTGCTTCTTGTACGGCTCGCGGTGGGTGACGGTCGTATTTTGTAGTCATGCAGACCTCGCATGCCCCTATGACTTCTTGAATCGTTTTTCGCATACCTGACCAATAATACCGTCTCCTGAGCGCCTGTAACGTCTCATTGACCCCGCGGTGATTGGTTTTGCCTTGGTGATACGCCCCTGTTAGCTCCTTCTGGCGCTCAACATCCCTAATGGTTTCCACCATGACCCTGCACCGAATGAAGACGCGATTCGGAAGTTGATCCGTCTTCCACACTTGCTTGATCTTTTCCCAAATGGCGGCGTTCCCCACAAATAGGTGGTGTGTGCGACCTGGTTTCGACGCGTCCTTCAGGGCTTTACATACTAAATCCAATCTTATCCCTGGCTGTGACGAAACTAAGTTGACCCGCGACCTTCCGTAACGTGAGTATTCTATGGACAGCATGCACGAAGTCTTCGTCCTCCAGATGATTTGGCGCGGTTTATCGTTGACGATCTCGTCAATTTCTTCTAATTCTTCTGGTCTCTCGTCTGTGGAACTGTCTCTGGCTGAGGACATCTCTTCCCTTTCCGCCTCTGTGATCTTCTGTCCCCCTTCGCCTCCTGGTGACCAGTCTTGCAGAAATTGGAGGATGCCCTGCGATGGCCCCGCAGTGTCCTCCTCTAGGGCATTTACCATCAGCGCCCGGGATAACCAGTCAGCGACGACATTCTCTTTGCCGGGCTTGTAGACGACGTCCATCGAATACTGGTTGAGCCTCTCTTTCCAGCGTGAAACCTGCGCCGACGATTCCTTTAATTGTCCCACCCATTGCCTGTGATCAGTTTGTATCCGAAATCTCCTACCGAACAGGTATGGCCGGAAATGATCAACCGCCCAGACGATGCCTATCGATTCCCGCTCCAATGCGCTATATCTTGCCTCAGCTCAGATAACCGCCTACTAGCATACGCAATGGGCCGCTCCCCGCATGCACTGTCTTGGGACAACACCGCACACAAGGCATATTCGCTGGCATCTGTGGTTACAGATGTCGTTCATGCTCCTCCTCCGATTTACTGAATACCAGGAGATCGTCCATGTAAACCTGGCAGATCCCTTCATCGATACCCCTAAGGAATTCGTCCATTAACCGCTGGAACGTGAGGGGGGCATTCTTCAACCCAAACGGCATCCTGGTAAACTCATAGTGTCCCCGTTCGAATGTGAAGGCCGTTTTCTCTCGATCCCGAGGATGAAGTCGAATTTGGCGATATCCGGTCTTCAAATCCAGAGTACTGAATATTGTGGCTCCTCTGAGTCTATCCATGATGTCGTCAAAACGAGGAATCGGGTACGCTTCATCTTTTGTATTTTCATTCAATTGACGAAAGTCAACAACCACCCTGTATTTCTCCTGCCCCGTCCGAGTCTTCTTTTTGACCGCCCACAGGGGACTATTGTATGAGGATGAACTATCGATGATGATTCCCTGCCTACGTAATTCCTCCAACTCTTCCCGAATGTGTTGTCGTAACGCTTGGGGATAACGCCTCTCTTTCACGTAAGTGATTTTCTCCAGTTTTAACGGGATTTCATTCACTGTTTTACCCGTAACTCCTAATACTTCCCCTTCCTGAAAAAAAATGTCTCGGAACTCATGCAATAAATTTGCTCTCCACTCTACCCACCTACTTACGGCCCCTACTCGCGCGCCCCTAACTACACGATGACATGCGAATGACCTACCGGCTAATTTCACGGACCACCTGCCCTGCGTATTTTTTACTTCCACGCTCACTTTTTTTAAGAGATCACACCCGACTATGACCTGGTATTCCCTGGGCATACTCTCAACCACATGCACCCGCAAACTCGCCCCCGTTTTACCCCACTCGTCCAACCCAATGTTTACATTACGCCCATTACTTTACACGGCCCACCCAAAGTAATTAATCTGCAATCGCATTCCTGAATGTGAAGTGCCTTCCCCCTAACACATAAACTCTCTATCGCTATTTTTGACAACAGGGTGCTTGAGCTCCCTGTGTCCACGACGCACTTCACTCCACACTTAGTTTTGATAATAGGCAACCAATTCTTAAGCTTACCTTCTAAGTTGTTGATAGTGCAAGCTCGGTCGCCACTCTCGACGCACCCTCCTCATACTGACGTCTGCTTCCGTCTCACCGTCAGCACCTGGCGCCGTCCTTGATCCTGAGCTGCTTTCCTTTGCCGGTTCCGGCCGCTACTCCAGCTGCCCTCGCCGCCACTGCTCCCCAGCTCCTCCTCCGTTTCTGAAGATCCAGATCCACTGGTCGAGTCCCTGGAAGCCTCACCTCACCTGGCCGAGTATCTTCTTTTGCGCACCTCCTGCGCATTTACCTCCATAGGCTCTCCGTGGTATGTATCTTTCCTGCGGAACATGTATGGACATTGCCTGGCTAGGTGCCCTTCCATTCCACACTCGTAACATCTGGTGCGATGGCATTGTGCTACCAGATGTCCTGCCTTGCCACATTCATGGCACTTCCTCTCCCCCTTTCTATAATTCTTCTTATCTACGAACGGCCGTCTGTCTCTTGGTAGCGTTTCTCTTCTACCCACTTCTCCATCTCTCTTCTTCCCTAGGTCTTGTCTTCCCCTATACTTCCTTACTTCATTCCTGCGGAAGGATACTCTACTCCACCCTGGTTCAAAAACCTCCCGTTCTTCCTCATCACGAGCACTTGCATCTACCATTTCCTGGGCCCATTCTACGAACGCCTTGTCCCTAGGAAGACCATCCTTCTTGCCAGTATCTCTGGCCAGCTGTACCTTGAGCACAGTGGTCATAAAGAGCATCCAGGCTTCAACTGAGCTCGTGTCCATTACCTCTCGCAGCTTCTCATTGATCTTATTCAACTTTGCGAGAAGTCCTGCAGCGTACTGACCGTTCGACTGATTGGCCCTCTTGGTCTCCCGAAATAACTGGAGCATGTCTTCTTCTGGGGCCCATCGCCCCCCTCCATAAGCCTTTTTCAGCCTTTCTTTGATGACTGGCCACGTAGTATCTTCGTCGGCTTGAATCAGGTTCAGAACACTCCTCCTTACTCGACGCGCCAGGGCAACCCGTAATCTCTGCGCGTCTGCTTCTTCCAACAGATCTGCTGCTACCTGGGACTGAATACTGGCCATGATACCATCTCCGCCCTTAATAAAGTGGTTAAGTTCACCCACGTCACAATTGAACCTTTCCAGGTCTGATATCTCCCTCCTGATATCTTGTGCATTGGCCTTTTTTATTTTCATCCTCTCTAGCTCATTTGTTTCTTGTGCGATCGTATTCGCTTCTTGAGCTGCTAAGTCTGCTCTCGCCATTGCTGGTGTGGTAGATGGATATGGAGGAAACTCTGGATTCACCTGTTCTGGCTGCGGCGGCTTTAAGGTTAACGTTGCCGGTCTGAGGATGCTATGTCCTTGTTCATTCATGTTGAAATTTGTTTTCCCGGTTTCTTGAGAAGAAAGTGACAACAAAAACAACACAAAAAAAATTAAATACTTCACAAAAACAAAAAAAAATTATCCTAGGGACTTCAAACAATTTTCCCGGGTTTCTGCACTACTTAAATACTTTGGCTTGCGAAACATAAAAAAAAAGAGTAATTTGGGAATGGAACTACAAACTAGCAAGCTGGTAAAACACTGACTTTATTAATCAAGGAATCCTTCTTATATAGTATCTGGGAGTTGTTTACACTATTGATGTTTTTAATAAATTCTAAAGTATTATTTACACATTTTTCGTTATCGCCCAACGCCTTAAGCATCTGCCGAGGCACGCCACACCTTTCCATTACACTACTGTACCTACAACACTCCTCGAAGATATGGCGCACTGTAACTGTCACCTTACACAGTGTACATTGAGGTGGGTCTCTCTTTGTTATCAGGTGTTCGTGGGTCAAACGACAGTGACCAATCCTAAGGAGGGTAATAACTACTTCTTCTCTTCTACACTGCCTGGAAGATGAAGCCCAGCTACTGGTAGTCGGTTTAATTATTTTTAGTTTATTGTTCTCTAACGATGTACAGGTCCGTTGCCATTCGCTTAGGATATTTGTTTTTATTTGTTGGAATAAATCTGAAGGTGGGATATAAGAAAGCGTTATTTCTTCAATTGAATGGGCTTCTGATGCTGTTTTGTCGGCTTTCTCATTTCCAAGAATTCCTGAGTGGCTGGGAACCCAAAAAAAAGTTATTTCTCTTAATGAGTCTGCTATTTGTTTTAAGGCCTGGTAAATTTCATGTATGAGAGGATTATCTGAAAATGTGTATATTATTGCTTTGAGGGCACTCAGTGAGTCGGAACAAACTATTGTTGACTGATCTAGTGTTGTAAGGGTTATTTGGAGAGCCTTAAGAATAACCGTCAATTCAGCTGTGAAGATACCGCAATTACCGTTCAGCTTGTACTTAAAAGTTGTATCGCCAGTATATGCAGCACACGATGTAGAGTTGTTGGTACGAGAACCATCTGTAAATAAGATTTTGTTAAACTGATAGTTACTCAGTTCAACAAGAAAGGCTTGTGAAATCTCTTGTGGGGAACTATTCTTGGAGAGTTTCAACATTTTGCAATTGATGTGTGGAGGTGATAGAGCCCACGGGGCTAGCTTTCCCCTTTGAGTATTTGTTGTCTGGTGTTGTACCAATTCGGAGACAACATTTCTCATTCTGTTCCACAACGGCAGAGAGGGATTTTTCAGCCTCCTATACTTGTTGTCGTTTATTCTTTGGAATAATGAGCCGTAAACTGGGTTTTCTGGTTGCGTGTATATTTTTGTTATATACTTGGCCCCTTGTTTTTGGCGACGATATGTAAGTGGATGGATTCCGGCTTCGCCTCAGATACTGTATACTGGACTTGTTCTGAAGGCTCCAGTATACCAAATCCGTATACCAGCATGATGGAGTGCATCTAGTCTTTTAACCGTATTATGGGAGGCAGATGCATATATAAAGCTGCCATAGTCTATTTTACTTAAGATAATTGCCTCATAAATGCGGAGCATGGTTTTCCTGTCTGATCTCCATCTGGTCCCTAGTTTTTTCAGTAGCTTCATTCTATTAATGGTTTTTATTTGTAATTGCTCTATATGGGTTGACCAAATTAGCTTGCTGTCCATTTGGAGACCTAAGAATCGGACGTTGTTGGTGCACAACAACGGGACATTACTTAGAACTATTTGTGGTGGAATCCCGGGGTTTCTGCGTCGGCTAAAATGTACACAGCATGTCTTACTTGTTGAAAATTTGAAGCCAGTCCTCTGAGACCATAGTGCTAATTTATTCACAATGTTTTGTAGGCAAATCTTAATCAACTGGAGATCGGGTGATTTACAAAATGTGGCAAAATCGTCGGCAAATAAATAACCACTGACGTTTTGCGTTAAACAGTCAGTGATTATTCGTATTGCAATAGAAAACAAGGTCGTGCTTAATACAGAGCCTTGAGGCACACCGCTGTTAATATATGTTCTATTGGAAGTAGTTCCACCAATCATCATTCTGTAGGATCTAGTTCCGAGAAATCCTTTGATGAAATTTGCAAGATTTCCTTTTATTCCTCATTGGTGCAGCTGTTTTAGAATGTTGTTTTCCACTACTGTGTCAAAAGCGTTTTGGATGTCAAAGAATATACCCACTGAGTGTTCCTTGTCGACAAAAGCATCCTGAATGTCCGTTGTAATTCTAACAAGATTGTCAATTGTCGAGCGATTTTTACGAAAACCACACTGCAAATTGTCTTGTACATTTTTGTCCTCTAGTAGTAATTCGTTTATTGACCAGTCTTTCTAAGATTTTACAAACACAATTAGTTAATGAAATTGGGCGGTAACTAGCCACGTCAATTTTGGGCTTGCCAACTTTCAAGATTGGAATGATTATGGAATCTTTCCATTGGATGGGAAAAAAACCACTGTTCCATATTTTGTTGTATAAGATAAGTATTTTGTCTAGTGATTCGTCAGACAAATGTTTTACCATTTCACATGTTAGGTCATCAGGACCTGGTGATTTTCCCTTAAGTCATTGAGGGTGGTTTTGAGTTCCCTCATAGTCAAGGGCATGTTATATAATTCATTATTATTAGATGCAAAATCAAATTGGTCGTCTTTGGTTGAGGTGGATAGGATTTCAAGGCCGACATCTTGTTTAGAGAAAAAAGCCGCAAATTCATTTGCTACAATTTGCTCGTTACAAATAATGTTACCTCCAATTTTTAACTGAATGGGCTGCAGAGTCTTTTTTCCTTCGATGGCTCTAACCTTATTCCATACTAAAAGAATAGAAGATGGTGTCGTCGAATTGATAGAAGAGACATATTGTTGCCAGGATGTTGTTTTATGGAAGCAAATTATTCTTTTGCATGTAGCTTTTGCTTTTTTGTATTCAATCAGGTTCAGGAGGGTCATATTTCTTTTGAAAACTCTGTACGCTTTTCTCTTCTTTTTGACAGCTTCTCTACAATCTGTATTGAACCAAGGGACTGGCTGGCGTTTAGGTGTGGATGAAGTTTTGAGGATGTAGCGTTCAGCAGCATATCGTATCCTCGAGGTTATTTGTGAACAAATCTCTTCTACATCGTCCGGGAGGTCTGAAGAGAAATTCACACTAGCCGTAAATTGCTGCCAGTTTGCTCTTTCATGAACCCAGGTTGATCTTTTGCTAGTGTGTGATAATCGTTTGTTAATATTAATAATTACTGGATAGTGATCACTGGAATATTGATCAGTTATAACATTCCAGTGGGCATCTAGGAGTAGGCTACTAGAACAAAAAGCCAATTGATCCACTTCAATCAGACTTTCGTCCTGGTTTCTCCACACTATCAGCCCTTACAAAATCACCACTGACATACATACAGCCATGGACAACAAACAACTAACTGTGCATATCCTACTTGACTTTTCTAAAGCTTTCGACTCCTTGGACTATTCTGTCTTTTTTGCCAAACTAAAATCATTGCCCTGTTCCAACACCTCTATTCTATGGTTCCAATACTTCCTCTCTGATAGATCCCAAGCGGTTTCCATACCCAATGAACTCTTTTCTGATTCCTCACTCTGTCCTCAGGTATGGCACAGGGCTCAAACATCACTTCTCTCCTTTTCAACTGCTACATCAAAAATCTTCCTGAATCTGTTCACCACTGTTCCTACCGTCTACTTGTCGCTATTATTTAGGTTCACTAGTATTCAGTAAGACCTAGATAGAATCACTGCCTGGGAAAAGCTGAATAAACTGGAATTGAACGCAATGAAAACCCAGGCCATTGTTCTAGGTTCCAATTCCCTCCTTACGGCTATTCCCACCCTCCCAACATTAATCCTAAGCGATCACCCCATCAGTTTCAACTCCTTTATCAAAAACATAGGCATTACTTTTGATCAAAACCTTTTCTGGAAATCCCACATCACTCAAATATCCTGACGGTCAATCAGTTCCGTGAAGTTATTCCATCGATCTCGGCATATCCTTACACAATCTACCCGCAAGCTTCTCGTATCATCCCTTATCTTCTCCCATTTTAACTACTGTAGTGTTGTATACGCAGGTCTTTCGAAAATGCTTTAGGGAGGTTTAAACCGAATAATGAGCTGATGTCTGAGATTTTTCCTTAGTACTCAGAGGCGATCCCGCGTGTCACATCACTACGATGAGTTAAAGTGGCTATTCCCTCCCATTGTGGACAATATTTTCTTAGTGCTTTTCTGTACCAATCTATTAACTCGCAACACCCTTCATATATCTACAGCCTCCTCCAATTATAATCCTCTGTCCAGAACCACAAAACAAGATCCCGCCTTTCCGAACTCTGCACTCATTCCCACAGAACCAAAGCATTCGAGCGTTCTTTTCTCGCCCGCTCCACCACATTGTGGAACTCTATCCCTCCTTTCATCCGCCATGCTTCTTCAGTGACTTCATTTAAATTCTTGCTGTTCATGTCATTTGGCGTCCTTTGTTAAATAAATTAATTTAATACTTTAAAAAAAGGTAAAGTGTGAAATAAATGTTGAAATCGCGCATTACACTCTCTAGTGGTTATTTATAGTAACTAAAGCTTCAATTAAGAGACGTAAAAAGATATAGAGTGCGTTCTACTTGTTCTTCCCCCACCTATTGTTCTGATTAATGCATTGCTTCTGTGTGCTGCTTCCGGCCTGACTAGATGTGTTTTACTTTTTGTTCAAGGCACTTGCCTTCCGTGTTAGTTCAAGGCATTTTTTCATTTATGGTTTTCATACACGTCTTATGTACAGTTCACTTGCTAATAAGTGTAAATTCATCCGGAAGATTTCTCAACCATCAGGTTCCACATCTAGAAAGGTGGCCCAAGATTTTTCTGTGCATTCGGGGATTCAGAGAGGTTTTATCGACGAAACTATCAGACCTACGTCTTTGGTAAGTCAATTAAATTTAAGTGGTTTAGATTTCTTCTTATTATTTCCTCTATTATTGCGAACTCTTTTTCAAATTATACTATATACAGTCCTACCAAGAGCGTAATTTAATTCAGACGAAATCACGTTTCGATCTGAATTAGAAAAAATAGTTATCCTACGAACTTTGATTCAACATTTTGGTTCTCGAGGGCCGGATTAAATTCTTAAAACTTGTTCAAATGTTTATTTTGTTTCCTATTTTTTTAAGTTATGGTGAATTCTTGGTCTTACATACCAAAATTTGCTTTTTCATCATCTTGAGAAAGTATTCGCAATTTTAGAGAGTTTGAATTTCCAAGAGAGTAATTTAATTCAAACGAAATCACGTTTCGATTTGAATTAGAAAAAAGAATTAACCTACGAACTTTGATTCAATACTTGATTTTCCAACATCTTTTGACATCCCAAAAAGATTTTCTCTAAGTAGGTCAATCATCTGGTTAAATCAATTAGTATTGAATGATCAATTACGTTGTCTACGCGTTTTTGTTTTTTTTCCCCAAAGAAGATATAAACTTTCAAAAAACTTAACACGATGAAATCCCAATCATTTATTTTATTTAATAACTGTTGTTATCTCATTTCCTCTTTTTTTATAATTCTTATGTTTTTGTCACTTTAAATACTTCATGATTTGTATTATTATGTAGCCTTCTGGCCATATACATATATGGCCAGATGTATCATGTTTATTTTTCTATTCATAATTGTTATTCTAAAGGGGCATGGCCCCAGAGTAAAATTAGTTTTCTATTTTATTCTATTCTATTCAACAATACTTTCAATCAAGCTTGCGCTTGTAACAAAAGCAACATGTTATATCAATAATAAAACTTGTTTATATAACATAGTCTCTATATAACAATCATAAAAATAGTCTCGACTGAGGACAGAAGAACGTGGATGAGGGATTTATTATCATAGGAAATTAAATCAAACCAGGGGAGAGCCACCACCCACCATCAAACCACTGGGTACTGTTCTTCTTCACCCCTATCATGCCATTTTGTTTTATTTTACTGACAGCCAACCTATCAATTGTCAATTGTTTGTACTTGACAGGTGTGGATAAATAGAGGAAATAATGTCCATATGGCCATAACTAGCTTATGAATTTGACTGCCACATAAAGTTTCGTGAAAGATCATTTTAAATAAATAATTTAATTATTTTTTTACTCGTATGTAAGTTACTCGTACATCCAAAATTTCAGATGTTTAACTTCAAAACTGACGGATTCTATACAACCTTTGAACCCCTATTATGTTAAAGGGGATAAACCCTTGGAGTGGAATTATCCAAATTTCTTTCTTAAACTATACAAAGAACCTATCTACAAATTTCAAGATGCTAAGTTTCTGATTTGCCTTTAATTATGCACTATAACGGGGGGGGGGACACATGCCCCCGTGCCCCCACATAAATCTGCCCTTGTTGTAGCCTATGATGTATAACCTATTTTACTTAATAAGTTTCATCCAAATCCGTTCAGTAGTTTTTGCGTGAATGAATAACATAAATATAAAACTTTTGCATTTATAATATTAGTAGGATATCAAAACAATAGTTTTACTCATGTTCTTTCTGTTATTTTAACCAGTATTATCATTTGATTTGCCTTTCATTATGTACTATAATTGATTCTCCACAATACCTAAAAAACTGGAGAGGGGGGGGGGGACTTGCCCCCGTGCGACCCTCCCTCTAAATCAACGCTTGTTATAGCCTATGTGTTATTCTGATGTATAACTTATATTATTGTAAAGTTTCATCCAAATCCGTTTAGTAGTTTTTGGGTGAAAGAGAGACAAACATACAAACTTTCACATTTATAATATTAGTAGGATACATGAGAGGTTCATAAACCATCCCTCCCTAGCAATAAACGGATTGGGCGGGAATGTAAATTGGAGTCCGCTTAGTCGAGGTTAGGTTTTATTGTTTATAGACGCACAACATCCATGGTTATCATCAGCGTCTTTCCTCTTTTGGTTCAATATTGATTTCATTATTATTATTCATTATTCTTTTGGTTTAACATATATTTTAACTTCACATATGATCATTATTTCCTACTGAACATATTATTTTGCTTAAGAAAAGTAGGACTGCCCCCTAAATGAATCATATTTTCATGGCTTGGAGATTGATAGAGAAACACCGAATATCCTGGGTGATAACAAAACAAATATTGATAAAGTTCTAACATTTTATTTTACAATTTATTTCCTCTATATATCCACACCTGTCAAGTACAAACAATTGACAATCGGCAGGTTGGCTGTCAGTAAAATAAAACAAAATGGCATGATAAGGGTGAAGAAGAACAGTACCCAGTTGTTTGATGGTTGGTGGTCTCCCCTGGTTTGATTTAATTTTCTATGATAACAAATCCCTCATCCACGTTCTTCTGTCCTCAGTCGAGACTATTTGTTTTATCAATGGATTTGGTCAACCATTGGTATTTTTAAGTCAACATGTTAAGTTTTATTATTGACATAGCATGTTGCTTTTGTGACAAGCTTGATTGAAAGTATTGTTGAATAGAATGGAATAAAATAGAAAACTAACTTTATTCTGGGGCCAAGTCCCTTTAGAATAACAAATATGAACAAAAAATTAACATGATACATCTGGCCATATATGTATTAGCGAAAGCCGTTATTGCAGAGAGGGAGTCCGTGAAAATTACGAAATTCCTTTCTTGACGTTGCATAATATGATATAGTGCTGCTTTCATTGCGTAATATTCTGCGGTGAAATTACTGATTGTGTGTGGAAGCCTGCATTTAATTATAGTAAAACCGAAAATTATAGAACATCCAACGCTATGGTTTGATTTGGACCCATCTGTATAAATGTGCTGGCCATTTCAGTATTTGTCAACGATTTTTTTAAAAAAATAAAAGATGTTTGTGCTATTCTTCTTGTATGTTTTCGAGCCTTAAATCTATCGATGGTAGTATTAAGGTCCAAGCTGGGTAGATGTTTTCATCTGTGCTTGTTTGAAAACTCTTGATTTCTTCAATATAGTTTCTTGCTTTGAAAAATATGTTTCCATGCTGGATTATTATCTTTGAATTTTAATCTTCCAATGTGGTGAATTGGTGACAAATAGCGGAGCTAGACCGGCTTCTACGCATTGACTGTTTACAGGGCTAGATCTGAATGCAACTGGTGCAAGATGGATTCCCGCATTGTGGACTGAGTCTAAAGTGGAAAGCTGTTTGAGGTTTGCTGATGAGTAGACAAAACTGCCATAATCCAATTTATAATAATATCCAGCACAACAACAACTCGTCACCGTGTCTGGGCCACTTCCAGCATACTCCACCAGTCAGCTCTATCCTGCGCAGCATCTCTCCAGTTTCTAGCATTAAGAAGGGTACGTGCATCCTCCGCTACAGCTTTCATCCCCCTCACCTTTGGTCTCCCTACTCTCTGTGTGTCATGAATTCCCTCTGTGAGAATCTCCTTGGGAATCGGAGGGTCCTCCATCCGTGGCACGTGACCTGCCCACCGCAGTTGGCCAAGTTTGATTGTTCTGACAATATCTGAGGTCTTATAGAGATCATATATCTCCCTATTGTATCGCTTTCTCCATATTCCTCCAATTTTTATTGGACCGAAGATCTTCCTCAGGATCATCCTCTCGAAGATTAAGCGCCTTTTCTCGTCTGTCTTTGTAAGAGCCCAGGCCTCTGGGCAATACGTGAGCGCAGGTCGCAGGGTATTAAAGATCAGCAGCTGTGTCTGCCCAGAAGGAACTTGCTAGTTAGTTGCTTCCTTAGGCTATAATAGCATTTATTAGCAGAATTAATTCTTCTTCTTATCTCCTGAGACATGTCATTTTGTGAGTTAATTTCTGCTCCTAAATAGACGAAGCTGTCAACGCAATCGAATCGGTACAACGGAAATGATGTGTCTGAGACACATTGGCAACACTGATATCTGGACAACACTGGGAGATAGGAAAACCTGTTGTAACCTACCACAGAAATGATTATTACAGTGTTAGGAATCAATTGTTTGTAGTTCAATTATTTTGTATTAATGTACTTTAAAGTTTTAATAAATAGTTACATGTTTGAGAATTGAAGTGTTCTTTTATCAAATACCAAAATACACGAAAGTGGCGACGAGGATAAAGAAAACATTAATAAACATACCGAATTCTAGTAAGTCGCAAGCAGAAACTGAAATGAAACCAAGTAAGCTAAATTTCTATCATATAGAATCTTTTGATTCATCATTAATTAAGTGGGACACGTGGCGCATTAAATTTCAAGCGTGTTTACAAATTTCAAACATTAAAGATAGTAAATTAAAAGTGGCATTGTTGATTAGCAACCTAAATGGAGAGGCATTAGAAACTTTAATTAATATATGTAAGCCTAAAAATCCTTCCGATTTTGATGTTGATGAATTACTCAAAAAATTAGACGAAAATTTCAAGGACGTGTCGAAACGAAATTACTGAAAAGAAAAGTTGGAGTACAAACGGTCAAACAAATTTCCCTCACACATGTACAAAAAATACTACTAAAAATAAAAACAAATTTAAATGCAGAAACTGCGGTTCTACACATGGAATAAACGAATGTGCTGCATATGGAAAAGAGTGTTATTTTTGCAAAAAATTAAACCACTTCGCAAAAAATTTAAAATTAAAAATATCAACTCAAATAACCAGACAGAAAGAATCAGAATTTTGGTAAACATAAATGGTCAAACTAAACCTACAGAATTTGAACTAGATTGTGGTTCAAAATACACAATATTATCAAAAAATTCTTGGATTGCCTGTAATAAATTTCCGCTTAAAAATTCAAATGTGATATTACATAGCTATTCAGGGCATAAAATCCAAGTTTTGGGAGAAGCTATAGTTGAGGCTAATTGGAGAGGTGTAACTAAGAAATTACCAATTGTTGTAGCAAAAGCACCTAATGGGAAGAATTTATTAGGGTTGAATTGGAACAAGCCTCTGTTAAATTTACACTTAGACAAATTAAACTGCTTTTCTGTCTCAGAAGAACAGAAAACAGAAATAAATATGCCTCGGAATGATACAAAACTTCAACAGATATTAAATAAGTTCCCAAAGATTTTTCAAGATGGTATTGGTCACTGCAAAGACATGCAAGTAAAACTTAGACTGAAAGAAAACGTAACTCCAGTTTTTTGTCGTGCCAGAGTGGTTCCATTCGCCTTACGCGAACCACTAAAATGTGAACTCGATAGATTGGAAGCTCTGGGCATAGTAAAGTCCATTAGATATTCAGAGTATGCTGCACCTATTGTTGTGGTTAGGAAACCAAACAATAAAATTCGCATATGTGCAGATTTTTCAACCGGATTGAACGAGAGGCTAGAAGATTATCAATACCCACTTCCAGTAATTGAAGAACTTTTCACCAAAGTCAATGGAGCTGAGGTATTCTCAAAATTAGACATCTCAGAAGCATACTACTCACTTCCACTAGATGAAGAAACAAAAAAATTACTTGTAATCAATACTCCTTTTGGACTTTATAGTTTCCAGCGCCTACCCTTTGGAATAAATTCAGGTCCAATGATTTACCAAGAGAAAATGGAAATCATTTTACAAGGAATAGACGGTGTCGCTTGTCTGATGGATGACATAATAATATCAGGAAATGAAGAACAACACCTTGAGAGGCTTCATTTAGTGCTCGAGAGACTTCAAACTGCAGGTCTAAGACTAAACAAATCCAAGTGCAAATTTTTAAGGACTAGAGTGGAATACTTAGGCTACATTATTGAGAAATCAGGTCTCCGCCCTTCACCAAATAAAATAAAAGCTCTACAACAAATGCCTGAACCAACTAATGTAAAAGAAGTAGAAGCCTTTATAGGTATGATTAATTACTACGGAAAATTTATAAAAAAACTTCAGTGACATCTGCGCACCCTTAAATCGGCTGAGAAAAAAAGATACACCCTTTATATGGGACCCAACCTGCCAAGAAACTTTTAAAATATTAACAACAGCATTAACAGAAGACAGTATTCTTACGCACTACGATCCAAAATTGCCTTTGGTTTTGGCAGCAGATGCAAGCTCGAGAGGAGTGGGAATAAGTCTTTTACACCGATTCCCAGACTGAACTGAACGACCAATTATGTACGGGTCCAAAACGCTAAATTCTGCTGAACAAAACTACTCACAGATAGAAAGAGAGGGACTTGCCATTATATAAGGAATAAAAAAAATTCACAAATTCTTATGGGGTCGGAATTTCATATTACAAACAGATTGTCGCCCTCTAATGCACATTCTGCGTTCCAAGAAAGGAATACCACAAACTGCAGCAAACAGACTCCAAAGGTGGAGCCTCTTACTTATGAATTATACATTCACTGTGGAATATGTACCCACGGCAAAATTTGGTAAAGTTGATGGACTAAGCCGCCTGCCTATTACTCAAGTAGAACAGACGGACTTTGCTTTTGAGGAAGTTGTCTCAAAAATATTTGACGAAAACATTAACTCCCTACCAATTCAAAGCAAAGAAATTGCAAGGGAAACCTCAAAGGACCCTCTCCTTATGAAAGTTCATAACTTTATACTAACTGGATGGCCTGGAAAATGCGATGAACATCTTCTACCTTACTTCAGAAAAAGACAAGAACTAACTACACATGATGGGTGTATACTCTGGGGAATTCGAGTCATCATTCCCCCAACATTTAAAAAACAACTAATTTCTTCACTTCACGAAACCCACATCGGGATTGTAAGGACTAAAGCATTGGCCCGAGGTAAGTTGTGGTGGCCAAAGTTAGACCAAGACATTGAAGAAAAGATTAAGCCCTGCGAAATATGCAACAAATATGCCAACCAGGAACCTTCTGAATGCATACCATGGCCAGCATCTGGACACCCTTGGGACCGAATTCATCTGGACTTTGCAGGTCCCTTTTAGGGGAAAATGTTATTGCTTGTGGTAGATGCTTTTTCTTAATGGTATTTATAGTCAATGACATGACTGCTAAAAAAACAATTTACTTAATAAAATCACAGCTGCTGACTCGGTATGGCCTTCCTAGGACTATAGTCACAGACGATCAAACTACATTCACATCGTCAGAGTTCAAACAATTCTGCGATAACTTTGGAATTAAACATATTGTATTGACTCCAAGCTATCACCCTCAATCTAACGGGCAGGTTGAGAGATATGTACAGACAACCAAACAGAATCTTCGGAAATTAATGGAAACTGGAAAAGACATAAGCCAGGAATTATGCAACTTCTTGTTCCAATTTCGTTCTACCCTTGTTGCTTCGGGAATAAGTCCAGCTGAGCTGTTTTTGCGTCGACAACTCCGAACAAAATTAGACGTTTTGAATCCACTCAAAACACACACACAACCAAAATACACAGCACCTTCAAAGAAATTCTTCACAGGAAGACAACCAGTTTGGGTGAGAGAAGGGACAGGGACAACTTGGAAGAAGGGACGTATCAACCAAAGTTGTGGGAGGAACACACACATTTTGGAGTCTGGTGAGAGAAAGCACAACTCCCAGCTGAGGCCCTTCATGACTCCGAAATTGCTGTCCCCCAATCCAGAAAAAACAAGTCCTCAAACTTCATCGGGTGGTTCTCCACCAAACTTCAAGACACCCAGGTCTGAGGAATCTCAGCCAGCCACCACCACAAGACCAAGGAGAGACCGCAGGCCACCCAAGAGGCTTACCTGCTCACCATTTTAGAGGGGAAGAGTGATGTGTCTGAGACACATTGGCAACACTGATATCTGGACAACACTGGGAGATAGGAAAACCTGTTGTAACCTACCACAGAAATGATTATTACAGTGTTAGGAATCAATTGTTTGTAGTTAAATTATTTTGTATTAATGTACTTTAAAGTTTTAATAAATAGTTACATGTTTGAGAATTGAAGTGTTCTTTTATCAAATACCAAAATACACGAAAGGAAATAATCCTCTTTTTCCTGGGTTTCCTCCTATTCGCATATACTTGGTCTTCTGTATGTTGACATTAAACCCAAGTTTCTTGGCTGCCTCTTCCAGTGCTAAGAAAGCTTCCCTCAGCGCCCTTTTGGATCTTGGCATAATATCAAAGTTATCGGCATACCCCATGATTTGGACGAGTCTGTTGAACACGGTACCATCTACCTGAATTCCGTTATTTCTTATGGCCATTTCTGCTCCAAGGTTGAATAGTAGGCAGGTTAGGGCATCTACTTGTCTCACTCCCGTATTTGTATGGAATTGTTGCGAGAGATCTGATTCGACTTTCACAAGACATTTTGATCCTTGCATAATCGTTTTCACAAGATGAATGATCTTCTGGGGTGTACTAAGATCTTTTAGGACTTGATGTAATTCATTGCGGTCCATGCTATCGTGGGCTGCTTTAAAATCTATATATATAGGTGGTGTGTGACTACCTTGTACTCTTTGCATTTCTCCAAAATTATCCTTAGTGAGAATATCTGGTCCACCGTAGACTGCCCTATTCTAAAACCAGTTTGATAATTCCCCAGCTCTATCTCTGCATGTGGTGAGAGCCTTGCAAATATAATGTTCGAAAGAACCTAATATGCGCAAGATAGAAAGGGCGATTCTTCGGTAATTCTCACAATCTATCTTCTCTCCCTTTTTATGGATCGGACAAATTATTGCCTTACTCCATTCAATAGGGCATCCGCTCCTCTTTCCATATGTTGAGGATGAGGTTCTGTAGTGCTTTCTTTAATTCTCTCCGCCATACTTCAAGAGCTCTGACTGAATACTATCCAATCCGGGAGCTTTATTACTTTTTGGTTTGGCAATGGCGTCATCGAGCTCATCGTCATCTAGGGGTTCTGCATACTCCACAGGCACTATGTTCGAATGTGGGTTCTTCCCTACTCAGGGATTTTTTTTTTTTAAGAATCTCACCCATCTCTCAAGAACCTCATCTGTTTGGGTGAGGATGGTTCCATCTTCATTCTTCGGTCTTCCAGTCCGATTCCGGCGGTTGCTTGTCACTGGCATTCTGGTTGGATTCTTGCAATGCACAGGTAGTGAGTGGTCTGTATACATGTTTGCCTCCCTGTATGATCTTAGGCATCTTCCTAGGTGTGTCTGAAGCATTTGACAGAGTATGGTGGCCTAGAGAGTGAACATGGGGTGTCCCCAGGGCTCAGTGCTGGGACTACAAATATGGAAGATAGTTTTTGATGAGTGTGTGAGAAGAGTAAATGAGAGTGGGAAAAAGATAATTGCCTTTTCAGACGATGGGGTGATTCTAATAGAGAGAAGCGCTAAGGAGGCAATGGGTGTATTTGAGTAATGGATGAGTGAGAACAAGATGGTCTTGTCAATTGATAAGACAGTGAGCATGATGATGAAAGGAATTATAAGAGGTAGAGGTCTTTGTGTGAAAGGGGGAATGGGAGGTAATGGTAATGGTAATGGGGGAGGGTTTGAAACAGGTGCAGAGAGTGAGATATCTGGGTGTGATATCTGAAGAGCGAATGAGGATCAACTCATGTGAAAGAGTGGGGAAAGTGTTTAATGATGTACTAGGCAGGTAGAGAAAATGGAGTCAGGATGAGAGGACGATTTATGGATCTCCTCTATAGCGGGCTGTTCCTGGTGATAGTGGCGTAAGCAGCCGGAGCTTGAGGTGACAAGTTAACTGTATGGACTAGAAAGTGATTGAGGAATGGACAAAGGAAAGTACTTCTTAGAATGACGCAGGCATACAGAACTATATCGCAGGACGCATTTGAGTGGGGTTCACCACTGGAGGTACTATTTTCGGGAATTTTATTCTGTTTTTTACGTTTATTTATTAAAATCTTTCTGGAACTATGGTGTGGCCCGGTGCACTTCCATCCATATATGAACTCTCTGAAGCTTGTTTAGTTCTCATACTTCACAAGCTCAGGGAATGCGTCCTCCGTTATCCTACAATCCCGGTTTTCCTGGACAACCTCACGCGCATGGTGTCATATGTGGTGCATGATGCTACTACATGATCTGCAGTTTCCGGAACTCCACAGCTGGAGCAGTTGGGATCCAGATCATATCCATGCTGGCTTAGCTTCCATCTAAAGCCCCGTGAGGATCTGTGACATCCAGTAGTCAGGGAGGACCCACTTGGCTTCTATTCTTGCCTCAATGGTGAGGAAGTACTTCCTTACTGTACCTCCTTTTTCGCTTGTCACCCACCGCTGGTTCCATGCCATCAGTGAGTCCTTCCTGAGCTCCTCTGTCCATTTATTCGGGTTTTCCAAGATCCTCACTTGTATTCGTTCCGGAAGAGCTGCCAAGCCTTTTTTCTTCACTTCATACTTTATAGCATCTTCTTCCAGAAGGAAGTCTACAGGCATACCTCCAGCCAGGATCCGCACCGCCTCGTGTGATGTTTTCCTATACGCCTTGGTCACTCGCAGCAGAGCCGTTCTCTGCGCCGTTGCCAGCTTTCTTCTTTGCCGCTGTGAGAGGTTTCTGTTCCAAAAAGGAGACGCGTACCTCAGGATACCCAGGGTGACTCCTTTGTAGATTTTCATGCTGATTGGGTACCTGAGGCCCCAAAAGGCGCCGCCTATCTGACTGAGGCCGTTCATCGTCCGGCTCACCCTCGTCGCCAGGTGCTCCAAGTGAGGGGCAAATTTCTTCATCCATGATCCATGAATCATCCAAATTTCTTCCTAGCCTGATTCCTAGCCTGACCACCTCACTTGCCCTGATTCTGTGTTCGTGTACGTTGAAGCTGATAGGGTGAACCCCCCTCTTAAGAGAACGGCCTGAGATTTGGCGGTTGCCATCTTCAGCGTCTTCCTCTCCCACCAGCCTCTTACCAAGCTGGCACATCTCTCGGCCACCGCCGAAATCCCGGCTCTGCTGTTCGAATAGACAATCGCGGCGAGGTCGTCCACGTATGTCGTGGCAGAGAACCGCTCATCTTCCAAAACGCCGAGCAAATCGTCGAATACCAGCTTCCACAGGGCCGGCCCCAAGACTGAACCTTGTGGGCATCCCCGCTCCACACCGTCCACGTGCCTGTGGTAGCTACCCCGTACCGTCCGTACCGTACCAGGGCGTAGATATTGCTCGGCGCTTCGTGTCTCTGGAGCTGCTGCAGGACGCTCGGCCACCACAAACTTGTCGTAGGCGGATGAAATGTCAAAGAGGAGTAACATGACATACTTCTCCGCTCTCGCTTCAGCGTCGTTGCGTACCTGCAGGAGCGCGTCGGTGGTTCCTCTGCCTTTGGTCGATCCGCACTGCGTGGGTGACTGGCCCTGCTGAGTGTGGGTCGCAGGCTGGTCACCATGAGGCTCTCCAGGACTTTACTCACCACAGGGAGGAGGCAGATAGGCCTGTAGGAGCTGCGTTTTGAAAAAAGGAGACATTTGGTTTTTTCGGTTGAAAATTTCAATCCATATTGAGCGGACCACGTTTCTAATTTTGAAAGACAATTTTGTATCGTTATTTTCATTCTATTTTGGTTTCAGAAAGGTAGTAAGAGGGCTACATCGTCGAAACAAAGAAAGGTCTTAATAGATTTGGGTCTTATGTCGGTTTACCTCCGAAATTGACCAGCACTTCAAGTTCAAAGGCTACCATGAATTTTTTAAAAATTTATTTAGCAGTAACCACGTCCGAAAGGACAAAAGTTCAGGATTTAAACCTTAGCGTTTATCCAGAATCGTCAAATAAACAGGATTAGTTACCGATAATTTTACTAATTTCTGATAGCAAACTTATAAATAAAGAAATGTTATCTTTACGATAGATATTGTAGGGAAGATCGCAATTCAAAAGCTTAAATTTGATAAATAGCAGCAGATAAGATAAATAAGTCAAAGTTGTATCAACCATAAAATTAAATTAGATTAATTAAATAGATTAGATTAAACAAGATAACATCTTTAAATAAGTGTTCGAAAATAATTCTAAAAATGGAAAGAGATTGTGTGTCACTAAATAAACGAATAGTCGAAAAAAATACTCTTTTTTTTTTTTTTTTACCTAATGGTAGAGACAGTACTGTATCTTGAACAACGGTTGTGCAGAAATTTGATTTGTCCTAGATCATGCTCAACCGCCAGATTTTCCTCCCTTTTTTGGGTACACACTTTATAGAGGCTGGGTAACCCCAATAGAATCCTAGATCCCTTAGGATCTCCTATCGCTGACGGATTAAATAAAAGTCTGTCAGCGAGCGGGATTTGAACCTTTCGGCAGTGAAACTCAGCGCTCTACAACTGAGCCACTCTGCTTCCTTATGGTTCACGACATTTGTATACTATTTTTATTATACTATTTTTATTAAATCTATTCATTCTTATAATTTATAAAATACATTACCAAATTTTTGCGAACTTCAAACAACTCTCTGATACTGATGGTGTTATTGCATCATAGTACCTATACATTTAAAAAAATTGTTGACAAATAAAAAAACAAATTATCAAAATAAGCTATAAACATTATTATGCTAGATTTAGATTTATTAAAAATGCATTTTTTCTTATTTATTACAAGTGAATTTAGTACCTTAGAAATTATTACTTGAATCATTGATCATGGATTGGAAAAGAAACCGCTCAGGCCTGAAGACGAGCGATATTTTTGAGATGCATAAGTTAAACAAACAGTGTTGCAGTATTCAACTGGCATGCAAGTAAATGAATATCTCCTTTATCTCATTTACCACAAAATAGTAATGTGACTTATAGAATCAATTATTTCGCTGGTTACCTTCGCAACAAAGGTAGGCGCAGAAGGTAGATTTTTTCGATGTGGGGGAGGTTAAGTTTTACCATTGTTTTTTATTGAAATGTATGCCAACAATCATTTTATAAATTTGTGATGTGCTTAAGAATTGTTTAAAAATGCGTTGCCAGGTGTTCAGTCGCTAATCAATGTATAAATTCAAATTTAAATCTCCCGTTCTCGTTCACAGTTGCTCATTGGCTAACGATGCAGGGACTATGTTTTCTGCCTTTAAAGGGACTTGTCCATCCACTCCATCGTCTAGCGCGTCTGTCTGTTCCGATCCATCCGCCAAGCTGGCATCATCTCTCCGCTCTTCTCGACTGAAGCTAACCTCGCCAGCCTTCATCGCCTTCACCCCCTTCAGCCCTAGATCCCCTAGCATCGGTCACGAGAAGTACGCCCTTGATGATATCGCCGAGAACGCTTGGTTACCCGGGACTCTAGAAGCCAAAGAAACGAGTCCTTCGCTTCAGTTGTAAGTCCACTCTTTCACTCAATTCGTAAGAGGAGCTGTTCACCGTTCACCATCACCTCAATGACAATATTTAAGTCACGCCTGAGAAATAAAGACTCTATAGTCCATCGCCATGTGGCCCTGTCGCCACCGTTAATATTTGTTTATGTTATGTTCATAAGACTTCATTTCGAATTAATAATTAATTTAATAGTTCCCTTTCATAATACTATTCCAAATCATTTTCTTCTGTAAAGACTCATTATTCCTTTTGTAGATATCTATAAGCGATATTTCTTTATTTTCTTTATTAGTAAAATTGCTTAACCTCATGTTTGTATTTAGATTTAATAAACCACATGTTTCAGTATCTGGCCTAATTCTTTTAAAAACACCCGACTCTATTTTACTAATATATTTTATTATTTCTTATCTTATTCAGTCTAATCACGCACTAACACCAGGAGATCATAATTAAAAATCTAGTTGATTTAACTTGTCTACCCTAAGTGTTTCTTATGCTATTGCGTAACAACAAACAAATCTATGACTTACCATAAATGATTTTTACTACATGTATGAGATGAAAATAGTTGACTGGATGATCTAATGTAAAGGAGATAGTTGGGGGGTGCAGTCATAAGAACTATCTCCACAGTTCTTACACAGAAAAGTATTGAACTTATATTATATGCCGACGTTTCTACCTACAGTGTAGGTCATCTTCAGGGCTAACAGAGAAACAAACAGAACAGAAAATATAAAAAATGTACAGTAACAATGATATGGTGACAAGTAATGTAGAAAAATAAAATAGTGGCAGTTATGAAGATAGAAGATAACGAATATTAAAAAAGAGCCAGATTATAATAAAATAAGATATAGACAGATTTAAAAAATTAATGATAATGAAGAGGAATTAAAATAGTGACAGATATAATAAAATTAAGATAAAGACAAATATAGCAAAATTGTTGAAATAGTGACAGCTGTAATTATTGAAATAGTGTCAGATATAATAAAATTAAGATAAAGACAGATCTAACAAAATTATTGATAATGAAAAGCAAATGAAAATAATGACAGATATAATAAAGTAAGACAGATTTAATAAAATTAAAGAAAATGAGCAGAAATGATAAATTATAAATAACGAATATAAAATAAAAAATAGAAAATAAATGTACAGAATGGATAGTACAGTACAAAATAATAATATAAAGGAAAATAAAAAGGAGAAGTTAAACAAGAGAAACCGAAATGAGGATATTTACATATACAGAAAGGTTGGAATATGAAGAATAAAGAAAAACTAGTAAAATAAAGGTATAAAATGTATGATAACGGACTTGATAATGTATGATAACGGACTTGATGATGTTACATGTTACAGAAAAGTATGGAACTGTATTTACAATAACAAATGTGAATAATAGAAATACTATGGTACAGTAACAACAGTGTACAATGACTGTTTTGAAAAAAAGTTGATAGGATTAATGAATTTGAAAAGTTAAAATAAGTGAAGACTCTCGTACAGTAACATAACAACATAACAAATGTGAATAATAGAAATACTATTGTACAGTAACAACAGTGTACAATGACTGTTTTGAAAAAAAAAAGTTGATAGGATTAATGAATTTGAAAAGTTAAAATAAGTGAAAACTCTTGTACAGTAACAATAGTGTACAATGTCTGTTTGAAAAAAAGTAGATAGAATAAATGGATTTGAAAAATTAAAATTGGTGCTTAAAAATATGAATTTTTACTACACTTTGTTACAAATCACGACACACAAATTTAACGTGTGCTATTCCTTTTTAAATCAAATACGTGTTTTGTTTATGCTTCTCTCATGGCTAAAATATCGTAGTGTTCCTTTCCTTTTTTTGATTTAATTTCGGAGAAGCACTGCAATAACGAAAGTTGAGACTTCAAACGTTTTCGGTAACAGTCTTACCAAAACTTGTTATATTGATTTCGATACGACTATGGTTAACTGCAGGTTTACTTCATATTAAATTAGTTTGGAAATGTTTGAGAGAATTGTTGTTCCTACCTCAAGTGGTGACTTCCAGTAATTAATTAGTTTTCATCGTTTTGCTTGCAGACAGTTAGAAGTTTTTAATTTTTAAAAAGTGTCGATAGTTACCATCTATATATTGATAGGTCTTGCCTATCCATGGTCACTATCGATAGTCACTATATCAATGGATCTTTTTTACCCTCAAGTTTTGAAACTCTCGGAATACTGATATGTCTCTGTCCAGTGTCGAGTTCTTTTGAAATTAAACTTGGAATTACTAGAGCTTAAGGGTTCTCTTCTATATAACTTTGATGCCGCACCGGACATGTCATAATTTAATTCTCCGAAATTTATAATTACATTATGTTGGGCAGTACAGGTAGTCTCACACTTGTACAAACAAACCAAATTCGCTGTATTGAGCATTGTTTCTTCTAGGTTTTTATAACCTTAACTTCCTCTTTAATTAGGGATTTATTGTTATATTGTTTATTAATGTTTAAATAATTAGAATTATTTTATTTATAAGTTTTTAAAAAAATTACACATGTTGATAGTGGGTTCGATCGGCTATTGTTTACCTCGTCGATATCAAGCCAGTGTTGGCATGAGAGAGTGCACATTGTAAACAATAGTACAGTTGTTATTGTGGACTTGAACTAGACTAATTCGTTGCCCTCCTGCATTTGGGAATTAGTTCATTATAGTTTTGGTATCGTCGTCGCTTCGACCATAGCGAATCGACCTTGTCATTTTGTATGGACATTTCCGCTCGCCCCGCCGAATTAATTTAGTTTAATTAGTTTCTAATATCAAATTTTATTTTTTATTTTTTTTATTTTATGCATATAAAATGATTTTAATTTTTAATTTAATCAACGGTTTCATAAGGATGATATGAGATCTGATATATTGAATCAGAATTTATTTTCCCATATATATTTCGGGGCTCTTATGGAGAGGTCCTAATATCTTGCGAGAGCTCATACAATGGGGAGATCTCATTTTACTGTGACATGGCCCGATTCTGGGTATAGACAGGTAGTAGTTTCAGTTCATAGAGCTAAACAATATTGCCAATGAAATATTTTTTTATTTCTTTTTTTTATGGTTGTAAAGACTCGATCACTATATAGATGGAAATGTGAATATATTATAGTTATTAATTCCAGTATCATTATTATTATTTTTCGGGATACTAATCTTTATTTTTTTAATATAGCAGTGTTTCATTTTTTGAGGATATTTTGGGCTTATTTCTATATAAATTTTTCAATATGTGTCCTTGACTAAACCTTTTTCCACAAGCTAGCCCTTTTCAGGTGTCCACGAAGTCCAAAAGAGAAGCCGCTGGTGACAGTATTAATGGCTGAACCATAAAAACCTGTAAATATTTAGTTATGATGTTTAATTCAGATATAACAATTCTTGGATTATCTGAAGTAAGAAGAAAGGGAGAAAATATTCAATTAAGGAAAAGTGGTTATTTATTTTTTCAATATGGTCAGGTCAGTGGACATCGAGGTGTGGGATTCATGATTCGAAAAGACGTTAAAGATGATATCACGGAAATAAAAGGCGTCTCCGATAGAATTGATGTATTAAAAATGAAGATGGACGATAAGAAACTTGTTTTAATACAAGTATATGCGCCAACGAGTGCATCTTCGGAAGAAGTGCAAGATTTCTATCAATTCCTGAATGAAACAATCTCAACTATAAAATCCAATCACCAGAATTATTTGATTATTATGGGGGATTTCAACAGTCAAGTAGGAAGAAAGGCCTGTCCATAAGAGAACTGCGTTGCTCCATATGGGTACCCGAAATCGAGGAATAAACGAGACTAGTAAATTTCAGTATAGAAAAACAATTAAAAATCGTTAATACCTTTTTTAAGAAGCGAAAGGGAAAGAAATGGACCTGGTTGTCTCCAAATGGATTATATCGTAATGAAATAGACTACTTTCTATCTCCGAACCATACTATTTTTAAAAACATCGAAGCATCCCATCGATTTTCATTCCAGTCTGATCACAGAATCCTAAAAGCCACTATTTATCTACCCAGGCGTCCCTTCACCAAGAAAAAAAAGAGCGAAATACCAAGGAGTGTTACCGAAGAATTATTCATTGCGGAATTATCAAAATTATTAACTTCCGAAGAACTCAATTTTTCTGAAAACATTCAGACAACTTACAGCACCCTCGAAAAGGCAATTAAAATTGCAGCACTAAATTCTAAAACGACAAAAACCAATGTTGGCTTTAAACCTCCCGAAGAAACCCTGACATTAATCAATAAACGAGAAATTCTCAAACAAAAAAGAAATTAGTCAAAAGAAGAAAAAATAGAATACAATCTTGTATACAAACTTGTGAAATATAAACTTCGTTCTGACCTCGAAAGACATAACCAGGCAATTGTCGAAAATTTGATTCAAAAAAATACATCCCTTAAAAAGAGAATCTAAGAGTCTAAATTAAAGAATCCGAATTTTCATCAGATTTGAATCTTTTTTTCATGATAAAAGCGAACATATCCTGAACATTTTCTAAAATTTTTCGTTTGTCTCCGTCTTTGCCAATCGGATAATTGTTTGAATGACTGAGAACGAGATGGTATACTTGCTGCTGTTGATGATGACGATGAAGGTAGGTCCTTAACTAACATCTTCAGGAACAATGAAATCCAAATTCAACCAGTTTTCACGCTTCTCCAGAAAATAATTGATATTCCTGTGGGACGAAATCCAGCGAGAGTACAAGCTACCACTGAATTTTCTTAATTTTTCCCGTATGCAGAACTTTGCGGTATTTGAAATTTGTTCCAGTCCAAACGAATTAATCCATGCTTCCAATGCCAGGTCATAATCTTTAAAACTTATATGATTAAATTGAAAACATTGAAAAACTTGACGATTTGTTGTACGAACCATTGCACCATTATCACTATTATGGTTATAATGATAAGGATTATTAGGATAATTGAGTGTAAACAAACATTGGTAAACAAAAGAAGACTTGCGTAAAGTAGACGCCAATATCTACAGAAATTATTTTAAATTAATTCTCAAGGCCCAGAAAAGGAAAGAAAAACTCATTTTCTCGGAAAATAGCACTTAGTAGCAGAATCCGACTAATGGAAAAAAAACTTCAAACATTCTAGTTATTTACTGTGAAGGTAGTTTTTTGGGCGATTTTAAGCGATTTACGCAATTATTTATTTTAGTTTTATCCCCCAATTTTTACCAAAAATTCCCGACGTTTGAAATAATCCCAAGTTTTATTTGCCTAAAATATCTTATTATGGGTGAGTTGTTTTCCAGTAGGTGCACTATTAATTTAAGGCATTACCTCAAACAGTGGATTACTTTAAAATATGAGACTTTTTAGAAAAATTTATATTTCAATTCAGATTTTTTCATTTGATTTGATTTCACAATTAATTTATCTATGGATTTTGTTGAGAAGAAGTATAAAGTATAATTTAAGATCAAAATAAAGGACAAGTTAAGTTATTAGAGAATTGGTCCAATGTCCAACAAATGTGTTGATTCGTTCTACTGTGTGTCAGCGGATTGATTCAATAAAATAGGATGGCAAAAAAAAAACTGTAATTAGCTCTTAGAGGACTTTCAATTTCGTGATTTGAAGCTGTCAAGGTTGGTGAATAGAAAGAAAAGATTCTTGTAAATTTTCTCATTTTTACCGATTTCTAAAAGATATCCATTAAAAAGTGCTTCGAATAAATCACTGAGAATAAACGCTGATATCACTTCTGCTGGCTTGACTCTATAAGAAGTTGGACCCTTAATATGGCGGCAACAAAACGTGACGCCGTTTCAAAGCCACCATTCCTCAACCTTGACATCGGATATCAATCCACCAGTAACAGGTACTAAAGCAAAACGCATCGCGGGCAGATATAGATATAGTATAAAAAGTAAATATTTATAATATTATCTAAATAATATTACTTATATGTCCAAGATAAGATTTTTAAGTACCATATATGGGAGAGTACGTATGTCGTCATAACTAAATAATAATAAGCTTTATTTTTGTTTCCTCTTTCTTCTATGTACAATTTTTACACGGTTTTAAAAAGAAAAAAAGGCCCTTCTTTGGGCATAAGTCTCTCCCAATTTACCCCAGCTACGTCTGTTCCAAGCAGAACGGTGCCATAATACTCCGATAAAGATTTGTATGTTGTCCCACCATCTCGTAGCTGGTCTCCCTCTTCTCCTAGTGCGGTGTATTGAATACCAGTCCGTTGTTGCCTTAGCCCAATGTGTTGATCCCATTCTTGCAATGTGTCCAGCCCACTGCCATTTAAGATCAGATACTGTCTTGAGAATATCGCGCGTACCATTCAGCTTCCGTAGTTCTATCTTCTTTATTTTCTCCCTTCTACTTTTCCTTAACATACTTCGCTCCATTGCACGCTGAGTAATATCTCTAGCAATTTTATTTTAGTTCGAGAGATGTACCGTTAAAATTGGCATTAACCTGGTTAAAATATTTAATTAATGAGAAAAAAAATATAGACTAAAAATCTATTATTTTTAATATTTCCCTCGTCATTTTTAAGTTTTTTTTCTACATAAGAACTGTCTTTGCTTCATAACAAAAAATTTTAAAAAAACAATTAGCCGGAGTGGTCAAGCCGTTCTCGTGTTTTGCATTTAGTTTGGCGATTCACTTTAGTTATATAGATAACTAGCTTTTGCCTGCGGCTTCCCTCACGTGGAATTTGGTCTGCCACATAAAGTTTCGTGACAGATCATTTTAAATAAATAATTTAATTTATTGTGACTTTAAGTTACTTGTACATCCAAAATTTCAGATGGCTAACTTCAAAACTGACGGATTCCATACCATCATTGAACCCCTATATATTAAGGGAGAAACCTCTTGAGTTTCTGCTGTTCGTTGGCCGCTGGGGGTATTAGTCAATCAGGTTACAGTTTTATATAAATTTCGCCTGTGTGGTGTGTTGATAAATAATAGCCTAGTATGTCCTTCCCAAAACTTGAGATTATCCATATCAAATTTCATCACAGACGGATCAGTACAGCCGTGAAACATACATTGACACTGATTAACAAACGGGACAGTCAGAAGTTCACTGTTGTTCGTGTCAGTAAAGGATTATTATGTAATGCTATTGAATTTATTGAAAAGGATTACTTAGTATAATGGTTTCATTTGTCGTATGGCAGCAGTGAGAAATTAAAACTAAAAGGATTAGAATAATGTACATATGTAGGTAATCTATCTATGTGTTTTTAGTTTTGGCTTTCCTTCACCTACTGCAATATACTCCTGTAATTTTTTTTTTTCTCAGCCCCTTTAGGTTTGAAGGTTGTTAAGTAGGATAGGATGGAAAGGATCTCTTGTACTGTACGATATACATTTTAGGAGGAGGATGAGAAAAAGGATAAGTTCTAATTTTTTTATTTATATTCATTAACTTTATATTGTTCCGGTGATGGGGCTCACTGTGTCCCTATATTTTTATTGACCTGTATTTTTTTTTTTTTGCATCCTCCAAGATTTTATTTACTAGATAATACAAATTTACAATAAATACCTGAAAATGCTTCTATATAAACCAAAACCTTCTGTTACCTTTCGGTATTTTAAGGCGTTATAATGGGCTGAGTCCGCTGAAGGTGGCTTTTACTCGAACCGGTTCAAAGCCGCTGACTTTATACAATATAAAACAGGGAGGGAAGGTTTAGCGGGATCAAGAAATAGTTGTAGAAAGAAGAAAGGGGAGGAAGGAAGAAGGAAAAGGAAGGAAGGATAGGGGCAAGGGAGTACTTACCCCATCCCTAGATCAAATGTAAGCAAATCGACCAAGGGAACACTGCCCTGCCATCTCCCAGGTCTGGGGGGTGGTTTAAGTCCCTAAATAGAGGGTTCGCACAGGTCTTCAGCCCATCAAAAAAACCCTGTAAAATGTGTTACTTGATTTGTTTCGTCCAGTGAAAATATGTAAATTTTACGAGTAAGAAACACGTGAGCAAGCTACTTTTATCCGACTACTTTTATACAGAATTTTATCCGACTTACTTGGTATTTATCATATTATTATGATCAAATTACACAACATCATTGTAAATTGTAGCCCAGGGGCGGATCCAGGATTTTTTTTCTGGGGAGGAGGCACAACGGGCAGACGGGAAAAAAATCAACAATAACTTACAACTAAACTTGTAGTATCTATAGAAAGATATCAAAAGATTATTCAAATATCAAAACAATAGTTTCACTCGTGTTCTTTCTGTTATTTTAACAACTATGATCATGTGATTTGTCTGTAATTATGTACTCCATAGCACGCAAAAAACTGTCTGGGAGGCATTGCCCCCGTGCCCCCTAAAACCGCCCTTGCAGTAGCCTATGTGTTATTCTGATGTATAACCTACATTGCTGTAAAATTTCATCCAAATCCATTACGTAGTTTTTGCGTTAAAGAGAGACAAGCATACAAACTTTCGTATATATAATATTAGTAGGAAACAGCTGGGAAAAGAATGGTTTATATTGGAAAAGTAAAGTGTTTTTTTTTTATTATTTTCCTCGTCACTTTGAATTTTTTTCTCTCTATAAGAACCATCTTTGTGTCATAACCTAAATACGAAAAAAATAATTAGCCGGATTGGTCAAGCCGTTCTCGAGTTTTGCGCTTAGCAACACATTTGGCGATTCATTTTTATTTCTATAGATATACAGCTGGGAACAGAGTCCATCATCAATATACAGGATCCAATCAAAGCTGGTATCCCAGAAGACAGAGTCTTAGATGCTACCCTTCACATTTTATTGGTCACTGGCCATTCTAAGGATCCTGCAGCTATCCAATCATCTCATTTCGAACCCGAAATAGCACATCCTTAAAGCTGCAAAGACATTTCTTCCTGAACGAAACGGGGAAAAATCATTACTGCATCAAAATTAATGAATAAAAACACGAGTAGGTTACATTCATCCTTTGCGGCAGATATTGTTCGCCGATTTTAGCGCATAACTATTTTCAGGCATTGTTCAATATCGTGACATCATTCTTGACAAAATAGCAATATTGAATCTACAAACTAGGCTCAAAAGGCTTAAAAAATTTTGTAGTTTATACAGAATGCATTATAAAACACTTCATATTCCAAATGTTAATCTACAGGAAAATTCACAATGGATTTGGAGTGGGACCAAAATATATCAATGAGTACTCTCCTGATGATTACTGAGAGTACTGATATTTTGTTTTGATAAATTAATAGTTATAAATTAAATTGAGTAAAAGGTATTAATTACTTAGAAAATCCTCATAAATGTTTATGAGAAGAACCGCATTTATTTTTTATAGCCATAAGGCGAAAATAGATTTAGAGTAACTTTAGCTTACCACCTAACAGTGAAAGCAAGAAACTGGTTAAATTATTAAATTGAAATTTCAAATGTGGCAATATCAGATAACTATTCGTTTTTAACGTCGTTTGGGAGGCTTTTGTTTTTTTTATAGATAAAACAAAAATAAAAAACAGAATCAGTGATCAAAGCACATGGGACGTTACTTCTGGTATTACTGAACTACTTTATAAACAAGTTGAATCGTTACTTTAAAGTCTCCCCACAGGTTACTGCTCACGTCCCAAACAACAGAAACTTCGGAAACTGCAAGCAGTCTAACTGCTAGAGCTTCGCTTTAACGAAATGTTTCCCAACATTTAAATTACGAAAACAAAATTTTCAGGAGATATATTATTTAATTTTTCTCATACATTTTATATTGATACTATTTATTCTGACTGTTCTTGGATCGCATGAGGTCAAACTTCAATCAACATCAACATAAAACTTCATTATTAGTGCAAATGCTGGAGGTAGTTATGCAAATTCAAACGATTGCATTCAGTCAGCCTTTAAAATTGCATGGATGTCGCAGGTCTAGGTAATTTTTGTATTGTCATTTTTCCTAATTGTCCTTTCTACCAGACTATTCTAATCAGATTAGGCCATTGGGATGAATTAATTCAAATAAATATGGACTTAATTCAAATAAATTAATAATAAAAACCTGCATCATTTTTGAGATAATGTGATGTGGGCGATCTTATTTTTGAGTTTTCTTCTTATAATATCAAAAAGAATTATCTCAGAAAAAAATTACTCAGAAAAATTATGTGCCAAATGGCATTTGTATGATTTCTTAAATAAACATTTTTATTATTTTGAATACTGGCGCCAAACTTAGTCTTCTGACGCAAACGTCAGATAACCTTCAGTGAGCGAGGTTATAATCGAGAAAGACTCGCTCGAGTAAACATTTGTTTAAGAGTTTATTGAGTGTTATTAGTGAATATCGACAATTGTGTTGATTCAGTTGTAAACTGTATCCACAACAGTGTTATTCTATTCATCTCCTTGGTTCAGTCCTTGAATTCGCAACTTACATATGTTTAATTTTAAATGACTATTCCCTCGTTATATCAATTAGATAATATTAAAAATGATGCTTTGGGATATTTAGCTTATTTAGTAATTATTCGTTTGGTTTTTACTGACTTTTTTTTTTATTTGGCATTTAAAAATAAACCTCAGAAACTAAAAACAAAGAAAACATCTAAAACATTAATGTATCCTATATACGTAAATCAACTTCAATACCTGTTGATTGTTGATTTTCCTTGTTCCAGTCATTTCTAAGGTCCTCTAAAATAATTTTTTTATTATATTTTTTTCTGTTTAGGTGATGCATGTCCCCCTAACGAAATAAATATATTGACTTATTTAATAAGACTGAAATTTGGACAGAGCCAGAAAACGGATGACCATCTGGATATGGTCCAATGTTTTTTCAATGAGTGAAGGAAGAGGTAGTGGACTTGATATTCAGCAGGTGGCTCCGCCCGGGTCTCCCCGAGATTGCAGTAAACAACCCTCCCGGGGCCCTCTAAATCTGATCACGTAGCCGTGGGCCCACTTGTCTGACAAATGATAATGTCCAGTTCTCCGTGACTTCTCCCTCTTCGTCAGCTAGCTCGGGCTACTGAGCTGAAACAGAAGTCCGGTTTCGGGTCAATGAATGAGGGTAAATCTGCAAGAAATATGAATCCGAAGCTTTATACGAAGAGTTTAAAGTAAATTTAAACTGTTTAATGCTGGTTTATTCTGTAATTTAACAATAGAAAGTAATGATTTTTTTCTTCTTGAAAAAATTACGATGCAGCCTGAATACTCAACTATACATGACTAAATATATCAGGCGTGCAGTATTAAAAGCGTTTTAAGGAAGTTATTTTGTTCCTCATATCTTACTCGATTTAAATTAATAAATCTAATGTAGTAAATAAAAATTCGAGGAGATGATTTCTTTTTGGAAAAAAAAATTATGAAGAGTATCATAAGGCTTTCGGGAACAAAAGCAGATGTATCCAAAATTTCACAAATTGACTTTTTCACATTTTTCGCTGATTTAGTCTAGTAATGTGGCCTGACACTGCACATTGCCATCTAATTTCTCTAATTTTTAGCCCGTTCTCAGCTTGAAGTTTTGGAATCATAAGCCATCGCTCGACTAAACTAGCTAAAATTGTGAAAAAGCCAATTTTGAGTAATACGGTTTTGAATCTGAACCGCTCATATTTTTAATCCGGAATCTAGAGTGAAGTAACTTAAAGAAAATTCGTTCCCATCATATTACCCGATTTAAAGCATTAAATCTTACACTAGATTTAATTCTTTAAATCGGGTTTATGATAAGATTTGTTATATATTAATCAAATTTTGGAAATAAAATAATTTATGAAGACTATTTACTTCTTAATTATAACCTGACCTCCACGCTGAGAGGCTCTCAGGAGGAAGATAAAGAATTATAACCTGAACGTCTCATACGTTATAGATCAAAAGTGGATAACTCCAAAATTGCCAAGAGAATTATTGAAATTTCGGAGATATCCGCTTTTGAATCGTGAATCCCTCAATAAGGTAAGCATAACAGCTGAATATAAAAAAGTTGGTAAAATCGTAACCTGAATAACATAACTGTTTTCGCCTTAATTATTTCGGACATAGCATTTGTCTTAAGAATACTATTATAAATTATTTTATTGCCGAAAGTTGATAGATAAATAATAATAATTTGTATCATTTATATTCATTTATTACACTAGATCTAATGCTTTGATTCGGGTAATTTGTCAGGAACAAGACAACTTTTTTAAGTTACTTTACTCTGCTTTAGTTGACGTTTCAATCGTTTATGTTGTAACTAAGGGGTCAGACTGCAAGATGAAGACTGAACCTCCCATTCTCAAACTCTAGCAGGAAAATGACTCTACTATTTTCAGGAATATAGTTTTCCTTAATATATTGATGCAAGTGAGGATGCTCCCTACGCAACATTCTGAGTACTCAGCAAATATGCAGTGCATTTTCTAAATTAATTTCACATTAGACAATAGTTCTGGTCTTGTTGATGATTGTTTCATACTGAAATAAATAAAATATAGAGTCAAGCTAGCAGAAGTGATATCAGCTTTTATTCTCAGTGATTTATTCGAAGCACTTGTTAATGGATATCTTTTAGAAATCGGTAAAAATGAGAAAATTTACAAGAAGCTTTTCTTTCTTTTCACCAACCTTGACAGGATAAATCACTAAATTGAAAGTCCTCTAAGAGTTATTACAGTTTTTTTTTTTGCCATCCTATTTTATTGAATCAACCCACTGACAGTGACAATTGAAGTATCTATTTAGGAACAATGTTGGGTGCTGACATGGAGAATATTTTTAATAAAAGTGTTTTGCATACAAACTAGTTGACATGATTAGGCAAATAATTATCATCCAAATTTTGAAACGCCAAATTTATGCTCTCAAGCTCACAATTTGCCGACAAAGAAGGATAGTAAAACAAAGTGAAGAAAGAAAAAAATTGTCATTATTATAAGTTTGTTTTAAAAAAAATGTCCATAAAAAAATACGCAAAACTGGGTATTTTGTGTAGTAAATAACGGGTATGATAAATAGAAAATTCAGAATAAGAGACAATTAAATGTTATTCAATAAATATCACCTCTATTCTAATCATTCAATGTGTTAAAATAAAAGCTGGAATTTAAACTTATTCTAACACCTCACACCCTTATTTCAACAAAATTCTAAAATGATACTAAACTTCTTTTAGGTTTTTGAAATTATATTGTCGTTGATTAACTCTAAAAATAATCTACGCTTATGAAAAAAAAAGTCAATAGTAATTTACATATGACGTCCTTGTGTCTGATTACAATTGAAATATTTCTTTTCACAAGTGTGATGTGTTTATTTTGAGATTTGTATTCCAAATGTTCTAAAAAGATAATTCTATTGAACAATGCGCATATGATTAGTCGTTGTAATTCAACTACATAAAATCAAACTACAGGAAGGTCCTTACCTAGGCTGAAAATAATGTTTCTGCTACGGATGCGTAGCAATGGAAATCGATAACTAACATCTAATCAATATAATAATAATCAGATATTTCACGAAAAAGCCAAAAAGTGGTATCTAATGCTCCTTTACCCAATCCTTTAAACCATCCTGGGCTAACCGATATATTTTTTCTTTCCACCCCATAGTACCTACCCCATGGAGGGGCCGACTATTAATATTAAGGCATGTACCATGATTAACTAAGCCTATTAAATTTGATTTTATATTAAAAGATCAATTCCTAAAATTACATTCAAATGCACTTTTTTAAAAATTTAAAAAAAAATTATTCAATGAAATTTACAACTTTATTATACTAAAGCAACAAGTAAATAGAATGAATGTATAATTGACATGAAATGATACCTAGAGAAACTACCCTGTGGTAGTACTCAAATAGCAAGAACAACTTACAAGATCACAAGGCTATTTTCTTCTCAGACGCCTCAGAGGATTATCAGGAATTGAAAGGTTGCTAGGTTTGAAACTAGTAGGTTTGAGTGGGAATGAAGTTTGTCGACAAAAGATTGATATCGGATTTGGGCCAAATCAATGACAAACGGGACATTAAGGTCATTATATATTACTTTGTTCGCAACAAAGTAAGGAGCATCGAGGATTTTACAAAAGTTTTTGGATTGCAAGGATTGAAAACGAGAGGAATTTGATGGTTTAATGGACCCCCAAAGCTTTATTCCGTAAGTCCAGATCGGTCTAACTATTGTCATGTATATGATAATCTTCCTCTCGTCCGTCCTTTGTAATTAATTGAGAGCTTAGAGCGTTTGTCTAGTAAATGTTAAGGTCGCCTGAAACGGCGTGCTGTTTATTGTCGTATCAGTCTATTATGAGGATTCCAAGTTAATCTTTTGTCAAGGTTTAGTCCTAAGCACCTGACCTGTTCTACAGGAATCAGTAGGATGTCGTTAAACGATACAGGAGGACATGAAGTCATTGGTTTACGACGGAGGTTTGTCATTGGTCACGGACGGAAGTCATTGGATTACGACGAGATTTGTGGGAATTTATTTTAATCCTTCAGTTTTGAAACCATTTTTGAAGGTCAGTGATATGGAATTGAAGAGTATGGGATGCTATAACTGGATCAGTGTTGACTGATAATAGATATGTACCATCCGCATACGTGGTAAGGATAGTATTTGGATGAGTTGGGATGTTAGCTGTCTAAACTGTGTAGAGGATTGAGGAACACCAGCAGATTGAGAAAAGCGGAATGAAAATACATTATTGTGATTTACTTTGAACGACCTGTTAGCGAGGTAGGATTGAATAACGAGAAAATATGTAGGAGGTAGGAATTGGCGGAGTTTGTAAAGCAATCCTGGGTGTCATACGCGTTAAATGTATTTATGTATAAGTTTACAATATAAAATATTGAAAATTTACAGGCGGACAAAATTAATAATAATATTTGTGTTAGTATAAAATCAGGATTAAATTTGTAATCATAAAGTATAAAATTTTAAAAAATTAGTAGTATTAAATCACAAATTTAAAAATACATAAAATATTAAATGAAAATAATATTTTAAGCAGAGCTAGAAGATTTTTATACAATAATTTCAATAACAAAAAAGTTTTATAAATAAGGTATACACATATAAAGTTAATTTTAAAGTTAATAAACAACACAAAAGTACGTACAAACAAAAGTTACTATTAATAACCTGAAAATCTATATAACTGTTTTTATGGTTACACAGTTGATCAAAGTCAATGTCTTTTATTTCCATAATAGTCAAGATAAGTAGAAACCAATATATATATTGGTTTTATATATATATATATATATATATATATATATATATATATATATATATATATATATATATATGTAAGGTTACTGCATGTGATAACTCACTGTTGTAACCTTCAGTGTTTGTTTAGACTTTTGATAAAAACACATGTGCTAAAGTTGGTTAGTTAAATTAATTTTGTTACAAGTGTTTAATTACGAGTTTGAAAGAACGTGTAATTTAATTCCTTTATAAATAAAGAATAAAATCACGTCAAAACAATCTTACAAATTAAATTACAAGATTTCAACTAGTAAAAAAAAAAAAAATGGATTTTCTTCATGTTCAAGTGGTTAAGAAAGTTGAGAAAGAATTTGTGATTCAATGTATATCCATTGATAGGAATACTTGGTATTTAGTGCCAGAAGAATTTAGAGATGTAAGTATCCACATTTCTCTATTAAATAAAAAACCCATAAAAAATGCAATGTTTGCTATTAAGAACCAAACAGGTTATAGAACAGTTTCTGTAAAAATCGATGAAAATATAAAAAAAGAATACTTCGATGAAGCTGCTAATGTTTGTTTTAGAGAGTTTCCCTTAGAAGAATGTGACCCAATAACAAATTCCTCGGTTGCTAAAGCTGAACAAATAGAGTTAGAAAATCGGATTAGACAATTAGAAACCCAATTATATTTAAATTTAAAACAAGAGGAAATAAAACTTCATCAAATCGAGAAAAAAATTTGTTATAGAAAATTTTGAAAGGAATAAATCAGATCCTAAAGAATGGTTAACTAAATTTGAAGAAGAGTGTAGCCGCTTCAAGGTAAATTCCGATAGTGGTAAGATTCAAGCTTTGCGTTTTTTTGTCATGGGCCCAGCAAAAGATTGGTTTGAAATAAATCTAAAGAAAATAGGTGTAAATGGTCACTGGAGTACTTGGAAAGAGTCATTCTTGAACGTTTTTGTAGATAAAGGCTGGCATATTGTTAGGAAAGCTTTCAACTACAAATACTTGGGTGGGTCTTTAATCGATTACGCGCTTATAAAGGAGAGGTTGTGGGATAATTCAGTACCCTTAGGTTCTACTGTCTAGATGCCTAGAAGTAGAACCTAAGGGTACTGAATTATCCCGTATCAACCTCATCGTTTTTGGATTGCCGAAAGAAGCTCAAGAAGAACTTGATAGAGAGAAAATTAACACTGTTGAAGACTTATATGCGGAACTCCGAAAACTAGAGGACTCGTTTTCTACAAAGAAGAAGGAAAATCCGTCAAGTCCTAGATCTAAAATAATTTCTGGCCCGAAAACTTTTCAGAGAGATGAATTTCACTCAAAGAACAAAGTTCAAAGGACAGCATGTTCAATTTGTGCAGCTATTGGTTTTCCGAATCGATACCATCTCGTATCGGAATGCCGCAATCGAAGTAAAGTTTCAGAAAAACTAAAATCAAACATAACTGGAGGATCTTCTGAGATTGACGACTTAGAAATATTACAAACAGACCTGGATGACAAACATTTAAACTGAAGAACCGGGCGAAATTAGATCCGTTGATAAAGATTAATGTAATCATATGTGATAAGGTTAAAACTAAGGCTATTTATGATAGTGGCTCCAACGTTACATTAATTTCTCAACGAATTGCTGACTTGCTAAAGTTGAAATTAATTGAAAAAAAAAGTGTATTGAAACCTATCAGCGGATTAAATTTCACTTCAGCCCGGGCTAAAATTTTACTTCGTATTGGACATATTACAGACTACATAACAACTTATGTTGTCAAGAATGAAAACTTTTCTTATGACATCTTATTGGGGATTGATGCCATAAAAAAGTTTCAATTGATTCAAAATGAAAACTTAAGAATATTACAACGAACAGATAACAACAATGTGATAGATTTACATGAAAACCGATCCAATAGTGATCGAGAGGATAATTTTATTCGATCTAAATTAGATCAGATGGAAAAAATTCAAATAGATGATAATCAAATTTCAATTGATAATAATGATCCCAACGATAATACTCAATTAAATTTTAATGAAAGTTTAAAAAAAGAAGAGTTCGACGTCAATTTACATCATATTGAAAATGAGGAGCGAAAACAGCAGATTGCAAAGCTAATAGAAAAGCATAAACACATATTTGCAAAGGATAAATTTGATATTGGGAAAGTGAAATCAAAAGAAGCAGAGATAAAATTATTATCTAATGAATATGTTACTTGTCGACCGTATAAATGCTCAATTCCAGACGATGAAGAAATACGAAGTCAGATTAAGGCATTATTGCAAGCAAAAATTATTGAAGAATCTGATTCTCCGTTCGCTTCCCCTGTAACCCTCGCGTTCAAGAAAGAGGAGAACAAGAAATCACGCTTGTGTATCGATTTTCGCAAATTAAATAAATTGGTAGTTCCAGAAGTTTTTCCATTTCCTACGATACAGGACGTAATCGACAAAGTTGTAAATTGTAAATACTTTACGGTTTTAGATATTAATTCAGCATTTTGGTGTATTACACTAAAAGAAGAGGACAGAGAAAAAACTTCGTTTATAACAAAATATGGAAAGTTCATGTTCAAAGTCCTTCCATTTGGTCTGAAAAATGCTCCGGCCACGTTCCAGAGAATCTTATCAAACATTATCTGAAGAAATGATTTGGAAAAATTCTGCATCAATTATATCGATGATATTTTGATTTTCTCTCAAACCTGGGAAGATCATCTTGAACATATCGAAAAATTTTTGCAGGTGACCGACGCTGAAGGATTCAAACTAAAACTAGTCAAGTGTTTGTTTGCAGCTAAATCTGTTAAATATCTGGGTCATACAATTTCAAAGAACAGAGTCTCACCAGCTGAAGGTAATTTAGTATCAATAAAAAACCTACAAAGTCCATCGGATAAAACTGGAGTACGAAGTGTTTTAGGGTCAATAAACTTTTATTTAAGATATATAGAAAATAGTTCTCAAAAACTGGAACCATTACATCGGTTATTAAGAAAGGACGTGAAGTTTGAATGGTCCGGTGATTGTGAAAAAGCTTTCAATATGATAAAAGATTATTTATGTACGGCCCCAATACTGTCAATTTACGACTATAATAAGCCCGTCTTTATAGAAACAGACGCCAGTTTTAAAGGGATAGGCGCTACTCTGAAACAGCCACAAGAAGATGGAATACTGCATCCTGTAGCTTATTATTCAAGGAAACTATCGGAAAGGGAAAAACGTTTAAACATCATTCATTTGGAATGCAAGGCGATCAAAGACGCTATAAAATTTTGGCAATATTATTTAATAGGACGCCACTTTACAGTATGCAGCGATCATAAGCCATTAGAAAACTTGAAGACAAAGGCCAGATCAGATGAAATTCTTGGTGATTTAATTTTTTATTTATCACAATTTAATTTCAACATTATTTATAAAAAAGGCAAAGAAAATATTCTAGCCGACTTACTATCAAGAAATCCGGTTTTGGAATATTTCAATAATGAAGATGCAATCAGGATCGTGAACTTGATCGATCTACCTCAGATATTAAAAGACCAAGCTGAACACTTTCCGGAGTTAAAAGTAGCAAAACGGACTGACTATAAGCAAGGAATGATCCTTAAAAGATTAAAAGGCAAACTGAGAATATTTGTTTCTCCAAAATTAGGAAATGAAATCATCCAGCTGGTTCATGATCATTACGGTCACATTGGTCCAGCACAGATGATCGCCACGATTCGACCGCATTATTACTTCAAGGGTTTCGACAAAGCAATCCATAACTTCTGTAAAAGTTGCCAGATATGTGTTAGAAATAAAGCCCGTCGCAGTCGAGCTATCGGCCTTCTCTCACAACTGGGTCCTGCCACTGACCCGTTCCAAATAATGTCACTTGATACTGTTGGAGGGTTTTCAGGGAATCGGTCACCAAAGAAATACATGCACATTTTGGTGGATCATTTCACCAGATATGCATGGATCTCAACGAGTAAGGGTCAAAGCGCTCACGACTTAATTAATCTGATTAATCCGATTGCTAAAAATTATAATATTTCGGTCCTATTAGCCGACCAATATGCTTCCATAAATTCAACCCATTTTAAAAACTATTTGGAAAAAAAAGGAATACAGATTGTTTTTTGTTGCATTGATCATCCAGAATCAAATGGGCTTAACGAAAGATTAAATCAAACGCTAGTGAATCGTTTACGATGCAAAATAAACAGTGAGACAAATAAAGCCTGGCCGATTTTCGCAAAGGAATGTGTCAATGAGTATAATGATACAATTCATAGCTCAACACGATTCGCACCATCATACTTACTTCTTGGGAAGAAACAGTCTATATCTCCTCTAATCGAAGACAATACATCTTCCTTAGAAGAGGATCGAAAATTAGCTTTTCAAAATTCTTTAAGGAACTTTCAAATAAATAAGGCGAGAATAGACAAGAATAGGAGACATCATGATTTCAAGATTGGCGATTTGGTTTACATCGAGAACGGAAACAAATTAAATCGCAACAAACTTGACCCCGTACGAATTGGACCTTTTCCAATCGTCCGAAAGATTTCACCAACATTTTATGAAGTCGCAAGTGGAAAGAAAAAGAAGATTTCCAATTTCTTTCATTCCAGCAAGCTGCTTCCTTTTTCTCCGTGTGAATCGTCTTCAGAGGTGGAGGTGTAAGGTTACTGCATGTGATAACTCACTGTTGTAACCTTCAGTGTTTGTTTAGACTTTTGATAAAAACACATGTGCTAAAGTTGGTTAGTTAAATTAATTTTGTTACAAGTGTTTAATTACGAGTTTGAAAGAACGTGTAATTTAATTCCTTTATAAATAAAGAATAAAATCACGTCAAAACAATCTTACATATATATATATATATATATATATATATATATATATATATATATATATATATATATATATACATATATATAATATATATATATATATATTATATATACATATATATAATATATATATATATATATATATATATATATATATATATATATATATATATATATAATATATATATATATATATATATATACACATATATACATATATAATTATCGAAGTCGAAAAGAGAGTCAGTCTTAAATAGTGCTTCATTAAACCGAAGTACAGATTACATTACCTACAAGAGTGACCTACAAGAATATTTTTTAAATAAGGGTGTGAGATGGAGGAAGGACCTTCGAAAGTTGAGAAAAGTTTATGTTTACCTAACGACTTTTTGATGGCCTTGGGTGAGGCAGAATGAAGCTGTCACCCGCGGGTGACACCCGACCGTCTCAGGGTGTCGACGCCCAACGCTCCAGTTCCTTCGTGGTTTCAGTTCCTGTCATTCAAGTGTGTTATTGGATCTTAAAAACTATTATTTAATTATTAAATATAGAAAACATGCAGTTTATTTTAAGTAGATGTTAGTTTTCTATTATTGTAAATTTTCTATTATAAATATAATAATAAATTATAAATAATCATAATATAATATAATAAATATAATCATAATATAATATAATAAATTAATCATAATATAATATAATAAATTATAATATTCTATTATAATTATAATAATAAAATTTCTGTTACTGAAGGGACAGAAATTTTACAGATTTCATTTTAAATTAATTCATTACTTTTACTCACTCTATTTACAAAAAATCAAATCAATTACTATGATTAGCATAACATCAGGTAATTGATTTCATGTATATTATTTATTATGTTGCATTCTGGCCTAATATGCAATATGTTTCTTTTTTTTCATGTTTGTTATTAGTCTAGACTTAGTCCTGGAATAAAGTTACTTTTCAATTCTATTCTATATTTTTCCTTGGAATAAAAGCGGTTTTCTGTCATAGGATCGAAAAACGTGGGTTGTGCTGTCCGGCAGTCTTCCTTGATGTTGAACAGGCATCGCTTTACAAACTCCCCCAATTCTTGCTTCCTACATATTTTCTCATTATTCAATCCTATCTCACTAACAGGCCGTTTAAAGTAAATCACAATAATGTATTTTCATCCCGCTTTTCTGAATCTGCTGGTGTTCCTCAAGGCAGTATCCTCGGTCCAATCCTCTACACAGTTTAGACAACTGTCATCCCAACTCATCCAATACTATCCTTACCACGTACGGGGATGGCACATGTCTATAACAGTCAACACTGATCTCACTGACCTTGATAAATGTTGTCAAAACTGGAGGAACAAAATGAATTCCCACAAATCCCGTCAAATCACTTTTAACCTCCGTCGTAAACCAATGACTTCCTCCTGTATAGTTTAACGACATCCCACTGATTCTTGTATAACAGATCCGGTACTTAGGTCTACCCCTTGACAAAAGATTAACTTGGAATCCTCGTAATAGACTGATATGACAATAAACTGAACGCCGTTTATGCTCTCAATTAATTACAAAAGACTCATATACATTACATCTTCACTTGACTGGATTGAGCTTTGGGGCTCCACTAAGCCATCGAATTCCTCTCGTATTCGAAAATATTTAGAATCGAAAAACTTTTGTTTTCACACATTTCAGCCTAAAGAAGAATAAGCCTTCCGGTTCGTCATCAGAAATCTTCACTACTCCACACCTCATAATATGATTAAATATGATCTTGAGAGAAAAGGATTCACTGTTCGCCTTATTAATAATGTAATACACCCAAGATCGAAAGAACCCCTCCCACTCTTCTTCGTGGATATTGAGACAGTTCCAAACAATGCTGAAGTCTTCAATATAAGCCATTTAGCTTATACTAAAGTAAAAATTGAGGAACCTCATAAAAGAAAGGACATTGTTCAATGAATGAGGTGCCAGGAATATGGACATACCAGAGCATTCTGCCGACACCAACCAAGATGCGTGAAGTGTGGCCAAGATCATCCTAGTGACATATGCCAGAAACCACGTGAAAGCCGCCAACCTGTGCGCTGTGCGGCGAAGATCATCCAGCGAATTATAGAGGATGCACAGTTCATCTCGAACTTCTAAGAAGAAGACTGCACGTCGAAAGACCGGTAACTTCACGTCGTGATTTAACAGATCCGGTGCCCGAAGAGACGGACCGTGACCGACTTACTAACCCAACTACTATCCCGCAACAACCACAGGCTTCATTTACTAACACAATATTTGAGTAAAAAACACCACAACACACAACATCTCAATGCACAACACCTCAACGCACAATGCCCCAATACAAAACACTTCATTACACAACGCCCCAATATAGAACTCATCAAAATATAACTCCTCAAGTTAAGAGTATAACATCTCATCCTTCAATACCACGTTACCCACAGTATCATTACCCTCCACATTCTATCGCAGTTCCTAAATATCCAATACCACATCCACAATCTAGTACTCCAGACATATCAATATACCTCAATTCATTTTTAAATCGATGATAAGCCCTCTCATCACATTACTCACCACGCTTTTTACTAAATTAATTCCTAATGCCAGTCCGTAATTCCACTTTAAACCAATCTTTAAAACTCCTTATTTGGAAATCAAATGGAACCCTACATCGAAGAAACGAACTTGACATATACTTACGTGAACATGACATCGACATAGCACTACTTGTCGAAACCCATTTTTCTCAGAATATAAAATTTTACTTACAGGGATATGTATGGGATATATCGTACTGACCATCCAAGCGGTGCTGCCCGTGGTGGCTCTGCGGTAATTGTGAAACGTACATTATATCACCATCCTTTACAAATGACGGCCTTACCCGAAATTCAATCAACTGCGATTTCAGTTTAAATTAATTACTGCAGTATTTCCATAGCTAGCGCATATTGTCCCCCTAGGCTACGAGTTTCCAAGGAGATGTTTACCAACATATTCCCCACTTTAGTACCCAAATTTTTATTTAGAGACGATTTCAACGCCAAACATCCCCGATTTGGCAACAGAACACAAAATTCCAGAGGAAATCTTCTTTTCCTTTTTCTTCTTCTTCCATGGCTCTACAGCCCTTGTAGGGCCCTGGCCTCCACAACAACGCCTCTCCAGTCTTCCCTGTCAGCAGCTCGACCTCTCGATTGTCCGATTCCCATCCTGTGCAGATCGCTCTCCACATCACCCAGCCATCGCAACCTGGGCCTTCCTCTTCCTCTTCTGCCTCCTGGTTTGCCATATAATAGTTTCTTCGGGTACCTATCTTCTCCCATTCTCTACACGGGCCCAAGCCATCTTCTACGGGTTGATTTGACATAGGTGACTAGGTCTGGTTCATTGTACAGTTCCCGAAGCTCTCTATTATTTCTTGACCTCCATTGGCCTTCGTTACATACTGGCCCAAATATCTGCCGAAGTACCTTCCTCTCCCAGATCTGCAGCATCTTCTCTCATTCTTGGATCAGGACCCACGTTTCACCAGCGTACGTGACAATCGGTCTTAAGATTGTTTTATAGATCAACAATTTTGCTCTCCGTGATATGTTCCGAAATCTTAATGCTTTTCGCAATGCAAAGAGACATCTGTTGCCTGCTGAAATTCTTGCTTTAATTTCTGCAGTGATGTCATTCCTTCGTGTCACTAAAGCCCCCAGGTACTTGAAGCTGTCCACTTTCTTAAATGTGTGGTGGAGCAGTTGCACATGACCCTGCTCTTCCTGCCCATCATTTTTTGTGGAAATCATGTACTGGGTTTTTTCCTTATTTATTACCAAACCCAATTTTTTCCCCGCTTCTTCAAATTCCTGCAAAGCTCCCGAGGGCGCCGCTTTTGACCTTGCTGATATCACTACGTCATCAGCATACGCCAGGTGTTGGGTCATCCTGTTGCATATCGTTCCTCCTGGGTTGGTCCTGATTGATCTCGCAGCTTGTTCGAGTGCTATGTTAACCAATACAGGTGAGAGGTGATCTTGGTGCAGACCATTCTCCACCTCAAACTCTTCTGACAGCACATTTTGGATTTTTACCCTACATCTGGTGTTTTCCAAGGTCATCGTACTTAATCCGACTAGCTTTTCTGGGACTCCTAGAGTTTTCATTACTTTGAGCAGTTCATTCCTATCAAGACTATCGTAGGCCTGGCAGATATCTATGAAGAGGTGATGGAGGTCAATATTGTACTCATATGCTTTCTCTAGCATCTGCCTTATGGAGAAGATATGATCAGATGCGCTTCTAGTTGGCCGGAAGCCACTTTGGTATTCGCCAAAATCCAAAATTTGGATCATAGAGTGTTCTTGGACGTTTCACAAGCTTTCGATAAAGTTTGCCACGATGGTCTCCTGTACAAACTAAAATTAGTTCTACCGCAAGCATATTATCTGATCATAAAATCATATCTAGAAAACAGGTTCTTTATTGTTAATCAGGATGGTAAACATTCAGACTATTGCCGAATTAATGCAGGAGTACCGCAGGGCAGTATTTTAGGTCCAGTTCTGTACTTTATATACACTTACGACATCCCACAGACACCAGAAACACTACTTGCTACATATGCGGACGATACTGTCATACTTTCGACCAGTACTAACCCCAATATAGTTTCTCAGAACCTACAGACACACTTAAATTCATTAGAAAATTGGCTCAATAAGTGGCGTATAAAAATTAACATACTAAAATCTAACCAAGTAACATTTGCACTTAGATATTCAGACTGCCCCTCGCTAACAGTTTACAATACACCATTGCCCAGAAAAACACAGATATACCTGGGCCTTACCATGGACAGAAGACTGACTTGGAAATCACACGTAATTAATTTGAAGAAAAAATTGAATCACCGACTCTCACTTCTAAGACGACTACTTCAACAACAAAAATAAACTTTCACTAACAAACAAAATTATAATATACAACATGCTAATTAAACCAATATGGACCTACGCCTCGCAAGTGTGGGGGTCATGCAAAAAATCCCACATACAGACCATTCAAATTTTTCAATCGAAATTCCTTCGTTATATTACACATAGTCCCTTTTACATCACTAATAAAACATTACACAAACATCTCAACATTCCACTCGTTGCTGACACAATCAAGAACAACTACAAAAAATTTCATGACTCACTTGCTGCACATCCAAACTTACTGGTACAATCATTACTGACAGACACATTACCACATAATCCGACAAGGAGACTGAAACATCTCTGGAGCAGGGATCTGTTACAGTGAGATGAACCACGCTAGGATTGCCTTCAATGGGAGGTTTCTCCATACACGCTTTCAGGAGAATCCCTTAGGGGAGGTTTTCCGAAGAACACCAAAAATACAATATTTGCCAAATGGCATTTGCATGATTTCTTAAATAAATATTTTTATTATTAGTTAACAACTTAGTAACGCACGAATTTCTAAGATGTTAATAAACGTTGTGTCGACTGGTAACCGTCTGAGGGGCAGACCGAGACGTAGATAGGAAGAGTGTTGCGTTAAGAGTTATCTGAAGGATTTGTGTTTGGGTGGAGGTCCGTGGACAGAGGTTTGTAAGCAGAGATTGGTGGTATCGGCATCGAGCCTTCAGGTTCGCTAAGCCTTAATATTATTAATTAGCCTAGTATTGATACCACTGATGTTATATTTCGTTCGATACCTTTAGTGGTATTGATTCATAGTATTCAAATGCATTGATCTGAGTAAGAAATTTTACAATGTCTACCTGAAATTTTCATTAAAGCAGGTAACATACAATGAATACATAAAACCGTAATCATGCTAGTAGGAAGAGTTTAGGTAATAATTTATTCAAAACACCATTATCATGTTTTCGGATTTTTCTTGATTATATTTAGTACAGCAAGCGAAGAAAATATCTTTTGGGAATTATCCTTTTTTTTCTAATTATATTTCTATTTTTTTCTTTAACCACTGAAAAATGAACAAGATAGCAAAATCTTTAAGTCGAATTCGTAAAAAAAAGTTAGATGCCTAAATGTTTAATCCAAAGGTTCTCTAGTTTTGTTTTAAAGACTAAAAATTTTTACAGCTGAAACAAAAATCACATAATCCAGGGCAATAGCAACTAGAGTACTAGAGTACTAGAGAAATGGCTTTTTTGGTTGAATCTTAACCCTGTCAGGTCCAAAGATACTGTAGAAATATTCTCTAATGGAATTATTAATATATGTGTAATGTTTTGAGCTCCATAACGTATCTATCAATCAGAATATTGCCACGTGGCTTCAATCGTTTTTCGATATTTGTTATGCCGATTTATTTTCAAGGTGAGACGACCTGCTACAGCATTTCTATACAATAATTTAAAAAAATAATATATTTATGATGATTCATGTCATTCCCTTTAATATGTTTATTTAATAAGTTTCATTATAACACATAATTAAAGAACTAATTACTACTCTGCACCAAGTAGGTTTAGAATATTTTTCTAAATGTTAAATATTTCTATAACAGTATGGAGTGACCATAATCTTATCTTTGTTGCAGAAAGGCGCCTCGTAGAAGCCCCAGTGATAATGGACCACGCATCCAGTATCACGGTACAGCAGGATGAAGGAGCGGTTCTCGTGTGTCTGGCTCAAGCTTGTCCCAGTCCGGAATATAGGTAATTAACGTTTATATTAGAAAAGTAATTAGTCAGTTTTAAAATCATTGGTTTTTTATTATATTTTTTGCTGATTAACCATATAAAGCCTAAAGACTTTACATGGCTCTTTTTTGGTGTAATTTATTTTATATTTTTTTAACTTCTAAGACAAGCTTTATGCATTGCTCTCATACTGCACGAGATTAAAAAATCTCTTCATTGATACATTTTTTTTTAACGAAACCCATAAGAAATCTGTGTATATAAATAAGCAATAACAATTCTCAACTTTATACAATTAAATAAGTTTTTTAAGATGACGTTAATGTAATTATCAGCCTTACTATCAGTAGCACTTAAAATGTTAAATGGTTAAAACGCATAAAAAATGTGGTTTCATAAATTATGAGTTGAGTAAGGGTTATTTAAAAATAGTATGCTTACATTCTCAAGAACCCATTATTAATCAATAATTAACTATTTGTTTTATAATTAGCTCTTCTAATCGTAGCATGTTGATTTTAACATTTACATCTCATTATCCACGATAAAGAAATTTTTAGTGTAATAAAAAAATCAAAAAATTAATTAATTTTAATTTGAAAAAAATGTCAAATATATTCAATTAAGACTAGGTAACAAGAGAATTTAAATTAACCAAATGTAATATACATAATTTTTTATTTATTTATCAAGTTCATTTGCATGTTATACATATAAGAATGTACTACTACAACCTATGAAGGGTCATTGGTTCAGTTCGTGATAGAGACTATACTGTTTCTAAGGCAATGGTTGAGCAGGAAGGTGATTTTTCTGAGATCACGCTCAACCACTAGGTCGCCCCCCTCCCAGTTAAGGATATCCACTTTATAAAGGCCAAAGGAGTTAAAAATATATAATCGGTCAATGCCGGATTTGAACCCAGGACCTTTGGCGCTCATCGCTTTACCATTGAGCTATCCCACTCCCATATATATACTGTTATGATGCTATTACAATATTAATTATTTTTTTAAAATATAAATCAATTAACTTCATTGCTATTTTTTTATAGTTCTATGTTAGCTCCTTCTTATGCAATTGTTAAAACTGAACTTTTATAATCAAAACGTAAATGATATTGATAATGAAAATTGATAGCGTTCATTAAAATAAAAATTGCTAATTTACAAACACATATGACAATCGATACATCTATACATATTATAAAAAAAAGTCCTAGGCCGCGTTTTTTCGCGGTAAACCCAATAACTAATGCAAGGATTTTCATGTGGTTTTCACCAATTATATAATTGGTTTTGTTATAATTTCTATATAATAAAGTAAATTAGTTGAGACGGGAAGAAAGAAAATCAAGACTCCCAAAGAAGCCTAACCAATGATAATCACGTGGTCCTTTGAGGCCGGTATGTAATAAAAAAAAATACATTACACAGACAAATTAGCATAATAAGCCTTATTACCCCATCAAAGCAGAGTTGGGTCGCATGTTTCCAATAAAACTAATTTACGATCCAATCCCGTAATTCTTTTTGTTATATTGCTATTAGATAAATTGCACTGTTGTAATTAAAGCAGATTATTGGTGCATCCCTAAATTTCTGCAGTAGCTGCTGCAACTATTGATCTTATACCCTCTCCCCCCCCCTGCGCTCTAGTGTCAGTCTAACTATAGTTTGATTGCCATCACTAACAAACCTGTAAAACATACAATATAATTAAATCAGCATTTAAGTATAGTATTGCTAGAAATAGCTTAAACATACCATTATTAAAAATCACTATGATTTCTAAAAACTATAGACAACGTACGTGTTACAGAGAAAAATCAAATAACAAATTTTTTTCAATGAACAAAAACATTTTTAGTACGTAAAAGGTTTCGAAAGTAAGTAATCGGAATGAATTTTACGACTATGTTAAAAATTATATTACACAATGATAGACTCATGTAAAAACAAATATCTATCAATATTACCTCTTACTAGCTACTAACACAAGAAAAGAATTACAACCGACCAGCAGTCTTTGAACGGGAAGTTCACAGCCTGCCGACATGAGATGTAAACAGATATAAATTAACTAAATATGATATTATTTGTTACAAACAGACCCAATCCACAATGAACTTCATCACAACCTTAAACAAAAGAAAAATCGGTTATCGATTACGTTTTGATCCAAAAAGAAATATATTGAAAACAAGACACAAAGGATTCTAAAAAAGGATGTGATACTTTGACATCTATATATTCACTCCCGCTAAATGATAAAGTAAAAAGTTACAAGCTGAATTAGAACAGCTGACCGAATCGGTAAATGAAATCGGTAATTCTCATGATATAATAAATGCAGCAAACAGTAAATGAACTTATTAGAAAAAACAGTACAGATACAGCAAATAGCAAAACGATCTTATAGCGAACAGTTTGGCGGTTTTAAATGGTAAAAAAGTAAGTAACATATAAAACAGAGCTCGGGAAAGACTATATTCAAACACCATGGTGGATTATAATATGAATAAAGAACAGAGGAACAGAAAAAGTGTAGTAATCGAAAAGAAAACGAGAAATGTTAGAGAAAGACACCCCTAACAATGATGAAAGGCAGGAAGATTAACCATGATTAAAGAAAAAAAATATCAGTGCAACTCATTATTCAGTACATGGTAGTTCACAACACATCAAAGAAATATGTACGAGAATAAAATTAATATTCTGCTCTCATTACGAATATGAGAGCAAAATATTTCAATAAAATGCTCAATGGAAATACTAGTGAAGTATTTTGGACCAAAGAATGTCCTGATATCAATAGCGAGGAATAGGGAGAGGTCATTCAAGAAGAGGAAATATCAGATGCTGAACCAAAAGGTAAGCAGGACGTTAAGGACATATAACTCCTGAGATGAAAAGTAAGATTGACAAAATAAAGGCAAGAAATGTAGTGGATAGTCCCATAAAACAGAAAGGAAATTATAAAACTTTCGAACCCACCCAGTCCCTCAAGATAGAGTACCATACGGAGTTTACCCTGATATTCCAGGTTCGTCAAATCATTTATCTTTGAAACACTATGGATTTAGCCTACAAACCAATACAAAGGAACTAATATTTGTAATGAGGTAACGACTAGTTGGATAGAAGAAAAGATATCGAAAAATTGGTTGACAAATGTTTCTATTTACTAAATACTGGCTTACCAAGTCTACGTTTACCCCCGTGTGTCCTTAGCTATTGTCTCAATATGAGCTTGTAAGATACGTGTAGCAGCATATTTAGGAGATTAAACCGACAAGGATCAATGAAAGTTAAATGAATATTTCCACTGCAACGGGTCTCAGCAACGGGGATTAGTCTCAGCAGCGGCTCCGCATTCGCTTAGCTACCACGCAGACCAGCTAGAACACGTCTCTGAGACCAGGTCCAAGCAATGGTCTAGTAGTGTGGACGTACCTTTAGACTAACTTGTTCGACTACTATACCTGGATAGGCAAAATTTAGGACTCTCAGCATCTTTCGATTAGCCATATCAGAATAAAGTGATGGTATGAATTAAAAATACATCACTTAATTAGACTTGCAAAAAAATGTGAAAAAGTCAATCTTTGTAATTTCGGCGTATTTGCTTTTGATCCATCACATATACTCCTAAAGTTTCTTATGTTTTTAATCATTCCTTCTGTTATACACAGAACCGTATGAGCAATGCCACATCATCATACCGACCCATCAGCCTGCTTCTTATTGTAATACTAATTTAGGGAGTAATTTGAGTGACGAACAAAGTATTGAAGAAAATAGACTGTCGTGTTTTAATTATGTTCGAAAAATGCCGAAGAACAGGAGAACGTTATCGCATTTAATAAGAAGAAGGACATGACAAGACCGGAAACATTTGGAAAGGAGCACTCTTAGAGGTATTCTACACAGAAGAAATGAGCTAAAATAGACACTGTGCCAACTGATAGAGATATAAGGATCGCGCTCTCTCATATGGTTCTTTTTTTTTTTTTCTTTTTTTGAAGCATTACAATCTGCCTGTTGTGGGCAATAAGTAATGGTGCTATGTAGCTTACAATCATTCCATAAAAAATCAATGATATAAACGAAATAAATGCATAAATAAATATATGCAAGCGAAAAAATATATACAAAAATAAAGTCAACAAAAAAAATATATATATATATATATAATAAAAAAAATATAATAATAATAAATAAAACATAAAAGAAATATACTGTACACATTCATACTCTATTTACAATTTGCCTGGGGTTCCCGAATTGAGCTTCTTCCTCATGAATGAGGGCAAAGCAGGAGTCCGGGAGGCCCCAGCCCCCTTTCCCAGCCGCGTCACTGGCATTAAACGCCAATGGAAGCTGGTTAAGGGCGCTTCACACACACACACAGGTCGTGAGTGGAGAATCTGGCCAGTGCCAGTACTCCAAATAACATTATTATATCAGGTCTTGAGGCCATTGCCGGTTTAGGCGGCGGGGTGGGTTATATAGATGTGTGGAACTGGATAATGACTGAGCCAGGGGGTTGGGATGACAGGCAAGGTTTTGGTGAAAGTTTGAAAATTTAGTAGGGATGAGATCGAGGACGAAAGGAATGTTGAGATCATTATGGAGGGTTTTGTTGGAGACATAACAAGGAGCATTGACAATAGTTCTCAGGACTTTGGATTGAAAGGATTGAATGCGTCTGATATTCGATTTTTTCGCGGTCCCCCACAGTTCCAGTCCATAGGTCCAAATAGGTTTGATGATGGTCTTGTATATTTGTAGTTTATTGTCTATTGAAAGATGGGAGGTCCTACATAGTAATCTGTATAGTTGGCTGAATCGTCTGTTAAGTTCTTGTCTTTTGAGTCTGGTATGAGGATTCCATGTAAGTCTTTTGTCTAGGAGAAAGCCAAGGTATCGTACTGTGTCGGAAATGGGTAGGATGGTTTCATTGAATCGGACAGAAGGACATGCTCCCCGGCGAAGTGTAAAAGTCACGTGTTTGCATTTTTCCTCGTTGACTTTGATCCGCCATTGGTTACACCAAATTTCAATGAGTGAAAGGTGCCTTTGGAGGTTCGAGGAAGCCATTTCGGGATCTGGATGAGATGATAGGATGGCTGTGTTGTCTGCGAACGTTGCAAGGAAGGTTTCAGGAGTAGTTGGGATATCAGCGGTGTACAATATGTATAGGATAGGACCCAAGACGCTGCCCTGGGGGACTCCAGCTTGAATTGGGTAAAGATTGGAGTATTCGTTACCACAGCGTACTTGGAAGTAGCAATCAGAGAGGTAGGATCGAAGGACTAGGAATAAGGATTGAGGTAACTGGGCTTTGAGCTTGAACCGCAAACCGGCATGCCATACCCGGTCGAAAGCTTGTGCTACGTCCAGAAATGCGCCTGTGCAGTATTGTTTGTTTTCAAGAGCAGAGGATATGTGATCGACAACTCGGAGACCCTACTGGACCGTCGAGTGCCTGGGACTGAATCCAAACTGGTGTGAAGGAATATCATTGGATTCAATTATGGGTAAGATTCGTTTCAGGAGGATTTTTTCGAAAATTTTGGAAAGAATGGGAAGCAGGCTGATGGGTCGGTATGATGATGTGGCATTGCTCATACGGTTCTGTGTATAACAGAAGGAATGATTAAAAACATAAGAAACTTTAGGAGTATATGTGATGGATCAAAAGCAAATACGCCGAAATTACAAAGATTGACTTTTTCACATTTTTTTGCAAGTCTAATTAAGTGATGTATTTTTAATTCATACCATCACTTTATTCTGATATGGCTAATCGAAAGATGCTGAGAGTCCTAAATTTTGCCTATCCAGGTATAGTAGTCGAACAAGTTAGTCTAAAGGTACGTCCACACTACTAGACCATTGCTTGGACCTGGTCTCAGAGACGTGTTCTAGCTGGTCTGCGTGGTAGCTAAGCGAATGCGGAGCCGCTGCTGAGACTAATCCCCGTTGCTGAGACCCTCATATCCAGAATAGTGGAAATATTCATCTAACTTTCATTGATCCTTGTCGGTTATATTTCTCTCTTCTCACGACCTAACCAAGCCACAGTCTAGGCCGAACATTCCTACAATAAATAGTTAAGTTAAAGTCTTGTGTATCTGATGAGGTATACGTATTAAAGTAGTTTTTATGCCTCGTTTTTAATAATGCAATGTAAAATTTTTAATTCATTGGTAATTTAAACAAACAAATTAATTAAATTTTCACTTGATCTAATCTATTACAGACCACTCTATTACTAGTTTTTTTATTTTTCAGATAAGCGCGCCCTTTAATCATTGTAACAGTCATTTGATTTTCTATTTCTTGCAAATTTGTATTTATTTCAGGATGCTATCTTATTTTCTATTGTTATAGTCAACGTATATATATATATTTAATTTGATTAATGCTTTGGACGTGAAAGATGTGCAAAATGCAATGAAATATGATAAAAAAGTTAATAGCTTGACATGATATACTCATATAATAGTAACACATTGACTAAACGAGCAAAAATTCGTCAGCAACTAAATTTATGAAATATCGTTATCCGCTTCTGTTTCCAAATGCCTCATTGTAATAATATTTTAGGCTCTAACAAATATATTTATTTGTCTTCATCCTTCTTGAAATTTATTTGTTTATATTTCAACTTCTTCATAGACTGCTTTTGTGGGACTCTTAGTGGAAGTTTTTCTATCAACTTCAGGAATAATCTTATCCATAGTACAGTAAAAGCTTTCATTTCATTCAATTCATGCACCTTCCTCAGCTTCAATGTGATGTTCCTTTATCATTTGGATGCCTGAGGGCGTTAAAAAAATTGTCATTAATGAAAAGAAACTGTTACAAAAATGTTTTAATTAGAAAATAACATAAAGCAACTGGGTAGTAAATTTATACAGACTAAATAGGAGGTCGATAACCAAAACAGAACTATGAGAAATTGTTTCCAAACATTGAGAACCCAAGAACTCAGTAACTATTAACATTAAAAACAACTACTGGCTAAAATCGCGAATTCGTAGCCAGGCAGGTTGCCCTAGGATTTTTTAAAGAGGGTAAAAAATCCTTGGTTATGCCGTCTTTCGGAAGGGACGTTAAACAGAGGGGCCCGCGCCTCTACGATGTCAGATACTATTTAAAGATCCTTATCCTCCTAATTATACCTGGATTGGCAAAATTTAGACCTGCCAATGCAGCATCGTCCGATTAGCCATAACTTCATCCAAGTGACGTTTAATAAATTAACAAACAGACATAAAAAATCAGAGGAGCAAGATTGAAAAGAACAAAGTGAAATGGGAAAAGAGGGTGTGATGGAATTTATTCTCTCAGCATCGACATTATAGGCCCAATAAACAAAAACAAATCCATAATTAACATTAAGTAATTACCATAGTGGTGAATATTTATTTGAAATGATAAGTATCTGAAATAAAAAAATCATCCATTTATTTAACTGAAAAATGTTACTTTGTAAAATATGTGATTCTTCCTTAAAGATGGTCTGAATAGAAATATTTTTAGCAAAAATGACCTCAGTATTATTTTCCAAACTTGCGGAGGTGTATTATTTTTTTTAAAGTAATTAACTGAACATATAGAACACCACCAAATACAATCATATTTTAAAGAATACCTATCAATTATAAACCCTATTTTTAAAATATTGTTTACTGAAGCTTAATTCTACAGACAGCTTCTTTGTAAATCAAAAGAAATGTTGACACAAATGTTCAAACATTTTCTTAATCGAAAATAATTATTCAGTCACGTGTTTGTAAAGAACTAATTTAGGTTGCATCATAAAAAGAAATTGGACGGGTTCATTCTTTCCAGTTAACTGAGTGAAGAACTAGCTACAGTAACTAACTACACAGTGTCAAGGATGGGTTCTTTAGGGGTTAAGTTATTGTTTTGTGTCTTATTACTGTGTTCTGCGGTTGAAGAAAACATTGGAGAGGAGACATTTTTCCAGTCTCTAAGCAAATCTGTCGGCAACACATTTCAAAAAATTTCAAACAAAACCTCTGAACTTTACAACAAAACGTCTGATGCCATAAATCAGGGTCTAGAAAAACCAAAAAAAATCATCAGCGAGGCACCTGAATATTTGAAAGATACTTTCGTCAATAAGGCACCTGAATATTTGAAAGATACTTTCGTCAATAAGGCACCTGAATATTTGAAAGATACCTTCGTCAATAAGGCACCTGAATACTTGAAAGATACTTTCGTCAATAAGGCACCTGAATATTTGAAAGATACACATACTTTCGTCAATAAGGCACCTGAATATTTGAAAGACACTTTCGTCAATAAAGTACCTGATTATGCAAGACGTGCTTACCAATCCATTGAGGACAAAGTCATCATGATAGGCCAGGAGACTGCTAATTTCTTCACAAACGCAATTCTGGAAGGAGTCAATGCCTTCATCCCCTTGGCCGAGAAGAAAGCGATCCCCCTTCCAGATATTAAAACTTCGGTTTTCGGTATTGGAAATTTCGAAGCCACTGGAGGAAAACTAAAGAAAATGGCAAAACTTTCTTCAAACGGAAACATCGAGGTACACAAATCCAGTATGTTCTTTACGATCTATTTGCCTTTAAAGATGAATGACCTCAGATTGGAGTATACAAATTATACATTGTCTACATGGGCTACTACTCTAAAAGGTACCGTCAATATCACCGTAGGAATGACTGCGTTCATGGTCAAGCTTCAGTTGGAGGGTTCAGTTGATTGCAACGTCAACTTGGTTAGCGTAGAGCTGCAAACCATAGATGGTATAGTAGTTGGCTTGCCAGGTACATATTCCACATTCATGACAAGCGCTATTAACTACTTTATCAGTTTTATTCAAGGAAACATTGTCCGTACCCTAGTGCAACAAGTTTTAGATGAACTCCTATCGGCCTATGTTAATAAAAACATTGAACCGATTTGTTCTACGGTTGCAAGGCTAAATATATTTTGATTTTAATAAAATGTAATTGTTTTTCTCTATAAAATATTATGTCTTTATTATGGAAATGATATATTAATAAAAGTACGTTTGTCATGAGTATTATTACATTTATTTAATTCATTTAAAATTAAAATCATCATCATATTCTATCCTCATTAACCGCCTATGCTGTGTGAGAAGGAATTTTGCACAGCCTTCTCCACCTCTGCCGGTCTTCCACGAACTGAGATCGATTCCATTGGAGTCCCCTTTTCTTAAAATTATATTATAACATCTTAAATCTTTACAACAATAAAATTAAAAACATTTTATTATAAAGTATTGATATCTTCAATTGTTTAAGAAATTAATAAACAAAAGATTTATAAGGAGTTTAACTCCACAGTCAAAATGATATCTCACTTCTTATTAACATCTGAGTACTATTATTTTATAAAATTTGTATTTATTTAACTATTAATTTTATGGCTGTATAGAGTATACCAATTTTTTAAATTAATTTCCAATAGTTGAAATGTTGAATGACCAACTCATGGTCTTCAAAGGATATGTGTGCTCCCATTATTGAAACAAGTTTGAACAAGAGATAGATTTTGAGGAACTTAATTTTTCAAGAACTTAACACTTTCAGGATTTTAACTAAACGAAAATAGTTTAAAGTAAACAAATATTGGAGAAAATAAAGGTGTACTATTTTTCAGTGACATCGGTAATCATTAAAAATGTGTTTTATTTTTACTGTTCAATCCTTTTTTATTGTTATGATTATTCCCAAAAAACATGTACAAGGATATTTAGTTAGCACATAATATTATGGTTTTTAATACATTATAAGTTTTAACTATTTATTTATTCAAAGATTCCTATCAAAATGCGGGTGTATCATTTTGACTATGAGCCACAGCAAATTAAGTCTGGACTGAGAAATAGCAGGATCACACTGTTCTTCAACTCCCTGCATTGTTCTTACAAAAATAACACATCTTTGTTTTTATTCTATAATCGAATGTTTTGAACTCATTTTTTAGATAATTCAATATCTGTTTATGTGGCAAGTTGTTTTTTTATCTTTTCTACGAGATCAAGAATATCAACTTCAGAATAATTGAATACAAGATGTAGATTTTCAAATCAGTGTTGTTTTGTTACTTAAAATAGTCCACCCGAACTTTCTTGAAAGAATGATTTATTTTTATAATATACTGGAAAAAAGGTTGTTTTTTTAGCTGAAGTAAAATCTGCTATAATTTTGAAGCAAAATATAAATTGCACAGCAAAGCATTTGGTGATTCATTTTCATTTTTATAGATAATGACCCGCAAACCCTAACAACTTTAACTAACAACTAACGCGCTATGGTTCTACTTTGATTGACGTCAAATGTTTGCCAGCTGGAAACAAAGTGGTTAGTATGGGGAAAGAAAAGTGTTGTTTTTATTATTATTTTTACCTGTTTTGTCTCCCCAAGAACCATCTTTGTGCCTTAATAAAAATAAGAATATAAAAATTAGCCGAATTGGTCGTGCTGTTCTCGAGATTTGCGCTTAGCAACAAATTAGGCATTTCATTTTTATGTACACAGATATTTTTTTACTAAATTTCTTTATTTGTCTTTCCTTTGCGATTAAGAGCACTAAAGATTAATTGAACTCAAAAGTTTTTTTTTATGATATATTGTTTTGTGTTGTTAGTTCACATTTGGAGTAGAGTGGCTAAGAGTGAGCGGGCTAGAGCCGGTGTCTCCACTGTGATCCGGTGGAAACACAGAAGATGCATAAGCTTTTATGAAATGATCTCGGAAAGATGATAAGATTGGATGTCAAAATTTTTGGCTACAATGTTTCAATTCTGGGAGTCTATAGCCCAGATAACAATACATTAGCCACCGAGAAGGACGGTTTCGAGGATTGTCTCAGAGGCAATCTGCGGAAGATCAGGTACAAAGACCAAGTGATCTTGATTGGTGATATGAATGTCCGAGATGGAAAAGAAGCCAAAGGAAATCCGGTAGTGGGTACATGCGGGGAGGAGGATATAAATGATAATGGCCTCAGGATGCGTGATATCTGCGAGGAATTTGACAATAAAATACAAAATACTTTCTTCCAACACAGAAAGGAGCATCAGTTCACTTGGAGTAAACCGGGATTCAGACCTTCCATCTTGGATTACTGCATCACCAAGTATCATAGCCTCCCTATAGCAAATGTAAGAGTCCTGCGCGGCATGGAATGTGGTACTGACCACTTTTTGTTAAGAGCCAAATGTATAGCATTCTGGAAAAGAAAGCAGATGGCATCGAAGCATATACACACTTAGATGTACGCAAGTATAAGCGTCACCTGCTCAATGATAAAAGCATAAGCACTCTCTAGAAACGCCGTCTGGAAACTAAAATTAGCGATAATTTGGAGAGTAATGCTGTAGAGCTCTGATTTCTGGGAAATGAGCGGGATGCTTGCAATTTTTATAGTTATTAGGTCATTCAAAGTAATCGGCAAGTATCCCGTCACAGTCTTGGTTGGTCCGAAGTAAGGTTATACAGTGAATGGTACTGTTGAGCGATCAATTTAATGGAGATTATTTTTGCAAGTACACAGGCTGCTTCATAAGATAATGTCTTGAAACCTTTTACCATTTTGATTGCCATTAATCTCTGCGCACATCGAAGTTTCCGTAAATTGTATTTTTTATGCAGTCCTGTGTGCCAGATGTTAATAGCATACGTTAGTATTGGCAATATGGCTCCTTTGTACAGTATCCTTAATGATTCAGTTTAAACAAACAAACTAAAATATTTAGGAGTAAAAGTTGACCAAAAATTAAGATGGAACGTACATATTGAATTACTGGAGATTAAACTACTGAGACTTACCAACAACTTAACGATAGCAGCTAGGAATACATGGGGACTAAAAACTGAAGCATTAAGGATACTGTACAGAGGAGCCATATTACCAATACACTATTAACATCTGGCAAACAGGACTGCAGAAAAAATCCAATTTACGGAAACTTCGATGTGCGCAGAGATTAATGGCAATCAAAATGGTAAAAGGTTTCAAGACATTATCTTTGAAGCAGCCTGTGTACTTGCAAAAATAATCTCCATTGAATTGATCGCTCAACAGTACCATTCACTATATAACCTTACTTCGAACCACCCAAGACTGTGACGGGATACTTGCCGATGACTTTGAATGACCTATTAACTATAAACATTGCAAGCATCCCGCACATTTCCCAGAGATCGAACAACCTACAAAAGCAGATTATGCTGAAGCAGAGATTTATACAGATAGTAGTAAAGATTGTGAAATGTGGGATTGCAGCGGTCATGTTTGAGGCAGTGTATTGACTGACGAAAAGAAACACAGACGTAGACCTAATTGCACAAACAATCAAGCTGAACAGTACGCTATACTGAAAACACTAGAATATATACAGTCATTTAATTTTCGCAGGACATCTATTTGCATACTAACTGACAGCCTAAGTAAGTTGTACAAACTCATCAATCGCAAACTTTATGAACCATTGATTGAAAAAACAAGAATTACTTTACTCCACTTACAAAATGCAGGATACAACATTAACTTCAGGTGGATGAAAGCGCACTCTGGCAACGTGGGTATCGAATTAGCTGACAAGGCTGCTATGTCAGCTGCCAAAGACGGCTCACTTCCAATACTTTACAGTAAATTGACTAAGACTCACTTGAAAAACAGACAAACATTTACAAATATGTATCAGTGGCAAAAAACATGGGATACGATAACTGAAGGACAACATCTTAAACTATGAATATTTTAGGAATAACTAAAAAACAACTAACTTCTACATCACACGAATGTTGACAGGATATTGAGCCACATAATACTACCTGTATAAATTTACACATACAGACACCAAGACATGCCCTTGTGACTTTACCATCGAACAAACTTACTTACACCTAATATATGACTGCAGACTAACCGATGAACCAAGGACTAAACTTATCAACCATGTGACGCAGAAGAACAGCTGACCAATCAGTGTTAAGGACTTATACTTTCAGCAATTCAAGGTGTTTGCCAAAGCAGTTTTAATCATCACTACACGAAATCAATATTATAGGTGAACAAGAATTTTGGTTTTGTTTTCATATATATAATTTGTAGTAATTTTGTGGTATTTACTATTTTTTTTCTCTCATATAGTATTTATTATGTGTATTTGGTTCAACTGGCTTAATGTTTACTATGAACAATATTTTTATGTTTAAGTTTTGTTTTAATGTTGTATTTTCAATTTAGCGTTTAGTTGTATATATAAATACTACAAAAAAATATGTAAACAATAGAAAAAAACAACAACAACATGAAAGTACAAATGTATGTAATGCACTATAAATGGACGGATCATGCAGAATAATAAACGTCCTTCACGGTAGGGGTACTGCTTGAAGGGAAAAATAAAATATAAAATATGTATAATTTAAGATAGGACATACACTAGTATAGACACGAATCCTAAACGATGAATGTAAGCATTGTAAATACTATAACTGGAGGATTAAAATCTAAATAAAGCAGTGTTTAACCAGATTTCATGCGTGCTTTTATTCTCCTAAAATCCTATTTTTTCTATTTTTTGTGTGCCGAAGCTCTTAAGTGGTGCCGAAACCCGGGAATTTGTTGGCAGTTCAGAGTGAGGGTTTTTTTTTCAAGATCACGACAAAAAAACAGTTCGTACTATTTTTCATTGCATTTTCGTTTTTATTTCTTCTTTCTTCTTTAATTTTAATTTATATCAACAAGTGCCAGCATGAATGAACAAGGTCAAAGCACTCTCAGGTCGGCAACATTAACTTTAGAACCACCACAACCAGAACAAGCGAACCCTGAATTTCCCCCATATCCATCAACTACTATAGCAATGGTACGGACGGACACAGTCGCACAAGGGACAAACCGAATAGCGGAAGAAACGAATGCGCTAGAAAGAATGAAATTGAAGGAGGCTAATGCGCAAGACATTATGAGGGAGATATCTGACCTAGAGAAGTTCAACGGGGACGTAGGCGAGCTCAACCACTTCATCAAAGGTGGAGATGGAATCATGGGCAGTATTCAATCTCAGGTGGTGGATGATCTTTTGGAGGAAACAGACGTGAGAAGGTTACGAGTGGCACTAGCACGTCGGGTCAGGAGGATTGTCCTAAACCTGACCCAAGCCGATGAAGATACCTCATGGCAGCTGATTAAGGAGAGATTGAAAAAAGCATATGGAGGGGGTGATTGCCCCCATAAGAGGACATGCTACAGATGTTTAGAGAGATGAATAAGACGGGTCAGACGAACGGCCAATACGGAACTTCTCGCGAAATTGAATAAAATAAACGAGAAACTGCGTGATGTTATGGAAACCAGGCAGTTGAAGCCTGAATGTTACTCATGACAACAGTCCTCAAAGTTCAACTGGCCAGAGATACCGGAAAGAAAGATGGTCTTCCCAGGGATAAGACATTTCTAGAATGCGCTCAGGAGATGGTAGATGCGAGTGTCCGCGATGAGGAAGAAAAGGAAGTGTTCGACCCAGGGTGGAATTATTCCCTCGCAGGAATGAAGCAGGAAGGAATCAAGCAAAGACAGACCCGGAGAGAAGAAGAGAGGGAGATTTCGTTAGGAGAAAACCAATGCCCAGAGGGAGGAGAGAATTTGGAGACAAGAAGAAGACGAGAAGAGACGATAGGAGATGCTATGAATTTGACAGTACGGAGCATCTGATGGCTCAATGCCCACGCACCGCTGTTTTGAGTGCCACAACGAGGGACATGTTCAACGATAAATTTACTACAGGTATAAGTAATTATGATCCAGAGTATGTGCACAAATATTCCATCTTTGCGGTGGAGTTGAATACAGATAGTTTATTTTATATCAGATAGGGTTGAAGATGCTTAGAGATGAAACAATGCATGTGGAATACTAAACGTTATTTTTGTTTTAATCAAACGCTGTATATCTCTCCTTCAAAAGAACAACTCAAAATTGCTCTTTCTGAGTTAAGCATTTAATTAAATTGTATTGGTTGACGGTTTGACGGAATAAATGTCAGATATTCCATTTCCATTTTCTTTCTTTTTTTATTCAGGCATATTTTTAGTTTTATCATGTTTCAACTTGAAGTTTTATGAGAATAATGACATGAGCTAAAATAAAAAAAGTAGCAAGGTTTTAAAAATTGTCAGGATGGTTAATAAAACAATGCTTTACTTTACCCATACACAAAGTCTTATTATTTTACCTGACATGGAACTTCTACATAAAAATGAAACACTTCTGTTAAAAAATTAGGTTTTTTGATTTATGAAGGAGTTTTTTTGAAGGAGTGCTATGCAAGCGAAAAACTTTCATTAAATCTTAAACAAGAGCTACAAGAAAATAAGAAAGAAGAGAGAAGATTATTAGAAACATTTTAGAGCCACATCAAACAACAAAATGGATGTTTGAAAGACTGAAGACCTATGGACACCTAGATAGGCTACCTAAAAAATATTAACTAAAGGCCTATTGGAATTTGTTAGTTCTCTTAGAACCTCAATACCCTGGGTAGAATAATTAGAATAGAAAACAAATTTTATTCTGGAACCAAGTTCCTTTAAGGCCGCTACACACGGTCTTTTCGGTGTGTCAGTATGGTGTGTTCACACCGTGTGTAGTGTAAATTGATGTGAGCTCACATAAAAAAACTGAACTGATGGACTGATGGAAATTCGTCATTTCAGATGGTTAAACTGAACTGACGTCAGTCCGAAATGAGCGTGTGTACCGTCGCTTCAATTTGGTATGTCACTTTCTTGTCTTTTCAGTCTTTTCTGAGGATTCCAATTGAGACGTTTGTCCATGTGGAGTCCTAGGTAACGACATAGATATCTGTTCGACAGGGAACAGTGGAATATTATTAGAGGATATTAGGGCAAGAATTCGTAGGTTTACGACAAAGAGTGAAGGTAATTTGAAGGGATTTGTTAGGATTTATTTTAATTCTCCAATTTTGACTGCATTCTTGAAGGTTTGAGATATGGAATTGAAGAGATTGAGATGCAAAAAATGGATCCTTATTTACTGATAACACATATGTGTCATCAGCGTACGTAGTGAGGACAGTGGTTGGATGGAATGGGATGTCAGATGTATCGTGTAAAGGATGGGACACAGAATACTACCTTGAGGAACACCGGCAGACTGGGTAAAGAAGGAAGAGTAGGAAAAATTATAGTTTACTTTAAAGATTCTATTACTGATAATAAGGAAGTAAGTAGGAGGTAAGAATTTACGGAGTTTGTACAACAGACCCGGATGCCAGACTCGGTCAAAAGCCTGCTCCACTCGGTCAAAAGCTCCCGCGCAGTACAATCCGCGCTCTAAAACGGATGAGACAACGTCCACCACACAATGGTATTGCTGGATACTGGAGTGTGATGTGCGGAAACCAAATTGGTGATCTGGGAATATTTGATTGGATTCTATGATAGGATGAAGACGGTTCAGAATGAGTTTTTCAAGTATTTTACCCATTATGGGCAAGAGAGATATAGGGAAGTAAGAAGATGGGAGTTATGGTGTTTTTTTAGGTTTTGGTATCATCTTAACCATGGATAATTTCCAGGAATCAGGAAAGTATGGAGTGTGGAGTACGGCATAGAATATATATATGTGTGTGTGTGTGTGTGTAAGCAGTAGGACTGCTTTCCGAGAAAGGCGGGATTTTAGAATGTGGGATATGATTAGGTCATGCCCAGGGGCTTTGGTGGCGGACAATCTGTGAATAATGTTTGATATTTCGGAAGGATGGAATGCATTAGGAGGAGGGGACAACTGAAGATGAATACTTCTGTTTCAATGCATTCAGAGATGGTTGGATTAAGGATATCTGTATGAGGATAAATGTTTTGAACAGGTGCTGGCCGAAAATTTGTGATTTTTCTTCATAAGACCAGGTCTGGGATTCGGTTAAAAGAGGATGGTTGAAACTGTTATATTATAGGAGTTTTTTGGTATTCCATAAGAATTTGTCAGTATTACTGAAATTTTCTGTACAGTAATACAAATTTTGAATTTTGAATGTTCTGATCTATGATTTTAATTTGTTTGTCAATTTGGTACAATGACTCCTGTCCGATGGATATCCGGTGTGGTGTCACTTCGCTATTGCCTGTCGTTTTTCTTTTAATAACTCACAAATATGAACTGGCCAGTTATTCTGTTGATAATGATTTTTACTTAGTAAGGTGTTATCATTTATATTTTTTTGTATTATTCCTGTAAGTTTGTCTATTGCAGAATTGATGTCTCCTTTTCTTTTAAGCGGAATTTTGAGGTCTAAATTGTTTTCTAGTTTCGATCGAAATTCATCCCAGTCTACACGTCCGGTAATGAGTCTGGGATGGACTTAGGAATGGTAATTGAATGTACTTGAAGTAGAACTGGACTGTGATCAGAGGATAGGTCGTCAAGGGATTTTATAGTTGTTTGATTGCAGGAAATCTGTGAGGAAACGAAAGTATCAAGAATATCTGGACGTTTTTTAAGCGATGTAGGCCAATAAGTAGGGTATATGGGTGCGAGAAACTATTAGAGGTTGAAATTCGGAATAAGATGCTACCACGGGAATTAGATGTTCAACAACGCCATCCTTGATGTTTGGCGTTGTAGTCTCTTTTGGCAATAAAACTCAGTCCGAGAGACCGGGATAAGGATTCGAGGAGATTATAAGAAAAGGAGTTACCAGGAGGGCAGTAAACCGCTGAGAATGTTATATGGAGAGGACTAGTTTAAATGGTTACTGAAGTTGATTGAATGGCGTCAGTTGGAATAAAAGGAATGAAATATGGGTAAAGATACAATATCTGAAAAATAAAAAATCTAATAGTAATAGAATTGTCTGTAATAGTTTGGATTTTTGGATTATTCAAATTTAAAAAAAAAATTCGGCTATAATGACATTAAATAAGATAGAGCACTGAAATACAATAAATATTTTCAAGAAATATAAAAGTAAAAACAGATACAATGATTAAAGGTCTGAAAAAATTATATTAAATATGGCATGTAAAAATCTAACTTCAGTAATAGTATTAATAAAGTGCAGATTCAATTTATATGCTAGTTTAAATTGCCAATGAATTGCCTTATTACCTATCACATAAAAAAAGCCACGGGCTAAGATTGCGAGTTCGCAGGTGGCCCTAGGGTTTTTTAAAGGAAGTAAAAAATCCTTGGTTATGCCGTCCTTCGATAGGGACGTTAAACAGAGGGTCCCGCGCCTCTACTATGTCAGATACTGTTTAAAGAACCTTATCCTAATTATACCTGGATTGGCAAAATTTAGACTTGCCAATGTAGCATCGTCCGATTAGCCATAACTTCATTCAAGTGAGGTTTAATAAATTAACAAACAAACATAAAAAATCAGAGGAGAAAGAATGGAAAGAACAAAGTGAAATGGGAAAAGAGGGTGTGATGGAAATTATTCTCTTAGCATCGACATTAAAAGGCCCAATTAACAAAAAAAAAATTCCGTAATTAACCTTAAGTAAGTACCATAGTGGTGAAAATTTATTTTTAATGATAAGTATCTGAAATCTAAAAAAAAAAATCCATTTATTTTACTAAACATATATTACTTTGTTAAATATGTGATTCTTTGTTAAAGGAAACCTGAAAAGAAATATTTTTAGCAAAAATCACATCAATATTATTTTACAAACTTGAGGACTTGTATTATTGTTTTAAAGTAATTAACCAATCATATAGAAGAACACCAAATACAATCATATTTTAAAGAATACCTACCAATTATAAAACCTATTTTTAAAATATTGTTTGCTGAAGCTTAATTCTACAGACAGCTTCTTTGTAAATCAAAAGAAATGTTGACACAAATGTTCAAACATTTTCTTAATCAAAAATAATTATTCAGTCACGTGTTTTTAAAGGACTAATTTAGGTTGCATCATAAAAGGAAACTGGACGGGTTCATTCTTTCCAGTTAACTGAGTGAAGAACTAGCTACAGTGACTAACTACACAGTGTCAAGGATGGGTTCTTTAGGGGTTAAGTTATTGTTTTGTGTCTTATTACTGTGTTCTACGGTTGAAGAAAACATTGGAGAGGAGACATTTTTCCAGTCTCTAAGCAATTCCTTCGGCAACACATTTCAAAAAATTTCAAACAAAACCTCTGAACTTTACAACAAAACGTCTGAAGCCATAAATCAGGGAATAGAAAAACAAAAAAAAATCATCAGCGAGGCACCTGAATATTTGAAAGACGCTTTCGTCAATAAGGCACCTGAATATTTGAAAGATACACGTACTTTCGTCAATAAGGCACCTGAATATTTGAAAGATACTTTCGTCAATAAGGCACCTGAATATTTGAAAGATACTTTCGTCAATAAGGCACCTGAATATTTGAAAGATACTTTCGTCAATAAGGCACCTGAATATTTGAAAGATACTTTCGTCAATAAGGCACCTGAATATTTGAAAGATACTTTCGTCAATAAGGCACCTGAATATTTGAAAGATACTTTCGTCAATAAGGCACCTGAATATTTGAAAGATACTTTCGTCAATAAGGCACCTGAATCTTTGAAGGATACCTTCGTCAATAAGGCACCTGAATATTTGAAAGATACTTTCGTCAATAAGGCACCTGAATATTTGAAAGATACATTCGTCAATAAGGCACCTGAATATTTGAAAGATACTTTCGTCAATAAGGCACCTGAATATTTGAAAGATACTTTCGTCAATAAGGCACCTGAATATTTGAAAGACACATTGGTCAATAAACCATCTGAATATGCAAGACGTGCTTACCAATCCATTGATGACACAGTCATCATGATAGGCGAGGAGACTTCTACTTTCTTCACAAACGCAGTTCTGGAAGGAGTCAATGCCTTCATCACCTTGGCCGAGAAGAAAACGATCCCCCTCCCAGATATTAATACTTCGGCTTTTGGAAATTTCGAAGCCACTGGAGGAAAATTCACGAAACTGTCAAAACTGTCTTTAAACGGAGCCATCAAGCTGCAGAGATCCAGAATGTTCTTAACGATCGATATGCCTTTTACATTGAGTGAACTTAGGATGGTGTATACAAATTATAAATTGTCTACATGGGCTGCTAGTCTAGAAGGTGCCATCAGTATCACCGTAGGAAAGACATCGTTCTCGATAAAGCTTCAGTTGGACGGTTCGGTTGATTGCAACGTCAACTTGCTTAGCGTAGAGCTGCAAACCTTAGGTGGTATAGAAGTTGGCTTCTCAGGTACAGATTCATTTCAAATCATATCAAGCGCTGTTAACTACGTTACCGACTTCATTCAAAAAAACATTGTCCATGTTCTAGTGCAACTATTTTTAGATGAAATCCTATCGGCCTTTGTTAATAAAAGCATTGAACCGATTTGTTCTATGGTTACAAGCCTAAATATATTTTAATTTTAATAAATTGTAATTGTTTTTCTCAACAAAATATTATGTCTCTATTATAAAAATAATAATAATAAAAGTACGTTTGTCATGAGAATTATTGCAATTTTAAAACTTCTTAGTTCTGTTAGTTTCATCTTACAGAGGCTCACAGTAAATATAACAGACCCTGTAGAATGAAAAAAATAAATGGTTACAGGAAACAAAACAAAAAGGTCTTCAAAACATTTATTTAATTCATTTAAAATTATAATCATCATCATATTCTATCATCATTAACCACCAATGCTGTGTGAGGAGGAATTTTGCACAGCCTTCTCCAGCTCTGCCGGTCTTCCACCAACTCTGCTCTTCTGCTTCAATGGAGTCCCGTCTTCTTAAAATTATATTATAACATCTCGAATCTTTACAACAATAAAATTAAAAGCATTTTATTGTAAAGTATTGATATCTTCAATTGTTTAAGAAATTAACAAACAAAAGATATATAAATAGTTTAACTCCACAGTCAAAATGATATCTCACTTCTTATTAACATATGAGTACTATTATTTTATAAAAATATTTATTTAGTTAACTATTAATTTTATGGGTGTATAGAGTATACCAATTTTTTAAATTTATTTCCAATAGTAAAAATGTTGAATGACCAACTCATGGTCTTCAAAGGATATGTGTGCTCCCATTATTGAAACAAGTTTGAATAAGAGATAGATTTTGAGGAACTTAATTTTTCAAGAACTTAACACTTTCAGAATTTTAACTAAACGAAAATAATTTAAAGTAAACAAATATTGGAGAAAATAAAGGTGTACTATTTTTCAGTGATATCGGTAATCATTAAAAATTTGTTTTATATTTACTATTCATCATCTGTTAGGCCTCGAACTGTGAACTTGCTTAAGTTATCTTTAAGTCTTTGGATTTATTGAATTCATGTATTTTTTATGTGTGTTATAGTGAATAATGTTTTTAGAAGTAACTTATAGTATAATTTAGTGAAAAAGGACACTTTTCTGATGAAAGACAATAAAATTGCCGGAACAAGTAGGAAAGACGATGAAGCCGTTATTTCTACTCTTTTGAAAAGAAAGGTAAGGGGTAACTCTTGTATTTTTTTAAATGAAGGTCAAATTGACAAAAAAAGGATGAATATTAAAGATTCTAAAGTTAAAACATTATTTAAAAAACCTAACCTACCCCAACCACGTGGAAATTTAAATAATAATATTCATTCAGAAAATATTGAAATAACAGGTGACAATCTGGTATCTCAATCTACACAACAACCAGTGACTTAACCCACTACTCATAATTCTATGAATATTCCTTCATTAACCAATGTTCCTAATGTTCCTGTTAGTAAAATGTTTGCTCCACTATCTGTCAAAATGGAAGAAGAACGCGTCGCACCACCAGTAGTTCATTTACCACCGCCAATAAAAATAAAAGGAATCAACAATTTTCAAAACTTATGCACAGATTTATTAGCTCTTTTAGGGGACAACAATTTTGAATGTTTTTCCAATAAAGAAGTGATCACATTAAAACTAAAACCAGTGATGCATATAGAGCCTGCATGAAATATTTAGAATCGAAAAAAAAATGTTTTCACTCCTTTCAACCTAAAGAAGAAAAAGCCTTCCGGTTCGTCATCAGAAATCTTTTTTATTCCACAGCTCATGATAAGATTAAATATGATCTTGAGAGAAAAGGATTTACTATTCGCCTTGTTAATAATGTAATACACCCAAGGTCGAAAGAACCCCTCCCACTCTTCTTCGTGGATATTGAGCCAGCTCCAAACAATGCTGAAGTCTTCAATATAAACCATTTAGATTACACTAAAGTAAAAATTGAGGAACCTCATAAAAGAAGGGACAATGTTTAATGTATGAGATGCCAGGAATATGGACATACCAGAGCATTCTGCCGACACCAACCAAGATGCTGAAGTGTGGCCAAGATCATTCTAGTGACAGATGCCAGAAACCGCGTGAAGAGCCGGGGCAACCTGTGCGCTGTGCGGCTAAGATCATTGAGCGCATTATAGAGGATGCACAGTTCATCTCGAACTTTTAAGAAGAAGACTGCACGTCCGAAGACCGGTAACTTCACGTCGTGATTTAACAGATCCGGTGCCCGAAGAGACGGACCGTGACCGACTTACTAACCCAACTACTATCCCGCAACAACCACAGGCTTCATTTACTAACACAATATTTGAGTACAAAACACCACAACACACAACATCTCAATACACAATACCACAACACACAACATTTCAATATACAATACCTCAATGTGGAACTCATCAAAATACAACTCCTCAAGCTATGAGTATAACACCTCACCCTTCAATTCCACGTTACCCACAGTATCATTACCCTCCACATTATAACGCAGTTCCTTAATACTCAATACCACAACCACAATCTAGTACTCCAGATATATCAATATACCTCAATTAATTTTTAAATGATTTTAAATCGATGATAAACCCTCTCATCGCATTACTTAACACGCTTGTTACTAAATTCATTCCTAATGCCAGTCCGTATTTCCACCAATCTTTAAAACTCCTTCTATGGAATTCAAATGGAGCCCTACATCGAAGAAACGAACTTGACATATACTTAGGTGAACATGACATCGACATAGCACTACTTACCGAAACCCATTTTTCTCAGAATATAAAATTTTACTTACAGGGATATGTCGTATACCGTACTGACCATCCAAGCGGTGCTGCCCGTGGTGGCTCTGCGGTAATTGTGAAACGTACATTATATCACTATCCTTTACAAATGACGGCCTTACCCGAAATTCAATTAACAGCGATTTCAGTTGAAATTAATCACTGCAGTATTTCCATAGCTAGCGCATATTGCCCCCCTAGGCTACGAGTTTCCAAGGAGATGTTTACCAACATATTCTCCACACTGGGACCCAAATTTTTATGCGGAGGTGATTTCAACGCCAAACACCCCCGCTTTGGCAACAGGACACAAAATTCCAGAGGAAATGCTCTTTTTAATACCTGTTTGGACCTTCATTATGACTGCCTTCGACCATCTGAGCCGACATATTGGCCAACAGACACAAACCGAAAACCAAAACTACTTGACTTCTTTATCGCATCTAATCTAAGCACTCTACATCACCACATAAGTGTTGATAACGATCTTCATCTGACCATTCCCCAATCATTCTTTCTCTCTCAAGACAAGTACTCACTACAAATCATGTACCGACGTTAACTCCTGGACCCATAGTGATTTGTGAGTTTCATCGTATAATAAATGACAAAATTAACCTTAATACAAGCTTGAAGGCTGCAGATGACATTGACAACGCTTCTGAGACGCTTACAAAGACTGTACAAACTGCCGCTTGGCCATCATCTCACAGGCATGAGACATTCAGACATAAACAATACTTACCACCCGACATAAGATCCCTTATTATTGAAAAGCGACGTGCACAGAACCAATGAAAAAGATCTCGATATCCTAGAGACAAACAACTACTAAACCAACTGTCTAATAAATTAAGAAAACGAATACAGCAATACAAAAATGACATCTACAACACTCATCTAACTAACTTACAGACACGTAATAATACTCTATGGAAACTAACTAGAAAGATTCTCCGCTACCGCAATACAAAGACGTCCCTCCGTAAATCTGACAACTCATGGGCCAGAAGTGATAAAGAAAAAGCAGATTTATTTGCCTCTCATCTCACAGACGTATTTCAACCCCACGACAACCTACTTGACCCACAGCACAGCTCTGACGTCCAACAAATTCTGGCTTCGCCACTTCCTCTGTCTTTACCACCCCACCAATCAATCCTTCAGATGTTGAATTTTGTATACAAAAATTACCGCGCAGAAAATCACCTGGTTATGATCTTATAATTCCTAAAATTGTACTTCTTCCTAGGAAAGGCTTAATTTTTCTGACTGCTATATACAATTCTATTCTTCGTCTTACTTATTTTCCTTTAGTATGGAAATTTTCAGTTGTAAAAATCCTAAGCCAAACAAATCATTAAACCTAGTTACGTCCTACACACCTATTAGTCTTTTACCACTATTTTCGAAAATATTTTAAAAACTATCGTTAAAGTGGCTTTATCCATTATTAGAAATAAATAATTTAATTCCTAACCACCAATTCGGGTTCAGGCCTGCACATTCTACAACACAACAATGTCATACAGTGGTTGATTGCATTGCCGTAGCACTAGAAAAGAAGGAATATTGCATAGCAGCGTTCTTGGACGTTTCACAAGCTTTCGATAAAGTTTGGCACGATGGTCTTCTGTACAAACTAAAATTAGTTCTACCGCAGGCATATTATCTGATCATAAAATCATATCTTGCTACATATGCGGACGATACTGTCATACTTTCGACCAGTACTAACCCCAATATTGCTTCTCAGAACCTATAGACACGCTGAAACTCATTAGAAAAGTGGTTCCATAAGTGACGTATAAAAATTAACATACCAAAATCAAACCAAGTAACATTTACATTTAGATATTCAGACTGCCCCTCGCTAACACTTTACAATACACCATTGCCCAGACAAACACAGACAATACACTTGGGCCTTACCATGGACAGAAGACTGACTTGGAAATCACAGGTAATTAATTTGAAGAAAAAATTGAATCAGTGACTTTTACTTCTAAGACGACTACTTCACCACAAAAATAAACTATCACTAACAAACAAAATTATAATATACAACATGCTAATTAAACCAATATGGACCTACGCCTCGCAAGTGTGGGGGTCATGCAAAAAATCCCACATACAGACCATTCAAATTTTTCAATCGAAATTCCTTCGTAATATTATACATAGGTAGTCCCTTTTACATCACTAAGAAAACATTACACAAAGATCTCAACATACCACTCGTGGCTGACACAATAAAGAAAAACTACATAAAATTTCATGACTCACTTACTGGACATCCAAACTTACTGGTACAATCATTACTGACAGACACATTACAACATAATCCGAAAAGGAGACTGAAACGTCTCTGTAGCAGGGATCTACTACAATAAGATGAACCACGCTAGGAGTGCCTTCAATGGGAGGTTTCTCTATACACGCTTTCAAGAAAATCCCGTAAGGGAGGTTTTCCGAAGAACACCAAAAATACAATATGTGCCAAATGGCATTTGTATGATTTCTTAAATTAATATTTTTATTATTATTTTTACTATTCAATCCTTCTTTATTGTTATGAGCATTCCCAAAGAACATGTACACGGTTATTTAGTTAGCACAATATATTATGGTTTTTAATACAATATAAGTAGAACTATTTATTTATTAAAAGATTCCTATCAATATCCGGGTGTATCATTTTGACTATGAGCCACAGCAAATTAAGTCTGGACTAAGAAGTAGCAGGATCACACTGTGCTTCAACTCCCTGCATTGCATTGTTACAAAAATAACACATCTTTGTTTTTATTCTATAATAAAATGTTTTGAACACATTTTTTAGATAATTCAATATCTGTTTATGTGGCAGGTTGTGTTTTTATCTTTTCTACGAGATCAAGAATATCAACTTCTGAATAATTGAATACAGGTGTAGATTTTCATATCAGTGTTGTTATGTTACTTAAAAGTAGTCGACCCGAACTTTTTTGAAAGAATGATTTATTTTTATAATATACTGAAAAAAGGTTGTTTTTTTAACTAAAGTAAAATCTGCTATAATTTTGAAGTAAAATATAAATAGCTCAGCAACGCATTTGGTGATTAATTTTTATTTTATACCCGCAAACCCTAATAAAATTTTACTAACAATTAACGCACCTTTGTTCTGCTCAATGATGAAAGCATAAACACTGTCTACAAACGCCATCTGGAAACTAAAATTAGCGATAATTTAGAGAGTAATGCTGTAGAGCTATATGAGCACATTAAGAAATGTATCCATGAAAAAGCTAGTGAAGCCTTAGGGGTGATAGAAACTAACCCTCGTCGCTCGCTTATCTGAGTCTTTTTCTGCCGCAAAGGGCCGTAAGCAGGGATGCAGTATGTCCCCGACCCTGTTTGAAAAGTATGTAAAACAGGCTGTAAAGGAGTGGAGCGCGCGTTGGAGAGGAAATGGCATAGACATAGTCGGACACATGCTTTTCTCTCTTTTCTTGACCAGGCAGTGAAAATAAGATAAAGAGATGCTACAAACCTTCATATTAGGGAGAAAATATGTAAGCGGGTGGACTCCTTCAAGTACTTAGGGTCAACAATAGGTGGGAACGGCAAGTCGGAACCGGAAGTTAGGAGAAAAGTTGGCCTGGCAAGAAGGGTGACTAGAATATTGCACCCAGTTCTATGGAACACAGTCATCTCAACGGACAACAAAGAGCGTATTTTCAAAAGTATTGTTGAGCCCTCCCTCACCTACGACCTGGACGCTTAATCCGGCACTCTGCTCCAGATCAAAAGCTGCAGAGATGGACTTTTGGAGGAGATGCCAGAAGATCACCCACCTGAATAGGGTAAGAAATGAAGATGTAAGGGACAGGCTGGACGTGACCGAAGGAGTTTCGGAGAGGATTGGAAGGAATGGTACGGACACCGCCTGCACATGCCAGAACGTAGGTGGCTAAAGAGAATTGGCTGTGGGAACAGCCAGGCAGACGAAGAAGAGGAAGACCCCGAACCCGGTGGAAGGACTGTGTGGAGGAGGAGATGGCCGGCAGGGGACTTGGGGGAGGATGCCTGGTGGAATAGAGAAAAGTGGAGGGACGCTCTGACTTAACCAGGCAACCCATTGAGGGAAAAAACCTGCAAAAGTAAAAGTAAGTTGTTTTATATTTTCGCTGCCTTCCATACTTTTTAGAGTAAAATTATATGTAATTGTAGTTAAATGTAATATAAAATAAAAATTCGATTTTTTTTTACTATTAACATATTTTTTTCTTAAATATGTTCCAAAACAAAATTATATATATATATATATATATATAGGTTCATATATATCCTTGTACACCAACAAGGAGAATAATGAACAATATAGATGTATAAATTGTATAACTTACAACTGCCATTGTAAACCACAATTAAGAGTTGTGGGTAACCCTACTGCTTTCAGTCTGGTATGTGAAGCATATAAAAATGCTATTGATAAAATGGCCCTTAACACTGAATATTAGTTGGGCTAATATCTTTTTTAATTGTTAATTAATTGTTTTTAATGCAGGAACTTCAATGAATGATTCTATTATAAACGTATTACAACTTAATCTAAAGCATTGATCGAGATCCACATCATCGATAATCGATTATCTCAGTTAAAACACATAGATATAGCACTATTTCAGGAACCATATGTTTATAACATACAGTTACACCAACCATATGGTAATTATACCACCTATATACGAGGTTGCACATAACCTTGCTCTAATCAAAAATCGTATGTTAGATGCTATTTTACATACCAATTGCAGTGATAGGGATTGTATAGTGTTAGAAATATCAATATATAAATTTAATTTGGTAATCTTAAATGCTTATTTTGATATAACACGGGACATAGATGCTGAAATTAATGAATTACAGTTAATAATGGATAAATTCGGTCATAAAAAAATGTTAATAGCAGTCGATAGTAATTGCAGGTCTACGTTATGGTTTGACAAACACACTAATAGACGAGGACGAAAATTGGAGAATTTTATAATAATAAATAATCTTAATATTGTTAACCAAAATCAGAATTTACCGACGTTTGAGGACCTAGAAGACAAAGTAATATTGATTTGACTTTGAATAATTTATGTTTAATGCAGAACATTCATAATTCGAAAATCAGGACAGAGGAAAACGTTTCGGACCACTTGACATTGACTTAAACTATTAATACCTACATATTAAGACGAACTATTCCATCACTATTCTAAATTTAGATTTAACACCGACAGAGCTAATTGGGAATATTTCGGTTTAATACTTAAATTAGAAACAGGAAAAATATTTCGAGTAACAAAAGGAGTAAGCCCTGGTGGAATGACGAATCGACACAATACAGGAAAGAAACTAAACGACAACGAAAGATTTACAAAAAGGCAAAGGACAACAATGACTTACGTACTGCAAGGAAGAATCCATACCTTGAAACTAGAAGGCAATACGTGAGGCTCATCAGGCAGAGCGAACTGACTTCTTGGAGAGATTACTGTACTAACATTGACCCTACGAACCCTTGGAAATGGCCTTACAAGTATGCTGCAGACAAACTACGTGACAAATACACTCTAAAGACGGTTAAGAAAGAAGATGGGACATATACAACTAACATTATTGACACATTATTCAAGACAACTTCATTAGAACTGACTTGATAAGTACAGATTCACATATATTAGACAGTCGATTATATCTCACGGAGTAACACAAGATGATCTACCCCTTACAGATTCAGAAATAGCTGATACGATCTATAACTTAAAAACTAGGAGAACTCTTGCTTTAGAGGGCATAACCACCGAAATATTTCAATACACTTTTAAAATACTTCCCAATTTTTCTCAGTAAGTTGTACAAAGAGTGTTTCTCTAATGGATTTTTTCCAGCAGAGTGGAAGAAATCTGAAATTGTATTGTTTCTTAAGCCAGAACGAAAAGATAATACTATATCCGGCATAAGGCCGATATCACTACTTCCGAAGGAAGGCAAAGTTCTCGAGCAATTAATAAATCGATGATTATCAAGGTTTCTGCATACAAATGATCACATTCATAAAAATCAGTTTGGTTTCACCTCCCAAACTTCTACGGCAGATGCTCTAAAAAATGCAACTGATTTGATTCAGTATGGCTTGAGAAGGAAACTAAACGCTGTTCTAATATCTATTGATATTAAGGGAACGTTTGACAATACCTGGTTGCTATCAATTCTACATACCTTACAGACAATGGACTGTTCACGGAACATTTGCATCTCAATTTCAGACTATTTTAAAGACAGACCGGCTTGTATAGTAACACTTCATGTCAACTTCGAAAAACACAGGCTCTAGGAAGTCCGCAGGGGTCTGCACTATTTCCTCACTATCTCCGTTATTGCGGAATCTGATCGTAAATGGATTATAGATGAGAGAATATCCGGAGAGCATGGTTGTGCTGGCATTTGCAGATGACATAAATTTACTTACACAAGCTGACAATGCTCGAACACTTCAAGAATTAATAGATCAATATACACAAAAAATTGACTGGGCACACGAAACCAAACTAACTTTCAATACTGTAAAAGCATGATATTCACCAGGTACATGATTTTCATCAGATCAAGGAATGTACCAACTTAACAGGTAAAAATTCAAGGGCAGCTTCTACAGCAAAGAAACAATCTAAAATATATAGGAGTAACATTTGACCCAAAAATAAGATGGAACGTACATATTGAATTACTAGAGACTAAACTACTGAGACTTACCAACAACTTAACGATAGCAGCTAGGAATACATGGGGACTAAAAACTGAATCATTAAGGATACTGTACAAAGGAGCCATATTGCCAATACTAACGTATGCTATTAACATCTAGCACACAGGACTGCAGAGAAAATACAATTTACGGAAACTTCGACGTGTACAGAGATTAATGGCAATCAAAATGGTAAAATGTTTCAAGACATTATCTTATGAAGCAGCCTGTGTTCTTGCAAAAATAATCCCCATTGATTTGATCGCTCAACAGTACAATACACTATGTACCTTACTTCCGACCAACCAAGATTGTGACGGGATACTTGCCGAAGACTTTGAACGACCTATTAACTATAAACATTGCAAGCATCCCGCACATTTCCCAGAAATCAAACAACCTACAAAAGCAGATTATGCTGAAACAGAGATTTATACAGATGGTAGTAAAGATTGTAAAATGTGGGATGTGCAGCGGTCATGTTTGAGGCGGTGTATTGACTGACGAAAACAATTACAGACTTAGACCTAATGCACAAACAATCAAGCTGAACAGTACGCTATACTGAAAACACTAGAATATATGCAGACATTTAATTTCCGCAGTACATCTATTTGCATACTAACTGACAGCCTAAGTAAGTTGTACAAACTCATCAATCGCAAAATTGATGAACCATTGATTGAAAAACCAGACTTACTTTACTCCACTTACAAAATGCAGGATACAACATTAACTTCAGGTGGATGAAAGCGCACTCTGGCAACGTGGGTATCGAATTAGCTGACAAGACTGCTATGTCAGCTGCCAAAGACGGCTCACTTTCAATACTTTACAGTAAATTGACTAAGACTCACTTGAAACATAGACAAACATTTACAAATATGGATCAGTGGCAAAAAACATGGGATACGATAACTGAAGGACAACATCTTAAACTATGAATATTTTAGGAATCACTAAAAAACAACTAACTTCTACCTCACACGAATATTGACAGGATGTGGACCCACATAATACTACCTGCATAAATTTAAACATACAGACAATAAGACATACCCTTGTGACTTCACCATTGAACAAACTTACTTACACCTAATATATGACTGCAGACTAAGCGATGAACCAAGGACTAAACTTATCAACCATGTGACGCAGAAGGACAGCTGACCAATCAGTGTTAAGGACTTATACTGGAAGTACTTTCAGTAATTCAAGGTGTTTGCCAAAGCAGTGTGGTTAATCATCACTACACGAAATCAATAGTATAGGTGAACAAGAATTTTGGTTTTGTTTTCAATTATGTACTTTGTAGTAATTTTGTGGTTATTTACTATTTTTGTCTTATATACTATTTATAGTGTGTTTTTGGTTCAACTGTCTTAATGTTTACTATGAACAATAGTTTTATGTTTAAATTTTGTTTTAATGTTGTATTTTCAATTTAGCGTTTAGTTTTATATATAAATATTACAAAAAAATATGTAAACAATAGAAAAAAAAAAACAACAGCATGAAAGTACAGTTGTATGTAATGCACTATAAATGGACGGAGCATACAGAATAATAAACGTCCTTCACGGTAGGGGTACTGCGTGAAGGGAAAAATAAAAAATAAAATATATATAATTTAAGATAGGATACACTAGTATAGACACTAATCCTAAACGGTGAATGTAAGCATTGTAAATACTATAACTAGAGGATTAAAATCTAAATAAAACAGTGTTTAACCAGATTTCATGCGCATTATTTTTTGTGTGCCGAAGCTCTTAAGTAGTGCCGAAACCTGGGAATTTGTTAGCAGTTCAGAGTGAGGTTTTTTTTTCAAGAGCACGACAAAAAAACAGTTCGTACTTTTTTTCATTGCATTTTCATTTTTCTTTCTTCTTTAATTTTAATTTATATCAACAAGTACCAGCATGAATGAACAAGGCCAAAGCGTTCTCAGACCGGCAACATTAACTTTAGAGCCACCATAATCGGAACAAGGCCAACGGCCATACCACGTTGAACACACCGGTTCCCGTCAGATCACCGAAGTTAAGAACGTCGGGCGTGGTTGGCACTTGGATGGGTGACCGCCTGGGAAAAACAGGCGGTAACCATCTGGGGAAATCCACGTGCTGTTGGCATCTAAATTAACAATTAATAATACATAGCTGGCTGTATGGATGAATTAAAGAATCCAATGCCATAAAAAAAAAACCCAAAAAAAAAACCCAGACGTGTGAAGGTTACTAGTGGCACTCGCACGTCGGGTCAGGAGGATTGTCTTAAACCTGACCCAAGCCGATGAAGATACCTCATGGCAGGTGATTAAGGAGAGATTGAAAAAAGCATATGGAGGGGGTGATAGGCCCCAGAGGAGGACATGCTACAAATGTTTAGAGAGACGAGATGAATAAGACGGGAACGAGTTTTTTTGAAGGAGTGCTATGCAAGCGATAAAACTTCATTAAATCTTAAACAAGAGCTACAAGAAAATAAGAAAGATGAGAGAAGATTATTAGAAAAATTTTAGAGCCACATCAAACAACAAAATGGATGTTTGAAAGAGACGACTGAAGTTCTATGGACACCTAGATAGGCTCCCTAAAACAGATTAACTAAAGGCCTATTGGAATTTGTGAGTTCTCTTAGAACCTCAATACCCTGGGTAGAATAAATAGAATAGAAAACAAATTTTATTCTGGAACCAAGTTCCTTTAAGGCCGCCACACAAGGTCATTTCGGTGTGTCAGTTTGGTGTGTTCACACCGTGTGTAGGGTAAATTGATGTGAGCTCCCATCAAAAACTGAACTGATGGACTGATGGAAATTCGTCATTTCAGTGTGTTATACTGAACTGACGTCAGTCCGAAATGAGCGTCGCTTCAATTCGGTGTGTCACATCAGTTATCTGAGCATGCGTACAGGTGTCGTTTGGATAGACATCACCCTTTCAATCGCTTTCCAGACCTCGTAAGTACTCCTCGTTTGTGTGTTTATTATTTTAAGTGAAAAATGGTCAGTTGGGGAAAAGACTTACTTTTAAATTATGTTTAAAAGACTTTATTCTGCGCTTTCTCCTTTCCAATATAACACAAGCCACAGCACTATATAGAAATAACAATTCATCGTCCGAAAACATGATGTAAAGATTGTGTTTAATAGGTTAAATACATAACACAAAACACAATAAAAGAGACTGGAGCTTCCAAGGGGTAGCACATTGAACTGACACACCGAAGGGACCGTGTCAATGCGGATGTTGCGTTCAGTTCGGTGTGTCAGTTAGAGTAGCGGCCTTTAGAATAACAAACATGAACAACAACAAAAAAATGAAACATAATATACATCTGGCAAAAGGCTACATAATAATACAGATAATACAAAGACTGATGCAATGATTAAAGGTAGAGCTTATCTGAAAAAAAATTTAGATTAATTTACTACAACTCTATTAATATTACAACAAGTAAATTTGCTAATATGAACAAATGACATGAAAAGAAAAAACAATTTTGGAGAAACTACCCATCGGTAGCACTCCAATAAAGGTCTTGATGCCATCTTCTTTTCAGACGCCTTGGAGGGTTATCAGGAATAGCATGGGAAACAAGTTGAGAGACTAGCGGATTCAAGCTTGTATGAAGCTTGTCATGGAAGGTTAGGTATCTATTTTGGGCCAAATCAGCAACATATGGAATATTAAGATCATGATGGATGAGTTTGTTTGTGACATAATATGTAGTATTGAGGATTTTACGAAGGATTTTGTATTGTAAGATTCTTTTGTATTCAATTGGGAGCTTAGAACGTTTGTCCAGTAAATGTTGAAGTAGGCAAAAACGTCGAGCAGTTTCTTGTCTTTTCAGTCTGTTATGAGGATTCCAAGTGAGACGTTTGTCCATATGGAGTCCTAGGTAACGACATGGATATCTGTTCGACAGGGATCAGTGGAATATTATTAGAGGATACAGTAGGGCGAGAATTCGTAGGTTTACGACAAAGAGTGAAGGTAATTTGAAGGAATTTGTTAGCATTTATTTTAATTCTCCAATTTTGACAGCATTCTTGAAGGTTTGAGATATGGAATTGAAGAGATTGGGATGCACCAAATGGATCCTTATTTACTGATAACACACATGTGTCATCAGCGTACGTAGTGAGGACAGTGCTTGGATGGAATGGGATGTCAGCTGTATCGTGTAAAGGATGGGACACAGAATACTACCTTGAGGAACATCGCGCAGTAAATTCCGCGCTCTAATGCGGATGAGACAACGTTCACCACACGATGGTATTGCTGGATAGTGGAGTGTGATGTTCGGAAAATTGGTGATCTGGGATTATTTGATTGGATTCTATGATAGGATGAAGACGGTTCAGAATGCGTTCTTCAAATATTTTACCCATTATGGGCAAGAGAGATATAGAGAAGTAAGAAGATGGGAGTTCTGGTGGTTTTTTAGGTTTTGGTATCATCTTAACCATGGATAATTTCCAGAAATCAGGAAAGTATGGAGTGTGGAGTACGGCATAGAATAAATAAATAAATATAGAGTAAGATAACTTTCCGAGGAAGGCGGTATTTTAGAATGTGGGATGTGATTAGGTCATACCCAGGGGCTTTGTTGCCGGGCAATCTGTGAATAATGTTTGATATTTCGGAAGGATGGAATGCTTTAGGAGGAGGGGAGACAACTGAAGATGAATACTTCTGTTTCAATGCATTCAGAGTGGATTGGATTAAGGATATCTGTATGAGGGTTAAATGTTTTGAACAGGTGCTGGCCGAAAATTTGTATTTTTCTTCATCAGACCAGGTTTGGGATTCGGTTAAAAGTGGATGGTTGAAACTTTTATATTTTAGGATTTTTTTGGTATTCCATAAGAATTTGTCAGTAGTACTGAAATTTTCTGTACAGTAATACAAATTTTGAATTTTGAATGTTCTAATCTATGATTTTAATTTGTTTGTCAATTTGGTACAATGACTCCTGTCCGATGGATATCCGGTGCGGTGCCACTTCGCTATTGCCTGTCGTTTTTCTTTTAATAACTCGCAAATATGAACTGGCCAGTTATTCTGTTGATAATGATTTTTACTTAGTAAGGTGTTATCATTTATATTGGTTTTTATTATTCCTGTAAGTTTGTCTATTGCAGAATTGATGTCTCCTTTTGTTTTAAGCGGAATTTTGAGGTCTAAATTGTTTTTTAGTTTCGATCGAAATTTATCCCAGTCTACACGTCCGGTAATGAGTCTGAGATAAGAGGGCTTAGGAATGGTAATTGAATGTACTTGAAGTAGAACTGGACTGTGATCAGAGGATAGGTAGTCAAGGGATTTTATAGTTGTTTGATTGCAGGAAATCTGTGAGGAAACGAAAGTATCAAGAATATCTGGACGTTTTTTAAGCGAATAAGTAAGGTTTACGGGTGCGAGAAACTATTAGAGGTTGAAATTCGGAATAAGATGCTACCACGGGAATTAGATGTTCAACAACGACATCGTTGATGTTTGGCGTTGTAGTCTCCTTTGGCAATAAAACTCAGTCCGAGAGACCGGGATAAGGATTCGAGGAGATTATAAGAAAAGGAGTTACCAGGAGGGCAGTAAACCGCTGAGAATGTTATATGGGGAGGAATAGTTGAAATGGTTACTGAAGTTGATTGAATGGCGTCAGTTGGAGTAGAAGGGATAAGAGAATGAAGTATGGGTAAGGATACAATATCTGAAAAATAAAAATCTAATAGTAATAGAATTGTCTGTAATAGTTCGGATTTTTGGATTATTCAAATTAAAAAAAAAAAATGTCGGCTATAATGACATAAAATAAGATGGAGCACTGAAATACAATAAATATTTTCAAGGAATATAAAAGTAAAAACAGATTCAATGATTAAAGGTCTGAAAAAATTAGATTAAATATGGCATGTAAAAATCTAACTTCAGTAATAGTATTAATAAAGTGCAGATTCAATTTATATGCTAGTTTAAATTGCCAATGAATTACCTTATTACCTATCACATAAAAAAAACCATGGGCAAAGATTGCGAGTTCGCAGGTGGCCCTAGGGTTTTTTAAAGGAAGTAAAAAATCCTTGGTTATGCCTTCCTTCGGAAGAGACGTTAAACAGAGGGTCCCGAGCCTCTACTATGTCAGATACTCTTTAAAGAACCTTATCCTAATTATACCTGGATTGGCAAAATTTAGACCTGCCAATGTAGCATCGTCCGATTAGCCATAACTTCATTCAAGTGAGGTTTAATAAATTAACAAACAGACATAAAAAATCAGAGGAGCAAGAATGGAAAGAACAAAGTGAAATGGGAAAAGAGGGTGTGATGGAAATTATTCTCTTAGCATCGACATTAAAAGGCTCAAATAACAAAAAGAATTTCCGTAATTAACCTTAAGTAATTACCATAGTGGTGACACTTTATTTGTAATGATAAGTATCTGAAATATAAAAAAAAAAAATCCATTTATTTTACTGGACATATATTACTTTGTTAAATATGTGATTCTTTGTTAAAGAAAACCTGAAAAGAAATATTTTTAGCAAAAATCACATCAATATTATTTTACAAACTTGAGGACTTGTATTATTGTTTTAAAGTAATTAACCAATCATACAGAAAAACACTAAATACAATCATATTTTAAAGAATACCTACCAATTATAAAACCTATTTTTAAAATATTGTTTGCTGAAGCTTAATTCTACAGACAGCTTCTTTGTAAATCAAAAAAAATGTTGACACAAATGTTCAAACATTTTCTTAATCGAAAATAATTATTCAGTCACGTTTTTGTAAAGAACTAATTTAGGTTGCATCATAAAAAGAAACTGGACGGGTTCATTCTTTCCAGTTAACTGAGTGAAGAACTAGCTACAAGAACTAACCACACAGTGCCAAGGATGGGTTCTTTAGGGGTTAAGTTATGGTTCTGTGTCTTATTAGTGTGTTCTACGGTTGAAGAAAACATTGGAGAGGAGACATTTTTCCAGTCTCTAAGCAATTCCTTCGGCAACACATTTCAAAAAATTTCAAGCAAAACCTCTGAACTTTACAACAAAACGTCTGAAATCATAAATCAGGGAATAGAAAAACCAAAAAAATTCATCAGCGAGGCACCTGAATATTTGAAAGAAACTTTCATCAGCGAGACACCTGAATATTTGAAAGATTCTTTCATCAATAAGGCACCTGAATATTTGAAAGAAACTTTCGTCAATAAGGCACCTGAATATTTGAAAGACACTTTCGTCAATAAGGCACCTGAATATGTGAAAGAAACTTTCATCAACAAGGCACCTGAATATTTGAAAGAAACTTTCGTCAATAAGGGACCTCAATATTTGAAAGACACTTTCATCAGCCAGACCCCTAAATATGTGAAAGAAACTTTCGTCAATAAGGCACCTGAATATTTAAAACAAACTATCATGAATCAGGCTCCAGAATATGTAAAACGTGCTTACCAATCCATTGAGGACACAGTCATCATGATAGGCGAGGAGACTGCTACTTTCTTCACAAACGCAGTTCTGGAAGGAGTCAATGTCTTCATCACCTTGGCCGAGAAGAAAACGATCCCCCTCCCAGATATTAATACTTCGGTTTTGGCTTATGGAAATTTCGAAGCCACTGGAGGAAAATTCACGAAACTGTCAAAACTGTCTTCAAACGGAACCATCAAGCTACACAGATCCGGTATGTTCTTGACGATCGATATGCCTTTTACATTGAGTGAACTCATGATGGAGTATACAAATTATAAATTGTCTACATGGGGTGCTAGTCTAGAAGGTGCAATCAGTATCACCGTAGGAATGACTTCGTTCTCGATAAAGCTTCAGTTGGAGGGTTCGGTTGACTGCAACGTCAACTTGGTTATCGTAGAGCTGCAAACCATAGATGGTATAGAAGTTGGCTTGCCAGTTACAGATTCATTTCAATTCATGTCAAGCGCTGTTAACTACGTTACCGACTTCATTCAAGAAAACATTGTCCATGTTCTAGTGCAACAAGTTTTAGATGAACTCCTATCGGCCTTTGTTAATAAAAACATTGAACCGATTTGTTCTATGGTTACAAGACTAAATATATTTTAATTTTAATAAACTGTAATTGTTTTTCTATATAAAATATTATGTCTCTATTATAAAAATAATATACTAATAAAAGTACGTTTGTCATGAGAATTATTGCAATTTTAAAACTTCCTAGTTCTGTTAGTTTCATCATACAGAGGCTCACAGTAAATATGATAGACCCTGTAGAAAGAAAAAAATAAATGGTTACAGGAAACAAAACCAAAAAGTCTTCAAAACATTTATTTAATTCATTTAAAACTATAATCATCATCATCATATTCTATCGTCATTAACCGCCAATGCTGTGTGAGGAGGAATTTTGCACAGGCTTCTCCAGCTCTGCCGGTCTTCCACCAACTCTGCTCTTCTGCTTCAATGGAGTCCCATCTTCTTAAAATTATATTATAACATCTTGAATCTTTACAACAATAAAATTAAAAACATTTTAGTATAAACTATTGATATCTTCAATTGTTTCAGAAATTAATAAGCAAAAGATATATAAATAGTTTAACTCCACAGTCAAAATGATATCTCAATTCTTATTTACATCTGAGTACTATTATTTTATAAAATTTGTATTTAGTTAACTATTAATTTTATGGCTGTATAGAGTATACCAATTTTTTAAATTAATTTCCAATAGTTGAAATGTTGAATGACCAACTCATGGTCTTCAAAGGATATGTGTGCTCCCATTATTGAAACAAGTTTGAATAAGAGATAGATTTTGAGGAACTTAATTTTTCAAGAACTTAACACTTTCAGGATTTTAACTACACGAAAATAATTTAAAGTAAACAAATATTGAAGAAAATAAAGGTGTACTATTTTTCAGTGATATCGGTAATCATTAAAAATGTGTTTTATATTTACTATTCATCATCTGTTAGGCCTCGAACTGTGAACTTGCTTAAGTTATCTTTAAGTCTTTGGATTTCTTGAATTCATGTATTTTTGATGTGTGTTATAGTGAATAATGTTTTTTTGAAGTAACTTATAGTATAATTTAGTGAAAAAGGACACTTTTCTTAAGATAACACTTTCAGGATTTTAACTAAACGAAAATGGTTTAAAGTAAACAAATATTGGAGAAAATAAAGGTGTACTATTTTTCAGTGAGAACGGTAATAATTAAAAATGTGTTTTATTTTTACTATTCAATCCTTCTTTATTGTTATGATTATTCCCAAAGAACATGTACAAGGATATTTAGTTAGCACACTATATTATGGTTTTTAATACAATGTAAGTTGAACTATTTATTTATTCAAAGATTCCTATCAATATCCGGGTGTATCATTTTGACTATGGGCCACAGCAAATTAAGTCTGGACTGAGAAGTAGCAGGATCACACTGTTCTTCAACTCCCTGCATTGTTCTTACAAAAATAACACATCTTTGTTTTTATTTTATAATCGAATGTTTTGAACAAATTTTTTAGATAATTCAATATCTGTTTATATGGCAGGTTGTTTTTTATCTTTTCTACGATATCTATGGATAGTGGATTTCCGTTTTTCCCTAGCCATCTGTCACCGGCAACAGCGAACCTGCTTTTTGAAATATTTGGTCTTGTGTCTGCAAATTAAACAGAAAAGTTTCATTTTTACATAAAAAAGAATAAACAAAATAAGTCTTGTTACCTTAAAAGTTAGCATGAAATTATCGCGAAGTATATTTTTTGTCTACAAAGAAGTCATTTGGAAGCAGTTGTTACATTGTTGTATGTTTGTAATGAAATGTATGGAATCCCTTCCATTTTCTAAAACAAATGAGTAAAATCTGGTGGATGAACCAATGACACACTTTGCATTGTATTTCAATGCCTTGCAATGTGGGCAAACTGAGGTCGTAGATCCAATAGCAACGCATTGGTAGGAATTGTAGTAAATTGAAACATCGTAACTGAAAGCCACTCCTGAAACACTGAAAGCAGTTTGAAAACGACGCGTTGCACGTGATTGTAATATCCTAAACCTTAGGATTTTCATTTTGCTCTTCACGTTGCTGTGCATTCGGATTAGATTGAAAATGAGCTTGATTTGAAGCGTTTCAAGTTCTTCGACCCAAATTGCTGGGCTCGCATCTGATAGGCGGCATGGGTCTAAATGTAAGCACACTCAACAAATAAACATAAGGGAAATTTAATAGCAACCAAGAAAATTCTACGCACTGAGGAAGCAATGATGACACGTACGTCAACAATATTATAATTTTATTTCTTTTGTTCAATTTGCTTCCAAAACACGCAGGCAAAGGAATCTAAAGCGATGTCCAAACTACTAAACCGTTGCTTAGACCTGGTCTCAGAGACACGGATTAGCTGGTCTAGCTAGGCGGTTGCGGAGCCGTTGCTGAGACTAATCCCCGTTGCTGAGTCCGTCTCTGAAACCAAAATCGCTGGTCTAAGGTCTAAGGCTCCGAATGGGAGACCTGAGACCAGCGGGCCGAGACACGGCCGAATCTGAGCAATATTCAACATAATTATTGTCATTATAAATTGTGATTACACATTTTAATAATAATTATTGCAATCATAAATAGTAACTATCATGTGTATACTTAAAATTATAAAAATAATTCAATTATGTTAATAATAATATAATTAAATGACTGGTCTTAATTTATTTAACATTACGATAGGCGCGCGTATCTGTCAGATATGCTGTGGAAATGTTCATTTAACTTTCTTTAATCGTTGTCGGTTTTTATATTTCCCTCTTCTCACGACCCAACATTACCACAGTCTTGTCCGAAAATTCCTACAATAAATAGTTAGGTTAAAGTGTTGCGATTCTGATGAGGAATACGTAAATTCAAGTAGTTTTTTATACCTATTTAACTATGCAGTGTAAAATTTTTAATTCATTGGTAATTTAAACAAACAAATTAATTGAAATTTCACTTGATCCAAACTATTACAGACATAATTACTATAATTACATACATTCTTACTAATTACTATAATTATAAATTACTATAATTTTTTTTTATTTTTCAGATAAGCGCGACCTTTAATCATTGCATCAGTCTTTTAATTTTCTATTTTTTTCCAAATTTGTATTTCATTTCAGTGTGCTATCTTATTTTCTATTATTATAGTCGACAAATATATTTTTAATTTGAATAATGCTTTAGACGTGAAAGCTGTGCTAAATGCAATTATATGTGATAAAGACGATGAAATTGATTAATATATCGCGATTTCCTGGAAATATTTGTTAAGTATAATTTGATGTAGCTGGTCGTTCTTAAAATGTAAAGTTGTATTTTTTCTGAGTTTTTTGAGAATAAACTTTCATTTCCATCTTCTTTCGACCCAATCCTAAAACAGTCTTGACCGAAAGTTCATAAATGGTTAGGTAAAAAAAAGTGTATTTGAGAAATACGCGCATCCATTCGTCATTTTTTTTAAATATTTTATTTTTAATTATTAAATATAAAATTGGTAAGTCATTGGTAATTTATACTAGCATATAAACTGAACTTGCACTTTATTTAAACCATTACCGAAATTAGATTTTTATATGACAGATAAGATAAAATCATTGCATCAGTTTTTACTTTTCTACTTCTTGCATATATTTATTTTATTTCAGTGTGCTATCTTATTTTATGTCATTATAGCCGATAAAAAGGTTTTTAATGTGAATAACGGTTTGGACATGAAATCTGTGCTAAGTGCAATTATGCGTGATGCGTATTATGAGATTTTTCAAAACAAAGCGACATTCCTAGAAATAATTTTTAAGTATAATTTTATTATTCTAGTCATTTTTAAAATTGAATTTTGTATTCTATCTGATTTCCTTGAGAAGCTGTATAAAACACAAAACAAAAAACTGTTCTATGTAACGTGTTTATTTTTAAATAAACTTTTATTGTAATTTTTTAATTTATATCTTTTGAGAAACGCAAGTAAACTGAACTTGTAAATTCTTCAAAAATACAAAAGTCCTAAAATAGTTTTTTATTTTCTTCATTGACCGCATTTGTTTTGTTTTTTTACTGAACTTTGAAAAAATATCATATATTCGTTGATTGTGGGAAATGTAAGAAGGTTAATATAAATAAGTAAATAATAACAGGCAATAAAATGTTTAAATATTTTATTTTGTATTTTTTAAAGCATAAAGTAAGAAATCATTCCGCACTAAACAATGCTCTCCATGGTGTATTGGCTAGGATTGGTCTAGGAACTGAAATAGTAGTGTGGACGCTAGACGAGACTAATCCGGCTGCTCCTAGGCCGTTGCTGAGGCGGACCACGCACAGTGGAACGAATCAACACATTTCTTGGACATTGAGCCAATTCTCTAATAACTAAATTTGTCCTTTATTTTGATCTTAAATTATACTTTATACTTCTTCTCAACGAAATCCGTAGATAAAGTAATTGTGAAATCAAATCAAATGAAAAAATCTGAATTGAAATATACATTTTTCTATAAAGTCTCATATTTTTAAAGAAATCCCCTGTTTGAGGTAATGCCTTAAATTAATCGTGCACCTACTGGAAAACAACTCACCCATAATAAGATATTTTAGGCAAATAAAACTCTCTCGCTGGATTTCGTCCCACAGGAATATCAATTATTTTCTGGAGAAGCATGAAAACTGGTTGAATTTGGATTTCATTGTTCCTGAAGATGTTAGCCAGGACCTACCTTCATGGTCATCATCAACAGCTGCAAGTATACCATCTCGTTTTCAGTCATTCAAATAATTAACCGATTGACAAAGACGGAGACAAACGGAAAGTTTTAGAAAATGTATGTTCGCTTTTTTCATGAAAAAAAGATTCAAATCTGAGGACGATTCGGATCCTTTAATTTCAACTCTTAGACCGAAAATAATAAACATTAAACGTGATTTATTACCAGAAGCACAATCGCACAATTACTTCTTAGAATATAGAAAAACAAATCCTAATTAAAATTAAGTTGTTAATTTTGGTTTAATTGTGATCGTTATTTAAATAAAACAATTTTATATAGGCACCTACATTTATTATAATTTCGATGTATTAATTATACCTAGTATATTGACTAACAGAAGTAATTATCAATTATTAATTAATTTAATTAATTTTGTTCAATAATTAATTTTTTTGGTTTGTTACTTTTTCCTTTGTATAACTTTGTTTAATACCTATGTATCTGTCTTTCCATAGAATACTGTACCGTACCTATTCTCGTAGTATATAGATACAATAAATGGTACAATGATAGATAATAAATTATCTAACATCGAAATATCAAATCGAGAATTTTTACATGTTTTCCCTAAATGATCTGATCCTGTTTATCATATAATTAAATAGTCCATTCAAAAAGCTTTAAAACCGTACCAATAGCCTTATTCTAGGAGAACCAGAAGCGGAGATATTAATGAATGTCCAGTCCTCCCTAACGCTCGTTCCACTGTGCTACAATTTGTCTCGTCCATTGCCTAGCAAATGTCTCATAGTGTGGACGTAGTTTTAGTCCATGCAGCCTCTTCCCTTCCCAAACACTGCACCAAAGCAAATTATATATTATTATATGTATTATATACTTACTATTATTATATACTTATTACTATATAATTTTTAATTAAAATAAGACCATTTTTTACATAATAAAAATAACTATGAACAATATTTGAAAAATTAAAATAAGAGCGAAAACAAAGTTGAGGGAACTCGTTATATTATTTTATTATTGACACGGAAACCCAAATAAACTTTTACTAACAACTAACCTACCTTTGTTTTGCTTTGATTAACGTCAAATGTTTGCCAGCTGGGAATAGAGTGGTTAGTATTGGGAATAAAAAGTGTTGTTTTTATTATTTCCCTCCTCACTTTTACATTTTTTTTCTCCATAAGAACCATCTTTGAGCATTAACAAAATAAGAATTAAATTAGCCGAATTGGTCGAGCCGTTCTCAAGGTTGCACTGTTACTAAGTGCATTCGGCAAAGTTTTTTTTTTTATGAAATAATGTTTTGTTTTTTCGTTGCCTTCCATACTTTTTGGAGTAAAATTATATGTTAGTTTAGATTACTGAAATATAAACTACGAATTCGATATATTTTACAAATAACATATTTTTTTCTTAAATATAGTCCAAAGTAAAATTATATATATATATAATTTTGTTTGCTAAATTTAAATTTCACAAATATATTTTTATCAAACCAAAAAGTTGACAAAAATATTGAAATATTTCCTTGTTCAAAACAAATTATTCAGTTACGTGTTCGTGAAAAACTAATCGAGGATTATGCAGAAATAAAGAAAACACCTCAAATTTGCACTATAAAAAGAGTCAAAATTAAGCTGTTAACAGTTTATTCTTCCCAGTCAACGGAGTGAGGAGTTGGGGACAGTTACTAACTGCTTAGTGAAAATATGGGTTCCTTGGGAATTAAGTTACTGTTTAGTTTTTTTTTAGTTTTCTCTGTAATCGCTGAAAACAATGGGCAAAGAGGATTTCTCAACTTAGTGACCGGCACAGCTAAAAATATGGCCAACCAAACGACCGGAATCATAAATGAAGGAATCAAGACCCAAATGAACCTCATCAGTCAGGTGCCTTCATATTTCAGACAAGCTTACCAAACCGTCCAGGACTCTGTTCTCAGGGCAGCCGAGAACCCTGCCACTATCGCTGCGAATGCACTTCTGAAAGGAGCCAATGCCTTTATCAAATTGGCCAAGAAGGATACCATTCCTCTCCCCGAAGTCAAAACATCTATTTACGGCTTTGGGAGCTTCGAAGCCAATGGAGGAAGACTCATGAAACTGTCTACACTATCTACAAACGGATCGGTCAAGCTACGAAAATCTGGAATGTTCTTGTCGATCGATATTCCTTTCAAGTTGGGAGAACTCAAGGTCGAGTATACAAATTACACCTTGGCGACATGGGGTGCTACTCTAAACGGTTCCGTCCTTGCCACCATAGGTAAGAACGCGTTCGTGATTAGGCTTCAATTGGAAGGTTCCGTCGATTGCAACATCAACCTCCTCAGGGTAGAGGTGGAGAGCCTAGAGGGTATAGAAGTCAGCCTTCAAGGTTCAATGTCCAGTTTTCTGTCAAGTGCTGCAACCTACGTAGCCAGCTACTTGCAGGGAAACATCATTCAGCCTGAAGTTCAAAAAGCATTAGATGACCTGCTAACTACCTATATTAAGAATAATTACAAACCTATCTGTACTTTGTTCACAAGCCTAAATATATTTTGATTCAAATAAACTGTAATGTCTCCTTGTCACCTAACAATAAAATAATAGTTATTTTACTTCAGTAAAATATATTCTATTTGAGATCAAATATAATCTTTTCATTTTATCTACCTATAAAATTCTTATTTTTTTCTACTCTATTGAAATCTTCCCAAATAAAAAAAAAATAAGTTTCTGTAAATTGCGTCACGTGAGTGACTCCTAAACATATCTACAAAATAGACGATTTTGTGGTATATAACACTATTGCATGTTGTATTTTATATGTAGAACGTGTTCCTGAATATTTTTTTTTTCATTCATAAATCACTATTTTGTTCATTTCTGCAAAATGACCATTTTTTAGATACGTTTTGTGCTATAAAAGTGACTATTTATATATTTATTTATATAACAAATTAAGTAAATTAATCACTTAATTTATATTTGTTTTGATTTTTCATTTAACGTCACTTTTTGCTGCTATGGCTAATCGGACGAACTTTATTTATTGTATCTTTATTATCATGATTTTCATTTACTCCTTTTGCTCTATCCAAATAATTTGAAGCAACAGCATCTCTTTCATTCTCTTTTTCTCGCCCTCACACGCTTTACGGTGCTCAAACGGTGTTTATAAACTATCTCTCCTTCAAAAGAACAACTCAAAATTGCTCTTTCTGAGTTAAGCATGTAACAAAAGTGTATCGGTTGACGGTTTGACGGAGCGAAATGTCAGATGTTCCATTTCCAAATATTTTTTATCTATGCAGACATATTTTTAGTTGTATCATGTTTAAACTTGAAGCTTTATGAGAATAATAAATGACGTGAGCTAAAATAAAAAAGTAGCAAGCTTTTAAAAATTGTCTGATGTTTAATAAAAGAATGCTTTAGTTTACCGATACACAAAGTTTTATTATTTTAACTGACATAGAACTTCCAAACCCTTCTATCAAAAAATTAGGTTTTTTTATTTATGAAGGAGCTCTTTTGAAGGAGTGCTATGCAAGCGGAAAAACTTTCATTGAATCTAACACAAAAGCTACAAGAAAATAAGAAAGAAGAGAGAAGATTATTAGAAAAATTTTAGAGCCACGGCATCAAACATCAATATGGATGTTTGAAAGAGACGACTGAAGTTCTATGGACACCTAGATAGGCTACCTAAAACAGATTAACTAAAGGTCTAATGGAATTTGTAAGTTCTCTTAAAACCTAAATACCCTGGGTAGAATAGAATAAAATAGAATAGAAATCAAACTTTATTCTCATTTAAACAACATAATTAAACATAATATACGTCTGGCCAGATGGCTACATAATAATACAGATCATGAAGGATTAAAAGTAAAAAAAACATGATAATAAAAATGAAAATAATAGAAATTAAATAACTAATAAAAAGTACGAGATCTGACAGGATTTAACTAATTGTCTAGAATAAATTTATTAATAATAACTATTTCTATGTAACGGGCTGAGACATTTTTTTTTAATATAGATAGTTAATGTGCATTAATTACAGCTTTAGTTCAATGCTAAAAATCTTATAAAGGAAAGTTAGCTGTGTTAAAAAATTGTACTCTCATCTTTGTGATTAAAAAGAATTATGTTATCATTTGAAGGCAAAAGTTTTATTTTTAGTTTTACGTATTTAGAAAATGATTAGCATTTATTTACTTATTCTCATTAATAGGTTTTATAAAGATTTTAGGTTGTAAGGATTTTGTACATTACTATGTAGGTATATGTTATCCTATGGCAAATAAGATTTGCTAAGTTTATTTCTTTTTGTGACTAATTACATAAATATTCTTTTTATATGGATTTCGTTAAAGGCACTGTAGGTCCTTAACATTAGGTTTTAATAATATTTTATTAAAAGTTAATTCTTAATAGAAGGTGACGTCTGTTTGTGGAGACGATGAGCCAAGCGGTTCATAACTCCGATTCCAACACTAGGCAGGAAACTAATCAGCAGTTTCCATAGTAAAATGTCCGGCTCTGTTAGAATCTTGGAAACTTTAAATATAATTATTGGATTCTCGAGATAATAATAACCACCAGGGACAGCACCTGTCAGACGAAGAATGCTGACGACACCTCGGAAAAGCCTTCAAGTACCCGACGGTTTTTCCTCTCGACGCCCGAGAAATAGAGAACTCCTGCCGACGGCAGGTTGGGTCTTCAGAATGAAGATGGGGGCTGGAGATGAGTTGAACGCAAGTACTAGCGAGAAGCCTTGCTTCCGGAGCAAGAAACCAGAGAAAGGTATTAGATTCTATATTTACTGTAGTCTGACTAGACTTAGGGTGAGGCCGACGGGTGGTCAGTTGAAGATAGAGCCAGTAATTATTTCGTTGTCAATCGTCGCGTTTGGCCACAAGACAGAAAGGAATCTTTCTTTAAGTATTAGTGCACATATAATTATGGTTGTAAAAGAGGAAACTGGTTTTAAGAGGGAGTTATTATGTTATTAGCGGATAATATTATGAGATAAGGATTAACGATGGTGGATAATTGAGTTGCAATTTTCATCGCTGTATATGGAATTATGGAAAATGTTTTATAATAAAATTATGCTTTTTATTAGCGGTTATAAGGTAATGAGTACGTTGTAAATATTATTAGTGCCTAGGATTATTGTTATAAATGATAGATCTAGTTTTATTTTGAAATTGTTAATTAGCGGATAGGAGATAAGGATTAATGATGGTGGATAATGGAGTTGTTATTGTCGTCGGTATATATGGAATTATGCAAATATGTTTTATAGTAAAATTATGGTGTTTATTAGCGGTAATGGGTACGTTGTAAATATTACTAGTGCATAGGATTATTGTTATAAATGATAGATCTAGTTTTATTTGGAAATTATTAGTGGTTATGAAATAATGAGTACTGAGGGTGAATGTTCAAGATGTAATCATGATGATTGTTGTTATAGAGGATGGATGGAGGTTTAATTGGAAATTATTAATGTTATTCATGGTTATGGGATAATGAGTACTGATGGGGAAAGTTGAAGTTGTAATGATTAGTGCATAGAATTAATGGGTTTGATGATTGTTATATATTATGGTACTTGTTTTATTATTATTTTTAATTGATTTAGGGACTATGAGTATTGATGGAGAATGAGGTGTATGAGGCTCGTTCATATGTTATTATTAAGTAATATTATTGAAGTGTTTGTTTGTTGATAGATAAATGTTTTGGGGTTTATTTCTTCACCCAGTTTCCCCATGGATAGCATGCGATAAAGTCTTTACATAGTTTATATCTCTTTGGGAAAAATAAACAAAAAAACGCGTAGGCAACGAAATTGATTATTCAATACCGATTTATATAAGCAGATGATTGACCTGCTTAGAGAGCATCTTTTTGGGATGTCAAAAGAAGTTGAAAAAGCAAGGATTTTAATGAAGCTAGTAAAGGAGCATGGCGGATGAAAGGAGGGAATGAGTTCCACACAGTGATGAAAAGGGCAAGAAAGGAACACTAGAATGCTTTGATTCAGTGGGAAAGAGAGTGGAGATCGGAAAGGCGGGAGCTTGTTTGGTGGTGCAGGACTGAGGATTTGAATTGGAGAAGACTGTAGATATATGAAGGCTGTTGCGATTTAATGGTACAGAAAAGCACTAGGGAAATATTGTCTACGAACGGGTGGGAAGAGCCACTTTAACTCATCATAGTGATGTGACACATGGAATTGCCTCGGACTACCAAGGACAAATCTTAGAGCGCACTTCAAGAGGAAAAAAATAAATAGATTTGGAAGTCATCAGGATATAGATGGTAGGAACAGTGACGAACAGATTTAGGATGATCGTTGATGTAGCAATTTAAAAAGAGGGGAGAGATGCTTGAGACCTGTGCCACACCTGAGAGAGGAAAGAGGAAAGGGGTTGATTGGATATGGAAACTGTCAGAGAGGGAAGATTGGAACTATAGAATAGAGCTGATGGAAAAGGACAATGATTTTAAATAATTTTATTTTTTAGAGAAAAAATTTGCCCTGGCCAGGATTCGAACCCGGTTGTACGCTCTCCGTGGCAGTGCTCTAAGCAATATAGCTACCAAAGGTCACCTCCCAGTCAGGCAAATCCGTTTTCTTCACCACCGGGTTCGAATCTCGGTCACGGCAAATTTTTTCTCTTTCGAACTGCGAATACACGGGGATATAGAATTAGTGAAGAGAACGGATTTGCCTCACTGGGCCTCGACCTCTAGTAGCTCAATTGATTAGAGCACTGCCACGGAGAGGTGGACGGCCCGGGTTTAAATCCCGTCCAGAGCAAATCTTTTCTCTTCAAAATAAAAATATTTAAAAATTATAACAATTAATAAAAAAATATAAAAGGCAATGATTTTAGTTTGGCAAAAAGGATAGAATGGTCCAAGGAGTCAAAAGCTTTATAAAAGTCAAGTAGGATTAGTACAGTTGGTTGTTTGTTGTCAATGGCTGCATGTATGCCAGTGGTGATTTTGGTAAGGGCGGATTGTTTGAAGAAACCAGGACGAAAGCCTGTTTGAAGTGGATCAACTAGTTTGGACAGTTCGAGAAAATTTGATCTTTGAGACTGGAGTTATTCTTCCGAGAGGTTTGGTAAAGTTGGAGAGTGTGTAAATTGGCCGGTAGTCTTTGGGAAATACTGGGGTAGAAGTTTTGTTTATAGGATTGACTAAGGCTTTTTTCCAAGAACTCGGTACTCAGATACTGCGTTTTATAGTGAGAAATTATATATGAAAAGTAGGACAGTTAGGATATCGAAAAAGCATATTTTAGAAATTTGGCGTGGATCTCGTTGAAGCCAGTAGAAGTGGAACGGGATTTGAGGATGGAGGAAATAATGTCGGTAGGTGAAATGTCTAAGAAATAAAAATTGTCGGGGTTGAAAGATGGCGTTAGAGAAAGGATGATGTTGATGTTTTAATAGAGGCAGACAATAAGAAAAAAAAGAAGTTCATTTCATCGGGAGAGGCAGAAAAGGCTCCGGAGGATGATGGATTACAGAGAGAGAGCTTTCGGAGGAGTTGCCATTTAGATTTAGGATCGGGGCATTGGAAAGGGCTTCATGGAATTATTTGGATTTTTCTTGTCGATAGTCACCAGTAAGCGTTGTATGTCTAAAGCGTCTACGGGCAGCATCACGCTTCCTTTGCCGGTCTTTAGTTATTTCGACACATCCAAGGAACGGGGTGGTGACTTGATGGGGACGTGATGATGGTTAAAGTTTTGAGGGGGGGGGGGCTTGTGTATCCAGGATGCTTTTGATATTGAAAGTGAGTATGTCAACCATCTAATCGATGGTTGCAAATGAATAAATTTGGATCCAATTCAGGATTTCGAGGGAAGGTGATATGTTTTCAGGAGTGAGTCCATCTAGAATGCGAAAGGTTATGGTTTTCGGTAGGATTTCTGAAGTTTGGATATTGTATGATATTTGGCTTAAATCATGAAAGGGCAAAAATGGAGAGGAGGAAAGAAGTCTCTGCGATGAGTCAATAATAAACAAGTCTAACCAGGTGTCACATAAGAGAGTGTGATGGGGGGGGGGGAGAGAAATGGAACAATGGAGGGATGAAGAAAGTAAAAGAGGTTTTCATGGTATAGTTTATCATTGGATTGGACAAGGGTATTGGTGGTAAGTCACCGAAGATTATGAAGTGGTTATAGAGAGGAACATGGTTGTAAAGGACCGACTCAAAGTTTATCTTATAATTAAAAAGTCCATTCAATAAGCTTTAAAACCGTGCCAATAGCCTTATTCTAGGAGAACCAGAAGCGGAGATATTAATAAATGTCCAGTCCTCCCTAACGCTCGTTCCACCGGCGGCATAATGAATTTTCATATCGGTTTAATAAGCTTTCTTTATTTAATGTGATAATTCTAATTTAGAGTAATCACTTTACATTTCCAAAGAGCATATTGTTGTGAACATGGTGGATGACAATGTGTGGAGGTCGGATCCGTTTGCATTCTGAGGAAAGGCCTTTTCTACATATTTTTCGCATGGTTTTTATAGGCTCGGGACTAAGTTCAAGCTACCGAGCGGGTCTGCAGGTGGTGGATAGCGGGACGGCCTGCCAGCTCGGCAGGTCAGCTGTGAATATATTGAATAAGCAGTCCCGAACCACGAACTGCAGCGCTATCAGGGTGGCGGAGAGTGGTTGGTGGCGCGACCACTCTCACAAGTACCCCAGGAGCCCAATGACGACGCTGTGACGAGGCGAGTATGCACCGCCTCTAAATAAGTGCAGCCTCCCCTGCAGAGCGGGGGATGCCCGGGCAGACAGGGCCCGTGAGTCAGGGATGGCAGCCGGTCTAAGGGAAGGTCACCCCGACAGAAAATCCCTGGTCCTCCAGGTTGGGGGTATCTATCAGGCCAGTTAGTGGAAAAAAATCAACCAGCTAAAATAAGTCAGAGAAAAGAAAAGCCGGACGGAAATATTGGTAAACGGACTTGGAAACGGAAAATGACATTACAAATCGGAACATGGAATGTGCAGAGTCTCACAAATAAAAAAGCAGAGGTGTTCACGGAAATAGAGAAGTCCAAGCTCGACATCGTTGTTTTGACAGAAACAAAGGTGAAAGGGAGAGATCAGGAAAGGATTGGGGATTTAGTTCACATTTGGAGTGGAGTGGATAAAGGTGAGCGGGCTAGGGCTGGTGTCTTCATTGTGATTCGGTGGAAACACAGAAGATGCGTAAGTTTTTATGAAATGATTTCGGAAAGGATGATAAGATTGGATGTCAAAATGTTTGGCTACAATGTTTCCATTCTGGGAGTCTATGGCCCAGATAACAATACATTAGCCACCGAGAAGGACGGTTTCGAGGATGGTCTCAGAGGCAATCTGGAGAAGATCAGGCACAAAGAACAAGTGATTATGATTGGTGATATGAATGCCCGAGTTGGAAAAGAAGCCAAAGGAAATCTGGTAGTGGGTACATGCGGGGAGGAAGCTATAAATGATAATGGCCTCAGGCTGCGTGATATCTGCGAGGAATTTGACCTTAAAATACAAAATACCTTCTTCCAACACATAAAGGAGCATCAGTTCACTTGGAGTAAACCGGGATTCAGACCTTCCATCTTAGATTACTGCATCACCAAGCAGCATAGCCTCCTACCAGTAGCAGATGTAAGAGTCCTGCGCGGTATGGAATGTGGTAGTGACCACTTTTTGTTAAGAGCCAAATGCATAGCGCTGTGGAAAAGAAAGCAGATGGCATCGAAGCAAGCCAAATCCACACACTTAGATGTACGCAAATATAAGCTTCTCCTGCTCAATGATGAAAGCATAAGCAATCTCTACAAACGCCGCTTGGAAGCCAAAATTAGCGGTAATTTGGAGAGTAATGCTGTAGAACTATATGAGCACATTAAGAAATGTATCCATGAAGCAGCTAGTGAAGCCTTAGGGGAGATAGAAACCAACCCTCCAAAAGAATGGTGGAACATGGAAATAGAAGAAATGGTAGGCAAGAAAAAACGGACCTTCAATAAATGGTTATGTAGCGAAAGCCAAGAAGATTAGAGAGAATACCGAAGCCTTAACACACAGGTAAAACGCACTGTCGCAGAAAGCAAGAACCAAGCATGGGAAGCCTGTTGCAGGAGGATTGATAATACCCTGGGCTACAATAAGATACGCGAATCATGGAGAGTACTGAAGGCGCTCAGGACACAAGGGAAGGGAAATGTGATTCCTCTGATAGGTGAGAAGACCTGGATAGACCATTACGAGAAATTGCTGACTGAAACAAGGCCAGAATGGTCCAGTTCATATCCAACTGAGAATCATGCACAAGAAAATATTATGGTAAAAGAAGATGAAGTTCTTGCTGCACTCAGAAATGCAAAATGTGGGAAAGCTGCAGGACCTGGAGGTATTTCAGTAGAGCTGTTAAAGGCAGGGGTGCCTGCATTGTTAAAAATCCTTACAAAGCTTATAAATCTGATAATACAAGGGCAAGAGCTGCCAAAGGACCTTAAGACAGGATTTCTTACACCTATGCATAAAAAAGGAGACAGGAATGTATGCCGAAATTATAGAGGTGTTTGTGTCCAGAGTTCGGTATCAAGAATAGTGAGCAGAATTCTGAAGCAAAAATTAGAAGAGGAGTTTATCACCCCAAAGGAACAGTTTGGTTTCACTGCAGCCAGGTCTTGTACAGACAGCATATTTGTCCTAAGGCAGCTCATAGAAAAGCGAATAGAGAAAGGAAGAGCTGTACATATAGCTTTCATAGACCTAGAACAGGCTTATGACAATGTGCCAAGACATAAGATGTGGGAATCCCTTAAGAGTGCGGGCATTAGCGACGCCTTAATAAATGCCGTGAGACGTCTGTACAGGTAAGACGAGTACAGATTGAAGCTCGGCTCTCGTTTATCTGAGCCTTTTTCTGCCTCAAAGGGCCTTAAGCAGGGATGCAGTATGTCCCCGACCCTGTTTAAAATTTATGTACAGCAGGCTCTAAAGGAGTGGACCGCACGTTGGAGAGGAAAGGGCATAGACATAAATGGGCATATGCTTTTCTCTCTTTTCTTTGCCGATGACCAGGCAGTGGTCACATATAACAGAGATGGTCTGGAGGAGTCGCTGATGGCCCTGGAAATAGAATACAGCCTATGGGGTCTACAGATAAATTTTGATAAGACCGAATACCTGGCAGTGAACTGCAGAGAAGCCACAGACCTTCATATTAGCGGGAAAATATGCAAGCGGGTGGACTCTTTCAAGTACTTAGGGTCAACAATAGATGGGAACGGCAAGTCGGAACCCGAAGTTAGGAGGAGAGCTGGGCTGGCAAGAAGAGTGACTAGAATGTTGCACCCAGTTCTATGGAACACAATCATCTCAACGGATAACAAAAGGCATATTTTCAGAAGCATTGTTGAGCCCTCCCTCAGCTACGCCTCAGAGACCTGGACACTTAACCCGGGACTCTACTCCAGATTACAAGCTGCAGAGATTGACTTTTGGAGGAGATACCTGAGGATCACCCGCCTGGAGAGAGTCAGAAATGAAGATATTAGAGACAGGTTGGGCGTGACCGAAGGGGTTCCGGAGAGGATTGGAAGGAACAGGTTGCGATGGTACGGACCTGCCAGCGGATGCCAGAACCTAGGTGGCCGAAGAGACTGTTGCTTTGGGAACAGCCGGGCAGACGAAGAAGAGGAAGACCCCGAACCCGGTGGAAGGACTGCGTGGAGGAAGAGATGGCCGGCAGGGGACTTGAGGAGGATGACTGGTGGAACAGAGAAAAGTGGAGGGACGCTCTGACTTAACCAGGCAATTTTTCCATTGAGGGAAAAAACCTGCAAAAGTAAAGTAAGTTTTTATAGGTATTACTTAAAAAATGTAAATCATTTCCATAGATGATTCCCACTTAAAATATTTGCCATACAGAGTACTTGGTAAAGGAAAATAGCCCCATTATGTTGTGCTTGCGGGTAGGATATATCCTTCACTCATATATATTCATATATATTCACGAATAACTTCCTAATTACATCGAGAACTACTTTCTAGAGATCAAAAGGGCGCTGCAAAATTAAAACTTTTCCATAATGAATCTTTTTCTACTCAGAACATCTATAATAAAATTTTTATGACATTTTTTACAGGTAATTGGAAAGAAATTGTAGGTTACCAATAAGCTTTTGTACATAATTCATTTTTCACCTATGTTAAATTATTCAAATTTTGTGAGATTATTTGACCTGGTAATAAAGAAATACAGATTAGAAACTCATATTGAGCACAGAATTTTTTATTTAATTATTATTTATTTATTTAATGGAGAAGCAAAAATGAGAAGGCGTTATTATAAAACGTTACTCTTAATTCATTACTTTTTCTTTGTTATTATTTAGTACTGCATACCCTGTTTTGCGCAACCAATACGCAGTTACTCTACCTACTGCATTCTCTGAGCTCAGATGTCTACTCATCGAAGCATTAATCCTCACATATTCGTTTGCTTGATGCCTGCTACCGGTTACATAGTCCTTACAGAAAGATTATATTAAAAGCTTAGGAATTAAATAAAAAGTGAAAGCTGGGTTATGCTGGACAAGCAAGCTAACCGTGCGGCAGCTGCGGAGATTAAATTCCTGCGGACAGTAATTGGAAAGACTAGAAGGGACCGAATCAGGAATGAGAGGATCAGAGAAGAACTAAAAGTGACCGAGCTAAGGGATTCCACAAAAACCGACAGCTGAAATGGTTTGGCTACGTCTGTCGGATGGATGAAGAGAGAGAGAGAGAGAGAGAGAGAGAGAGAGAGAGAGAGAGCGAGAGAGAGAGAGCGAGAGAGAGAGAGAGAGAGAGAGAGAGAGAGAGAGAGAGAGAGAGAGAAGGAAAGCCATGGCTGATAGACCCACTGGGAGGAGACCGAGAGGCCGTCTCTGAATTTCCTATCAGGAATACATTCTGCGTATTGAAGGGGAGAGAGAAGCAAGACCCTCCAAGAAATGAGGCAACTGATTAGGGACCGAGAGGCATGGTTGCATTGGGTAGAGGCTCCTCTTCGCCTCGAATAAGAAGGAAAAAGGAAAAGTTCTATTGAACCGTTAACTTCTTATCCTGCCCATATGGATAAGGAAGTTCTTGTTCACTTGTCGGATTTCCTTCTGAAGGTATTCAGATGATAGGCATTTTGTGAACCAAGGGTATTTCTTGGGCTGCTTAGTATCTTAGTCGATTTTTTTAAATTGCTGATATATCCACTTTTGCTCCTGAACGCTTCATAAAACTATTAACCTTGGCAGGATGTAGTTTTTACGTTAAGTATTAGTAAATTCATTAAAAATTCATTTTCCATGTCTTAGCTAGTAGATTGGTTGACTTTGGCATAATGTGATAAAACTGGTTATCTTGATTACAGATGGTACCACATTCAGCCAGGATATGAGCCACGTGCAGTGAGCGCTGGGGCTAGGACAAGGGTTCTTGGACCGGTTTTGGCTGTGGAGGCGGTCACTGAACAGGACTCCGGCCTCTACAAGTGCACTGCCGAGAACAATGCAGGAGAGGTTTCTGCAGAGCTACGCCTCTCGGTACTCGGGCAGCTAGTCGTGGAGGTCGACCCGCCCCTGGCTGTGGTCAGGATGGGAGGCACTGCGGAGTTCAGGTGCATCGTGTCGCACGCTTCTTCATCACATCTCATTACTTGGTAAGTCTCCTAGTACTAACCGGTTTTTACTGATGTTTGTATATATGATGGTAATGATACGATAGTAAACTGCTTTAACTGGAGTATGGTAGTAAACGAAGAACAAAATGTTTTTTTGTTTTTTTTTATAATTATTCCGAATACAGATTAGAAACTCGTTTTAAGCACAGACTTTTTTATTCAATTAGGTATTACTTATTTATTTAATAGAGAAGCAAAAATTAGTATCTATTGTCATGAATAAAGACAATATGTATAAGAAACTACCCAGTGGTAGATTTATCAAATAACAAGTTTAACTTAGAAGGTCATGAGTTCATCTTCTTTTCAGATGCCTCGGAAGATTACCAGGAATTGAAGAGATTGCTAGGTTTGAAACAAATGGGTTTGAGTGTGAATAAAGTTTTTCTTGAAAAGATTGATATCGGATTAGATCCATATTAGAAACAAATGGAACATTTAGGTCAACAAAGGGTTACTTTGTTCGTAACAAAGTAAGGAACATTTTAAGATGGATTTTGGATTGTAAGGATTGAATACGAGATTGGATTGGAAACGAGGAATTCAATGGCTTAGTGGAGCCCCAAAAATAGCCATAAGCCCGGATTGGTCTAATGATTGTCATATATATGAGTCTTTTGTAATTAATTGGGAGAATAGAGTGTTTGTCAAGTAATTTTTAAGTAGCCTAAAACGGCGATTATCAATCTTCTTCGCATATCAGAGGTGATAGCAAAATTTCATTAAATTGTGTTGTTTATACTGTATATATACCTTGATTATGGCTAGAATTTCAAATGAACCTTAAAAATATTTGCCACATCTTCAGAAAAATAATCGTTTACGTCAATACGAATTCAAACGTGGTCCTTTTCAATATTTAAAATAAGTCAAAGTGTTTCTAAACACGGTTCTTCATTTTCCACGCTTTTCTCTGTTATTAGCTTTAATTAGAGAAACAAATTCCTTAATGGTCCCTCTAGTGATACTAATTCTATTCGGTTTAATGTATGTCCCTTTTACGCTATTTAAATATGCAATGTAAAATTCGACATAATTGCACACTTAGCTGGAAATAACTTGAAATCCTCTGCATTACATAATGGTTTATTATTAAATATAAAACAGAGTTAAACACTAGTTTCAGGTGTACTCAGTGTACTTAAAGTTCGAAATATAAATATCTTTTACTGCGATATTATATACATATTTTATAAAGTTTGCAACCAATGATTCAAAATCCAGGTTCGAACTTATTTCTTGAATTAGTTAGGAATACTTATTATTATAGTATACTTTTGTTAGTTTTAATATAAAAGTAAGAACTATAAAAATGAATACTTTACCACAATTTGTTACAATTAAACATCAATTGTTAACAAAACTTTGATGGGTCTGTCCGTTCTTTTTTAATATCTCTGTCAGATTAAACAAAATATACAATTAACAGATTTTTTTTCAATCAATTTCTTGGTCACTACACATTTTGAAACATAAGTCCCAAATTTTACTTGAGACAGGAATGACAAAATTCTCATTTATATCCAAAAATTAGTGAAAATAATAATCCTAGTATAATCCTAAATAATAATAAAGTTAGTTATTCAAAACTTCATTTTAATAAAGCAATACCGGTATAAATTGTTTATTTTACAAAGTTCTTTTCAACTTGCACTGTTTCTTAATCATACTTATAATTTTATTACTTAAGTAAACAGGTATATAAAAAAAACCTGTACCACTATATATACACTAACCCAGTGTTCTTCAACCGCCGGTACGCGGCCCAGTACCGGGCCGTAGAAATTTCCTGCCGGTCCGCGAAAAATTTTGGTCAAATCGTAAATAACCGTGACGTATTATGTATAAAACTATACAAATACAATGTATAATAACAATATAATGGCGGACATATTCAGTCTGCTTAATGAAGTTAATATTTCTCTGTAGGGTTCATATACAAATATTTTTACTTTAAGAAATAAAATGGATGCGTTCAAAAAGAAGCTAGCTCTTTGGAATAGTTGCTTACAAGAGGAAGATGTAGAAATGTTTTCTCTTTTGGATGAATTTTTGATTGCTGCTGATGTGAAAGTCATACTTAACATAATGTTACGGGCTACTGGGTATTAAAATGAATTAAACAATTCTTTAATTAAAGCTACTAATATTTATTAACAAAATGATAAAAAGGATACAATTAAGCTATTAACAATTAAATTATTAGACTAAGATACATTTATAATAACAGTATTCTAAATATTTATTATCTAGGCCTAACTCCTATTTAATTATTACAATAATATAAGATATTACTCATTCTAGATATCTTAACTAGTTACAATAGTTTCTATTAATATTATAAAATTACACTACAATTTATAACTAATAATTAACACTTACAGTTCACTAGTCCACCGACCGTAAGATTCTTCAAGTATCACAAACTGACACACAAAAACAGTTTATTACACTCGCGAGACTGTCACAGTTCACTGATACACTTATTACACGGGCCGGTTCAACACTGACTAGTTTATCACACTGACACTCACTTATCACAGATCTTCACTGGTCTACTCTCAGGCTAAGACTGACTGCCTCGAGTTGAGGGGAAGTATTTAAAGAGGCTAGGCCGAACATTCTAGAACACGAAAGGGCCAGACAATTCCGGAATCTTCTTAATCCTTTTCCGACAAAAGAAGACGATCTAGAACAGTCCTAATCCTATTTAAACGTCTCCCGCTGACGGAGTTAAGCCGCTAATCCCCCGCTTCCGCCTTCCTTTGTACGCCCGTAACAATAATAAAGCAACATTTAAGAGCATTAGCTGAAAATGAAGATCCTCGTAAAGGTAACCTCTGGATTAATAATCCATTCTTGGAAGACACAAACTCATGTGCACTTTTCTTTTTGATCTTCATGAAAAAGAAAAGGTGATCGAGTTGTCTTCTGATGTCACTCTGGTCTCCAGACATAAAATGCATTCATTGCCTCAATTTTGGATATCGCTAGAAAAAGAATATTCAACTTTGAGTTATAAAGCTATAAAATTATTAGTAAATTGTATAGGCGTTGATGACCCTGGGGTTTTACGCCTTAAAGCCCAAATAAACAAACAAACAATTAGTAAATTTTTTGACTTCCAATTTATGTGAAAAGACTTTTTCAGCCATGTCTGTAATAAAAACCGAATAGATGTTAATGCAGCACTTCGTCTCTCAGAAACAACGCAGAAGCCTCGAATATCAACTGTTATATCAAAGAAGCATCAGCAGATATCGCACTAATAAATGTAATTGGATAACATATTATATAATAAAAAATAATATTGGCTTATTGGTTTTTATTTGTCTTAGCTTTCAGTTGGTCTGCGAAATATGTATCCTATTTTTACCGGTCCGAAGGTGCAAAAAGGTTGAAGAACACTGCACTAACCTGTACCCATCAAGGAACTTGGATTCAGAACATGCTAGAAACTCTGCTTTGTTAAACTGCGGTTTTGCCTGGAGATGACTTCTCCGAAACCATGCTCAACCAAAAAAATTTGTTGATGCTGGTTAGCCCCAGGAGGGTCTGTAGATCCAACAACGGACATCCGTGGCTGTTGGTAGGTAAATTAATTATTTATAGCTTGTTTTTAACCCAAAAACATCTGCATAGCCACTCAGCACTCTACACACTGGGCTCAGCGGGCCTACCAGACAATATCATGCTAATATCAATATAATACCAGACAAAAGAGATGCCGAGATCACCTCCAAATTGAATGCAATCATCCGAAAATTTACCATTGACGGGTTAGACCGACGGTAGACAACCTCAGAAGATATTATCTTGAGGAAATATTTTCCTACCGCCTGGTCACTGCTATAGTGATTCCATCTGACTATAGTGTTTCCCAATTCTTCATAGGGCATGAAGACTTTCACGCCAAACTTAATGATTATAAGAAGGTATTGACCGTTTATATCCTAACAATGGTGATCCGGAGTCCGGAGTATTCATAAACTGCACCAACTTTGAGGCATAAAGATCTTAGTTGCTGGAAGGAACCGGACTTTACCTTCTAAAATGCTTTTCCTCAGTTAGTGAGGCAAGATAATTACCCCTACTACATTGATTTTTTTCGAGTGGATAACGGCAGTCAGAAAACCTACTTAATCGCGGAAGAATGCAAGTTCCTGAAAAACGACAGTCCCGGTGATTGTTATAAATAAATAGTTTCAAGATTTAAGCTTGTGAAATTTGTAAAAACAATTTTTATTGCAGTACATTCTTCAATTTATAAATATTTATTCTTGTAAATAGTAAAAAATATAATTATAATTCTTAAAAAAGTCAACATTGGCTAGTAAAGATTACCGCGATTTGTTTGTTACGATTCTGGCATTTATCGTTCATATTTTATGACGTATTGCTGCAGGTTTCCCGGTGTTTTGTATAGCAAAATTCAGGACTGTATATATCAGTACTTATTTGCAGGGTTTTAGTATGTTTAATAACTTATTAATAACTTTTAGCCTATGTTATAATTTTTTAAATATTTTATTTGAAAAGAAAAGATATGACCAGGACCGGGACTCGAACCCGGGTCTCCCATATATCCGTCGTGGTACTTAGCCACTTTAGCCATCCTGGTTCGCTTCTCGGTCAGACATATCCTTTCTTTTCACTGATCCTATATCTTCGTGTTCTCGCAATTTGCGATGTATACAGGGGGAGTATGTTCATTAACGTAAGTCAACAGATCCAAAAATAAAAGTAATGCTTAATGAACATTCTCCCCGTCTGTACATCGAAAATAGCGAGAATATTTTTAAATAAAGTATTTAAAAATATTTTAGTCTATGTTCACCCAACAAGCACTGACAACTCCACTTAAAAATAAATTATAAGCAGAGTTACCTAATAAATTGGTTTTTCTCAAGAAAAGTAATTGAGAGAAAAACTTTGAATCCCAGAAGCCTGTAACTTGACAGATTTCCGCTAATGAAGTTGTTTCTTTGAAGTGGAAAAAAAATATTTTTATTTATGGCTCTGAGGCCTCCTGTTACTACTCCACTTACATCATAAATCCGGTAACCCTAACAGCTTCTCGCAACTCGGACTTGTTTCCTCAAGGCAATTTCCCAAGGGTTAGATTTCACCCAATCCCTTCTTTTCTTTAGCTTTTTCGTGGAAGTAATGAATGGCATCAACCACGAAAGTGTTTCCGGCCCACTTAAAACATCAATCTCTAGTCAGTATTGTCCTTTTTACTTCCACGCAGAGAGGAAACCGTCCATCTCAATTTTTTGTTTTAGACTGAATATATCATCGTTGTCGTGAGGAATTGCCATAGGTCATGAGCTTTCAGCTAGCTTTTTTCAGCTAATCGACTCAAAAACCAGTTGAAATTCAAACTTAAAACGTTTTAATTGTTAAAGTAGCTATGCCAATTTTGTATTTTTTTAAAATATATAATATATGTTCGTTCTCAATTGGCCTTATTTCAAATTAATTTAGATATAACAAAATGAAACAGCATTAAATAACTGAAATTTTTTAGTTAGTTTGTTCACTTAAGTTATACGAACGCACAAAACATGTTTTTTTTATTACTATTACTACTTCATGTCGAAATGAGTACCTCATCAAGCTATTTTATACTTTAGGTTCAGAAAGAGGCTAAAACCATGAGAAATAAGGTGGAAAGGTGTGTTATGCAAAGTTGCTCGTCTAAACTATCGAATAATGTGAAGAAATCAAGTTTTTAAATTTTGGGGTTATCTGCTTTTTGTTCCAAACGCCTTATATATAATATAACATGTTCTAATAAAAAAAAAAGTTTTTGGATCATGAAAATCTGTACCAACACAATCCATGTAGGATCTTGGATTCAATGCATAGTAGAGGCTCTTCTAATTGTAGTACAAGGGTTTCGCAGGCAGGTAATTTGTTCCAGATCACGCTTAACAAGGTTTTCCCCCAATTAGGAGTTCCCCATTTAATGGGCTGAGTGAGCCCCAGGAGTTTCTGTAGGTCCCACAGGGTCCATCCGTTGCAGTTAACACAATAAATAATTATCTCCCTCAGCTGGATTTGAGCCCGGGGCCTTTAACTCATCAAATTATTGCTCTACAAATTGATCTACGCTGGTCCATACATCGTCCCTACTTTCCCTACGTTTTCGACTTATTATATATTATATAATATATTATTATATTATTATAGTTGGTTTAGAATAAATATTTCCGTGAAGATGAGAAGTAATATAGTTTTATAATAAGTAGGCTAAATATTTTAAATTTTTATAAAATAATGGTTTATTAATCCGAAGAAGGTAATGTATGGAGACAATAAGCATATAAACAACAATAATTGTATTTGAGGTGTTCAGTATCAAAATCGTAAAACTCCAAATTTCAAAAATTTACTTGTTCACATTTTCGGCTAGTTCAGCAAAGTAAGCCAATCTTTAGTGCTCCCGAAACTTCAGGTTCAGTGCCGGAATAAAATCATCATAAATAAAACGGGAGTGTCGTGTTAGAGAAAATTGCTTGACTTAATTTGTGAGAAATGTGAAAAATGTTCACGTAGGCTTCCACGGTCTGCGGTATTGTCCATATGTTCTTTTTCCGGGATGGACCTAAACAATACCACACGGTCCATCCCGGAAAAAGAACAAATGTGAAAAAGTCAATTTTTAAAAATTCGGAGTTATCCGGTTTTTATCCTGAACGCCTCATTAAATCATATATAATTATATGCTGTTAACAAATAAATGCATCTTCATAAAAATAAAGGAAACTGTATTTCAAATAAGCTGATAAGAAATTTAAAAATTTGTACTGCATTCCCCAAACCCTATCCAGTCATGTGCCTTAGTTCACTGTCTCGACTTAGCGTATATCCATAATACTCATTTGTAATGACTCGTTAAAGCCTAAATTAATTTAAATGATTCTGATTTTATTGATTACGAAGCTTTAAAATCCTCTCGGTTAATAAAAGACCTATGTAACACCATTTGCATATTTTAGTATACATATTTGTATTCTGTATTATCCATAAATAAAGTCTTGGAGGATAAACAAAAAAAGTAATATAATTTATATAAGAATTTATGAATTTATCTTGTGTTAAAGGTTCAAAGACGGTAGAGCTATACCAGGGAGGAATAATGGAGAACTTCTTGTGGTCAACGGCGTGACTAGGGAGGACCAAGGGATGTACCAGTGTGTAGCGCGCAGAGCGGAAGGGGACACGGCGCAGGCAGCGGCCGAGCTCCAACTGGGAGGTGAGCTAATTACCAAGTTTTTATTCAACAATAATTAACTATATAATACAATTCTTTAATAATATATTTTGGGAGTGAAAGGGGGAACAATCAACTGGCTCGAAGTTCCCTCATAAATCAACATACAAAAATCTATAATATGTGAATTGGTAGATGAGATCTGGAGTTCCTCTTGGGGCTATATATACTTTTAAATAATTCAATCATTATACAAGGACAGTTTTATGTTTAATGAAACAATAATCAAAACTGTTCGAAGTATGGTTTTACCGATGAGCTTTCAAATAACCTTTTAGATTCTGTAGCCCAGGTACTTTGAGAAACAAGTACTTAGATTCCTTGATCCTGAAAATAATCACTCACTTTAAAAGCGTAATGACAGGTATTTTGCATGAAAAATGTAAAGTAAATTTTTATAAATAAAATAAAAAATATCAGGGAAGATTGTCTATTTCCTCATGATAAAAATAAATAAATTAGAAACCTACTAACGTAAGAAAATCAATAGAAAGGTGTTTAAAAATAAATTACATTGACGAAATCTGCTTCTTCGGGAAATTAATGGAAATTAGTGAAAACCGAGATACTTGAAATTCTGGCAAGTTCAAATTGACTTGGTAAGAAATGGCCTGACAGGAGGGAAATTATTCGATTACAGTTTGCTGAGGCCGTTATCAACCTCTAAGAATGAAGTATTCTAAAAACTTCCTTATTCGAATTTCTGTTCGGTTTTAACGCTGAAACATTTATTTATAGGGCTCCTTATTTATTTATAATTTGTTCTTCAGAGGCCATAGGAAAAATGTAAAGATTTAATGGCAACTCGTCGATTAATAATGGGCACAATTTCTTAATTATTTAATACTAGCTACCCACCCCAGCTTTGCTCGGGTATTAAGGCAGATTGAGCCCACATAATTTGTCTGTATAGTATATTTTTTTTAATCACGTACCGGCCACTAAGGACCACGTGAATATCATTGGTTAGGCTTCTTTGTGAGTCTTGATTTTCTTTCTTTCCGTCTCAGCTAATGTACTTTATTATATAGAAATTATAAAAATAAAAACAAAACCAAATATTTCTTTATATAAAAATTTATTATCTTCCACGTTACATAATGCACGGGATTATGCAAGCAGCGTCTTCGGTGAAACCCATCGATATTCCAACCTAACTTATAGACCTAAACCTTCCTGGCGAATCACTTTATCTATTGGTGAAAACCGCATGAAAAATCCGTGCAGTAGTTATTGAGATTACCGCGAAAAAACGCGGCCGAGGACTTTGTTTTATAATATGTGATAGATATACAAATGAAATAAAATTATAATTTATTTTTATTAATTATTATTTTGATAGTGATTATTAATAAATATTTTCTCTTCAAACAAGAAATAAAATTATATGCGGGATATAGATAGTCTGGGTGTGCAGTCAATGTAACACAAAATAAGACAAACTTATTTATTATGAGTGCCGACGCTTTGACCTACGTTGTAGGCCATCTTCACGGCTGATAGAAGCTGGAGCCAATATCAATATCTGGAGCCAATAGCCATATTGGCTCCAGCTTCTATCAGCCCTGAAGATGGCCTACTACGTAGGTCGAAACGTCGGCACTCATAATAAATAAGTTTGTGTTATTTTGTGTTACATTGACTGCACCCCCAGACTACCTGTATTCTACATTAGATCTTCCAGTCAACTATTTTCCTCTCTAAAATAAAATTATAGTTTTTCAGGCATTTTGTCTGAATGTTAACTTACAAACAATAAAATTTTATTTAAACATTTGTATGGCTCTAAATAATAGTTGTTATTTAGTTAATCTAAAATAAATATCTTTTCGTTTTCTACATTTATAGTTTTTTATTGTTTTCATTTTATCATGGAGGTTGAGTTTGTTGTATTTATCGGAGTTACTTGGGCCACTTCAGCGTTTTGTGTGAGCTTTGTTGAATCTGAAGATTGTATTTTGGGTTATTTTTATGTGAAAAATTGGGAATGTCAATTTTGTTTTCACTTATAATTATAGTTTATTTCGTTAGTATATAAAGCATTTTCCACTTTCCCTTCATGGTTCGAAATATCCTGCCGCAATTGTTAATAGAAGTTCACTTTTATTTTGGTAGATTCTGGTTTTAACCTATTTACGATATGAATTGTTTTTATAGATGTTTAATTTTAATTAAACCGTTTATAGTCATGATTAGCTAAAATGGTAGGATTTTATTTAATTTATTCTTATAAAATCTAAATTATTATTGGATAAATTGTAAAATAAAACTTGTTCGTAAGGTGTCTACTTTTTTTAAAGGTCTTTTAACTTATTAAAACTGTTAAAATGAAACATTTTCAATATTTTTTAAAAAATATTATCTGTAAATAATTTATTTTTCTTCTTGACCCCTTGGCTTTTATTAATTTCTGACAATAACATATTAATATTAATAATGATATTATCTATAATTATCTGTAAATATTTGAAGGAAACATTTATATTTAGTGAAAACAACTTTTTTCACTTTTCCTTTTTTATTACTGTGAATTAAATATTGATTTATCAATAAATACCTGGCTGAAAAAAAAATAGTAACTATTTAGAACCTGATTAAGGCTCCAAATAAAATTAGCTCTAACTTTGTATGACTTACCAGAAAAAAATGATGAAAATAAAAGAAGAAATCCTTTAAAGGAGAATTGGAGCTCATAACCTTTGGTCTTGCAAGCGCCTTAACCAATTATTCAATCAATTAGATATTTAATTTAATTATTTAAATTAAAAAATTTAAAGTTATGTTTTGATGTATCTTGCAGGCATAGTAATAAATTGTAAAAATGTAACACATGTCTGAATTGCAATTATTTCTTAAACTTGTTCAAGTTTGTTACAAGTACTTGTTAATAATTCGTTCCATATCTCAGCGATATGGACTTATTAGTTAAAATATAATTAATATTTCAGTTCTCTTTATTATTTACATTTCTGTTTCACTTTCTTAATAACTTAAGGTTATACAAAAATAATATCATATTGGACAATGCTCGTAACATTTTTCTGCATGGTTTTATTTTATATATTTTTAGGAATTTTGTTGCTTATTTGACAGTTAGTTTATTAAATTAATTAATTAAATAAATAATAAAGTTACTTAATAAAATAATGTCTCCGATTACGATATTAATGAAATAATGTCTCCGATTACGACACTATGGTAAAAGGAAGAACCGATAGAAGCCTTTAAATCAGACTGTAACCCAATCCAAAGTTCTTATTTGGTTAGAAGGTTAGATGGCCCTGAGGTGACAATTTGATGAGAGGAGGTCTTCATTAGGAGCCTCTTCGATAAGTTCATTATCAGGCCGTCCTCAAAGAGAACGATAATCGCATTTAGCGATAGAACTGCTGAGTGGTCTCCCATTCAAATTTTTATTTTAAATAATTTTAATATTAATTATTATTGACATTTTCTCTGGATCATTATTGTCCTGATCAGGTTAACTATGTCTTTTAAAAATAATAATTTATTTCAAATATTGGTAGAGTGCCTTAGATCCGGCTTGCAAAACCGGCTGTGGCAGATAATTTATTTAATCTACTAACAGCCGAAGATGGATCCTTTGGGATCTAAACCCACCCAACCTATAAAAAGTGGGTACCTAAAATACGGGGAAAATACGATTGAGCGTGATCTAGGACAAAACACCTCCCTGCTCAACCGTTATCCTATAAACAGTACAGTCTCTAAAAAGCTATGATCCCAAGACTCTTCATGGGTCGTAGTGGTATATGTTTTTTTTTAATTATTGAGCTATGCATCCACGTCGTGTTTTTTATTAAACTAAATCGTTTTATTCCACTTGTGTATTAGAGCTATTTTATTTATGTGAGATTGGGCTATCTTCTTTGGTAGTCTCAGGATAAATATTCTCTTGGTCGACTACATGCTTTCTTTCGTTTTGTTGTTCCACGATGGGATTGTACTGTATATTTTTTTTAAATAAATTTTGAGTATCCATGAGAATGTGAGAAGCTGAATAAGTGAGCTACCTGGGACTGCTCGTGAGGCGGTAATATACGCCCTACGTTAACGTCACTTGGAAATATTCGTATCAATATACCTATATATAAATCCTCATCCGCTACCGACATTGATCATATAAACTTTAACCCTGATAACTTCTTTTTCTCCCATGTATCATATGACGATCTATTAAACGCCATTCTGAAATCGCGCACCAGTGACTATGGCCCCGACAATATTCCTTTAAAGCTACTAAAATCCTGCCTTCCTGTCTTAATGCCCGTATTACATCATATTTATAATTTCTCGTTACAAAACTCCATATTTCCCGCGCCTTGGAAAACCGCGTTAGTGCGCCCGCTAAATAAAGTTGAAAATCCCTCCTCTCCAAATGACTTCCGCCCTATCTCCCTTCTCTCTAACCTCTCAAAACCATTAGAACGCCTAGCCCAAAACCAAATTTCAAATTTTCTAGAAGAACGTTCCCTCATTAACCCTCTCCAATCCGGCTTTCGTCCAGGCTATTCAACTCAATCCGCTCTCCTCAAAATCACCCATGATCTCCATACTGCAATTGAACAGCAAAAATTAACCATTCTGATCCTTTTAGATTTTTCCAAAGCCTTCGACTCAGTAGACCACAATATCCTTCTCGCCAAGCTACGAAACTTACCTATATCCAACAGTGCTCTAGGATGGTTCAAGTCTTTCCTCTCAGATCGCTCCCAATATGTTATGGTCCCCGGTCAACCTCCCTCCATAACCCTTCCGCTATCCTGTGGTGTCCCACAGGGTTCATCACTATCCCCCACCCTATTTGCCATTTACATAAACGACCTTCCACTTCTTATCCGACATTCCCAGTATCATCTCTATGCCGATGACTTTCAGGTGTACCTATCCTTTTCCCCTTCCGATCTAATATTAGCCACCGAAAAACTCCAAGATGACCTGAATCGAATAAATCGATGGGCAATGGATAACAAGCTAAAGTTGAACGTGGACAAAACCAAGGCAATAATAATAGGGTCAAACTACTTCCTTAAAACTATTCCACATAATCCAATCCTCCTTCTAAACAATAATCCTATCAAATTCTACCCAACTGTCAAAAACCTTGGAATTACTTTTGATCAGACCCTTTCCTGGAAAAACCATATCTCTGAAATTTCTCGTCGTACCTTCTCCACTTTAAAGCGTCTCAATTACCTTCGTCACCTGTTCCCTTTTGAAATCCGTAAACTCCTAGTTTCTTCCTTAATTTTCCCCCATTTTGACTATTGTTGTTCGGTGTATGGGGGTATCTCTGGGGATCTCGAAGCAAAATTAAAACGGTTGCTTAATTGCTTCGTTCGATTCATCTTTGGGATCCCTAGAGATGCCTCGGTGACCCGATATTACGAAGAATTGAAATGGCTCTACCCTTCCTACCGCCGTAAGTACATCCTAGCATCTTTCCTTTACCAAGTTATCCAATCCCGTCGACCATCTTACATTTTCGATCTCCTTCAATTCAAAACCACAGTCCTCTCCCGCAACACCCGTTCTCGGCTCTCTGATCTATATACAGCATCCCACCGAACTGCAGCTTTTGACAGAGCTTTCCTGATCCGATCCTCCTCCCTTTGGAACTCTATACCTTCTTCCATTCGTCGTTCCAATAATCTTCCAACCTTCAAATCCCGTATATTCCAGCACCTATTATCCCTACAATTCCCAAAAAATCGAAAACAGTAGGGGATCAGTATTGACTTAATGCTCTCTTTATTCGATGAATGAATGATGTTTTTAGATGTACATTTGTGTGTGTTATTTTGTATTCATATATTTGAGTGTGTGGAATTTAAACCACGTACATATGTATTATTAATGTCATATAGATAGATATTAAAAAGGACAAAAAGGGATGAAAGGTAAATCTCGGATAATCTTGTTTAATCTTTCTTTTTTGTTTTTTTTCTTGGCATAAATTTGATATATGTGACCATAAATTTGTTTCTCTAATATAATTATTGTAAACTTATTTTAATTTTTTTTCTTTCTTTTCTTCTAATATGTTTTTGAAATACTGTTATTGTAGGTAATTCACATTTTTTATTTGTTCATTTTTTTTATTCGTTCTCACTAATTAAATTAATTGTAATAATTAATTAAAAGTGATTATTCAACACTCTAAGATTTAATAGCTTACAATGCCTGTATTGTTATTCTATAGGGACTCGTCCCAGAATAAATAAAGACATTATTATTATTATTATTATTATTATTATATTTAATTATATCTATGTTCGTTTCCTTTAAATTCAATTAAGCCCTTTCGAGAGGGTCATAATTTCTTATTCATCACACATCATCTTTTTTGAACCTACCATATTGCCGATTCATTAATGGCCGAGAATGCTTATCTTCTAAGAACTCCAGAAACTCTTTAAAATCCAGCTTGCGTAAGATAAGCCCTAAGGCCGGTCCCTTAGGATTTTCATCTCTATGGAGTTTATCTGAAGTCACACCAATTAATTCCCTATATATATATACGATTTGATGAGATTTTGTGTGCTATAGAATAGTATGCTTCAAACCTAAACAGTGAACTATTTTTTTTACATTTCATAATGATTTATGTGAATAAATATATTCTATTTAATATTGGACTTGCTATTGCTACATCACTCGGTAAGTAAATCTAAAATCTATTGTTTTACAACTAACGCGTGATTTTATATTTCTGATTTGACCTTACCTTCATTCGGGAAAGGGGAAGCTGAGAGATACAAGTAATAATTTAATAATTTACTAAAAACGCATTTTAAATATGAAATTTTTGGGTGAAATTTAAAATATTTAAATTTTTATCCTGTTTATGTTACGGCTCTATTATCCATTATCAACTACGCAAATCTTCACTCAACTTTATTATTAATTAAAATACTCTTGTACCCTCATAGATTTATACACTGTAATTTTTCAAATCTATGTCAAAACATGAAACTACCAAATTTAATTTGCATAAAAATTGAACCAAATTTCAAATACTGATCATTAATCTAAATTGAAATCCTGGGTAAAGCCTTTGTTTAAACGGTACGGCAGTGATAGGGGAAAGGCATCTGCTTCAGGGTCCAAAAACCATCTATTTACTGTTTCCTACTAAATGCAAACCAGATCGGCTCCAATCATTCGCTGTTTACCGACGACTATTTACCCTCTGCTAACCTAACTAGTTACTAGTCCTTTTGTGTAGTCGTCTCTGGGCAATACTGTCGAATAGACTCACTTCACCCGATTAACGAACAGTAACATTAACATTTTATTTCCGTAAGAAAAATAAAGTTTTTGCTAATCTTTCGATCTTGGATACAGTAATCACACAAATTCTATCTAATCGTCTGCAGATTATTGTAGATTTTGCAAAATTACAATAATCTGAGCAATGTTTAAAATGAACAATAAATCCACCCAACAACACTGTACTCGCCAAACCCAATCTGTTATTGACTGCACCCCCAGGCAACTTTCAACCGTGTTCAGGATATCATTTCCTGGCATACAATACCATATACAATATAAAAATATAATATTTTAAGGTCAAATAACCAGGATGTAGGCCTCATCACGACGAATCGGTCTTTCGAATCTCGTAGTGGCAGATTTGGGGGGAGGGGGGTATGGAATTTTCTAGTTCTTTTTGGCGCGGTCTGATAGACACATTGACCAATTGCTTTAGAAATCTTTGAGATACAAAAAATGGGCTGGAATAGGCCACAAGGTTATAATTTATAGAGAGATATCTACATTTTGCTATCCATTCCATTTAAAAAATCTGCTTGATGGATTGAATTGGTCAGGGGGTGCAGTCGAAGATAACACAAAATAAGTGAAACTTATTTTATAATTGTGCCAACGTTTCGGCCTACGATTTAGGCCGTCTTCAGGGTGAATATGGCTGGTCTGTGGGTTCCTGGTTTGCAGTGACTCGTCAAACTAACAACTGTCTACTATCACTTCTCTGACTGCCCCCCCTTACAAATTCAATCCATCATTAGAAATGTCCAGTCAACTATTTTCCGATAAAAAATTGAGCACGTCATTCTCAAAAAAATTTAAATATTTTTCGAGGTATAATTATTAAACTTCTAAGTAATAACGCAGGTAGCGAATGGAAGAGAAGAAATGAACAGTTGAAGCGAACGTTGTGGAGAATAGTGTCTGAGTCACTTTGGTGACAATAGTGACTCAGATGTAAAAATAATATAAGGTTATTATGATATAAAGTAAGTAATTTGAAATCATATAAAATTATTGTGTATCCACAATCATAGATTTTCGGTGCGAAGATGAGTCAATTGGAAAATTTCAGAAGCAACACTGAGTGGTATTACGAAACCAACAACTGACGGGTATAAATTATGTAATAATTACGAAACAGTTGAAGTTGGCGCGTAATGTTGATGTGAGACGAGCCATTGAAAGGGCCTAATATTAATAATATGTTTATCTATAGTATTTACGCTCTATTGTACCTTTGGTCACAAATCGTCAGTTACATACACAGTCATTATTTACAATAAAAAACATGAAAAAATCGAAAAAAAAAGAAATAATTAAAATTAATTGCATAGGCTAGTAAATATTAATGAAATTCCTACAATTAGATTTTTTTTAAATTACATCAAGTCTTCATGCCTCTCGTGTCATTGTATATCATTTTACTGTCAGCCAATCTGCTGATTGTCATAGTTTTCATTTGACAGGTCTGGATAAATATATAAAGAGAAAAAAAAATTACAGTATTATAAAAATAAAAATTAAAATTATTTTAAACAACATGTTATAAATAATTAGCAATTACAATAATGATTATTTCCGTAATTATCATCGTTATTAAAATTTCCAGGTTATTATCATATAACAATACGTTTCGTTTCCATTTAATGCATATATTAATAAAAATGGATAAAAATAAAATACATAATTTGGTGAGAGGAGTTCGTAGTATTATTTTGACGGCTGTACAGCTCCTTTGAATTATGAATCTATAATTTTAAATTATTATTTTGTAATATTATCTTGTTACAATCTTGATAAACTTTCCAATAGCAATTCCTAATATTAAGCCCATCTAAAAATAATTTCAATTCCTCCATTGTAGATTTGGATTTACCAATCAGCACCACTTTTACCCTAATGGGGGCCAAATTAATAGAGCCGCCATGTATAGCTTGATTCTATTCATGGACACTATTGAAGCTTGTTTTAATGAGACAATCTGTCTGTTATAAAGGTCGGTATTAATCAATGAAGGTTTTATTTCAATAATTTTCTACGAACTAAGATGATAATGTAATCGGTGAAAACAATGCGATAAAAACTTTAAAAAATAATAAATGAATTTGGATACTGTAACTATATATATATATATATATATATATATATATATATATATATATATATATATATACATATATATAACTACCAAACGCTAAATAAACACTAGTATGCAAGTAACTCTAGTATGCAAGTAACTGCTAAATAAACACTAGTATGCAAGTAACTCATGCAAAATCCGCCCGCTGCTGTGCAAACAAAGCTATGACAGACAATGACGTCTAAACATAGCAATATTACAAGTATGCAATAAAAAAATAAAAAATAAAGCTTATATAAGTGCCGAATCAAGACCAACTTCATATTTTCGATAATATATTAACAAATACTACGAAAAGTGTCACTCACATAAAATTTATTTTAAAAAAATCAAATGGCTCTTTCGGTGTTTCGATTTAATTTATAAAAATGTATTCATTTATTTATAGAATATAAAAAATTAACAAAAAATTAGTTGACAAATGATTGAACCAATTTTACAGATTCTAATGATTTATGAGAAATATTTCTGTTTCCAACCAAGTATATCGTGAACAACTTCGTCCATTTAAAAATGAATAAAAATTATGTTTGAATTCAAACGAGTTGAAAAAATTAATCACAAACCAAATATGTATTATATCTTTTTCTAATAAACTTTTTCAGAACCAAAAGATTTATTTATTACTATAAATTCAAACTTATATTTTATAAACAAATAACATATTAAATAATAATTAATTATAATTATAAATATAAATAATTTATAAATAACATATTTTATTATTTACGATATTATCACCTATTCTTACCAAATTCATTTTGAGCTCCCTTCACAAACAATGCTCGCATAGTATTTTGGAGTGTTTCCACACACAAACACATTTTTCACATGTTAATGCAGTATTCAATATTAGAACGATTTCAAATTTGTCTCAAAATATGCTTTGCATTAGTGCTATTTTATTTGAATACCAAAATTTGATTGTTTTTTTCTTTTAATATACAAAAAGAAACACGTAATTGAGTGAGTTATAAATAAGTGACAGATCAGTCGGATACAATATTTTATGAAGCACATCATGTTCGAAATTGATAAAGGAAAGCTATTTTCCACGCAACCTACAATTGTAAATTCTAGTAAACACTTGTATTTTATCGACAGCTCTATAGGTAATGATAAATAAAAATTAAATTTTGTTGATAATTTTGGTGCTAGAAGTAGACATAATTAGTGGTTAGCGTAACAAACTTCTAAGCCCAAGATCGCGGGTTCATAGCCCGGCAGGTGGCCTTTGGATTTTTTTAAGGAAGCGAAAAATCCTTAGTTAGCCGCCTTATGGAAGGGGCCTAAAACGGTGGTCCCAAATCTGTACGATGTTAGGTGCTCCTTAAAAATACCTATAAAACCTGGACCGGCATAATTTAGACTGTAGCATCGTCCGAATAGCCACAGCGGCATAAAGTGACATTAAATAAGCAAACCCGGCAGATCACAAATGTTTCACTTTACTGGTTTTTCTTCACTTTAAATTGGATGACTGAGGTTCACCTTTACCCTGTTACTGCAAGCGACGAATATCAGATAGATATCAGCCCAAGTTTATCTTTGGAAATGTTCATCTGCCGTCTACAATACCGTCTACAAAAACCTTACTAGAATGAACCTTATAGTTTTTTTTTTATTTATGGGACCGATTTTCTAATACTCTTTATAAATGGAACACTGTTTCTCTTTACATCTCACTGTTTTCCCAATGCCTCCAAACATGTATTTCTTTTCCAATATATAGGAGGAAAAATGTGTGTGTGACAATGGTAGATCTTACGCCTGGAGGAAAATCATTTCTGTTTCTTGAAGGTTCGATATACTGACACTGAGACGAAGGAAGCAGGAAATATTGGGAAGGTGGGGAGCAAGGGAGATAGCTCGGGAAATGATGGGATCTGATGTGGTCAGGGTATTGATGCGACAACGCGTATCCTATCAGGCCAGCTATAAGGCTGACTTCGGGGTCACCTCGCACCTCCAGCTATAAGTTACATAACATTCTCATTTATAACTATAAGTTATATACAACCTAGAATTATCTTCGTTAATATTTAAAATATAAAAATAAGTGTGACATTTTAACTTTTATTAGTTAAATAATTATTGCATCAATTCTGTATTCAGGAATCTGGTCCTTGTTGTGCAATGTGTTTCGTAAGTTGTCGCTTCGAGTTGAATTACTACAATTTTTAGCTGCTTATTCGTTTTATTTTTAATATTTTCCAAAAATAAAAGTTATCGCTTTGGAATTGAAAACTTAATGTAATTATGGGTAATGAGTAATCGGTTGTCATTTAATGAACATATAAAAGATTCAACTTACCTTTCGAAGTAAAGATGATATGTTTGTTGAAACGTTCATTTCTAGATGAAATAATTGCCGAAGTATACATATTTCATATAATTAAATTTTCTTTCCCATAATAAAGCACATAATAACTTGTCTTTTTTTTGGAAAATATTGAAAGAGAAACAAATGAAATTTAAAACTTGCTGTGAATCAACTTGAAGCGACATCCTGCGGAATGATTACCCAATAAACAAGAAGGATGAAGCCCATTAGACAGAAACTCGAAATATACATTGAATACAGTGGTTAATAGTGAAAATGATACACCCTGTAAACAGAAAAAAAAAGGAAATTTAAATGCTTACTAGAAACACAAGCCTTCAACAAATTTATTTATAATATTAATTTCAATATGCAAAAGCAGCACAAATTAAAAATATTCAACTTTGGTTATTTAAAAAAAAATTAAAAACAAGATATGAATAAATAATTTCATCTCACAATCAAAATGATACATCTTACTTCACATTAACTTTTGAGTACAATTATTGGGATATCCGGAAAATAATGCAAGGTTTTATGTTTTCTTTTAAATTCCCCTCCAAATAGTAAACTTTTTGTTGAACTCTCGACTTTTATAAATGTAAACACTTACTAATCCTCTTTCAAAGTAATTTGATTATTTACCTCGTAACATTTTGCTATTTGGAAATAATGCAGTCTTTACTAAGATGTCAAAGCGTGATTTTCTTGCACTAATTTATTTAACAAACTGAGCCAGAACAGTCCCATACGTCCAGAAATATCAACGAACTCACAGATCGTTATTGTTTCGGCAAAGAAGTGTTGCACAAATTGCATACCTCTGATCTTTTTGGCTGTCGTTAGTATATGTGCAGGGGACCAATTTTCAAGCTTTTTCACTTTCCCAATCGACTTGAGTTGGTCTTCAACTGTTGTTTTGTTGTCTTTGAGTTTCCTCCCAGTTCTCGAACAGTTGTTCTGGGATTTTCTACCACCAGAGCTCGAAGAACATCGTCATTCAGAGCAGACAGATCTTTTTCCATGGCCTTCTTTGTCTTAGAGGCTCAAGGCTCCCTCCCGAAATCTCTGGAACCTCCTTTGAGCAGTGCACTCACTTATACTGCCATCGCCCCAGACTTCGTTGGTATTTCTGTCCGTTTGGGCCCCGTCCCTTGAGTTTGAACATGTAAAACAAAATCATGTGAAAATCACGCTTTGACATCTTGGTAAAGAATGAATCAACACCGATTACCAAAATGTTACAGATAATTAAAAATAAAGAGGATTAATAAGTGTTTACATTTGTAGACTTAAAACAAATATAAATATGTTACTATTTGGATGGGTATTTTAAAAAATATATAAAATCATATATTATTTTCTGAACAGCTCAATAATTTATAAACTTTTCATTTAGTTAGTTATTAATGTAGTTCAATACTTTGTAGGTTGTATTGTGTAACATATTCCTTCGCAATATTAACAAAACTGATTACCCCAAAGGCGAAAAAAATATCGACTACTTTAATTTTGCTTTACCAAGATAACATATCATGAACTAACCTCATAAAAATTATATAGGAGCAGTTGGTTGGAGATATTATTTTCATTTCCTCTTTTTATGTGGGTGGAGAAGAAATGGTTGAAGAGAGCAGTAATGAAAGAAAACTCTGTAACTGTAATTTTATTTCTAATAAGTTTCGGCCTAACTTGCAGTCCTTATGGTGGCAACCACAGATGTTCGGGAACAAGTGGTATAAAGAAAAAGCCATTTTAATTCAACAATATTTACTTTTATTAATTTAATTGTGGGCATAAATTTATCAAGTACATTTCTTCTACAAAATTTCTTGATTTTTTTATGGGGTAAAGTAACTGAGTTGTGTTCAATTTTAATTAGTTGGTTGTAAACAATATCGCTCAAAAAAAAATTATTGTCCTAGTTTATTTTTTGTCATTTAGCCAAGAGGTAAAAGCATTTAGTTATAACTGTCCAGCATCGGGAAACGGAATAGGGAGCCAGGTAAAAAAATATCCAAACCTTCTAAACATTTTTAGCACTTGAGTTTCATGATGAATTCCAATATTTTGCATTTTTTTTGTTTATATTAAATTACTGAATTAAAATTATAGATTATATTTTTAAAATAACCTTAGTAAAAATAGAGTAATAACCAGTTTAGCCGGGTCCCACTTCTGAGAACTGGTTACCAATTGGGTGTGAAAAATGCTTCCGGTATTTTTAAAAAAATAACCAAGTATTCGGGGGGAATAATATCTGAAATATTTTTTTTAAAAATGTTAGGCTTTTGTTGCCAGAGCATAATTTTAATTGAAATCCACCGAAGCATGATTCACTTATACATACAGCTATTTATCACGAATAATAAAAAAACTCTAACTTAACAAAAAATAAATAAATAAATAAATAAGGGATGAGTCGGAAATAATTCCTATTTATAAGAAACCCCATTGGATAATAATCAATGAAGAACTTATTGCTTTATAGACAGGCTCAATTATTGAATGAAGGTATATAATATTTTGAGGAGTAAAGCATCATTTTTTTTGTAATAATCATAAAAAAAGAAAATTTTCTTTGTACGTTGTGTTCAAAGCTCTTATAAAACTTTATTTTAAAACATATAATTTTATGCATTTATAATAAAAATCTAATAATACATGTTGAACAATATTAGTTGATCTTGTATATATGAGGAAGAAAATGGTCGTCTCAAAGCAGACAAAGGCAATGCAACTGCTATCATGGTCACAACAGATCACACCGACAACATTTTCTCGCTCCTTTCTGACACATACGATTTTCTTCATCAAAAATCTAATAAGTTCTAATCATAAAATCTAGTATGCGGTTTCATTGAATTATTCGATGATATTAATCAATTCAGTGAATTAATCGATGATAATCTCAAACTTTTAACATTATATTAAATCACGCCTACCAAAGATAATTAAAATTTATATACATTTATAAAAGCCAAAAAGTTCACGACCCACAAGGGAACTTTAAACTAAATGCTCCTATTTAGGGATTTGCAGGCTAATTGAGTATTTCAGAACTTAATTTTAACTTTTGGAGTAAAGCAGTTGTAAAAAGAAGAAAACACCAGTTATGAAGTTAATGGTATTAAACCTTCATTACCTTTTCTTCCCCTAAATGAATTCTTGCTTATAAAAGAGAATTATAGTTTCACTCTCAACGCTTGTGAAGAAGAAGAGGTAAGATCAGCTGTAAAGTTGGTGGAAACATAATTAACTATGAATATATATTTATAAAATTTATTTTTATGTATTTAACATATTCATGATACTATATACTCGTATGAGGTGTGGAGATGCAAAAGGGGGTAAATCCAAATTTGAAAATTTTTCAGAAAACACAAAAATATGCATAATTCAGGTGATTATTTATTTGAGACAATTATATTTAGATCAAAAGTTTTAAACCCACATCAGAAACACATCTGCAGAATATTGTTCAGATTTTCAAAATTCCAAATTTTTAAGCAATTTATATAAATCGGATTTATTCCATTCTGCAAGGAAAAATTTAAAAAAGTCAATAAAGTAGGAAAAAGTGCTCATGATAATTAACCCATTATAATTTTTTAATAATTTAACAATAAAATAACTTTGATGAAAACAAGTAAAAAAGTACAAAGTTGATTTATTTTCTCTTGAATAATTTGAATTTTTTTAACTTTTTTTTTTTTAAATCGATGGTATAGTCTGAACGTTTGGGGCCAAAGTCATTACTTGAAAAAAATTATTTTTTTATTATTATCCAACAAATTAACTACTTATTATAATAATATTGGTTCAATCTTACTTTCAATTGATCTTATGTTGATATTGGTCAAAGGAATTTATTTCTTCTTCAACACCTTGATCGTTGTCTCCAGCGAACAACATTATTTCTTTGTAAAATTGTAGTTCAGGTAGTTCAGGTATGGCCGAAATGTTTCACCAAAAGTCTGGCAACATCGCGTATCTTTGCAGGGGCTAGTTTCACACCAAGTTTTATTTGTGTGGATTGTGATACATTTTCAATTTTTTTATGTTTAGTGGTTACAGCTAAATAGTTGCCAGAATTTAAAGTGTAGGATCTTTCCCCACGCATCTATGTATGCATATTATTATTGTTGTCAGTTTTTTTTCAAGAGGAATCTTTTTGTTTCCATTAACTTGAAATTCCACTGGGTAGGTGGTTTAATAGTTTTTTGTAAGACTTTTTTCCAGTACATCACCTTTCCTGCGAGTGATAACGGATTCCCATGGACTTTAAAAATGTCCACATACTCCTCTGGCTTTATTATTTTACCCTTTTTTTTATGTCATTCTCAATTTGGCCAAATACCCTATCCGATGGAGGAAATGTGTGCCCAACAACAGGAAAAATCACGTCAACTTTCGTACGCCACTTTCGCACATGCGTACGTAGTGGTCCAAGCGACTATTTTGAGAAACAAGGATTTATCCCCTTCTGCATCTCAACCCAAGCATTGAACGAAAAATTAGATTGGAGTTAGCATGCTATGAATGGTGAACCATGTACCACCGTATATAGGACGCTAACTTTGTGAAAAAAAACATTTAAAAAATTAAAAATGATAAAATATGGATTTACTCCTTTTTGTATCTCACGCTTCATATATTCTTAACCTGGGTGTAGGCGTCTTCCTACGCCTTCGCCAATATTGATCACATAAATTATGATAAAAGCTTACTTTTTTTATTCTTTGTTGTTCAATTTTTTCAATTAGGTCCAACATTTTCTATATACCTTTGCCAATATTTCAATAGATATAAAATTATCTTGATAACAAAACAATATTTTACTATAGAAAAATGCCTATAACCGTAACTAATTGACCTTTGAGCTTAACTGATTATGATATCGAATTTGTTAATGACTACATAAATTTCAATCTTCTCATATTTTTCCTATAATCAGATATATAATTTAAAAGTCCCCCAAATTTTCGCTTTAAATTTTCTATCTCCCTGAATAAATCTTCTTCACTCAACCTCGCCAAGCTTTATTAAGTGTTACACAAATGTATAGTTTTTTGTACATGCTTCATAAAGAAAAAGAATAACACATAAATCATCTGTCGACAAATTAATTTTATGAACATGGATGAATGTGAATGAATAATAACACGAGTCAGCAAAAAAGTAGTCGTCAGCAGTGATCGGGCCAAAAAATTTGATGGGTAGTGATTGAGAAAGAACTGGCTAAATCAATAAATTCATCGTGCAATCCTATGTTTCGAGTCGATCTATAACGAATATTCGGAGTTGTTATTCGTTATCCAATGTGGATAGTTAATCAATTCCGTTAAACACTTGAACAAAGAAAGCTGTAAAGCATTGCTTTAACTGAAACAATAATGAATTATTTCTTGTAATCAACCAATCAAATGTTTTAAAAAATAAACAAAGTAACTACAACATTTAATTTGGTTTTATTCTCTGCCTTATATTCGTCCCGAACTATCAGACATACTGTTTCAGATATCCCATTATTCCTAATTATACGAATGCCCTGATTTATGGTCAATATTTGCTTTGCATCCACTGTCAACTCTGAAATTCAACGAATGATCTGATGTTGATTTTGTTGAGCATTAAACCTAATTCAATGCGACGATAAATAGTTGATGAATTTAGTTGATTATATTTCAATTTCCATGAAGAAATAATATTTCATAACATTCTTTACTTGAAATCTCGTCAAGATTCCTTTTTAGTCTATCGTCATTGACAGTCCCGAGCCTATCAGAGACTTAAAGATCACTAATTAAATCCCTATCCTAATTAAACCAGAATTGGCAAAATTTAGGACTCCTACCGTAGCATCGTAGCCATATTAGCATCGTCACTTTGTTATGTATGTAGGCTGTTGTGATATAATTGACAACTAATAGATCCATATTTATTCTGGAAGATATGATAAGGCAATTAAATAAACGTGATAGAAGATTATTTGGATATCGAATATTGTAGTATGTTAAAGAGAGAAAGAGAGAGAGAGAGAGAGAGAGAGAGAGAGAGAGAGAGAGAGAGAGAGAGAGAGAGAAGTGAGAGAGAGTGATAAAAGGAAGAGGGGCAGAATTCAAGGGAATTTGCATTGAAAATCCATTCAAACTGTTTGTTCTGATTTTTTTATTTAACCCGGGAGAGGAGTCCTTCATTTATATTATACAAGGGTATCCCCGCGAACATTTCCCTCACATCACAATTTCTTATTTATTTCAACTTATAATCATTCAGAACACAATACTAAGGAATAAATAGGAAATAAATATCATTAGAAAAATAAATAATATGATACATAACAAATGTAACGCATATAACACAGAATAATGAACGAAAATCAGCCACTGTGAATAGAAACATTCGAACGTTAAGAGTGTTTCTTCGAGAGAAATGCCATAGTGAAACATTGGAACGTTAAGGGTATGTGTGAGGGAATCCCCGCGATTGCATATTCTCGCACATTTCTTGAGACAAACTTGAAAATTGTAAGTCATATTTCTCATTCCACAGTGTAAATATTCTCTCCTTCACAAGAAGTATATAACTAAAAATTTGGCATTTTTAAGCTAAGCTAAGCGGTCTTTGGCCAGCTCAACCATTTTGTCCCAGGATTGTCTATCTGCTGCTTGGGCTATGTTTATTCCTCCTTATCTAATGTCTGTTAGTGCATTGTCCCTCCGCCGAGATCTAGGTCTTCCCCAGGTCTGGTCCCGACTGGATTATTTTTGTAGACCTTCAAAGGACACCTCCCATCCTCCAACCTAATAACGTGTCCGAGCCATTTTACTCTCTGCACTTTGAAAAATTAGAAAGGCTACGATCCTGGTATTCCCTATACAACTCCATATTCCGACGCAGTCGCCAGGATCCATTTTTTTTTATAGACCCTATTATTGATCTCAGGATCTTTCTTTCGAAGCGGTCCACCCTATGAACACCGGACTTGTTGAGGGTCCCCATCTCACACGCATGATCTACTGGCCGTATGAGGCATTTGTAGATCCTCATTTTCGTAGCACGGCTTAGTAACCTATTCCTTATAATTTTGACGAGGGAGAAGTACGCTCTGTTTGCTGCTGCCAGTCTGTTCTTTATTTCAGCCTCCTCGTTAATGTTTTCAGTTATAGTGAATAGGGTAAACAGATATTGAAAGCTTGGGACAACCTGGAAGGTGCAGTTTCCTAGCTGTACTTGTTATGGGACCGTGTTTTTTTTTTTATTTTATTTTTTTTTTTTTCCTTAGCTCCTATAAGTTTGAAGATTTCTAATCTGGATTAGGATTAGGTTGGAGAGGAATCTCTTTTACTGTACTTCGCACATTTTAAGAGGAGGATGAGAAAACTGAAGGTTCTAATTTCTTTCTTTATTTCTTAACTTTGGATTTTTCCGATGATGGGGCACACCGTGTCCTTTTCCTTTTATTGTTTTTTTTTAATAAAATCATATTTTGAGTTGTATCATCTCTGAACATGAAGTTTTATGGGAATAATGAAATAAGTTTTAAAAACAAGTATAAAGTACTGCTATATTGGCTTTACTGCCCAAGCTATGATCTCAGAGAAAAGTCAGGTCCTTTGATCTGAATATAATTAAATACTAAAATGGGATGCCACCCTGAGATCGTTATACTTAATATGTAATAATTTTATGTTATTAATAATTAAGAGATTTATATAGTCTTCTCCAAAGGTTAACGTGGTTGACTGACCAGGAGTTGTTTGTTAAATAAGAATAATTATAGAAGAACATTATATTTTATTTGTGCTAATCATGGTTACAGACTTCATAAATCTTAAAAACAACTTACAATGAAAACGGGAAGCTATAGGTGACTTATGATACATGGGGCTTCATTCTGCATCCTCCTCTAACGTCTTGACTTGGCTGCTGCGTACCTACAACTACCCCTCTCTTCAAAGTAAAGTAATGAACCCTAAGGATCATTTTACTCTACCTGGCCTAGGCCCCTTATTGTCACCTATAGCAGTACCAAGCTTTTAAAAATTTTCTAATGGCAAATAAAAGAATTTCAATACCATCATTACAATAGGAATGCTTTGCTTCACTAATAACCAAATTTTTATTTCTTATAACACATGGAAGTTTCACCTCTATTAGTTTTTTTGATTTATTATGTTGTTCTTTTGAGTGAGCCATATGACAGTTTCGTGCATGCCTTTCCACTGCATTTCTATTCTGGTCAAAATCTCGAAGGAGTAGGATGGTTTGTTCCAAATTTATAATTAACACGTTGACTGCCGCGGCAATTTTTCAGAAATCTGGCCTAAAATGACTTTAAGTTTGATCGAGTCAAATTATATTATAAAAAACTCGAAGTCTGATATATTTCGAGTTTAATCATAGCTTCACAAAAATAGCAAGTACAGGACGAGATAATTCGTAGTTAGCATCCTAGAAAAGAACGCAATCTAAGAGTTATCTCGTAGTCGGCATTCAACGTGTTAAATAATGATCTGTGTGGGAGAATTGCTCACGGAGACACCTCAACCGAGTTAAAGGTTACAGTCCATTAAATATATTTATTTCTAATTTTGTTAAGCATATCTTAAGGTTTTGGGTTTCTATATAAACCCATTAAACGATTATATATCGGAGTCGGATTTCTGGAGGATGACGCCCTTCGGTGATATAGGGACGGCAGTAATTCGGTCAAGGGCAGAATAGCCTGCTAACAAACGACAGAGGAGGCTGATTGGAGGCAGGACAGGAGCTGAGATGAAGGAGTACCTAGTTAGCTTCTATTGAGCAATACATCCTTGAGCCGACCAATCACATTAAATCATATGTAATTCCCCACCTTCCCTAAGCCGCCCCTTCTGTTATAAATAATTCAATAGGACCGAGAGAATTATTTTATTTGTATCCTACGTCAGGAACAGGCTACGTGAGGTGAATAACGATTTGTTTAGTAATTGAATATTCAGTTGTAAAATTACTAAATCAAGGACTGTAAATATAGAAATAAGTGTGGCATGTATGTTGGCGTCAACTATTTTTTTTAAATACAATCTCAATGCCTATATAGTGATATTCCATTCAATTTGTGTTTTTTAAAAGTACGTTATGTTGGGTTGTAAAAAAATTTCTGTCACATTTATAAATATAAAAATAATAAAATGATAAATATAAAAAATTACTAGGTTCATTTAGGTATAGTTTGGATTATTTAGCTTCAATCTTGAGTATTAAATGCTTTTGCAGAAAAAAAAATATGATAATTTGGAAGTAGGAAAGAAACATTTGAGGTAATTTATATTTATATTTAATTGCAGCAATGTTGCATGTAGTTTAACCCGTATAACCCGTAAGATGTGAGCTGTATATCCTAGTGTCAAATTTAGATTCGTTTCGTTCAGTTTTGCACCACTGGTGAACTCCTAAACAGTTAGCCGTATAAAGTGGAAATTTTGAATTTGGACTGTCTGACATCTCCCTTTTTGATCTGTACATGATCACTTATACATGACCAAAGCGGATAGCTCCAAATTTTAAAGATTGACTATTTTACATTATTGCTAGTTTAGTTAAGCAATGCCTCATAGTCTCTAAACATTCAGACTAAAAAGTTCAGAACCAGAAAGTTCAAAACCACGAGAAATGAGACTGCAAAATATTGTGTCAGGGAGAATTGCTTGAGGAAAAATGTTCTAATGTTTTTTGTTTTTTTAAATTTATTTATTGATATCTACAACTCTATTACAATAATACAACAAGTAAATAGGCTAAGTGATATATAATGGCATGATAATGACAAGTAGAGAAACTACCCACTTGTAGTACTCAAAGTTCTAATGTTGAATTGAAAAAAAAAATGTTCCTATGTTTGGAATAATCTCCAAAATATATTTATTTTACCATACATTCTGTCAAATTTCTAGGCATAGTTTTTGAAAAACTCAAAATAACCTCCTGAATTCCCAGTTCTCCAAAAATGGGATCTATTTTGGAATAAAAACTTTCAGAATGAATGGCCGTGCGTTTATTACTCGCCTTCAGCTGATTGAATGATGGATTACCTAAACAGTTATGACAGACTCACAATGAAAAAGAAAGAATCATCAATAATGTTACAAAATCGGTCCGAGAGACAATCGTGGAGATGTCTGAAACAAAGACCCAGAGATTTAACCACCTTAATGGGAAAATATGTGGACCACTTTTGTAATGGGCACGAAATATGTATTTACATAAAGTTATCCATTATTCTGTCTATTCCCATCCAATATGCGGTAGGTAAAATATAAATATGTATTGCAATCTTTAAGTTTTAGATTTTCAGATTTAAACGGAAATACGCGTGTAGTTCCTTCTGACCATTGCTGCACCAATTCAGATTATTTTCGATATCGCATGTCGTTACAGTGGGTTCGTTTGCAAATTCGTTTATTCATAACAAAGAAGTTAGTTGAAGCAAGTTGATTTTGACGTGAAAAGTCGTTAAAATTGCTTCAATAGTGTAAGACAATTGAAAAAAAACGAATGATAACGAAATCGGGGGATACAGTTTTGTGTTATAACTACATATCAATCGTCTCGATCCAAAATTCAATTATACCACTGGATAGCTAAAAGATCAATGAATCCATTACGGTAAGTGAGAACTGTAACGGTTCGCACGCGGTGGAGGGCTCATTTTGAGCTCATTTTGCTGAATATCGAGATGTATATTCCCTATAACTTTTGACTCAGAGAAGCTACGACCTTCGTTTGAAATTCAATCGTCAGAAGTTGTCAAAATCTACTGATTGAATATGAAAATGTGTGAAAAATAATGTATAGAATAAGAAATATTATCGAAAAGAAAAATTATGGCCTATACGCGTGGAAAAGCCAAATCCAAAAACAGTAATCATATACGGTTGGAAAGGGCTATCAAGAGCGATCGAATGGTAACAATAAAACTAAAAATACGACATAAATGCGACCGAGTCAAGCGGTGCCGGGGAAGTAAAAGAATGAATGCGCCCGAGACATTTCGGAAATTTATTTGGAAATGAAAGACACAAAAGCTGGTGATCAAAGATCTCCAGATGGAATGTTCACAGACATAGATACTGTAGTATCTCTATAACCGATAATAGTCATAACCGAAAGAACTGAACTTAATGGCACACATTGACAGTTGCACCAACCTAATCATGGCCTACATACATGTTGGACTGCAATATTATAGCAAATTAAGTTGTCGTCTTGTTTGCTAATTGCCAAGTGATTCTTTTCTATTTTTAGCCTAATTTGTAACGGATAAAGTGTGACGTACTTTTGTCCTAATTAGTTAAGCCAAAGACACATGTTTTTGTACAAGCTGGAGATAATAATCTTTTTCCACTAAGACTATATTTGTCAAAAGTATCTAACATGTTTCTTAAACGAGATTTCCAATTCATTATATCGTTTAACCTACTCTTTTATAAACAATACAAAGAAACATTCAAACAAAAAAAGAACTAAATAATACAAAGAAGCATTTCAACAAAAAAAAAAATAAAGAATGTTCATGTACCTAAGTTACGGTCCGTGTTTTGGTTTTGTATTTAGCTCGTTCATAGCTGTAAATACCATTGATGAAAAACTTGTTTAGATAGTAATTATAGAAATTCTTCTGCGGTCGAAATGTTAATTTTGGTCAAGACTTTTCCGTTTATTTAATCCCATCTCTTTTTTATTATAAATACCGCTGGAAAATTCTACAAGCCCATGCCATCTGTAAAACTGTTTTTCAGCCTACTACTTACTACCTAATAAAACACCACCCAGGCACCCGTCCCGGACTATTTCCGTATTAGAAATGCTCTGTATTAAATTGTTATCATTCACGGGAGGTATTCTGTTATACATTATTTAATGGAAAAAAAAGCTTAACAAGGTCGGTTCATATGAGAAATAAAATTAAAATTTTAGAAAAATAAGAAAGGTTCAAATTTAGTTTACTTTAAAATACATTGACAATGTTTTTGATTTTATGTTATAATAAGCCAATGAATAATAAGAGAAAAGTTTGGTTTTTGTATTGAATAAGATGATTGAAATTGTTCAATGCACATTTTCTCAAGCTCATTTACTTTACCTGTTGTATAATAAATGTTATACGGTCTAAGTAAAAATTGAATTATTATATGTTAGAAAAAAAACAATATGGATTTTGTAAAAACTAAAAGATAAAAGCGAAAACCTTTAATTGGTAACCGTTAGTTGGAAAACCTTTTTATATCTTGGTAAACGAATCTAAATAAAACAGAATAAGTGAGATCTATCATTTGTAATTTAATATTTTACTTAAATCAATAGCTCATACCAAATAATGATGGTATACCTATACAAATATCTGATGGAAAAGAATAACAGGTTGTGCAGCGAATATTTTTGACATGCAATACAGATTCAATATGTAATTACGACTTTTGGTCGTATTTTTTATACCAAATTTTCCTAAGGGCAATTTGACACCCTAAGTTAAAATACACTGGGTTAAGAAACCTAACCTCTAGTGCCAAGAAACAACACACCAAAACCTGTGGTGTAGTGATTAGCATAACAAACTACTATAAGGTCATGGGTTCGCAGACCAGCACACATGACTCCAGTTTTTTTTTTTTTTACAAAAGAGTAAAAGATTCCTTCAAAAAGGACGTAAAATGAGGGTTCCGAGACTGTGCAGGGTCAGGTAGCCCTTAAAGACCCCTATCCTAATTGTATATGGATAGGTAAAAAATTATGGCTCTTGCTTCACCATCATCAAGTGTCGTCAAATCGATAAACAGATGAACAACACAACAAAAACCGCAAAGAGAAAAAACATTAGATTCTATTGAAAATCATGTTTAAAAAGGAAATAATCTTCTTTATTGCATGCAATCACTAATACTTGATTGTTTTAAACTAATATAAGCAGTCGATTAAATCAATTTTAAAAGTTGATTATTGGTATGATCGCACGTTACCTGCGCTTATTATAGAATAGGACTAGGTACATTAATTATTGAAGGCCATAGAAGAAAAGAATGTTCCCAGAAGAAAAGGAAAATAAAAAACTAACATAAAAATGTATTCATTTCTTCAGTAATGGATTAAATCGACACTTAACAACTTGGAAATAATTGTAATCCTAAAACATTCCAATTTGTCTCTTCATTTTTTTTTTTTTTGTACTGCACCTCAAAAAAATTTAACTAACTGGATTACTGAATGACGTAAATCGAGTTATTTAAAAATTGTTTAACATAATCTTTAGCTCTAATAATTAAAGTAGGATCAGAAAGAGTGGGAGGGAGTCAGAAAGCCTCAACACCAGATTTAATTACTTTAATAACTCAACAACTTATTTTTTTTTAAGGAAAAGTGGAAACTCGATGAACCACTCCCCACCTGCTATATATATATATATATATATATATATATATATATATATATATATATATATTAAATGAAAAATTCTCTTATTTTAACAATGAGCTATGTAGGATACATATATACGTCGTGATATATATTTTTTTATTAAATTAACATCAGTAATACGAAGTATTACTTTCTCTTAAGGAAAATATTAATTTAATTAAACCTGTAGAGGCCAGAGAAAAATCAACAGTGAAGAATGTCAATACCCTGTTAGGAGTCCCAGTGTATCATCTTCCGATAAGCCATAGCGGCATAAAGTGATGAATGCATAAAAGAATTAACGTGATTTCAGTGGGAAAATAATATAACTATGATGACATAAAAATCTGGTGAACTGAAGGCATTATTTATTCGATGAGAGCAATACTCAACAATACTGCTGGGAAATAGACAGTAGTTGTGAACATTTTTTTATTTTTATATGTTGCGTTCAAAGTGATCTGTAAAAAAAAAGCGTCATGAACAAAAGAAGACTAAGCTGTACACTTCTTTCAGTTCAATTCATCCTACTGAAATATTTCTTTGTGTCATTCAGGCATTGGAGAAAGTTTGTTACCAACATACTATAAAATTGTAAATTCTACAAACATTGCACTTATAAGCTCATTGTACTAAAAACTCATAAAGATTATGAGCATGCCAACTAATTACTACGGATATTTTACATAATGGTCTTGTTATTTTGAGCTGTTTAAATCCAAGAGAGAGTTCGCATTTGAATACTTGTAAAAAATAAACTCCGTCGTTTGTTTCAGTGAGCGACTCTGTGTACTTATAATGGGTACTTTCCCCCCGCATTAGGATTAACAGGAAAAAAATTATTAGGCTTCAAGAGGCACAAAGAAAGGCCCCATCAAATACGGGTCGGTCCCATGTTTTTCATGTCAGTGGATGTAGGCCGGGGTCGGTAGATTTTTTTTTCCCTCCAGGTCCAGTGAAAAAACCTTCTACCAGTCTTCATTAACAAATCGATTACAGCGCAAAGATCTTTGCAAAGGTGCAATATTATTCAGAAAATATTGTAAGTCAAATGTATTGTTGAAGCTAGCTTATATATAAATAAAAAGATAATTATAAGGAGGCTTATATGTTGAAATCCGAAAATTTAATACATTTTTTAAATAGATTGTAGTTATTTAGAACGTTTTTATAGAGATATAGCTAAAAAAAAAAATCATTAAAATACCAAACACCATCACTCGTATTGTTATCACAAATTGACCTGTATTTGATAGGTCAGAGGAATTAGAATATGAACAGAATAATTTTATATATATTATATAATATAAAGATAACGAATATATATTTATTTATCTTTCAATATTTGATTTAACTATCTTATTTACTTATAAGTTTAGGATATTTACAAATGCATTTGTAAATATCATTGGAATCATGTGAATTACTCGCATAGTATTGAGTTTTACGAATACGCAAAACATATAATTTTTAATAACAATGCAAAACGCTTCTCACATTAATTACACTTAAATTTAATAATGTAGAAATTAATTTATATAATAATTTAAATTAAATAGCAATGCTAAGCTACTGCGCATTAACGAAAATGTAACAAACTTCTTATTTTCAATAATTTCATACCGCAATTGCAGTGAGTGCCTGCCATTTCCAATTACATTTCCAATGTAAATCAAAATACATTAATTGTATAAAGAACACCAAAAATGTAAGATAATTAATTCAAAGATATTATCTATCGGATCGAATTGTGTATCTGAACCATTCACGAACCCACTTGAACACAAAAAGTGTAATCAAAATCGGTCCAACCATTTAGGAAGAATTCAGTATCATACAAATGAACATAAGAATTTAATAATGATATATACATATGCATTTGTGTGTGCTATTTTACATTGTATTAGATAAATACGAAAGAACCTTTGATGTCAGAAAATGTATTAAACTAAACAAGAAGTTAGTTGAAGGTAACATAAAGTAATACTTGCGAAAATTACCCGAATAAAATTAATTAAAAAATAATTATTTATCGAAATTAATTAATGATTTATAACAGTGCAACGTGAAAATATAATGAATGATACATAATGGCATCATTATAGGAAAGCCTTGCCATTATTTTTATTTTTATTTCCCCAACGATAACTTAAAAAAAATCTTATGCAGATATTGCTAATCACCAATATATTAACGTTACAACAATAAGCTTTCAATTATTATTAACTTGAATTGAATGAATCAAGATCTTGTGATCGTGTGTTAAACAAGTTAACACTTAAGCATTGGGAGTTTAAGAGCAAGTGAGTAGAAGGTATATTTTATATTTGTTCCTGTTATTACATTTTTTTTTTTACGAAATTCATTTTCAATTTTGTTATTTTCTTGGGTTTTTATTTGGAAAATTCCGACTATGATCGACAGAAAAAAAAACCGATAGAAGCAATTTTCCCTGTTTAAAAAAAATGGATATCGGTTATAGCAGACAGGGTATTGACATTCTTCACTGTTGATTTTTCTCTGGCCTCTACAGGTTTAATTAAATTAATATTTTCCTTAAGAGAAAGTAATACTTCGTATTACTGATGTTAATTTAATAAAAAATTATATATCACGACGTATATATGTATCCTACATAGCTCATGTATTTGTTAAAATAAGAGAATTTTTCATTCAATATATATATATATATATATATATATATATATATTGAATGAAAAATTCTCTGTCTATTTCCCAGCAGTATTGTTGAGTATTGCTCTCATCGAATAATCAAACGAATCAAATAATGCCTTCAGTTCACCAGATTTTTATGTCATCATAGTTATATCATTTTCCCACTGAAATCACGTTAATTCTTTTATGCATTCATCACTTTAGGCCGCTATGGCTAATCGGAAGATGATACACTGGGACTCCTAAATTTTGCCTATTCAATTGGGGTAGGGATTTTTAAGGAGTACCTGACATCACCCAGGACTCCCATTTTACGCCTCCTCTTACAGATCACATAACTAAGGATTTTTTACTCGAAGTGGAAAATCCTAAGGTCACTTGCCGGGCTGAAAAACCGCGAGCTCAGTCATCACAGGTTGTTATGCTAACCACTAAAGCTCATGTGACCTCTAAATCACTTTTAATTTTGAAAGATTAATATCATTCCGATGTGTGATAATGTCAGCAGTTAAACATAAAATATAATACCATCCCACTAATATCATGACGATAGACAAAACCTTTGTTTTATATCAGGGTTGAAGTTCTAACCCACCGTTTTAGAAAACGGAGATTGCTACTTTATGTTCTGAAGGTTAATGAACTTCTGGCCAATTTCCTAATACCAAAAGAATTTGCAAATGTTCCGCGAAAGAAAATAGTAATATATTTATTTTTTTAGTGAGGACAATAGTACTTTAAATTTGAGTAGATATATAATAAATAAATCTGAAAAACTATAATTTTAAGTTATTTAATTTGTTAATGGCCTCGGATGAATCCTATGAGTTCTACAGACTATTCCGGGGCTCACTCATTCTTGATAAAGTGGGTAACCTTAATTGGGGAATGCCTGGCGGTCGACTGTGATTACCTGCATAACCGTTGTCCTAAAAACAGTATAGTCTCTACCCTGTACTGAACCCAAGACCCATTATCGGTTGTAGCAATAAAGATGAGGTTAATTTTAATATTGAGCTTTTCAGTCCAGTGCATTCAGGTTTATTCCTGGTAATTAAATTGCAAGAATTGGATTTGTCCAAGGTTCTGCTGTACTAGTACGATCTATTTGAGACATTGAGGTAATTAGTTTTGTTGTTTTTCTTTTTTCTTTCTGACACTAAAAACGATGACTGGGCAGCATATAGAACACTAAACCGGAAGGTAAAAGAACAGGTGGGAAAAGCGAAAAAGATTCATGGGAGAGTTGCTGCCAGCAAATCAATTGTACTTTAGGATTTAATCGGATCCGGGAGTGTTGGGGAGTACCTACTAAAAAAGATGAGAACTGCGAGAAAGGGAAATTTACTATCTCCCATTAAGGAAATGGGGTGGGAAAATCACTACAAGACCCTCCTGTGTGAGGATAGACCTCAGTTTGCGACCCAAGAAAATGACACCGAACATGAAGAAGCGGAGGGAACGGTAAAAGTGGAGCAAAGTGATGCTCATCAGGCCCTATCAAAGGCTAAGACTGGTACATCTCCGGGACCAGGTGGAATTGCTATACAGCTCCCGAAAGCTGGAAGCACAAAACAGATGACCCTTTTGACAGATTTGATAAACCATGTTCTCAGGGGAGATGATATCCAGGATGATCTGAGGGCTGGGTACATATCGTCTATATCTGTACAAAGTTCTGTTGCCAGAATTATTAGTAGGCTGTTCCGGACAAATAAGAGGAAGCGTACTCTACCCCTCAGGAACAAGGAGGTTTCACGGAGGGACGGTCATGCAGGGACAACATATTTGTTGTTCGTCAACAAATTGAGAAGTCTCAGGAAAGGAAATGCTTATGGCCTTTATAGACCTGAAACAACCATATGACAATGTGCCTAGAGAGAGGTTGTGGGTCGCACTTAAAAAAGCAGGCATCAGTGGGGCTCTGATAAAGGCTGTGACAAACCTATACAGTAACGAAATGTACAAGATAAAATGCGGGAACAACTTTCGGACCCTTTTCATAGTACTAAGGGATTGAAGCAAGGTTGTAGCATGTCACCCACTATTTTCAAGATATACCATCACGAGGCCGTGAAACCATACTACAGGCAGTGCGGGGATGTTGGGTCGTTCATTGATTGCGAACAACTACTGTCTTTGTTCTTCGCTGACGACCAGATCGTCACTAGGTTGGATAATGTAAGAAACCCAGAAATTCGACACAGGATGGATGTGGTTATAAATACAAATGAAAGGATCGGTGCACGCCGCCTAAGATGGTACGGTCATGTGAATGGCGTTTGAATGTTCGGCCAAACCGAGTTCTGGATTGGGTTCTACCTGGGAGGAAACGACGCGGACGGCCCAGAAGCAGGTGGATGGAGAGAATCCAGGAGGAGATGGCTGGTCGAGGACTCCAGGAAGATGATTGGATGGATCGGGAGGCATGCAACTCTGCTCTGACCAGTTGATGTAACCGTTGTCGGAACGCCATTAAAGTAAAGCAAGTATTTTTTTTTAGTAATACCACTGCTTAGATTGTTCAGAAAAAAACAATTGGCGAATTGTAATTTTACATATACTGCGAATTCGACTTGAAGGATGTAAAAAATTCCCCTAATCGGCGAAATTAGAATGTAACAAACAAACTTATTCATTAAAAAAATCAATATCATTTGTTAATGATGAAAAACATGAAGTATAAAGTTTACATTATTTTACAATTGGTATAATTAAAATTAAAATAAAAAGCCACCGGTTTGTAACATATAACCTTCATAATGTAATGCAATATAACATTCATGATGGAGTAAGTACATGGGTTTTGGTTTAAAGTAAATAATATAAGGAACGAAGGATAGTAGATTAGAGATAATTGATTCTACAAAAAACTTGATATGTCAAAGGAAATTCAACGTTATATTTATATATATTTTATTTATTCATTGTGTCAGTTAAATTGAATAATATCAATAAAAAACAAAACACTTGATACTTATAGCCTCAATGTATTGCCGCCGGGGGTTGAGAATATTTTACTTTTTACAGAGAATCCCTTTTAAAAATTAAAAAAATAAAATAAAAAAGGTAGGTAGAGAGAAAACATGAAATATCCCCCCCCTCCAGAGCTTGAGATTGGAGCTATAGGAAATATTAGTTTTAGGATTTGTTATCCCTTGACACTTATAAATAACTTTTAGTTTTTTTTCGTATGTTGACATTGCTTTTTCTCTCCAAGAATTTAATTAGTTAAATTTGTATGCCTTTAAATAAAAAAAAGTCATGAATTTTTTTTTTCACGGATCGTATAGCATATTGTTTTTACATGAAGCAGGTGGTTTGGTGGTTTTTCATTCCTTTTATCGTTATTGCGTTTTCCTTTAATATAAATTAAATGTTTAAACCTCTAAAAAATAAAAGAAATATTTTGTTCTTCATTTATTATTTCTTCCAGCAATATATTACTTTTATTTACTGATTTATTATAAGAATAGAAATAATCATGCATGAGCTTTAGTATGGTAAAAAGAGTGTAATCATGGGAAATGTTTATATTTCGGTAATCATTTCCCATTATCAACAAATGATTACTGATAAATAGATACATAAATTTCCCATAACTACATTTTTTTTTTTATTATAAAACGATTATTTTTATTTTTGAAAAAATTTTTTAGATTAATTTATTGATATTTACAAATGTAATAATATTAAAACAAGTAAATCTGCTAATATGAACAAATGATATAAGAAAAAACACTTGTGGAGAAACTACCCATTGGTAGCACTCCAATAAAGTTCTAAAGTTGAAGGTCTCGAGGACATTTTCTTTTCAGACGCCTCGGAGGGTTATCAGGAATAGCATAGGAAGCAAGTTGAGAGACTAGTGGATTCAAGTGTGTATGGAGCTTGTCGTAGAAGCATAGGTATCTAGTTTGGGCCAAATCAGCAACATATGGGATATTAAGATGATGATGGATGAGTTTGTTTATGACGTAATAAGGTGTATTGAGGATTTTACGAAGGATTTTGGATTGAAGGATTGGATAAGAGATGAACCATGGTTTCACAGCCTTGTGGAGATATATCTTGAAAAGAGTTAGGTGACATGCTATGCAAAAAAGGGTCCGAAAGGTGGTTCCCGCGTCTTATCTGGTACATGTCTTCGCTATATATGTGTCTCACAGCCTTTATCAGAGCCCCACTAATGCCTGCTTTTTTAAGTGCCACCCACAACCTCTCTCTAGGCACATTGTCATATGCTTGTTCCAGGTCTATAAAGGCCATAAGTAGTTCCTGCTTCCTTTCCTGAGACTTCTCAATTAGTTGACGAAGAACAAAGCTCAACTCCGTATGTCCGAATAGGTCATGTAAATGAGTCTTTTGTAATTAATCGGGAGATTGGAGCGGTTGTATGAAGCCGAAAACGTCGAGCAGTTTCTTGTCTTTTCAGTCTTGTATGAGGGTTTTGAGAAAATAAAAAAGGAATCGACTGAAAAGATCCAGATCACATAGGGGTTACTCCCGACTGAGATCCAGATCACAGGCGGGAGGAAACTGTGTGAGCTGGAAGCTCTCCTAGGGCCCACCGAGCCTGTATAAAGCGGGTACCCTTACTTGAAGGAAACACCTTGCGGTTGAGTATGATCTAAAACAAATCACATCCCTACATAACCGTTGCCCTGGAAACGGTACAGTCTCTATCATGTACTGAACCAAGACCTTACTTTGAGAGATTGAATTTTTATTCCACTTTTTAAAAAATATTTTTACAATTAATTTGATGTTGAGCGTGATTTAAAACAAATCATCTCCCTGCACAGCCCTGTTCCTGGAAACAGTACTGTCTCTACCACTTACTGAACCCAAGACCTTACCTTGAGAGATTAAATTTTTAAAAAAATATGTTTACAATTAATATGTTTTTTCCTTAATAAAGTCAATTAAAACATATTAAAAAGTTATTGTTTTTAATTATTATCTACGGCTCTCAACAAGCTCACATAAAGGGAGATTAAAACATTAGTCGTTGAAAAGGCGAACAAGGAGACAATACTCGAGAGATCAGTTAGCCAACTTCCATAGATTACAATCTATTGCGGAAACTTTTGGGGCCAAGCGATGCTTTACGATTCTGGCTAGTACTGAAAATTATATAATGCCCAACACAAACTTTAATTTCTGACCTACAAAACTTTATATAACACATATTAATAGTTATTGTTAATCTAATATGTTTTTATTATTTGTCTTAAGTTGGTTGTTTATTCGTAGAATGAAATCTTAACATATGGGCTCACCTACTGTAGTTTTAATTTTTTTTTCTTGCCGATAATCTCGTAATTATTCTAAATGTATTAATTAATAAATGGTTTCAAATTGATGAAGAAGGTTGGCACAAAGCCAACACAAAATGATTTATTCCCATCGTTAAAATAAACACCTGTATATAGATTATAAATTATATTTTACAATATTAGGAAATAATAAATTTTGATCTGGGGAACTTAAGACTGTTAATTTATAAAGTGCGCTAATTATAAACTAACGTAGGTTTTGACTGAACACAAGCATACCAAATCATGCACAGATTGTCAAAGATAACCAGCATCTGAGATGAAAAAATTGTAGCATATTTAACTGTGTTTAACAGTGTTTTTTGTGTTGATTATGGAAAAAATAGTGAAAAAATTCCACCACCCCTAGGTAAGTCTCAATGTTTTTCATCGATTCATCAAAAAGGAATTTGAAAACTGTACTTCTTCATAATGGTAACCGATATGCTTCTGTGCCTGTTGGACGCTCAGTCCATTTGAAAGAATGCAACGAAAATCTTGAGTTTGTTTTTAATAAGCTCGGCTACTCTGACAAAAAATGAACCATTTGTGGGGATTTTAAAATTATTTCCATGTTACTAGGTCAACAAAGTGGCTACACAAAGTTTCCATGTTTCCTCTGTGAATAGGATAGCTGTGACAGATTGACTCTTATATCTGGAGATAAAAATGTTGAAAGACAAAGTTTAATGGATCCTAAAAAGATCTTACTTCCACCACTTCACATCAAATTGGAGCTAATGAAACAGTTTGTGAAACATTACCGAAAGAAGGAGAGTGTTTCAAGTATCTTTGTGAACACTTTTCTTGTACATCCGATGCTTAGCTGAAAGAGGGAGTCTCTGTTGGGCCTGGCATCAGGATACTTTTAAAAGATGAAAGCTTTGTCACTATTGTAAGGTTTTGTTGGAAATGGAAGAAAAAATGCCTGGAATTCATTTAAACATGTTGTAACAGGCATTCCTGGAAACAAAAAAGATAGGAGAAAATACTAAATTAAAAAATTAAATCATAAGATATATGATAACCAAAAATGTATTTTATGTAATTAAAATGTAATGTATGTAATTTAGTAATTAAAAGGGACAAGGTGTACAGTGGTGTGGAATGTCCCGATAAATAAACGGTCCTTTCAAAGGGTTAATTTCAAAGGGGGAGACAATTATCGAAGGTTTATATTAAACATCTTAAGCTAAATAAAAGTTCGCCTTATGTCTTTTCCTATGTTTAATGTAATAAAATCCATTTTTTTTTAATAATCTCTCACTTAAATGCCAATCTACTGAAGCATTAACGGAAGTAAATAATAGTGGAATTTATAATTTGTCTGAATTAATAAACTAAAATCATTGTTTATTTTATTTTTGTTATAGTTTCAAACAACTTTTGATTTTTTAGGGATAAAATCTATATTTGTTATATTATGGTGATATTATCTTAGCTTTCTATCAGCTTTAACAGTATATGTAATAATGTTAACAGGTTTTAAGTGTTAAGAGGGTATAAGTTGCGTGCGTAGAAAACTTGTAAATGATCTGTATAAAACTGTATATAATCAACTACTTAAAACTAGGAAACATTGGTTTAGCTCTGAGTAGGAGAAAATGATTAGTCTCAGAGAATATTTTATAAAAAAAAAAAAACTAATAGATTTATGAAATATTTCTTCAACAAGTTTATAATAGTGGCTCATTGAAGAGTGTGGCCCATGTTTTTCTCAAACGTGTTAAATACAGATTTTACATTTATATTTATTTACTAAGCCGCCGTGGTTATATCAAGCCCACCCAAAATGATAAATGGCTTACCGCGGTTCAGAACTCTATCCTGAAGAACAACAAACAAAAGTGGCCTTCTCAACAGTTAGTAATTTATCTGCAGAGCCCGGGGCATAGGGGAAGTAATTTACTAGGTTCCCTCCCCGTTCAATACTTCGTGAGTTTTATTTTTGTATCAATAATACTAATAATGTATGATTATTGGAATTACGAATTTGACTAATATGTTTATCATTTAGTAAAAAAATCGTTATAGCTAAGAAATCAGTTAGATATGTTAAAGTAGAATTTACTGCTAATCTGTTTACAACAGAACGTTTGCTTTTTTTTTTATTAAGATTAGTGAGTGTATGAATGGTTTATGAATTATGAGGAAGAAAATGGTCCGGGTGGAAGTCAGAAAAAATTCTCTTTAGTGAGAAGAACTGGTTATATTGTTGCCAGCGTTTCGACTAACATTACAGATCTTCATAGCTAAATAAATAAGATCTATAAATTAAAATAATATATAGCAAAGGATAACAATATAAATAGTAACCTAGGGATATGGGTGATAAAAAATAAAACAAAAATGTAAACCCTTTAGGTAGATATAACAAAAAAAAAAGAACGGAATGGTTACAGAGAATTATCAAATAAGTAATAAGGAATAATATGACGTAATAAAAATAATAACATGCCATAAAGGCATTACTTAAGATAAATTACGGAGAGCTAACAACAGGGGGGATTGAATTATATAATAATAAACAGTTACTATTTAAAACCAAAAAATTAGCATATTAAAAAAAATTAGGAATTATCCTTACCTAATCATGTAGAATGGTAATATTTTGAAAATAATAGAGGAGTTATTTTGTCAGAAACGTTTTAAAATAAACTTTTCTTCATCCTAAAGAGAATTTTTTCCGATCTCCAGAACCATTTTCTTTCTCATATATGTATATATATATATATATATATATATATATATATATATATATATATATATATATATATATAATTTATGGTTCGTTTTAATTATTTAAACTTTTTTTTTTAATTTTGACGAGAAAAGATTATGTCTATAATTTTCATTAATTTCATAATTTATGAATTACACATTATTTGTTTATTTAATTATATTTAATTAATTATATGTCAAATGAACTCAGGATGATCACGCAAAGCATTCTAATGTCAAAAATATTTTTATCTATGACATCTCTTAGTACTATTTTATCTTTGGAAAGCTGTTTTAACTTGATTAATCCATGGGGTTGGCTCGTGCTGGTGATCGAGGTAGGTCTCTTATACCACACCGTTGTGAGCTGCCTCCGGTAGACTAAGAAGCCATAAATATTTGAGGGAAAAAGTTTTGAGGAATCCTAATATTAAAACTCACAACCTTTTATTGGCATGTTAACCTGCTCGGCCAGATCCACGTTATGCAACATGTTACAAGAAAACAGCACAAGGAGAAGAAGAAACTTCAGAGGCCAATTTCTGCATCTAATAGATCATAAAAATGCTCATATAATATAATCGTAGAGCTATTTCCCTCAGACAAGCTGAAACTTACTTTTTGTATGTTTTTAATAAGCAGTGATCACTCAAAAATTATTCAATTAATAATTTCCGACGGACCACCGTAAAGCAGATGAAGTAACTTCTGTAAATGATAAGGAATACCTTGTCTAAATCTTTTAGGGAGAGGAATTTCAGAGATTAGGATCAATACTAAACTTTTTATTTGATTTTTTAAAAAGCGAATGATTTGGGGATAAATATATCTCATATTTAGAAGATTTTTCCCATATTTTAAGTTTTTGTTTCGTAAAAGTGAAGACATTTGATATTTCTCTAAGGATTGTACTTAATAATTTGAGAAAATATTTGTTTTGGAAACAGATACATTTTTTTAACTCTCTGTTTTTTTACTTAAAACAATCTTTTGCCTCCACCATTCTGCGAAATCTGATTATGACGTTGGAGAATTAAAAAGATTGAAAAGAAATAAGACCTTCAGAAGGTAGTAAAAGGGTTATTTTAAGTTATACAATTTACTTCAGAGAGCAATGAAAATACGAAATTCTCGAGATCCGATAAGAATTTATTTAGGAGAAAACAGTACTGTTAAAAAGTTCGTATAGCCAACAGATACAATCATATTCAAATGGAAATGGTTGATTGAATAATTCTAAGAAGAGTGAAAAATGGTCAGGGGGTGCAGTCATTGAATAACACAAAATAAGATAAACTTATTTTATTGTGCTTACATTACGACCTAAGTTTTAGGCCATCCGCATGAAGTTATTACCATGTGATAAGTAAAATACCGTGTTATTTAGTCATTATATTTTATAACTAAATCACCCTCTTGTTATTTTACAATGTTTTAGTATCTTCATTATTTATGTTTCTTTTCTTCTAGATTTCTTTCTATTCTTATTATTTCTCATAAGTTATTTCATAATTTAAATCTGATTTTCTTTTCATTCATATGATTCCTGTTTATTCATATTTAGACTGTTATTCTTCTTTGGTACTGCAATGTTTTACAGTTCTTTCATTTTCCTGTCCTGTTCTTTTATTCTCAGTCCTGAATATGGCCTAAAACTTAAACATGATAAAATAAGTTTATCTTATTTTGTGTAATTCATTTACTGCACACCCTGACCATTTTACACTCTTCTTACAGTTATCCTGTCAACTATTTCTATTTCAATATGAATCATAATAAACAGGACTTCAACCCTACCATTCAACCCCTCTTTATGAGACAGTGCCAGACTTCAAAACCAATATGAGATCTGCAGTACATTCTGACACATCTAGACATCTACATCAAGACATTTCTTCATCAAGAGATTATCCGTCTTACAATTATAAATCATTTTAATTATATATAATTAAATTCCATGTACTTTAATCACAATCAAGCCCTTCTGGACCGTAAGTTCACTAAGGTTGGAATCTTTAAAGCAATGGTTCCCGAACATTGTACCACTTGTTCAAATGAAAGCCTTTCACACTCCCACCCCTTGTACAATAAATTTCATGGGTCATTTGATTCCATTTGATGAAACGAAACTTTATTCGCCGCTCACACATATAAACTATTATTAGTTCCGCTCACAAATATGTATTTGTCCGTTACTATAATTACTGGGCTATAATTTACTAACGCAAAGTAATTTTAATATTGCGTCTTTGATTTTAGATAAATCTTTTTTTTTATTGTTTGTAATTATTGAGATCGTTAATATAAAAATGATATAGTAATTGCAGGGGGAAGCCAGAGATATTATTTTAAACTTTTTAATTTCTATAAAAAAATAATTATTATTTTCATTCAAGATTAAATAATAAGTGTATTAAAAATATAGTGTTATTTTATGTGTGATAATTTAATAGATTAAAATTTTGTTAGTAGGTGTTAATAATATCGTTATATTTATTTATAATAATTATAATTAATGTTAATAATATTTGTAATTATATTACGAAAAAAAGAGCGTAGTAATGGGCAATGTATATATTTCTGTAATAATTTCGTGAAGAAATGAACGTCTCAACAAATATTTGGAAGTAGGTATGCCAAAAGATATTAAAAACCTAAAATATATATATATAAGTCGGTTCAGTTACAAATATTAATGTATATGTAGTCAGCGATGGAGGGGAAGGTAGATGGGATGTAATGGGAATGAAGTTCCCATGAGAAATATCAGTGACGTTCCAGTGACGTGAAATCTACGACACTAAAATGGCCGCTATCAAAAGCGACAAGCAATGGAATAATTACCGGAAAATGTGTTGTTCGGGTTCATTAAAGCGTTTATTTGCATACATTAAATTATTTCATCAAAGTTGTTTTGTTTTAAATTGTTATGGAACACTGCCTCCTTGCGATATTTGATTGTGTTGACGTGCGACCAGGAAAGTGTCAGTACTCCGACCGGACCATTGCCAATTATTATTTATTGTTTTCCACCTGGATTCTTTGTGCCAAGGTTTAGAAATATCGCCGTTATCAAACGGATTCGGTAAGGAAAATCCCGCTGCGTTAGAGGCGTAATCTGATTTGGCCTACAGCCAGAGGCCTTTGCTGGAACAGGGACATATATGGGAGTAAGAAAAGATGAGCTGAGCAAACTAAATCGGATGAGGAGAAGGTGACAGAGGATAAAGTCCTCGGGTCGCGGATAAGCTGGAGGCTCGGCAGCGGAGCGGAAAACCTGGCCGGGAAATGGAGCGGAACCTTCCGGCCACCCCGACCTCTATGTCACTGCTTCTCAATTATTTAGTTGTCCTCTGTTTGTATCTGTCCGGAATATTGGGGAGAGTTTCTATTAGCAACATCACTCTCGGCTATGCACGAGTATGTATCATTCCAAGACACTTATACATAAGAGCAATCATACTCAAACCCTAATCATTTTTTTTTTAAAGTTATTTATTGAAATTTACAAATGTATAATAGAATATATAAAGTATATAATGTATATATAAATATATAATGTTAATAAAGAATATAATGTTCAGTATATATAATGAAAGATAAATAATGGCACGAGATAATGACTAGTAGAGAAACAACCCAATGGTAGTACTCGAATAACCAATTCAACTTAGAAGGCCACCTTCTTTTCAGAAGCCTCTGAGGATTATCAGGAATAAATGAGGTTGCCAGGATAGAAACTAGTGGGTTTGAATGGGAATAAAGTTTGTCATGAAAAGGTTGATATCTGATTCGAGCCAAATCGGTAACAAATGTGACATTAAGGTCATTATGGATTATTCCGTTTGTAAAAATGTAAGAAGCATTGAGAATTTTGGATCGTAAGGATTGAATACGGGAGGAATTCGATTGCTTAGTTGAGCCCCAAAGCTCTACTCTGTATGTTCAGATTGGTCTTTTGATTGTCATGTACATAAGCCTTTTGTAATTAATTGGGAGTTTAGAGCATTTGTCTAGTAAATTTTGGAGAAGCCTAACACGGCGAGCTGTTTCTTTTAGTTTCAGTATAGTATGAGAATTCATATGACAACAAATAGGTACAAAAGTCGACCTAGATCTACATTAACTCAGACTTTATGATAGCATGAATAGAATTCCAAGAATAAATTACAAGAAACATTATTATTTGACTAAGTCCATTATTCCAAGTATTGGTTGACTGAGGTATTTTTTGTAGATATTATAGGTAGTTATTTGTGTTGAGGCATGATAGTCTTTAGTATTAAAAAACTGATTCTGTCCTGAAAAGAATGCGTTTGCCGGAGGCAGCGGGTTAAGGGTAAATTTGAGAGAAAAAAAAAAGAGCATTATTGTGAAGAAGGTACAATTTATTTTTTTGAATATCGCATAAGAGGCTGGGCATCCCTCCTGGTGTCTGTCTTTTTTATCTCCGTGACACTTGGTGCCGACGGAGGCGTCCTCCAGGAAGAGAATGAACACCATTGCTTGGTGGTCCTGGAGGATAAATAGCACCGCTGCTTGGTGCTGGAATGCTTCCTCATGGAGGATAAATAACACCGTTGCTTGGTGTTATGGGATTGCCCCAAAAAGAGAAGAAAAGGCAGACAACAGGAAATGGTGCCCTACAATATATTTGATAAATTTAGAGCTTATATTATCATAATAAGAAGAGATATAGTGATATAAATGATATAAGTACAGACCAGTGGAGACTATTGTGGAGCCAGGGCTAGTGAAGCATGTGCCCTCTTCTCGCCCTGCTGTGCCAAGTGAGCCAAGAAGAGGGCCTAGCCTTCACCAGCTCTCGTACCTGACTGACTTTGGGCGGCCTGGTCACATGACATATGCGATAACGCACGAGTTCCCAGGCCGACCATTTACGCACATAATTTGTATACAATATAAAATAAAATTACTTTTAAAGTAATATTGTTGCTTTAACAATTTGAGCTCAATAGAATAAGGATAATTTGCAGAGAAAGGAGCTTTCAATAATTAAAATCGGACCAGTAGTTTGTCCACTACGACAAAATGATTGAATAATTTCGGAAGTGTGTTCTAAAATACACTAGGTCACGTTTTTTACCATAAAAGCTCAAATATCTCAGTTGGACTTAAAGGAACGGTAATACTGACCGTAAATAAAATTAAAGAGAGGAACATTACCATTAATTTGATGCACAGATCGTACGATAGGTATTGGCCGTTAAGGTGTTACGGCCAAAAGACGCCACCAAACAGGCAAAAAATCGTACTTTTCGAAACTTTGACCGCCCAGTGACACGTGTTAACGTACTCCGATCTTGCTAAAACTTCGGCAATCTAATTTTCTGCATAGATTGAACAATTTGGAGGGTTCGGTACGACATAATTCCGACGTTTTATTCACCTATATGGTTAGTAGCCACCCTAATGTAGGTAATGTGTTTTTAGTTTTGGTTGTCCTAGAACTACTGCAATATACTCCTGTAAAATATGTTACTTGATTTGTTTCTTTCAGCGAAAATATTTGGATTTTGCGAGTATGAAACTCGTGAGAAGGAATAACTTTCTACCCCTATTTATACCCTTTAGGGAATGAATTTCAATAAAATACGATTCACGTCTTCCATCAATTCTGTTTTAAAAGGTTTCTGCAAAGTACGAAAGAGAGACAAACGTACAAAATTTCGCATTTATAATAATAGTAGGATAGTAGGATATCAAAGAACAAGAAGTGCCCCCTCCTAAATCCCCCCTTCTTGTAGCCTATGTGTTATTCAGTAGTTTTTGCTTGAAAGAAAGACAAACATACAAACTTCCGCATTTATAATATTAGTAGGATAGATTAGGATTAGTAGGATAGTAGGATATCAAAACAATAGTTTCACTCATGTTCTTTCTGTTATTTTAACAACTATTATCGTGCGATTTGTCTTTAATTATGTACTATAATTGATTCTCGACAACACACAAAAAACTGTCAAGGGGGGCATGTGCCTCCGTGCCCCCTCTAAATCCGCTCTTGTTTTAGCTTATGTGTATTCTTATGTATATCACCATATCACTGATAAGTTTTATGTAAATCCGTTCTATTATAAACTTTCGCATTTATAAGATTAGTAGGATAGTAGGATATCAAAACAATAGTTTCACTCATTTTCTTTCGGTTATTTTACCAATTATTATCTTATGATTTGCCTTTAATTTTGTACTATAATGGATTCTCCACAGTACCTAAAATACTGTCGAGGGGGGCACGTGCCTCCATGTCCCCCCCTAAATCCGCCCTTGCTGTAGCCTATTTGTTATTCTGATGTATAACCTATATTACTGTAAGGTTCATCCAAATCCGATCAGTAGTTTTTGCGTGAAAGAGAGACAAACATACAAACTTTCGTAATTATAATATTAATAAGATTTATTTATTATATAAAGTATTACAGGATAAAAACTTTCATTTTTCGTTAATTATAACGATATTTTTATAACTAACTAAAAATATTTTTTCTCCTGAGCTTCTTGTTTTAGCATAACGTTTTAAACACGGCCATTCTCTAATATACCAAATTTACGGTTAATTGTTACTTGTTTCATATACTACTTTTTCTGTAAATAATATATATATTAATCTTAGGCCATTTTCCTTTGGTTAAACTCTTATGTCTAAAGTTCTTCGATGTGTTGAAGAATTTCTGATTTTGTTTCCTATAACCATTTAATTTTTCTGTTTTTTTTCTCTTCTTTCTACAGGGTGTATCTATTTTACTGTGAGCCACTGTATATAATTTATTTATACTCATACTATTTCAATCTTCTTCCGACACTATTATTTTTTACTGGAAAATCAACGATTAATCAGTGAATGTGTTTTGGAGATTAGCACAATCTGAAAACGGACCAGGTGGAAAGAACATTTGCGAAACGGATTAGCATACAGTTAATTGTGATATAGACTCGGGCATTGCAACTGATTATTGAATTCTCCTCTGAGGTTGGTCATGGCACCACAACGGAAACCCACTACAAAGAGCGAATTATACAAAAGAGCCCTGGATTTGCATGCTGTAGCTCCATTATCTGGGCCTCATCTAAATGCTTTAATCATCATACAGAAACTAGGACTGATTAATTATCTATCTAAGAGAGGATAATACATACACATACGGTGAATAACACGTGATTCGGAATATTAGTTATGGCAACTAAACTTGTCTTCATGAGGTTATAACAACCATAACAGTAGATTTATTGTTATTTAATCAAAACTTTAGAAAATTATCTTACAGTGTTTTTCTATTAGTTGATGTTTAAATTGGTAATAATTAATTTTTAAATAATTCAGGAGTTGTAATGGAAAAGTAATTTTGCAGGAAAAACAGAAAATGTTTTGACAATAAAGTGGAAAATAGTAACTACCACATTTAATTCTAAACAAACTTCCAGTATTTATTTACTCCTCCTTCTATTCTATTGGTATTAGTAATTACTATCTGTTCTATAAAAAACTGAAAACAATTTTCCATGTCAATGCCTCAATTACTTCTGTCAGATTTGCAGAATATTTTTTATTATATATACACTTTAATATTACACTGAAATATTACAATCTGCCACAACAGAATATTAACACAATTGAGCCGTTTATTTTGAAAGTGGCCTACCTCCATTTATCTTCAAATGGAGATATTTAAGGGTTTGCGTTTCAATGAATTTAAAAATATACATATAGGATACTAATGAGTCATACTGTTTAAGTGTATCTAAGGGTGTTAAATTTATGGTTGCTATTAAAATTGTAACAATTATTAAGTGAATAATGCGCGTTTTCTTATCAAGAATGGAGTTAGGCCACTTTCAAAATTAACAACCAAATTCATCATAAAATTTGAAGGTACCCAAGTCGATTCAACATAATTTAAGATGCTTCAAATTGAAAAAAACAATATTCAATTTATTTTACATATCTTTAAAACACTTCGGAAACACAATTTATGCGATTCAAAACATTTTTTAATGATTTAAAAAATGATAAATTAAAGAACATATAAAATTACAAACATAAATTTATTACAAAACAATTTACTATTCATCTACATTTTGCTCGTGTGAAAGGGATTTGAAGAAATCATGATGTTCCGGTGGTATATATCACAAAAGATCAATCATGTCTTTGAATTTTGCTGATGTAATTTGTCTGATATTTTTATAGAGTGGTTTCAATACAATGTTTTCGAATTTTCTTGGTCTACCCCGACGTGGTAATAAATTCAGGACTTTCAAATTTTCATTCTCATTCATTGATGTCTTATAGAAAATTTTATACGGTTCATTTCTAACAAAACGCATATTTGTAACCAGTTTACTGATTCTCCATCAGAATTCTTTACCCTTTTAAAAATTGCGTCTTCTAATAATTTTGTTGATACAAAATCTTTCTGTCTCCTTTCATTTACAATAAAATTATTACCTTTCCGACCCTTCACCACTGCTTTCAGACATTATCAATAGTAAATATCTTGATATAAGTATAAAATAAATGGAGTTAGGCCACTTTCAAACTGCACGGTTCAGTTATTGAACTAATTCTGAAAACTTATGTGTCAAAAACTTATCCTATTTGCTCGGAATATCAGCCACCTGAAATGCTTTACTGATATATAATGTGAAGTTGTACATGTAACCATGGTAACTGGCAAAAAATTGAAAAACGGAGTTAGGCCACTTTCAAAATAAACGACTCAATTAATCATTTCACAGATAACTTCTTTCTGAAATGTCTTAGGCTCTTACCTTCAAATCAAAGTTTTTCATATCGACTAACAATGTTCTTGCTTCTTCAATACTAGCGGGGCCCTGTGGTTTCATTTTCAAAAAAAATTAACACGAGAAACTTGTACCATTAAAACCCATGAAGGATCTTGGATTCAGTACTTGGTAGAGATTGTACGATTTCTAGGAAAATGGTTGTGCCGGGAGATGATTCGTCTCAGAACACGCTCAACCTATAGGTTTTCTCCCAGTTAAGGGTGCCCGTTTTAAAAAGGCAGGGTAAGGCACAGAACGGTCCCATGTCTCCAATTATCCACCCATAACTGTTAAAACATTAAATAAACTAAATAAAATCACCTCCGAATATGAAACCGGGGGGTTCGGAACCGCAACTTGGCGCTCTACTACTGAACCACACCCCACCTCCTGGGATCTGCATTTCCGTTGCAGTGCTCTGCCACTATGCCGCTTGGTCCTGGACAAATCTTTTCTCTTCAAAATAAATATATATAAAATAGGAAGTTCATTTGTTGCAGAAATTTTCAAATGACCTTATAAAAATGACAACAGTTATATACACGACATTAAACTAATATTTAATTAAATGTCATCTTTTCTCATTTCTTTTTTTAATTTTCCTTCAGTTTCATTCCCGCAACACTATGATGCGGTAACTTTACACTCGTTAAGAAATGAGATTAAAAGATAAGTTTGTAGGCAAAAGGAAGAAAATAATGAAAGCACACAAATGACTGCGTTTTATTATCTTTTTTATTGTGTGCCAAGATTTCGTCCTTAATGATAGGCTTTCTGGGTTAAGAAAAAAAAAAAAGGATTATAAAAATCTCTTATTATTATATTTATATGGTTGTCAACTGTAGCTTGAGAACTGGAATGTCAAATAGTTAATTTTTACATCACAAATATAATAATAATAAATATTTATTTGAGAAATCATACAAACGTCATTTGGCATATATTGCATTTTCGATCTTCTTTGGAAAACCTTCCCTAAGGAATTCTCGTGAAAGCGTGTATGGAGAAGCCTCCCATTGAATGCACTCCTAGCGTAATTCACCTCACTGTAGTAGATCCCTGCTCCAGAGACGTTTCAGTCCCCTCATCGGATTCTGTGGTAATGTGTCAGTCAGTAATGATTGTACCAGTAAGTTAGTATGTCCAGCAAGTGAGTCATAAAATTTGTTGTAGTTTTATTGATTGTGTCAGTCACGAGTGGTATGATGAGATCTTCGTGTAATGTTTTATTAGTAATGTAAAGGGGACAATGTGTAATATAACATAGGAATTTTGATTGAAAAATTTTAGTTAGTTAGTGACAGTTTATTTTTATGGTGAAGTAGCCGTCTTAGGAGTGAATTCAATTCGGTCGGCTAATTTCAGTTTGCAGAGGAGACCATTGTGCCAAACTTTATCGAATGCTTGTGAAACGTTCAAGAACGCTGATACGCAATATCCTTTCTTTTCTAGTGTCACGGCATTGCTATCGACCACTCTATGATATTGTTGTGTAGTATAATGTGCAGGCCTAAACCCCAATTTGTGGTTAGGAATTTAATTATTATTTATTTCTAATAATGGATTGAGCCGCTTTAGCAATAATTTTTCAAGTATTTTGGAAAATAGTGGTAAAATACTAATAGGTAAGTAACTAGGTCTAATGATTTGTTTGGCTTGGGGATCATTTTTACAACGGAAAATTTCCATACTATAGGAAAATAAGTAAGTCGAAGAATAGAATGATAGATAGCTGTCAGAAAAATTAAGCCTTTCCGAAGTCGTACAATTTTTTAGTAATAAGTAGGTAATTTTCTGCGCGGTAATTTTTTTATACAAAATTCAATATTCAATATGTTAATAAAATATATAATATTTTATACAAAAAAAAAAGGGGTGGTAATGACAGGGGAAGCGGCGAAGTCAGACTTTGTTAGACGTCAGAGCAGTTCTATAGGTCAAGTAGGTCGTCGTGTGGTTGAAATATGTCTGTAAGATGAGAGGCAAATAGTGTTAGGGCGTGATTAGACTGAATAAAATTTAATATGAATTAACTTGAAGTACAACGGGAATTTGAATGAAATCTCTGATATTAACATAGCGTTTATTCATTTTAAGGACATATGAATATCTTTCTCTTAACTAAGCAGGTGATTAATGATCAAACTTTATAGTAGCAGCTATACAAAAAGGACTTACAAACTAAACATGCAAAATAGCGATCTAATGAACAAATATGATTAATTACTAATACTAAAAATTAACATTGAATAGGAGCGGTAATAATCATTAACAGAGATTGCTCCTCCTTGCTAGCATTTTGGCCAAGATATAACAAATAAATATGAACGATATAATGAAGAATTTAAGTGATCACGGCCTGAAGGGTTAATACGATTAATTAGCTTGAGTCGTCCTTTTGGTATCATATAACCACAATGAGTTGTTGTAGATTATCAGCAGCAGTATTAGTCGGCGATTTGAGGCCTTACGCTAATGAAATGAGACTTATGATTTGTGTGTTCTTTATGCCCACTTATCACTTTGTCTGGTGTCTCAGCAGAGCTCCGGGTGCGTGACTGGCTGCAAGACCTCCTGGACTCTGGACGTTCTCAATAAGAATATCGGGTTGAAAGCAGCAAGCGGTCGTAGCTGCGAAGGTCTAGTAAACAGTCCCGCTCGGCGGCCAAACAGCAAGTGCCGGGCCGCTCCAAGCGTCGCTCCCCCTCTCCTTCGATTTTGGCGGTAAAGTTCCGATCTGATTTCCGATCTGAGAGGCAAGGATCGGTTTGTTCCTACAGGCGGGTAGTACAGGTCCGCGGCTAAACAAATAGGTTTCCTTTTTCTTTATCACTTCCGGCCCATGAGTTGTCAGATTTACGGAGGGGCGTCTTTGTCTATGGTAATAAAGAATATTTCTAGTTTGTTGCCATAGAGTATTAGTAATTGTCTCTATATGTCTATAGTCTATATGTCATTTTTTTATTTCTGTACTAATTTTCTTAATCTATTAGACAGTTGGTTTAGTTGTTGTTTGTCACTAGGATATCGAAATCTTTTCCATTGGTTATGCTTATAGCACCAGCACTTCACTTTTCAATAATAAGGGACCTTATTTCGGATGGTAAGTATTGTTCATGCCTGAATGTCTTATGCCTGTGAGATAATTGCCAACCGGCAGTTTGTACAGTCTTTTTAAGCATCTCAACAGCGTTGTCAATGTCATCTGCAGTCTTAAAGCTTGTATTTAGGTTCATTTTGTCATTTATTATACGATGAAATTCACAAATCATTATGGGTCCAGGACTGTGCGTCGGTATATGATGTAGTGAGTAATTGTTTTTAGAGAGATAAAACAATTGGGGAATGGCCAGATGCAAGATCGTTATCAACAGAAATGTGGTGATGTGGTAGAATAGAAGTGATAAAGAAGACAAGTAGTTCTGGTTGTCGGTTTGTGTCTGTTGGCTAGTATGTTGGGTCATATAGAAGAAGGCAGTCAAAACACGTGCTATAAAGAGCATTTCCTATAGAATTTTGCGTCCTGTTGCCAAATCGGGGGTGTTTGGCTTGAAACCTCCTCCGCATAAAAATTTGGGTCCTAAAGTGGAGAATATTTTGGTAAACATCTCCAGGGAAACTCGTTGCCTAGGGGGAGAATATACGCTAGCCATGGAAATACTGCATTGATTATTTTCAACTGAAATCGCTGATAAATGAATTTCGGATAAGGCCGTCATTTGTAAAGGATAGTGATATAATAAACGTTTCATAATTACAGCAGAGCAACCACGGGCAGCACCGCTTGGATAGTCAGTACAGTAAAGTACATATCCCTATAAGTAAAATTTTATATTCTGAGAAAAATGGGTTTCGGTAAGTAGATCTATGTCAATGTCATGATCATTTAAGTATATGTCAAGTTCGTTTCTTCCATGTAAAGCTCCATTTGAGTACCAAGGAAGGAGTTTTAGGGATTGGTTTAAAGTGGAATTACGGATTGGTATTAGGAATGAATTTAGTAACAATCGTGGTATCCAGATAAATACCAACAATGACATGCAAGAAATCCAAGGAAGAACATTGGCGGCAAATAGACGCTTCTTTAGGTTGCAAAAGCACCTCAGAAGAAATGCCACAAAAAAAGAATAAATAAAACCCTGATACGGTCCAATATAAGATATGCTTCAGAATGCTGGACTCTTATAAAAGCACAGGAGCTCACACTCGTGAAGTTTGATTGATGACTATTACAGAGAAAATGTGAAGCAGCACATCACAATGACTCATGGAGACAACGGTCAAACATAGAGATTATAAGCCAATATAAAGATGCTGACATAAGTAGGGTAATAAAAGTAAACAGGATACGATGGGCAGGACACATTGCACGTATGGAAGCAAATCAAGTCCTATATAAACTCTTACTAGAAAAAGTGCATGGAACGGGTGGGGGATTGAAAGGGTTGGTCCATTGGAAATGGCGTACGCTCTTCACATCCGCAACTGGACAGCAGCAGCAATTAACAGAGATCCCTGGCGGTAAATGCTGATTGCGGAATGCCTTGTCCCCATGTGTGATGTAGAGCCATCTACAATCTGACTTACATATATACACGTGCTATAATACATAGGTTTCGGATTACATTTTGGATTATAGAGTAGCAAGGACTCTTGCTCTTTCCATTTAGATGTAAGACTAAAACAATAAAAGTAAATTAAAAATTAACAATTGGTTAAATATATTAAACAGCTGTTTCACATTCAATTAATAAAGAGACTTGCGCTTTTAGTCCAGGTTCACTATGGAAATGTGGAAGGAAATGGGGGGAACACAATTTTTAACTTAAGAAGTTTGTTTGAATTAGTTAGAAGGGAAGCATGCCTCTAGGCCTCGGAGGAGAGAGCGATGCTGGAGGCAAGTAGAAGCTGATGTTTTATCTTAGATTTCGAATACCATGCCTCCTAGTCGTAATACCAACCATTACAATATCAATGTAGAGAAAATTTCGAGTTTCTCTAGAATTACTCGTTTGTATTGTAATTTCCTCTAAACTTCAATTTATTCATAAATAAATAATGAAAAAAAAAGTTTAATTATGGTATTGAATTTGAAAAACTGGCTTATTCTTAGTTTATTACTGATGGGTTATGTGCTATATTGACTAGCTTATTTGTTTAAAACAAAATTATTTATTTAAAATTATACGTTATTCCTAATTTTTTTAGTATAAATATTGATGATCCAGTGTTTTCCCAGAAAGCAGATGTCGTAGCAGAAAATGACAAAGCTGAGAGTAAGAATTTTTCCAGGAAAGGAATTTTTTTATGCTACTTTTTCATCCTCACCTTCCAATTAAATTCAGCTGTTTTATTAAAATTCTTTAGGCAACCAATATATTGCGAAATAAGTAATAAAGAATGAACTTCTTTGAAGATTATCAGAAAACGTCGCAAATTATCAAGAAGAATTGTTATCGCAGAGAACTAAGGCATATCCCCTATGATAATTTTGTTCGATAATCGTTTGGATGAGGATTTTGATAACCCCTTCAGGAATTTAACAAAAAAATAATCCTAGGGGCTATCAAAAGTCTGAATGCGATGAAGTATTTTTGGCTTCGAAGACGCATCTTTGTTGAGATATCAAGAATCAATTTAGTCGGAAGTCTAGACGATAATCTTATCGTTCAACGTTTGCTGATTCACAATAATGAACATATACTTATGAAAAAAGAAGAGAGATATCTTGAAAATAAACAATCCTTTGCAGAAATCTTTCCTTAGCATAAATCAGGTACCCATCATAAGACTGTCTCGCCAGGAATGGGATTCTGCGCTTCGTTTTGGAATCCAGGTCCCCAGATTCGAACCCAGGTCTTCCGCATCTCTAGTGCGTCTATGCGCGTCTCTAGTACCTGGCCTGGTTACGAGCCTGGTAGCTCAGTTGGAAGAATGCCGCACTTTCTCATTTCAGCCCTGAAGAAGTCAGCAGCATGGCTGCCGAAACGTTGGCGAAAAATTTAGCAACACAGTCTTAACCAGGAGAAACCAATAAAGTATTTTGTAATGCGAGGTGTGGCTATTAAATAACGAGACTGGTGTTACTTTCGATATTCATGGGATTTTGTACCTTCACTGGGTTCCTGAAGGTCAAACTGTTAATTAATACAACTACCTTGAGGTACTTGCAAAACTACGTGAAAGAGTAAGGAAAAAACGACCCGAAATGTGGAAGGACAAATCATGGGTTTTCCACCAAGACAATGCGCCAGCTCATTCCGCATTGTCCAGAGGTTCCTAGCCCAGTACAGCATCCCCGTGTAAGGTCATCCACCTTATTCACCAGATCTTGCGCCATGTGACTTCTATCTGTTCCCTAAGGTGAAATCTTCATTAAAAGGGACGAGATTTGAGTCTGTGGAAGCTATAAAAGGGAAAGCGGCACGCGTCCTGAAGGAGCTGACAGAAGATGATTTCCAGCACGGTTTCCAACAATGGAAAATTCGCATGGAGCGTTGTAGGGATTGAGAAGGGGTGTATATTGAACGTGAACGTAAGTAATTATGTATAAAATAAAAATAAATTTTATTGCAACGTCAGTCTCGTTATATAATAGCCACACCTCGCAATAGTGGCCGTGGAAACCTAAAAGAGTAAATAAAATATAATTTAAAAACTGTGTTGGTATCCAATTCCTATCTTTACCAACTTCAAAAACCATCAACTTCTTAATATTCTTAATATTAGTAATTAATCAGTAAGGAAGTGGTGTATTTTTTTGATCGGTGGTAGTTGCTATCTTCCAATTGGCACTTTAATTTTAGTAATCAAAACAGTTTTTGCTTTTCCTAAAAATTCTTTTTAGACTTCTTATCATGATTATCATCAATTAGACATTCTCCTTTTCCATGTCAAAACCTAATTTATACATTATTATACGGATAGTGCTTTAATTAGCTTTAACGAATATATCATGAGCAATAGCATGAGCAAAAAAAAATGCAGCTACTTATAATTACGAACTAAATGCAGAACGAAGAAGGGGCAGGTGATGTGTAAATATAATATGGAGCTGGGGACTCAAGGAGAAGATTAGGAAGAACGTGGTTGAGAGATCTGTTATCATAAGAGTTTCATGTGTCATAAGAGAATTATAAATTTAAGCCACGGGAGGAGTGCCGCAGGGTACTGTTGTTCTTCATGCCTCTCATGCCACTTTATTGTAAATTTACAGACAGAAAATCTGCTGATTGTGCATTTATTTTATTGACGATTCTCACTTCTAAGACGACTACTTCACCAAAAAAATAAACTATCACTAACAAACAAAGTTATAATACACAACATGCTAATTAAACCAATATGGACCTACGCCTCTCAAGTGTGGGTGTCATGCAAAAAATCCCACATACAGACCATTCAAATTTTTAAATCAAAATTCCATCGTCATATTACACATAGTCCCTTTTACATCACTAATAAAACATTACACAAAGATCTCAACATACCACTCGTCGTGACTGACACAATCAAGAAAAACTACAAAAAATTTCATGACTCACTTGCTGGGCATCCAAACTTACTGCTACAATCATTACTGACAGACACATTACCATATAATCCGACAAGGAGACTGAAACCTCTCTAGAGCACGGATCTGCAAGAGTGAGATGAACCACGCTAGGAGTGCCTTCAATGGGAGGATTCTCCTTACACGCTTTCTAGAGAATCCCTTAGGGAAGGTTTTCCGAAGAACACCAAAAATACAATATGTGCCCAATGGCATTTGGATGATTTCTCAAATAAATATTTTTTTATTACTATTTTATTGACAGATATGGATACATATGTAAGGAGAAAAAATATACAGCATCATATGATCCTGAAACTGTTTTTAAATATAAAGAAACCGATGGTGCAATAGTTCTACCGAAGGAAGGAGTTTTTCCGTTATTCCTCTCTCCCGAAATATCTGCGATAGGAACACGGAGATGGGAGGTTTATTAAATAGCTGCTCCCAGGCTCGATTGTCAAAGATCGATTCATCATTATCCCGAGAGGGGGAAAGGGGCTACAGTCGATATTAGCCCACTTGGGGCCTAGATATCGCCACCGCCAATATCCAACGGCTATCTCATTTAGTCCGCTACGCTTAGATATCGTCGAACGATGTATACACAGCTATACCCGGCTTCATAATATATCTACGCATCTCCTGGCTTAGCTAGCCTTCTTCCTTCTGCATATAGTAGCTCATGGTGTCTTTGTCAAAATAAATTAAAGCAATATCGGTATAATAGTATGTAATATCCGTTGACATAGAAAAGGTAGTGAGTCATAAAAGAAATTTAACGGTGAAACAAACAACTGTTTTCAGAACTAAAAATTAAAGTTTCAATTAGGAGATAGTAACTACCACCGTTCATAGTTGTTTGTTCATTCAACGTCACTTTTTGCCGCTATTGCTAATCGGACAATGATACAGCGGGAGCTCTAAATTATACCTATCCAGGTTTAAGTAAGATAGAGATTTTTAACGAGTACCTGACAACTACAGGCTCGAGACCCAAGTTTAACGTCCTCCCCGAAGGACGGCATAACTAAAGATGTTTTACTCTATTTAAAATAAACTACAAACTCTCGATCTTGGGCTTAGTAGGTTGTTAAGTTGTGCTAACCACTAGATCACAGGTTCTAAGTTAACCACTTATATAGTTAAATACAAACTAAACCACTTCCAGTTTTGATTAATTACTACTGGTATGATTAATTAATACATTTTCTATAATAAAAAGAAATAAAAGGAAAAATGATTTTGTTCTTTACTTAATAACTTTTCCAAGTCAATGCTTTGATTGAACGTACTAAAAACTTTTTGTACCGCCCTTTACTGTTCACTGTTAAACAGTTTCTTCAATCGAAAATGAAGAATTTCATGCGTGAAAGGCTTAAGAAAAGAGATATACTAATTGAAGAAATGCACATTCTTATAAGGTAACTAGGTTTCTACCGATACCCAAAAATATCGATACCAGGCCTTTGCGATATATCGGAACAAAGTATCGATACCGATTGATGTGTACAGATAGGGTTCATAACATAATTAAAAATTTAGATATCAGCCATCTGTGAAATATCGGAGATCTTTCGATACTTTGAGAATATCGAATGAGTACCATATCCTTCTAGTATCGAAAGAATGTCCTTTCCTATGCATGTATATGTTTTTTTTTCTTTTAATTACTTTCCCTGATATGTACAGATAGGGTTCATAACATAATATAAAATTTATATATCAGCCATCTGTGAAATTTCAGAGATCTTTCGATACTTTGAGAATATCGAATGAGTACCTTATTCTTCTAGTATCGAAAGAATGTCCTTTCCTATGCATGTATATGTTTTTTTTTCTTTTAATTACTGTCCCTGATATGTATAGATAGCGTTAATTACATAATACAAAATTTAGATATCAGTCAACTGTGAAATATCACAGATATCAAGTACAGATAGTGTACTTAACATAATAATTTAGATATTGGCTATCTTTGAAATATCGGAATGATCATTCGATATTTTGAGAATATCGAAAGAGTGTCCTATTCTTCTAGTATCGAAAGAGTTTCCTTTGCTATGCATACATATTATTTTTTTCTTTTAATTTATTTCAATAATGTGTACCGATAGGGTTCATAATAAAAAAATTAGAATTTAGAGTTTTAATTAGGCATCTGAAATATAAGAATGATCATTCGATATTTTGAGAATATCGAAAGAGTTCTCCTAGGTTATGCATATATATTTATTTTTCTTTTAATTACTTTTACTGACAATTAAACATATAGGGAAAGGGAACATATCATTCTATTTTTTTGAGAATATGGAAAGAATGTGCCGTAGGATATATACAACTTTTTATTCAGGTTTCGTTTGGATGAGCAAAAAAAAAAAAAAGGTTTCAACTGTTTCGATATTCAGTTTTCCATACCGATATCGATAAAATATCGGAAGAAAAGTATCGATACCAAAATATCGGTATCGAAAGGAAAAGTATCGATACTGTACCCATATCGGTAATATAACACTTAAGGAGCAAGAATCAAGGTAACCACGTGTTTTTTTTCCAGATTTTCATCTTTTGCTTCCTCTCTGAGATTCCACCGTGGTACACTCATGTCATAAAAACTGAAACACTCTCAATTTTGACTAAAACACTTACACCTCTTTCTATTATATATTGGTATGAATGATTACTATATGAAAGAAATTTATTTTATTTGACTAACTAGCTTTTCATTGTAATGTAAATGCAAAAGTAAATAAAAATATAATTACAGACGGAACCGTGTCTACTTCTTAAATTAGCTGTCCATTCATATTCCAGAGGTTATATTGAAATGAGACTAAAAAGAAACTTCTTATCAATTATTTATATACATTTTTTAAAATAGTTACATCAACGCTGGAGAGTGAACTGATCCACTTTGATACTTAAAGAGCAGTTAAAAAATCAAAATAATTTTTTTAAATATAATTCTCATAGCAGGGTCACGAACTTTTAATTACTTACCAAACCCAGAAGAATCAAACTTGCGGATCCCGCATTTCTTACGTCGTATTTTATATGTTAAAAAATCTTGAGCTTATACCGACAATCATCATAAAGTAGCATTTATTTTATTTATTTATTAATAGGAAACCAACTATGAAATTATTTTAAGAATTTAATTTTTTTTATGATTCTATACACGGTAATGAACTTTTTTATTCAGCATTAAAGTGCATAAAAGAGCGCAAGGAACATAATAGAACAAGTAAATAATCGTCTACGTAACCTGACATTAAATTAGATTTATTTATACAACTTGATTTTAGTCATCTTTAAAATTTATCACATTAAATTCAGTAATGTTAGTAAAAACATAAAAATTAATTATTGTATAAATTACAAATCCTTCTGTCGTAGTCACTTATGGGTCCAAATGACTAGAACAATTTTGTTAGAGAAGAGTTGGTCGACTGTATCTTCTAATTTAAGGAAGAAATAGTTGGGGGTGCAGTCAATGAAAACACCAAAATAAGCATAACTTATTTATTATGTGCCGACGTTTCGGCCTACAATGTAGGCCATCTTCAGGGCTAAGAGAGAGAAACAAACAGAAATATATAAAAACGTAGCAGTAACAAGAATATATAAAGTGGTACAGGAGTGGAAATAAAAATAGTGACTAGATATGATGAAATAGTGAATAGATATATGATAAGAGATAAGAAAGAATATAAGACTGGTTACAGAATATAATAAACTTAAAATAGTGATAGATAAAAATAAAATTGTAGATGATGAACAGAAATTCTAATAGTGACAGATAAAATAATACAAGAATAAGAATATAAAATAGAAAAAATACATGTCAAGAAGGGATAAAATGTAAACAATAATATAAAGGGAAAGAAAAATGAGGAGGTTAACGGAAAGATACAAAATAAGAAGATTAAAATATAGAAAAAGGGGGGTTGAGTATGAAGGATTTAGAAAAAAACTAGTTTAATTATAGATATGGATAAGATACCAGACAAGAGGGGTTACATAGGTAAAGTGTAATAATACAAGCATAAATAGAAAGAAAAGCTTGATAAATTTCAAAAATTAAACATTGAAAATAGTGGTATTATATCTATGAACTATGAAGAATGAAAAGAAAAAGAAAATATAAGTAAGGGAAGTATATGTAACTGTATACAGTTAGAAAGAAGTGGCATAAATGCAAAATAAGATGAGAATATAATATAAACATATAGAAAATAGGTAAAGAAATACAGTAGATGAAAAATATTAGGCTAAATAAGAATGAACTCTATACATTAACATATGATGGATGCCAAAAGTAGGTGTGAGAACAGGTACGAAGAAAGGTGAATGTGAAAAGGATGGAGATAAGATAAATACTAAGATATGTACTAACCGAATAAAACACGTTACAGGTTGGGGAGCTCAGAGACAAGTAAGAAAATACGTTACGCCGGGCAGGCGGAAGTGGTAAAGGCGATCTCTGACGGCCAAAAAAATAATGACAAAGAAGGGGGAAGGAGAAATGTAGATGTGGTGGATATAAGAGACCGTAAATAATGTAAATTGCGTGAAAAATTAAAAATTAAATTAAATTAAAAAGGAAAATTGCAGATGCAGTGGATATAAGTGACCGTAAATAATGTAAATTGAGAGAAAAATTAAAAGTCAATGGTCAAAATGTAATTAATAAAAGAATGGCATAATAAATTAAGAATGTAAGGTTATTTTAGTAAATTAAAAATATGGGCGTAGGTTAGGGATAGGTGATGGGAGTCGGTCTTGGCATTAACGGTAGAGGAATCTAAATTGATGTGAATGGTTTATGAGAGGATATGTTTATTATAATTAGGAACGGAGGCTAGGATCGACGTGTTTTCGAAGTCAAAAATGTGGTTGTGTGTGTCATTTTCATTAAAAAATATGTGGACGACCTCCTCCTTATCCTAAATCCTAACATCATTCCAGGTTTATTATCATCCTTCAATGCATACCATCCCCGCCTACATTTCACTGTTGATCTTGAACATAACAAATCCCTACCTTTCCTTGACCTCCGTATCATTAGAAATCCCGATCACACCTATCCACTGATTGGTATACGAAACCCACCTATTCTGGCAGACTCCTCAATTATTACTCCCAACATCCGCACCACCAAATAATCAATGTCGCCAAAAATATCATCCACCGTGGCCTATCCCTCTCCGACGCTTGCTTCCATAACACCAACACCCAACGCATCAAAGCAATCCTATTAAAAAACAATTTTCCTCCCCATGTTATCAATAAACTCATCCATCATCATTATAACCCACCCACCCGCACCCGTTCTCCACATCCGCCTTCTATCCCTTCTATCTTCTATCCCTATATACAAATCCTTACCATATATACCCTCTCTCTCTAATAACATTCAAAAATCCCTACGTTCCGCGATCCCCAATTTACGCATCGCCTTTAAATCCCACAACAAACTCTCCAATATTTATACCCGTGTTAAAGATCCCATTCCTCTAAAACATCGCTCTCAGGTCGTCTATCGCATTCCTTGTTCTACTCCCAACTGCAACTCTTCCTACATCGGCGAAACCAAAAACCTACTTAAAGACCGCATTACCCAACACAAATACTCCATTTCCTCCCACAACCCAACCGCTTCTAAACTCTCCGAACACGCCCTATCCTTTAACCACATTTTTGACTTCGAAAACACGTCGATCCTAGCCTCCTTTCCTAATTATAATAAACGCATCCTCTCATAAACCATTCACATCAATTTAGATTCCTCTACCGTTAATGCCAAGACCGACTCCCATCACCTATCCCTAACCTACGCCCATATTTTTAATTTACTAAAATAACCTTACATTCTTAATTTATTATGCCATTCTTTTATTAATTACATTTTGACCATTGACTTTTAATTTTTCTCTCAATTTGCATTATTTACGGTCACTTATATCCACTGCATCTGCAATTTTCCTTTTTAATTTAATTTAATTTTTAATTTTTCACGCAATTTACATTATTTACGGTCTCTTATATCCACCGCATCTACATTTCTCCTTCCCCCTTCTTTGTCATTATTTTTTTGGCCGTCAGAGATCGCCTTTACCGCTTCCGCCTGCCCGGCGTAACGTATTTTCTTACTTGTCTCTGAGCTCCCCAACCTGTAACGTGTTTTATTCGGTTAGTACATATCTTAGTATTTATCTTATCTCCATCCTTTTCACATTCACCTTTCTTCGCACCTGTTCTCACACCTACTTTTGGCATCCATCATATGTTAATGTATAGAGTTCATTCTTATTTAGCCTAATATTTTTCATCTACTGTATTTCTTTACCTATTTTCTATATGTTTATATTATATTCTCATCTTATTTTGCATTTATGCCACTTCTTTCTAACTGTATACAGTTACATATACTTCCCTTACTTATATTTTCTTTTTCTTTTCATTCTTCATAGTTCATAGATATAACACCACTATTTTCAATGTTTAATTTTTGAAATTTATCAAGCTTTTCTTTCTATTTATGCTTGTATTATTACACTTTACCTATGTAACCCCTCTTGTCTGGTATCTTATCCATATCTATAATTAAACTAGTTTTTTTCTAAATCCTTCATACTCAACCCCCCTTTTTCTATATTTTAATCTTCTTATTTTGTATCTTTCCGTTAACCTCCTCATTTTTCTTTCCCTTTATATTATTGTTTACATTTTATCTCTTTTTGACATGTATTTTTTTCTATTTTATATTCTTATTCTTGTATTATTTTATCTGTCACTATTAGAATTTCTGTTCATCATCTACAATTTTATTTTTATCTATCACTATTTTAAGTTTATTATATTCTGTAACCAGTCTTATATTCTTTCTTATTTATCATATATCTATTCACTATTTCATCATATCTAGTCAATATTTTTATTTCCACTCCTGTACCACTTTATATATTCTTGTTACTGCTACGTTTTTATATATTTCTGTTTGTTTCTCTCTCTTAGCCCTGAAGATGGCCTACATTGTAGGCCGAAACGTCGGCACATAATAAATAAGTTATGCTTATTTTGGTGTTTTCATTGACTGCACCCCCAACTATTTCTTCCTTAAATTAGAACAATTTTGGATTAAACATATAGATATTGGAGTACTACCGATGGTGTTTTTCATTCTCCACAAGTGTTTTTCATGTCATATTGTACATGTGAGCAGATTTACTTGTTGTAATATTATTAAAGTTGTAAATATCAATAAATTAAATTTAATATAATATTTATATATGAAAAATCTTATATAGAAACTTATCCGTGGGAATTCGGTATTAATTAGGAATTTACTGTAATATGAAGCTCAAAATTCTCTACAAACATACATTCCAATGTCTTTGGTGTGATGAAAAAAAAATGCTCCATGCATTTACACAAAAAAAAATACTATTCACTTAAAAACATTATTGTACTAGTTATTTGTATTATTTTATTTATTTTCCATCGGTCGTCTTTAGCATTAAATTTAGAGTGCAAACGTTTTTTGTTATTATTTTTGCCTCCATCCTCAAGTGTTCTGCTGCTTTGAAGTTGAACGTGAAGTACTGGAGGACTCGAAAGACAAGCGAAACTGTAACGAGTAAAGCGATAATCACCAGGAAGTAGGCGTGAAGGGGGTCCTTGGCAACCCAGCGCTACTCGAGAACCACACCGCTCCTTCATTTCGCATCTAAAAGAGAAAAAAATGGTGCAGTACTTATGTATTTGTTTTAAAATATTAAAACTTATTAAATTAAGTAAATGAATATATTTTAAGTAAATAAAGCAACATAGGTGATACAAAATAAAATTCTTATTTTATTATGGAATATAAACATCTGTTTCCACAGTAATAATCTTATTGAGGTAACAGATATTCGGCTCTCAATTTCTGGATAATGGTCCGAATTAGCATTAACATGTCTTTCTTTGAAGAAATCCTGTGATGATGATCGTCATAATCTTTCCGTCGTCTAATGCTGTGCAGTGTGAGGATCCTTCTTATATAGTCTGAAACCCAGTATCTCTTTCCTGAACCAAATCTCTTCTTCGGTTCCAATCCATTCCTCTCCTCTTGGATATTCCTCTGGGCCTTTTTCCTTACGTGTGGGTCTCGTAAATCTTCCTGGCGATTCTCTCTGGTTCCGTCCTAAGTAGATGTCTGAACCACCTTAGTGTGTGTTCATCCAGGAGAGTCACAGCTGGTTTAATATCGAGGTTACTCCGTATTGTTGTGTTCCGAGTTTTCCTTTCTACTTCCATGGATTGCGTTTGACTTTTATGCTTTGAGGTCAAGGTCCACGATTCCGAAGAGAAAGATAGAATAGGAAGGAAGGTCGATTTATATACCGCCAGTTTGGTCTGCCTTGTCACCTCTCTTCTTCGGAGGAACCCCCGTCGGGCAATATTAAGCATTTTCCCCGCCGCTCCAATTATTTGCACCACTTCTTCATCAATGTATCCTTGATGCTTTCGTTGAGATGAGCACCTAGATATTTAAAACTTGCTCTAATCTCTGCGCTCCAACTATTAGTACACACATTATTCTTCGAGGTTGCTTTCCTTTTCCTATGATTATATTATTATTGTATAAAAAAATTGAAATGATTTAAAAAACTCATACTTATTTTCAGACGCAGCTCCAGTACTGTTGTACAGTTTCATCGAGCAGACACTCCAGCCTGGACCAGCTGTGTCACTCAAATGCACGGCCAGTGGAAACCCGACACCTCACATCAGCTGGCAATTGGATGGGTTCAATCTTCCAAGCAATTCCAGGTTAGTTCTCCTAAAAAGTATCTAAAAAAATTAAATTATTATCAATAAATGGTTATTTTATATAAATTTCTATAATTACTATTACTCATAAAGTTATGAGGTCATAAAGCCTGGTATGAGCTCCCAATTGGTTGTCGCTTCGAGTTGAGTCACTAAAACTTTTTACTTTAAATTTGTTTCCATTTTAATATTTTTTCAAAAAAACAAATCGTATTTTATATAGTTATGGGATATGTGTATATTTGTACTGCTCTGTGCTACAAATTCTGACTTCGCCACTTCCTCTGTCTTTACCACCCCCACCAATTAATCCTTCAGATGTTGAATTTTTTATAATATACCGCGCAGAAAATCACCTGGTTATTACTCTAAAATTGTACGACTTCGGAAAGGCTTAATTTTTCTGACAGCTATCTACAATTCTATTCTTCGACTTACTTTTTTTCCTTTAGTATGGAAATTTTCCGCTGTAAAAATGATCCCAAAGCCAAACAAATTATTAGACCTAGTTACTTCCTACAGGCCTATTAGTCTTTTACCACTACTTTCCAAACTATTTCCAAAATTATTGTTAGAGAGGCTCAATCCATTATTAGAAATAAATAATTTAATTACTAACCACCAATTCGGGTTTATGCCTGCACATTCTACAACACAACAATGTCATAGAGTAGTTGATAGAATTTCCGTAGCACTAGAAAAGAAGGAATATTGCACAGCAGCGTTCTTGGACGTTTCACAATTCGATAAAGTTGGTCTCCTGTACAAACTAAAATTAGTTCTATCATAAAATCACATGTAGAAGGCTCTTTATTGTTAATCAGGATGATATACATTCCGACTATTGCCGAATTAATGCAGGAGTACTACAGGGCAGTATTCTAGGTCCAGTTCTGTATATACATCTACGATATCCCACAGACGCTAGAAACACGACTTGTACATATGCGGATAACACTGTTGATACTTTCGACCAGTACTAACCCATATAATAAACAAAACATATAAATATCTAGCCAAGTAACATTTACACTTAGACATTCAGACTGACCCACACACTTTACAACACACCATTGCCCAGACAAACACAAACAAAATACTTGGGCCTTAAAATGGACAGAAGACTGACTTGGAAATCAGTATTTGTTAATTAATTTGAAGAAAAGTTTGAATCACAGACTCTCACTTCTAAGACGACTACTTCACAACAACATGACACAAAAATAAACTATCACTAACAAACAAAACTATAATATACATGCTACTAAAACCAATATGGACCTACGCCTCGCAAGTGTGGAGATCATGCAAAAAATCTCACATACAGACCATTCAAATTTTTTAATCGAAATTCCTTCGTTATATTACACATAGTCCCTTTTACATTGCTAATAAAACATTACAAAAAGATCTCAACATACCACTCGTGCTAAACATCCAAACTTACTGGTACAATCATTACTGACAGACACATTACCACATAATCCGGGAGCAGGGATCTGCTACACTGAGATGAACCACGCTAGGAGTGCCTTCAATGGAAGGTTTCTCCATCACGCTTTCAAGAGAATCCCTTAGGGGAGGTTTTCCGAAGAACACAAAACTACAATATGTGCCAAATGGCATTTGTATGATTTCTCAAATAAATATTTTTATTATTATTTATTTACATTTTTATTTTTCTCACAGATTTCTCTGGCGCCAAATTCGCATCCCGGAATTCAAAATTCAAGGGAATTGTAAATGTTTTACTGCTTTAAGAATTTTCTAACAATCCTGCAGGTGTCCAACAGAACTGCCTTTCGTGTCAATTTTAATTTTTCTAAATGGAGGCCAAGATCTTTTGTATTCTCCCTTGTGCTTTTCAATATCAGACCATTCGAGGAAATGACTATTGGATTTATGAGCACTTTCTCCAAATCATAAAGTGATTTTAACTCAATAGACAGTTCTTGGTATTTCCTATTTTTTTCGGCTGTGGTGTTCACTACGTTCGAATCACATGGGACTGCTATTTCTATGATTCTGCGTATATTATTCGCTTTATGGATCAACAAAATATCCGGACGGTTATTTATTACCCTGTGGTCCGTGCTTATTTGTTCATCCCAGTAAATTTGTATTCCATTATTTTCTAAAAGTTTTCCCGCTGATATCGATAATAAGGCACCTCATCCCCGCCCAACAGTCCTAATACTTTGGTGATATATTTTCGCCATATTGTTGTGCCTGATCATGTAGTCCGTCCCAGCCAGTGTTTCGCATCCATTTTTATTATTCTTATTATTATCTCTAATATTAAGTAGAAAAAAAAAACTTTATAAAAATATAAAGAACACACAATTGGTTTGTTTTATATTTTAAATAGCTTATTTAGCTAAAAATAGCGAGTGCAGTTATAAATTTAACTACAAGATTTTATTATCATATAGTAGCAGTTACGACTACAATAAGTATTCTGTACTTTTTACAGTACCAGGAATAACCAGGTCTGTTAAACTGTTTTACTCCGTAATTTAATGTACAAAATACACAAAAGGATAATAAAAGCCTACAGTGAAAGCCTTTCAGTAATAAACAAAAAGTATATTAGGAAGGGAGCTTTAGGAGATAGAAAAAAGAAGAGGTAGTAACTGGCTTTGTGGGGCTAAAGGCCTAACTTGTTAGAGGAGGGGGCTCTCTCTCCCGCGGCCCGCCGCAATAAAATACAACCAGGATACAGCAAACTCTATTTGTCTCTTCCTTTCCTTGTCAGTTCTGAGCCAGTATTAGAGCGAGGACAGTTATTAAACCACTTTATGGAACTGAGAACTGTTAATAAACCTTTCACCGTCGTGTCTTTTTTTCCTAATAAAAGGACAACACAAATACGCTGCACGAAAACCCGGAAAGGATGTAGGAAAACCTTCGCCCTTACGTATTAAATCCTAGGAATATCGTCAGTATGCTTGTATGATTAACACAGTGATCACAAAATATTAGACCATCATACTCGTAAAAGCTTCTTCAGGTTTTACTCTGTCGAAGGGATCCATAATTCAATCGTTATTATAATCTTTTTACAAATCACTAGGTTTAATAATTATAAAGTCTTTATTTATTCTTCTGACAAGTCCCTGTAGAATAACAATAAGGTATTAATATATCCCTTATATATTCCCCAGCGTTCGGTGGATGCATAAGTCTTTGTTATAGTCTCGTGTGTGTCGTGCCTGTCCTTAAATTTCTTCCCAAATCTCTCAACTGGCGTACATAGTAGGCCACACGCCCGGTCATGTAAGTAATTTTCACTTTCTTTGTAATTGTTTTTCTTATGAAATTCGTTGCTAGGAATCGAAAACAATATTTCTCAGACGAACAAATTACAAAATTACTGAAAGAACCTCTTGATGAAGAAGCGATTTTGATGACGATGAGCAAGAAATTATAAATTATGAATTTCATGGCAGTGAATCAGAACAAGAATTAACTGATAGGGAGACAGAAGAGGAAGAGATGGATAATTAAAATTAATTTACAATGTACAAAGAAGCTCAGGTTTTCCCGGGTCTCTTTTATTATTGATAAGGGTGAATTACCGTTGCATTTACCTGCAAGGGGCTCTGACAGTCAGTTTAGTGCAAATTTTTTAAATTATTTTACTTGAATTCTGTATAAATATAAGAATAGAAAAATATAAAAACAAAGCAAAAATTTTTCTAAAAAATAGTTCTCGGCTTTGGAGGGTTAAAATTCATATTTTTCTTTCTGTACTCTCCTTTAAGCATACAAGTGCTAAGAATTAAAGAAATTTTATGAAACCTTTGGAAAAAAAAAAAATTTTCAAAGAAAAAGTAAAAATGCTGCTGTGGCGTACTTTGTACGCCGCGCGCCTGGTGGTGTATCAGATTCGAGCGTGCCCGCTGGAGGGTTAAATAAAACGAGTAAAAAATTCATATTCGGTTTATTTCGAAACATTGACAAATTAATACTTGGCGTTGGGAGTTGGAGGTCCCATCCCCCAGTCATCTGACTGCAATTAATCACTCCAGATTGAGGACCCTCCAGGTTGGGGGAAACCCAGTCCCGGTCACCTTTTCTGCTGAAGGGACATAAATTTAGGAGACCCGTTGTTCCGAGGATGTGAGGCCTCCAACACTGGGCTAATAACCCGCATGGCAGCAAATCCTATTCAAAGTAAACAGAATAGTCTCCAGGTTCTCCGACGCTAGATGTAGAAGATGAAGTAAAAGAAGAAGAAGAATTAATACAAGCTCTTGTATGTAAACAATTCTTGTTGAAAAAAAATATATGGAAGCCTCTGTCAATGTAGTCTCATCTGGCAGAATAATATGAGAAAGTAAAGAAGGCGTGACATTCGGCATGGACAGTTTGATCCGTCTCTGTCTCCACCACTCCTGTCACTTTTGAAAGCTTGACGTTTTGGCTTTACTTTTCGTCCCTGGTGAAAATATGCATCTGTCTCTCTGCTTTCATCTCTATAGTATTTCATCTCTAGCCTGCCAGGGAAGAAGATAAATTGCTAACTTCAAAGTTTATTTAACAATAGATCTACTCCCATCCGGAAATATCAATAAAAACACAAATCGATAATGATCCCCATATTAGATGTAAAACTTTATAAACACTTTATTTAGACATTACAATCTGCCACCTGTGGGCAATAAGTAATGGTGCTATGTAGCTACAATCATTCCATAACAAAACAAAAAAGTGGTATAAACAAAATAAAATAAGTGATTGTAATAAATATATACATACGCAACATATATAAAATAAAAGGAAATTAAAGCAAAAATGATAATAAAATAAAGTCTAAATAAAAATAAAAATAAATAGAATAATGTACACATTCAAACCCTATTTACAATTTGCCTGGGTCCCCGAACTAAGCTTCTTCCCCAGGAATGAGGTCAAAGCAGAAGTTCAGAAGGACCTTGCCCCCTTTTCCAGCCGCGTCACTGGAATAAACTCCACCCCATATTAGAACAGAGTGATTCCAACTCGCTCATCTCAAATTCAAATCAGATGCGGAAACAGGATGCCAAATAAATATTAATGAGCGACGGCGCTTATCAAGTTATTGACTCAATTATTACTCTGATTGTAATTGTTGGTTAATGCAACGTGTGTGGATTTGTCTCGTATAACGTTCGTATATCCGCGTTTTCAGTTTAAATTGTCTCATAATAATGAGCTAATATTAAAAAAAACTATGTGGATTAAACGTACATAGTTATTTGACTACTGATTACGAACTAATTTTAATACCAAGTTAGCGTTACATCTATTCATATATAGTTAATATAAATAATTTTTGGTTGTAGCTATAAATAAATATAAACTATGTAGAGCTTAGGCCGAGTTATGCAGATTTTGCAGAAATGCATTTCTCGTGGGAGCTCAGACAGCCTGGATAGGGCTAGCCAACCTAATGTTGTTAATTACGTAGAAAGGAGATAGTTGGGGGGGTGTAGTAAAAAAAACACTGAATAAGTACTAGACTTATAATTATGTGCCGACGTTTCGACCTACAGTGTAGGTCATGGTTGTTAATTATGGTTTCCATGGTTACGCAGCAGGCTCCTCATAGGTCTATAACTAGTCCTTTTAGGGCCGGTTCACTACTGTCTTTTCTACTAACCTACACTCGGGTTCTTGAACAGCGACAAATCGATCTAGATTTATGGACAATGGTTGTTCTGGGTCATCAGTTGCTCCAGTCCGTCCGTTCCGATTCTTCGGACGAATATTTGCAATAGTATAAAACTACAAAGGTATTCCTGATAGATGTATACGTGGTAGGATTATCACTCCTACGCCCGGTAAGTGTTCTCAAATAAGCTGAAGTGCCCAATACTGGAAGGGAGATGTTTGAGAAATCCGGGATTCGAAATCACAACTATTGGGCTTGATATGGATGGGTTGGGATGATATGGATAATATATAATTTAATATTGTATTCAAATTAGTTTATTAATCTTCTGCATAATAGCTATTAACTGTAAAGCCTGTAATTCTTACTCTAGGAAAAATCAAAATGAGAAAACAACAATCTTGAAACGTGGTCAGAATATGGTGTTAAATTTACTGGCTATTTAACTATTCCCGCATTTATGGGCATTAACTATTTGGGCTGAAAATATTTATAAGGCATGAGACTATGGCAAATATACATTGCTGATGCTTTACATGGCTAATTTAAGAAAAAAAATTAATAGCTTTTAAGAAATTATAATATTCGAACAAAATAAAACGAAAAAAATATTTGATCACTTGTAAATTCATTAACTTTTAATAGAAAAATGCTAAAGTGCATAATTTTTTCGTGTTAATCATTTATGTAACTGTGACCTACGTTTTTCATCATGACATTTTAATTTATTTAACTGGAAAAGGGTGTGTTAATGTATACTGGATGTTTTACCAGTCGCACTGCCTTTTACTACTTTTAATTTAAAATCGATTTTATTCAAGTGCTACTCTATAATTTGTAAACGATATTAAAGATTCCCGCCATTAGTATATTAAAGTATGTATTAGTGACTTGATCTCATCTTAACAATCACTCGATCGAATTTGTACCTATTTCAGGTCTATTAGTTCTGCTTTATAGCCTCATTCTTATAGTATGGTTATTCATTCCCAACATTTTAAAACCACAGTTGATCCGTTTTATTTATATAAACTGCTTAAACATTTTGCTGTAAAAGGTTGTCCGGAAAGGCAAAGTGCCTCTTATAGAAAGCAATTCAGAGACCAATTATGATTTACGGAGGTGGGACCCAGTCACTGATGAAATATAGCAAAAGGTTCCTTGAAGTATGGGAAAGAAAAGTCCTACGTAAATTTTTTGGATCTATCAGAGTGGATGAGAAGTGGAGAATCAGGTCCAATAAAGAATTAAGGGATCTACACGATAAGCCCGATATACTGTGAGTCATCCAGCTCAAGAGACTGCGATGGTTGGGGCATGTGGAGAGGATGGTACTAACGGGAAATCCAAGAAGGATGATGTACGGGATACGGAATGATGGTTTAAGATTGAGAGGAAGGCCCCGTCTCTGGTAGTTCGACGATGTGGAGGGTGGCCTGAATGCGATGGCTATATACCGCTGGAAGCGCCTTGAGGTGGACAGAGGCGAATGTAGGAAGAAGTTTACAGAGAGGTCTTAGTTCTTCAAGAACTGTAGTGCCCAATAACTAATAAATAAAAATGTAAACTGCTTACCGACTGATGAATAATAATTTGCTAATTTTCCATTCCGTGGCTATAGATATATACATAATAGCTACAGATAAATATAAATGCTTATAAACTATTTTTATATGTTAAGATCTATTGTAATAATAGATGACGAATATATCTGTGCCATTCGATGTGTTAAAAAATCAAATATTACAGGAAAGCCTGAAATAAATATGGGATATCACAGACTGCTTAGAACCCCTATAAATCACCTGAAACAGAAAAATAAACGTGCCAGGAAACTAAGTTGTAGGAAATTCACAGCACATTACTCTTCTATTATATTCAGTATGCAGAAGGAGAAAATCTCTGATCTCATGTATTATGGTTGAAATGAAGTGAAAATAAACCTCGCATTGTTCTAAATAACTGGATGTAGTGAATAACATATAAATAACTGGAGGAAATAGACTAGAGAAACTGGGCAACCTTTTCGCTGGAAGTTATCCAGGAAGGTCCACACACTTGTTGAGCAGGTCGCCTCCTGCCGAGGAGAGCTCGTTAATCATCTGCTGGAGGGATCTTTTTCTCCGGTCAGTTCTTCATTTGAACATGACTGGAATGAATAGGAAAAACAATTCATTGCCCCTACCAACTCGTTGGAAGGCCGATTCAAGGATCAATGGAAGCCCCATTTGGACGGGTAGTATATTAAGATGCAATACGGAGATCTACATGGAGAACCCGACATTGTTGTACCAAAAGGAAGAATAAGATGGTAGGTCCTTGTACATTGAAAGGATTAAAAAAAAAAAGGCTCCCAAAGCTAATGTTGGAGAGACGTCCAGATAAAGAAAGAAGAAGAGGCAGGCCATAGACTTCGATGGCTGGACGATTTGGATGCACATCTTCGGCTCCTGGGTGTGAGAGCATGGGGTAAGATCCACGTAAGATGGGTCAATGTGGGGGGAAAATTGTCGAGGAGGCCAAGGTTGCGAAGAGAGGAATCATATAAAATCTATCCCCAAGTTTGATTCAGACCCTCTAAAAACCTTTTTTTTTATTGAAATATTAAAGCATAACGAGTTATTATTATTACTATTATTATTGGCGAATTCTCCCCAGAAATGGAAGACGTTAAGCAAGTAACTTTATCAATATTTTTTGGGTTCTTGTTGTTCTTCCAATAGGCTTTCATCCTTTCCGGAAAGGCTTGTTTAAGCTCTTCCGACCACTTTGGTCTATACTTTTTTAGTTTTGGTTGTTCTGATACAACTTTCTATTTGTCTTCATTGTGTCTGAAGTTGTCTCTTTCTAAAATGTCGACTGGTCTTAAGTTTGCATTTTTGAGCTCCTTTCAGATATCAACTAGTGTTGAATTCTTAAGTTAAGGTATATAATCTATTATTCTTTACGTCAATCGATTTTTTGGCAGTCGGCTGTGATGCGCCTTTTCCTGATATAAATTTCGATGTTTGCAAACTTTTTGTTGTTTTAATTGTTTGTAGCCTAAAACCGTCTTGGGTTTTTCTTCCTCCTAGAATTTTTCCTGATGATCTTGCTCTCTTCTTTTTTGATTTCTTCAAGTTGTAGCTAAGGGTTTATTTTCACCGATTTATTTCAGAATTTCGATAGTTAGTTTTTTAATATATAAATAAATAAAGGCTTAGCGAACCCGAAGGCTCGATACCGATACCACCAATATCCACTTGCAAAACTCCACCCAAACCCAAACCTGCCAGATCACTCTTAACGCAATACCAGCCGGCACAGCTCCTATTAACATCTTAGGAATTCGTTCGTAACTAAGCCCAGCAACGTTAAAGGCCCATCTTAATCTTCGCGACACTATCACCTGAATAATATTTACCGGATGCATGCTTCGCAATTCCGCGTTATGTAATCTGCTATATTCCCCAGTGGTTTCATCCTTTTTTGGACCGAATATTCTACGTAGCACCTTATTTTCGAATACCTGAAGACGTTGTCCATCCATCAGCGTTAGCGGCCAAGTTTCACATCCGTAGAAAAGAGACGGAAGGATGATTGTTTTATAAATTCCGATTTTTATATTTCGGGACAAAAGGCGCGAGCTTTGTAATTTCGAGATCGAATAACAAGCATTTCCCGCCTTTAATCGCGCCTCTATTTCCTCTTTAAAATATATAAATACGCCCATAATTTATTTTTTAATACATGTATTTTCATTTTTATTATAAAATAAAATAAAATTAAAATGTAAATATAATACATTTACATTGTGATGAATCTCGTCGGCCGGTAAAATGTACCTACTTGTCGATCTATACTCACTGTCAGTAATTACCTAACGATTTTTTGAGAAAATTGCTTATCTGATCTTCAAGACTCCTATTGCCACTATAAAAAATAATGGGCTGGTTTTTGTTTTTGTTATTTACTTCAGTTTCTTCCCTTTTTACTGGTTTTATATTGTTTCAGTTTTAGAAATCACCATTCAAACTTTTGTCAAAGAGTGATAAGCTCATTTACTCTTGAACCGGTCAGTCAACTACTAAACATACGATACTAAATGTCAAATACTAAAATGTATACTCCAAACATATAGGAGAGTTTTTTTGCAATGCTTAATATTTACTTCGATTTTTAAATTTGAAATTTCTAGGCATGGCTAAATCGGATTTATTGGCTGAACGTTTTCAAGCTCAACCAACAAATCAATTTTTTTCTACAAATATACTTTCAAAAATACGAAGCAATGGTTAAATGTGTGTCAAACGGAACAAGGACGCTGATATCAATTAATTTAATATAGGCTCTACTTTATTTAATTTTATAATTAAAACATGCCTTAGCCAGCAAATTATAACAACTGCTGTTCAGCTTAATAACTTAAGCATTTTTTTATAATGATAAAGTCAAATTCAGAGAAGAAGCCGTTATTAAAATCGAAAACGGCATAAATTATATAGACGAATATATATTTCCATCAGAAATATATTTCATTCTTTAATATATTCGTGCTCAGGTTTTTCATTGGCGAGAGATTATCCCTTTCCAGGATTTAGGTAATACATTTTATTTTTCTCGCCTCCACGACGTTGGGGCATTTTTATTACTTTCGAACGAACACTGACAGGTTCTTTAACGTAGATGTATCCTCAAAAATTTATATGAAAGTAAAAATATCTCACCACGACACATTAGTGCCTTTTTAACCTATTAAACAATAAATCGATTAAAAAGTGATCCTCAATTCCAATTAAGATCTGTGAATGTAGTAGTAATTATAACAGTCAACCGTATGGCACAATAATAGTTATGATTACTAAGAAAACTGGCCAGAATGGATTAATATAAAATAAAAAAAATTACAGTTACAATAATGTCTTCACTCTTATCGCAACAAGGAAATAAAATGTATTTTCCACTTAAAACACATCCTAATGTTACCCGAGGAGATTTTAAGGTTTTTACATATTTAAAAAATCCGCTATGTGCGGTATTTACAATTAGGCTTTTGTCAACTATTTATAAATGGGCACAAAGGGATGATCAGGATGATCAGCCTTGACCTCAGTAATACAATAAGCCATTTTTTTAAATATTTATTTTATTAATGAAATTTACAATTGAAAATGAAATATACAATTGATAATGAAATTTACAACTGTATTACAACAAAACAACAAGTATATAATGGCATGAGTGATACATAATGTCATGGATAAAGGCAATTAGAGAAACTACCCAGTGGTAGTACTCAAATAAAAATTCAACTTAAAAAGTCACACTAGTCCATCTTCTTTTCAGACGCCTCTGTAGATTATCGGTGATTGAAGAAGTAGCTAGGTTCGAAACCAATATGTTTGAGAGGGTTTACAGTTTTTCATGAAAAGACTGGAAATCGAGTTTAGGCAAAATCAGCAACAAATGAGGCCTTGAGGTCATTATGGATGACTTTATTCGTATTAAAGAAAGGAGAATTTAGGATTTTTTATGGTAAAGATTGGATACGATAGGAATTCGATGGTTTAGTGAAGCCCTTTTTTTTTACCCTCATAATTTATTTATTTACAATACAAGAAATACAAACTTATATAAAACTAATAACTAAGGCCTTCTTTTACCCTTTATTATAAGGCAATCGTGCTGTTACCGCTGTATGCGGGACCTTTTATTTTGTGGCTTTGCCTTGCCTTGGGGAGGGACCATTTTTGGTCTTCGCTTTATTAAGGGATAAGGAGAGGAAAGGGGTGGGAAAAGTAAAGGTAGGAAAAGGAAGAGGAGGGGTGAAGGGATAGGAATGGAATCTTTTATTCTGCTATGTTTTTATTATCTTGCTATTTGTTTTTCGGCACGTCACTTTTTTCACTATTGTGATAATTCATCCCACACCTCTGTATAAATTCTCCTACCCATCATACCCACCGATCAGACACATGGTTAGATCTGTATGTCATCCATTCTCCTCAGAAGCTATTCTCTTCTTCTAAATTGCCCGTCCCATTTCTTTCTTCCCATGACCTAATCCAAATCACATATAACATCCAAACTCCGTACAATCTAAAACCATTACCTTCCGCAACCTTGATGCTATCAGTCATGAAAACATCTTACCTTCCCTTGAATCCCTAAATTGGGGTGATATCTATTTCTGTCCCACCATTGATTCAATGGTTGACACACTCACTTCCTATCTTCTTAGTATCCTGAATACCCATGCTCCTCTCAAAACTACAACCCTCCGCCGATTACCAGCTCCTTGGATGGATCAAAATATAAAAAAACTGCAGAGGGAGCGAGACGCAGCTCGCAGACGGTACAGACGGACAAAACGGACCAACGATTTTCAAGCGTTTAGGACTCTTCGCAACTTAACGCAATCTACAATAAGGCAGGCGAAATCCAAGTACTTCCATGAAGCCCTTTCCTCCGCGCCCGATCCTAAATCCAAATGGCTAATCCTTCGGAAACTCTCACTTTATAAATCCCCTTCCCCAGTAGTCTTTCCGGTCTCACCTGATGAATTGAACACCCATTTTTTGTCTTTCTCTTCTAACTCACGATCTACTTCTCCTACTTTCCCATTAGCACAATCATTCAACCACAACAACTTTTATTTCTCCGACATTTCACCCACTGACCTTCTTTCCTCCCTATTGAAATCCCACTCTCATTCCATCGGTTCTGACGGCATTCCCGTCAAATTGTTAAAAACATGCATCCCCGAAATTCTACCTGCCCTTCTGTACATTTACAATTTTTCCCTACAAAATGCAGTTTTCCCTTCCTCCTGGAAAAAAGTAATAGTTCATCCTATTAACAAATCACCCAATCCATCAAACCCAAATGATTTCCGGCCTATTTCTATACCCTCTAACCTTTCCAAACCCCTCGAAAGAATAGTTCAATCCCAAATGTCAAATTTTCTGGAACAGTCCCAACTCCTTGATCCACTTCAATCAGGCTTCCGTCCTGGCCTTTCCACACAATCTGCCCTCGTTAAAATCACCACTGACATACATACTGCCATGGACGAAAAAAAACTGACAGTACTAATTCTACTTGACTTTTCAAAAGCGTTCGATTCACTGAACCATTCCATCCTCTTCTCTAAACTAAAATCTCTTTCATTTTCCAACAGTTCCATACTCTGGGTCCAAGCTTTCCTCTCGGATAAGACTCAAGCAGTCTCCATCCCTAATCAACCCCTATCCTCTTTCCTACCGCTGAACACAGGAGTGGCACAGGGTTCTAGTATTTCCCCACTCCTTTTCAACTGTTACATTAATGACCTGCCCAAATCAATCCTTCACTGTTCCCACCATTTGTACGCCGATGATTCCCAGATCTATTTGTCCTTTCCTCCTTCTGAGATAATAGCAGCATTTGCCAACATTCAAGGGGACCTAGATAGGATAAGTGCCTGGGCAAACTTGAATAAACTGTCGTTGAATTCTGCGAAAACTCAGGCCATCGTAATTTGCTCCAACATCCTTCTTAAATCTATCAAATCACTTCCCCGATTAACCTTAAATGATCACCCTATTGCCTTCAGCTCCTCTGTTAGAAACCTCGGAGTCATTTTCGACCAATCCCTCTCATGGAAACCCCACGTTGCCCAAATTTCTCGTCGTGCAATAAGCTCTCTAAAGTTATTCCACCGTTCCAAACATCTTCTAACTCTACCAAACCGTAAGCTCCTCATCACATCTTTTATCTTTCCACACTTTGACTATGGTTGTGTGGCATATGGTGGATTCTCGAACAGGCTCGAGGAGAGGTTGAGGCGGATTATGAACTGTTCGCTTCGATTAGTCTTCGATGCCCCGAGAAGGTCTCCTCACATGTATCCCGCCGTTACGTAGTAAAGTGGCTTTTTCCTTCTATCCGCAGGCTCTATTTCCTTGGTTCTTACTTATATCAAACTATCAACTCACAACATCTATAGTCTCCTACAATTCAAATTCTCTATCCAATCCCAAGGCACAAGATCTCGCCCTTCCGATCTTTATATCCGTTCCCATAGAACCAAAACTTTTGAGCGTTCCTTTCTCGCCCGTTCTATCTCTCTTTGGAACTCACTCCCACCCGATATCCGTCATGCGTCTTCTTTAACCTCATTTAAATCTAAACTTTTCCAACATCTTCTAAATTCCCAATCAGGTGCTTTATAACCAATAGATAATTGATATTTTCAACTTTATTGATTGATGAACTGCTGTAAATATTCTTAGTAGTTATAAATGGCGGGTTGAGTAAGAGTAACGACCTTGACCTTTGACCTTGTCTGGAGCCCTGCCGTAGGAGGGTCTGGTGTGACCTTGAGGTCATTGACCGTCCTTGTCAGGGCGAGGGGGGTGTTATGTACAGGCGAGGGGGGTGACCTTGTGACGTGATGGTAGGTGTGTCTTGACCTTGATGGGTTCAATTACATCAAATTGGACGATGTGGCAACGTTGTAAATGAGATGTGGCAACAGCGCATCTCCGCGCCTGAGATAGGTCGTTGACTCATGAGTTGTTTTTTATTAGGTTTTTTTTGTTAACCGGTTCTGACTCAGCTGTTTCATTCAGTTTTAGGTCAATGCCCATGTCCATTGATAAGTTGTTAATTTAAATTTGTTATTACGAGCTCAGTTGTTGATTCATAAGTTGTTTTTAGTAGGAATTTTTTTTTTTTTTATATCCCCTTCCATATCTTTCACACGTTTCCCTTTTTCTCTCCAGTTTATCATGGGACAGGTAATGAGTAAGGAACGTAGGGGCGAGAACTTGAGGTATGAAAAAGACCGTCTGTCGACATTTGTTGGCTGGGCGTCACCAGTGAGCGCTGTGAAGCTAGCGGCTGCAGGATTTTATTACTTGAAGACCTCTGACCTGACAAGGTGTGCATTTTGCGGAATAATTTTACATAAATGGGAATACTATGACGATCCATTAGAAGATCACAGGAAATGGTCTGAAAAGTGTCCATTTATCGAGTACTCGGATCGGTTGGAGAGCTTGCCCATGAAAACAGCTGTAGAGGATGAGGTTGATTGTGAATAAGAAAATAAGGAAAAAAGATATGGGTGTTGTTAATCCATCTGTGAGACTGGAATTATTTCTTCATCACCTTGAAGAATTGAAAAACCACATTGCATTATATGAAATAAAAAGGAATAAGGTGAATGAACTGATAAAAAATCTAAAAAAACTTCGTCTTTCTCCTCCATTACTCTGTTTTCAGTATCGACGTTGAAACCCTGTGAGATGGTTGGACGATTGGAACTGGTGACCGATTACCTCATCACTAGTACTAAACTAGTCCGAGTCGGTCTTTGCTATTTTGTGCCCACTATCGCTGTCATCGACAAGAAAAGTACAGTGTTTATGGATGTAGAAGAATGGAAATTCGTTGTCGACCAGGTTCCAAGGATGTTGTCACTTTTACAAAGCAGATCTAAGAAAGTAGAGGTCGAAGACCGAGGAAGATGTAAAAATGTGTATTGTTCATTTTCCAAGAGGGGAAGGAACAGAGTCATGAAAATAGAACAGGTTGTTATTTGTTTAGGAATGTTTAACCAGAGTTCACCAACCTTTCAGCTCGATTCACCTTCTACATGTTTTAACAGAAACGATACAGTGAAGCTATGTAAAAGTATTGAGAAAATCAACGATTCAATCAGTTTGATAAGCAAGATGGTGGAACTCTACAAGAAACATGAAGAAGGTCAGCAGACTGAAGCAGTGGAATCTAGTTCAATGGACTTTAATATTAATACCAACACTCTTTTTTATAATTTAAATGATAAATTAAATAATTTTTACTTATATCCATTTGTTTTTATTTACTACCCTAGGTAAGAAGGTGAATAAAGGTAAATAAAAAAAAAATAAAATAATTTTAATTTACATGGTTTATTTGAAGTAAAACACGAAATAAAGTACAGATATAATAATGATACAATTAATAATTTATATATTCATTGAGGTAGGAGAGTCTTCGTTTCTGGACAAATTCTTCGTCTTCTTGCCATTCCTCAGGTAAGTTGTCCCAGATGTAGTCTAAGGTGTAGTCATAAAGGTACAAATGTAATGATCGAGGTAAAACTCTCAATTCTTCAGTAGTTAAAGTTTCGATACCTTCCTCTCCCAAACGCCGTATAGCCGTCTCCATTCTATCCATCATACTGATAAATCATTCCTAGGAGCTTTTTATAAATACTCCTCCTCTTCAGACCACAAACACTGGGGACTGTTTTTCTTATGATAACTGAGAGGGTTGACTAATGAGCTGCTGTCAAATATCAGTCCACAGTATACACATCTAACTCTATCCTTGACCCCTCGAATAAATCCGGCACAAAAATGTATATCTTTTCGGAAAAACTTTACATCAGTCTAAATATCAGTATTTAAAAAGTGTTGTAAATCTAGTTCCTGAAATAGGGTTATACTTCTTTGAAGATGCAAAGGAACTGCCTAAAGAAATCAAATCCATTTCGGTCTGCATATTTGATGATGTCGCAATGGAAGATCAGGATATAATTAAACGGTACTTTAGTTATGGTCGTCACATGAACCTCGATTGCTTTTATTTAACACAAAGTTACGTTTGTATCCCAAGACACCTCATCAGATGTAACTTTAATTTTTTAATAGTATTTTCTCAAGATGAATTAAATTTAAAACATATTTATGAAGAACACGTAAGCACACCAGATTTAAGTTTTACTCTTTTTGAAGACAATTGTTCGTTATGTTGGAAAGAACCATTTGGTTATCTCGTTATTGATAATACTAAAGACCTGAACAATGGACGTTTTAGAAAAGGAATTGATACATACATTGTAGATATATAAAGAGCGATCCTGGCAGTAATTATCATTAACAATCATGGACCCGAAAGTCACTCGTGAAATAATAAAAACAAGTGAGATTTTAAAAAACAAATTTCGAGCATTAAAGCGTAGTCTCCAGGACGTTGAAAAAGGTCGTCAAGAATTTTTTACACCTGTGCTTCAACCTCTAGAAGCCATTAAACAATCAGTACAGGTGAGCAAAGAGACAAAATCGGATCCCACACCTAGAAAAGTGCGGAAAAAAAACCTCATCTTCCTTACTCAGCTTCGAGTAGGCTACTCCGTTCGCACATTGACAAACGGGGAACTGGTCTTATGAGAGCAAATAAACCATTGTACGAGTATTGGAACGATCCTAACGAGCTAGTAGATCGTCTAAAGCTGTTAATGGCGTCCACTTATGCCGGTCATGAAGGACATCATAACGAAATAGAGTCATTAATTGAAGAGCTACGAGAAGAAAATATTATATATTGAAAAAACAGGTTACTCGAGTTTAGTATAAACATGACGATAAACAAGTTCGGATCCCACATGTCATTAAAGCATTCCAAGTATAAAAATCGGCATTTTCCGTTTAGCATATTGAAGTCTGTAAAGGACATTGATGCAAATAATCTACGAATAATCAATGTTACAAACCCAATCTCAGCTCATGATGCTGCTAATAAAGTGTACTGTGATACTCTAGCGGTTACCTACACTGACTTAAAAAATTGACCGGGTAACTATATAGATGGAAAAAGAAAAAGACTTGTCAATTTCGCTCCACCTATAAATAACTATGATGTGGTTACAAAAGAATTCTTCAACAGAGTTGCTTTGACTTTAGTTAACAATATATATGATTGTCTCGGGAAAAGAATAGCAAACGTCGGTGAGCCCGTAGAGGAATCTGATGCGGTCTGTAGAAAAAGTTTTAAAAAGAAAAGGAAATAAATTGTATGTGAAGTGGCTAGGATTAGAAGAACGCAGCTGGATTGACAGGAAGGATATTGCATAATGCATTAAAAGAAAAAACACATAATATTATAATAAAATTTATTATTTTTTTTTTTACAAACATTTATAATCATCATCTGTTATTTATTGTTACAATACATTTAAAATATATATTTATTACTTGCACATAGTTGTTCTTTTTTAACCTAAACTTATAATAACAATACTACAAGTAGACATTAAATTGCTTTAAAAAGTACATTACAATAGCAATTACATTTAATAGTTGTTTCTTTCTTCATCAAGGCTATAGTGACCATAAGGGAGTGTTTGCACTCCATCGCTTAATGTATACCTTTTGTCATCGAACGAGCATAAAGACTTTTTATTTATTAGTGAGGTTTGAACGTTATGTTTTTTAGATTGAATTATATAAAACGAAGAATATATACTTTTACTGTCTTTAAGTGTGTTTAAGTAATCGTTAAAAGTAAAATCGTTAACAGCTGATTTTTTAATTCCCTTCGACTTTTTAACCGTTATATCATTGTTTGTTATGTAAGAATACATTTTAGGTCTCAACCCAACAAATTCCACAATAGGATCTCCAAAGGTTTCATCTTTCAGCAGACCAACTACTTTTTTGTTTTTTTCATTATAACAGAAATGAGAAGTGGGAAAATTGCTTGTATCGAAATAATTTTGTAACTCTCCTGACATATCAGAATAAATATCATCAGTCCTAATATTATACAAAAATGAATCTGTGTCAGTATAACATAAAGTAACATTTTCTATACCATATTTTTTTAAGAAAACATTGTAGTGGTAATGATACATCAAAACTTTGCTCAAGTCTAACACTGCAAATCCCACATACAAAGGTTTATCAAATATAATGCTTTTTTTTTCAATTGAATCGCTGTAACATTATCTGCGAATATAATTCTGCCTTTAAAATTTGGTTTGTAAACTTGACGATATAATGATTTTTCATTTGTTACTATTTTTAAATCGATTCTGTTACGCACGTTTTCCATAAATTTGCCAAAGCAGCTGTTATTCATCAATTTGTACATATCGCTCTCGAATGTATTTTTTGCAGTTGCTCTCATCTTTGAATTAATTTCTATGTATGGTGCCAACCAATTCTTTTGTTTAAACTTTAATACCCTGTGAATTTTGTAATTTTTACCCCTAGTTGTAAAGCTTGTTTTAAATTTACATAATGTACTATATATCGTTTTTTGGGTAACAAATACGTTAATAATTTAACAGTTTTAGTATTAGGTGGATTATTTTTTTCAGGTAAAAAAGGTAATTGAGAATGTTTATCATGAATTTCTGTGGGGTATTCAACATCAACATCTAGCACATAACCGGTTTCTGAATTGTTTTCCAAGTCTAATACATTTAATTTTTCATTAGTCCACTCAAATTCGGCATATGGCAGGGGAAGGTTCATGGCATCACCGTAAAGATTGTTAACGTCTACATATAATAAATAATTACTGGGTTTAGTGGAATCATACTCATTTAAATATTTATTGTTAGCTTTGGCATACCGGGAAACGACTTGGCAAATACCTCCTCTTATTCCCTTTTCGAAAAACTGTACTATATCTATATCTTTTATTACATCTAATTTTATTTTCGTATATTTTAGCATTGCATTCCAAGACAATTGTGGCAAAGTAAAAAACCATGCAGGGTCAAGTTGATAAATTTGTTGACAGAGATGTCGGAACGTTTCAAATACTTCACATAACAGAATTACATCTGTTTTTACATATAATTCTGCATATTCTTTTAATTTTTTGATGTTAAACGTTTCCCAGACATGTTTCGCATGCTCATAATCTACATCGCTAATGGATTTTTTTGTTAAATCATTATAAAATGAATTTTTAGATGGTAGTTTAGTTTCATTTAGACAATCAAACGAACTAAAATAATTATATGGAAATACACCTTTCCTTGTTAAGAATTTCATTTTGTTTTCATCGTTTATAATACTAGCCATATTTACAAATATTTCACTAATTGATTTTGATTGATTTTTTAAATTGTTTACTAAAGTGTCCAAAATCGATGATAGAAATTTAAACGAGTCAACAAATCGTATTTTTGTTCTACATCCTTTAAATTGTATGCTAAAACTTATATATTTTTCGGTATTATTAGGGATTACACAAACGTTTTTACAACGGCCTAAGAAAGGGATTATAAAATGAGAATCGTAACCCTGTAAGTTGTGCATAAAAACATATATAAAATCGGGCTTTTTTGTTCTTAAATTACATGCATTATGCGTTGGTCCAATAAATTTACCTGTAAAGTGACAGTGATGACGCACACGATCATGTTCATCTAAAGGGTATTGACATAATATACAATCTTTAGCAGAATAAAAGGTTGTTTTATTCCCTTCACTCATTTCTTCCATCGGAAGCGGATTATCATATATCTTATCAGTTTCAACAGCTATATGTTCAAGTTTTTCTAAAAAAACTTGCATAAAGTTTTCTCCCGTGTAAACTAATGGTTTCAAATCAAACATATTAGACTTGACCAGAAGTGAAAAAGAAAAAGCACGATGCTCGTGTACCGCTTTGTTCCAAGATGTTGATGGATTCGGAACAGGCCCCGAAATTGGTATTAAAAGAGATTCTATATCTGCATAAACTACAATCGGAATGGCTTGTGTGTATTCCACATGTTTAAATTCAATTTTATCTTCTTTCGGAAAATCAGATCGAATTGGTTTATGATTACGACAAAATAATTCATGCTCCGACTTTCGCTCATCACCATTTTTCCCATACTTGTTTAAATACGTCTTCGGAAATATTGTCAGGCATCTGCGACAGATAGTATATGCACGTTTTTTCAAAGATATTTGAGAGCGTACTAATCTTGAAAGATTTGTGATCAAACAATAGTGAAAATTGTCTCCATTTTGTAAAAACAATAAATCAAACATTTTATCATAATTTTCCTTTTTACTTATTCTAATTGGATATACATTATTTTTCTCGTCTAAGCCATAAACATTTATAGACGCGTTATTCGGGAACGATTTCGGAGTCGGGAACGATATAGAATCAAAGGAATATGTGGTTTGAGCATTTTTGTATGTGTTCAAGTCATGTGACCTAATATTATCAGCAAGTATAGCTAACCGAAAACAATCGTCAGTATTATTTTTTATATTTATTACACAATGTTTGTCCGTAATTTTTTTAGGTAATTCAATATATTTAGATCCACCAAAAGGCTTATATTTTGTTAAATGTAAGCAGATATAATTTGCTGAAATATACATCCAACCAGAACCTTTTTTTTCAAATTCATCCTGTTCCACCAAAAGTTTTTCAAAAGTTGTTTCAACATATTTTTCAAGGTTTGTAGAAACATCTATCGTATTAATTTTCGATTTAAAATTAAAATCTGATCTTTCACTAACAGTGTTTCCATTTTTTTTTATATATGTACATTCTAACGTTATATTTATTTTATAATTTTTCCATTCATACACATAAGAATTTAGTAAAATTAGTAAAATTTCTTTTTTATTGTTTAAAAATTCGTTAGCTAATAATTTGTTATTATCGTTGGGAATGTAAATGTCCTCGACCGCATTTCCCAAAGAAGCTCTAATGATACCATTTTCCTGGGCAATCGCTGTCTCCCGCATTTGTCTGCTAAACATGCCAAATTTCCTTTTCTTATTCGGTATCTCCATTGTGCTCGCGTTAGGCATATTGTTACTACTAACCCCACTAACAACTTAATAGTTTAATTTATGTCGAGCAAAATTGTACTTTCTATTAAACTCTTTCCCACAGCCATGACAATAAAAAAACAACCATTTACATCTGGGTCGCTTATTTGGAATCAGCAACCCACATTGCTCACACAAATAATTATTCATTTTTTTTTTTAAATTAAATTAAAAATTAAAACTATAATTAAGTTGTTACAAAGATGGCCGCCGATACGGTTCACGTTTGACAACGCTCTGTGCTTACTGACATTATTCAACAAGTTTTAGTTAGTGCTCTGCTGTTAAATTTCGTAGACAGTACTATTATAAATAACAGTACACTCTGACAATTACAGTGAGTGAGGTGAGTGAGCAATTAACTATTAACATTGTTAAACGTACTAAGTACAATAGTTTACCTGTTAGCAGAGTGGGGCGTTATCTTGATCCCCTTCTCAAGGTCTAGGGCTCGGTGCAACTTATATGTTTACGAAGCCTACATATACCAGACAATTATAATTATTATTATTATTTTAATTTTTTTTTTTTTTTTGTTGGGACCTTAATTGATTTTTGTTGTTGTTTTAAATATAATTGTACATATATATTAGTGTAGTTTATTTTTAAATATTGATTTAGAAATGTTTCTTTTTTGTTATTTCTACTGTTATAAATAATTTTTCTATTGATTTCAGTTATTTTTATTTTTTAAATGGATTCAGAGCGGTCATTAGGTACTGAATCGGAGGACAATGTAACAATGTCCGAAATTAGTGAAACTGATTCACAATATCTAAAGTATCGTCAACTTGAAAAACGGCAGCGAAATGCTGCTCCCGGGTCTGCTGGTACCTCTCCAAAAAAAAAGAAAAAGAAAAACAAATCAGCGTTAAAGCCAACCTCACCACCAAATACCCGTAGTAAAACATCTGCACCCATAAAAAAATCAATAATTAACATAAAAACCAGCAATCAATTTGCAGCCCTCGAAAATGTACCCACAGAGCCACCTCAACATCAAGAAACATCTCAGATTTCCGAACCGGTTCCACCTCCCATTTTTGTCTCAAATGTTCAAAACTTCTTGACCTTCTGTCAAGAAATAGCCAAACTGATCGGAGCAACCAATTTTAAATGTTATTCTCGTGTGAAAGACATAAAAATTAATACGAACACCAAAGAGAATTACAAAAAATTGGTTTATCATCTCACCGAAAAAAAATATCACTTCCACTGCTACCAGTTAAAAGAAGATAAGGCCTACAGAGTTGTTCTGAGAGGTCTTCACAGTACCACACCTACTGATGCCATCAAACGGGACTTGGAAGAGATCGGCCACAACGTCAGAAATATATCGGTCGTCCTACATCCCGTTGAAAAGTTCCCCCTACCGTTATTTTTCGTATATCTGGAACCAGCCAGAAATAATATTGAAATATTCGATATCAATAGGCTTGTCTATTCAGTCGTTCGCTTTGAAGAGCCAAGGCAAAGACCTTCAATTGTCCAATGCACAAAATGCCAAGCACTCGGACATACAAAAGCGTACTGTCACTATCCGGCCAGATGTGTCAAATGTGCTGGAGCACATGCAACAGAAATATGCAATAAAACGAGGGAAACACCTGCAAAGTGCGTGCTATGCGGTGAGGACCACCCAGCAAATTATAAAGGATGCATGGTGCATAAAAACCTACAGAGGCTAAGATCCCACCATGCACCATCAAATAGTAAAGAAGTAAATGCCAAAGAAGAAATAGAAAAATTACAAGACATTTCATTTCATAGTAATCAACAGCAGCCGTTGACCTCAACAAATATTAATCCTCCTCAACAGGGACAAAAAAAAATATTCATTCATCAGTCGAAATCAGCAGCCCCGACATCAACAGATCCGGCAACAGGCGCCTCAAACCTCCCAATCCCAGCCAATGGTTCCCAAATCTCATCCACCTCGACTACCTCCACGCCAAGACATCCCTTCTCACCATCTTTCTCTACGGGTGAAGCTTCCACCTCAGAGTGAAGCCACAATTCCATCCCAAACTTCTTCCATTATAAACCTCCGAACCCAAACATCATTGAAAGTCGAAGCAGCTCACAATGTCCCAAGAAGGGTCCAACTCCCAACCAACTTTCCAATAAACACTAATCCTCCATCTCAACCTTCTGTCCAATATCCTAGTCCCAGTCAAAATCCAGTAGACATCAACACAATCCTTTCGACCTTCTTATTTGAACTTAATAATACCATCAAACCACTCATTTCCCTTCTAACCCGACTCCTTTCCGAAATGCCATTTACTACCCCACGATGAACACTAAGCCCCTATCAATCATACTGTGGAATGCAAATGGCCTACATAACCATCGAGACGAACTTGACTTATTTCTTCATGACAATCACATAGACATTGCCCTATTGACTGAAACACACTTCACAAAGCGATCATATTTTTACATACGTGACTACATTACTTATAGATCAGATCATCCTGACAATACAGCACATGCCGGTTCTTGTATCCTTATCCACAAATCCATTCCTCATTCTCTTATTCCTTCTACTTCAACTGACGCCATTCAATCAACTTCAGTAACCATTTCAACTAGTCCTTTCCATATGACATTCTCAGCTGTATACTGTCCTCCTGGTAACTCCCTTTCTTATAACCTCCTCGAATCCTTATTCCGATCCCTCGGACCGCGTTTTATTGCCGGAGGAGACTACAACGCCAAACATCAACGATGGGGTTGTCGAACATCCAATTCCCGTGGTAGCATCTTATCCCGAATTTCAACCTCTAATAGTTTCTCTATCCTCGCACCCATAAACCCTACTTATTGGCCTACATCGCTCAAAAACCGTCCAGATATTCTTGACATATTTGTTTCCTCACAGATTTCCTGCAATCAAACAACTATAAAATCCCTGGATGACCTTTCCTCTGATCACAGTCCAGTACTACTTCAAGTACATTCAATTCCTATTCCTAAGCCCTCTCATCTCAGACTGATTACTGGACGTGTAGACCGGGATAAATTTCGATCGAATCTGGTAAATAATTTAGACCTCAAAATTCCGCTTAAAACAAAAGTTGACATCAATTCTGCAATAGACAAACTAACAAACGCAATACAAACCAATATAAGAGATAGCACCTTACCAAGGAAAAATCATTATCAACAGAATAACAGGCCACTTCATATTCGCGAGTTATTAAAAGAAAAACGACGAGCAAGAGCGAAGTGGCACCGCACGAGATATCCATCGGACAGGAGTCATTATACCAAACTAACCAACAAATTAAAATCAGAGATCAGAACATTCAAAATTCAAAATTTGTATTACCGTACAGAAAATCTGAGTACTACTGACAAATCCTTATGGAATACCACTAAAAAACTCCTAAAATATAAACATTTCAACCATCCACTTTTAACCGAATCCCAAACCTGGTCAAGATCTGATGAAGAAAAATCACAAATTTTCGGCCAGCACCTATTCAACATATTTAACCCTCATCCAGATATTCTTAATCCAACCCACTCTAAATGCATTGAAGCAGAATTAAGTATTCCTCTTCAGATGTCCCCTCCTCCTAAAGCATTCCATCCTTCCGAAATATCAAACATTAATCATAGATTACCCGTCAACAAAGCCCCTGGCCACGACCTAATCACATCCCATATTCTAAAACGCCTTCCTCGGAAAGCGATCCTACTCCTTACATATATATACAACGCTGTACTCCGCACCACGTACTTTCCTGATTCCTGGAAATTATCCATAGTTAAGATGATACCAAAACCTAAAAAACCACCAGAACTCTCATCCTCTTACCGTCCTATATCTCTCCTGCCCATAATGGGCAAAATACTTGAAAAACTCATTTGAAACGTCTTCATCCTATCATAAAATCCAATCAAATAATCCCAGATCACCAATTTGGTTTCCGAACATCACACTCCACTATCCAGCAATGCCATCGTGTGGTGGACGTTGTCTCATCCGCATTAGAGCGCGGAATGTACTGCGCGGGAGCTTTTCTCGATGTAGAGCAGGCTTTTGATCGAGTCTGGCATCCGGGACTGTTGTACAAACTCCGTAAATTCTTACCTTCTACTTACTTCCTTATTATCAGTTCCTACCTCAGTAATAGAACCTTTAAAGTAAACCATAATTTTACCTACTCTTCCCTCTTTACCCAGTCTGCCGGAGTTCCTCAAGGTAGTATCATGGGTCCCATCCTATACACTATATATACAGCTGACATCCCAACCCATCCAAGCACTGTCCTCACTACGTACGCTGATGACACATGTGTGTTATCAGTAAATAATGATCCATTTGTTGCATCCCAAACTCTTCAATCCCATATCTCAAACCTTCAAGAATGGTGTCAAAATTGGAGAATTAAAATTAATCCTAACAAATCCCATCAAATTACCTTCACCCTTCGTCGTAAACCTACAAATTCCTGCCCTACTGTATCCTTTAATAATATTCCTCTGAACTCTGTCGAACAGGTACGTTACCTAAGACTCCATCTGGACAAACGTCTCACTTGGAATCCTCATACAAGACTGAAAAGACAAGAAACTGCTCGTCGTTTTCGCCTACTTCAACATTTACTGGACAAACGCTCTAAGCTCCCAATAAATTACAAAAGACTCAGTTACATGACAGTTATAGGCCTATTTGGACATACGGAGTTGAGCTTTGGGGCTCTACTAAACCATCCAATTCATCTCGTATCCAATCCTTGCAATCCAAAATCCTTCGTAAAATCCTCAATGCTCCTTATTATGTCACAAACAAACTCATCCATCATGATCTTAATATCCCATATGTTACTGATATGGCCCAAACTAGATACCTATCCTTCCATGACAAGCTCCATACACACTTGAATCCGCTAGTCTCTCAACTTGCTTCCCATACTATTCCTGATAACCCTCCGAGGCGTCTGAAAAGAAGATGGCCTCGAGACCATCTACTATAGAACTTTTGGAGTGCTACCGATGGGTAGTTTCTCCACAAGTGCTTTTCAAGTCGTATTGTACATATAGCAGATTTACTTATTATAATAGTATTATAGTTGTAAATATCAATAAATTGAATTAAAAAAAACAAAAAAAAACTATAATTATAAAATCTAAAACTAGAGCATTTTTACTAGAATATTATATCATAAGAATTTTTCTTTTTCCCCAAATATTTTAATTTTAGTTGACCTAAAAACATAAATAATCAATTAGCTTAGCCAAAAAAAAAATTATAACATTAATAGAATAAAATTTACCATTGTAAGTCGATATATCTTCATCTGTAATGACGGAAGCATATCTTTTCGGGAGAAAGGTTCGTATTTTCCCCTCGTCGACTTCTGTGTTTTCGATAACTGCTTCTATTCCAACTCCAAATTCTGTCTCCCTTTTTGTTAATTTATGGATTTTATAGGTTTGACCTACAGTTAGTTCCCCGATGTTTTTATAAACTGGTTTGCTTTCGTTCAATTTTTTCAAGAGAGACATCTAAAGAAATAATTTTGCTTGAGACGTATCGTGATACTTATACTATAAAGACATATGCAAATTTTAAAAAAAACTTACTAACTGTGTTTACGAGGAGAGCTGAAGCCACAGACTGAATGACACTAGTAGATCCGAGGGTCTTCTTTACAAGAAACTGTATTTTTTTTTTCTTTCTCTATTTTTAGATTTTAGAAGCAGTAATTAATTTCATATACGAACATTGCGTTGACCTCGTGCTAGCACGGGTCAGTTGCAACGATAAGATTAAACGAATATAAATTGTAATTAATATTATCTAGATATAATAATTAATATAGATAGATTATTTGCAATATGCCTTATCTATTTGTGCAAAGATAAGATTAAACGAATATAAATTTTAATGAATATTATCTAGAGATAATAATTAATATAGAAGGAAATAGATGATTTGCAATATGCGTTATCTACTTGAAAGGACGCCGCCCGACATGAAACAGTGCCGAATGATTGCATTGCGTAATTTTTTCATATATAAAAGGAATCAGACCGTGCAAAGAAATTACTGCCTTACAGATTACTACAGTTACATCTCTCCATAAGGTAATTATCATTTTAAATTATGTTGCTTCTAAATTATGGTCTAGCTAATAACGAACCACTTTATAGATGTTTGATTACTTAATATTTTAATATCCCAGCCTTTGTGACCCTAAATAGTATGCCAGCAGACCAATCATCTGCCAATGTCCGTGCTAACAGCCGGTCATTATCTCCTTCCGAGAAATGAAGTATTTGGTATGACATACAATGATACATGTTCAACTTTGTACAAAAAATATGTAAAACTATATCACTGTAAGCTATATTTTTCAAAAAAACTTCTTTGTATTTTAGATGAGCTCATTTATAGAATTTCATAGATTAGTTGAAGGATTCTATGAAATTCTTAGGATAGAAAGAGGGAGAGCCACTCTCAAGAAAGATGCATTTATATTTACGACATTACTGCCGCCGTACAAGCTACCGGATGTGTGCAATTTTTGCGCACCCGGACTGTTGTTGATTTTTACAATCGACAACAGGAAACATTACCTTATACTTAGATCTTAAGAGAGGTACAAGGCATTTAAAGAGTATGATGTATAGTAAATAGTAGGGTAGCAACACATAATAAAGAAGAACAGGCAAGATTTGGCTCACCTCATCATCTGTTCAATTGAGGAAAGACAAGAGGCCAAGGAATTTAGCCAGAAACGACATACCTCAATGAATATATAAATTGTACTTTGATTATTATATCTTTACTTTGTTTTACTTCAAATAAACCATGTAAATTATTTTTTTTTTCTTCACCTTTATTCTCCTTCCAAGGTAGTAAGTCAAAACAAATGTGTATACATAAATCAAACTCAAATAATATTGATATAATAAAAAAATAAATGGAGATTGCAATAAGACAAGTACAACTGTCCTCATAGTAAGACATTTAAATTAACAACTTATCAATGGACATGGGCATTGACCTAAAACTGAATGAAACAGCTGAGTCAGAACCGGTTAACAAAAAAAAAAAACCTAATAAAAAACAACTCATGAGTCAACGACCTATCTCAGGCGCGGAGATGCGCTGTTGCCACATCTCATTTACAACGTTGCCACATCGTCCAATTTGATGTAATTGAACCCATCAAGGTCAAGACACACCTACCATCACGTCACAAGGTCACCCCCCTCGCCTGTACATAACAGCCCCCTCGCCCTGACAAGGACGGTCAATGACCTCAAGGTCACACCAGACCCTCCTACGGCAGGGCTCCAGACAAGGTCAAAGGTCAAGGTCGTTACTCTTACTCAACCCGCCATTTATAACTACTATTCCTCACTCACAATGAAATCATTTTTTTTATTTTTTTATTTCTGTTACCAGATGCTATCATGTATCTACTGTTTTTTTCCATAAGCCTAGTTCTTTTTATTGTAAATTTGTCTTTTTTTTTATTTTAATTTTGCATCACTTTAATAAATAACACTAAACATACCTGTTTAGTTATTTACTTTCAGGATATTTTGTAAATAAGTTTTTACTCAGTTGTAGGCCTTTGGCCAGAATAAAATTATTTTTCTATTTCTATTTCTAAATATTTGCGAACCCATCAATACAATTATGGCAAGTGATTTTTTTCAAACTTGTACCATTAACTGCTCTGACATTTTTTACCTTGAGGAAATTCAATGTTGTTATTTGGACTGTGTTAGCATGATGCAGAATAATGCGGGATTTTTACATTGTCTATGGCGAATTTTGTTTTTTTGGGAAAAGCAAGAAAGTAACGTGGATTGAATAATTCAGTGGAAAATTAGTTGAATTTTAATCCATCAGTAACATTATCAAAAAGAGTTGGGGGTCATTTTTTGAATGATTAAAAAAAATATACCGAAATTAAAAAAATCAATAATTAATTATTACTAATATTCTCGAAATACTAGATTTTAATTTTCATTGTTTTTTTATCGTTTATATCTTTTTATCTATATTTTATCATTTAAGTTGAACATATTACTATAATGTTGGTAAAACTATAGTTGATCAGCTCTCTGTTTCTTTTAAATATTTCAACAAAAATCTAAAAACATTTGTTCTAATTTATAAAGTTCATGGTAGAGTCCATTATTATTGATCAAACTGAGAGCAAGGGAAGTAATGGCGCTGAAACTGAAATGTTACTAACTCAATTTCGACCTGAAATGATAAAAAAATTAACTTAACCATTTCCCTTCCTGATAATCCCTTATGAAATTCTCTTACACCTTATTTTGTCAAAAAAATTTAATGAATCGACTGAATAAAAAAGAAATAAAATTACTTTTATAATTAATATGAAGAAAAAATGTGTTTTATTAGTCCTGACGTTTTAACAAATAAAAAAATAAGTTATTAAGCTTATCAATTCGACATAGCAGTGTCAGCACAAACATTCAAAGACGCACAACGATAAGGTTTTTAAAAAAATAAAATGTATTTATATTTTAGACAGCAAGATGTCTCAGAACATTAACAGATAATATTTAACCTTTTAATTATAATAAAACATACATTCCACGTTCTATAAACTATTAAAAAAAACAATATTGAGCATTGTTGTATATTCTTAAAATTTCTACGGAGCTGTTTCAGTACTATCTCAACGTAGGGAGCCACCTGTGGTCTAGTGTTTAGCTTAACAACCCACTATGCCCAAGATCGCGGGTTCGTTGCCCGACAGGTGGTCTTCGGATTTTGTTAAACAACCTTGGTTATGCCGCCCTTAGGAAAGGACTTAAAATAGTGGTTCCGGGCATATACGAGGTCAGATACTCGTAAAAGATCCCTATCCTCATTAAACCTGAATGGGCAAAATTTATGGCTCCCACTGTAGCAACTTCCGAACAGCCTTAGCAGCATGAAGTGACGTTAAATGAATAAACACTATCTAACTAAAATAGAACACATAGCTTGTGAACTGAATGATGAAAGGAATATATAAATGGCCGAAGTTGAAGTTAACCTACTATAAAGTAGGGGTGGAGCTTGATTGCAGTGACTAAAGAGCTTTGCATACTCGTAATTTTTTTTCGTAAGTACCTATAGTGAAAACATTTTTCATTATTCGTACCTTTTTGAAACTTGCTGCTTCTTTTCGAAAAGCACAACTTTTCTCGCGATAATTGTTTGGAATGGCAGCGAATTGTTGTCGGCTATAACTTTTTCTCCAAACGACTCCTTCGAAACAATCCGTTTTTTTTGTTGTTTTTTTTTCCTAGACGGGTTATTAAGGCTAATGAGGTGAAAGTTTTTAATTGATGGAGGTGAGGGAAGGCCGCTGCTGGGGAATGGATTTTATAAAAGTTCTCACTCGCCGCCAGCCATTTTCCTTCAAAAACACTTTCAATATAGACTGTGTAAAGTTGCCAAAGCCACTCTACGTCCGAGGAAAACAGCAGGTCCTAAAAACAGCCACCAATAATGTATAAAGTTCTCAATTTTATGTTCAATTATTTACTACAACAACTGAAACGAAAGGTTGAAATATTAATAGCAAATTATTTCTTTCTCCTTATAACTGCCCTTTTAACATTGATGGAATCTAGAGATGATAAGCAGTATTAGTGTAAGCCAATTAAAAATAGTTATTTATGCAGATAGGGACTAAAGTATATCATTTATTCCCTCAGCAATGTCCTAATGATCAATTCCCTCAGGAGTTTTTTCCAAGGGAAGGCGAGGGTACAGTTATTAGAACAAATATTGATGGGAATAATGATAAGTCTAGTCTACGAGGTGCATACAAGATTTTATCTCCAGATGGAATGGAATCTAGTAGATACTGTAGGTATTCTTGTCTCCCTATAAGATATACTAGTCATCACCAAAACGACTGAACTTCAATGGCACACATTGACAGGTGTACCAACCTAATCATGACCTCTTTTAGATGTTGGACTATAATATTTTAGAAAATTAAGTTGTCATCTTTGTTGCTGGTTCCCTAGGGATTCTTATTCCATTACCTAGTTCTTCCCCAGTAACGTTAGGATGAGCCCCTGCCTCGTAGAGACATATTTATTCAGCCGTTTTGAGGCATTTGAACACCTGATTTGTATATTTTTTTACTACACAAACGGGTTCACCATCCAAAATTTTATCAAAAATAGCTGTCACTATGTGGTTTTTGTTTTTAAATCGATATATTTTTTTTTTAAACTTAAATTTTTAACTTGTTTTTTCATTCGAAATGCCAGTTTTCGATTATTTAATATCGACTAAAAGGATTAATTTTAAAAAGAGAAATTATAAATACACCTATGTGTGTGAGTTTAGGCTCGCGGATCAATATTTCTGTTATAGTTGGCATATTTTAACAGAGCAAACACCTTTAAATTACTTAAAAGATTCCTCTCTACAAAAAAAAATTAAGACAATTTTCGCATTGTTATTGTTTGTCATTTGCACTTGAGGAAAATTGGTCCGGATATGTTGGAAGGAAGGATTACATAGCGCCTGGTTTTGAGCGGTGTTTGTTCAAGTTCCGCTGGGGTCAGCGATAATTATTTCGTGGCAATCTCGCAAAATGAATGTTTACACTCCCTGATTAGGACTGGGCAGCGTCCTCTAGTTAGCCCTAGGGGAAAGTAGCCTGAAAGTGCCAAAGACCCTCTTGCAGGGCTAGTTGTCCCTCACTCCAAATACAGTACCAGTACCAGTAAATATGATGAATGCTGTATTCAGTTGGTCTATCCATATCTTGATTGGTTAGTTGTTAGTGATTATGTAGTTCTTAGCATATGATTTTTCAACTCAATAGTCCAAATAAAAGTTTCGAATCTTATGTAAGATAAATAAGAGCTCCACTTCAAAAATGAGGAACCAGATTTTCTGATCAAGAGTAAAAAGAGTATCGTTCTTTTTAGTGGTCTAAAAAGTGAATTCCACAGACCTTTAGTTTTGTACCGTATTTTTTTAAATTCAGTAAGGTACCTTCACTGTAATTTAGGGCACAAGTAGGACGTAGAACCTGGAGCTATCACTGTTTGAATGTGATTGACTAAAAAATCTAATCACACATGTTACAAAAATATCAAGGTAGAAAAATGAATATCCTAATATCCTTAATGCTAGGCAAGAGATGATATTAAACTTGGATTAATTCTCAAAATCTTCCATATGAAAAAACGCATAATCATAGATATTATTTCCAAGGAAAATACGTAATTTTTTATTGTTAAGGAAACATTCAGTATGTACAGTTTATCTTCATTGGGCAGAATTCAATTTAACCACTAATTCACCGGGGCTGTCAATATCGACTAAGGTATTCTTTAGTACAGGGAAATAGTTCAAATGCTCTTATCACGGAACCCGAAAGTATTTGGACCTCATCAAATGAACCTTAATTTCCATCCCATTGGCAGAATAAGTTTAAGCAATCCTCTACAACCGAAAAATATATTTACCTAAGACTCGCCTAGGCGTCTTACTACAACAATCTTACTGCGATAAAAAAGATGGGGTCATAGTCCATACGACCGATATGAACTATAGGACGATAACTGTTCTTTCTTTTCAGCCCTTTAATTCCGTATCTTAATGGGCAAATAAGCTTTTGTAGCACTCCTCAAATTTTTTACAGTATTTAGGTAATCCGATAATTGTTTGTTTCTTAAGTTTTATTGTTTTTATTAACGCTGGTGCAAAAAGGATACAGCTCTAATCAATAAATTTCCATACACTCTATGAAATGATAATATAGGATAAAACTGTGGACATCATTCTGTTATTGATTTATTCATCGTATTCTTGTTTATCTTCACCACATACTATTTCTATCATCTAGTATCCTCTACCCAGCGCAGCCACTCCTACCTGGCTGTGTTTAATCGTTTCATTTGGTGGAAGAATTTTCTTCTTCTACTTCCAATCATCTATATGAAGTTCTGGTATGAAACTCTGGAACTCCCACCCGTTCTTTTCCAAATGAGTCGCGCCTTACTTACTTACTGATGGACCTGGACCTCCTCAAGTACCTTAAGCCAATCATTCCTGCCCCCTGCTCGTTCTCTCCATCTCATTACTCCAAGGAACTTGAGGTCTTCCTCAAAATCGTTCAACAATCTCATCCTAGGCCTTCCCCTAGGTCGTTTCCCTCCAATGCTTCCGAATAACAGGCGTCTTAGCATCCTTGTTTCCGACATCCGTTCCACGTGTCCCAGCCATCTGAGGCGGGATTTATATTAGCCACCGATGTAGAAATATACCGAATGTAGACAGTCTTCACGTAATCGACTTGCCGCACTTAAATAATTAATTTCATATTCCAAAAATATTATTAATTAAATTCGTCTTCTTCTTTTTCTTCTCCCCTTAGTGCCTTTCAGCGTGGGGGCGCATCCAGCCAAGCTTGCCAGTCCTCCCGAATAACGGCGAGCTTATTTATTACATTATATTATTAAATTCATAATTTTATTGAATAGATATTCATCATCATTACCACAGATATCTCAATTCACGTTTTGTTTAATCAAAGGGGAATATAAGAAATAATTTCCTTGTTTCTTTGAAACGTTCAAAGTAATTCATCTCGCTACTCATTAAATGTCTTCTATCGACTGGCCTCTTCTTGCTCGTCCATAAAGGATACTCTTTTATACCTCACCAAACTCATAAACCGGAACGATCAGCTTGAATGCAGGAAAAAAAGTAAAAATATAAATTTAATTCAGACGCATAAAGGGAGGCATAAATAACGTAAAAGTCGAAGGGGTGAAATAACATATGGCTTCCGGGGGTGGTTTATCTACTTTCCTGGAAAGCTATGGAATTCTGTATGAATTGCTGGGAAATCCATAAAAGGGAGAAGGGTATGAGGCGCGTATAAGGGACTTTAGGTTTCTGGTATCGGAGAGGAAGTGTCATCCCCAACTTTGGATCCCTGCCAACATAATTATTATTATTTAAGTATGACCCTTATTACTATGCACTTCGGCCTAAAGAGGCCCATTGTGCTTGAGTCCTAAAAATCCCTAACATAGGTCTAGACTTCTGAGAAATTTTAAATAGTCTTTAAACCTCAGTTCTTGAAGTTCCTTGTATCCACCAGGGCCAAGGTCAAATGTCCTCTTTCGACTTAGTGCTATACATTCAAAGAGGATGTGCCAAGGGGTTTCGTCCTCCTCTTTGCACCATCTGCACCTAGGTTCTTGTTCAATGCCTAGGAGATGCATGTGTTTCCTGAGTTTACAGTGCCCAGTGATGGTTTCAACCATACTTTTGAGGTCGGTTCTCGACGAGTGAGCAGCTTCTTTCTTGATTTTATCAGAAAGATTATCGTTGGGATCCTTTATGAAAAGTTTTGTATGCCTTATCTTGGCTCTATCCCAACGTGTTTTTATCTTCCTCTTGGCTAGTTTATTAATTGTATCCTTAGCCAGGGGAAGGGGGACCCCGCACCATGGTTCAGGTCCAATAGGAGCAGTAACTGCTCCTTTCTTCGCCAATTTGTCGGCCCTTTCATTTCCTGGAATATTACTGTGCCCAGGGATCCAAAATATGTTAACTCTGTTATGTACAGCTAGTTCATCTAGTCTTAGACAGCATTCCTCCACTAGTCTGGAGTTTGTTACTGCATTTTGTAATGCATTGCATGCTGCCTGACTGTCAGTGAGAAAGTTAATTACCTTATTCTTGTGGTCCTTCATAGCGAAGGCACCTGCAAGTATTGCCCATATTTCCGCTTGGAATACAGTGGGTGTCGTGCCCAGAGCTAAGTAATGACCCATGCCCTGACAACCCCTAAACCAGAATCCCGAGCCGGCACCAAACTCCCCTTTGGATCCATCCGTATACACATTTAGACCATTGGGTGGATTAAAGCAATCATTCTTGCTTTTGCAAATCGCCTGTATATTGACGTGAAATCTTTTTTCAAAGTTATACTTATTCAGCATTGAATCAGAATGCTTTTTTAGATCTGCATTTTGCTCGATTATATCAAAGACACTTCTGTGTCCAAAATCGTTGGTGGGTTTTTTGACCCCTCCTATTTTTACTAGCCTGTAGGCTGTCTTCAATGCCTCTGATTCAATTAGAATGTCAAGAGGAGTTAAATCAAGTATAGTTTCCAGTGAAGCGGTAGGGGTGGTTCTCATGGCCGCAGTGATCATAATGCACCCAAGCCGCTGCACCTTCTCCAACCTTGATCTATTTTGTTGGATACCAGCTTTGTGCCACCAGGCTATTGAGCCATAGGTTAGCACAGGTCTAACTATTGCTGTGTACATCCAACGGGCCATCTTGGGGCTAATTCCCCACTTGTTGCCACATAGGCTCTTACAAGTCCACAGAATTCTTGTGGCTTTCTTGGTAACATAGTCGATATGTTCATTCCAGTTTAATTTACTGTCCATAATAACACCGAGGTATTTAACCTTCTTGCTGAATGGAATACTCATCCCTTTCATCCTAGGGGGGTTGAGTTCCCTCAATATCCTTTTGTTTGTAAAAGGTACAATTACCGTTTTATTAGGATTGATGTTCAATCCTACTCTCATGCACCATCTCACCACCATTCTTAGTGCCATTGTCATCAACTCTGAAATAGTTTGTTGGTCAAAGCCCTTGATTATAATTGCTATGTCATCTGCATAGCCTATCGCTTGGAAACCCGCCTCATTTAGGAGGTGTAGTAGTTCGTCCACTACCAGGTTCCATAGGAGTGGGGAAAGGACACCTCCTTGGGGGCAGCCTGCGGCTGCTTTAACCTTTAGGTGATAATTGCCCATATTGGCTTGAATGACCCTATTCTTTAGCATGGCAATGACCCAATTAGCAATGTTTGGTCTAGTGCCGTGCCTTAGTAGGGCATTAGTTAATATATGAGTAGGGGTATTGTCAAATGCTCCCTCTATATCTAGAAATGCTCCGAGCGCGATTTGTTTCCACTGCAGAGCATCTTCTATCTGGTCCACCACTGCATGCAGCGCAGTGTCGCAAGATTTTCCCTCTCTGTATGCATGTTGATGCAACATTACTAATCCATCACTGAGATGTTTGTCCCTGATATATCTATCAAGAATTTTCTCCATTGTCTTCAGCAAGAATGAGGAAAGACAAATGGGGCGATATGATTTGGGTTCATCATATGTTTCTTTCCCTGGTTTGGGAATAAATGTGACCCTAACTTCTCTCCAAGCTGTTGGGATATAATTAAAGGCCAAACAGCCCTGGAATAGAGTGGAGAGCCTGCCTAAGATGATTTCAAGACCCTCTTTTAGCATGGCAGGATAAATTCCGTCAAAGCCTGGTGTTTTGTACGGCTTGAGGTTTCTAACTGCCCATTTTATGGCGCTGGTATTGAAGATTTCACGGACTGATGTCCAGTCCGGTTTGCACCTATCCTCAGGGAGGTAAACCTTCGTATCCGAGGTTGTGAGCTTGCTCCCCGGGAAGTGCGATTCCAGCATAGCAGTTATAGATTCTGTAATGTTCATGGGATCTCCATTTGGTTTCTTTAAGGAGCCCACTGTATTACAGTAGTTGCTCTTAGAAAGTATTTTATTCATGCGAGCGCATGTATTCGTATTATTAATTTCTTCACAGAACTGTCTCCATGAGTTCCGTTTGGCTTTCCTAATGAGGTTATGATATTCAGTTAGAGCGTGTCTGTATTCGATCCATTCACCAGTCCTTTTTGCTTTATTGAAAAGTATTCTGGTTCTAGATCTTGACTTCTCTAACTGCATATTCCACCAGGGTACATTGCAGTTTGACCCTTTAGTGGTTGTTCTACAGTTATCCTTGAATGCAGTGATAAGTGCCTTAGTCAGTAGTCCATTTAAGAACTCCAGCTGGTAGGTATTAGAAGCCAAACGGGGACATTCTTTAATTAAGTCTTTAAGATTTGTCCTAAAGCCTTCCCAATTTGTATTTCTGGGATTTCTATAGGTTTCAGGCTTTGAGATTGTAGCCTCAAGCTCCCACCTGATATATTTATGATCAGAACTGGAAAAGTCTTTAGAGACATGCCAGTTTGTAATATTTATCATTCTAGTTGATTTAAAGCTCAGAGTGAGGTCTATGACCTCCTGTCTGTTAGAAATTTCAAAGGTTGGTGTGTTACCTTTGTTAACTATATCTAGATTATTAACTAGCAAATATTCCAAAAGGGACTCACCTCTACGGTTGGTGTTACTGCTGCCCCAGATGTTATGATGGGCATTGGCGTCCGCCCCAATAATTCCCATCGTTTCCTGTCTTTTGAGATAGTCAACTATACTCTCAAGGCAGGTCGTTGGGACTTGTTCCTCAAATGGGAGATACAATGAGGCCAGGATGACTTCCTGGCCCCCTAAATTGATCATTACTGCCACAGAATCTCTGGAACATAATGACCACATTGGAAAACAATTTAATTCTATTTTTGCAAGGATGCAGGCTCTGGGCCTTGGGCAGTTTGCTTGGATAAGTCTATATCCCTTCAGGCCCAGTCCTGCAATCCTGCTATTTTTGTTAATCCACGGCTCTTGTATAAATATAATATCAATGCCATGACTTACCACATATTGCTGCAGAGTTCCACTGGCTGCCCTGCAGTGATGGAGATTTATCTGCAGCAGCTTGATCATAGTGATGAGGGGGGATCACCCCCGGGATGTGGTGGAGTTTCCTCCTTTCCACTGCCCGGGGACGGTTTGCGGCATACGGGCCCGGCCGCGCCGACGGCCTGACGCCCCACCCCGTAATCCCTCCTGCCTCCGTGCTCCGTTCGTTGCCGCCTGGTACCAAGCTTGGCAGTGACAGATACACTTTGGCCCGAAGTGGATCCGGGCACGGTGACGCCAGCCGCCGAGACAGCCGCACCCTCACCACCCGTTGTTTTTCCCACCTCTTCACCAGTCTTCATATCGTCCACAGCTGTTTCCGGTGTGGGTGCGTCTTTTCCTGGAAAGAATTTTACCTGAAGGTTGTGGAACCCGTGGTAGATTCTTCCATTCTTCTCCTCAATGGCTTTGGCCACAGATTCGGGAATGGATGCCACAAAGTACATCCCATGTTTATGGGTCTTGTTACCAAGAATCTTCCATCTTTCAGTCTGCAGACCCGTATTCTGTACCTGCAGATTCTGTAGGCATTCCTTAATACCTTCCACTGGGTTTGGTATGAAGGTGCCTATCTTCCTGAAACCCTCAAGTTCTTTGGGGTCGCAGGTTTTCAGCGGTGCTCCCTCCCATGGGGAGAGCTCCGCAATATTACTAACGAACCACTCCCTGGTGGACTCGTCCTTGCAGTTCACCACGAGTGCTCCGTCTCTCAGGGAGTAGCCGTTGAAGCCGACGGGGGTTTGTTCAACCTTCCTCTCCCTCATTCTTTTCAGGAGCTTGAGCATAAGGCCCTGAAAATCTTCATCCTTCAGTTTCTGATGAGGATAATCTGTATGGGCAACTGCAACCTTGATGCTTGCAGCTGCTCCACTATAGTCCATTTTTGGTTTCTTCACCGTTTTGCAAGGTGAAGGAGTCTCCTGCTTCTCCCTACCTCTCTTCCTCTCATCCTTGGATGTTGAGGGTTGAGTTTCGGTGGGAGTCGCCTTTTTCTTTTGCCGTAGAAAGTTCTTCCTCTGGCTATGCGTCATGTTCTTCCAGACTTCGTCTGGAAGTTTGTTTATATTGATCTCAGAGGTGGTTGCCAGCTGCTGTGCAGGTGGTTCCCTTTCCTCTGCGAGGTCTGAGACCTCTTGTTCTAGGTTAGCCATCAGTTCAGAGACCGATTGGCTAATTACTGACGAGTCAGTCGTATTTGACTCCATGGAGTCCTCATTTATTTTAAAATTTGTATAATTTGGGTTCATTTTGTTCCCACGAGTAGCAAAGGTAATAAAAGGTCACCTATAGCAGAGCCTTGTTACTATAGGAAGGCATTTATTGAAACCGGAGGTCGCCCAGGTGTCCGGAGTTCGCATAGTAGGACTGAATCACCCTCAGCCATTCATCCAATAGCCTATGCAGTTCCGCCTGGATTGGGGGATGTTTATCGACTTCCCAGTCTAGTTCCGATGGGTTTCGTCAGTGAGGAGGAACTCCCCACTGTGCAGGGGTACCACGTGCAGGACGAGGCTCTTCACCTCGCATGGGTTCTGGTACTAATAAAAATTTCTCAGAAGCCAAGACCAATCGGACTGAGAGATGCCTATCTCCCTGGGTGCTTTGTAGCTACCCTTCACCCCCTGCCAACATAATACTTTTCTTATTCTTCCCCGTAGCAATTAAAATGGCAGTCGCTTTCCTTAAGTAGGATCTCAACGATACTATATTATACAGTAGCTTAAGAAATTTTTTCTTCATTGTTCAGAAGCTCAGAAAAAAAAGAGGTGTTGTTATATCATGGACGGTGTTGTCCGTGAATACATTTACATAATGGGTATTATTTTTTATATAAAACATTTTATTTATGTATTCAGGAATAAATCAAGGATACATATAGGTAATTACAGTGTTACAATGCAACTTTATTATATATAAGTCTCTTTGACTCGGTCGTATGGTGTTTTATTGTTGCCATTCGATCGCTCTTGAGATGTCCTTTCCGACCGTCTACAATCTCTGTATTTGGATTTGGCCTTTCGAGGTAATGAGTAATTCTGGTTATCATTTCATCAAAAAATCAAAGTTTCATCCTACTTTTCGAAGTATAGATGTATAGATGATATTTTTATAATTTATTTATTTTATTTTATAGTTAGATGTTATAATTTTTTAAATATTTTATTTGAAAAGAAAAGATATGACCAGGACCGGAACTCGAACCCGGATCTCCTACCCGGTGCTTAGCCACCTCAGGCTGAGTGGTGGTTCATTTCTAAATGAAATGATTCCTGTAGTATACACATTTCCTTAATTACATTCTCTTTTCCACACTAAAGGCCATGATAACTTGTATTTTTGGAAACTGTCAAAAGGGAAAAGAATGAAAAGTTAAAACTTGATTGGATACTAGCGATTATACCACCGTATATTAAATATGAATTAAAAGTGACAAAATGTCCCTTCTCATTTGTTTGCTAATTTGCATAGATTTCAATATATTCATGCTCGAATTTAGTCAACAAATATTTTATCCTCAGGGTATTTTAATTTTTTAGACAAGCCGTCTTTAACCCTTTGTTTGTTACGAAATACACAGTTATAGAACATTAAATTCCTTTCAAGAACGTTTAATACCTTACGGTTTCATCTTCGACTAATTAAAAGTAAGAAATTTTAGTACATTTAAATTCTGAAATTATGTAGATAAACGTATTTTTAAGAATTAGTTATTAGACAGCGTACTCTGCATATAATCCAAACATACCTACTATGATATGTGACCTGTTATTATCGAATGTGGTCTAAGTCCATTTATATCTTTAAAAAATTATTGTTCTTTTAAATAGTAAATAATTTAATAATAAAATGTAATACATTTGGTACATGCACGATTTTAATAAGTGTCAAAAACATAAGTTTTGCCCATATTTTTAAATTAATTCCAATGCAAACCCTGAAGTACCATCGTAAATGAAAGAATGGGCTTAAACCACTTTCAAGAATAAGATTAAGAACAGCTCATACTCATAATGCAATTAATAATTAATTTAATTTTTAAACTATTTTATAATTTATATTATATAAGAATTTAAAATAAATAATTTTTCCCTTCTATTCTTTTCTGATGCTCTATCAGAAAGATCTACTGGGCATACCAGCCTCAACCAATACATGATTTTATTGTCTGCCTTTTACTATTGTTATTTTTTCTTTGTTTATACATCATTTAAGAATTTTATCCTTCATTTTTCATATGTTTTTAGGGGGAAATTATCTATTTTCTACTCATATTTTTGTCTTCTTCAATATATATATATATATAATTGCTTTTACGAAGCTTGAAGTTTTATATTTGTTTTCCCGCTCCTAATTGTAATCATTCGACAAGCAATCAGTTTTGTACTGTAAACACTATAGCTTTGTGATGTAAATCATTTTAAAACTAGTTAAAGCTGTGTAAGTATGCCAAAAAGAAATTAACGTCCAGTATTGTAATTATTATCTTTGAAAAAAACCAGCTTCCAGTCAATTCATTTATTCTTTCAAACAATGACGTTTCGATGCTTAGATGTCATTTTCAAAATTTAAAAAAACATCAACATCCTAATATAACTTTAAAAAGTTAAAAGTCAAAACTCTGCAAAAAAAACAATAACCATAAATCAGTCACACAATCCAAAAACAAAACAAAAAATCTTGTCCTAAACAGTTAGCAAAAACTAAGCATAGATACCTCATAAAAAATGCATAGTAATAATTTAATTTTTTTTTTCATTTTCTTGGGGATCAACTATCCTCCATGGTCAATAGTCTACAAATGGCTTAAACTTTGATCTGTAAGATAAAGTGAGTTTTATATGATTATGATATTCATATTTTACTTATATTTTAATTCTTTATGTATTAAATTATTTTAAAAAAATATTAAAAAACAACAAAAATTAAAGTAAATAATTCTTAAATTATTTTATTTTTTATTTAATCAGTTTATTTTTCTCTTTATATTTTGATCCACACCTGTCAAATACAAGTAATTGACAATCAGCAGATTGGCTTACTGAAAAATAATACAAAATGACATGGAAGGCATGACGAAGAACAGTACCCAGCGGTACCTCTCCATTGGCTTGCTTTAATTATTTAATCATAATATTTACCAAATATTATATGGAAACAGTCAAGATATGAGAAGACTATTGGTAGGTTATTGGATCAGGTTATAAGTACTCTTTACTGGCCTTGCTTTCAAGTTAAACTCTTCTGTGTATTATTGCTTTTTAATTTTAAAACTACGGATGAATACAGTTTGCTTATTTCTTCAGCTTCTTTTCTGTCATTTACTATGTTATCTATGTTATCATTTATGTACAGTGGCTCTAAATATTTTCTCTTAACTGTGTTTTTTCCCTATGCAAGATTTTTGGTTTATTAAAATTAAAGGTATGTAATTCCTTTTTACAGTGGGTTGACACTGCCGTATCAGTTTTAGAAGTGGGTTTTAGATTATTTTTGTGGTGGTAAAATCTGTTTTTTAGATGAGTACTAGTATGTCCAATATAATGTTTGTTGCAGTTATTACAACTGAGGTCATATACTACGTTTTTGTTACCCAATAGGGTTATTTTATCTTTTTGACTTTTTATTATATTTTTGATTGGATATCTAGTTTTATAAGCTAATTTTATTTCCGAAATATCATAATTTTTAAAAGATGGACCAATCCTTTGTGATAAGTTTTTAATAGGTTAGGCTATTATAATTTATTTTATTCTGTTCTAAACCTGAAAAAATTTGTTCTATTAAATTTTGAGCTGTGGTACTATTCATTAATGGATCTGCATTATCAATTTCTTTTTGAAAATATTTTGTAATTCTAGTCTGAGCAGGTTTTATATTTTGGGTGTTTCTATTATTGATTGTTTGTTTTGAAGTATTGGATGAATTGTGGAACGTTTTATTAGTAAAAGATGTATTAAAATTTTTTGGTAAATTATTATCTTTTGTATTAGTAATTAAATTAATTTGCTTATGCCAAAATTTGTTGATTAGTTTTATTGGGAAAGCGTTCTTTAAGAGAATTTCAAAAATTGTATTCTTAGTTTCTTTTAAGTGCGTTAAGTCTGTCAATTTTATGGACCTGTTTATTATGTTTTGGGCTATGTTATTAATTTGATATTTTGGGTGATTTGAATAATAGTTTAATAATCTGTTTGAAGTAAATTCTTTTTTAAACCATTTTGTTGAAATGGTGTTGTTAATTGGGTTCCTGATAATAGTTATATCTAAATAATTTAAGGAAAGATCTTTTTCTAATTCCTTGGTAAATTTAATATTTTTATTTTGTTCATTCATTGCTTTTTCAAGTTGTTCTAAATTGTTTCTGTCAGTTATAACCAATAAGTCATCTAGATATTTAGAAAGAAATACGGGTGGATTATCAATTTTTTGTAGAGCTTCTTTAATAATAAAGTTAGGTGTTATGCCTGATAAATTTACCGATAATTTTACCGCTACCCCCATTGGCAAGCCAGCTGTTTGTTCTATTGAATTTTTTATGTCATAATCATTATTATTATTAAATCGGTCTAAAGTTTTATTGAGGTAAAAAGCTAAATCGTCAATAGGGTTTTGGTTCCATCTACTATTGGTCTACATGGATTATCTTTTTTATGTACATACTTTTAGGAGGTCATGTTCTCTTGGTGTGTTATAATAATTGTTTATTTACTATTTGATAATTAAAATATTATTCTTGGCTTTCAATAATCTATCGACTTTCGAACTCTGAAGCTTTCCTATATCCATAAGCTATATTTCATATGAAAATGATCAAATTTCAACATCTCTTATATTATGTACGGAATTCCATTACTTTTTACATCATTATCAATATAATACGCAGTAAATGCAAGTCGTTTTTTATCTGATCTGTTCACAATAGAACATTAGGTATAGGAGTTAATCAGTTTTAGAAAAAATAGATGATTTTAGGTAAATATTAAAATATATAAAAATAAATATATAGTTAGAAACTACTCGTATATACAAATGTCTGAATTGATATTTAATCTTACGGAACTGATAGCAGACCGTAATAGGTACAAAAAATTTTCATGGGATCTGAAACCTTATTCAGATCTGATTCATTGGAAAATGCTAGAAAGGAATAAATATTTTTTATTGAGCTCCTTACTATTATTGATTTGCCATCATGATTGTCTTTAGACATCTCTATAATTTTTCTTCTCATTATATTTGTATCTACACTTGTCAAATACGAAAAGTTGACAATTAGCAAATTGGCTGACAGTAGAATGAAACATAATAACATGAGAGGCACGAAGAAGAACAGTACCCAGCGGCACCTAAACCATAGTTAATTTTAAAAACTCTGAGCTATATTTTTATCCAGTTTTAATCATTAAACCATTATTGCAGCCACTATTATTCTTCTAAAGACCAAAGAAATACGTGACAGCTGTTGAATGAATGCGTGGTTCTGTTTGTTTGTTAATTTAATTAACGTCACTTTATCCTGATATGAGTAACGAAGCAATGCTACCGTGGAAGTCCTAATTTTTGTTCATCCAGGTATAATTAGGATATGGATCATTAAGTAGTAACTAATACCGCACGGGCTCTGTCATTGTATGTCCCTCTAAAAGACAGAATAATCAAGGATTATTTTCTTTTTTAAAAATCCTAAGACCACCTACCAAGTTACAAACATGTGATCTTGGGCATGGAAAGTTGTTATGCTAACCACTAATCTACAGGTGACCCCTATGTGTGGTCTTAAAACCTTCATTAAATTTAAAGTGTTTTAGCCCTGTGATGAAATTCTATTTAAAGTGTAAATTTAGCGTTTACCATGAGATCATATCTCACCCGCGTTATGAATAATTAATTAACTGGGTGAATGGACCCACTTAAAAGATTAGTGGTCGTGGGGACAGAGTAATGAAGATAATAGCTGCTAGGAAAATGGTCTTATAAAAATTTATAGCTCTTGCCATCATCTTCTCAACTTTACCCATGATGAAAAACTGTAAAACGAAGAGAAACTGTTCATAAAAAAATATGTGATTTTTTATAGTTATGCACTATTTTTTTTTTCTCGAATGTTTGTCAAACCGGGATTCGGTAAAACTTTTTTTGTAGGTATTAGACGAATTTATAGAACTTTTTTAGACTTAGTGATTCATTCATTATTATAGAAATTCCCTCTCAACTTTTCCGTTTAATAGTGCATTTTTATTCCAAAAACTAAAGGACGAGCTTCTTAAGATTTGAATTATAAAATTCAAGCAAAACTTTCGTTTTCGATTAATTTGTGTATTCTCTCAAAATTATAAAAATATAGGGAGTGGGGTACCTGGGCGAGTAGAGCGCTGAGCTGCTACGCCGAAGGTCCCACGTTCAAATCTGTCTATGGCTGATAAATTATTTATTCTGTTAAAAGCCGTTTTGGATCCTGTGGTTGGACCCAGCTTCAGTAAAGGGGAAAGCCTTAATTTGGGGGTAATCCTGGCTAATTGAGCGTGTTCTCAGACAAATCATCTCTCTACACAACCGTTGTCCTTGAAACAGTAGAATCTCTACCATGTACTGAACTCACGACTCCTTATGGATTACAGTGATACAGATGTGTGTTTAATTATTATTATCTGAAGACCCAATCGAAGCATCAATCTAATCCTGGAATAGACGGTGGTGTTTCTGTCATTGTCAATCTCAACGTCACATTAGTACAACATTGTGTTATTAAACTTTTCTGTAATCACGCATATTTACTTCTATTGATATTAAATTAATTTCATGTAGTCCAACTTGTTATTTATTGTTATATAAGTTGTTAAAACTTGAAAACGTATATCATATGACTTCCTTATGTCATATTATATTATATATATTATATATTAAGCTTATTCTTGTTCAAACGACGATGTAGTTTTTTTAGTATTGTATATGTTGAATTGCGTCCCATCTTTCAAATATACTTGAAACCAGATGTGAATAATAATTAAATTAATGAACGAATAACAATAACTGGGATTATTTTAATTGAAAAATAGCAATAGATCTACCATTAAGTGTAGATAACTTCACTTAAGTTTTTATTATTAAAAATGATTAAATTATACTATAGTTAATGGAGTAGGTTAGAAAAGTGTACAGAGTGCTGACTTGCTATCTTCATGGTCCAGGGATTCGAATCTACTTTGGCAAATAAATTGCTTTATAAATCCACTCTCCTGGGGCTCACCCAGCCTATATAAAGTGGGTACTCTTAAAAGGGAGAGAACTTGGCGGAAGAGCGTGAATAATAATTTCTCGGACAAATCGCCTTCTTGCATACAAGCTTCTTAAGATCGTGATTTCTAAATTTCTAATACATTTACATTTAATTTTGTTTCCTATTAAACCATGTATTTTAGTTTTGCAAACTACATTTTTTTGCAAAATATACGAAACTCTCCAGTAGATCCTGGCAGTGCTCATACAGTTGTCCCAAAGATGTATAATTGCATGCCTTAGTACTTGACACGAGACACTACCGAATTTTCTAATACTAAAAATCGCTAATCTTTATGACCCTGGTAAGGATAATGAGATAAACTTATTAAATCATTGTATTACTATCTTTCCTTGAGAATCGTCTTAAGCTTCAATTTAATTTTATGGCGATGTGACCGGAAATGTAGTTCAAATATTCCGTTACATAAATACATATATACGATATAAACGTGGTTGATGAAGAAAGGATAAACTTTAAACATTTAAATTTAAAAAAAATATATTTCTAAAACTGAGCGGAGTGGTTCAGTGGAGTGGTTATAGAGAGAGCTATGAGTTGCCATACCGAAAGTCCTGAGTGCAAATCCCGCTCGCTGGCAGACTTTTATTTAATCTGTTTTCGACTGGTAATAGATCATCTGGGATCTTGGACCCTCCTGGGACTCGCTCAGCCTCTATACAGTTGGTACCCAAAATAAGGAGGAAATTCTGGCGGTTGAGCCTGTTCTAGGACGTCACCTCCCTGCAAAACAAACAGCTTTCAAATAAACAGTACAGTTTCTACTGAACGCCAGATCCTTAATGGGTTGTAGTGGCACTTTTTTTTTTCATATGTTTCTAAAAGTTTTTTATCTATTCCAAATTTTTAATAATGCCTAAAAGTAAATAACTACAAAGCTAAAATATTTCACGTTAAGGAATTCAAATCCGTTGAATAAAGTTCACTGAGTGAAGATTAGCCAGCTCCTCAAGTTGGTTATTAAGTTGCATTCCTTCCACAGCAAACACGCAACCCAATCAACCCTCAATCAAACCCTTGATAAGGTGGCGGTTGTTCTGTCATTATTAATCTCAAACGTCACATTTTTACAACACTACGTTATTAATCTTTAATATACTCACGCATTTTTACTTGAAATTATATTAAATTAATTTCGATTTGTCCAACATACAACTTACAATAAGTTATAAGAACTTAAAAACGAATATCGTATTACTCTTCCTTATGTCATAATATTGGTGTTATAGTTCAAACAACGATGTAGTTTTCATTTGTGCACAAAATGCATGAAGAACGTCTCATCTTTCAAATATTCTTGAAACTAGTTTTGAATAATAGTTAAATAATTATTGAACACAAAACTATTGAACAATTATTGACATGTTATTATTGTAAGAAAAAAATAGCCCTAGATACCAGTGTAGAGATGGATCATCTGTGGTTTAGTGGTTACCATAACAACCTTCTGTTTGGAGAGTACATAAAATGGCAGTCCAGAGCGTGTGCGTCCTCTGAGATCCCTTTCCTAATAATACCTGTTTAGGCTAAATCCTGAATAGGCATCCTCTGACAGCTTAGCAGCATAAAGCGACGTTAAATAAATAAACAAGTATAGAAAAGTTCATATTACTAAATTTATACTATACTCATCTAAAAATGTATTTATTTTTTCTTTAAATGAAAAAATAAAGTATTGTATTTTACTAAAATGCAACAGTATGTTTAATATCAATAACGCCTTATCCCTTTTATCAGAATCAGTATTTTTAATAATAAAACACATGAAATATTGAACATGATGAGGCACCTTTTTATATTTAGCCCTGAGCTGGGCTCAGCTTATGGCGGCCCTGAAGCAGTGCTTTTTCCTCATTCTCCGAAGAAAAAAGAATCTGCCTGTAATACTCGTTTGTCAGTATTTTCCATTTTCGGTTTGTACAGGCTAATTAATTAGATTTTGTGTATGTCGTTTGAAAAATCTGGGTTCTGTTTTGTTTTTTCATTAATCGTCATATCTGAAAATGAGTTTTAACTCTGTGAAGACGCTCAAAGCTTTTGTATCTTTTGAGAAGCTTCTGTTGGGTAAGGATTAGAAATTACAGTGTCGTTTGAGTCTGAGTGATTTGCACCCTACTGGGTTTCCTTTCAGTTATCGAACTGAATTGAGTTTGGAGGCCACACAATTTAGTGAAGTAGAAATTAGGGTGGCTGTCAAGTTTTTTATAATTGTTAATTTATTAAATTATTTATTGAATCTTACTGTGCGCTAATGTGTTCAGGTAGATGGATTGTCGTGAATCTTGCTAAGTCTAGTTTCATTAATTTGTTGTGATTTCTCAAAGAAGACGTTCATTCGGTTGAGCATTATTTAATGCGGTGATATCAATCAAGTGATACCGCTAGTAATGGCGTAGGTAATCTTTAGTTGTCATATTTAAACCTTAATCCTTTAACGAAACAGGAATTTAAAATAGTGGCCTTCACTGTTTGAATTTTCTAGTTTTTTCCGACTAATCTGTCAGTTATCGTTAGCTAATTGAAGTAATTCATTTCAAATATCAACATAGAATCTTTACATACTAATGTAAGTTTCTTTATTCTTCTGGGAAAGAAATCAATGTAACTGAATACTCACAGTATATGTGCCTTATAAATTCTTTAGCATAGACGTTATACATATTTCAACATTGAACAGTCACTGTAAGAGATTTAATTTTGGATATGAAGGCCTGTCTTTCTGAAAACTTAAGGTGTAGTGCTGAAGAAGACTAGAGTTCACAGGAGAATTTACAGATGGATTTGAAAATCTGCTACTAGATTTTTGTAGAATATCTTAATTTGCCTTCTGTTTTCTTTTATTTACTTAGTCAAACTATCCATCGTTCTTGGATGGACTAAATTTATATTTCTGTCTTGCGCTATCAAATAATTATTTATTAGCAGACGAGTGTTTTGTTCCAGTTAATTTTTTTTCAGGATATTTCGCCTATAGGACTACAAATTTCATTAACTTCTCAGTTAATAATAAAATGGGATGTATGAGCATAATGGCGAACTTATTTATAATTACGAGTGTACCATAATAAAAAAAACACTGGGTCATGCGGTCAAGGATTAGTTATAATTGAATTTTATTTTATTTTACCTTATTTAATAATTATCCCGATAAATAAATAAAAACAAAACAATCAGTTGTCTGTTTTGTTAAACTCGTTTACTACTTCTAGTATTTACCTTACATTTCAAAAATACAAACACGACAAACGACGGTAACCTAAAGCTTGTTGAGATCTGATCTTTTTAATCACCTCCTAATTGATTCCAACAGGAAACTGCCTTCAATCAATAACGGACGGTGATTAGCGTGTGTTAGTGTTGATTACGCTTTGTTTGTTATTTAGCAACTCATAATGAAGCAATCTCCTCTGTCGCTAAAAACAGATAAGCTGTTAAATCTGTAAATATTTTAAGCCGTGCTGGGCGATGTACTCGAGTTAGCCCTTAGCGTTGACAAGATTATAAATCCCTTTTTATATGGTCGTACACTGTACAGAATAGTTAGCAATATTTAGAATTATTTGTCATTTTATAAACATTTATAATAAAATAATTCTGCCTGTACAAGTTGGTAAAGACAAGGGCCTTAAAAAAATAAAATTGGTACATGTCCTGTTCGGCTTTTGAAGATTGGAATTTACTATATGGTGCGTATTATAAATTATCCATTCTACTCTGAATGGTAACCTACATGATACTCCATTCCCCTCATGACCTTCTGGGAACTTCTCTAAATTAAAGATATCGGAACTAAAAACATATTACTACCATAAAAAAGGGAGGGCTCCGTCTTTCGCCAACGATTTTAAATAAACTTATATCGTGATTCTATTACAAAATTATGCAGTTAGTGTCCCAGCTTTCTTACTTTGAAAGCTAAAAACTTAGTTTAAATAAATTAAAAAAAAAAAATTAGATGACGAACGAATAAAATCACTTTATCGTAAAAAAAGTATGGTGACTCATGCTAATTAAGGGGTTAGGAGCCCGGAAGTCATCAACTCAATCTTATGATCTTATCAATTACAACTTTTAATATATAATATAAGTGTACGAGTACTTATAAAAAGACAAAGCTAATAAAAACTTATTTTCTGGATAACCCTTTTCTATGCTTGTAACCTATGGGGTATAAAGCACATTCCCTCGAAGACTTGAGGTACATATTGACCACAAGAGCCCCACGGATGCCGCTCAAGTGACGGGGTAAGCGAGAGAGGGTAAGGGGATTGTCGGGGCGGCCACTGCGGGAGTTGGATTGCTCTCCTCTTTGATCTCCGCTGCTTTGAGAGGAACCCCTCTTTCCTCCCAGACTGATTGGATCTGCTACCATAGGCTGTCCTGTAACATCCCCCTTATTCCCTTATCGATCGTTAGTTTTATATAGGGGGTACTTTTCTATTCATGTGGAAGTGTATCTCGTTCAGCATCTCCCATGCGAATAGAAAAAAAAAAAATCAGGTTGTTGCAAAAGTCCTTGTGGATGGATGGATATATATATATAATTTATTTTTTATTCATTATTCTTTGGATGGTGATTATTTTTATGTATTTTTATTTTGAAGAGAAAAGATTTGTCCTGGCCAGGGATTCGAACCCGACACTTCCTCATCTCTAGCGCTGTGCTTTAATCAACTGAGCTACCAGGCTCATAACCTGGCCAGACAAATCCATTCTCTTCACTGATCAATCACTAAAGTCAACGAGATCCTAATTTAATTTAAGTTAAGATAGGACATATACCTGTAAAATTTCTGGTGGATACGGGGAGTACCAATTCATTGATTAGTCGACAAGAGGCGATTAAAATGGGTATTTGGGAAAGGAAACAACAGTGCAGTTGCACAATAACCACGGTGAGCGGGTCATGTAAAACGTTGGGGGAAGTATTGGTTGATTTGAATGAGTTGGCAGGGGCGAGAACAGAAATTAAAATACACGTTGTCGATAAATTAATGCCAGGATACGACCTTATTGTAGGGTGCGGCGTTTTACGAGAGGCGGGTTTAATGATGAGCGTGAATCGAGAGACCTGGCGATACCAGATAGGAGACCTTAAGTACAAACCCCTTTCAGTTAACCGATCAAAAATGGAAATAGGGGCCGCGGAGTATTGTACAAACGGAATAGAGCGGGTACTCCAGAAGAATTCAGACTTGTTTTATAGAGAGGGAGAATTCTTGCCAACTACAGTAAAACAGACAGAATAGCTCTGAAACAGGAAACCCCGGTGCATGTCAAGAATAGGACTTACCCTCAGGCATTGCGAGACATAATATGTGAGCAATTGGGGGCCCTTTTTCGCCAATTGATTATTCGACCCAGCAGCTCTCCTTTAGTAGTCCTTTGTGGGTGGTGGAAAAGAAAGGCGGGTCTTCGAAACAATATCGGGTCGTCGTTGATTTGACTACCGGCCTGTTAGCTTGCTTCCGCACATAGGTAAAGCTTTTGAGATAATAATCCTTAATTATCTCAAAACCTACTGCTCAGAAACAGCGTTAATCCCATCGGAACAGACCGGATTCCAGGTCGGACTTTGCCCGGGCCACCAATTGGCCAAGCTACATGCGGTAGTAAGCAAGAACACAGTTTAGAAAGAGGCAGCCGCTTTCCATCCATAGACTGCACGGAGGCGTTTGACTCAGTGTCCATGTATGTAAGACACTGCAGGACGGCAAGTTTCCCGAGCAGCTCTATACTATCATAAGTTCCTTTCTAACACAACGTTCAATAAAGGCACAAGTCGGCGAATCGCTGTCCAGCCCCTTTCCACTTACGTTTGGTGTACCTCAAGGGTCTGTGCTATCACCGATACTATTCTAAGTTTATACGGCGAAAATCGTTGGTACCAAATACAAAAATCTGCTGTGCCGGCGTATGCCGATGACATTGCCATCTACAGTAGCTCATTGAATGCATAGAGAGCTCTACGGCAGGCGAAGGCGGCCTGTGAAATTATAACTAATAAATTGGATGGACATTACAGTTAACCATAAAAAAAACGACTATGTTATTTTAAGAGGAATAAGCGCGCTATACCTAAACGTATAGAGTAGCGGGCACAGGAAACAAACCTGCCAATAGGATAACTTATCTCTCTGTCACCCTCGACCGACACTTAACGTTATCCCAACAGTGTACTAAAAAGATAATTCTGTTAGAACCAAATCTTACACTTAATCACCTTATAACCTCACTCCTTATAACCACACTCCACCTCAAATTAATGATCTACAAGGCAGATATTCAATACTACAAGGCAGGAGGAAGTTATTTGACCAGCACTCCTTTATGGGTTGCCTATGTTAAGTAATATTTCGCCTATAACTTCAAAAAGCAACATCAAAACGACGAAATCGAACATAATACACAAGACCCTCGGACTTCCGACGGTAACTGGCTTCATCACACGGAGGCATATCAAATTCTTTGATAGCTTTCAACACTGCACGAACCTACTATTCAACAAACTTACACCGACAAGCCGACTCCAGCGCTGGCAAACACATGTACAGACACTCAACATGGACTGAGTAAATTACTAACTCCAATCAGAAAGAACTAATGAGCCCCATCACTAGCCCCCATTCCTATCATCTACTTAATGAAGAAAATCCTATTCACATTTTCACATTTCCCCTCTTAAAATGCACCTGGTGCAGGAAAAGAGATTCTTTCTATCCTTACTATTTTATTTTCAGCACAATTATAAAAGCCAATGGGGCTAGGAAAAAAAATATAAATAAAAAAATAAATAAATAATAAATCTTTCAACATTGAAATGTAGGTGTAATCTGTTAACACCAAGTTTCCGTCACCCGTCAATCACACTACATCAAAGTTAAAAAGCAACAGATTTAACAATGGAAGTCATATTAGGTCATCGGTTTTTCTATTAACGCTTTATGAGTAGATCATCGGTTTTCCATGTGAAGAATTAAGGCAATTTATATAGGGCCCCGTGAGGGTGTGTATACTGCGAACGTTGGGGTTGATGGAAGCCTGAAATTTATAGCTATTGCTTTCAGGGCTTAAATTATTAGGCATTCTTACAGGTTAGATTTTCCTAAATATTTTTATACACTGTTGTCCAATACGAAAAAATAGCCGCTATGAGATTGTTTATTTGTAACATTAAATCAAAATTACATGAGAGGCATGAAGAACAGTACCCAGCAATGCTTCTCCCGTCACGTAATTTTAGTTCTCATGGCAGCTGGCCTCACATCCACGTTTTTTTTAGTATCCTTGTGTGTTCAAGTATCAGGATCGTGTTGATTCGCTCCAGCAATGAGTTGGTTTTCCATTTATTTTTTATGAACACTTTTGTAATAAGTACGTATGTATTCATCGACCGTTGATATTATTATTTTCTTTTAATGGAGTGGTTTTAATGTTCTGCAATTTTTCTGGATGAAATTAAGTTAAATCAGAAGCCCTTCACGTTTCATATATAAATGCAAATCTCAATATCGCCTCCATCGTATATTGCAATGAATTACATTATTTTGATCCAGTTGAATGAAACTTAACTTCTGTTTCCATGTATAAAGCTTGATTTTACTTTATTATATTACTATATCTGGACTTCATTTAGATATCCTAACTTATGAAAGCTAGGCATATAAACCTTACCCGACTTACTATGAAAAAGAGTTAAAGCCAGTAAGTGAACTTGTTTGATGAAATAGTATTTGCTGTGACTCAATGTTAAAGTTTAGCTTATAGTAGTTCTCAAAGCAACTCACTAAATAGCGTCAATCGATTAGCCTTATTAGCCTTATCCTTAACTTTCTGAAACAGTTATTTTAAACTTTCAATTATTCCCAAATCTCCTCGATCAAAATTAAACATATCGTTTCTATTTCGCTTTATGCATGGCTGTAATAAATAATCGAATAATAAATCTATAATTACCACCACGGAGAGGTGGAAGACCCGGGTTCGAGTCCCGGTCCTGGTCATATCTTTTCTTTTCAAATAAAATATTTAAAAAATTATATCATATAACAATAAAATAAATTATAATAATATTTAATGACTTAAGTCAACAAGATCCAAAAATAAAAGTAATGTTCAATTAACATTATACCCGTGTATACATCGCAAATTGCGAGAACACGGATATATAGGATCAGTGGAAAGAAGGGAAATGACTGACCGAGAAGCGAACCAGGATGGCTGAGATGGTTGAGGCACCACCACGGAGAGGTGGGGGACCCGGGTTCGAGTCCCCGGTCCTGGACATATCTTTTCTTCAAATAAAATATTTAAAAAATTATATCATATACCAATAAAATAAATTATTGTATTTACCATACCCATAACGAATGAGTTAGAGACCTCGAGGATATTTATCGCATTCCACTGATACTTCTGTGATATTAAAAAGTTTTTATTAGTTATTCCTTCGATAATTAGATACCTCATTACTATTTATTTTTATGAAGAACAGTGTCATCACACACACAAAAAAAAGGCGAGTATATTGTACAACACGATTCCGCATGATCGCACTTTTCTGATATGGAAGATGAATGTGGTTTTCAAGTTGATTAAACAAAAAATATGAGTTGAAAAAAGAGAATAAAGCATTGTGAACTTTGTCTAAAAAATAAAATAAAATCATGGGCGACCTGCAGATATTAAATCAATTAAGACGGGTTTGGCTAAACTCAAAATTTTGGTCCTGACGTTCATAATGTCCTTGTTTGAGAAGGAATTTTTCCTTGTTTGATAAGTGTTTATAATTATATTAGTGTGTGTGTGTGTTTCCATGGATTGTTTTCCTACATATTTATCTTGAACACGTTTGTAGTACATGTTGGTATGTTTTCGTTAAACATTCTTATTGATTTTTCATTTAATTGAGCTATTTTAGCCTTCTACAATTCTTCTGAATGGATGGCCTTCAGGTGTAGAATGCAAATCATATTTATTTATCTGATAATCACCTCAATTCTACAGGTAGTGTGAATGGTGGTAATATTTATGAATCAAGACGAATTTATATCCCGACTTTCTAATTTTTTACTTTTTTTATCATAGAATCCCTCATATCACTACCATGGTGCCTAGTACTATTCTTCAATGTGTTCCATATAGAATTTCTCTAAAAATCTAGAATATTCCGTATTTTTTTTAACTTATCATTTTTTTCTCATTTAACTTCCTTGAATCCCCCTTTTGTACTCCTTGTTTCCTATCTTACTTTTATTCACTTACTCCTAATGACGAATTTTAAATGGACAAAAACTAACACAAACATTTAGTAATACTCAGCCAATTTAATATCAATTTTATTTTGAAGAAGACTCCTCTTTCGCCTGCACGTTTGTATATAACGGAACTTTTGAACTGAATTTTCGGCCAACTTCAAAACATCCGATGATATTGAAACTCACTTCTCAAGGACCAACGACAATTCAACAATGTAATAAGTTTGTCTCATTATCCAGACCAGGATCTTCAGGATTAGAGATTTTTGATATCTTAAGACGGTATTGTCTTGTATCAGGTTCTAAGGCATACATGGCTTAATCTTTTTGACTACCATATTTATATGGTATTATTATTTTATTATGTGACTTCTGGAGAATCAACTGGGGCAGTTTTGTATAATTTGTTGAAAACATATGATAGTTTAAAAAAACACGATTTTATAGCTAGCCGAACTAAAAAGTAGATAATAAATAAAAGTATACAAAAAAAAAACACGTTTTAATATTAACTATGCTTCCTTGTTCTTACCCTCCACCTTAGTTCTCTATTATTTTAAGCCCTTAAAATACTACTTAATCCGTATAAGACAACAGAGCACTTATGTCTTCCCTCAGTCGCTCTTTTAAATAGATATTGCTCCGTTTATTGATGCAGATTCTCTCTCTCTCTCTCTCTCTCTCTCTCTCTCTCTCTCTCTCTCTCTCTCTCTCTCTCTCTCTCTCTCTCTCTCTCTCTCTCTCTCTCTCTCTCTCTCTCTCTCTCTCTCTCTCTCTCTCTCTCTCTCTCTCTCTCTCTCTCTCTCTCTCTCTCTCTCTCTCTCACTCTATCTCTCTCTCTCTCTCTCTCTCTCTCTCACTCTCTCTCTCCTTTACGGCGAGGCTAAACCCGATGTAAGCGCTCTTCAAAGTACAAACTCCTTCAATAAGTTTCAAGTTTGTATAAGTTTACAACCCCAAAGCATTACACGCTTTCAGTGATACAGGAGTTAGCAACTTTTATGGAAATAGTTGCGGTTGTACCTTCTAGTTCAAGATTTAAACTATTATAGGATCCACAATTATATTTTACGAGAAACGTACTGATTTAAAAATTTTTAATCAGTGGTATTTTTATAACTTGTTTATTCATTGTTATAAACGATGATTTTTCGTATTATAGCGTACAAACTAAAACTAAACTTAAACTAAAGAAATTAAGTAAGTAATTAAGTTAATTTAATAAGAGCATATATCAGTATTAAGAATAATCCTACCTAAATTAAATAATCCTCAGTCTTAGAGTATCCCTCGTTGAGTGCAGTGCTTCAAGTGTTTCCTCTATAATTTTTCGTCTCAATTTCCTTTTATAAACTTATTAGTGAAAAAGTATCAATCCGTAGTTAATTTATTAATAGCAAGTAACGTGTTAAAGAATTATTAGTGACATTAAATTTCATAAACAATTAAGGAATTCAACAACATTGAAGTAGTGAGAGTTGTTACGGGTACTAATCCTACTAGTCTCCCAGTAAGTAAACAATCAGATTGGAATTATTCCCAGCCATTTCCTTTTAAATTTACTTGATTATATATATATATTTTTTTTTCATCTCTTCATTTTTTAAGATGGTTACTTGCAAAATTTGTAACAAATCAGTAGGCCGTGATGAGAAGGCAAGAGCAGCTTGCGTTACGTGCCTTCAGTCCTATCATATTAAGTGTGCGAAAATTGATTCTATGGACTCAGAAATTGCTAAATTATGGAAGTTCCCTGAGTGTTTATTAGCGACCAATACAATGCCGGTATCCGAACCTAATCTAATGTTGAATCTGCTAAGATCACTCACAGAGGAGTTCAAAGAGATGAAAGCTAAAATGAAATCCTTAGAAGAGCTGAAAGAGATAAAAGAAACAATGCAAAAACAGTCTGAGCTATCTTTTGAAAATAGTGACAGACTTCATAAAATTGAAAACCTGCTTGAAGAGCAGAACAAACAACTGGAAAGAGTAATGCTAGAGAACAAATTTTTAAAAGACAAAGTATCAGTACTAGAGGGTCGCCTTAACCACGCCGAGCAGTACCAATTAAAAAACACTATTGAAATTAGGGGCATCCCTGAAAAGCAAGGAGAGACCACTGAAGGTCTAATACTAAGCATCGGGGCAGCCCTGGGCGTTAAACTGTGCCCCGAAGATCTGGACCACGCCGTACGGCTCAGGGCAAGACAAGAAGGAACTCCTGGCCCCATCATCGCCAGATTCGTGCGACAAGCCCTAAGGGACGAATTGGTTCGTCAGAGGAAAATAAAAAGGGACTTTTCCACTCGACACCTAGGCTGGGGAGAGAATGAGGCGCACCGCGTCTAAGTCAGTGAAGCTATGACTCCTACCAACAAGCATCTTTACTGGCTAGCCAGGCAGAAACAGCTATCTGCAAAAACTAAGTATGTTTGGTTCAGTGGAGGCCGAGTCAGATGTAGACAGTCGGACGGTTACCCAGCAGTGACAATTAGCAAGCCTAGTGATCTGGACGTTTTCAGCTGAGTGTCGTCCAATAGTCACCTTAACTTTTCACTTTTATTTTTTTATATATATTTGTACTCTTTTATAGTTATTTTTCATTTCCTTTTTCATTCAGGTAGAGAAGAAGTGCTTCTATATTTGAAACTTATTTTTTATTTAAGCAGTTTCCTTTTTTTTTACAACAGTTATTTATTTTTACGAATTTCTTTAATTTCATTTTTCTCAGAAAAGACAATTTTCATATCACTCAAAACTATCTTCACATCATTCACTCATTATGATCATCGTTTAATTTATGCTTTGCCCGAAAAGTTTTCATTTTCTATCCCTCAATCCGTATTCCGTTTACCTGTCATTTCTCTCTCTCGTCCTTAGTTATGACTAATTTACTGAACTGTTGTCACATTAACGCACAATCCCTTATTGCACATATTGATGAGTTTCAGAAATATTTCCAAGATAACTTTTACCATGTCATAGCGGTCTCCGAAACTTGGCTCAAACCTATCATTCTTTCCTCTCAATTGTCCCTTCCTAACTATTCTCTTATACGTCATGACAGATCTGACCGCAGGGGAGGTGGAGTTGGTATATATATCCATGAAAGCCTTAAAGCTAAAATCCTTCTTCAATCTCCCGCTTCAACCTTTCCTCACCTAGAATATATATTTGTTGAAATCTCAACTTTCTCCTCTCCTCTTCTATATGCCGTAGTATACCGACCTCCTCATGTTCCATTCGACAACTACTTCGAATCCTCTCTTCTTCAACTAGTCTCTACCTACACCAATATAATTATATGTGGTGACTTCAATATTAATATGCTTTCGAATTCCAGCAATCAATCCTTTTTCTCAAATCTAATATTCTCTCTCAATCTTTACCTAGTTCCCTACTCTCCAACCCATCACACCCAATTTTCGGATACCTGGTTGGACCTGTTTATCTCTGATTCACCTCTTAAAATTCTTTCCTCGTCCCAACATCCTGTCCCGTTTCTTTCATCACACGATCTCATTCAAATTTCATATGACCTACCAGTCAAATCCTTTACTCCCAGAACGGTGTCCTATCGCAATTTGGATCTCCTTTCCTTCGAATCACTTCAATCCGATTTAAGTTCCATCAACTGGGACGTCATTTACTCCTATAGTTCCATCGATCAGATGGTTTCCACCTTGACTTCCAATCTGCAATCCATATTAGACATCCACGCTCCTTTAAAAACCCTTACCTTACGCCGTCCAACGGCACCTTGGCTAACGCCGGAAATTAAAGAAATGATGAAGAAAAGAGAAGCAGCAAGGAGAAAATTTCGTCGCACACGTCTATCAGTAGACTATGCAGGTTTCAAACTACTTCGCAATGAAACCCAATCTGCAATACGTCGTGCAAAATCAAACCACATCCAATTCATCCTCACCAATGCAACCGATCCCAAATCCAAATGGAAAATACTCCGACAATTATCGCCAACAGTATCCGGTAAACTCTGTTCCTCTTCAATCACGCCAGACAATCTCAATAACCACTTCGTACCCATCACATCTCCTAAATCCTCATCCGCTACCGACATTGATCATATAAACTTTAACCCGGATAACTTCTTTTTCTCCCATGTATCATATGACGAACTATTAAACGCCATTCTGAAATCGCGCACCAGTGACTATGGCCCCGACAATATTCCTTTAAAGCTACTAAAATCCTGCCTTCCTGTCATAATGCCCGTATTGCATCATATTTATAATTTCTCGTTACAAAACTCCATATTTCCCACGCCTTGGAAAACCGCATTAGTGCGCCCGCTAAATAAAGTTGAAAATCCCTCCTCTCCAAATGACTTCCGCCCTATCTCCTTGCTATATGCTTCGTTCGATTCATCTTTGGGATCCCTAGAGATGCTTCGGTGACCCGATATTACGAAGAATTGAAATGGCTCTACCCTTCTTACCGCCGTAAGTACGTCCTAGCATCTTTCCTTTACCAAGTTATCCAATCCCGTCGACCATCTTACATTTTCGATCTCCTTCAATTCAAAACCACAGTCCTCTCCCGCAACACCCGTTCTCGGCTCTCTGATCTATATACAGCATCCCACCGAACTGCAGCTTTTGACAGAGCTTTCCTGATCCGATCCTCCTCCCTTTGGAACTCTATACCTTCTTCCATTCGTCGTTCCAATATTCTTCCAACCTTCAAATCCCGTATATTCCAGCACCTATTATCCCTACAATTCCCAAAAAATCGAAAATAGTAGGGGATCAGTACCGACTTAATTGCTCTCTATATTCAATGAAGAATGATGTTTTTTGATGTACATTTGTGTGTGTTATTTTGTATTCATATATTTGAGTGTGTGGAATTTAAACCATGTACATATGTATTATTAATGTCATATAGATAGATATTAAAAAGGACAAAAAGGGATGAAAGGTAAATCTCGGATAATATTGTTTAATCTTTCTTTTTTGTTTTTTTTCTTGGCATAAATTTGATATATGTGACCATAAATTTGTTTCTCTTATATAATTATTGTAAACTTATTTTAATTTTTTTTCTTTCTTTTCTTCTAATATGTTTTTGAAATACTGTTATTGTAGGTAATTCACATTTTTTATTTGTTCATTTTTTTATTCGTTCTCACTAATTAAATTAATTGTAATAATTAATTAAAAGTAATTATTTAACACTCTAAGATTTAATAGCTTACAATGCCTGTATTGTTATTCTATAGGGACTCGTCCCAGAATAAATAAAGACATTATTATTATTATTATTATTATTAAATTTTGCAGTTTTGATCATACTCCATTTTTTGGATGGTTCGGTTTCTCGATCAATATGTTAGAAATTATTTGAAAACTTAAAGCAGGGCTTCTACAGCTCAGTAAACTTACAAATATTCTTTACTAGCTTATGCCCGCGGCTCAGATCTCGCGTGGAATTTGGTCTACCACAGAAAGATTCGTGAAAGATTATTTAAATAAATAATTTAATTATTTTTTTGAAATATAAGTTACTCGTACATCCAAAATTTCAGATGTCTAACTTCAAAACTGACGGATTCTATACAACCTTTGAACCCCTGTTATATTAAAGGACAAACCCTTGGGGTGGAATTATCCAAATTTCTTTCTTAAACTATACAATGAACATATCTACAAATTTCAAGATGCTAAGTTCATGATTTGCCATTAATTATGTGCCCTCACATAAATCTGCCCTTGCTGTAGCCTATGATGTATAACCTTTTTTACTCAATAAGTTTCCTCCAAATCCGTTCAGTAGTTTTTGCGTGAATGAGTAACAAACATTCGCATTTATAATATTAGTAGGATATCAAAACAATAGTTTCACTCATGTTCTTTCTGTTATTTTAACCACTATAATCATCTGATTTGCCTTTAATTATGTACTATAATGGAATCTCCACAGTACCTAAAAAACTGTGGGGGCACGTGCACCCGTTCTTGCTATAGCCTATGTGTTATTCTGATATATAAACTATATTACTGTAAGGTTTCATCCAAATCCCTATTGAACGGATTTGAATGAATGATTCAATCAAGAAGATTGAAAAAGAAAAGTAATGTTTAATTAACATCCTCCCCGTGTATACATCGCAAATTGCGAGAACACGGAGATATAGGATCATTGAAAAGAAGGGATATGTCCGACCGAGAAGCGAACCAGGATGGCTGCTAAGTACCACGACGAATACGTGGGAGACCTGTGTTCGAGTCCCGGTCCTGGTCATATCTTTTCTTTTCAAATAAATATTTAAAAATATTAAAAAAAGTATAACATCTAACAATAAAATAAAAAGATAAAAAAATAATATTTTCTTCTTCTTTTTCTACCTGGAACATGAGAGGAAAAAAAAATATCAAACTCACTGCATCTGAAAATGGTGTTAGTTTAAGAGAGAATTTATATACATATATCTTATCAAAACTAACCGTTTTGGCGCGGAACTCAAACAGAAAATTTTCGAAGTCAAAAATTTCATGTTTAATAAAATGTTTTTCCATTAAAATTAACCTGGTTATACCACTCGCGACTAACCAATTAAGAAACACTACCAACTTGAAAAAAAAAATTTCCTTCTGCAACTTTTCATACTTCACAATTCCTGGTGCTAAGATAAATATCCTCGCTGTCAAAGCAATACCACCTATATACACTTTGGACGATTTTACAGAAGAGAAAAAAACCCGCACCGATTGTAGACTTGGCTATTTTTTTCAGAACTATTGAAGAGAAGTATAAATAAATCATACTCTCCTATGTTGCTGACCTTAATAAGTGCCTTCCTTAGTGTGTAATTCAACCTGTAGAATGCGTTACCGTTACTAACTCATTTTCATAAAAAAATGTAGATAGGCAGTATTGTTTTGACAGCGACGATATTTCATATTTTAAAGATTATAATAACTTATGCTGCCATTGCGGGATTAGATTGCTACATCATGAGCCATCTAGAACTTAAATATTAAATAAAACTTTACGGTGAAACAATATTAAGTATTCAACCTGGCAACGCCTACTCATTCGATGCTTATCAGCATTCTAATATCATAATAAAAATTAAGTAAATATTTAATGAATACATAACATTATTTAACCATATATTGAGAAACTCATACAATTTAATATTGGTACGACATTTTTATTCATGTATATTTCGCATAAAACTTTATTTAATCAAAAGTGACATTTATGAAGTTGTAATAATTTTTTTTCCAGATTTGAGATTGGCCAATACGTGACAATACATGGTGACGTAATCAGTCACGTAAATATTAGCCACGTGACGGTGGAAGACGGAGGCGAGTACACCTGTACGGCCGAGAACAGAGCTGGCAAGGCTGCACATTCTGCGAGACTCAACATTTATGGTAATTAATAATTTATTTGGTCATTAATGAAGTATATTTTTAATTTTGTAATGGAAATAATGTCCTCAAACCATCCCATGAAATACTTTGGTTTAAATCTTAGATGCTTCTTTGAATTTCAAAAGCACCTAAAAAATAATGCCTTTTCCCGGATAATAAAGATAAGAATATAAAAAAGCACAAGAGCTCGCTATCATGAGGCTGGAGCGAAAAATATTACGGAAAATTTTTAGAGCAGTATTTCACAATAACGCGTGGAGGCAACGGTCGAACATAGAAATAATAGGACTATATAAAGATGCCGACATTATCAGGTTTATCAAAGTAAACAGGCTACGATGAGCAGGACACATTGCACGTGTGGGAACAGATGAATTCCCTAAAAAACTCTTTGAAGAAAAGGGCATGGAACCAGAAGGGTTGGAAGACTCCGATGGGGAGATGATGTGGCTGCGGACGCTCGGACCATCTTACACATCTGTAACTGGAAAGCAGCAGCAATGAACAGAGATGACAGGCCGTTGATGTGGGAGGCCTTGCCCCAACATGTGATATACAGCCATCTATATGTATATACTAAAAAAAGTTGTGTGGTTTTATGAAACCACGATGCAAGTGAAACTTTTGGCTTAAACGAAAAATTATGGGACGATAGAATAAAAGTTTCATTTTAAAACCAAAAATATATATAATTATATAATGTATCATATATACATTAATCATTAGTGTATCCATAAATATATGGTTGTGTAATTAATTCATCGTCGGATCTTTTCGCACTATTCTTGGTTTTCCCTGTTTGACCGGTTTATTTAACTCACTAGTTGTATCGTTATCCATCACGAAAAAGTAAATAAAAGCATTTATATTTCTGAATATTTATATGAATTATATATTCACACACACCAAAACACACAAATAACGCTGCTATACACAAATACTTGCACGAATAAGTGAGAATATAAATGCTATACGGTCAACTGACTGGGCACCGCCATATTGGCCTTGGCTGCTCGGTCTTTCAGTTTACCCCTACTCCAGGTGTAATGCGACATGCGATAGATGAACGAAAAATGTTGGGGCGATAGAATAAAAGTTTCACTTTAATAAATTCGGAAAAGTGATCCGTGGTATATTAACTATTTATTCTTTATTCTTCAGCCGGGAGTCAACCTGTTAGGATTTGGAAACCCTCCTGAAATTAATGGAAAATTATACCATTAAGCGTAGTACTTTTTTTTATCTGCCAGATATCTTTAAACAAAGTTTTATTTCTATAAATTAATCAACCAAATCAATTTATTCATAGGATCAAAAAATTCTATTCCGTCACACTAAAATGTCCAAGCTTTTAAGCAATCAAGACAGGAATAATTATTTTTTGAATTCACACCATCAAACCCTGGACATCTGTTGTGTTTCTTCTTCTTCCATGAGCCTTGGCCTCCTCAAAACGTTTCCGCCAGTCCTCCCTGTCCAGTGCAGCGCCCTTCCAGTTCCGGATGTTGAGTAGCCTCCTGAATCCTCACTGACTCCATCTAGCCATCGCAGCTTGGGTCGCCCTTATTCTGCTCTGAATGTTTTCTTCTATTACTATTTTGGGCCCTTCAAAACTTGCCACATAGATCTACCAAGCCTTATTACTTTGACCGCGTCCGAGGTCTGGAATATACTTGTCGGCTCCGCATTGGTACGTCTTCTCCATGCTTCCTCCTCTCAAATATGTCCATAAATTCCCCGTAAAATCCTCCATTCAAATTCCTGAATCAACTTTTCTGTTGTGTTTACGGGATGTAAAAAAAAAGATTTGCCGGCAAGTCTGGAAATCTAATGCAAGTGGTGACGTTATATTTTTGAATTCTAAATGGAATAATCACAGTCGATTTTTCGGTCGCTTGTCCCATTTAAATAAGCCAGTATTCTATCTGGATATTCAGTTTAATATTGTTGAACTACATAAAACAATAATATTATGCAGGCTATAATGCGAGATAACCGTGAGGTAATGCATGTTTGTGGGAGTGTAAATTGACCCGTGGAAACCGGTAAACATTGGATGGAAATTCCCCGTACTCAGAGCATATGTTTAGCCGATAATCTAAACAGTGTTACAATATAGATTTTGTATTTGTAGGAGAGCAGAGAGCATACAAAGCTTAAACACATGTAACCAATGTAAAGGTAATGTGACCTGGCTCTGTTCCGATTAATAATCTCTGCTCGGACCGAGTATTGAATTTTATCGTTACAATTATAAGGACATACTTTACTAAATAATTTGAATGGCGGTAAGTTACAAAGGACCATTCTATATAATATGAAACAGAGAGCCAAAGAGTTTTATGATGGACTAGGCATTCATTTAATTAAAAATGCAGAAAATCATACTAGTGTAAAAATAAAAATTAATTGAAATGTTTAGTTTCAAAACCGGTTACATCCATATCCAACAAATTTTCATAACCGATCAAAAAAGATTCAATTTTAAGGAATAATCAATTTAATAAATTGAATTTATTATTTTGCTAACAATTCATTTTAAATAATAAGTAATGGCAATCTTCTATGATTTTCTCTTTTTTAAAATCTCATTTAATATAAAAAATATGTTAGATAAACCTGAATGTTATAAGAAAATATCAATAACCTGGTTAGTTTATGATTGATAAAAATTAATAAAATAGGCAATTTTAAATACAAATCACTTTAATCAATATAATTAAATAATATGTATACATAGTTTTGATTTTTCATACATCAAAAATTTTCATTTAACTACTTTACGATAGGAAATGGAATCTTTCAGTATTTATTTTTGAAGGATCTAGACGATTTTGAAACGAACACATCCAATACATCATTTCTGGTATTAAAAACTTTTAAAAAATAAAACATTTGGAAAAAATTGGATTTACCCGATTTTGAAACCTCAATTAAGTAATTTTTATTTTTTTTTAAATCTTATTTTATTTCTGTCAGAAAAATGGAACCGAGCAAATTTGATGGGTCTCTTATCCAAGAAGTCTTTCATATAGCCTAAGGCATAAACTGGTTTATGTCACCATTCGTTTTATACTTGAATAAAAAAAAAACATTTTTACTCATCTGTAGACCTCCAAACATTTAAGACCTCACACGACACCATGTATTATTTAGTTTTATGGCAGAGGAAGGACAATCCCAGTCCATTAAATTAGGGCGATCGAGGCCTAAACTTGGGAAAGTCAGGTTAGTTACAAGCGGCCCGAGTAATGAGCCTTCTATAGAGACACTTCCAATACTCTCAGCCTCATCAAGATTTCCCCTTTTAGTGTTATAAATTCTAAACTGATCTCTGCTACATCCGATGATTAATTTCGTTTAATTTAACTAACTATAGGCATAATCATTTATAAACTCTTAAATTATTATTAGGTTTTGGAAAGTAGGGCGTAATTTACTAATGAAAAAGATGGATATGTACTAGATTAATATTAAAAATATTATTAAAAATTTAAAAATATAATTAAATTATTATTATTTTAAAAATAGAATATAAAAAAATATTATATTTTTAAAATGAATGTCAACGTTGATTACATAGCTCCTGCCAGTACAAGAATTTTGACGTTCCTAGGAATTGTTATGATAGAAGATAGTATTAACATGATCTGATAATTATAGGCTTAAAATTTAATTTATGCATTCTTTTCCTTCTCACAATCGAATAATAATCGGATCCTAGATTTTCTAATTTCCAAGTTCCTTTCAATATATCTGACATTTTTATATTTATTTCTTTAAACTATGTACAGAGACCCTCTTGTTAATAAAGACTCTCATTTTACGTTCCTTATGAAGGACGGCGTAACTAACTAAGGATTTTACTCCCTTTAAAATATCCTAAGGCCATCTGCCGGGTTGTGAACCTGCGATCTTGGTCATAGTAAGTTAAATAAATTCCCAATTTAATTTCATCCCGGAACAATAGATAAGTAGCACAAAATTCGAATGAACATTTTAAATATGTTGGCTACATAACCTTATAAAATGTTTCGGAATATAAAATTATTAAGCACAAATCTAAAAAAATGCAACAATTTATTTTCTGTACCACTGCAATTCATGAAGGTTATCGGGTTCAATATATGAGCCTATTGAGTAGGGAGGTGATTTGTTCGAGATCAGGCTCAACCGCCAAGCTAAGCGTACCGACTTTTTAGAGGCTGCATCAGCTCCAGAAGCGCCGTCAGATCCCGCAGGGTCAAACCTCATCTGTTAACATATTAAATAATTTAACTAACCACAATTATTGGAACTGTGATGATTTTCTGTAAATAACCCTCACTTACTTCCTAAGGTAAAAAATACAATTAGTTTAAAAAGTTTTAGATTTTTCCACACACAGAATAAAGTATGAATCATTCGAATAATTAGTTGGCAGATTTCTGTGTTCCTTTCCTTGAAAGCGTTATCTTCTATCATTCCCTGAATCAGGTCAATAAGAATGTGGATAGTCTGGATTGTATAGTAATATCACAAGCAATAAAATATGTTAATGGTATCCTGTTAATTGTTCCTGAAATTTCTTTGGATTTCCCCAGCAGTTGTAAAGAAAATTCATCCCGTCCGGTCTCTAAGCAATAAAAGTTGGAAGTCCCCACGTGGACATTCAGCTCCGCCCTTGTTAATGGACGGGGTCCCTTCGCAACGTTAGTTTTATCCACCGAACGGGAAAAAACTCCACGAATTATTAGCATAAATGAATAATTGCCATTAACTTTTAGGCGAGCCGGTCAACTTTAAGATAATCCGCATTTCAAATTTGAATTTTGTTTCATTTTTACCAAATTCCGTTCCCTCTTAGATGTTTTTCCATATCACATCACATCACCCGCTCAGTTTAAATTTAAAATCTAAAATAATAACGAGTTACCCCATAAATCTGAAGTTCAGTGTAGGGTAGCTGAGCAGAAATTAAAACAAAAGTTTAGAATGATTTTTTTTTTGTTAACTATGATATATTAAGTTCAAAACACTATATTTTTCCTAGTTTGGTAAATGGTCAAGATATGGGCGATGAATCCCTAGTCGATCTTTTGGAATTATTGTTTTAATTTTGAATTAATTAACAAATGCGAACATGACTTAAGAGATAATGTACATAATATAGATATTTAACTAAGGAGCTATTGCTTCCTTGTTGTGTTTGTAGTAAACTTAATTTAATGATAATTCATCGATTACCAAATCCAAATGTCTAATCTCCTGATCTCCTGTCAAGTTAATTCCCAATCCCTGCCTGCCCATTTTGACGAATTTCAAGAATATTTCACCCACAATTTTTATCATATTATCGCAGTATCTGAAACTTCGCTTAAACCACATATTCCTTCCTCCTCCATCACCCTACCTGACTATACGTTTCTCCGCCATGACCGAGATAACCGGACTGGTGGAGGAGTAGGTCTTTATTTCCATCAAACCCTAAAAGCCCGAATCCTCGAATCCTCTCTTCCATCCGAAGTCCCTCATATTGAATTCCTTCTCTCCGAAATTTCCTGTAATGGACAACCGCTCCTTTACGTAGTTGTATACCGGCCTCCTTTAGTGCCTTTTGACTCTTCCCTTGAATCTATCCTTTACAACTATATTCCCTTCTATAACCATATTGTTACGGGCTACTGGGTATTAAAATGAATTAAACAATTCCTTAATTAAAGATACTAATATTTATTAACAAAATGATAAAAAGGATACAATTAAACTATTATTAATTAAATTATTAAACTAATATAAATTTATAGTAACTATATTCTAAATATTATAATCTAGGCCTAAATCCTATTTAATTATTACAATAGTACGAGATATTTTTAAATCTAAATGACTAGTTACAATAGTTTCTATGAATATATTACACTACAATTTATAACTAATAATTAACACTTACAGTTCACTAGTCCACCGACCGTAAGATTCTCCAAGTATCACAAACTGATACACAGTAACAAACAGAAACAGTTTATTGCACTCGCGAAACTGTTACAGTTCACTGATACACTTATTACACTGGCCGGTTCAACACTGACTCACTTATTACACTTATCACAGATCTTCACTGGTCTGCTCTCAGACTAAGACTGACTGCCTCGAGTTGAGGGAAGTCTTTTTATAGGCAAGGCCGAACATTCTAGAACACGAAGGGGCCAGAATATTCTGGAATCTTCTTAATCCTTTGCCGACAAAAGGAAACGATCTAGAACGGTCTAAATCCTATTTTAACTTCTCCCGCCGACGGATTTAAGCCGCTAATCCTCTTGCTTCCGTCTTCCTGCCGGCGCCCGTAACACTGCCCCCTCCTTAAAAGTGCTCTGCCCCAGAGCAAGTCCGGAGAAATCGGGCATTTATGAGCTTCTACTGATGGAGACGCACTTTCTTTCCAGGGGTTGAACGTGCACACCAATATGGCAACTCCAGAGTTGGCGAATGTCTGTTCGATCATGTCCCTGACAATCTTCCACTCCAAGCCGTCGTATCCACAGCCCAACTTCGGAATAGCGAGCTTAGTGACACGCAGTCTCAGAAGCTTACTCCGAAGGTCGTCGAGGCTTCGCCGCAGTGCGTCATATGTCGGCTTCTGATCAGTGGCACGCTTGGTAACCAAGTAAAACAGGTGTCGTCCTTCGTGCGGCTGGTGGAGTGCCTTCCCGACACTTGGTCCTTGGCGTTCCAGCTCCTCAGTTCCGTCGAACTTCTTCCTGAAGACCGTTGCAATCCCTCGAGAAGTCCTCAGATCTCAGACGCAATGGGCCAGAGAATACTCCACTGGTAACGAGAAGATATCCCTGTAGATTACCTGAGTTACTCCACGAAACCCTGGTACCTTAGTATTCGCAACTGGGTCATTATTTGTCTCCACATTATTTAGGTACCTAACCTGCTGGTCTTCTGCCGGGCCATGGTCTCCTTTGTACGGCGCCAGTCTATTGAAATGGACTACCTTGGGTTTTCCTTTAGGATGCTTCCTGATCCTATATACGACGTCCTTGATCCTCTTGACGATCTCAAACGGGCCGTCCCAGGAGTTCTGCAGTTTAGGTGAGTAGCCTCGCCTTCTTCGAGGATCATGTAGCCAGACCAAGTCTCCAGGTTGGTAGCCACCTTTCTCAGCCCTGATGTCGTAGCGCTCCTTCATTCTGTCACTTGCCCCCTGGATGTTTGTGCGAACCTTCTCGTGGATATTATCCATTCGCTTCCGTAGATCCGTGACGTACTCCTCTCCGGCAATTTCCTCGTCAGGCTTGAAACCGAATTTCAGATCACAATGCAACCGAAGTTCTCTGCCGAACACCACATTTGCGGGAGTCTGCCCCGTTGCTTCACTGACTGAACTGCGGTAGGCCAGCAGGAACAGGTGAAGATACTGGCCCCAGTCTCGCTGATGGTCGGAGACCACTTTGGACAAATATCGACCCATAGTCCTGTTCATGCGCTCCACCATGCCATCGGATTGAGGGTGAAGAGGTGTCGTCCTGGTCTTCCGTATTTCCAGTGCTTCGCACATCCCGGAGAAGACTGCAGACTCGAAGTTTCGTCCCTGGTCAGAGTGAAGTTCCATGGGTACTCCAAACCTACTGACGAGCTGCTTCACCAGTACGTCCGCAACCGTGACTGCCTCCTGATTCGGAAGGGCGTAAGCTTCCACCCACTTGGAAAAGTAGTCCATGGCCACGAGAATATACCGGTTACCTTCATCCGTCACAGGGAAAGGGCCAGCGATGTCAATTGCTATCCTCTCAAACGGTGCTCCCACGTTGTACTTCCTCATTGGGGCCTTCTTTCTTTTTATGGGTCCGTTAGAAGCCGCACAAGTCGCACAACGCCTGCACCAGTCCAACACATCGTCCTTAAGGTTTGCCCAGTAAAAGCGTTCACGTACCTTTTCCAATGTACGGTGAACTCCAAGGTGGCCGCCAGATACTCCGTCATGAAGTTCCCTGAGTACTTCGGGCACTTTACTCTTTGGAACGATGAGCTGAAGTCTGCGCTGATCTCCTTCCATGTTCTCTAATGCCCGTTTCAGCAGCCCGTTGTCCACTAGAATGGAGTCCCATTGGGCCCAGTAAGTCTTTACATTCTTCGACATTGGAGCAACATCCTGCCAGGTTGGTCTTCCTTGCCCTGATAGTTTCCACTGCTTCATTTGTTTCAAGTCCGGGTCCCTGTCCTGCTCCTTTGACACCTCTGCATCCTGCCAACTGTCCATGACCACCGTTGTCCTCAACACTGCTGCCTGCTTCTCTTCTTGTCGAGAACAACGCCTCCTTGAGAGCGCATCCGCATTTCTGTGACTCGTTCCAGCACGATGAGCAGATTCAAAGTCATATTCTTGAAGGCGCTCTATCCACCTCGCCACTTGTCCTTCTGGTGACTTGAATCGTAGCAGCCACATTAGAGTCGCGTGGTCCGTTCTCAGGAGGAATCTTCTGCCGTATAGATATTTGTGAAAATGCTCTATAGATTTCAGCACTGCCAGAACCTCCTTCCTTGTGACACAGTAGTTGCGTTCCGGAGCTGAGAGCGCTTTACTGAAATATCCAATGACCCTTTCTTCTCCATCTTGGAGCTGAGAGAGGACGCTCCCAATAGCGGTGTTGCTGGCGTCTGTGTCAAGTATGAACTTGCCCTCGGGACGGGGATAGCTCAGAATAGGAGCACTACTCAACTTCTTCTTCAACTCCTCAAAGGATGCCTGACATTCGTGATCCCAAAGGAAAGTCCGTTTTTCCTCGGTGAGCCTGGTAAGAGGTTTTGCAATGTTTGCAAATCCTTTCACGTACCTCCTGTAGTAGGTGCAGAGGCCGAGAAAACTTCTTACTTGGTGCTTATCTCGAGGTACTGGCCAGTCGGTGATCGCTGCAATCTTCTCTGGGTCAACGGCAACTCCATTGTCCGACACAACATGCCCCAGATAGTTGACATGCCTTCGGAAGAGATGACACTTCTTCGGGTTCAATTTAAGGTTCGCTGCACGCAGTCGTTCGAAGACCTTCTCCAGATTCTTCAGATGGTGAGCGAAGGACTTTCCCAGCACAATGATGTCATCTAAGTATACCAGGCAAATTTCCCAAGAGAGACCTCTTAGCACGCTCTCCATCAGTTTCTCAAATGTTGCAGGAGCATTGCAAAGCCCGAATGGCATCACTGTAAATTGCCAGAGTCCAGTCCCAATCGAGAACGCTGTCTTCTCTTTATCTTCAGGTTTCAATCCAACCTGCCAATATCCACTGCGGAGATCCAAGGTAGAGAATAGTTCACACCCCTCTAGGGTGTTCAGGGTATCATCAATCCTGGGGAGCGGATAACTGTCTTTCTTGGTGACATTATTCAGAAGGCAGTAGTCTACGCAGAATCTCGTTGTGCCGTCCTTCTTCTTCACCAATACAACAGGAGACATCCAGAGGCTACTCGAAGGCTCAATGACACCATCAGTCGCCATCTCCTTGATGATCTTCTCGGCGTCCTCCCGTTTGGCTAACGGCAGCCTCCGCGGGACCTGTCGGATGGGCTTAGCATCCCCGGTGTCAATTCTGTGCTGGACGATATCCGTTCTACCCCGTGGCCCTGGGCTGATCTCGAAGACGTCCTGCCATCGGATAATCATCTTCTTCACTTCCTCGCTCTGTTCAGGCGAGAGTTCCCGGCAGGATTCGTCCACAAATCCTGTTAGTTCTTCCGGCAGTCCTCGCAGCTCGGTGGGATGACGTTGCAGCTGACGAACCACTGAGGTAGCGGTTGTAAATTCACCTACCGGTGTTCCTTTGTTCAGCGTTACTGGGAAGCTGTTCAGGTTCATTAGCCGAATCGGAGTGGTACGTCCGACCTTGATGAGAGACCTAGCCACCTGTACGCCGCGTCCCATATCCTGTTCTTCTTGTTTTCCAGGTTCAAGAAGCACACATTGACCCTCAGGTAGATGTCCTTCGACCGTCCCATGTGTTATGATTTGGCTCCGAGAAGGTAAAGTGGTGTCTTTTAGTAAGCGCACTCGTGCGTAGATATCCTTTCCCTGCCGGAGGATGACTTCTTCGTCTCCCAGTGTCATCACACCTCTTGCCATATCCAGCTTGATCCCGCATGTGATCATCAAGTCCGTGCCCAATATGACATCTTCATCAATATCTGCCACAAGAGCGCGGTGCTTCAGATGTTGACCCCCGATGATGAAGTAGGTAACTGTCTCCCCGTAGACCTTGGCTGGCTCTCCTGTGGCAGTCCGTAATGTCCAAATCGTTGGCAACATCTTCTCAGCAGGAACTGTCTTTGAGCTCAAGATTGTCTTGGTTGCGCCGGTATCCAGTAGCAGACTTCGCAGCTGCCCGTTCTTGGAGAAAGTTGGCCGCAGCTCCAACAGCGTATCTCCTTCTTACGGGTCCTTAGAGCCTCCAAGATCTTTGTCAGAATATCTTCGACGCTAGGGACCTTATTAGGCTCCGCTTCTGCTGCTCGAACTCGTGCATGGCCCCGTACTGACTGTCTGACAGCCTCGAACTCCATGGCCTGAGATAATGCGTCTCCTAGCGTTTTTGGCCGGGCGAGCTTAACTGCTTGTTGCATCTCGGGGTCCCGAAGTCCGTCCAGGAATTTGTCGACAGCCAGACTCTCGTAGACATCATCGGTGACCGATGGGTAGGCATTCCTCACCAGCCGGGCAATGTCCGCTTCAAATTCCTGTAGCGTCTCGTTGGTCTTCTGGATCCTGTTTCTCAGCTGTGGGCGATAAAGCTGGTCCATGTGTCGGTGGCCGAAACGCATCTCCAGTCTTCTAACCAGTTCCCCGTAGTTAGACCGCTCTGTCATGGGCATCCCTTGCAGTACTCCCAAGGCGTCTCCACGCAAGGCCAGGCACAACGCTGAAGCTTGGGTCTCTTTTGACCACCCGTGGATTGAAGCCGCAGTCTCGAAGAGAGTCATGTAGTCCTCCCACGGCGTCTTTCCGTCGAATACTGGAATAGTGTTGTGATTTGGTGGCGTTCCAGCGTTGGCGGGCATAATGGTCCTATGAAATCTGCCCTCTGTGGAACGATCGGTGTCGTTCGTCGGTGGGTTGCTCATACGTCCCTCGAGAGCTTTGACTCTTAGCCTAAGTTCGTCTTCTATTGAATTCAATTTTTCTCCTAACCTAGATTCTACATTAGCCACTTCATTATTTACATTTTCCATTAACTTAGTTTCTAATGTGCCTAACTTAGACTCTAATGTATCCAATAAATCACTTTTAACAGTACCTAATTCATTCTGTACATTACCTAACTCATTACCTAATTCATTACCTAGATTATTTTCTACATTGCTTAACTCATTTTTAAAAGTTGCAGACAACCTGCTTAAATCAGTTTCAAACAGAACGTCATCTGGATTTTCTCCTAAATCTACAAAAAATTGACGCAAGCGCTGTTGCAGCACACTTTTAGTTCCAGAAGAATCCAGATCACGTTCCTCCAATTCCCGTTTCAAATCCGCAACTTTTAAATCAATTAATTTAACACTTTTAGAAGCCATTATACATATAGTAGCCCAATAATTACAAAATGCAAAATAATAGCAATTACGCAATAATCCCACTTCTGACACCAATTTGTTACGGGCTACTGGGTATTAAAATGAATTAAACAATTCCTTAATTAAAGATACTAATATTTATTAACAAAATGATAAAAAGGATACAATTAAACTATTATTAATTAAATTATTAAACTAATATAAATGTATAATAACAATATCCTAAATATTATAATCTAGGCCTAAATCCTATTTAATTATTACAATAGTACAAGATATTTCTAATTCTAAATGACTTAACTAGTTACAATAGTTTCTATGAATATATTACACTACAATTTATAACTAATAATTAACACTTACAGTTCACTAATCCACCGACCGTAAGATTCTCCAAGTATCACAAACTGATACACAGTAACAAACAGAAACAGTTTATTGCACTCGCGAAACTGTTACAGTTCACTGATACACTTATTACACTGGCCGGTTCAACACTGACTCACTTATTACACTTATCACAGATCTTCACTGGTCTGCTCTCAGACTAAGACTGACTGCCTCGAGTTGAGGGAAGTCTTTTTAAAGGCAAGGCCGAACATTCTAGAACACGAAGGGGCCAGAATATTCTGGAATCTTCTTAATCCTTTGCCGACAAAAGGAAACGATCTAAAACGGTATAAATCCTATTTTAACTTCTCCCGCCGACGGATTTAAGCCGCTAATCCTCTTGCTTCCGTCTTCCAGCCGGCGCCCGTAACAATATAATTATTTCTGGCGATTTCAACACCAATCTCCTTGTTAAAATAAATGACACTCTATACCTGGAAAATCTCTTCCACTCCCTAAATCTCTCCATTGTTCCGTTTTCTCCGACCCATCATACCCACCGATCAGACACATGGTTAGATCTGTATGTCATCGATTCTCCTCAGAAGCTATTCTCTTCTTCTCAATTGCCCGTCCCATTTCTTTCTTCCCATGACCTAATCCAAATCACATATAATATCCAAACTCCGTACAAACTATCTAAAACCATTACCTTCCGCAACGTTGATACTATTAGTCGTGAAAACATCTTGCCTTCCCTTGAATCCCTGAATTGGGGTGATATCTATTCCTGTCCCACCATTGATTCAATGGTTGACACACTCACCTCCTATCTTCTTAGTATCCTGGATACCTATGCTCCTCTCAAAACTACAACCCTCCGTCGATTACCAGCTCCTTGGATGGAGCAAAATATAAAAGAACTGCAGAGGAAGCGCAACGCAGCTCGCAGACGGTACAGACGGACAAAACGGACCGACGATTTTCAAGCGTTTAGGACTCTTCGCAACTTAACGCAATCTACAATAAGGCAGGCGAAATCCAAGTACTTCCATGAAGCCCTTTCCTCCGTGCTCGATCCTAAATCCAAATGGCTAATCCTTCGGAAACTCTCACTTTGTAAATCCCCTTCCCCAGTAGTCTTTCCGGTCTCACCTGATGAATTGAACACCCATTTTTTGTCTTTCTCTTCTAACTCACGATCTACTTCTCCTACTTTCCCATTAGCACCATCATTCAACCACAACAACTTTTATTTCTCCGACATTTCAACCACTGACCTTCTTTCCTCCCTATTGAAATCCCACTCTCATTCCATCGGTTCTGACGGCATTCCCGTCAAATTGTTAAAAACATGCATCCCCGAAATTCTACCTGCCCTTCTGTACATTTACAATTTTTCCCTACAAAATGCAGTTTTCCCTTCCTCCTGGAAAAAACTAATAGTCCATCCTATTAACAAATCACCCAATCCATCAAACCCAAATGATTTCCGGCCTATTTCTATACTCTCTAACCTTTCCAAACCCCTCGAAAGAATAGTTCAATCCCAAATGTCAAATTTTCTGGAACAGTCCCAACTCCTTGATCCACTTCAATCAGGCTTCCGTCCTGGCCTTTCCACACAATCTGCCCTCGTTAAAATCACCACTGACATACATACTGCCATGGACGAAAAAAAACTGACAGTACTAATTCTACTTGACTTTTCAAAAGCGTTCGATTCACTGAACCATTCCATCCTCTTCTCTAAACTAAAATCTCTTTCATTTTCCAACAGTTCCATACTCTGGGTCCAAGCTTTCCTCTCGGATAAGACTCAAGTAGTCTCCATCCCTAATCAACCCCTATCCTCTTTCCTACCGCTGAACACAGGAGTGGCACAGGGTTCTAGTATTTCCCCACTCCTTTTCAACTGTTACATTAATGACCTGCCCAAATCAATCCTTCACTGTTCCCACCATTTGTACGCCGATGATTCCCAGATCTATTTGTCCTTTCCTCCTTCTGAGATAATAGCAGCATTTGCCAACATTCAAGGGGACCTAGATAGGATAAGTGCCTGGGCAAACTTGAATAAACTGTCGTTGAATTCTGCGAAAACTCAGGCCATCGTAATTTGCTCCAACATCCTTCTTAAATCTATCAAATCACTTCCCCGATTAACCTTAAATGATCACCCTATTGCCTTCAGCTCCTCTGTTAGAAACCTCGGAGTCATTTTCGACCAATCCCTCTCATGGAAACCCCACGTTGCCCAAATTTCTCGTCGAGCAATAAGCTCTCTAAAGTTATTCCACCGTTCCAAACATCTTCTAACTCTACCAAACCGTAAGCTCCTCATCACATCTTTTATCTTTCCACACTTTGACTATGGTTGTGTGGCATATGGTGGACTCTCGAACAGGCTCGAGGAGAGGTTGAGGCGGATTATGAACTGTTCGCTTCGATTAGTCTTCGATGCCCGGAGAAGGTCTCCTCACATGTGTCCCGCCGTTACGTAGTAAAGTGGCTTTTTCCTTCTATCCGCAGGCTCTATTTCCTTGGTTCTTACTTATATCAAACTATCAACTCACAACATCCATCTTACATCTATAGTCTCCTACAATTCAAATCCTCTATCCAATCCCAAGGCACAAGATCTCGCCCTTCCGATCTTTATATCCGTTCACATAGAACCAAAACTTTTGAGCGTTCCTTTCTCACCCGTTCTATCTCTCTTTGGAACTCACTCCCACACGATATCCGTCATGCGTCTTCTTTAACCTTATTTAAATCTAAACTTTTCCAACATCTTCTAAATTCCCAATCAGGTGCTTTATAACCAATAAATAATTGATAGATATTTTCAACTTTATTGATTGATGAACTACTGTAAATATTCCTCACTCACAATGAAATCATTTTTTCATTTTTATTTCTGTTACCAGATGCTATCATGTATCTACTGTTTTTTTCCATAAGCCTAGTTCTTTTTATTGTAAATTTGTCTGTTTTTTTTTTATTTTAATTTTGCATCACTTTAATAAATAACACTAAACATACCTGTTTAGTTATTTACTTTCAGGATATTTTGTAAAGAAGTTTTTACTCAGTTGTAGGCCTTTGGCCAGATAAATATTTTCTTAATTATGTTCATCTCTGTTATTCTAAAGGGACATGGTCCCAGAATAAAATTATTTTTCTATTTCTATTTCTATTTCCATAATGTACCATTATCCTGGAATAAATTTAGTTCCAAACCACGGTTTATGATTGACTAAATTGACTCTATTACTTATGGATTATAAAATTTGATGGCCTTGGTGAGCACTCATCATTGGCCTGCAAATTTCAGCAGTAAGGTTGATCGCTGGCAATCGATAAGTGTGTAAATTAATTAAAGGAAGAAAGCGTCACGGCCGTAATCACTTTCCTCTTTGAATATTCATAAGCACGGACCTTCTAATAGCCCTCACCTCGACACCTTTATTTTTATAAACCCTGGCTGCCTCTGGGATTGGTTGAACAATATTCGATCAATACAGGTACGGAGAACATCCAAGACATTCGATTATTCGAGTCATTACTACTTCTCTTTGGCTTCGAGGAACTGGTCTGCCACAAACGGAATCTGAAAAGACATAGAATAGAAAATGTACTATCTGCTAAATTAGTTCTTAAAATGGCGCAGATACATACGATAAGATTATTAGATTGTAATTGTATTTAATCCTCATCCTAGACTATAACGATTGGAAACTACACGCCGTTCCAGACTACTTTAGCACAAACTAGACAAATGATCTAAGCTCTCAATTAATTTATAAATGACTATAATAAAATCTATTAGGACTCATAGTATAGAGCTTTGGGGCTCCACTAAGCCATCGAACTCCTTAAATGTCCAATCCAAAATCTTTCGTAGAAGATTTATTACGATCATACTCATCCCTAATGGTCTAAAAGTCCCATTAGGTGCTGATATAGTCTGAACCCGATATCAATCCTTACATGAGAAACTTTATTCCTATCTAAACCCACTAGTTTCAAACCTTGCTTCCTCTTCAATACCAACAATCCTCCGATGCGTCTGATAAACGGCCTTCTAAACTGAATGTGTTATTTGAGTATTACCAATGGTTAGTTTTTATATTTTCCTTTGTCTCATTCATTGCGTATCATTCATTCATTTTATAATAATAAATTTCAATAAATATATTTTTTAAATATAGATATGTAGGTTCATAAGAAATTTTTAAAAATAAAATTATGTAAGGATCACTTCTTGATTAGAAGAATAAGAAGAAGAAATAAAACCTGGGCAACAATCCGTGAAGAATCTTGGGTCAGTACGTGATAGTATGCTGTATTGTTTCTAAACCAACAGTTAAGTAGGAAGGTGATTTCGCTGAGTTCAATCTCAATCGCTTGTATTTTTTTATTTTGTTATTTGTTTTTTTAGGTTAGATAAGCCCCAGCAGGAAATACAGACCCATAGAATCGAACCACGGTTGATAATTGAATTAGTAAATATCAACAACAACCAGTCTCGAACCCGTGAACTATAGATTAGTAGACAGTGCTTTTAAACGTGTTTCCTCGCTGCTAAATTAGAAAAGAATTCCTATAATTTAATTTTTATCTTTAATATTTTTTCAACAAATTCAAAAGAAACAGCAGGATGAAAAAAATATCAAGTAAGCAAATACGAGGGGTGATCAAAAAGTTCCAGGACTGTTGAGATTGCGCGGCAATGGAGTGTCATAGAGCAGTGCGGTTGGCAGCATTGTTTAGCGTGACTCTTCCTGAGCTCAGCTGTTTATTCAGTTTGTTGATAACCTTCTTCATTGCAAAGTTACTGCTGTTTTCGTAAAAAAAAGTTTTTTGTGTTCGGCGATTTTGTGAAATGAATGTAAAGGAAGAGCAACGCGTTTGCGTAAAGTTTTGTGTGAAGTTGGGTAAAATGTTTACTGAAACTTTTCAAATGTTGCAAGTGGCTTTCGGTGATGAATGTCTGAGTCGGTCAAGGTGTCATGAGTGGTACAAAAGGTTCAAGGAAGGCCGGACATCGTGTGAAGATGATTCTCGTTCAGGGCGCCCATCAACTTCGACTGACGACGATCATGTTGCAAGATTGAACAGTCTCGTGCGTTCTAATCGTCGACTAACCATTCGTGAGATGGCTGAAGAATTGAACATTTCATTTGGTTCGTGTCAACAGATTTTAACAGAAAATTTGCAGATGAGAAGGGTGGCTGCAAAGTTTGTTCCGAGACTGTTGACTGAGCAGCAGAAAGAACACAGAGTTCAAGTTTGTCAGGAACTTCTTGAAATGGCAAATGCCAATGAAAACTTCTTAAAACAAGTCATTACTGGAGATGAAACGTGGGTTTATGGCTACGACGTGGAAACGAAGGTCCAGTCATCACAATGGAAGACAAAATCCTCCCCAACCCCCAAAAAAGCACGTCAGGTCAAATCAAACGTCAAGGTCATGCTTACTGTTTTTTTCGACTGGAAGGGTGTTGTTTACCATGAATTTCTTCCACGAGGTGAGACCATTAACCGCTTTCGTTATCTTCAAACCCTGAGAAATTTGCGCGAGGCAATAAGGAGGAAGAGACCAGAGTTGTGGCGGAGCGGTGAGTGGGTGCTGCATCATGACAATGCGCCTGTTCATTCCGCACTGCTCATTCGCGACTACTACACCAAAAATGGAATGACGGTCATTCCCCAGCCTCCATATTCACCTTACCTTGCCCCTGCAGACTTTTTCTTGTTTCCAACACTTAAGAGACCCATGAAGGGAAAGAGATTTGAGTCCGTAGATGACATTAAAAAAAAATCGCTGGAGCAGCTACACACCATTTCACAAGATGATTTCTCAAAGTCCTTCACACAGTGGAAACATCGTTGGGAAAAATGTATAGCTTCCCAAGGAGAGTACTTTGATGGGGACGACGTCCAATAGCCTGTAGATTTTTTAAATAAATTAATAAAAAATCAGTCCTGGAACTTTTTGATCACCCCTCGTATGAATGACGTTCTTAAGCATGTACCAGAGTTGCTTTCAAATTTACACATACTCTAAACCGCTCGCTAGGCGCAGTTAAAGGATTAAAAAGATTGTCTACAGGTCTTGTGTACAGGTGTCACCTGTGGTGTTGATAACGACTTACTATGCAAATGATCGCAGAGTCACAGCCCCTAAAAATCCTCGGTGATGCCTTCCTTCGGTGGGGGGGGGCGTAAAATGGGAATCCTGAGCCTGCGTTGTTCCGGTAACTTGTTAAAGATCCCTATCCTAATTATACCTGTATTGACAAAATTTAGGAGCGCCACTGTAGCATCTTCCGATAGGTCATTGTAGCATAATTTGGTTTTAAATTAATAAACAATAATATTATCTACGCAGTGTACCGTTTCCGTTGTCGAAGAGCTTTTGAGAGATCATATGGTGTATAAAATCGAGAGATATGAATTCACTTATCCAGAGAATAAGAAGTATATTTGTGGATGCTGAAAAAATAGCTACGACAAAATCCCTTTTTTCCTCAATCCAGGGCAAAAGGTTTATTAAGGAAAATGGATTAGGTTGATGCTAAAGAAGGGCACAGAACCATTCTAATAAAAACCGTATAGAGTCCCTTCCGCACTCACAAGAGGACGTAAAGAACGAAATTGAAAGACTGAATGCTGTTGGTAATCTACAATTGTCACTGTTAGTAGTTGGGCTGTACCCATTGTACCAGTACTTGAGTAAAATGAATAAGTTCGACTTTGCGGTAACTTAAAGTTAAAAGTCTATTCCCACTTAATTATCCAAAGGCAACCAGGTCCTATTAAAGAAGAGGTTTTGAGTAAACTTGCAGATAGATGGAAAATGTATATCTTGTAATGTAGATGTAATAATGTAGATCTTGATCTACCACATTCATTTTTAGAATTCTATGTTGATTAAACTTTAATATAAGATTATACATGAACTCGTATTTCCGGATATATAAAAATTTAATATACAACGAAATACCAGATGGAGTCAAGCATACCAGAGAGGATGCCAGAAGATTTTAAAAGAATGCAGAAAACGTTTTATTTTCGAGAAAATCGAATAAAGAATAATTTCAACTCTGGCCGATATATTAAGACGCATAAATAATTCTGTTTTCTTTTCAAATACTACCTAGTTTGATAAATTCAAAGCTATTCTGTAGATTTTGGGGTGGTCTTAGCTAAATTAGGAATTTGTCCGAGATTTATAATTTATTAAGTTTTGACTGGAAATACTAACTTGTAGCAAACAATAAACAATGAAATTAATATCAATATTTATTTTTCACAAATCATAGAGAAATTTGAATCATTAAATAATATATGTAGGATATACTATCATTTCGAAGCATTTGATAATTGTCTGGCATTAATATTAAACATAGAATAAAATCATATATTTTTAAAATTAAGCTTTGGGGCTCTACTAGACCATTCAATTCATCTCGTATCCAATCCTTACAATCCAAAATCCTTCGTAAAATCCTCAATGCTCCTTATTATGTCACAAATAAACTCATCCATCATGATCTTAATATCCCAGATGTTACTGATTTTTCCAAAACTATACCTATTCTTCAATGACAAGCTCCATACACATTTGAATCCGCTAGTCTCTCAACTTGCTTCCCATACTATTCCTGATAACCCTCCGAGGCGTCTGAAAAGAAAATGGCCTCGAGACCTTCCACTATAGAACTTTATTGGAGTGCTACTGATGGGTAGTTTCTCCACAAATGTTATTTTTTTCATGTTATATTGTTGTAAATATCAATAAATTAATCAATTAAAAAATATATGTTTAAACAAATTTCAGACAATAATAATAAATTATGTGGTATTTTAAAGTATTTCAGATTTAAGTATATTAGAGAAAAACTGGAAAAGGTTAACAGGATAAATGGATGAACACAAGAATACTCATTCCTGCCAGTATTCGGATATTTCATATGTTTCACTAATGTTTAAAAAAAAAACACGAACATTTTTTATTTATATACCTAGGTAAAGATTGTCTCTGTATCCTACTTAAAAAAACAAAAACATTTATACTCATAAAGTGCTATTATCAGTTTTATAAACTATTCCTATATTATATTTTCAATTTTCATATAAAAAGTAAAAGTAATCAAAATAAATTGAAATTACATTAAATTAGAATTTGAACTTTAATGTGATATTTCCAATCGCACATGTCCTCCACATAGATATCTTAATAAGCCTGTAGCACTAAGTAAACAAGAAACTGACTGGAAAATGACGGTCGGCTAAATGGAATGAATTCCTCGTACTCCTGAATGACCGTTTGGTAAAGAATGGTTCTAGCGGAAGACAGGAGTATACATTTTTGAAAAGTTGAAAATGGCCGCTGTAAAATGTCTTTAATCTCAGTGATTGGTGATTGAAATAATCGACTGAATATATATCACTAAAGTGAATATAATAAATGACGAGTCATAAATTTGTCAGTAATTTAGTGTAAACCCTATTTATGATGCTAGAAAATATTTTTGTTCTCAACTGAAACGATAATTTTTCTTATTTAATATGTATTTCATAAATATTTCTTTTAATTTCAGGTTTGCCTTACATACGACTGATACCGAAAGTAACAGCAGTAGCGGGAGAAGAATTTCGCATCAAATGCCCAGTGGCTGGGTATCCAATAGAAGAAATCCGATGGGAGAGAGGTAATATTTCTCATTTCTTATTTATATATAGATACATTTAATTTTAATTAAAATTTAGTGTCACAATTATGTTTTTTTTTAAATCTGTCTTTCAAATAATTCTCTAATATAAAGCCTTAAATATTTCTAACGATACCATAAGAAAAGAAGACACGGATATTAAGGAGTGGGGTAAGAATACAAGACATGTTTTGAAATGGAAATGGTTCCTGAATATGTAAACATCTTCCCCGAAAATTTAACATAAAATGTGTACAAGTTTTCTTTTGAGGTTAAATTTTTTACTGGAATGCACTTCTTTTTTTTTTGTCTTTCCTTCCCTATACAGACGTTTATGAATACTTAAATAACTTCAAGGTGTCTTTAATGACGAACAAACTCGTGTATACATTTTCGAAAACACCTGAGTATTTTTATTCAAGGTGACATAAAAGCCTTTGGCAGCCAGAACCCTGCCAAAATGTTTTTGATGTATCTTCGCTGATACTAGTCTGGTTAAGAATTGTTTTAGATGTCTAGAATTGTTAAAAATATTTAACATTATAATGTGATTCTATAGAAATTTAAATTATTTGAAAATTTAATTTGAGCTATCGAAGTGTACAGTTTTCTAGCTATCAAAAATTAACCAATTCCCTTATATAAAATCCAAAAATGTCTATCCTAATATATAAAAATTAATAAAGTATCAAAAATTTAATTTTAAGATATTATCTTACTTCAGCAACAAATAATATCCATCATTAATCGTTACATATCAATACATTAACATATCAGGGTTAGACATAGGGACTGAGTAATATACAGCGCAAAATTTATTTGGGATATTGCTAATTTTGTAGTATATACTTTACCTAGCATTTATATTATTATACATATAATAACTACATTAATATTTAATTTAGTATAATTTCTAATAAATATTAATGCCTGAACGCATCAAGTGTTGATTCTGATAAAATATCAATTACTAGAAAAACGAGTAAATCTTTAGAAATAAACATAAGTGTCTAAATATTGTCATTTACTTCGGTTTTATAAATAAATAAATAATACACCCCTGATTACGATTTATATTGCAATATTAAATAAGAAAATAAACATCAGAAAATAGTATCTGGAAACACTAACCCATTTTTTTATTCAAGGCTTAAAATATTAAAAATTTCAAAGTCAGTGATAATTTTCCCTTCTCTCTGTGAAATATCCTCATAACCATAAAAGCATGTGAGTTCAATAGAAATTACTCATCGTACAATAAGTGCAGGTGTACATGACTATCTAAATCTAACCAAGAACGTTTGTTCATAGGAAGGAATTCTTTATAGCATATATTGTTCAGAAACTATTATATCAACGAATAAAAGTTTTTAATTAATTCAATTTCTTTTTGAATGATCATGCATTCGATTTTTTAATAAATGTAATTATGAGTTTCAAAAGTTACTTTATGAGTAATGCGAGAATGATTTTTTATTTTCTTCATTACATTTTATTCTGCTTTTAACGCCGAATTTGCTATATTCATTATAATTAAAAGTGTTTTAAGAAGACATTTGTGTGTAATATTACAGCGCAAGGTCATAGGTATAGGTAAGTATTACCATAATGTACTTATCATTGCATATGTATGATATACATATCTATATAAATAGGTCCTGATATCTATGTAAGAGGAGAAATCAGGAGAACAAAAACAAATGTTTGCCACTTATTTAAATGATTTATTTTTTCATAAGCAAAATTAAAAAAGGATAAAAGATCGTTACATTAAGAACATATAGTATCTGGAATCAAAATATTAATCTACAAGATGTACTTACATTTATTACACAATATTTAAAAAAAATAAAATAAAAAGTTCTTACTTTGATGAAAAAGAAGAAATAAACAAAAACTTGGTATTAGGGGCTGGAATATTCTTTCAAAGGGTTTGATGGTTTTGATGAGCAAAAGGTCAAATTACATGACAGGAAACGGAGAAGGATGCCTTTCAACATTTATTTTTGATCTCCATAAAGAGATGTCTTTATTCTCAGAAAAAAATAAGAAACATTTCTTAATTAACATTTCTTTTCAAATGCTACTTTTCTTTTTTTTTTTAATGAGAAAATGAAACAAAAATATATATGCATAAAATTGTTAGAAAACATTAGAGTTATTATAAACAAAATATGATATTATCTATACACAATTGAAATAAGGACATTTATTTTCACTTTTTTGTGGAATAACTTTCTTTGATAAAAATAAAATTTATTTTAGAAAAAAATGTATTTCATATTGTTTCTTTGTTTTACGTTCAGGAAAAAAAATTACGATTTTTAAATTTTCATTAAAATACATATCCAAATAGTAAACTTTTAATGTTTGTTGGACTTTTGACTTTTATAAATATAAACACATATCAATCCTCTTTAAAACAAAAATGTTTACCTCTGTGTACATTTCGTAACATAAAAATAATTCAGGCTTTACTAAGATGTCAAAGCGTGATTTTCGCATAATTTTGTTTTACGAGTTCAAATTCGGTCGGCACGGACCAAAAATATCAACGAAGTCTGGAGCGAAGGCAGTATGAGTGAGTGCACTGTTTGACGGTGGTTCTTGAAATTTTGAGAACTTTGAAGACAAAGAAGGCTTTTTCACATTCCCAATCGCCTTGAGATTTACATCAAAGGTTGATTTGATACCTTAGAGTTCCGTTAACTGTTCTCGAACAGTTGTTCTGTGATATTCTCCCAACAAAGCTCGGAGAACATCTCGTCAGCAAGGGCAGAACTTCTTCCATGGCCTTCTTTGTCTTAAAGGATCAAGTCTCAGACCAAGTATTCGGGAAAAGTCAAGAAAACTCTAAATCAGCAAATCAACCATCGATGTAAATCTCAAGACAATTGGGAAGGTGAAAAGCCAAAGAACTTCAAGGCTCAAGTTTCTCTCTCGATACCTCTATAACCACTTTTGAGCAGAGCACTCACTTATACTGACTTCACCCAGAATTCGTTGATATTTCTGGCCTTTTGGGTCCCGTTCCAGCCGAATTAGATCACACGCTTTGGCATCTTAGTAAATACTGAATTATTTCGAAGTAACAAAGTGTTACAGAGGGAAACAAACATTTTTGTTTGAAAAAGAATTAAAAAGTATTTACATTTATACAGAGTGTCCCGCATTTAAATGGCAAAACTTCAGGAACTTATAGGGGATCGAAAAACTAAGACAAAAAGTCCTTTAGAGATTTTCTCGTTTTTGCTCGTTAAAAGTACGTCAGGCTAGGTATGTAAACACTTAATGTTATCCTTTACATTCTTCTTTTTGTTTACATTTTGGCTTCCTTCTAGAATTATAATTCCTAAATCAGTCTTCAGTCAGTTACTCAGATATTTTTGTGTGAATAGCATCAGCCACAATGCCGCATACATATTCTAATGTTGAATACGCTGATATGATTTTTGTGTACGGTTTCTGTAACGGTAATGCTTTAGAAGCGGTGTGGGAGTATGCGCGCCGATTTCCAAATAGAAGAGTGCCTAATCGACGAGTCTTTTCGTTAGCTTTTAGACTACGAGAGACTGGGTCATTCTTAATATGCAATGGAGCAACCAATTCCAGGCAGCAGTAAGAGCAGATTATAGGAGAAGAAATTTTGTCCAACGCCACTTCGATAACAATCCTGAGACTAGCATCTGAAGAGCATCTGCTGCATTAGCAATATCGCGGCAAGCAATATGGCGGACTTTGAAAGGTGATAATCGCTACCCATACCATCTTCAAAAAGTTCAGAATTTATTACCTCAAGATTATGTCAAGAGATTGAATTTTAGTAACTGGTTTCTTGAAAAAATTCGCGATGATAATTTATTTCCATTAAAAATTATATGGACCGATGAAGCTACCTTTACAAGAGGAGGAATTTTTAATCAAAGAAATTATCTCTTGAAAATCCCAGAGCTATTAGAGAGAATAGGTTTCAGCATGAATTCGCTATTAACGTTTGGCTTGGAATTTGGAACGGATTACTGGAGGGACCATATTTTTTACCTGGAAGATTGAATGGTATCACATTTACACATTTTTTGGAGAATGACTTTTCTAATTATTTAGATGACATTCCCTTACAACAGCAGATAGAAATGTGGTTCCAACTCGATGGATGTCCAGCTCATTATAGCAGAGTTGCTCGAGCTTGGCTGGATATAAATTATCCACAACGATGGATTGGACGTGGAGGAGTAGTACCTTGGCCACCCAGATCACCTAATATGACACCCATGGATTTCTTCGTATGGGGAATCTTGAAGCAGAAAGTTTATTCGGTGTCAATCAACTCAAGAGAGCAATTAAGAGACCGAATCATAGATGCGGTGCACCAAATATCATCAGAACAATGTTTAGCTGCAATTTATCAAGTGAGTGCTAGTTGTAATGTTTTCATTGGTGCAAGAGGACAACATTTTGAGCAATATTTTCATTAAAAAGAACATAACATAAATACAGTGGATCAAAAAAGTATTGGCACACCCTCATTTTCCTCAATTATGGAACGAAAAAGCCTGATATAACTGTCACAACAATTTTATTAAATGTATACGTAGAAAGTAAAAGTAAATTAACAGAAATATTTCTTAAAACAAATCATTTATTTAATTAACATGGAAAATAACAAAAATGATAAGTCAAAAAAGTATTGGCACACCCTTCTGCTTTTGCGCTATACAAAAATCTTAACATTTTGTTATTATACCTTTTGCTTCTATAATAGCCTGCAGTCTTGATAGCATTGATGAGACAAGATTTTGGGTGATTTCTGGTCTGATCTTAACCCACTCCTCAGCTAAAACTCATCTGTGGTCATTTTTTGATAAAATTTTATTCTTTCGCACTTTCAAGTCGAGTAAATACGAGAAATGTTAGATTGGATTTATATCTGGAGACTGCGGTGGTGTTTTAAGCTGTCTTCTAACATTTTATAGCATCCATTCTTTTCTTTTATTGGCGGTATGCTTAGGTTCGTTATCTAGCTGGAACACGAATGTATCCTGAATTCCCAATTTTTCACCACTGCTCTTCAAGTTATGCCGCATAATATCGACATACTTTTCAGCATTCATAATCCCCTCAATGAAACTAAAATTTCCAACCCCATTCGAAGAGAAACAGTCTAAACTAGGACAATTCCACCACCGTGTTTCACTGTCGGTCTGATATTTTGCAGCTGAAACTTGGTGTTTGGTTTCCTCCACTCTTATTTGCGCCTATCAGATCCGGAAATACTAAATTTACTCTCATCAGAGAAAATTATTGTTTTCCAAAATTCAATTGACTTATTTATGTGGATTTTGGCAAACTCGAGTCTTTTAATGCAATTTACCTCACTGATAAATGGCTTTTTTCTTTGAACTCTCCCATAATAATTGAAACTATGTATTACATTTCTAACTGTCTGGAGGTAGAAGGTTGTGTTGGAAGTTTTTGCCACCTCTGTTGCTATGCAGGAGGCCGAGAATGTTGGATTATGTTTAACGATTCTACTATTTTCTATAATATTTTATTCTATTTCTCTTGCAGAAAACTTTTGAGCTCACTCAGAACACACTTTATTTAAAACTGAACCTGTGCTAAAACTCATCCCTACTTTTTCGCCAATTTGACAGTAACTTAGTCCGGGATAATGTAATTTCACTACCTGATTTTTGGTTTGCACTCTGTGCTCTTTGGTTTTTGTCATTTTCGATGCACCAATTCAGGTGAGAAATGAATCTAGACTGAGGAATTATTTGTTTGTAAATTACAGGGACTTAATACAAAAATATTAAAGGGATTAAAGGTGATGTTTTTCTATAAATGTTAACTATGGACAACTGTGCCACTACTTTTTTGACCGTCGATTTTCCTACTTTTTTTTCTTAATAATTGTAAAATTAATAGTCTAGCTTTTAATTGCCTTCAAAAAGATTGATTTGGGTTCTATTTTTACTATAAAATTCCTACTTGAAAATAATTTACAATATCACCGAAAAAATAAAAAAAAATAGGGTATGCCAATACTTTTTTGACCCACTGTATAAATGTAAATAAATAATTATAAAAATGAAAACTTGTTTTGTTTCTTTTTTTTGCGATTTTCTCTAAAACTAAGCAAAAACGAGCAAATCTCTAAAGGACTTTTTGTCTTAGTTTTTCGGTCCCCTATAAATTCCTGAAGTTTTGCCATTTAAATTCGGGACACCCTGTATAAGTCATGAGTCCAACAAACATACATAAAATTATATATATACATAAAATTTTACTATTGGAGGAATATTTTAAAGAAAACATAAAATCCTACATTATTTTCCGGATTAATATTTCGGATTTAGATCAACAAATGCTATCTCTCGATGCGCTTGTTCAAACCGGTATTTATCAAAGATAATTTCAGTTTAACAGGTAGGGTTGGGATGTAACTCAGCCGCAAAAACCAGGGTAGCTTTTTGCCTGATATGGTTAACCCATTTCCTCTCCTCAGGCCTAAGACTTTTTTGGATACGCAAAGAGACTACACATAGGAGTGTAGTAAGTCTCAAAAGCTCATTAAAATTAAGTTAGAAGCCGGAAGATTAATCTTTTCAGAAAATCTTTTATGGCTTGAGGTCGTTCATCTCAAACATTTATTTATATATTTAAAATATGATTATTTTGTTTTATACTACCTCAACAGGGACACCTTATATAGCTTACCAGGGACCAACATTCAATCTTCTAACATTTATTGATAACAGGAATGTAATTTAATAAATTTTTCTAAATGATTTTTTTAATTTTATGAAATGTACATCAATTTTATATAAAAATTACAGCAGGACGATGTTGCTAATATCAATAACTGTTAGTCATTTTAAATATTTTTATTTTGAAGTGAAAATAATAATCACCATCAAAAGAATAATAAATAAAAAAAAGTAAGTCATTTTAATTTATAATGACGTGGAGAAAAATAGAAACAAAAAAATTGTGCTGAAGATGTTGAAACTTTCTCTAAAACATAAACAACTTGAAATAAAAATATATTAAAATGTAATATATTTATTGCCATTTTTCGACATATAACTAAATATTGGACATGCATATGTTAGAATAGATCACAAGCCGGCTTTATTTAATAATAACTTAAGGAACTTTAGAATTTCTGTGCCTTATTTAGAATTTCTATTGAAATAAGAATATATAGTCCACAGAGCTCTGTTAGCTTTATTTCACACATAATTCGTGTAGAAAGTAAAAGTTAACCTTTTGCCCATGTTAAGCCCTATATATTTTATCTGCGTTCTGTTTACATTCAGTTAGGGAATATTATTCGGTCGTCTCTTTGTAAATAATATGGCTTGGGTTTTATCCTCATTTATTTTAATTTTCCATTTATTGTAGAATCTCTCTCTCTTTTTTAGTGCTGTAGTCAGTCTATTTGTAATTTTATCTGTTCTATAACTTGAATTCTTTTTATATTTTTCTATATTAACCGTCCCATCTATGATGTTTATTTTGCCAATTCCAAAGTAGGAAAAAGATCCCCAGACCATCGCACTTGCCGGATGTTTCACTGTTTTTATAGTACAGGATTCGTCAAATCTTTCATTTGGCCGACCTCTTATTTATGGAGCACCGTCAGAACTAAAGATATTGAATTTACTCTCATCTGATATTATCACTTTCCTCCAGTCATCAGATGTCCAATTTTTTAAATTCTGCGCCCAATTTAGGGGAGATTGTTTAATTATTTTGTTAAGAAATGGCTTTTTGGCTAGTTTTCTTGCCCGTAAACCTTTTTCTCTTAATCTTCTGCCAACTGTTTCTAGACTTACTTCTGCTAAATTTCTATCTGCTAGATCTCTAGATATTTCTTTAGCAGTTTTGAAGCGATTTTCAAAGGATAATCTCATCATCATGCGATCTAAACGGTCATCTTTCTTTCTTTTCTTCCAGTCCCTTTCTTTCGCTCGGTAGATCCCTGGGAAAGATATCTATCTATCTATTATTCTTACCACAGTGGATTGTTTGCACCTCACCCTCCTTGCTATCTTGCGAAGAAAGTCCAGCTTCAGCAAACGTCACTATTTTAACTTTTCCCTCATTAGACATTGGTTTGAAGCTCAGTCTATTAGACATAATAATAAGAAATACTTAATTAATACTGGATACTCTGGGCACAACTAAACTATGAGTCACTGATTCCATCTCACTCTAATACTAGTAGGTAAAAAAATTCAATCCTACTATTTGTTTACACATTTAGGATAAAAAAAGGCAACAGTCATAGGTGATGCAATTTCTATGACCAGGACTGTACCATTAAAGTTGAAGGTAAAATGAATGTAAACTTCTCTTGAAATTTATAGAAAATATAATATTATGCTCGTATATTATGTAAATAATAAGGTTTGTATATTGAATAATGGTTTTGCTAGAGAATCATTTGGACGGTAGAAACAACAAAACATTAAAACGTAATAGACGATCATGAACAATTGTGATAATAGCTACTAATGTCCACTAAATTTTACTTACTTAATTACTATTTCCAATAAAATCTACTTTATTTTTTCTTTATTAATAGGAACAGTCGGTACTCTTCTTCGCTCAGGAGATTTTTCATGAGATTCAGGGCTTCATCGGCAGGGACCTTGGTAACCTGCCATAAAACAAAATACTCACACATTACCTTACCATCCACACACATATGACAATACCGAACACAACACGACCTACGGACTCGGCACAAGTGAGCCAATGGGATGGCAGTCTTCAACCGAGGCCACGACCCTAAAGGATATATACCCTGACTCCACCAACCGATCTTCATTAACTGACTAGCCCTGAAGAAACTGCTACTTTTGAGAAGAAACTGCTAAACACCCACATGCTCCTAGCAAACCAGATATCAAATGAGGATTGGGAGAAGATTGACCTCGCACCTCGGAACAAGTGGATAACATCTACCAAAAGCACACCGCCATCCAAAAACGAAAATACCAGAAACTAACAACAAAGAAAACAAGCTGCAACGATTACAAGGACGCACTAAAGAAGACTGTTATAAATCTCACAACGAAGAATTCCCACAAGAAACCATAAGCGTCCTCCAGAAGGGATTCAACGTCGGCATCGCACCAAGACATGTACCTACAGAGAAGATTATAACCAACATAGAAGCATGTATCAAGAATATGGACCAAAACGCCGCCGAAACCATCCGGCAAGACATTAGTAACATCATACATAAAGCCAGGCCACCAAGACCTAATCTCTCTAAGGCGCAATACAACTCTCTTACTACACTAAAGAAACGAGACGAACTTCTTAAAATTCCTGCTGAAAAACGCCACCGTCATTATGAAGACAGACTAATACCTACACAAAATGATAGAAAACCTAAACGATGGAACATACGAGAAACTGGACAAAGACCCCACAAATGAGAAGAAACATTAACAAGAAACATGCAGACCATCATTAACACCAGCAAGACACACATACGGTCACCTGTGGTCTAGTGGTTAGCGTAACAAACTACTAAGCCCAAGATCGCGGGTTCGTAACCCGGCAGGTGGCCCTAGGATTTTTTTAAGGGAGTAAAAAATCCTTAGTTAGGCCGTCCTTCGTTAAACGTTAAACGGGGGTCCCGAGCCTGTACGATGTCAGGTACTCGGTAAAAATCCCTATCCTAATTAAACCTGGATAGGCAAAATTTAGAGCTCCCACTGTAGCATCGTCCGATTAGCCATACCAGCATAAAGTGACGTTAAATGAACAAACAACCAGCAAGACACTGAAAACCAAACGCCTCATAATATCTGACCCAACCCCATCAAGACTATACGGACGACCTAAAATGCACAAAGATGGTATCCCTATGAGACCCATGGTCAGTACCATTGGCTCGCCTGCAAACCACCTATCCAAAAATAATCAAACCCACACTGGCAAAACACAACACAACATCCGCAACTCCAAGCAATTTGTAGACATTATCAAAACCATTCATATCAACGAAGAAGACATCCTGGTAAGCTTCGACGTCAAGTCGCTCTTCACCAAGGTCCCTGCCGATGAATCTCTGAACCTCATGAAAAATCTTCTGAGCGAAGAAGAGTGCCGACTGGCAGAGATATGCATGAAAAAACATATTTCCTGTTCAATGGACAGTACTATAAACAAATGGAAGGCACAGCCATCGGATCATCATTCAGCTCACTCGCAGCGGACCAGTACATGGAACACTTCGAACAGAAGGCACTCTCCACCGCAGCCCAATAACCTGAATATTGGTTCAGATACGTGGACGACCTTCGCCATCTGGAAGCACGGAAAAGATGCACTGGACAGATTCTTAATCCACCTAAACAGCATCCACCCTAACATATAATTCACCATGGAGCTGGAGAAGGATGGGAAACTTCCCTTCCTGGAGGTCCTGGTCGAGAAGAAAGGAAACCACCTTGGACACACCCTCTACCGTAAACCTACACATATAGCAGATACCTCCATGCCATATCACACCACCATCCGTCTCAGAAGAAAGGAAATATCAACACTCTACTCAACACAGCTGAAATGGTAGCTGAACCGTCACAACTCCCTTAAGAGAAGCGGCACTTGAGAACAGCCTTCCTGAAAAACGGATACAACCAAGATACTATTAAACGGGTAGAACGCAAGAGAAAACACAAAAAATAAGACAATATCGAAAGAGACAACGAACCTAAAACCCAGACAACCATTCCTTACATCAAAGGTACCTCAGAAAAGATCGTCAGGATTCTAAAGAACCACGACCACATTCTCCACTGATAAAACAATAGCTCATATCCTACCGAAACGCAAAGACAAGTTAGGACTGCGTACCCCAGGCAGAATACCCTGTTCCTGTGGCAAGGTCTACATTGGACAAACCGAAGGACTATCGAAAGAAGGATAAAGGAGGATATATCTAGTGTCAAAAACTTCAAGACGGAAAAATCGGCTGTAGCAAAACACTTCTACAACACCAACCACTATACCTTTCGAAAACACAGCTGTTTTGGTTAAAGAAAATAATTATCACAATTCCGCACCATCAGAGAGGTCATTGAAATTATCAAAGAAACCAATAATCTCAATAAGGAAGACGGTTACAAACTCAGTAAAAAGTGTTATCCTGTCATAAAACAAAATACTTACACATTACCCTGTCATCCAGATACATACGACAAAACTGAACACAACACGACCTCCGGACTCGGCACAAGCGAGCCAATGGGAAGGCAGACTTCGACCGAGACCACGATCCTAAGGTATATAAACCCTGGCTCTACCATCCGCTCTTCATTTACTGACTAGCCCTGAAGAAGCTCACATCACGATGAGCGAAAGCTTGGCATCCAACACCAACACCAACACGGTCCATCCCGGTAAAAGAAAATATGCACAATACCAAAGACCGTGGAAGTCTACCTGAACATTTTTTAAATTATTTTTACAGCTGTAAACTATTTTGTATTTATATTTGTCTTATAAAAACCTATGGGAGCCTATACTTATGTGCACAAAAGAAATAATCGCCATTGTTACTGCTACTATACTGTGGTACTGTTACAGAACTGTCTCAATATCTATATGTTTTGGAATCAGCTTTTTCAGGACTTATTATGGTGGAATTTGTATTAATTTAATGTCAAAATAAAAGTTCCTTTTTAATCCAGAATACCTTTTTAGGAGGAAGAGAACTACCAGAAGACCTTCGACAGAAAGTGAATCCCACAACTGGAGTGCTAGTGATAGATCCAGTTCAGAAAGGCCCTGATGCTGGACTCTACACCTGTTGGGCCAAGAACAAGCAGGGTCAGACTGCCAAGAGGAGTGGCGAGATCAGTGTCATAGGTGAGCTGCTTTTACATTGTTTACTGATGCGAGATTCATTTTGACTGGTTTCAACAAAAAAATATATAAAAAGTAAAAGTTATTTTTCAGCAGGTAAAAAAAAATATATTTATTAAGTCTACCCAGATGATTCAGTACTTCTCAGTAACCAATGCTGAACATATTTGATTTAAATTTAATGCAGGTGAAAGCATAATATAATAAAATAAAAGGTCGTAAAATAAATACCGTTAATTTGAAAATCATGGTTAGTATCAACTGTGATTATTTCGGTTAGTTGGAAATGTACTCTGGCACAAAAATTAAAGTAGGTATTTTAAAAAATTCTATTACAAGTGGAAATTGATGTAATGTTAAGCAGTGGTAAATCCGTTTCAACTCTTCAATATCATATTTTATTAAACTGATATTTTCTTTGATTAATTGGTGCAAAGCCATTTTTTAACTATAAAGAGCCCCAGGCCCATAGTTTGTCCATGAAGAAATATTGCTGAAAGCATGATGCTGTGATGTATTTATTTTATTTATTTATTATACAAAAAAAATTAATTTTTAGCGATAGATCATTAAATGTTGCGTATTCAGTACATAATAAAGATCTTATTATTTCTAAGCCCAAAGTTATGCAGAAAGGTTTATATAAACCCCTTGATTTTATCTTCCTAAAGAGGTCACCCATTTTATAGGGTTTAGTAATGCAGAAGGGTCTCAAGGTACCGCAGTATCAATCCATTTCTGATAACACAATAAATGGTTATCCATCAGGGCCTCACCGAGACTATTTCATTGAACCGGGTGAAGAGATTGAAGCAAAATGCCTTACCACTGACTTCCATCGCTCCACTTATTAATTTACAAAAATATTTTCAATTCTTAACAGATATATTAATACCCCACCTTTATTCATGTGTAAAGTTTCCTGGAACTGAAGAGTTAATAAAGATAAAGCTCAGTTAATCTTAAGGGCTGTGAATGAATAATCAATACTATTTTCTGGGTATAGTTCTTGTTCTACCAACTTTAATGTTATACCAGTATCTCTTGAGACCAACACTAACTATCTTCTTCTGTTCTTCTGACAGAGTTCTCCTTCGTCTATTATTTGTACCTCTCCCAACTTAAAACCCTTGTAGTTTTTCACCATTTGTCAAAATTCATCCCTATTTGTGGCTTTGTCCTCCAGAATACCAACTTCTCCAACAGTCAGCAACTTCTTATCATATAATTTCTTCATCAGGTAATATGCTCGGTCCAAATTTCTGATTCTGAGGGTGATCGATTCCTGTTCTAGACCATTTTGGACTAACTTTCAATTTCTTCATACGTTCAATCTTACCTTTCTTTATTAGAATTCATCAATTCCTTGTCCATTGCTAATATTTGTCATGTATTTTGGTTTTTGAAAAGAGACCTGTAATCCTACTTTCTCAGCTATCTCCATCAACCAATCTATCTCTGTTATTGCTAATTTAATATTTATGGGCAAAAATGACTAGGCTGTCAGTAGGTCATCAAAATATGTAAATAATAAAAGAAATTTTGAAGAAAATCTTTCGGATGCATCTTGAATTAGCATAGATAAATATTTTTAATGTTTTGCAAACCTAAATTATTTTATTCTATTCTTATTATTCTATTTTGAGAAAAAGTAATAGCTATTTAAAATTGAACTTTGTGACTATTTTAAATTAAATTAAACTAGCATTTTAAATTTGTGATCAATTTTAGTATTAAACATTATCAATCTGAATTTCAGATGATATCTAAATACTTCATAGTTAAATTTCAGCAGATTTAAATTTATAATTCAAATTTAAGATGTAAATAAATTAATCTAAGATCCAATTTTTCTTAATATTCTAAGCTTATTTAAATAGAACTAATAAAAATATATTTTATGCTTAACTAAATATTACCTATTCAGTGGGTTCATAGTAGACAATAATTATTCTATTAACTTATATCATACATTTATCCAAAAAAATATAAAAGAAAAAAAGTAATCCCAATAATCATTCCTTTTTATCACAATAATTTGCTTTTATGGCTAGTTTAATTCGAATTTACTTTTTTCTGTAATTTACCATAATAAAACTTGTGTGTTGGTCTATTATATTATTTTTATGCTACGATTTTATGATTTTGCAACATTTTTATTCTTTATACATAATCTGAATTAATGAGTAAAGTCGATATATATTTGTGAAATATTTAATATAACAATATAGTTAAATATTTACATCTAATTATTGTGTGGTGGTTTATATTTCAATACAAGTAATCCTATTTCTGAACGTTATCAGTGGTCACATATTTCATAGCTAATCAATTACCAAATGTCAAACATGGATACCATACCTTGTTTAGGACTTCCTCATCAAGTGTTTGGGGCCTTTCTTGATTCCTTTACATCTCAAATATTTCTGATTAATTATTGCTTTCGCTGGTCACTGTTCCTCGTTTAATTATCAAATTGCATTTGATTTTTCTGAGGTATCTATATAAAATAAATTTTTCACTTTATAATATGGTATTGTCGATGGCAAAATATCATTATAGAACACAGCAATATTCATAAGTGAATGATGCCACACCACCTTGGTTGGTTTCAAACCTTTTCTACACTACTTTTAAATTTTTCTTAAAACTTTCAAACAGTATGATTATATTCTTTTTTAAAAAAAGGTACTCCTCCTGAGATGTCAGCATTGAGTTTTTGACATTTATTTTTATTATTATTACCATTCACGAAACCACATGCTAAACTTTTATAAAAACTTTTATGAAAAAAAATATTTTTTCACTTGAGTACTGTAAACTACTAAGCCCAAGATCGCGGGTTCGTAGCCCGGCAGGTGGCCCTAGGATTTTTTTTAAACAACTTGAGTACCGTAAAACGGGGCCCATTACTTACACATACTTTGGCCCAATTTTTTGAAATTTTTCAATCGCGCTTAAACATTTTTTGTAACTTTCCTATATCTAAGCTCTGGTAACCCTTATTACACAAATAGACTACCATAAATTTAATTTCTAATGAATTAAAATTTTTTTTTTAGTTTTTCTTTTTTTCTTTTTCTTTTTTACTTGGGCCAATGTTACCCACATGATTGGGTTACTTTGGCCCAATTATATTTTACCTACTTTAAAGCATTGTGGAATTAGGTTGGGCCAAAGAAAGACTAGGGTTAGTAAAAAAATTCATTTATAAGACAGAAGAATACATTTAAAATTCATTTAAACATTTTTGTTTTCATAAAAAGGTACAAAATACTAACAATTTAAAAAATACACATTTATCGTATGTCTCACTAATTGCTGAGAAGGAAGAGTCCTCTTTTCATCAGTTTCGGAGGATGGATTATCTTCTTTATAGCAGCCTATTCATAAAATAAAGTATCATTTACTGCAGGCCACTTCCAAAATTTGTTAGTGCCTTCCATGCATTCAACAACAGCGCCTTCATCCGTCACATTCACAGTTATCTCAGGGAACTCTAGCCCGTTCCATTGCACAACAACAAAATTCCCTAATTTCTGGAGCTATATTGGTGTTTTCTTCTGGGTATTCGGTACTATCTTGAGGATTGTTGCCATTTTTAGATTTTGGTGGTACAACTGAGTCAACCAATTCCTTTTTATCATCACTTGAAAAAACCGAATCCTTGTGGCCTGAAGAAATGAGGCTGTAGTTATCACCATCTTCTTCTGTTGATGAGATGTTATGTATTTTTGTAGTCTTCCTCTTCAGGAATTTGCCATTTACTTTTTTATTTCTTTTTCGATTCTCTCTGTTGTATTTTTTGAAGTTTTTGTTTTTCTCTTAATTCTTGTTTCTGGTTTTTTTCATACCCCTTTCTCTTTTCTGTTGTTCTTTCTGATTCTTTGGTATTTCTTGATATTGAATAATATCATGGACTGTAATGCTCTTACTAGCAGCAACTTCCAGTTTTTGTCTTTTTATTGTTCTGGCCTGAACAACCTCTTTTCTTTTTTGTTCCAAATGGTGAATGAAAGTTTCTCCAACCAGTTCAAAATTAACAGATATGTCCTTAGAAGGTAACCGTTTTAAAACTTCTTCTTTATTAATAGGATATATTCCAGCCTTCTTAAATCCAGACTTTAAATTTATTCGGCTCTGTCTTCCGCTTCCTCCTAGCTCCTTTGGATCTCTTTAGAGAGTCCCTTTCCAGTGAGTCTTCGACCCCCACATTTTCTTATCTCTTCAGTCACCTTGGCCATAAGGGGGCCATAGGGGCACCCTTCTACCTGCGTGACCTACTTCTCGCAAACCAACATTGTTCTTTGTGAAAAACAAATTTACTTTCATAATGCCGCTCCTCCCCGTAATGCATAGCAATAACTAAAAAAATAAGTTTACAAAAGTAGGTCGTATTTGTGAGGTTACTAGAGCTGTTGTTTTTATATAATTTTTTACCCAAAACCTAAACAGTAATGACGAATACCGTACTAAGTAAAGTTGTTAATTAGGTACTTACCAAAGTTGTAACATACGTGGAACGGTTTCGACAGTTGAAAGTTTGAGAGTAAATAAAACACGTGTTTTCACAAGGTTAAGGAATCAGACAGGTTCTGATACCAGCAGACAATTATCGGACTACTTCGAGTACATCAGTGCAGACTTTGCCAACAGTCCTGCAGCCTAGCGGAAACTGCAGTATTTACTTGAACAACTACTACTTGAAAGTATTTAAAGAACTATTTTATTTGAAAAGAAAAGATATGACCAGGACCGGGACTCGAACCCGGGTCTCCCACCTCTCGGTGGTGGTGCTTTAACCATCTCAGCCATCCTGGTTCGCTTCTCAATCAGTCATATCCCTTCCTTTCAATGATCCCATATCTCCGTGTTCCTGCAACTCGAGTCCCGGTCGTGGTCATATCTTTTTTTTTCAAATAAAATATTTAAAAAATGATATCATGTAACAATAAAATAAATTATAACAATATTTAGAGAACGTTTTATCTTTTCCTACATTTGGGCCAAAGATGGACCCTAGGGCCAAAGTAGCCCGGTATTACGGTATTTTATAGTAGGTAGTTGTTATTAATTTTTGATAAGTGGCCGATTTCTGTGTTCTTAATTGCCACAATTTTAACCGTAAATCTACAAAGTTTATTTTTTATTTTAGAAGTTGTGACTGGATAATGATTCAGACAACAATTATGCTTCGATTCTGGTTTAACTTTATTCTTTTTTGTGTGTGTAATTACTGCATAATTTTTTTTAAAATGACTGAGTTGTAAGGGATAAAGTTATAATATTAGGGATAAAGTTCAGAAAGAAAAAAAATTCATTCCTCTTGTCATCACAACTGAATCATTATTTGGGCATGTATCTAATTATGCTAGTTTTAATATTATTATTATTAGTTATACTATTTTATGCTATCATATCTAAAACATTTTAATTTGCCTAATCTTAAATAGTAAAACTTAACACTGAATGGTTTTAAAAAGTAAGTTTTTAAAGATATAAATAATCATTTTTTCAGACCTCATCAAATTGAAATTTTCATGTTAAACCATAATTAAGGTCCCAACTTGTATTTTTCTATGTAAGTTGTTTTCAATGAAATTCTCATCATTTTATATGTTTTCTTTCTCCTTCCATTTATTAAATCCAACACAAAGTTAAAGATAGAATTACAAATTTGTCAATAAAATATGCACTCTTATTCTATTTGTTTAACAATTTTTATCAAAGTTTATTACACAATTTATTTATAATATTCTAAATAAAGGATTACACCTATATCAATAGACTGTCTCCACATCAACTATTCTCTCTTGACTGAACAGTTTAAAAGTTGTGGCAAACAAATTAGAAATTCTGTGAGCAGATAAAGAGTAGTGGAGGTTTTTATAAAAGAGAGAAGGATGGAGTGGATGACAGTAATGTTATTTTCCAGTCCCTCCCAAGATAAGCCTTAGTGCCGAACAGACCCTGCACCTGGGCGAGCGTACCTCATTTACCTGTAGCGTGAACAAAGGTGACCCTCCTCTAACAGTGACCTGGTTAAAAGATGGCAGACCTCTTGATCCCAAACATAGGCTAGCGGTGCAGCAGGTCGACCAGTACAATAGCATGCTCATCATACACAGCCTGTCACCAGAGCACAATGGAAACTATTCCTGTGTGGCAAGGAATCCAGCCGCAGAAGTTGTCTACACTCAGCGCTTAGTTGTCAACGGTATTTCAAAAGAGTGAACTAGCTCTTTTCTAATTTTTTTTCTCTTTTTTCTCTCTTTTCTTTTCTCTTCTCTTTTTTTTCAAATTTTTCTCTCTATCTAAAAATATATTTTTCTCTTTTTTTGTCCAATTAAACATGTCAAGTGCCACCGGCAATCGAAGCATTTTCATTCCCTGAAGGAGGAGTTGCGGAGGGTTCGCGGACCCGTATTGTGTGTGGGGTGTCCAGAGGTGACCCCCCGCTCTCTATCACGTGGCTCAAGGATAATTCTCCCCTCCCGCCACACTTGGCCATCAACCTCACCAAACTGGACATGTACTCGAGCCTTCTCAGCATCCCTAGCCTCGATTCAAGCCATACAGGGGAATACACTTGTGTTGCTTCTAACCCCGCTGCTGAGGCTAGGTATTCCTCAAAGCTACAGGTTAAAGGTAATGATTTATATAGGGGAAAAATAATAAATCACAATTTTGATATACGTTGCTTTGGCACATTGGGAATGCTCACCTGCGGACATCGATTCCTCCCTTCTAAGGTTTGTTCTTGAGGTAAATTTGCACTGTTTATTTTTTTTTTCTCCATTTTTAAATATTATTTTTGTTTTGTTTTTTAAATCTTTTACTCTTTTGCTTAAGCATGAATTTTTTTCTCTCTTTGTATAGAATTTTTTACATTTTCTATATTATTATGTATCAATTAGTGTAGATAATTTTTTTGATCTTTATTATATTTATATATAAAGCACTAGTAGAGTACACCCACTGACACCCGTTTAAGCTTTGCATTTATCATTTAATATTTTAGATTTAATAAATGTTATTCGGATATTGTAGGTAATGAAGTTCACCTTGATTGTTTATTTTGCATTTTCACCCTGCAACTTTAAATTTTATACACCTTACATTAAAAGTGATCACTTTTGGTTTTATGTAATTGCATTGTCATTAACATTTCATTTATCCCTTTCCACGAGCTCAAATTTTACAATTTGTTGATAATTATTAGCACAATGCACTATAACATTTTAATATTACAATTTTTTTCCCGCTTAAAGCTTCCACTGCAAATTGCACTCTACTTATGTGTTCTTTTTTAATAATGGATTTATAAATAACAATATAAATAACTTTACTATTATTACTTTTTAATTATCAATAATGATATAATGTTATATCATTATTGATAATGCTATATCATTATTAGGTAACAAGATGTACATACAAAAGATAGTATTTGCATGTTGCTAGCTGATAATATATAGCCATTTTTTTTTTTTTTACTCAAATTCTTATCCAGTCAGACAACTAGTTGTATTACATGAAATGCCAATTTTTCACAATAAATTTGCGAAATGGAAATGGATGTAAACTAATTTTGTAAGTAATTCATTGGATGCTCCTTGAATAATTAAGTTTTTTAATTTAAAAAAATAAATGTCCAACTCTCTTGAATTTAGAAAATTAAAAACTTCAACGCATTCAAGACATTTATCATAGCAATAACATTATTCATATCCCAGCTTTCAAAAAGAACCCAATTTGAAAATAGGCCGTCAGTCATTGATTTATCTGGTAAGGCATGTGGAAAATTTATTTTTCAAAATTAATCAAAAAATATATACAACATAGAAAAATTTGCCTGTACTTCAAAATAAGATTTTCAAAGTTGAAATTAAATTGACTTCAAAGTTAATTGTGAGTTTATTCTTATAAAAATATTTATTAGTCTGATCTCTAAATTGACATTTCGTATGATACAGCTAGATATATTTCTATATTTTGTTTTTATTTTTTTTATACCTAAAGAGATTAAAGTTATTTATAACAAACTTTTATCAATTTTATTTATAAAAAAATTATGCATGTGATTTAATTATTCTTTTTTTAATTTTATATTTATTTATTATTTTAGTCTTTAACAAAATTTTCAAAGAAGTTACTTTTAAATTCTACACTTTATCCATTTTTTACAATTCTTTTAATATATTTTTTAAAAAATTGTTTTTTTTTCTACTTTTTCTACTCTTTTACTGATTTTTTAATATTTTATATTAATTATCAATTTTTTTTCAAATATACAGCATGCTTAAAATACATTTAAAATATTATTATACTAACTTCAGTTTTTATTTTGACATAGTTCCTCCAAGATGGATTGTCGAACCAATGGATGTAAGTGTAGAACGCAATAGGAATGTTGTTTTAGATTGTCAAGCCCAGGGGGTTCCACAACCAACAATAATATGGAAAAAAGCTACTGGTAATTAAACTAAATTCAAGGAATGGTTTCTGATATTTATCCTATGTACTTATTAATAATGAAGTTTTCCCAGATTTTCATTTTTAAAATTATTATTCAATAGGTCTAAAATCTGGTGACTATGAGGAAATAAGAGACAGGATGTACACAAAAATTCTAAATAATGGTTCCTTACTACTTCAAAATGTTAAAGAAGACAGAGAAGGTTACTACCTCTGTCAAGCTCAAAATGGTATCGGTAATGGCATTGGAAAAGTTTTACAACTTAAAGTCAACTGTAAGTATTTCGTAAAACAATACATTTTTCAGATCCAGACCCTTTTTTAGCTCATTAAAAAAAAAAGTTCTGTTACAAATAGCTTAAATTTGTAATAGCCTAGAATGAGTTAACTTTCCAATTTGACCTTTGTTATAGACATGAAATTTACAAACTTTGAATTAAATCGTAGCAACAACACCTTATGAAACCAAATTAAACTAGGAAACGAAAGTGTGTGAACCAGTACAAACTATGTAAAAGTGGTTAAACAGCAGGAACCATTTGTATTATTCATAACAATAGTAGCTCAATGCTCCATTGAGAAGAATGAAAAGTAGATGGATCAGAGATATTGTTTAATAATGACGCTATTTGAACTTGAAATAGACGGTGATATGAACTATTACTCCCAATCATGACATTACTATACATGGTGTAAACAATAAGAGAGACCAATTGGATTTTTTCATAATTTGAGGAGTATGGTGATTTTTTTTTTTAATTTGGTCTTAAGTCAACACTAATCTGTTGATAAAAAACACAACCTTCATATATTTTATATTAAAATATATTAAAAAAACATTTTTACTGGCAATAATTTGAAATTGCTGGAGTTTAGCTACTAACCTTTTAAAATAACATAAAGCCCAAAATCATTTAACTTCTATTGAGGTAAAGCTAATGGTTCACACAAAATGTTTGTTGTATTAAGAACTTTTTCCATAAATTTATTTTTAAACATAGTATTACATACAACAATATTTTTTTCTTCTAATGTGCAAATAATGTGAAATAAAAAAGTATAATTAAGGGTTTATGAAAATTATTAGAAATCTAATTATTTTTTCTTCATCATTTTAGGGCATTAAGTATTTCAAGTAGTGTCAATTTTCGTTTTGTTTTTTAAAGGCTTAAAACCATTAGGTCATCAACACCTATGGTTTGTTTTATATAAGATGTCAATTTTTTCACCCATAAAAATTAAATTTCTGTAAAATAAAGGCTATTTGATTTATTTATATTAAATGATGTGCATTACAGGAATAATGTTTGATAGATATATTTTTAATATTTTTATATCTGTTTGATGAAAGCTTCTCCATATTTTTCTGGACCTCCAAGAAGTGTGACAGTTAAAAAAGGAGACACAGCAGTTTTAACCTGCAGAGTTCATGGAGATACGCCAATAAATATCAAATGGACCCGGCAAGGGAAAATACCGCTGACACCAGCCAATAATTACAGGTATCCAAAGCGTATATATTGGATTAAATTAAACTATCAGATAAAAATAATTCTACCTCTAATACTACATATTTATTATAGAGCATGATTCAATTCATATTTCAGATCAGCTGCTCCACATTAGCAATACACAAGTCATTTAACTGTAATCTGAAGTTGAATTTTTTAATCAGTTATTATATTTTTTAGAATTATTTAAATTCTAAATATTTGTAAGTTTTGTTGTTTCCCTCAGTTTAGTTATACCTGTTAAGCTCTCCCTTACTTAGTTAATTACTTACTGATGGGCGATACAGTCCTACAAGGACCTGGGCCTCCTCAAGTACCTTAAGCCAGTCATTCCTGTCCCCTGCTCGTTCTCTCCATCTCCTAACTCCAAGGAACTTGAGTTCCTCCTCAACATTGTTCAACCATCACATCCTAGGCCTTCCCCTAAGTTGTTTCCCTCCAATGTTTCTGTAAAACAGGCATCTTGGCATCCTTGTTTCTGGAATCCGTTCCAGCATTCTCATAAATAGCTATTTTAGCTTAAATACACAGAGCTTTGAAGTTCAAAGTTTTTCGATGGGCATGGGGACATTTGTTATTTGCAGAAAGCCTCGCATTCACTTCTTCTTTCATTATGTTGTTATCTGTTATGATAGATCCAAGTTACTTAAAAGTGCCTGTCATTTTGAAAGTTCGTTCACTGATCTGCAAATTGTAGCGTTCCATTTGCTGGCTCTTAGGTGTTTTTAAATATTTTGTTTTTCCTTCATTCACGTTAAGATCCACTTCTGCTGCTTCCCTTAAAAACTCTTCAAAAGCTCCTCCTAGCGATGTAGTGCTTCTAGCTATTATGAGCACGTTGTCCGCATGTGCCAAGTGCTGTGTTAATCGATCGTAGATAGTCCCATTAGGGTTGGTTCATATTGCCCTTATTGCTTTTTTCAATGCTAAATTAAAAAGGACCGCTGATAACAGGTCTCCCTGCCCCAGGCCACTATTTACTGCAAATTCCTCTGATAGCATCCCTTGCATTTTTATTTTCATCCTGCTATCTTGCATGTCATATTTGCAAGCCTAGTTAGCTTCCTGGGAATTCCCCAATCGAGCATTACCTGTAGTAATTGTTGTCGATCGATGCTGACATATGCCTGCTTGAAATCGATGAACAGACTGTGGAGGTCAACGTTAAACTCATGTCCTCTTTCCAGGATCTGTCTCAGAGAAAAAATCTGACAGCAGATTCTCTTAGCATTCCTTCTCCTGGCAGAGTACTCATTTCAGCTTGTTCTTTTTGGTTCGTATTCAATATTAAACCAACCACATTTACTCTCTTTACCTTTCCTTCATAGTGCCTCTTCTGCTGCTTTTCCCAAGCTGTTTTTAATAGCATTCCACATGAAATTTACATCATTGCTATCATTTGGTCAGAAACAACTAAGTTAAGCTCTCCCTCTGGGATCAATATCGTGGGAATTAATATTGATACTTCATTGGGATAGAAGGTGAATCTCCATAAAGATTAATGAAATAAGTTACTTATTCATGTGGAAATGGTTGACTTGATAGTTCTTAGAAGATTTTACAGTGGTCAGGGGATGCAGTCAATAAATTACACAAAATAAGGTAGAATTATTTCATTTGTGACTAAGCTTTGACCTAATTTTTAGGCGATCTTAAGGGCTGTGGTATGAAGAGTCCAACTACTATCTTAATTTGTGTAACTTATGACTGTACCTCCTGACCATTATACACTCTTCTATAAAATAAATACTTCTTTAAAGCAAAGCAAAGCAGTGTAAAATAAATTTTACACTGCCTTTCGATTAAACTCAAAACAATTTTCAAATTTAAAAAATTTACGGTGAAAGAGGAAAAAAAAATTAGTATCAAAACTATATATTAAAATTACTAAACTATTTTCAGGCTCTGTCAAGTTGGGAATTTTGAAAATGCATAGAAGTTAAATAATGTATGAAAAAGTTAATTATTAGTTAATAGTTGGTTAATTTTCCTACACATTTTAATATTCAAATATCAAAAGAAAAACCACTCCTCACACTGCTTAGGCATGAGATGGATGTTAATTATGAAAAATACAAAACATGCTTTGTAAAAAAATACTTATAATTATAAGAGGTGTGGCTATTAAATAACGAGACTGAAGTTGCAATAAAATTAATTTTTATTTTATACATAATTACTTACCATCACCTTCAATATACACCCCTTCTCTATTCCTACAATGCTCCATGCAAATTTTCCATTGTTGGAAACAGTGCTGGAAGTCATCTTCTGTCAGCTCCTTCAGGGCACGTGCCACTTTCTCTTTTACAGCTTTCACGGACTCAAATCTCGTCCCTTTTAATGAAGATTTCACATGATTAATGAAGATAGAAGTCACATGGTGCAAGATCTGGTGAATAAGGTGGATGTTCTAACACTGGGATGCTGTACTGGGCTAGGAACATCTTGACAGATAACGCGGAATGAGCTGGCGCATTGTCTTGACGGAGAACCCATGATTTGTCCTTCCACATTTCGGGTCGTTTTTTCCTTACTCTTTCACGTAGTTGTGCAAGGCAGTAGTATTGATTAATAATTTGACCTTCAGGAACCCAGTGAAGGTAAGCAATCCCATGAATATCGAAAGCAACGTCAGTCTCGTCATTTAATAGCCACATCTTGTATCAAGACAAGAAACAATGTTTTTTATATTTCAGGGTTAATGTCAAACAAGAAGCAGTACCGGGAGGTGTAGTCTTAGGAGAGTTGCACATTGCAGGTGCTGAATCTGCAGATAGTGGTTCCTATTTCTGCCAAGCCATAAATCTTTATGGGAGGGATCAACAACTTGTACAACTAACTGTTCAAGGTTAAGTAATTAATAAAATAATAGTTTCAGAAAGTTTAAAGTAAATAGCTATCAAATAAATAATTCCATAATATGATTGATAATTTCAAATCATTTCATTTTTTTTTCATACCAATAAAAATTATTTTTACAGAGCCTCCTGAAAAACCTACTGAGTTAAAGGCTGTGATGGTGAATAGCCGATCAGTAAATTTACAATGGGCACATCAAACTGGTGATCCAACTGATGTCACTAAATACATAGTGCAATACAAAGAAGCTACAGGTCTTTTGATTTTGATTATCATATTTTAATTATTTAAACTGTTTTTTTATTATACAACATATTCAAAGATATGATATAAGGAATTCAGGATCAAAAGCAGATAACTCCAAAATTTCAAAAATTGTTTTATCATATTTTTTTCAAACTTGAAGTATTCTAAGCTCCCATAACTTCAAGTTCAGGACCAGGCTAAAACCATGAGAAATAAGACAGTAAAGTGCTGTGTTAGACAACAATGCTTTGGCGTACAACATTATCAAGAACATTTTCACCATCTACTTTTGTTTATTTATGAAGTTTATTTTTGATATTGATTTGGCTTTATACTCCAGACTCTGAGCCAAATTAAAATTTAAGAGTTTTAAACAAATATAAAGACATAGATAATACTATCGTACAAAAAAAAGAGGTTAAGCAGCTAATGATTTGTGTGCTGAGTTGCTGACATTGAGAACATATGTTTAGTTATGAACCACTCCTATTGCTGAGATGTAGTAGTGGTTATTGAAGATAAACTAAATAAAAAAAGCATTACATAACATACAAACATTTATTTAAGGAATACATTACAAAGCATCAGACTAGCTGATACTCGTATATACCACAAAGAAATGATCAGAAAGACCAGAATACATCTTTTAATATGCTAATGTAATAATTTTAATTACTGACATAAAAAATTACTTTTAAAGTTTTATTAATCAATGACACCCAATGGTCCATTCGTTCACTATGATTAGGGAAAAATTCAATTTACCCCTCTGCCAAAATTAAAGGATTTAAATTTCAAGACAGTAAAATTCCAAATTAAATAAATGAAAAATCTGTTCGTCAGCAGCTATTCTCGGAGATTGCTGATTTTTTTTTTTAGATTTGTCATTAGTCACAGATCACTTATCTGACAATGATTCTCACAATATAACATTACTACCAGCCATTTTGTATACTGATTGTAGTCAATTTAACATTTCAGACATGCATATCTCAAGCATTCATTTATGAAAATAGTAATATTTTAAAATATAATATAATAATAATAAGGCTCAGCAAACCCAAAGACTCAATGCCAATATCACCGATCACTACTTAAACACTTCTGTCCATGTATCACTACCCAAACGATGATGGGAAATATACCAGAATTATACCATAAATTATACCAAAGCCTAAAACAAAAAAATAATAATAATGGATTAAAAAATTATAAATAAGTAGTAATAAAATAAATCAGTTTATAAATAGATAGTAAAATTGCCAACAGTTATTTATTTTTAAGCATCCCCAGATATCAGCTAACAGCTATCCAGCAATGTTTTACTATATGTTGGTACTATTTTTATTATATATATCAGTTTTTATTTTTTAAGGTTTTTTATTTGATAATTCTTTTAAATTTGTTACTATCAAAAAGGTTCCTGGCGACAAAATGAATTAAGTGGTCAAGTTAGAGGGGCATTAATAGAGAATCTGAAGCCTGCTACTAAATACCTCATGAGAGTCATAGCAGAAGGCCCGGCCGGAAGGAGCTTGCCATCCACTGAATTGTGGGTTCGGACCGAGCCTCAGAGACCAGCGGGGCCTCCCCTGGGATTAGCTGTACGTCCTGTCTCTTCCACGCAACTACATGTCACATGGTCACCTCCTCTTCCAGATTTGAGGCATGGAGATATACAGGGTTACTCTGTTGGTTATAAAGAAATTAGGTAACAAATATGTTTATTCAATAATTAATATCCTAATTCAAAAATCCTGAAATTTAGAATTATTGTAACGTTCTAAATTAATCTTGTGCTAAAATTATAATATAGCTGGATATCAAACTATGACATTATTAATGTCTCATAATATGTGCCAATATTTTATTTACAGGATGTACATAAATTCTCACTGATAACCGAAAGTATTTAAAGAGATTATATAAGACTATAAGAATATAAAATATTTACTTGTATTTCTAAACAGAAAAGCAAAAAAAAAATTAACTTTTATGTTTATTTTACATGTCACATTTTTAAAAAATAAGAAACTACAAATAATAATCTATTTAGTTGATTTAAGTTGTTTTCAATTGAAATTTTATAAACTTAACGAAATGTTTATTAAAATATGTTCTTTCTTTTATAAAACCAGAAAAAATTATCTTTTCATATTAGGTATGTGGTGTTTCATGATAAATATCGTAATAAATTATATTTTTAGTGCTCTAAATAGTCAATACAACATGACAGCAGTGAGTGGTGATGGTGAAGATGGTACTGGAGAATTATTACTCGGAGGTCTTGAAAAGTATACAAGGTATACAATAGTGGTTCAAGCATTTAATCAAGTTGGTCATGGCCCTCTGTCTGAACCAGTTTCTGCTCAGACCTTGGAAGATGGTGAGGCAATTTTTTATTTCTTTTTTACATAGTTTTTAAAAATTTAATTTATTTAAACCTTTATTAGCAGTTTTTAATTGAACAAATTAAAACATTTTAATTATTAATTAAACTATACTTATATTCTGGTCCAATTTCATTTTATTTTTGTTAATTTTATTTAATAACGGTGATAGGTTTTCAATTAAAAACTTATTAATGTAAACAGACATCTGAAAACTGATTCACAGTTTTATCTTTAAATTTATTTATTTATTAATAGCTTCATTTATTAATAGTTTAGAATTATTAGTTTATTATTAATTATTAGTTTATTCTATATCTTATGTTTACTTCAGCTCCAAGTGCACCTCCTGAAAACATAAGATGCACAGCCTTAGGTTCACAGTCACTACAAATCAATTGGCAATCACCTCCCCTACACCATTGTAATGGAATAATACAAGGTTACAAGATACTTTATGATACACAAGACCCTGGTAAGTTAATAAAATTGTCATTTTTTCAATATGGTTTTTCTTATTAAATATTTAAGTTTTTATGAATTAACTTTTTTCAGAAATAGATATTGGTTTGGAAACAAGAAAAACTTCAGCACTTTCGATAATATTAACTGGTTTACAAAAATATGCCAACTATTCTTTGCAAGTTTTGGCTTTTACAAGAATTGGAGATGGGCCATATACAAAGGCATCATATTGTCATACAGACGAAGATGGTAATTCTCTCAAATATTCACGAAGTCATTTTTTCATGAAAATATGAACAATAATTCTCGATAGACCTCCTAGTGTTTCATTACAAAACAAATAAACTAATTGTTCATTACAAACTGAAATAAATAAATTGTTCATTCAGGTTCAGTTATCTTTTAATAGTCTGAAGAAATTTTAAGGCTATGATCAATTTATTTGAGTAAACTATTGATTTTTTTAAATCTACTGAGATATAAAATATGTTTTTGATATTCCAAAAAGGAAATTTTGGTGAGTAGAAGTATATTAAGGTTCCCACCACAGTAAAAGCAAAAAATGCAAAAAGGGTAGTTTGGATCTGATTTGAAATATTCCAGATGAGTAATTTAGTGTACAAGGTGATAGCCTTAGCTCTCATCTATTTATATATTTTAAGGACAAGATTCATAATAAAAAGAAGGGGAGGATATTGTTACGGGCTACTGGGTGTTAACAATGAATTAAACAATTCCTTAATTAAAGATACTAATATTTATTAACACAAGTGATAAAGAAGGATACAATTAAATTATTAACTTATTAAACTAATATAAATTTATAATAACAGTATTCTAAATATTTATTATCTAGGCCTAACTCCTATTTAATTATTACAATATTATAAGGTATAAATAATTCTAGATATCTTAACTAGTTACAATAGTTTCTATGAATATTCTAAAATTACACTACAATTCATAACTAATAATTAACACTTACAGTTCACTAGTCCACCGACCGTAAGATTCTTCAAGTATCACAAACTGACACACAGTAACAAACAGAAACCGTTTATTACACTCGCGAGACTATCACATACACTTATTACACTGGCCGGTTCAACACTGACTAGTTTATCACACTGACACTCACTTATTACACTTATCACAGATCTTCACTGGTCTACTCTCAGGCTAAGACTGACTGACTCGAGGTGAGGGAAGTCTTTTTATAGGCAAGGCCGAACATTCTAGAACACGGAAGGGCCAGACAATTCTGGAATATTCTTAATCCTTTGCCGACAAAAGGAGACGATCTAGAACCGTCCTAATCCTATTTTAACTTCTCCTGCCGACGGATTTAAGCCGCTAATCCTCTTGCTTCTGTCTTCCTGCCGGCGCCCGTAACAATATCATCAACATTATATAACAGCCCGAACATGCATCCTGTACGTGTTTATAGGCTTCTTTACATCAGTAATAATTTCTCACAGGCTATACAACAAACCTTTGTGGAACAAGAAGAGAAGATCCATTAAAAGAGATGAATACTGAAATAGATATTGTCAAAAGTAAAGTGTTAATTGTCCAGACACGAGCAAGAAGTGTGTGCATGTTTTCCATGGTGAGACTTAAGTGGTAGACCATTTTCCCAAATTTGGGAAATTGGGTGAAAAAATTCAAGAATGAATAAGCAAAACAAAATATTATATAGGTGTTAAGGGACCTAGTCCCAGAATAAAATTATTTTTCTATTCTATTCTATTCTATATTACAATATCTGTTAAAGAGTAATTGGTTACTGAAATGTAGGAAACAAATCACAAATCACCCAATGTTAGGTCTTGCTTGACAAGCATATTAAGTCGATTTTGAGCAGAATTGAAGTATCTGTACTGAATGGACAGGGCAAAACGAGGATAAACTATGATTGGAATCATTGGATAAGGTTGTTGTCTGTTGTGTTAAAGGTTTAAAATCCTTAGGTCATCAATCCCTAACATCATCAGATTAGGACAAGGTATTAACTACAAATGTGTGAACTTTAAACATCCTTTTAAAACCAACAATTGAAAGTGATTTGATCATGTCTCTCCCGTGGATGAGAAATTAGAACACCAGAATCTCACATGAATACTATATATAAGAATTGGAGCAAAAAAAGTAGTTAAATCTTTCCTCAAATGGAGAATGTGTCACAGGATAGGACAGATTGGCTCTGTTGGATTGAGGTCCCTCTAGACTAGAAATGGCACAAAAATGGAGAAAAAGGACACTATCAGGATATCCTAAAAAGAGCCTAAAGATTTCAATGGAATTTACTTAATACCTCAAGCTTGCAAAAAAAAAATAAATAAATAAAATACATTAAATGTCAAGTCTTAGATTATTATTATCATTTCTGTTAGATTATTATATTTTTTAAATTGAAATGGGGGGACAAGTAATCTTATAATTTGTTGTATTACAAATCATAGCTCACATTAAAATACTTGGTTGTATTTTGTTATTTTAATAAGCAACCTATTATTTTTAAAATAATAATATATAAGGTACCTATATAAATTTTTTTGTGAATCTTCTCATTCCCCATGGCCTCAATGAGATATTTTTCATAATTTTAAAATTATAATTTGTGAGTAAATCGAGTTTATAATAACTTCAACAAAGTTTTTATATAAATTTAACATTTTATAATAAATAATGTAAAAAATATAATTGACTTTTTTCAATTCATAGCACCAGGCCCACCTGAAGATATTAAAGTAGTCGTTAGTAGCCAACAGTCACTCTTGGTTTCGTGGCTACCTCCAATACATCCCAATGGTATATTGGTCAGTTACACTCTTTATACCAGGTAATATTATACATTATTACTTTATTAATAATATATGATCATCAGTTGTTTTGATTTAGTTTAATAGAAATAATTTTAAGGATTGTAGATGGTCAGGCAGAATTAAATCACGGTAAAAGAAGTATTCCAACTAGTCAGACTAGTTTTGAAACAAAGCACCTCCAGCAACATATGGAATACCAGTTTTGGGTAACAAGCTCTACGAAAGTTGGGGAAGGTCAAAGCTCAAGGGTTGTATCTCAGATGCCTAGTAACAGAGGTTATTACACTGTTCGTAATATTTTAATTCCTCACGAGTTGGTCTTATCATATTTATCATTAAATTTTGTTGCAGTTCCTGCTAAAATATCATCTTTCGGACAAATTGTTAGAAAACCGTGGCATGAAACTGTAACACTGCCTTGTATGGCCGTGGGTAATCCAACTCCTAAGAGAGAATGGCTTAAAAATGATGTCATTTTACATTCCATGCCCAACCATAACATACAGGTTAAAAAATATTTAGTTAATTTTAATTTTAGCTTTAGCACTTAGTTAATTAATAATAATACAGGTTTAGCGAACCTAAAGGTTGATCCTGGTATCAGTAATTGGACTTTCCAAAGTCCATGAGATCAATCTTATTCCAATCTTCCAACCTAAGTGTCAGGCCACCTGTCTGCACAGGGCTTTTCAACTTCATTTACTTAGCACTTACTCCACAAGACCTCATTGTGTAACTGCATGAATTCTCCTTTATGAAACATTTGTATCCTTACTCGAACCAAATATTCTATGCCTTAAGATGATAGACCTTCAAAGTTGGTGATCACATTTTACATCTGTACATAATAGTAGAAAGGATAATTTGTAAATTCCAACTATTAAGATTTCTGAAGGAATCAAAAGAAAATTGTCGACGAGTATGGAACCGCTCCCCGATTGCTTCAACCAACCCATTAGCCTAACTTAGCCTCGAAATTAATGTCACTAATTCTGGATCGATTATTTTTTTAAGATGCTAGAATCAGGAGAGTTGGTTGTGTCCAGCTTAAGCAGAGGAGATTCAGATAATTATACCTGTCTAATAGAGAATGCACTTGGGTCAGATAGAATTCATTATTCACTAATTGTGCAAGGTAAGATAAATGAAATTCAAATATTTATATTTAATAGATTTAATGCCATAACTGGGAATATAATGTAATTTTTTTGTGAACATAATGCTTGTTTAGTGTATTATTTTTTAAATCCTTGGTTTAAGTACACTCAGAAGCATATACAGATCGATTCAGTACAACCCTCGTTGGCTACCTCAAGAGCAATAAAAAACTTAAATGGAGGGATTTAATGAAAAGAATGCACTGTCTTTCTGATGAAACAAAAATTTCTGCTTCTTTTTAAATCCAAACTAATAATAAATGAGGAAGAGGTAAAATCCTGAAATAGGCTTTGCTGTTTAGCAGTATGATTATTTTTTATGGTTTGTTTGCTTAACTTCTGGCCTCATGAGCTAGCTCAGGTGCAGGAATTTTAAATTACTGTTTTAGCAACTAAATGAAGTTAACAATTAGGTAACATTATTTAAATTTTCTTTTTCTTTTAGTTAATAAAATAATTATCAGCCATCAGTCATTTGAACTTTAGCTTCTTATTTGCTTTATTATCACAAATGTAGTAATGTAGTAATATGTACTAATCAAAAATTATAAAATAGTAATAAAAAAATTAATTTCATTGAATAAAATTTCTTTTTATCAATATTCTAATTTGAACGTATTTCTAGTTGCTCCTGGAACACCTATCCTGTATGTAAGCAGTGCCACAACTAGTAGTATATTACTTCATTGGAAGCCAGGAGAAAATGGTGGAGCACCAATTTTAGGATACACATTGTATTATAAAAAGACTCATGGGGATATTGAAGAGATACAGTTGTCAAGAAGAACAATCAGTCATGAACTCAAAGTATGAAAAATTAGTTATAAAAATACATTTTTGTAAATGTAGATTTAGCAAAATTAAAGTAATTGCAAACATTTTTGATTTACAAAGCATTATTTAGATAACATTTAATGAGGTCTTTTACATAAATATTTTTCTTTTTAACTATACTTTTAGTGTGCATATCTTCTTCACTTCATTATTATCATGAAGTTTTATTTTCTTATGGAATGAAATTCCATGGTTTTCATAATTTTATGAATATTATTTTAAGCTTTCCTTGAACTGATAACATAAAAATACATTTAAATTATAAACCTAACCCATGAGGAACAAGAATGATTTATTTAATCCACTTATTTCTATTATATTAAAAAATTACAAACCTACAATTTATAAGTTACTTGTAATATGTTTTGGAGAATTCAATATTTTAATATACAAATAAAAATATCCATATAAATGTATGGAAATTGTTTTTTTTCCTTACAGCCCAAGAGTCATGAAAAAAAAATATAGATAAGTAAAGATTTTCAATTATTGTAAGTTCATATGTTAGTGGAAGTTAAAACCTCTCACAAATGTCCCAAAGAATATGCTTTCTGCAATGATAAAGTACTTTATGACAATTATTTGCTATATACAGGGCCTCGCATGCGGCAGCACCTACCAGATTTATCTGAACTGCTTTAACAAGCTAGGGACATCTCAGCCCAGTCGCCCTTTATCAGTGAGGACTCAAGGACAATACCCAGGTGTACCACCACCTGCTCACTTCCTAGCTCCGAATTCAACATCAGTTGTACTAAGACTTCATATCTGGCCTGATAATAACTGCCCCATCACCTCATTTGTTGTTAGATATAAAACAATCAATGAACAGGAATGGATACTAGGTGTGTTATTAATATTATTACTATTTTAACCCAACAAAGTAACTATGCATGGCTTTTCAAATAAATGCTTCTTACTGATTGTGTTTCATAAATCTATATAAAGGCTTTTTATAACTACACGGTACTTAATCTCAAAAATATATAAAAATAAATTAGTTGGAGAATTTTTCAATTTGCTGAAATAAGCCGATCTTTCATTTGAATTAATTATTAATTAATTAATTAAAGGAATACAATATTGCAAGATTTTTGTTCATAAATACACAAAGTAGTAATCAATAACATTTATACTTTACAAATTTTCTAGAAGCTTATTTCTAATTAAAAAAAAACTTCAAATATTTTATTTGAAAAGAAAAGATATGACAAGGACTGGGATTCGAACCCGGGTCTCCCACTTTTCCGTCGTGGTGCTTAACCACTCTACGAGTCCTGATCCTGGTCATATCTTTTCTTTTCAAATAAAATATTTAAAAATTATAACATCTAACAATAAAATAAAAGATTTGAATAATATTAGTTGACCTCATATGTATGGGAAGGAAAATAATGTTAGTATTCTAACTTTGTATGCCAATTCCAAACTAACAACTTTTCTTAATCCCATCTTCATAAACATGAAATAGTTCTAGGTTTTGAAAATTGGTTAACTGGCTGTTAGAATGTGAAAAACTTCAATTTTTAGGCCTTGATGATTTTACATTGTTTTTTAGATCTGAATGAATCATCAATTCTCAATAGGATGAACCATTCTCAAACATTAAAATTAAACATTTTTATTTTAAAGAGAAAAGATATGCCCCCAGCCGGGATTCGAACCCGGAACCTCTGTCCCTCCGTTGACAGAAGTCAATAATTATAAACCCGAAGAGGGCCAATAATTATAAAAAATTATATATACTAATATGAAGTAAGTCAACAAGATCCTAAAATTAAAAAGTAATTTTCAAAGAACATTCGTTCTCGTATATACATCGCAAAAAATTGTGAGGACACAAAGACATGTGATCGGATAAGAGAAAAGATTTGTCCCTTGCCGGCAGGCGACCCTGGTTGCTTAATGGATAGAGCTCTGTCATGGCCGGGGGAATATCTTTTCTCTTTAAAATAAAAATACTATATTTAAAAATCAAAACAGTTGATCAATAATTATAAAAAATTAAAATTTAATGTACGCCCTTATTACTTTTGATTTATGAGTGTATAATACTAATTAATATACTTTAAGAAGTTACTTCTAATTCAATAAGGTCATCCAAAATTTGTAACATACATCAAACTCTTTGAAAAACTCCTTGTTCAATTAATTAGACCAAGATACAATGTAAATCCAAAAGGGAAATGTTGATAAAGTGAGTGTGCTTGCTATACAAAACTTTTGTTGATCTGGAATCATATTGTCCCTGCCATGTACTAAAACCAAGGTCCTTCTTGGGTTATAGTTTTTTTATTTGGGCCTGAAATTTCATCCTTTCAGTTGCATAATTCCTGATTGGTGTCAGGGTTGGTTGAGTCGGTGGTTGATCTGACAGGCAAACTTGTTCCGAACTTTATAATACATCCTAGTCCCTTTCCTTCCGAACTAATGACTTTTTATTCATGCTAGTACATCAGGAGTCATGCATATCTGTCACAGACTTCGTTATACCACTTCTCCAAACCTGTGGAAGTGATAGATCAACTCCAACCATAAATAACACATTGTTATTAACATATAAAAACTGTTTTTTCCAGACATCTCATTAATTACAAAATGAGTATTACATGAAAATTACAGTATTAAACCAAAATCTCTTTTTACTTAACCTGAGACCAATATAAAATTATGGTCTTCATCTATCTGAATTTTAATAAAGGTCTTGACCACATTTATCACTCCTAGCTTGTAATTAAACTGTGTGACTATTCCTGCTTGACTTTTGTGGTTGGATGGATCCAATCTTTCGTCTCTTACCATTATCAGCTCATCATTCTTTTTGCTTTCCTTCAAATTAATTTAGGGATAATTCAATGTTCCTCAATTCCAACTACTCTCTTTAATGTATTCATATCAATGAGGTCACAGCTATCCCCAAACATGGTTTCTCTCACTTAAAAGGTTTCTCCTAATGTGCACATTTATTGTTTCAGTTTCCAACAATGTTCAACCACAGAAAAAGTTCACAGTTTCTGGACTTCTTTCATCGACAGAGTATATACTTCAAGTGGAAGCTTACAATGTTGCTGGTTCTTCTGTTGGAGAATTTCAATTCTACACACTCACTAAAGATGGTGGTGAGTTATGACTCAACATTGATTTAAGAAGTTATATAAAACAGAAAAATTAGGGTTCTATCATTTTTAAATGCTGGTTAAATTCAAGAAATTAATTAACAGATATTATAATTAATAATATATTTCTTTTATGATTAGAGGTACCGCCTCCTGAATTAGTAAGAAGAGGTCACTTTGTACGAGCTTTTTATACTGACCCACGGATAATTTTACCTTTGATTGTAGCAATTGTTTCCTTGATAGCGACTGCTACAACTATTGTGTTCTGCCAAAGGACAAGTATGATATAATAATAAACATTATTAAAATTGAATGATTGTGGATAAATCGAAAAAATTTGAAATACATTTCAGGACAAGCTAGAAATATGAAGGAGGCATTGGATAATCAGCAAAATGCTGAAGCCCAAAGAGAAAGATATTATGCTACTATTCACAAAGTAGGCTTGCAATCAAGCACTGATAAAATTCCTGGTAAGAACTTATGGTAAAATATATTCTTCTTTTTTTTCTAAATTAATAATAATCAATCCAATTTTACTGAAGCTGGACATCAAAAGAATGTTAGTATATTTAATTTTTGATGAAAGGGGTACAAACAAATGAATTGCAAATTCATTTTGAGAAAAAAGTGTAATCAACATTTAGAAAACTTCATTGGAAACACATGCATTTTTTTTTCAATATAACAATATATTTTTTTAACAGTTATTCTTCATTGTGCTAGAAATCTATTTTAATGGGCAAAACATTTATAACTACATTTTTTCAAAGTTTTTAGAACTGGTAAGACCAAAGTTATTGCTAAAAGCTTTCAATGTTGGAGTTTTGCAACACTGACAGCCAATTTCCATTTTATTTTATTCAAGAAAGCATGATTGGGAATAGGTAATAGGGAATGAAGAGTGTGAGAATAGATATTTTTTTAATACTTAAGCCTTTTTCAGAAAACGCTTTAGATGTGATAAAAAAAAAAAACAATTAAATGTTCGCAAAAATATTATTAAGTAATTACACCAAATTAAGAAAAATATTTCACAATAATAGCACATAATAGTACGATAATGATATTGGCACAGGAAATATGTAATAGCATAGGAAATTATTTGGAGCCTAATTATTTTTATAGACTTTTTCATCCTATTACAATCATAGATTAGTACAGAATTTTATTTTTTTCAAATCTTATGTTTTACAATTGAATGGATTTTTAAGAAAAAATTACTTTTTTTCTTATCCTTCACGAATCAGAAAAACAAAATAATGTCAATTAATTAAGTAATGTCACCTTTATTAGGATCTCCATTTGGTTTGTTTGGATATGGATGCCCACCATATCAAATAATTAACAAAAATGTTTAGGTAAATATGACATATGAAAATTTCATTTGTATATGTAAGGCTTGAAGAAAACAATCACTCAGATTTTCTAAGTAATTAAAGAAAATATTATTAAAAGGACTATCAATTTTGTAAGTAGTGTAGAAAACACATTTATACTATCTTTAAACTGGGAGAATAGATTATTTTATGTCTTCATGGTAACTATTATTAAGTTAAAAAGGTAATTAACTATCTAACCCGTAAAGTTATCAAGTTAAACCTTGATAGTTTGTTGTTTAAAATAAAAAATTCTGTTAAAGTTATTCAGAAAGGGTTTGGAATTGCAGAAACATCAGAGGATATATCTCCCTATGCAACTTTCCAATTGTCTGAGCCAAGTAACACCTTGCTTCACAGCTTCATGTACCACGAGCAGGCTATTGCTGAGGGTTGTACCTCAGCGCCACCGATGAGGCCACAGCTCCAAATACATGTAAGATTTTTATTTTTAGCCTTTGAAATTCTAAAAAATAATTGATTTTTATAATTTCAATTTTTCTATAGATAATTTTTATTGATTCCAATTTATACCACAAATTAATATAAAATAATTGGAAATGATAGTTTTCAAGCCAAGTTACTCAAAACAACAGAAATCACACATCAAAGGAAACCACTGAACAAGATTGTGAAGAAATGTTTCTTGAAAATTCTCTACCTCTATAAAACATTTATGATATATTAAATTATGAATTCAAAAGATATTAGATGAAAAAATTGCTGCATGTAAGGAAAATAATTTTCCTTTTTAGGAGTTTTCATGATTTACAGTGTAACTTCATAATTTACCTTCATTGAAGTTTTTCTTTTTTGAGTCAGAAATAGGAATCTGAAAAGCTCTCAGATCCTAGTGGATGAAACATCTCCTAATGCTCCTCATCATCATCTTTATTCCTCCTAATCATGACAACTTTAGCCATAATATTACATCATTTTAAAATTTAACTAATTAAACTAAATCAGCGGTTCAAGGCAGAAGCAGCTACACTTCAAAAAAATAATTTTTAAGTTTTTTTTTCTAATGTCTTATATAATTACTGTATAACCCAAAATTTTGATTTAACAAACATTTTAAGTACTAGGTTTATGAATTGGAAAGCATTTCTGCATCAAATTTACAAATTCTTGATAATCATAAGAGATAAAAAAACAGTTAAAACCAAACTTGGAGATGGAAGCCAACACAACTATGATTTCAGAAACATCGTACATAAAATTAAACAAATATAAAAAACAATGAATTTAAATGTTTCATGTAAATTAATTAAATGTTTTAGTCTTCAAAAGGAAGAAGAAGAAGAAGAAGTAGAAAAACAGATGCCGAATCTGATGAATCAGATTCAGATCCGGATCAAATAACGTCAAGTAGGACTGAATCGTCGAATCAACTGGATGCAGCAAAAGCAAAGCAAGGTTTGAATTAAGCTGTTCATTACAAATTATAATATAATTGGAATGCATGATACTGATTGTGAAACTAATTTCCAGCATATATTTACCAAGCTCATTCCAGTACCTCTTCAGATATTTCTCCCATGTCTGAAGCAAAATCACTTCCACGGCGTGGAGGTAGAACAAGGTAATTTATAAATATACACTATAATAACACTACTAAAAATATTATTAATTCCGTTTGTTTTTCTTATTGCTTTTGGCTGTAAAAAATGTTAATAAAGTTCTTAAAAAGGAGACAGATAAATTATGTGATATCAGATATTTAATCATATTATGTATATTTAAATATACCCCCAATACTTCAGTCTTTTAAATGACAGTAGATGTATTCATTGTATCTACTATATTAAATTCAATGTAAGAAAAATTTGAAAAACATTTATTGGTCATTATAAAAAGAAAAAGAAACATATTGAAAAATATTGAATTTTATTCTTAAAATTTATTTTCAATTTACCAATTTTTTTTAATTGTATGGTAATCCATAATAATATCTCTATTAACAAGCAAATTCAACAGTAATTACAGCCGTTTTTTTACTTTAGTGTTTATCATAAGTATATTCCTGTGTGTAACTCAATATCAATATGTTTTTTTTTTTTTTTTTTTTTCTGTTGGCTCTACAGACCTTGTAGATCTTTGACCGCCTTTACCAGCCTTCTCCACCTCTGTCTATCCTGGGCCGCTGATTTCCAGTCTGCCACATGTAGCTCCTCAGCATCTTTGTTGACCCTATCTATCCATCTGGTCTTTGGCCTCCCACGTGGTCTCTTGCCAACTATTGTGGCATTCATTGTTGCGTAGAGGCGTCCTGACGGATTGCTTCGAGCAACATGCCCCGCCCATCTTAACCTTCTTGATTTCATATCCTGAGATATCGCCTGACCAGTTTCTGTGAGCAATTCCTTATTGGTCCTTCTCCTCCAAGAGTGTAGACTCTCATCCCAGACCGCTCCGGTTATTGTGCGAAGGATTTTCCTTTCGCATCTCTCTATTCTGCTTTCCAGGGTGCCAGTGAGAGCCCACGTCTCACAGCCATATATCAGAATCGGCTTTATTACCGCATTATAAACCCTTAGTTTTAAGTTTCTAGAGATGCTTCGGGATTTCAATACTCTTGAAAGAGCGAAGAATGCTCTGTTTGTGCTTGTTATACGCTGGTCTATCTCAGTTAATTGTTCATTGGTTGAGGTTATTGTGGAGCCAAGATAATTAAAGTTATCCACTTTCGGGAACGATTTGCGATCCACGCAGATGCTTTTTTTTTTTTATCAATATGTTACTTACTGAATATTTGAACATTTTTTTCTACATGTTACATAATTTTGACCTCATTTAGTAAATATAAATCTGCCATTTAGTCATTATTTTCATTAATATATAAAACAAACTTATCCATGCTGTGTAATATTCAATATGAAATAATCAGGTAAAATCCACAATACTAGAGTTGATATTTTTAAACAAAATTAAAAGAATCATTTTAGATTATTAGTAAATATTCTTTATATATTTTTGTAATTAAACTTACACATGTATTTAACATCGAGCAGGTGGTTGGCACCAGGGAGCAAGCCGATGCGGCAGTCGCTGTCAATTGCGGAGACAGCATTTAGGTCAACACCTGAACGAAACACTGAGCTGAGCGAAGCTGAGTGTGACATAGACACTGTAAAGAAGCTCAAACTCGGGATCAGGTCAAGTCTCTGGTCTCGCCCTAGTCCGCATGGACAACAGTCTGACTATTCTATAGCTGTATAGGCCTCATAGGAACAATTTGCCCCAAGCTCTTCACTTCCATAATCAAGACAAAGAATTATATTATGAAATAACAAAATAATTATGTAACTGATTAAATCTCATTAACGTTTCTTCATAAAATTTACAGTATTTTATAAATTATATTGTATATATCAGAGTATATAAGTTATTTCTTGTAATGTTTATTAAATAATTATTTATATATATATATATATATATATATATATATATATATATATATATATATATATATATATATGTATATGTATGTGTGTACATAAAATATTTGTTTGTTTTTTTATATTTCTTTTGTTTTATAATACTTTTTAACAAAAGTTGTAAGTCTGATTTTACAATACTAAGGATTTTGATAAAAGGCAGTTTTAATATAAATATTTAGTATTTATGTCGTGTTACACTGCCAAAACTTATTAGAATTTATTATTAAAACTAAATAGTTTTTTTAAAAAGTTAACATATCTTTTTTATCCAATGTATATATAGTTTTGTAATTTTAATATACAACATGAAGTTATGTTGCACAATTTTTTTATTGTATAATTTTTTAAATAATATAAATGTTAAAAATATTAACAGATTTATATATTGAGCAATCATGTTGGAAACTACTAATTATATTCTAAAATGAATTGCCAATGTACAAACATGCCAAATTTAGGGTTTTGAAATTTTTTCATTTATATAGTTAAATTCAGACTTATAACAACAAAAAAAGTGCAAAATAATAATAATTTTTTAACCAAAATTTATAAATGAAATGTGAATGTATTTTAATAAATAAATCATTAATATAAAGAGAGAAATTTTTGACATTTGTAAAAAAAAAATTGTAAAAATAAATCATAAAAAAAGGAGGAAAACTTGTGACAGAACACGAGTCCTTTAAAATTGTTGTTTATAAACATTTTTTACAGATATATATTTTACTGCATACAAAGTATGTATGTGCATAGCATAAATTATAAGTTGTAAAAGTAAGATAGTTTACCTATTGTTATTGTAATTATCAGATTACTATACCTTTATAAATGTGGACAAAACAAATATATACTACTATTTAGCTATTATTTATTTTATTTTTATTTCAACTCCTAGATGATAAGTAAAGTAAGTCTAAAAGTAATATTTCCATTACTTCAAATAATCATGGTATGAATTCCATCTCTCAATAAATAAATCGAGCTCTAAAGATTTCAATGAATTAATGATCCTGTTCACTAGTACTATTCGATGATGTACCAGTTATCCATGATGTGCAAGTGCCGGTATCCTGGTTTACTTTATATTTATTGTGTTAGGCCAAATGTAATACAAATCATGATTATGTCTAACTAATTAATAAATTAATAAAGTAATTTTGAGTTGCTTCTAAAAACTTGATGACCAAGATGATTGTGATTTACTTATTCAATTGAGCTATATTAGTTTTATTAATAGATTACAACAATACAACTAGATTTATATTAATTCATCAATTATTTTTATCTGTGAAACTCTGAAATACTGTAATGAAATTAAATTAGTTTGTTATGAAATTAAAATTGGAATTTATATCATATTTTGTCCAACACTGATTTCATTGTATTATATAAAAAAAGGGTAGAGAAGGGAGGTCATACAGAAAAAAGAGCTTTGAAAAAGCAACAACTTTAATAACTTATAAAAAATAAGGAGTGTAATAATGAGCTTCTTAATAAAAGTGGCTGGCAGTAGAGCACCATTCAAGCCTAAAACTAAAAATCTTAGCAAATTGATAATTTAGCAATAAGATCCAAGATGACGAAAACAGAGTCATCCTTACCGGTCAGAATGGTGTATTGTTTAAATCAGTTTAACAATCCTATCAAAATTAAACCAAAGAACAATTGAAGATGAATTGTGTAAAGCAGAAGAATGCTTCTATCCCGGATGATGATGACAACATACACCCCCTATCCAGAATTCAAAACAGTAATTGAAGCAACAGAAAAAATAATAAGGCCCCCAGAAAAAATAAGAATTACAAAAAAAAGGTGACATCAAAGTTATTAAAAATAAGTTTATAAGGCCAATTTTAATTTACCTTGCCCCTCTCATCTTGAAACAATTTCAAGGCAAACTGTTATAGATGAAATGTTTTTTGTGATATTGATCACCAACTCCCATACTAGTTAAGTTGAAAGTGAGATCATGGGCAATAATTTCATTTTTTTAAAAGTTTGTATTAATAAAACAAATGTGCGATGAAGTAATGTTTTGTTTCTTAAATTGGTTAATCTTATCAAAAAAATATTCTGTTAACTAATAAACACATAAAAACTAAAGTCCAAATAATGTTTATTGGAGTACTGCATCCTTAAATCTTATTTACAAATTGTAAAACAAGATTAACAGAATCACTTACTTAAAATTTATTAGGATGACCAACCTAAATTAAATGAACTGTAACAAAAACTCTTCTAGTAGTTCACTATAAGATAATTAGTCCACAAAAAGTTCAAACATTCTTACCTTATTCCTGGATACCTACTGTCACATTATGATAATAATCTTTCAGTAAGATGATATTCAGTAATTGAAAAATGTTCTCACTATATTTTTAAGTTAAGCAGAACTGGATTGTTTCACCTTACATATAAAACTCTAATAAATAAAACATTAGCATTAACTCATATTTAATAAAATAAATAAATAAAAAAGTAATAAAAAAAATATGATAACATCAGTCCTTTAATTTAAAAAACGCATTGCTTCTCTTTGAAATTAAACGAATTCTTTAAAAAATTATTTCATTTCATTTTTGTTACCTATTTATGAATTACTTATTTAATTTTTTTTTTGTATCATGGGTCCCATCCTATACACGATATATACAGCTGACATCCCAACCCATCCAAGCACTGTCCTCACTACGTACGCTGATGACACATGTGTGTTATCAGTAAATAAGGATTCATTTGTTGCATCGCAATCTCTTCAAAAATGCCTGTCGAACAGATGCATTACCTAGGACTCTATCTGGACAAACGTCTCACTTGGAATCCTCATACAAGACTGAAAAGACAAGAAACTGCTCGTCGTTTTCGCCTACTTCAACATTTACTGGACAAACTCTCTAAGCTCCCAATTAATTACAAAAGACTCGTTTACATGACAGTTATCAGGCCTATTTGGACATTTGGAGTTGAGCTTTGGGGCTCTACTAAACCATCCAATTCATCTCGTATCCAATCCTTGCAATCCAAAATCCTTCATAAAGTCCTCAATGCTCCTTATTATGTCACAAACAAACTCATCCATCATGATCTTAATATCCCATATGTTACTGATTTGGCCCAAACTAGATACCTAACCTTCCATGACAAGCTCCATACACACTTGAATCCGCTAGTCTCTCAACTTGCTTCTCATACTATTCCTGATAACCCTCCGAGGCGTCTCAAAAGGAGATGGCCTCGAGACCATCTACTATAGAACTTTATTGGAGTGCTTACGATGGGTAGTTTCTCCACAAGTGTTTTTCATTTCATATTGTACATATTAGCAGATTCACTTATTGTAATATTATTATAGTTGTAAATATCAATAAATTAAATTAAAAAAAAAAAAAATTTATCAAGGATTTTTTATAAAGCCATAATGATAATGTTTTAAATCCAATCAATGGACATTGATAATACTAAGGTTTAAAATCTAAACATATAAAAAAAGTTTTAGTGGAAAAATGTTTACATTTATTACAATATAAAAATTATTTACAATCATAAAATAAAAATAACGAACACAAATTCTTTAATAATAATTTATATAATAAACTAATATCACAACTTATCGCAATTTTATTAAAGGTATTAGTAATAAAACTTTATCATTAAGTACATTGTTATCCTTTATTGCTTCTGCTAAAGCTCAAAGATTCCTTTTCAAATTCAAGGGGCATTATACCCAAATCACCACTGAATCTATTCTTGGCAACCTGAAATAAGATAAACCAGAAGATAAAATTTAATAATAAAAATAAAAATAGCAAGGCTGAATAAAGTCAAAAATTATTACAATAACATCTAAGAGAATTTACGGTCTTCCTCTATAAATTCTAGGTTGAGCATAAAAAAAAAAAGGAAAAAAAATACCCACTTTGTATGTTGAGCTGTTTTACTAGAAATTGTAATTGAATTAAACATACAGCACTGACCACAAAAATAATAAAAGCAGATGATAGAGCAGTAAATTCTTTAGAAACAAATAAGGAGTTGGAAATAAATCAGAAACTAAGAAAAATAACTTGGCTGCTGCAGTACTTGACGTGGAAGATGACAAGTTGAAAATTCTTATAATAATGAACTTTTTGTGTACATTTACCAAAACATGTTTGGTACTAATCTACCTGGAGAGAATCCCATACTCAATATAAGACTCAAGCCCAGTCTTAGAAATTTCTAAGCAGTACTAAAATAAACAAATAAGATTTTCTAGAGAAGAGATACAATACAGACCAAAAATATCTTAAAAAGGAGGACATTTACTAATTTCTAGAAACAAAGGAAACTAAACTTTAAATGATTTTCAGTTTTCAGTTTTTTTATCAGTTAATCTCATAGTCCACAATAGAATACCATCCCAAGAGCCACTTTTCATCAGGAAAAAAAGTTTCCTTTAAAGGAAACTTAATATGATGGTTATTTGGCCATAAAGAATCATTGCTCCTTGCAACAATTCTTGACCCCAGCACTACAACAATCTAAAGGCTTACTTCCCAAATCCTTTTTCTTGGGGCCTAGCACCTCCAGGCTTAAATAAAGATAAGATTCATAAAAATCTTTTTATAGTATTTCATTTTCACATTGACCAATCATAAGTAAATTCATTATCTATTCAATAATAAACAATGTCAGACAAAAACAAAAACTTTCTTAGGAGTAAGTTTTAAGAAATCACAGAGGTAAAAGGCAACTAAAATCAGCAATTATTGACTTACCTGTAAAAACTTTTTAATTCTTAATGTAGTATGGCTTTTACGATGCTGGATGATTAAAATATTATCTGCTTCTTGGGCTGCTTTAGCTCCACCAAATATAGAATTAGCTGTAAGTTCTTCCGCCTCCCTTTCTTTCCTTGGATGTATTACTAGAGTCACATGACAGTTATGTGTAGTAGCGAAATTTCTGAACCTTCCGATTAACGCATCTTGTCGGTAGAACCTTTAAGTATCAAGATAAATTAATATTTTCATATATATTTTTAAATGATGATACATAATAAATTAATTAATGAAGATAATTAAATATTATTAACCTTTTTTCTATTCTTCCAAATTCATTATCATTTAAAAAAAAAACTTATATTTAATTTTTTAAGCAAGATAAGTATCATTAGTATATGAAGAAAAATATTTTATATTACATAATTTTAAATAAACATCCATATCAATAATTATTATCATATCTTGGGTGTTACCTGTCTAAAAAACCAGATTCGGAGGAGGACATCCCGAGCATAAACTGTACATTGTCTATAATCACATGAGCAACATCGTGGACATAAGTAGCATGTTCTACGGCCTAGTAAGCAATTAATATAATATAGCTTAGTAAATTTAAAAATAAATAATAGAAATTAACTTTTGGTGTAAAATATCATTGATTTTAATATTATAAAATGTAATAATATGAATATAATGGTTGTATATTGTAAGAGGTGTGATAAATAAAAATTCAACACATTGAATTTACAACTTAATATCTACTCTACACCGACATCTTGCTATTGTTTTTCTAATGCTTATTAGTGTGCTGAATTTTGTTTCCTAACTAAATCAAATCTATCATAATATTTTTTTTTAAATAAAAACAACCAAATAAAATGACTAATTATTTGTTAAGCAATCAAAAGATGCATTGGCCAAACTGCTAACTAGTCATAAAAGAACATCTAACTAACAGACAAATCAAGGTTTAAAAAATTGAACTAAAGTAATCAAAATTTAATTAGTAACATATAATATATAATTAGCAATGTTGAAAGTGGTCAGAAAGTGGCGCCAATGATTTTTATACTTCTTCTTTCCTTTCCTCCGTTAACCTTTCAGTGTGGAGGAGCCTCTACCCAACTGTCTTCTGTTCTCAGAATCATTTTACAAAATTACGGATTATTGGCCCAGTAAAGGAGACCCCGTTATCTCGGGATAGAATTTTGTTCCATATTCTCAGGATTTTTATACGAATAAGTAAAACCTATTTATTTGGTGCGAACGTTTTGGCCTAATCTTTAGGTCATCATCAGGGCAGAGGAATGTACAGTCAAGGAGCAACTCTAAATATAAAATTAGGTTTTGGCTGATAAGATCCTGACCGCTTAATCACGGTAAATCGGTGACCGCAAAATACAGTTTTTTAAACCAAAATTTTTGGTTTCTGAAATTTTAATGTTTGAGCTGATTTTTTATAGCTTTTCATTTAGTTTTTCTTCGATTTATTGCTCCTGAGAATTAGATTGTTCAATATGAAATTAAATATTATTCGGAATGGTCGAATTTCTATGACTAAAATGTAAATTAAAGTAATAAATAGATAAATGCAAAGGTCTCTTTACCTCCATAACAACATCTAATGGCTGCTGGCCATGGAATGTCATAAAATATACTGGCAATCTCTCAAATTTATCAGCCCATTCGTTGAACTTATTAATATTTTTTTCCAAGGGAGCCAAAAACATCTGAGTTAACATTGTCCTAGCTAATCTTTGATTTCTTATTTCAAAACTTCCCCACAAGGTTGTGACCTAAAAGAGGAAACATAATTGTTTATGCTAAAAGACATAGTAAAAATATTTTGTTCATCTATGTATTAAATAACTAAATTCTTATGGGTAAATAAAAAAAAAAATTCACTTTTAAGAATAATGAATTCAAATTTTCCATGATCAAAAGCTTAAAACAATTACTATTTACTTTATTTAGTTTTATATTATTTAAACATTAATAGTAAACACAATCAATATTATAACAATTGCAATGCTAATGAATTTATTATATCTAATTATTGTAAAGTGACCAGAAAGTTAAAATAATTAAGTTTATGTATGCCAGTTTAAGTTAATAAGTAAGAGGTATTGGTAAATAATGAGGCAGATTAAGACATTCATAGTATTAACATTGTTGGGTATTGGTCTTGTGAACAGTGAGGATTTACAAGAATAAGAGCTAAAAAAAAAGAGAAAAAAAAAAAAACATACCCATAACTCACTGGGAATAGAAGGATATTAATCATTACCAAAATTAATGCCCCATCCCGACTTGGCCTATGTCTCAACAATCATGCCGTATGATTGCCACTAAAGGACGGTTTTGAATATCCCTGGCAGCAGTACTGCCATTAGCACATAATCCATACTATACACTACCTTACTTAGTACATTTAAGTTATGTGATTTTCGAAAAAAAATTTTAGGATTCTAATATCTAAATAATTCTATAAGTTTAAATGTTTGAAATAAAAATACTTGTTTGAAGAGCAATATATAATCTACTTTTAAATTGATCATCAGTTTGGATTCCGAGCATCCCACTCGACCATTCAGCAATATCATCGTGTGGTGGATGTGGTCTCCTATACATTAGAACGTGGATCATATTGTTCGGGCGTCTCTCTTGACGTGGAACAGGCTTTTGACCGAGTCTGGCATCCGGTTTTGCTCTACAAACCCCGTAAATTCCTACCCCCTACATACTTTCTCATCCTTCAATCCTATCTCACAAATAGAACTTTCCAAGTAAACCATAATAATGTCTATTCATCCCTTTTTTCCCAATCTGCTGGTGTTCCTCAAGGTAGTATCCTTGGCACAATCCTTTATACAGTTTATACAGCTGACATCCTAACTCATTCTAATACTATCCTTATCACGTATGCTGATGATACATGAATATTATCAGTCAACACCAATCCAGTTATTGCATCCCAAAGCCTCTAATCCCATATCACTGATCTTGAAGAATGGTGTCAAAACTGGAGAATTAAAATAAATTCTCAAATATCGCATCAAATCACTTTTACCTTACGTCATAAACCAATGATTTCCTGCCATTCAGTATCCTTTAATAATATCCCATTGGTGCCTGCAGAACAGATCCGATACTTAGGGTTGCGCTCGACAAACGATTAACCTGGAATCCTCATACAAGACTGAAAAGACAAGAAACCGCTCGACGTTTCAGGCTACATCAACACTTACTAGACAAACACTCTAAGCTCCCAATTAACTACAAAAGACTCATCTACATGACCATCATACGACCTATTTGGACTTTCGGAGTAGAGCTTTGGGGCTCCACTAAGCTATGGAATTCCTCTCGTATCCAATCCTTACAATTCAAAATCCTTCGTAAAATCCTCAATGCTCCTTATTTTGTTAAGAATAAAGTCATCCATAATGACCTTAATGTCCCTTTTATTGCTGATTTGGCCCAAACCCGGAATCTATCCTTTCAAAACAAACTTCATTCCCACTCAAACCCTCTAGTTTCAAACCTAGCTTCCTCTTCAATTCCCGATAATCCTCCGAGGCCTCTGAAAAGAAGATGATGAAGGAAGACTTCTTAGTTGAACTTTGATTTGAGCACTACCAGTGGGTAGTTTCTCTACTTATCATTCTCATGTCATTATGTATCATGTATCCTATTTACTTGTTGTATTATTACAATACAGTTGTAAATATCAATAAATAAATTTAAAAAAAAAACTTTTAAATTGTCATATAAGGGGGTAAGCAACACATAGCTTGTGACAGTAATCAATCAATAAATCCAGGTGTACTTTGTTCTGAAACCATAGCATATCTAGAAAGAAAGATCTCAGTAATTACTTAAAAAAATCAGGCAACCTACCAAATGCCTAATATTCAATTATTATCAACTAACAGTATTTACAGATTTTACCTTATTCATTGCCAAATCTAATGAATATTCGCTCATCAATGTAGTCTTGCCTGAACCAGTAGGACCGGTCAGAATAGTCAGTTCACCTCGGCGATGACCTTTTAATATAGAGTTAAGTACAGGAAACCGCTCCCATTTAACTCCTGACACCTAATAACCAATTACTATAGTCCATATTACTATTAAAAATTATAAAACATAAAACTTAATGAATTCTTTGCAATGAACAGATGAAATCATTGAAGAATAAATAAATATTTAATTTTTTTTTATTTTCAGGGATTAGAAATACAATTTCAATAAATTAAAACAAAATAACCTTGTCAGCATTGCATAATTCTGCTAAAACATCTTCTCGAAGTGTAGCAAATGTTACAATAGAACTGTGAGAAATACATTGAGCATTGCTGATTATTGAAGCAATATCGTATCCATACATCATACTTTCATAGGCAGCAGGCTGACTATCTAAAGGCCTAGAAAGTAAATACTATTAACATCAAAAATTTTCACCTAGAAAATATATCAAACCTTCAAAAAAACCTACCTGATGAAATAACATCTTGATTCGGATAACTTTTTTGCAAACATTTTAACATTTCCCCAAGAAATCACATCATTATCAAACCATAATATTAATTTTTGATATGGTTCCAATAAAGGCAAAACTTCCTGAGGTAAACTCTGCTGACCTAAAATAATGATGTTACAGAAAAATTGTATACAAAACAAACACAAAAAATATTGGAAAATGACGTACCATTAGGCAAACAAATTAAGTCACAGTCTAGAGGATATGTTAAAAGTGTCAGAAAATCTTTTATATTAGCAACAATTACAGCTGTATCATATTTCCTTTGGAATTTAATAATGCCTTTTGCTGACTTGTCTGGAAACGTTTCTTCTGTAAGATCAAAATTGAGTTTTTTGAAGCCTACTACATTATCTCCATGAGTCAAAGGAAAATAAGCAGTATTTTCACTGGGGCATATTTTCATATTAATATTTTTAAGATTTTGCAATTGTAACCTCTAAAACGAAACAGAAATTACTGTTTCAAAATAAATCAAAATAAATAATCCTAAAAATCAATATACAAGAAATTAAATATACCCTCCAGCCTTTAAATTGAGGAAAATCAAATATTGTTTCATCAACAGGACGCAAGATATCCCTCAGAGATTGCCAACAATTATTTCCATATTCCATCGTTTGATCTATTGGTAGTTCCGCAAGTTGATGCTTAGGATTAGAAAGAAATAGTTCTAAGAGGTTCCAATTTCCAGATTTCTGGCACTTGCTACAGATAAAAAAACCTAAAATTAATGCATAGTTAGGCTTGCATCAAAGCTTTCACAAAATATTTATAATAATACAATATTTAACTACCTGAAACTTTGTTGATGTACATTAATGATTCATCATTTTTACAGATGGGACAAGTAATTGAGATACAGGAGTGTCCTTCGGCAAATACAATATCACACTTCAATAAATAATGTTTAATTGATGAAATGGGTACAAAGGCTACAGAACTGTCTAAAGTATTCGATTCAAACACAGAATCATTTTTAGAAATTTCTATGTTTTTAGTTTTGAAATTTCTACGCTGGTAGGTTTTATCTGTATTTTCAAAGAGCACATTGGTTAAGTGAAACCGTCTTTTGGTGAAAGCATATATAATAATGTTGTAACGTAAGCACTGTTTAAAATATTTGAATAACATGCTGATAAAAAAAAATACTTTGCTGGCCACAAAACCATTACACACAGGTTTACAAACTTGAATATAACAATTCATTTATTGCAACCTAAACATTTTTTCAATTTAATATGAAGTGCAGTATTTTAGTTTACTGTTTCATAAGTTGTAAAATAAAAAAAAGAAAAATCCTAAACAATAACACCCCTAGTTAAATATAAACCCGCCAATCAAGGGTTTAAAAAGTTTGTTTACTGTTCCTCCTTACGGGGTGATTCGCTAGCGAGTCATTAGTTTTTAAATTTTTGGTATTGTAGTCATCAGTGATAATAACTAGGCATTTACTAAAGCGAATTAGTTTGTTACACAAACTGTTAATATAAAAAATTAATATAGAATCAAAAGGAAAAATAACTCTAAAAGCATTTTTTTAAAAGTCATTAACAATATTTAACAAACTTTATAGGAAACGTATGACATGTTTCTTCTACGAATAACACCATATCTGTACCACATTTTATTCTTGATCATGTACATCAGAAGTTTATTATAAAGGAAAAAGTTTTAGATCATAATCTATTTTTATTGCCAAGTCTTTGTAAATCAAACTTTCTTTCTTTCTTCATCTGGCGCTACAGTCCGGTATGAAACTTGGTCTTCCTCACTATTCGTCTCCAGCAGTCCTGATCCATACACGCAATCACTCCAAGTTTGAGATCTTATTCTACATCCTTTATGAAGCACAATCTACAAGCTTTATGAAGAATTAGGTTGAACAGTATGACTGAGAAGGCATCTACTTGCCATGCCCAGGTGCTGAACTTAATTTCACGGCTAGCAAGATATGAACCAAAAGACACTTTACTCTGGTTCATTGTCATTTATCTAATTAATTTGTAGGGATTATCAATTCCTTGAGAGCCTGGAAATCTGAGGTCTAACAATTCGATCAAAATCCTACTCATACGCTACAAAAAACAATTGGACATCTGTATTGCGCTAATGACATTTCTCGAGTGCCTGCTTCTTTACAAAGGTTTGGTCTGTACTCTCTCGTTTAGGTCGGAACCCATCATGGTAATCCGGGAGGTCCCTTTCGGCGTAAATCTTAATCTTTTCCACAAGCATTTTTGACAAAATTTTATTTGCTATATTTAATAGCGTAATACCTCTATAGTTTTGACATAGGGTTTTACCTCCATTTTTTAAAATTGGCAAAATCAGTCCAACGAATCAACTAGAGGACATTTTCTCATATATCCAGACATTGTATTTTAAATCGTAAATCCTCTGATGCAGTAGATCTCCTCTACTTTTTAGAATCTCACAAGAGATATTGTCTTCTTCAGGAGTGCAATGATTTCTTAAAGGGCGTCTTCAAAATCCTCATAAAAAATGTGGCACTTACGGAGTGAGGTATCCGTTCAACGTCGCCCATTGTAGCGTCGTACGATTAGCCTAAATAGCACCAAGTAATATTGAATAAATAGCCATTGAGCCATTTGAAAACCGATATATTTTTTTAAGACTTTGAAACAATTCGTTTACTTTTAGGACACATTAACAAACTATGTTTTAACTTTAAAATAAACCAATCATCAATTTTTAAATCAGGTGTTTTTTTTTTTGTAATCCTACTGATTGACACACAACAAAGACCAATGTTTGGATGGGAGCATGTCGTTATCCGGGATGCCTGAGACCTGAATACCTACGTGCGGACAAAATAGTTATCTGCCTAAGATTTTTTGAGGTGATCGAGACCTACATTAATCTATAGCATTATTAAATTAGATAGTTCTATTCACCATTTGTTTTAAGTATATATTGAATCATTAGGATGGGTGGATGGACTCTCTTAGAAAATACTACTAAATGCCCTTCAATATGCCTTGAGAGCTACGTTTTATTCTTAATGAACTGGTTTGTCGAAGATGTAATAGTTATGACTATATTTGCTTCAGTGGTAAGCAACTGCTATCATGGGGAAGTCAAACATTTACTTTCTAATAGTTCCTAAACATAAGCATACAAGAGATAATTAAGCAATAAAGATTATAGCATACCTTGTCTTATTGACACCTTGTCTCGGTTAAAACAATAGATATGTTCTTATAAAAAAAATCCTATCTATTCCAAATTTAAGTAAAAAGTATATATAAGTAATATTAACTTCCACTTTGAATGTTATCATATTCTCCTTACAATGGTCTCTTTGGAAACCAATTGTAGCCTTACCTTACTTAAATTGTACTTCTTTGTTTTGTACTTTTGTATTAGTGATGGGCTAAACAGTGAAATCTTAATAACACGTTATGGCATAACTGCTACCATGTAATAACGTGTTCCAGTAACACTTTATTTGAGTAACGTTTTATTTCATTGAAGAAAGTAATATATCTATAGGGTTGGCAACTAAGTCATTGCCGTTTTTGTCGATAGATTCACTCTACACTTTCTTTTGTTTTGTTAACGTGGCCAGAGCATCTAACCTATATTTTTTTCTTACTGTATGGACTTCTACGTTTAATTAGTAAAAAAATTTTTTGATTAGTTCTTTAGTTTTGTTTTTATCCCAATTTAAAAATGGAAAAACAGGACGTGCATTTCCGACACATTTTATTGTATTACTTCCGAAAAGACAAGAACGCATCGCAAGCACAAAAGAAGTTATGTGCCGTATATGGAGATAAAGCCTTAAAAGAAAGGCAGTGTCGAAATTGGTTTGAAAGATTTCGTTCCGGTGATTTTTCACTGAAAAATGCACAACGATCTGGCCGCCCAGTCGAAGTGGATGAAACCCATATCAAGGCCATTATCGATTCAGATCGTCACAGCACAACACGAGACATTGCAGAGAAGCTCAATGTGTCGCATACATGCATTGAAAAAAAATTACAAACCCTTGGTTATGTCAAGAAACTTGATTTATGGATCCCTCACCAGCTAAAGGAAATTCATTTGACGCAACGGATTAGCATCTGTGATTCGCAACTGAAACGCAATGAAAATGATCCATTTCTGAAGAACCTAGTTACTGGCGACGAAAAGTGGATAGTTTATAACAATGTTACTCGCAAGAGATCGTGGGTGAAGCAAGATCAACCAGCCCAAACAGCATCAAAAGCAGATATTCACCAAAAAAAGATTATGCTGTCAGTCTGGTGGGATCACAAAGGAATTTTGTATTTTGAACTCATGCCGCAGAACCAAACGATAAATTCAAATGTTTATGTTGAACAACTCGACAAACTGAAGGATGCAATTGAAGAAAAGCGGCCGGTATTATCAAATCGGAAGGGTGTTTACGCTTAGTTAATTTTTACGCTGCCAGAACGATGGAAAAAGGTCATCGACAAGAACAGGCAATATCTAATTGAATAAAGTTATATTTTTAAACAAAAATTCTGAATTTGCCTTCTTATTTGAAATCGGCAATGACTTAGTTGCCAACCCTATAATATATAAATTTACATGAGAATAGAAACAGACGTACCCGATAATAGATAAATAATAAAAATAAAAATAAAAAAATTTCATTCGCAATTACTGATTGAAAAATTAACGAAAAAAGCAAACTTTCCTAATTCGCACAAAAAAAATGGAAAAAATATCAAGTAAATATGTTTTAAAACCATAAAACTGCCTTAGACGTTATTCAAGTAGCGACATCTACCGTTATCTTAGACGTTGGTGGAACTATTATACCAATATGAAATATAAAATTTATATTGAACTATTCCATGGAGTTACGGAAAAGCCTTGACAATGCTCATAGGCACCATAGATTTGTTTAAGAGGGTGACTAGTTATAGGGTTGGCAACTAAGTCATTGCCGATTTCAAATAAGAAGGCAAATTCAGAATTTTTGTTTAAAAATATAACTTTATTCAATTAGATATTGCCCGTTCTTGTCGATGACCTTTTTCCATCGTTCTGGCAGCGTAAAAATTCCCCGTTCGTAAAATGTCTGGTCTTTGCTATTAAAAAACTGAATTAGGTGTGATCTGACATCATCCGCGTTGTTAAAAATTTTACCATTTAAAGAGTTTTGCATGGAACGAAACAAATGGTAATCCGAAGGCGCAAGGTCAGGGCTATATGGTGGGTGTGACAAAACATCCCAACCCAGTTCCAATAATTTTTGCCGAGTAACCAAAGATGTGTGAGGCCTTGCGTTATCATGATGGAAAACAACACCCTTCCGATTTGATAATACCGGCCGCTTTTCTTCAATTGCATCATTCAGTTTGTCGAGTTGTTCAACATACACATTTGAATTTATCGTTTGGTTCTGCGGCATGAGTTCAAAATACAAAATTCCTTTGTGATCCCACCAGACTGACAGCATAATCTTTTTTTGGTGAATATCTGCTTTTGATGCTGTTTGGGCTGGTTGATCTTGCTTCACCCACGATCTCTTGCGAGTAACATTGTTATAAACTATCCACTTTTCGTCGCCAGTAACTAGGTTCTTCAGAAATGGATCATTTTCATTGCGTTTCAGTAGCGAATCACAGATGCTAATCCGTTGCGTCAAATGAATTTCCTTTAGCTGGTGAGGGATCCATAAATCAAGTTTCTTGACATAACCAAGGGTTTTTAATTTTTTTTCAATGCATGTATGCGACACATTGAGGTTCTCTGCAATGTCTCGTGTTGTGCTGTGACGATCTGAATCGATAATGGCCTTGATATGGGTTTCATCCACTTCGACTGGGCGGCCAGATCGTTGTGCATTTTTCAGTGAAAAATCACCGGAACGAAATCTTTCAAACCAATTTCGACACTGCCTTTCTTTTAAGGCTTTATCTCCATATACGGCACATAACTTCTTTTGTGCTTGCGATGCGTTCTTGCCTTTTCGGAAGTAATACAATAAAATGTGCCGGAAGTGCACGTCCTGTTCTTCCATTTTTAAATTGGGATAAAAACAAAACTAAAGAACTAATCAAAAAAATTTTTTACTAATTAAACGTAGAAGTCCATACAGTAAGAAAAAAATATAGGTTAGATGCTCTGGCCACGTTAACAAAACAAAAGAAAGTGTAGAGTGAATCTATCGACAAAAACGGCAATGACTTAGTTGCCAACCCTATATTATGGTATGAACACAAAGTTGCAAAAACACAAAATATGAAATCTTTAATATTAATCAATAATGCATAAATTTGTTTTTATGTTAACAGGGATTTATATTGATTTAATGTAGAACATTTATTTATACGAATATACCAGTACATTACAGAAGGTAAAACAGATATTTGTTCCTATATAATGTATAAATTTACATGAGAATACAAACAGACGTAGCCGATTATAGCTAATTGCTAAAAAAAAAAAAAGATTTGGATATTGGAATAACTCCTTCATCGTTTCACTCGCCAATAACAAAATAGCATTTCGACATGATTTCAATAAGAGCTGAAGGCCGAGGCGTTTTCATTCACAATTACTGATTGAAAAATTGAGGAAAAAATCAAACTTTGCTAATTCACACAAAAAAATGGAAAAAATATCAAGTAAATATGTTTTAAAACCATAAAACTGCCTTAGACGTTATTCAAGTAGCGACATCTACCGTTATCTTAGACGTTATTGGAACTATTAAAGCGTTATTGGCTTCCTTGCCTCTTTTTTTGCGAATATAGAAGCATTTCATTCACAATTACCGATTGAAAAATTAACAAAAAAATCAAACTTTGCTAATTCGCACAAAAAAATGGAAAAAATATCAAGTAAGGATGTTTTAAAACCATAAAACTGCCTTAGACGTTATTCAAATAGCGACATCTACCGTTATCTTAGACGTTATCGGAACTTTTAAAGCGTTATTGGCTTCCTTGCCTCTTTTTTTGCGAATATAGAAGCATTTCATTCACAATTACTGATTGAAAAATTAAAAGAAAATCAAGCTTTGCTAATTCGCACAAAAAAATGGAAAAAATATCAAGTAAAGATGTTTTAAAACCATAAAACTGCCTTAGACGTTATTCAAGTAGCGACATCTACCGTTATCTTAGACGTTATCAGAACTATTATACCAATATGAAATATAAAATATATATGGGACTATTCCATGGAGTTACGCAAAAGCATTGATAATGCTATTAGGCACCATAAATTTGTTTAAGAGGGTGATTAGTTATTATAGTATGAACACAAAGTTGCAAAATACTGTAAAAGAGATTACTGTACAACAATAAATTATAAAAGGTAATTGATGATGAAAGGGTATAATGAAATTAAAATACTAATATAATGATAAGCTTTTATTAGATAATAAAGTACAAAAAGGATGAACAATTACTACAGATTATTAATTAGTAACATAGTCTAAATAATTTTACAATAAAAAAAAATTAGTTTCTCCAAATTAAAAACAATATGTGTATTATGAAGTTCGTTATGAACATCCAAAAATTTAATAAACTAAATAAAAAACAGAAAAACAAAATATAAAATCTTTAATATTAATCAATAATATTTTTTGTTAACAGGGATATATATTGATTTAATGTAGAACATTTATATATACGAATATACCAGTACATTACAGAAGGTAAAACAGATATTTGTTCCTATTAAAGATCAAACAGAAAAATCTGCCAACAGTACAGAACTATATTCGCTCCTTCAAAAGAACTACATATAACATAAACTCGAAATATGGTATTTTTTAGTTAAGCTTTCAGAAGCAATTGTATTGATTGATTCAGAATTCAGAAAGAGCATATCTGATATTCCGTTTCCAACATTTTTAATAAAGTCATATTTTGAGTTGTATTATGTTTGAACTTGAAGTTTAATGGGAATAATGGCATTGAAAGAAAAAGTTTCACGGTTTTAAAAAATTTCTAGTGGTTAATAAAAGAATTTTGTATCAATAACCAAATTTTTTATTTTTTGAACTCACATGTAACTTTCAAATATCTCCATTGCAATATTAGATTTTTTGAGTAATGAAACCGGTCTTTTGAAGGAATGATATGTGAGGAATAAATTTAAAAATGTATTCATTAAAAAAAAAAGGTGAAAAAATTACAGGCATCTAACTTGTACATACGGCTCTTCGTAAAAATATTTACTTATTATATTTTTAAATATACTAAATAATAAAAGAACGATTGTCTCTATTTAAAAGAAACCTTTTTCTGTTTCACAAGGTTTCTCATTATTAGCTTTTGGTTATAATTAAATAAGTAAATGAATTAAAATAAACAATAATTTAACACCTATAGGTTTAATTGGTTACACTTAAATAGTCATAAATAGTAGAATAAGCATAAGAGGCACTGTAATCTAAATATATTCACTTCGAAAGAACCAACGTCAAAAGTATGGTCGAAGCCACATTACTTGTGATTACATCGTGTAAACTGTAGTAGGAGCACTTGAAGAGTTACGGCAGAAGTTCAGTGCACTCTGATCTAATTTTAAATATATCATAGAATAAATTAAAATCTTATTAATACCTTTTATTTTAACTACATTTTTATATACAGAATAAACTATCTTTAAAAATCTGCCGTAACTCTTCAAGTGCTCCTACTACAGTTTACACGATGTAATCACAAGTAATGTCTGCAGCAACAGTCATGTATTAAATGAATCATGAAGATGAGCTTATGCTTCCTTTTCATTCTGTCTACTGGATAGTTATTTAAGTATTTATTTATTTTAGCTTTATATGGTTATAATAATCTGGTTAAGAGAAAGTGAAAAGCACTTAAAGATAAACTTTGTATTTACTTTAAAATAAGTTAGGTTTTTGAGAGTAGAGTGGCTAAAATGGTAAAATCGTTAAATGAATAAGCTTAATTTATTTTTTTTAAATCTATTTGTTAAGTACTAATCTACTGGTCGAATAAAACTTCTTTGCTTGTTTTAGAAACTGTAAAGGTCCTAGCCTAGTACCAAACCCTGAAGATTCTTCCTGAGTTAAGAGTTCCAAGAAATGGCTTCGACCATACTTTTGTGGTCGGTTCTTTCGAAGTGAATGTATTTAGATTACAGTGCCTCTTATGCTATCTTCTACTATTTATGTCTATTTAAGTGTAACCAATTAAACCTATAGGTGTTAAATTATTGTTTATTTTAATTCATTTACTTATTTAATTATAACCAAAAGCTAATAATGAGAAATCTTGTGAAACAGAAAAAGGTTTCTATTAAATAGAGACAATCGTTGTTTTATTATTTAGAATATTTAAAAATATAATAAGTAATTATTTTTACGAAGAGCCTTATGTACAAGTTAGATGCCTGTAATTGTTCCACCTTTTTTTTTTTTTTAATGAATACATTTTTAAATTTATTCCTCACATATCATTGCTTCAAAAGAACAGTGTCATTACTCCAAAAATCTAATATTGCAATGGAGATATTTGAAAGTTACATGTGAGTTCAAAAATAAAAAATTTGGTTATTGATACAAAATTCTTTTATTAACCACTAGAAAATTTTTAAAACCTTGAAACTTTTTCTTTCAATGCCATTATCCCCATTAAACTTCAAGTTCAAACATAATACAACTCAAAATATGACTTTATTAAAAATGTTGGAAACGGAATATCAGATATGCTCTTTCTGAATTCTGAATCAATCAATACAATTGCTTCTGAAAGCTTAACTAAAAAATACCATATTTCGAGTTTATGTTATATGTAATCTTTTGAAGGAGCGAATATAGTTTTGTACTGTTGGCAGATTTTTCTGTTCGATCTTTAATAGGAACAAATACCCGTTTTACCTTCTGTAATGTACTGGTATATTCGTATATATAAATGTCCTACATTAAATCAATATATATATATCTCCTAAACAATTACCGTTTTTTATTTAGTTTATTAAATTTTTGGATGTTCATAACGAACTTCATAATACACATATTGTTTTTAATTTGGAGAAACTAATTTTTTTTTATTGTAAAATTATTTAGACTATGTTACTAATTAATAATCTGTAGTAATTGTTCATCCTTTTTGTACTTTATTATCTAATAAAAGCTTATCATTATATTAGTATTTTAATTTCATTATACCCTTTCATCATCAATTACCTTTTATAATTTATTGTTGTACAGTAATCTCTTTTACAGTATTTTGCAACTTTGTGTTCATACTATAATAACTAATCACCCTCTTAAACAAATTTATGGTGCCTAATAGCATTATCAATGCTTTTGCGTAACTCCATGGAATAGTCCCATATATATTTTATATTTCATATTGGTACAATAGTTCTGATAACGTCTAAGATAACGGTAGATGTCGCTACTTGAATAACGTCAAAGGCAGTTTTATGGTTTTAAAACATATTTACTTGATATTTATTTCATTTTTTTGTGCGAATTAGCAAAGCTTGATTTTCTTTTAATTTTTCAATCAGTAATTGTGAATGAAATGCTTCTATATTCGCAAAAAAAGAGGCAAGGAAGCCAATAACGCTTTAAAAGTTCCGATAACGTCTAAGATAACGGTAGATGTCGCTATTTGAATAACGTCTAAGGCAGTTTTATGGTTTTAAAACATCCTTACTTGATATTTTTTCCATTTTTTTGTGCGAATTAGCAAAGTTTGATTTTTTTGTTAATTTTTCAATCGGTAATTGTGAATGAAATGCTTCTATATTCGCAAAAAAAGAGGCAAGGAAGCCAATAACGCTTTAATAGTTCCAATAACGTCTAAGATAACGGTAGATGTCGCTACTTGAATAACGTCTAAGGCAGTTTTATGGTTTTAAAACATATTTACTTGATATTTTTTCCATTTTTTTGTGTGAATTAGCAAAGTTTGATTTTTTCCTCAATTTTTCAATCAGTAATTGTGAATGAAAACGCCTCGGCCTTCAGCTCTTATTGAAATCATGTCGAAGTGCTATTTTGTTATTGGCGAGTGAAACGATGAAGGAGTTATTCCAATAACGGGCTCGTTCTGGTAACACTTTATCACAGTAACTGTTATTTTCCAATATTACGTTATTTTAGATTTACGTTAGTTTGGTCCCACCACTAACTTCTATTGCTGCTATTTATATATATTTTTTAAAAAGTATGACTTATTCCAATTAGCTAGCATTAAGTGAACTTTGTTATTTATCAATTCACAGTTTCTTATCACTAACACCATGTCCATATTAGAAGTCAATTGTGATAGTCTTCAAAACAACCCCAAATGTGCACATGGGCCCACATTAAAGTTTTCAAGACTTGTTAAGGGTATAGTCAAGAAGTTTTATGCGTGTTCTGCTTGTAGAGACAGAAAAGATTGTCCATTCTTTTTATGGGAAAATGAACCGATTAGTGAGTCTAAGCTCATAAGTTGGAAGGAAGTGAAAAGTCAATCAGTTCCTGAAGTTGATCATAACAAATTAGAAAAGCGGATGAAGGTATTCAAAAACTTAAATAGCCAAAAACGCCAGTTTTGTTTGTCATGTTTTGATTTTATTTTACCCAACGAAGAAACCATGCATAAACTGCACATCATAAAGAATAACATCACAAATGAAATATTACTTCATCCTTCTAGATTGATAGCTCCATCAACAAAGAATAAGAAAGAAGCCCAATTTTGGTTTTCTGATGACAGCAAACAATTCATTTTAAACAACATCAATAATCAAAATCCGGGAAGTGTTTTATGCATTGGAGCACCAACAATTTTCGAACTCCTAAGAATTAAAAAAATAAATACGTTACTATTGGATATTGATTACAGATATCACTGGTTTTACAGTTCTCAAGAATTTTGTTGGTTTAATATGTTTAATTTTCACTTTTTTGGTGATGAAGAATTATCTAAAGAGGTACTATCCAAGAATTTAAAGTTTTCAAACATTATTACTGTCATTGATCCTCCATTCGGTGCGCGCATAGAACCTCTGAAGAGAACTATGGAAACATTCCAAAGTTTAACTTTAAGCAGAGTTCAAATAATACTTATTTTACCATATTTTATGGAGCCTCAAGTTCTATCGAGTTTTCCTGATTTTAAAATGCTTGATTATCCCATTAAATATTTGAACCATAATAAATTTAAAAGTAAGCAACATAATTCATCAAAGAAATCGAGCCCAGTTCGTATTTTCACTAACATTCCGACAAAACATTTTATATTCCCCAAAAGTGGTTATTATTTTTGTAAAGTTTGTGAAGCATGGAGGAGTAATACAAATATCCACTGTTCATTTTGTAAGACATGTCCTTCCAAAAATGGGGATGTTTACAATCATTGCTCTATTTGTAAAAAGTGTGTCAAGCAGACATGGATACACTGTAATAAGTGTAAGAGATGTTGCTTATCTGAACATGATTGCGAAGAAGGTTCATTTAAAAAACACAAAAGACAGAGAAAGTAAAAGGTGCATTTGCAATTATATATATATTTTTTATTATTATTTTAAAAGTGAAGGATACTTATGGAAATTTTGGTTGACCAATACACACTGTATAAACTAACTTGTTTCTTTCAAAGTATTAATGGTATCTATATTGAATGATAATTGTTGACCTTATATTACCTTGAATTGTTGATAATATATGTGGAAGAAAGTGGTCTGGGCAGAGGTCACAATGAATTCCTTGTAGAATTGGAGAAAAACTTTATTGATTAGCCAACGTTTCTTAATTGTCTGTATTTGGCATATAGCCCTGAAGAAGACCTACAAAGTAGGTCGAAACATTAGCTAATCAATGAAGTTTTTCTCCAATTCTACGAGAAATTCATTGTGACCTCTACCCGGACCACTTTCTTCCACATATTAATGGTATCAGTTCCGCAGGTTGTTGCTTTGCGTCACAACAAATTTTTAACTTTTCATTTATTTCCTTTTAATTATTCTCGAAAATAAAAATAAGCATGAGATTTAATACGAAAAGAACAGTGGAGCTATGGGGAATGTGTATATTTAGATAATCATTTCAACTAACATTTAGAATAATGATGATATATGTTAGTTGAAACATTTATTTCTTGATAAAATGATTACTGAAATGTAACAGATTTCTCATGATTACACTCTTTTCCATACTAAAACTCATGATTCTTTTTATTTTCGAGAATATTAAAAAGGGAACAAATGAAAAGTTAAAAACTTGTCACTTAACTTGAAGTGACAACCCATGGAACTGATACCTTATTAATTTCTTTGTTAATTGTGATTTCCTCCTAGTAAGTGTGGTTCCTTTTGAAATGTTTATGTTAAAAATTATATTCCATCCTAGAAAGCCTGTGAAATTGGATATTACATAATTGAAATTACACTTGTGCGCTTCCTTGAACTACAACTGTTGAGCAGAGGTTGATTGCTGTGAAGCAATAATGATTCAGTTATTTTAATGAATATGAATTTTCAACTCAGCCACAAAAGTTCAGTTTTGTTATTATTGAATTTCATTTTGTGAAATTAATTTATAATTATTTTATTTAAGTAAATTTAATAATAATGGCCATAACTTAATTCTCATAAATGCAAACTAGAATCTATTTGTTATCAGTGTCTAGTTATGCGTGTAATAGCAACAGCCATGTTAGTCGACCAATATTTCCATAAATATCAAGTAAACTTATTTATCGTTATTTTGGTATGTCTATCACTCAACTGAATTTTACTGCATATTGCGAACCTATTATGAATTCTTTTATGGGAGACAGAGATACTGAAATATGTTTTGATTTGATTCTCTTGAGCTTTTACTTTTCAACTATTGTCATTACACTTTTTCCCGTCATACCGTATGATTCGAGAAGATGTATTGAGCTAGTGAGGGAGTAGCATATTTAGCTTAAATGCATTACTACCAGGTCTGCAAGTTTAAAATGTCGTTTATTTCTTAAAATATAATTTAATTTAAAAAAAAAAGTATAATATATTTTATTCAAAGTACTGGCCCTCGCTTTCTACACATTTTGTCCATCTCTCGGGCAATTTATGGATACCATTCCAAAAGAATGCTTCATCTTTATTTGAAATCCATTCATCGAGCCATTTTCTTACATCCTCCAAATTGTTAAAGTGTTGCTCAGCCAATGAGTGTCCCATCGATGAGAATAGGTGATAATCAGAAGGCGCCAGGTCAGGTGAATACGGCGGGTGGGGTAGGAGTTCCCAACCAAGCGAAGAAATCGTTTCCTTAGTCAATCTGGCTGAATGTGCAGGAGCGTTATCGTGCTGAAGAATGACTTTGGCGTGCCTGTTAGCCCATTCTGGGCGTTTTTCGATCAATGCGTGACTCAAATTGATCATTTGGTGTCGGTAGCGGTCGGTATTGACTGTTTCGCCGGGTTTGAGAAGCTCGTAGTAGACTACTCCCTTCTGATCCCACCACACACACAGCATTGTCTTCTTCCCAAAACGATCCGGTCTTGCACTCGATGTGGATGGTTGTCCTGGCGTTACCCATGATTTTATTCGTTTGGGATTCTGAAAATAAATCCATTTTTCATCGCCAGTTACAACTCGATGCAAAAAACCCTTTCTTTCGTGGCGTAAAAGCAGCATTTCGCACACAATTTTTCGTTTTTCCATCTGTCGTTCGTCCAATTCATGTGGAACCCATTTTCCAACCTTTTGAATTTTTCCCATGCTCTCAGGCGATCGGAAATGGCTTGTCTAGTGACATTCAACTATTCTGCCATCATTTGTTGGGTTTGGGTATTGTCTTCGTCTAATAAAGATTGCAATTCGACGTCCTCAAACTTTTTTGGTCGATTTTCTCGTTTTTTATCAGTAACATCAAAATCACCACGTTTGAAACTTTGAAACCAACGTTCACATGTCTTGACGGTTGGAGCAAGATCGCCATAAGTCTCAACAAGAATTCGATGACATTCAGATGCCTTTTTCTTTTGATTGAATGAGAAAATCATGACATGCCGCAAATGCTCTTTATTTGGCTTAAAATTAGACATTTTTAACACCAAAGAAAGGTATGATACGTCCATGTAAACGACTTAAAAACAACTGACTTTTGTAAACAAATGACTAACAAACAAAATAGCGTTTAGAGATAAGCAAATCCTTCAATAGGCTAAGAGCGCATTCTATTGGAATTAAAACGACATTTTAAACTTGCAGACCTGGTATTACTATTAGAGTCATTGTCATACTAAAACAAATTTAACAAATATTTGGGCTCACCCAGAATTATGAGGTGTTGCCTTCCCAAAGAAAAACAAACTGCAGTTAAACTAAACTGGTTTCGCAGTTCCTTTGTCTATGCCTACAAGGACAAAAATATAAAAATAAGTTGTTTTAGATAAAGTGTTTTATTGACTTTATTTTTTTGTTTAAGCGATTTAATACTTATTATTTTGCCCTCACTCTTTTTTAAATAAAAGTTATAGCTTGGGCTTTTTTTAAATATAGATACCATTTGAATCTATACAAAATAAATTTTATTTTCTGTTCTAGGTGAAACTAATTTCAAAAAATGATTGAACAAATAACTTCGAAAAATTAATTTATTCCTCCTGCCTTTTTATTATTGGAAGGCTTATGCTGAACAACAGTTTACAAGATTATTTTAAACAACTCAATACATATGAATATTCTTTGCCAAGAAATAATTTGCGCATACAAATTTTGAGTATTCCAAGGAATATTGTGTTTACTTAATGAGCATTTCATTGGGCTATCCTATTCTTAAAAAAATAATAACCTCTACTTTCTATAAAACTTAATGAAAGATATTTTAAGGACTTCTGAAACTGTATTATCATCATTCAATGAGAACTAAGATATCTCTTTGTATTGTCTTCAATAATCAGTTCTGTTATTTATGTTAGTAATTAATAAATTAAAGAGATCCCCTTAGTTAAGAAACTGTGATAAAAAATTATCATTTTAGTTTTTTTTGTCTATAAGACTTTCAATAAAAAGATGACTTATTTCATGCCCAAGTTTCATCATCAATATCATCATGCACTCCACTTGTTACAAACTTCAGATTTAAAATCGTAGGTATCCTGCCATCTTCCACCTAAGTCTCCCGAGCTTGATGAACATTACCTCATCATAATGTTGGTCATTAAACAATGTCATCCCAGAAAGCTTGATTGGGTCAACAAGTTTCTTAATTTTGGTCTTTCAATTACAAAAAGTGTTTCATCAGCAGCAGATAAGGTTATGCCTTTGACGCATTTACAAGATTTGGACATATAAAGATACTATAAAAGTTGATCTTAGGGGCGGAGAATGGTTACCCGAGAGAACTGTTTTCTGATATGGCAGCAATGTCGAAATCGCCTGCTTACCCTAATAGACAACCATCCTATTTAACAGTGAAGCTTTAATTTGGATGTAAATTACACACTGTTTTCATTACAATTACTACAGATGACCAGACATAGTGTCATGGTATAGTCATTGAGCCTTCTTCGTTACATAATCATTCAAATTTACAGTAAAGAGTTTTATTATTTTATGGCGATAGCTTCATTGCCAACTTAGACATCAAGGGTTTTAATGGTATTCTATTAGAATACACTGCTTAGGAATTATAAATAAAAAATATTCCTACAGTTTTAAATTTTTTTTGGCTACTAATTAATAGTCCAGAGACTATTAAGGTGGCAGACATGCATATTTCATGTCATGTGTGTGGACATGTTCCCTTTATATGAATTAAAGTAAGTTTCTTTTTTGCCATGTGCTTCTGGACTATTATCTGACCTCATTTATCATTTGATAACAGTAAAACGGAATTAAATCGGGTAAAAGTTTAGAAATATCTTTAATCATTACAATAGTTTTCTCTGGGCTGCATTAATAAGATGTAACTTGATATATAATTTTCTCCTAAGCTTTTTTAGAAATCTTCTAATCATTAATTTTTTTTCAATACTCTGTTCATTAGAAGTCAAAATGAATTCCTGAAATACATTTTTCAGCTCGTCACTAGTTAACAACTTTTGGCTTTCTAGAAAATAACCAAACACCTTGAAAAGTGGTGATTGATCTCTTGAATTTTTTTATTGTCCTTTAAACTAGAATGAAATGTTTTAAAGCTGTATGTTATAAAATAGGCTTAATGAAATATAAAATATTTTTGCATCTAGGTTTGGTTACTATAAAAAATAATTGACATGTCTGGAAATGCTAAACAATCAAAACCACCAGGGAATACAAAAATTACTGATCAGGAAAGAATTGAACTTGCCACTAAACTTGATAAAGAACTAGATGACTTCATTGCAGGACTAGAAAAAAAAAATGACAAATGGAAAGAAGGTGCTGAATGGGATAAGGTATGAAGTCTTTTGTGACAAGTTTTAGAAGGATTTTTATGTTATACTAATACTGTGTTTTTAATATAGGAAATGGAGAATCATCCATTTTTTATGAAAACATTACCAAACGATGGCGAGGTTTCCCCTCTTGTTGAAGGTTTACAGCAGTTGAAATATAGTACAGAGGAAAACACACCAGAAGGTTTATAAACAATTTTACATTAAGTTAAATTTATTATTGTTACCTGCGACTCCTCTATTAGACTTTGTGGAGAGCTGAAAAGGGCTGGGTGGGTACAAAGTGTAATCGAGTTCACATAAGGAAAACTTGGTAAAGAAATAAACCCAAAATGTCCTTATATCAAAAATAAAACTCTACTATATTAAAATAAAATTACACTCAACTACTATCAATAAGAATAGTCCGAAAGGCATTACTAAAATAGTAACTACAATTTCAACCCAAAATTCACCATCAAAAGAATAATAAAAACAATAACATATAATTTAAAATAAGATTCCCCATCAACAAAATAATGACTATTTAAAATAATATTTACAATCCCATCTGCTTAGTGATCGAAACATTACAAAAGAAAGAAGAAAAATAAAATATTTGATTGAACTACCATCTGGTTACACCCCAAATCTAGTCCAATTACAGAAAAATAGAGACTCCTACCTTCCGGTAGGACCGCGACCCTGCTCATCGGCAGTACCAGTTCTCAACTCTGACATATAGGGGAAAACGGGCGGTCTTAAAAAGGCTCATTGGAGCTAACATAAACATTTTTACACCTGTGGCCGGAATGTGCTGTCCCCTGGCGGAGTTGGCTAATTTCTTCTTTGGTCCTGAGAATAATTGAGAAATCCCCGACTGTGTCCAGTGTCTATTAACAGAGCTGGGCATGGCAAATCATTTGTAAGCATGTCGTGACCAGAGATGAGTGCCTTAACAATATAATTTCTTAATCTATGTTACAATTTCATTTATATTTCTGTTTAGGTTACTACATTAGGTTTAAGTTATACTTCATAAAATTCAAGCAAGTCATAGATCTAAAATCATAAATGTTGAAAAAAGGCATATTCTGTGATTACAGGAAATTTTTAACAAAAATACGTTTCTATTATAAATTTGATATGCATATTATAAATAAATAATCACATTACACTCAAGTAGTAACCTGAGGGAGTAGGGGGGGGGGAGGAGGTTGAATACCTGATCCCCAAAAAAATCTTCAAATAAAGTATAGAGTACCAGCATAGCCAGGAATGTGTAGCTACAACCGGCGAACATTGAATCCAACTCTAAATTCATTTTCTGGATAACTTTGTGGTTTTCTCGGGTTTAAAACAAGGTTATCTTTTTCTTCTATTGTTTTAATTAACTCTTAGAGTATATTATAAGAAAGGTGATACTCATCATAAAATATTTGAATTTGTACCTGGATGGTAAAATATCTGTGATTGGGTTTGTGGACGAATTTATTCTGTTGGGTGAGGAAGTTCAATTTGTGAAACTTGTCGAGAAGTTAAATTTCTTAGGGTTGATGATAGATAACTTAAAACAAACAAAATTAAAGAGGAAATAAAGGTGTGATTTAAGGCAGGAAACGTTTGTTATTTTTCGGTTTCAGATTTATTAAGCTTGTGTGTTCTGTTTCTAATTGTTTTATAATTTATAAAACCATACCATCCTTCCAACTGCGTTCTGTATGGATGTGAAATATGGCCACTAGCTTTAAAGAATGAATGTCTCAAGGTATTGCTTAGAATATTCAGTTCAAAAAAAGGATGACTCCACTGTAGAATATAGGAGGAATGACAGCATGCTCCCTGTTGGTATAATTGAAGTGATAGCATTGCAAAGATTAAGATGTGATTGTAATGCTGTTGGACTTAGAAACAAATAAATTCCTAAAAAGGTAATTAGTGCTGTGCAGACTGATAAATGTCTTAATGGTAACCTAAGGCATAAGTGGGAGGATTGCATGGGTGATGTTACGGGTTTGAACACACACACACAGATAAATATAGCATTATTCTATAGAACTGAAGGTTATCTGAATTTTCTTAATATTCATTTCCAGATGTATTACTGCATAACTTTATTGTCCCAAGTTATATGTGTGGCAGTTCAAACTTAACAGTATTTATATAATTTGTATTTTTTTAAATGAAATTAAATATGCAATATTTTTTTTATTTTATTTTGATTGCACTTTAATATTTAAATAGGTATTGTTGACTTTGTGCATAAACTGTGACAATCTTACAGTTCCTTTGCCTATCCATTTCTTCCATTGTTTCAGAACTTGCAGTATCTTACAAAGAAGATGGTAATTTCAATTTCAAATGTAAGAATTACAGAATGGCAATAATAAGTTATACAGAAGGTCTTAGCCAGAAAATATCTAATCCTGAATTGCAAGCTCAGTTGCTGAATAATCGTGCTGCTGCCCATTTCGAATTAAAAAATTTTCGGTGAGAATATTTCAATTCTTTTGAATTGTATAGAACTGTTTGAATATGATTTCACAATACAATAGTAATGTTAAAAACAATTTATATTTATATCCAATCGTTACACATGTATGTATACTATTTCCTTATGTACTTTAGATATTTATCTAATTGAGGAATTAAAATTTATGTCTATAGGTCTTGTTATGCTGACTGCAAAGCTGCTCTTAAAGCTTCGCCAATTTATGTTAAAGCAGAAAGAAGGCTTGCTCAAGTGTGTTGTGAATTGGGTCTTTTCGATGAATGTATTCAATTGTGTGATAAAATACTCATTGGTACTGTTGATGATAAATTATCTGCTGTGAGAATAAGAGCTTTGAAAGAAAAGGTATTTAATCATCTTATACTATTTATTGATTTTTATTTTTAATCAATTTATTGATAGCATTTAATTTTAACCATAATAGGGTTCTGTCTCTGCAGTAAAATTTTAATGCAAACTATATTAATTGGTTTTTATTGACATACTGAGTACTTCAAATTTTATTTTATATTTTTATTTCTTGTCATATTTTTTTTTTTATAAACAAATTCAAATAAAACATATTCATGTGGAAATGGTTGATTGGAATTTCTTAGAAGAGTGTAAAATGGTCAAGGATTGCAGTCAATAAATAACACAAAATAAGTCTATTTCCAATACTTCTTTATCTTAAATTAAAACATATTGTATCTTGTGACAGTAAAAAATAAATGTTTTATTTTAACCTAATAGGTATGTGTTTTTTTCCATATGCTGATTCAATTTATTGTTTAAGGGGTGTGTGGAATGCTTTTATTTAAAAAGTTTGGCAGCCTTTGAACTTATTTTACACTGACCATTTTACACTATTCCAAATAAAAAATAATTAAGAATGAATTCTATTTATCAATATACAGGGTGTCCCGAATTTAAATGGCAAAACTTCAGCAACTTATATGGGACCGAAAAACTAAGACAAAAAGTCCTTTAGAGATTTGCTCGTTTTTGCTTAGTTTTAGAGAAAATCGCAAAAAAATAAATAAAACAAAAATGTTACAGGTAGCGATTATCACCTTTCAAAGTTCGTCAGTGAGATAAGTAAACACTTAATGTTATCCTTTACATTCTTTTATTTGTTTACATTTTGGCTTCCTTCTAGGATTATAATTCCTAAATCAGTCTTCAGTCAGTTACTCAGATATTTTTGTGTGAATAGCATCAGTCACAATGCCGCATACATATTCTAATGTTGAATACGCTGATATGATTTTTGTGTATGGTTTCTGTAACGGTAATGCTTTAGAAGCAGCGCGGGAGTATGCGCGCCGATTTCCAAATAGAAGAGTGTCTAATCGACGAGTCTTTTCGTTAACTTTTAATAGACTACGAGAGACTGGGTCATTTTTAATACGTAATGAAGGCGACAAATTGCATGCAGCAGTAAGAGCAGATTATTGGAGAAGAAATTGTGTCCAACACCACTTCGATAACAATCCTGAGACTAGCATCCGGAGAGCATCTGCTGCATTAGCAATATCGCGGCAAGCAATATGGCGAACTTTGAAAGGTGATAATCACTACCCATACCATCTTCAAAAAGTTCAGAATTTATTACTTCAAGATTATGTCAAGAGATTGAATTTTAGTAACTGGTTTCTTGAAAAAATTCTCGTTTATAATTTATTTCCATTAAAAATTATATGGACCGATGAAGCTACCTTTACAAGAGGAGGAATTGTTAATCAAAGAAATTATCATGTATGGGCTCTTGAAAATCCCAGAGCTATTAGAGAGAATAGGTTTCAGCATGAATTTGCTATTAACGTTTTGGAGAACGACTTTTCTAATTATTTAGATGACATTCCCTTACAACAGCGGATTGAAATGTGGTTCCAACTCGATGGATGTCCAGCTCATTATAGCAGAGTTGCTCGAGCTTGGCTGGATATAAATTATCCACAACGATGGATTGGACGTGGAGGAGTAGTACTTTGGCCACCCAGATCTCCTGATATGACACCCATGGATTTCTTCGTATGGGGAACCTTGAAGCAGAAAGTTTATTCGGTGTCAATCAACTCAAGAGAGCAATTAAGAGACCGAATCATAGATGCAGTGCACCAAATATAATCAGAACAATGTTTAGCTGCAATTTATCAAGTGAGTGCTAGATGTAATGCTTGCATTGGTGCAAGAGGACAACATTTTGAGCAATATTTACATTAAAAAGAACATAACATAAATATAAATGTAAATAAATAAGTATAAAAATGAAAACTTGTTTTGTTTCTTTTTTTGCGATTTTCTCTAAAACCAAGCAAAAACGAGAAAATCTCTAAAGGACTTTTTGTCTTAGTTTTTCGGTCCCCTATAAGTTCCTGAAGTTTTGCCATTTAAATTCGGGACACCCTGTATAGAGTGCAGTTATAACTATGAAGTCTTTTTAATTGTTAACAAAACAATTATTTGCTCAAAGATAATAATAATAATAATAATAATAATCTTTATTTTTTTTCCTTTTTCTTCTATGTACATTTTTACATGGTTTTAAAAAGAAAAAAAGGCCCTTCTTTGGGCATAAGCCTCTCCCAATTTACCCCAGCTATGTCTGTTCCAAGCAGAACGGTGCCATAATACTCCGATGAAGTTTTGTATGTCGTCCCGCCATCTCGTAGCTGGTCTCCCTCTTCTCCTAGTACGGTGTATTGGATACCATGTATTGGTACCCAAATACACCAAAGATAATAGAATGTTTCATTTATATCTGGATTATAATTTACTCTATTCATATTTAATAAGATTATGCATTCTTCTATGTAATATTGTTGTTTTTTAGAATATTAAGGATAGAGATAAACGTAAAGAAGAGATTAAGAAGAAGAAAGAAGAGATTAAAAAAGCAACTTTAAAGAAAATGGTTGGGGAAAGGGGCATTAAGTTTTTTGATAAGCGTAAGTATAAAATAAATATTTAAGCTGTGTCATAAACTAATTGGGAAGTGCAGCTTATTGCAATGTGTTGAACATTTTGGAAAGCGATTAAGCAGTTTTCTATAAGCCTAGTACATGTCCAGCTCATAGCCATGAACCTCGACACATTTAAGTCGTAGAAAATGTGTGATTTTTAGACAGTAAGTCTGGTTTCAGGCCATTCTACAAATGATTTAATGGTTGCACTCTTGTTTATTGCTTCAATATTTAGAATTACCTTTGTTCATTAATTAGTGAATTAGTACACTAAATATATCATTATCATTATGACAATAGAGGAAGAGACTCATTTCAATGAGGCCAGAAGAATAAAAAAATCATTCTTGTAAACCATGGAAACGCTAAGGTGTGAAGCTTGATTTCAATAAATCCGATTTTCACATTGCAGTTAGTTTACTTTCTCAGTGCATCCTTTTTACAATACATATATATATATATATATATATATTTATACAATACATATACAATTTTACTTTTAGTATAAATCACAAATTAAAAAAATCATCTTTGTTGACAGCTTGTTGGATTCAACAGGAAACAGTCCTTGATCATACAGTAAAAATAGAAAGTGATCATCTCATATGGCCAGTAATTATTTTATACCCAGAATATAAAACATCAGATGTCATAGAAAACTTCCATGAAAATAATACGTAAGTGAATCAAAGTTATTAATTTAATGTAATTTTGTGAATAAAGTTTAAGATGTATAATTTATTTATTTTTTTTTATTTCAGATTTCAAGAACAGTTTGATGTAATATTTGAGCATCCTCCGGAATGGGATACTGAGAGTAAATATACCCCTACATCTGTTGTAGTACATTATGAAGATATCAATGGAAGAATACATTTGGTAAACAAAGATTCAACCTTGGGTTATGTCTTAAAAGAGCCAGAGTAAGCAATCCATTTCAATTGTTTCCTCTAATTAATTTAGGAGTAAATAGAGTTATAGATAATATGTTGTATAGTTAAAGATAGTAAATGGATTTTGCTATGAGATCTTTACATAATTATAGCTGGAGCTTACCATTAAAACCTGAGATTTATTGAATTTTATATAATACTAGTAACCCCAACTTTGCATTATATGCCACTTACACGGGTAGTAGAGCATATTTGTCCTAGGATCGCATCAATTTGATGTGTCATATGTCAAATCAAATGTAACATAATGTCTACAATACATGAAGTATTTTATTATTTGGATACTAGATGACCCGGTGAACTTCGTATCACCAACATATATTTGTGAAAAATATGGTCAAAACTTAATACAAATTTTTTATCTACATTAAATGCAACACAGTTAGACAATTAATCAATTTAAAGCTTTCTGATGTACTATATTTTTTGTATTTTTTGCGGTGCGTAAATATATAAAGATGATGGTTTGCCAACTCGCGAACACGCGACGTATAATTGCCCAAGCGCGAAACAGGGAAACTCTAAGTTGCTTCCGCAAATTTTCAACGACTGGTCTTGCGCATCATTTATGGTCATTGCCAAGGCTAGACGCACGGGAAATTGTAGACACTTAAAATCGAATGCAAATCCGTTTGAATCATCGGTATAAGCGGGATCAAGACATCCTTTCCTTTGTATTTGCCCTTGATGATCTTGGCTTCGATGACGTTATTCATTAGCTTTTTCACAGCCAGTCTCGTTCCATTGCACAGTCGAGGTTGATTAATGTTAAGCAGCATAATCACAACGTATCCTAATTTTAATTGTAAATTGTGAGGTAGCAGTGCAGACAAATCCAGGGAATTAAAAAACTCTGTGGGATAGTTGACTACGTCATCCTGGTTTGTAACTGTGTCAACTGATTTGAAATTAACTCTCCTGGAAGAAAATTCTGAATGGTCGCATTGAGACCATCGACAGCTTTTTTTGGCCGCCAATATTGCTAGTTTACTCAGCCTATTATGGTTTCTGAACTGTTGTTCTATGCCCGTAAAAACACACTGAATAAGCCCCTCTTTTGAGTCGATGAAGTGACAAAATCCATGGGTAGTGAAATTAATCCGATCGAGGTATCAACTGCTACCTTAACATTTCCAATATCTAATAACTGCTTCGAAAACATAATCGCAGTTTGATCTTGTTGCAAAAACACTCGCATGTTAGTTGTTAATTAGAGTGTTTTTACATGCAACCACAAATTAGATGATTTTAAGCATGCGTTTAGTTTGTCAGCTGTTCGATAGTTCGTCTTTTAGTTCGTCAGTTGATCGGGGAATAATTGGAAGAGTCTGACGAACATCACCTAACAGAATCATGGCTCCACCAAGCATGTTTTGGTTGTCACAAAGATCTTCTAACGCTCTGTCCAGTGCCTCCGTATGAAGGTTTTTTTCGGTCACATTTTTGATATCTGTGGTCCCTGCAAAAATCAAATTAGCTTCTGTAGAGGTCCCATTCATTTGCTAAGTAGGCTTCTCGGAGTGTGGTTCGTGCATCAGAGAAAAGTTTTTTTTTTTTAGTATTCGTTCTGTCCAGTGTCTTCAGTGACCTGTTGTTGGCCATCGTACATTCATCCCAAACGATCAAATGCATATATGTAGAATCTTCGCCGTTGCACTGTTTTGGCGTGTTGCAAACTAGTGTTTTATTGATTTGCATGTTTAGTGGTAATTTCAATGCAGAATGTGCAGTTCGTCCACCTTCTAACAATGTTGCAGCTATTCCAGATGAAGCCAACACTGGGGCTATTTCATTTTGTGATCTGATCTTTGCCAACAGCAATAAATTTAGAAACATTTTTCCTGTCCCTCCGGGAGCATCAAGGAAGTAAATTCCTTCCATCACTGGTGATCCACTGTTCACAGCTTCCACCCAAGTATCGTATGCAATTCTTTGTTCATTCAATTGCGGAACATTTGAACGAACTGTTCAAAGAACATTTGAACTGAGGCCAGTACTTCAGTATCATATTGTTGTTCTCTTTGCAACTCGTGGTTAAATGAATCACACATAGGACGATTGGGTGCTCTCATGCCCAAACACGACAAAACTTTATTTACCATCAATAAATACATATCTTCTATCATGATCAATGGCTCATTGTAAATTTCTGCAGTAATTTGTAGGATTCAAAGCTTGACAACGCATGCGATGCATCCTCAGACATGTCATCCCTATATTTATCCACAGTTTCCGACGCTGAAACGATTTCGTTGATGCGTTTCGCGTGTAATAGCGTGGCATATCAGCATACAGCTAAGTGCGAGCAAAATCTGTTTGACAAATTGAGAAGAAACTTGTTAATGTGGTCGATGGTGGACGTGTCGCTCTATCCACCGTGTTCTCTTGATTGAAATACACTCTTTTTTTTCTTCATTTTCTAGATGAACTGCCAAATGGACTACTGTAGGGTATCTTTCGTGGATCGCAAATGAAAATATGCGCCAAATAGCTTCGTTTCTGCTTATATAGCGACCCATCTGATACTGAGATACTTCATCATTTGTATTTGTTACAGCAACGATGGCCATGTCGCTACATTTGTTAACATATTTACATATGTACTTTATTGATTTGACGGAGTTACAATATTCTACATTGATGTGAGCTACAAAAGCTTAGAACAATATTGGCAAGTATGGCGCAATCCAACGATTGTCTACTTCAATCTCAATCAATCTTGTCGTTTTACCTTCACAACTACCGATTGCCTACGGTCCGCAACTGATCGCCGACGATACAATGGGTTACCGTTATTTCCTGTGATGGTTTCAGCAATCAGGTCTCTCGGATATCGCTTGGAACACATGCTGTCGACCATGCAGGGTGAGTTGTTGAAAACTCCGCAAGATTCTGTACATCTGTATCATGTGTTTAGTCACTACTGCATGCAATTTTGGTCAACTGTTTTATCGGGAATCTCAGCTAGGAACATTTTAATAGGAAAATTGAATTGTCGTTTTTAGCATTTTCCGTTACTTATTATTTATGTTTCTCACCGTTTAAACCTTCTCTGAACTTCCACGAATATTTCAAGATCAAAATTAGCCAAATCGGTCCAGCCAATCTCCAGTTTTAGCGAGACAAACGGACAGCAATTGATTTTTATATATAAGATTTTAAACATAAAAACAAAATAAAATATTTTTTATATACATGTGTATTTTTTTATTTTCACACATGTGTATTTTTTGTGATAAACCCTAAGGTATTTAAATTATATGGTATATAATATTTTAATAATGTTCATGAAATGTTTAAGATAACTAAAGTATGTAAGTTGATAAGGATTAATACTATATCCGTCTAAATACCTTCCCAAATACCGCATTGTACATAACCAATTTTTTAGAAGATATAATAGGTACCTATAGTAAGCAATCCTTAAAAGATAAATATATGCTATCACGGACTTTTTTGTTGGTCTATATGAGTGGAATATTCCACCAGGCATTGTTACATTATATCTCAAAGGGATTAGGCAATGTCTTTGATGAAAGCTCCAAGGCTATACTTTTTCTAACAGTTCCAACAATTATTGTTATATTCCAACCAATTTCATAAAACCTTGACAAATTATATGTCCAAACCTCATGAATCACTCTTATCTATTGGTGAGTAGTTTTTGAGTTTATTGTGAACAGAACAATTTCTGATGATAGATTTCCGAATAGATTTGAGATTTCTGTTGTTAAAACTTTTAACATTTACCAGAAACTGAACACATCGGTTACTACAGTGAGGACATTTGTCTGCAAGATAACTCAATATGTTTTTATCTGCAGATAGGGGCTAGTTGTCTTTCTGCGATTAGTGATTTATATAGAACTGAGTTTGTAAATTAGCTCTAGTTCCTCGAATATAAACATATTTCTAGGCAGCTTAAAATTGCAGAAATATTGTATACCAGGTCTGCAAGTTTAAAATGTCGTTTATTTCTTAAAATATAATTTAATTTACAAAAAAAAGTATAATATATTTTATTCAAAGTACTGGCCCTCGCTTTCTACACATTTTGTCCATCTCTCGGGCAATTTATGGATACCATTCCAAAAGAATGCTTCATCTTTATTTGAAATCCATTCATCGAGCCATTTTCTTACATCCTCCAAATTGTTAAAGTGTTGCTCAGCCAATGAGTGTCCCATCGATGAGAATAGGTGGTAATCAGAAGGCGCCAGGTCAGGTGTATACGGCGGGTGGGGTAGGAGTTCCCAACCAAGCGAAGAAATCGTTTCCTTAGTCAATCTGGCTGAATGTGCAGGAGCGTTATCATGCTGAAGAATGACTTTGGCGTGCCTGTGAGCCCATTCTGGGCGTTTTTCGATCAATGCGTGACTCAAATTGATCATTTGTTGTCGGTAGCGGTCGGTATTGACTGTTTCGCCGGGTTTGAGAAGCTCGTAGTAGACTACTCCCTTCTGATCCCACCACACACACAGCATTGTCTTCTTCCCAAAACGATCCGATCTTGCACTCGATGTGGATGGTTGTCCTGGCGATACCCATGATTTTATTCGTTTGGGATTCTGAAAATAAATCCATTTTTCATCGCCAGTTACAACTCGATGCAAAAAACCCTTTCTTTCGTGGCGTAAAAGCAGCATTTCGCACACAATTTTTTGTTTTTCCATCTGTCGTTCGTCCAATTCATGTGGAACCCATTTTCCAACCTTTTGAATTTTTCCCATAGCTCTCAGGCGATCGGAAATGGCTTGTCTAGTGACATTCAACTGTTCTGCCATCATTTGTTGGGTTTGGGTATTTTCTTCGTCTAATAAAGATTGCAATTCGACGTCCTCAAACTTTTTTGGTCGATTTTCTCGTTTTTTATCAGTAACATCAAAATCACCACGTTTGAAACTTTGAAACCAACGTTCACATGTCTTGACGGTTGGAGCAAGATCGCCATAAGTCTCAACAAGAATTCGATGACATTCAGATGCCTTTTTCTTTTGATTGAATAAGAAAATCATGACATGCCGCAAATGCTCTTTATTTGGCTTAAAATTAGACATTTTTAACACCAAAGAAAGGTATGATACGTCCACGTAAACGACTTAAAAACAACTGACTTTTGTAAACAAATGACTAACAAACAAAATAGCGTTTAGAGATAAGCAAATCCTTCAATAGGCTAAGAGCGCATTCTGTTGGAATTAAAACGACATTTTAAACTTGCAGACCTGGTAGCATTTATGCAAGAGAACATAAATATAATAAATCTAAATAATATCAGTAATTCATTTAATTTCTTAAGCATTAGGGCCAACTTAATTATATAATTGAAATTAGTATTCCATCATTTTAAAAAGGTCTATGAAATAATGTGTTGCTGCCTTTTGAAAATGAATATCTTTTAACGATGGATTGAATTGGTCAGGGGGTGCAGTGTGTTATCATTGGATAACATAAAAATAAGCAGAACTTATTGTTTAATTGTGCCTTCTATGTAGGCCATCTTCAGAGCAAATATTAGAGAAGAATTGGTCGACTGTATCTTCCAATATAAGGAAGAAATAGTAGGGGGTGCAGTCAATCAAACGTCGGCAAACAATAAATAAGTTACTCTTATTTAGGTGTTTTTATTGACTGCACCCCCAACTATTTCTTCCTTATATTTCAGAGCAAATAGTGGTTGTGGGGACTTGAAACACTAACTCTTGTCAACTCAACTTTTAGTGTTGTGACGTCACCATACAGATACTCCCCTTTGCCCATTTGCCCTGAAGATGGCCTACACTGTAGGCTGAAACGTTAGTACGATTAAAAATAAGTTCTGCTTATATCCAGTCAACTATTTTCCACTCAAACATATATCTTCTAACATTTTGTTGTTAGTTTCAGAGTTGACGGGAATACACCTTCATTCATTGTACATGCCAAGGAGACTGAATCTTACAAGACATTTCTGAGCCTTTATAATTAATAAAATATATTATGCTTGATGTAATATTTTTGTAAAAAAATATATTGGTATCTTCAATTTTGTTTGCATTCTTTAAGCAGTTTTATAATTATTTTCCTACATTAACAATCCTTTCCTGTGCTTTCCATCCTTTCTTAAATGTTTACTTTAGGATTAAATATTTACATTATTTTGGGCTTGCTTGATAAAAGTTTTGTAGAATATTTGTTCAGTAATTAAATATTGAAGAAACTGTATAAGTCCTGAAAAATTATAGTAATTACTGGAGATTAATTCCGGCCTTTAATCTTCAATACTGAATGACTATCATGGTAAGTTGAATCCTTCATTGGAAGGCATCATTTTTAAATAAATGATATAATGCTTCCAAAATTGTTTCATAGCTTTAAAATCTCATTTTAGATTTTATCACTGAATGACGGCTTTTAGAAATGTTAACAAAATGGATCATAACTAGATAGTGCATGCTTAACTATCTAAATAAAGGTAGTCTTCCTTTCTTGATGGTTTAAGATAATCATTCCTCTGTTGATGACTAATGCATCATTTGATACCTAAAAATCATTACAAAGAAAAAAAAATATTCTGTTCTTAAAATTCCTTTAAAAGCTATTTTAGAAAAATCATAAGATTTGCATTTCTTAAAATAGCTTTACATATTATAATAATAGGTTTTTATTTTTATATACAGTAGAACTGTATTATTTTTTAATTATTGATTTTTTTAAAGCAATTTATTATTTTAGCTAGTGTAAAATTCTCTGTAATGGCCATATTTTTTTATATGTAGAAACATTAAAAAAACTTCTTTGTTTGATTTTCATTAAATTGTACAATTTTGTAGGTTCAACCTCAGATTTGATGTTAATTATGCAATTCTGTCTTATTAGATCATTGCATTGTTTTAATTTTTGAAACATTTGTTTTTACTAAATTCAAAAATTCTTAATTTTACTAAATTCAAAAACACCGCTTGGATCCCTCCAAACGGCCTAACGCCAAAAGAGTGCAGTATTATAAGCAGGTTAAGAATTGGTCATACTAAGCTGACACATCTCCACCTACTTTTAGGGCAGTACCAACCAACCTGCCAAAGCTGCAACAATGTTCAAATTTCAGTCAAGCATCTATTTGAATGCAAGAAATATGAAATAATAAATAAAAATTGAAACGTGCCAACTTTTCAAAAATGATAACGAGCTGCAGAGGACTCTGATGTACCTGAAGCAAACAAACTTAATCAATGAAATATAATAAGAGCAGTCGTTGCTAATGGCCTCAGAAGTTGAAGGGACGTTAAATAAAATCAAATAAAAAAAAAAAAAATTCTTCAACAAATGTTTATCAACTTATTAAAAAAAATTCTAGATTAAAAAAAATAGAAAGATTCATCATTTTATATGAATGAGTTCTAAATTATATTTTTTAAGAATGCCGTTCCTACCTTCCTTCCTGTTCCTTTGCCTGCTCAAGTAACAACATTATCGAGTTAAACTTATTTTAAACCAAACAAGAACTTGCTCACTTAGCTTTGACCCATAGCCAAAAATGAATAAAGTTTTTTTAGGACTTGATGTAGCTACCCTCTAGTCCTAGAAATTTTCAATATTTATTACAATCTTTTAGATAAACTCATTCTCAAATGAGTCAATTAAATATGAATTTACTATATTGTTTATATTATTTATTATATTAATTATATTTTACAATTTGTATTTTCTTCCTAATAAAACAGCAAATAATATTCTCTTGAATATTTAAATTATGTGCTGTTTTTATCATTATTTTTTTTTTATTTTTAATATCTCTACCTTATTTTATAATTTGAATTTTATATACATCTATCTTATTACATCAGTTAAGATTTCTAATAATATAAATCATTAATTATTAAGTACCTAGAACTTAAAATTAATGATTGATGATCAATAATACATGATTAACTTTAATAGCAATCCTTACAATCCAAAAACCTTCGTAAAATCCTCAATACTCGTTATTATATCACAAACAAACTCATCCATCATGGTCTTAATATCCCATATGTTGCTGATTTGGCCCTAACTAGATACCTATCCTTCCATGAAAAGCTCCATACACACTTGAATCCGCTAGTCTCTCAACTTGCTTCCCACAATATTCCTGATAACCCTCCGAGGCATCTGAAATGAAGATGGCCTCGAGACCTTCTACTATAAAACTCTATTGGAGTGCTATCAATGGATAGTTTCTCCATGTCCTTTGTTCATACAGCAGATTTACTTGATGTAATATTATTACAGTTGTAAATATCAATAAATTATTCGATTCTAAAAAAAAAATAGAATGTCCCAAAAATCAATTGGCCGTTTTAAATTAACTATTAGAATAATATTTAAAAAAAGTACATTACACGCTTGTGACAACAATAAACAGTCCTTGAAAGGGTTATTTTGCAAGGAACAAACAAAATAAAACCTTTACCATATAGTGTTTTAAATATCATTTTATTTTGATGTTGAAGATATTATTTTGACTCTTAATATAGTTACTGGTATTATACTTAATTTAACTAAATTAATATTTAAAATATAGTATAAATTCATTGATTTAACCTAAATAGTAATAATTTTCCCCCAAAAAAATTATCCAAATGAATATTGAAAAAAAATCAGTAAAAAAAAATGTTTGGGGCATTGGCGAAACACAATATTATAATGATGAAAGTTGTTACTACTAATTATATTCCCATTCAACACAGGTAGTATTATACATAGTATAACATAATTAATCATTACTTATAACGAAAAAGATATTTTCTTTTGTAAGTTGTTTTTCAAATGTGAAATCAATTCCAAGAGTGAGCAGCAGATTTAGTAAGTAGTTTAGTCAAAATTGAAATACCATTTCATGAAATAAAGGAATTCACCTTTGTGATTATGTGTCTCGTACTAAATAAAATATGATATCTACTATTTTAGAGAAGAAATAATAATAATAAACCAACCATCCAAACTTAAAGCTGACATACATGAATTCATTGACTAATCATCTTATTCATTCTTTACATCTTCAAATGACAACAAAAAATAATTTTTTGAAATCTCTAATTTACACAAAAATCATGGTTTGAGCACTACGCATTAAGGCATAAATAATATTTTTATGACTCGCTTCTATTTTTAAACAGAGTTAACTATAATACTAGTCAATAGTAATTCAGCTATATTCAAAATGTTCAATTAATTTTTGTTTCACACACTAATACCTATTTATTTTTATTTAAGTAATAAATATAAAATGTGGGTGAATTCCTTATTCCCAATGTTGTAACATTTCTGGATACCAGTAAAAAATAAAATAAAACAGTTTTCATCCTACCTCCCCTCTGCACAAATGAATATTTTTGTGTGTAAAAATCTTTATTAAAATTTTTATTTCCAAGAAAAAGCCAAAATAATAAAACCAATTGTGAGATTAGTAAATAAGTGTGTGTATTAATATATATATTTAACTCCGCAGTTCACACTTCCAGTTGCATTCGGTTTAAAATCTGGTACAGTAGTAAGGATTATCTTCTTTCTTTATTATCATGTTGTTTCTTTTCTTTTCATGGATTGACAAACCAACAGTTGACAAGTGTTAGTTTGACATGCCATCACACCTGCTGTTTGCCCTGAAGATGGCCTACATCATATTAATTAAAAAATAAGTTCTGTTTATTTTGTGTTACCTTTGACTGCACCCACTGACCACCAATTCTATCCATCATTTAAATAATAGTAACTTAGTATAAATCCTAAGGAGTGAGATACCTACCATTGGCATTTAGAATTTAAAAGGCAGTTTAGAAGACAATTATTATTAAATTGATGCTATAATTTTTTTCTAGCAAGCATTCGAAATTCGGTCCAGAAGTAAAACATTAAAAAATATTTTTTGACAGATGTTTATTGAATCATCAGTGAGGAATATTTTCTTGTTAAATCGGTAATTCACTAAAATTTCTATTTATGGTTCTTTTGTATAAATAAACACATGATTATAATTATCTATTTGGAGATTGAGAATCATAGGCAGATCCAGGGGGGGCACGGGAACACGTGCCCTCCCAGACGGTGTTTTGTGTACTGTGGAGAATCCATTACAGTACATACTTAAAGGCAAGTTGTTAAATAGCAGAAATAACGTGAGTGAAACTATTGTTTAGATATTTTAATAAACCTTTCTATAAATACTACTAGTGTATTTCTTAGTGATTATTGATTTTTTTGCCCGTCTGCCCCTTGTGCCCCCCAGAAAAAAATCCTGGATCTGCCCTTGTTGAGTATTGTATTTATTTACAAGACAAATAATATTAAATTGATGCTATAAAATACTGGAAAGTATTCCAAATTCGGTCCAGAAGTAAAACATTAAAAACATATTTTTTATCCAAATTTCACCACCTTGATTATTCATTATTATAACATTTTTGAAAATTTAAATTTTCATTTTCATTGTCTGAATTGAATATTTGTTACTTATAAACTAAATATAATTTTCAGTGAAATTTTATTTTTATTTAAATAACATAAAATATTTTTCTTAAATAATGTTATTGTTTCTTTTTTTTTCATAAATTTCGTATTTAAATAAATAGTAGTTGCTTTATTTTTTTAAATTATTGTTATCATCATTATATTTACTTTCATTTAATTTATTTGGGGAGTTAACTTAAGATTTATTTTCATTTAATTAATTAATTAAATTGTAACTGAATTTTTCTCCAAGACATTATAACTCACATTTTTTAATGGTTAAAATAAACAAAATATAATATAATGTATATAAATAAATAAATAAATATAATGTTCAGTATATTTGTCAGGGAGAAAAATAAAAATAAATTGCTTCCACCCCAGGTGACTAAGTTGATATTGAAGAGCGTGAAACATAAAGGTGGGGATGTGACGTCACATCATTTCCTCGGCTCAGTGCGCGCTCTGATGCTGGAGTTGTTTTATACCTGTTCTCATCTGCTCCTCCGCTCGTATTCAGTTTTCGTGTTTACGTAAATACTTCGAAGAATATTTATGTAAGTGTCGATGTCTTCTATTTTTTCCAGCGAAACTGCTTCCGAATTTTCTCATAAAACTGATATTTAGTTATGTAAATTTACCTATATTTTGGAAAATAATTGAGATCGAGTTAGTGTTTGACAGTGACTGTGCCCTCATCGGTCGAACTCAATCTACCCCAGCCCTGTTCACGGTCCAGTTGGCCCTTTATCCCGGCGGAGAGCATTGTCGGATGGAGGGCCGGGTTCGGATCCGGGAGCCGGCAGATCGTCCGGTGTCTCTCTATGACAACCTCCCTGAGGACCCCAGACCCTCTCAGGCTTCGGCCATGGTGACCACCGTGCCCCAGAACATCGCAGCCCCCAAGATAGAAGGTCGCCACGCACCTACCAGGAACTCTCTTCGCCACTCCAGGATGATCGTCATGACAAAACAAGGAAGAGGTATGTGTCATTACTTTTTATGGTATCAGTTCCACAGGTTGTCGCTTCGAGTTAAGTCACAACAAGTTTGGATTCGTTTCCTTTTAAATATTCTCGAAAATAATTATAATGGTGTCTGTTCCGCAGGTTGTCTCTTCGAGTTGAGTTACAACTTTTAACTTTTCTTCGTTTAATTTTTTTATATTTTCCAAAAATACAAGCTATAATGAGCTGTAGCATGGAAAAGTTAATGCAATGAGTAGATTTCGGTAATAATTTCATCAAGAAATAAAAGTTTCAACTAACATTTCGAAGTGATCATGTATGTTTGTTGAAACGTTCATTTCTAGTTATTAATCCCGAAGTACGCACATTTCCATAATTATATTCTCTTTTCCATACTAAAGCTCATGATACTTGGTGTTTCTGGAAAATAATAAAAGGGAAACTAATGAAAAGTTAAAACTTGTGAATCTACTCGAAGCGACAACCTGCGGAATAGTTACCAAAATAATTTTATTACTGACTGTATATCGATTAAAGAACTGACTTACACATACTGTTTAAGTTATAGCATCATCTATACTAAGAAATGTTTCCTTAAACGCTCATTTCTTGATGAAATGATTACCGAAATATGCACATTTCCCATATTTACACTGTTGCGCATCCCATGCATTCTAAAGCTTACGATTATTTGTGTGTTTGGGGAATATTAAAAAGGAAATAAATGAAAAGTTAAAATTTAAAACTCGAGAGGTGATTCAACTCGAAGCGACCGACAATACCCTATTTTAATATATCTGGTCAAATAAAAGGATTGTCAATTTACCCTAAAATTCTCCTTAATAGAATACATGCAGCACATATATGTCTGCAGCCCCGGTGAATAACTGGCTTAGTGGAAGTTTTTTTAGTGTGGGTTAATTGTTTTGAGAGAAGTGAGATCGTGACAATCTTGTAGTTGTTGACTTGAAATGTAAGCAATAACTCCTTTTAATGCCAATGCTTGACTACGAAAATAACACAATTCCGCTTCCCTAAATACAAGCAACTCATTTTGGACTAAATTAGACAACCATTTATTCTATCGGGGCTGTAGATATACCTAGCCTAACTCGGGGATCAGTTCCCGAGGCTGTCGTTCGAGTTAAATCACATCAAGTTTTAACCCTTCATTCGTTTTCTGTTTTATATTCTCGAAAAAAAAAATAATCATGAGTTTTAGCATCAAAGAAAGGAGTTTAATTATGGAATATGCGAACTTTTTGGTAGTTATTTCATCAAGAAATAAACGTTTCAACTAATATTTCGAAGTATAGATGATGTAATATGTTTGTTGAAACGTTTATTTATTGATGAAATGATAACCGATGTATTCAAATTTCCCATAATGACTCTCTTCTTTTCATACTAAAACTCATGATAATTTTCATTTTCGAGAATATCAAAAAGGAAACGAATGAAAAGTTAAACTTGTTCTAACTTAATTCGAAGCGATAACTTGCGGAACTGATACCGGATTGTAAATTTGCCACAAAATTTTAGTAAATATAATATATCTACAACCCCAGTGAATATGTGCTTATGGCGAATATACTTAGGCAGGCCGAATGGTTTTATTCTTTTAAAGAATAAAAGGTTAAGACAGACATTAACTTGAAAAGGAGTTATTGTTTTTATTAAAACTCAATTTCAAGCCAAAAACCACGAGAATTAACCAACTCTGGACAAAATTTTACTTAAACATTTAATGAGCGGGGCTGCAGATATATAACTAGCCTAATTTGTTCATGGTATTCTTAATGAAAACTTATTTTCATTACTTATTTGTTGTTACCGCTGGGCACTGTTCTTCATGCCTTTGTGTCATTCTGTATTATTTTCCTGTCAGTTATTTTTATTTGACAAGTGTGGATAAAAATAGTGAAAAAAAATGTTGATGTGTCCAGTCATATAAAATGAACTACAATAACTCAAGTGTAACGATTTATTAAATGTATTTTAAACCTTGATCTTGGCTGCATTCTTAGACGTGCTCTATCTATATATATCATTGAGAACTGTCAAAACGTGTAATTTTATCTTCTTTTAAAGCTCAATGAAGTAATTGATAGTTTCAAACGTTCCAATATTGTAATAAAACTTTTATAATCAGATAATAACAAACGCTAGTTGTTTACAAACAAGGTAGTCATAATAGAATATTTGTTTCCATTGTTCTTGAACAACAAACACTTAATAATACCAAACAACGTTGCACAGCATAAATTCTTTGTATATATAAAATCAACTTTCACTGTATTCATGATATTTTAAGTGACCATTGCCCCCATTTAATTGTTTTAATTGCAAATAAACCAGATTTTCTGCCTTGTTTTGGTTTTAAAAATATCTTAAATAAATTTGTATTACAATGCATAGACCGTAGAGAATTATTTTGTTGTTCATATTTGAATTAGTATTGACGATTTTAGTATATGTTCCGCAGGTTGTCGCTTTGAGTTGATTTACAGGTTTTAACTGTTTATTCGTTTCATTTTTAATATTTTCCAAAATAAGTTATTGTGAGCTTTCATATGGAAAATAGAATGTAATTATGGGCAATGAATAGATTTCGGTAATCATTTCATCGAATAATATAAGTTTCCACTAAAATGTCTAAGGAGATTTGATGTATGTTTGTTGAAACGTTCATTTCTAGACGAAATGATTACCAAATTATACAAATTTCTCATGATTACATTCTATTTTCCATACTAAAGCTCGTGATAACTCCCATTTTTCGATAATATTAAAAGGGAAGCGACTGAAAAAACTCGTGTCTCAAATCGAATTGAAGCGACAACTTGAATAATTACATCAACTTTTTCATTTTTAATGTTTTTAATTATTTTTAATTAATGGTGCGCTAGAACCATGGCGTAAATTTGTAAAGAATTGAATATTTTAGTTTTTATTTATTAATTTTTTTTTTTACCGGAGCTCTCGAAGGTAATTATTTAAAAAATGAGACCGATGAAGTATTCAACATCTTTATAGAAATATGAGATATCTCTATTTTTAAAAGAGGGACTGAAGCCTTTAATGAAGAAATTCATTTTCGCCGACCTCTCAGGTCTCGTTTAGTAAATAATGAACTTTCGGTTTATTCAAATTACTTATCATCTAATAACACTTTCTCGTTCATTCCGAGAATCTAACAATGTGACTCTCTCAGAATACTACTTCATAAATCTCATTATCTCAATTCTATTGATTTGAAACCGTCTTTATTTTATTTTTAATTATCACTAAAAGACACTATAAATCACTTTTCCCTAATTACTGGAAGATTTTTCCCCTAATTTTGAGACTTCTAATAAATTAATTGAATATTTGTTGCTGGATAAAAAAAACACTAAAAAAAAAACAAATAAAATAAAATAGTTTTTAATGTTATTTAATTCAAAAATTGAATAATTTTATTTGATTATTAATAAAAATTGGGTTTTTATACGTAAAAATGTTATAATTAATAAGTGATAATATTTTTATATATTAAACGTTACTATTCTAATTTCCATTTTTCTGTTGAAATTTTCTCTGCCTCTATTAAATTTTAATTTTTTTAAAGTAGTACTTCAAGTGATCATTAATTTTTTTATTATCTTAGAATCTTTATTCATATGAATTAAAAACCTAAACTTATTATACTATCTTAGGGTTATATGGTGAAGTGTGTTCCTAAAACAAATCTGTCTTATCAACTAAAAAAGTTTTTAGAGGTGTAATATTTTATCGGCGTTGTCTATCGATGGACAAAACTACGTGTTTGAATTTAGAAAAAATGCAATACATCGATTTAAAAAATAAAATAAGCAACATCTTATTCCAATAAATCGATGTTAGGACTGTAATTTCAATAAGAAATTTTTTAAAGATTAAAAAAATTTTTCTAATAAACTATTGATTTTTTAACTCACTAATCATTTAAGAAATTCATTTATTTATATTTATGCTGTCAAAGTTTCAATGTTGTGTGTATAATTATTAATAAGTATATAGCGAAAAATCCATTTCATAAAGTGATGTGCAAATGCGCAATTCTGTCTTAATACACGTATATCGCTGATTTAATAATAAAAAACAATTATTTTTTCTGTACTTATTGTTTTTTTACTCGTTTATTGGGAAGAAATAGTGGGGGGGACACCCCCAATACGTGACGTCACTTATGACGGGACTTAAGCTACCTCTACCACCAAGCTGGTAACCTTCGGAATAACCGAAGCCATATTACATTATTATAACATACAGCTTATTATAACATTATTAATAAATTAATAATTTTTTGAAATCTTATAGCCTCTTATCTTGTATTGTGGGTAAATTTTTAATTTTAACGGAAGTATAGTGCAGCTCGAATTTTGATACAGAAAAATAAAAACAAAGAACTCTTGGCAGCTAAAAAAAATATTTATGTAGAATATTACCAATTACCAATATTATTATTATTACCAATATTACCAATAGACATCAATAAATGATTAATATTTAATTTATTGTATATGTGGTATACTTGTGAACTAGTGAAGGAGTGTGTGACGTGTAGAGTGTAAATAATCCGGAATATCCGTGATAGTAACATTCGCAAATATATTTACGCATTTAAATTAATTGTATTCGAAATTAAATCATTCTAATCTTGATAGCCCCTTATTTGGTGAGCTGTTGTTATGGCTTAGTTTCGTTAACTTTTGTAATTTCCGCTTACTATAGAAATTATCGTGAAACAGTTAAGGCTTCAAGTTTCATTCATATTATAATTGAAGCCTCGAGATTGTATAAGATATTTTTAAATGGGTATAGTTGAACTATATGAACATGAAATGAGATTAAGTTGGACCGATATTATAATTTACCAAAATATACAAAATAAAACTATAATATAATTTATTTAATGGATATGAGATATAATTTTTTAAAATATTTTATTTGAAAAGAAAAGATATGGCCAGGACCGGGTTTTTCACCTCTCCGTGGTGACGCCTCAACCATCTCGGCCACCCTGGCACGTTTCCCGGCCAGCCCTATCAATTCTTTTCACAGATCCCATATCTCCGTGTTCTCGCTATTTGCGATGTATACACGGGGAGAATGTTAATTGAACATTACTTTATTTTTGGATCTTGTTGACTTCAAGTCATTAATATTATTATAATTTATTTAATTGTCACAAGATATAATTTTTTAAAATATTTTATTTGAAAAGAAAAGATATGGCCAGGACCGGACTCGAACCTGGGTTTTTCACCTCTCCGTGGTGGCGCCTCAACCATCTCGGCCACCCTGGCACGTTTCCCGGCCAGCCCTATCAATTCTTTTCACAGATCCCATATCTCCGTGTTCTCGCAATTTGCGATGTATACACGGGGAGAATGTTAATTGAACATTACTTTATTTTTGGATCTTGTTGACTTCAAGTCATTAATATTATTATAATTTATTTAATTGTTATAAGATATAATTTTTTTAAATATTTTATTTAAAAAGAAAAGATATGGCCAGGACCGGACTCGAACCCGGGTTTTTCACCTCTCCGTGGTGGCACCTCAACCATCTCGGCCACCCTGGCACGTTTCCCGGCCAGCCCTATCAATTCTTTTCACAGATCCCATATCTCCGTGTTCTCGCAATTTGCGATGTATACACGGGGAGAATGTTAATTGAACATTACTTTATTTTTGGATCTTGTTGCCTTTAAGTCATTAATATTATTATAATATAATCGCAAATTGCGAGAACACGGAGATATGGGATCTGTGCAATCCCTGTTACCCTTACGGCGCCCTAACAGTTGGTATTATGAATTATAAAATTATAGCTGAACAACTGTTAGTTTATTTACTGATACTGGATGTGGTATGGTACCTAATGGATTCAAGTCAGATTTTTTGAGATTTGGTTTCTTAATTAATAATTTAGTTTTTAAAAAAATGTCTATGACAGTATCACACCAAACACGGACTGTGAAATCGCAATTGTTCTACTTTACGCCAACAGTTTTTTTTTTTATAAAGGCGGTTACTCCGATAACTGTTAGAAAGGCTTTATTAGGATGCCCGTTGTAATTATCCCTTATGTGCTCACTTGCCGGTTCTTCTTAGCCACTTCAAAGTGGTCCAGGATACGGAGGAATTCGCCAGTTTGTAAGAAGCCGTCCTAGTGGCAGAGAGAACCCTAGGAATGGTCGTCGCAGAAGGAATTCTTGTCACGGAAATTCAAGCCAACGAGAGTTACTGGGTCTTTTTCAGGAAGGCAATAAGATCCTATGAATAAGAGCCTGAAAGGGAAGCTATCGCTGTCGAATTTTCTTCATATCTCTCCTCTCGTGTCTCGGTCATGTTTTATTCATATTAATATGTATCTACAGGCTGTAGCCACCCCTTTTTATATTGGTTCGTTTCATACGAAATGCCTCTTTATATAAAGTAAAACAACTTTTTGAAATCAAAACATTTTTATTCAAAATATTTAATCTCATTTTCCCCAAAATGTTATCGAATTTTCAATACCAGAACTGAAAATTTCAGTATTTCGTGATGAAACTGTCTTAAAATGCGTTTTTTGACATAATTATCAAAAATTTTACCCTTAATGAAGTTGTCCAAATTTCTGAACTGATGGAAATAGGTTCGTAACCCAGCTCGTTTAGTTTCTTCAATGATAAGTTTTGTTGCAATATGCGATATCCTTGCTGTACGGTGTGGATGTGATGGTTTCACCTCTGAAGGGGAAATGAAATAATCCTGCCCTTGACCATAACACTGAAACCAATAGTTTTTAAATGTAAATTTGAGTTTAGCATAGGCGATGGTAGTGATAGAAAATATGATTATCAGAAACTCAGACGAGATCCTCAAAATTCATATTTTAGGGACCATCGATATATTTCGATATATGTCCCAATATCGATATACTTCGGAGAGAAAATTTAATCTAAAGACCAAGTTCGTTTAGAAAGCTCGAACTGTAATTAAACAATTATTAAAAAATATAGCAGTCATTTTAATTCACCACTAAAAAAATTCAATATTAGTACATAAATTACTTTTTTTTTTTTAAAGTTACTTTAGAACAAAGGTACTTTAAACAGACTGTTTTTTACAAGTATAGCTTATTAAATTTGTTTAAATACTACAAAAAAGTTTTTATATTTATTACAATTATATTAAAAAAAACATTTTCACCTATATGTATTTATAAAAGTGAAATTTGTAAAGGTATCTCCATTTCGTTTAAAGTGCTTGGGGATATTCTGCTTGTGCTTACATTTAACTATTTAAAGTGGTAACAACTAAATAACAAAAGCAAAAAATTGAATAGGAATCGGACTACAAAGGATGGTCTTCTTCGAGAGCACTAAAATTGTCACACATCCCACCTCGACTATCAATCACAACTGATGAACTGCCTCTACCAGGTACAGGCATGGCCGTCATTTGTCTAAGAGAGGTCGCTGATAATTAAATAATTGCTTATACTATTCGTTATGATGAAGAATATTTTAAAAAATTGTTTTGAATTTTTTTTTCATTATTGTAGGGTAGCGGTGTAGATTTGAGTTCTGAGTTGCTATGCTGAAAGTTCCGTGTTCAAATCCGGCTGTGGTAGATACATTATTTGGACCGAGGTTTTGGCGTAGATCTTCATTAATGCCTGTACACAACACATACATTTATATTGAAATATATAATATTAAAGATGTAGGAAATAATATTGGTAGGAGAATAATGTTAAATCAATTAATTTTCTTAATTATTTAATTAATAGTAAAATTAAAAATGATACTAAAAAGAAATGAATATTGAAAATAAACCTAAAAACAACCATAAGATCGTTAATTGAACGTTTCTGCCCGAATTTCACTATTATTATAATTATTTTTATCTCAGAAGCTGGGCCAAATGGTCTGGAAACGTTAGAAGTGTTAGTGATAGAATTAATAAAAATTGTGTAATAAAATCATTTAAACAGAAGAATTTTATATTGAATAAAATTATCCTCCATTATAAAACAAAATTGTTATATAATTGCAATAATGTAACTATTTTACAATTGATTTATACTATAAATTATATGATTATATGATTTATAATATAAAACTATATTAAAAATGATTTATAGCAAATAAAAATAAGGAAGAAAAAAGATATTGATAACGTATGTTTGTTGATTTTTTTTTTGGAAAAAAATGGTCTCCATTCAATAAAAAATCATTGCTCCCCGGCATTACCATTAGTAGCATAATAATAAAATAAAATGAGTTAGTGAGGCAGCTCAGTTTGTAGAGCTCTGAGTTTCTTTGCTGAAGGTCTCAGGTTCAAATCTATGTGTGGCGGAAAAATTATTTAATCTCTCAATAGCCACAGATGGTCTCTGTGAGGTCACACCCAGCCTTACACTGTGGGTACCCTTAATTGGGGAATAGCCGGGTGGTTGAGCGTGATCTCGGACCAATCGTCTCTCTACACAACCGTTGCTTCAGAAATAGTGAGGTCTCTACTCTGTACTGAACCCAAGACCCTTCATAGGCTTTAGTGGTGTGAGTTTTCTTTTTAAATGATAAAATGAACTCGAAATCAGAAATAAATAAAAAACTAAGAAATTTCACGGGTATAAAAAGAACTATTGAAAATAGGATTTTTTTTTACTCTTTATACATTGTAAATTGAATTATTTTTCTTGCTATCGGAGCATTCTAAATCCTGTGTTAACCATTTGCATCCAGACGATAAGTGGGGTTTATTGAGGCACTCTCTAATTTTATGGATATTTTATTGCACCACTTCTGCCCATTAAAGCTAAAATATTCGAGGAATAAATCGGTGCTTGACTGAAGTATTTTATTATCAATAACTGAACACTTCGAGCTAATGAAATAATCAGGAACCGGTTGCTGTACTCGTTAGTCACAGCTTAGAAACAGTCTCAATCAGTTCTACCTCCTTCCTCTTGATACTATTGTTAGTGTTTTGGAAATTTTCATTTCCTATTACCGTCTGAGTGCTATACGACTTTCTTAAAATTTGAAATTCTGAAATTTTTAAGACTTTCTAGCCAATAAAGTATTTTTGTCGTTGAGTAACACTTAAATTTGTAATAAATTTTTCTATGTATATTTAATCAGGGATTGAAAAATCAGATGTTATATTTTTTTCTAGCTATCAGTCCCGATCGTCAATTCGAATTAGGTCACAAGTTTTTTTTTTGGTTTTGTAAACTTCATTTATTAGATCAAAACCATAAACCGGACGGTTTTTAGGTTATGATGTAATAATTACAATAATACTTTTGATCAGTTAATGTGTTTAAAATTTAATATATGGTTTTTGATTTTTCTAAAAATAAATATTATTAAGAATAACTTATAATTTTTAATACTCTTTTAGGTTTCCACGGCCGCAATTATTACAAAAGATTTTGTTGGTTTCTTCTGGTTTAGACCGTGTTGGTAACTTTTCCCCCAGCCATGCTGCTGACCATTTCAGCCCTGAAGAAGTCAGCAGTATGGCTGGCGAAACGTTGGCGAAAAATTTATCAACACGGTCTAAACCAGAAGAAACCAACGAAGTTTTTTGTAACTTATAATTTTGTTTATTTTTTAAAATTTTTGTAAAGTTTATTTTTTGTATCTAATAATTAAAATGGTATCAATTAATAAGGGGAGATTAATTTTTAGAGTATACAAATTCGAATATGCTTTAAAATTGACTACTACTTTTATTTTATTTTTTTTCGATTTTTTACAGATGCATTTATAGCCGCCTAAGTATAGGTTTACCCGATCATAAATCTCTTTCTAAAAAATAGATTAGTGGAGTGGATTAATCACCAATAGAGCCTTTGAAATCCTAGTACTCCAGCTGTTCCACTTATGCGTCCCATTTGGAGTGATCATACGAGACCATTCTTACATAAATTATTTATATTTTTTTAATAATTATTGGTCATATTTTTGAGTTTTAAATATTTTTATTTTTTAAAGAGAAAAGATAGGCCCTCGGCCGGGATTTGAACTTTTGCCATGGTGAGACAAAGGTTCCGGGTTCAAATCCCAGCCGAGGGCCTATCTTTTCTCTTAAAAAAAATAAAAATATTTAAAACTCAAAAAATGACCAATAATTATAAAAAAATATAAATAGTAATATGACGTAACTCAATAAGATACTAAAATTAAATTAATGTTCAAAGAACTTCGTTCTAGTGTATTCATCGCAAAAATGGCGAAAGCATGAGAACATGGGATCGTATGAGAGAAAAGATTTGTCCTCAGCCGGCAGGCGGCTTTGGGTAGCTCAACTGGTAGAGCGATGTCACGGTGAGACAAAGGTTCCGGGTTCGAATCCCGGCCGAGGGCTTATCTTTTCTCTTTAAAAAAATAAAAATAAATTCTTTATGTATGCTATTATTTTAATACATTATTATTATTCAATTCAGATACTTTTACAAAACTGTTTATTTAGAAGAAATTTATAAATCACTTGTGAAGGTGGGTTTCCAGGCCGAAGCCAAAGGAAGGTAATTTATTGATAATTATCAATTTGAATCTGGTTTAAAAAATATTCATTTTACAAAGCCGTCATGAAACTATACAAATAATATCATTTAAATTCACACCTATTCAAAACTAGCGTTTAATATAGGTCCACATTAATTGAATTTCGATTTCAACTAATTCTGGCTTTGCAATGTACTCACATTTTTTGTACAAGCATTTCTATTAGCATTAGGCAATTTGTTAAGTTTATTCGTAAAAATACAAATACATCGTTGACGGACATAAAATTAAGAATGATGAATAATAGAAAATAGTACCTGAATAATAAGTCATAATAATTAAATCACGGAATCAGAATTTCTTAAAAAGTATTCTATTGTTATGGAGAATAGCATCGGCTAATCAACAAACAAGCATTGTTGGTTAGCCGGTGCACCCAGCGGCTCCTCTCTCCAAATCGCCCTGAAGATGACCTACACTGTAGGTCGAAACGTCGGCACTTACTAAATATAAGTCTAGTACTTATTTAGTGTTTTTTTTTTTTTTTTTTTTACTGCCCCCCCCCTCCCAACTATCTCCGTTCTCCATTTTATCATCCAGTCAACTATTTTCCTCTCATATTCTATTGTTAAGTCAATTGAATATTGATGTTGTGTATTCCCGTCAGGGGGCGACCTGTGGTCTAGTGGTTAGCGTAACAAACTACTAAGCCCAAGTTAGCGGGTTCGTAGCCCGGATAGTGGCCCTAGGATTTTTAAAGGGATTAAAAAATCTGTAGTCACGCCGTTCTTCGGAAGGGACGTTAAACGGGGGTCCCGAGCCTATACGATGTCAGGTACTCGTTAAAAATTCCTGTCCTAATTAAACCTGGATAGGCAAAATTTGGAGCTCCCAATATGGCATCGTCCGATTAGCAACAGCAAACAGAGACGTTAAATGAACAAACAACAAAAAGAAATACAGTAAAATATTAGTTGTTTATCCAGTTTTAATAATATTACATTTTTAAAGATTTCTCCCCATTGAGGGCGAAAAATATCATGAAAGTTTACTTTTAGATTATGTAAAAATGATTTGTATTGTTTTGCTAATTCTAACCTTAATTCAGCCAATGATATGAGGTAGGTAATATTATCAGTTGATAATATTTATTTCAAAATATATTACCTAAAGTACTGTTATGTAACTATTGACTTTAATAAGGTAAATAAGGTAAAGAATGCCTTAATGTATTTAGGAAAATAGTTTTATTATTATTATTAAGGATTTCCTCATATTGGGGTTTCCTTCAACCAACCATCTTAGTCAACCAAAAATTTCTTTCATTTTCTTTTTCCATTTCCTTCTGTCTTGTGTTTCTTCCTCGCTCAGATCCTGACAAGCTTTCTTCAACTCCTCTCCACCTTTTCCGTTGTCTTCCTCGCCGTTTTTTTCTTCAGCATTCCAATTGAAAATTAAATTAGGCAATCTTTCCTGGTTTATTCATCTGAGATGAACGTATCATTCCAATCTTTTCTTCTCTATATTATGACCAAATAAGGCCATACGTTTGTATGAGTCAATGGAAATATAATGGTGACCAAATTTTTGATACTGCATTTTATAGAGACACTAGAATTAAGAATTGAACATTTGCTATCGAAGGAGTATTTAGTGATTGAGATCGATGTCTAAAACAAAAATTAACGTATCGATACGTCCCTTGTCTGGGTTGGTTATTGTATGACCTGATCGACCTATTTATAAATTCTTTCATATTTGCTGCTTATGTTAGAATTTAATCCAATGAAATTAATTGTCTGGGCACGCCTATGTGAATGATGAAAACAGAATGACACAAAGGTTTAGAATGATTTATTGCTTTCTAACATTGACACTGTCGGAGACAACAAATATCCCCACACATGTGGAGCAAGGCCAGTACGGCTTTGTTTAAAGAAGAGATAATAAAACAAATACTACCTGCGGAGGCCCTTGTTAGCTTCAAGATTACGATACGGCCACGGTTACAACAAATAACTGCTCTTGTGTTACGCATGCCGAGTGACAGCACTCCAAGTTAGGCTTGGAGGTAAGCTGCTACCAATAGATATAATAAATTATAGTGTGCATAAATTATATAATGACAAAAAACATAAATTATTTGTGTACAATTCTCGTAGAACAATCCGTATAAAATACAATAGTTGGTAAATGGGCTTATCCATGTAATTGTAGTTAGGTACTTGTGACATAGCCGATACCCAAAGACTGTTATCTGACATTGTTAATTACCCGAATACTCATAATTCTGATGCTGATAGCACCTACCCTCTTAATCATATTAATAGAGGTTTAAATATTCAAAATGTAATAATAAAATGCTGATTCTAGACTCCTCTAGCCACGTTCCTCTTATTTAAATGCTTTCCCTACACTTTCGAGTAAAACATCTTCATTTCTATCCTTGTAGAAATCCATTTGATAACTTTTTTCAGATAATTTCATCTTTGGAATTATTCCGAACTTTTATTTCACAACTTCTTCTTTTAAAGGCGACTTCCCAAAATGTTATTCTGTTTCTTTTAAATAGGCAATAACAAATGGAATACAACTAAAACACAATATTAAATTTGATAAACAATACAGGTATTTAAATAGACAACAAACAAAATTGGTAGAGACAGGTGCACTAAAAAACAATACAGAAATCAATTTAATTAAGCAAGCATAAATAATTCAAATGAGACGAGTAATAAGAAGGGTTGAACGAGGTAAGGGAGTAGGTTTCGTGGGTACCGGCTAAGTCAAAAGTACCTACAACTATTTCACCTTAATTGTACCATTCCAAGGACGAGGAGTTTTAGTTACTTTTAAACAATATAATTACAGCTTAATAGATGAAAGTATCAGATAGGCATTGTTCTGTTTTAGACTGCAGAAATAGGATTGAAATTTCAGTACCATTAAGAAACCATTAGAAGTGTAGTCTGTAGTTTGCCCATTACCTGGCTTACCTGAGTATATTTTTGGTGCCTGCTCATTATCGTGCAATTAGGTTATAATTAGGGTGGGAGCGGAGTGGCTCAGTGGTAGAGCACTGAGTTGCCATGCTTTAGGTCCTGGATTCAAGTCCCACTCGCTGACAGACTTTTATTTAAAATGTAAATAGTCGGAGATGGATTCTATGGAATCGAGGACTCTCGCAGCCTCTATAAAGTGGGTACCCAAAATAGGTGGAAAAATCTGGCGGTTGAAGGTGATCTAGGACAAATCACCTCCCTGCACAACCTTTGTCCATGGAACAGTACAGTCTCTACCATGTACTGAACCCCATACTCTTCATGGGCTGTAGCGGTGCAGGTCAGGTCAGTTATAATACCCAACTTATCTCCGGAACCGGTTAATCCTCCATTTCACGGGGTAGCTGTTACCAGGCCTTCCAACGACCTTATTACCCGTTACCTGGAACCTGAGGTAGATTAGCTTATCTACGGATAATGAGCGTTTTCCCTCAAAAAGGTCCATGACTAATAGTGTTATTTTGTGGGCCAAAGAAAATGCAAGGAGGCGTTCTAGCCTTTATTGCACCCTCAAACATCCCTTGGGGGCTGCTTTCAGTTGGACTGTGAGTCTACTGTATTTAGCCGAGAGGAACTTTCCACTGTTCCACCCCACATTCCCTATTCATTATGGTTTTCTATCCTATAATGGGGTCTGCAATGTTTTTTTTTAAATAAGCATATAATTAGAAAGAAATTATAAATAATTAAAGCCTCAATCCTCTAAAATACTCAGCTAACTTTTTAATGTTTCGCCAATAAAGATCGCAGTACATCTTATATTGATATCCTAAACAGATTCATCAACGCCACTCCAAGATGTTCATTCAGATATTCAGTGTTCTGTTTGAACTATTGATAAGAAGTGTGCTGCATTAAATCTTCATTTATGAAAATTTATGAATGACTAAGATCGGATTAGTTGCGTAACAGAAATAGCATATATTTTGCTTGTAAATTTTTTTAAAAGCTATGGTTGCCATTACTGATATTTAGGATTCGATTATTTTATTTTCCTGAAAATATTTAAATAATAAAATATCTTTTCATTGAATATGTGTGTATTGGCAAGAACTAAATGATATAGTTATCTTGAAATTTGGTCCCTTGTATTGAAGGTCATTCATTCTGAAAAACTATATTATAAGAAGTTCAGATAAAATACAATACGAACACCAATAATTCTTTAAAAGTTTTAGTGTAGAATAACAGTCAATTAAATTTAAAGAATCCGACAGAAGTGGTATGAATTCGGATGTAAAAATAAATATTAGTTATCAAAAAACTAAGGAACACACTTTAATTGAAAATAAAACTTAAAAGGAGAAAAATAAATAATAGTTTAAAAAACCAAAAACACGCTTTAGGAAACAATACTAAAAAGGAGACTTTTCAGACGCTTCGAAGGATTATCAGGCGTTGAAGGTTAGCTACCTAGGTTTGTAATTAGTGGCTTTGAGTGAGAATAAAGTTTGGGATGGAAATGCAGGTATCGGGTTCGGGGAAAATCTGTAACGAATGGCACATTGAGGTCATTGTTCGTAACAAAGGAAGGAGCATTAAGGATTTTACGAAGGATTTTCAATTGCAAGGATTGGTTGCGAGATGAATTCGATTGCTTAGTGAGCCCCAAAGCTCTACACCGTAAGACCAAATTGGTCTTATAATAATCATGTATATGAGTCTTTTGTAATTAATTGGAGAGCTTAGAGCGTTTGTCTAGTATGTGTTGCAGTAGCCTGAAAGGGCGAGCACTTTCTTATCTTGTAAGTCTAGTCTATTAGGATTCCAAGTTAAGCGTATAGAATTATAAGAAATTTTATTAGAAAGTAAATATTACAAAAAGTGTGCATAGGGGACAAGGTTTTTAATGAACTGAATAAACATTTAACGTAATTATCTTATAGAAAAGTTTTGTTTTATTGTTTGATCAAAAATAATTTACACCCTTCCTGAGGTAAACTTTGATAGGCTTAATCCGTACCTGCAATAAACGCTTTCTAAATTTCAAATTGTTTTCTTTGAATTTTAACAAAATTATTTCAATGTTCGTAATATTAAAAAACATTGTAAGACACAATAAATTTTTTTCCATAGAACGGAGGAAATCGAGAGAAAGAGCTAAACAAAATTAAAAAAAAATAAAGAAGAAAGCATTTATGGATGCACCTATCGACGTTTTATTTCGATGCGAATTATTGAATTTATGTTTAAAAAAATATTAATAACTATTTATATACTGATGCATTCATGTAAGGATGATATGTTCTCTTGGTAATCCAGATTACTAGGTAATCTGCATAATATCTACATAATCTAGGTATATAATATTCATTGCTCCTAAGTTGCAGATTATATTATTTTGCTATTCAATAAATAAATTTAAAAAATCCTGTTAATCTTAAAATCTAATTTTCTGTTATTTCTTTAACGGTTTACATTTAATGTATTCTTTAACACTTAAGCGAATATTATATTTTCGTGTGGGTTTCTAAAAGTTTTAATTTTAATTAAAACTGAATTTTTATATTAACGTTGTTGAAGAAGGTATTATTTTTAATGAAATTGATGTACATAGAGAAAATAATTAAATGTACTCGACAATTATTTGAATCAAACTGACAAATTAAGATTAAATCTCTTTTACAATATTACATATTTTACTTTTGGAAGCGGTTAATTTTATTATGACGAATAAATTAATTGATAACGAAACACTGACAAATGATAAAATAGTTACGAAGAACAATATAGTTGTTACCATTCTTATGGGAGAGTCCTTGACCACATCAATACAATAAAAGATCCTTGGCAGAACCTCGCATTGAGAGGTGAAGCAGTTGAAGAAAAATCTTTTTTGTTTATTTGAAGGCACGAATTAGGTCATCCGAGAACATTCTTTGTTATTTTTGCATAACATTAATAAAAAGTTTCTCATTAGTGGTTATTTAACTTCAATATTCGCAATTCTGATGGAATGCACTCTTTGACAGCAGCTTTGCGTTGACACCGTCTTATCAATGTTAATGATGAGATTAAAATGCATTTAAATTTCTCAAGCTTCGTTGTAATCTTACAAGGGCGCCGATTAACTATCCTATTACATTTATAGATCAATTGTCAGTTTTTTGATAAACATCTTCTCATAATCGCTATCACGTTAACTGTCACGTCATTTGAATTGGTTAACTGAATAAAATTTATTTCAACGGTTTTGTTTTCCATCCAAAAAAAAGCAATCATGAGTAATGCTTCCCTTTTAAATGCTGCGCACGTGTCAGGCCTCTTCCCGATTTGTATATAATTAACCTATTAACCAAACTATGTGCCAACATAAAATTAAACTGTTATCGTGATTAAAACATATAGATCAAAAGAATAATGTCGTGGCTAAAAAAAAACTAATTTTTCAATACAGATATTTTGTTATAGAAAGTTTCATGTCTTATCAAAATTAAACCAGACGAGTTAGAAAAACAATTTGGATATTTGTAGGAAGCAAAGCATTCCAGTTGGAATGATGGTATTGAATTTTATTTTATTGTTCCTTAGAAAATTTTTAATAACTTGAAATTTTTTTTAAATTTTAACTTATGTCATTATTCCCATAACACTTATATTCAAACATTACATAACTCAAAATATGACTTCATTAAAAACAAAAATCATACGATTGTCCTATTTATCACTGTTTCATCATAAATCATTTTAATCGTTTTAAGATAAAAATAACTGCACCAAAAATGGAAAACACTATATTCTAATTGAGATGTAATTTTGCTGTGTCCGTTTCATTCAAATATTCTATTATCGAATATTCTCCATTTATTCTCCATTCACTCGAATTAAATGAAAAACAATCAATACCTTTTTCAACATAGTTGATCTAAAGATTCAATATATTCGTAAAGTAGGATTAGTACTTCCATAAGTAACTTTTATAATATAATGGAAATATAATAAATATTTCATATATAAATAATATAAAATAAATTAAAAAAAAAAATTTGGACACTTAAGGGCTTTTCGTTGCAATTTTTCCACGGTCTTAACATTTATGCAAGGTAATAATAAAATAAATAAAATTCTTTATACCATGGCATAGAAATGGAATATCAGATATGTCGTTTCTGAATTGAAAGCTTCAACCAATACATACAGAAACGCCAATTTTTTAATTACAATATGTCGTTAATCTTTTGAAGGACCTATATACTACTAGACCATTTCGCTATTTGCCAAATGACATTTGTAATTTCTTTAATAAATATTTATAATAAACAATACAATAGAAATAAAAAAAACAATAGATTATTCACCGTATGAACATATAACAATTGTGATTTCACCACTTTTCAAAGATGCCAATTTTTGAATATTGTCTTTGCTCTTATGAAGCATATTATTTTATTTATTTTTTAAGAAATGTTCATTTCTAAAGAAACGTCCATCAGACCCATAGATGATATATTAAATTTTAATGAACTATTTAGTATTCGTTGTAAGGACTCATTTACGCGTCATGTTTAACAACTAGGCAATAAAACTAGCTTAACGAACTGCCTTGTTAACGTGTAAAATATGGCAAGGTTTATTTACACATAAAACGAAAAAGATGACCTCCATCAAATCTGTCTGATAAGAATTTCAAATAGAGCGCATGAATAATTATAACGCTTCTGATAGTCTTATTCAATAATCTGAAAACTTCTTTTATATTTACAATTATTTAACCTTTTTTATTATTTTAAAAAAAAAACTTTTCATTATCATAACTACTGTAGATATAGCCAATATTTGAAAAATTCAAAAATTATAAACTGTTTTCAAAAACTTTGTGCTCAGTTCATACATTTCCTGTGTAGGGATTTTTTTTTTTTTTTATGATAGTGTGGATGTTTCAGTTATTGAGGCACTAGACTTTTCTTATGAAGGTCCAGGTATTGATCCTGAAGTGACAGACAATTTATTTATTCAGTTTTATAAATTTTGAATAGGCTTTGAGGTCTGTGGATGCTTTAATGTATAATGTGGGTACTTGAGTTGATTCGGATGACTCAAGGACACTCAATGCCAATAATATTTCATAATAACCTGGATTTTTAAAATTATTATTATTATTTTTCCCCCTGAAAGTACACATACAAGTACCACAAAGGAATAATGTTATAAATATTAAAATATTTATTACATATATATATATATATATATATATATATATATATATATATATATATATATATATATATATATATATATGTAATAAATATTTTAATATTTATAACATTATTCCTTTGTGGTACTTGTATAATTGTAATACTTTTGACGGGGAGTTTATATATATATATATATATATATAAACTCCCCGTCAAAAGTATTGCAACACCCATAATTCTCGAGATTTTCTTGGTTTCCATCTGAATCCGTACTTTGTTTATATTTACAGTAATATTATTTACTAAATGTGATACATTAGTGACTAGAGACTTCATTCTTATTCACTGTTTACCAACAAACGATAAGTTTTTGGATTATTCATTTCAAATTTCCTTTCAGTCCAAGTTTATCTTTCATGTGACTCAAGTCTGTTTCCTCTTTTCTCTTTAGTCTAGTTGAAACAATTAATTTTATCCACAATGAATCGTTTAAGCCGCGATGATTCGGTCAGAATCATCATTCTCTCTGAAGAAGGCAAATCATTGCGTTACATCGCTAATCGCCTTGGGATTCACTATTCTTTCGTTTCAGGGACCATAAGAAGGTACAGGGAGACTGGTAGTCAATTGAGGCGACCAACGTCAGGGCGTCCTAGGATTACTAATCCCATAGATTGCCGCTTCATTAAAATGCAAGCTCTTCGATAGCGTAATTCTACAGCTTCTTCCATTAAAAACTTGATCGCTGGTGTTTGAGGGATATCAATCTCGGATTCAACGGTCATTAGAAGACTGAGGGAGTCAAACCTCAGCTCAAGAAGGCCAGTGAATGGTCCTCTTCTCACCATAGAACACCGCGTAAAGAGATTGAGTTTTGTAAGACAACACCAATCTTGGACTGTGGAGGAATGGAAAAAAGTTGTATTCACGATGAGACGAGAGTGGCCCTTAACAGACAGGATGGACGTGAAAAAATTTGGAGAAGGCCTGGAGAACGGTTTAGTCAATGCTGCACGTTAGAAACTGAGTCATTCGGAGGAGGGTCTATCATGTTCTGGGGCGGCATATTTTAGGAGGCACGTACAGAGTTAGTGCCAATCCAAGGAGGGGCCTTGATTGCTTTGAGGTATGTAGAAATGATTCTTCAAGATCATATAGTGCCTTTTATGCCTTTCATAGACTCTGGATCGTTGCTCATGCATGATAATGCCCGCCCTTACAAGGCAAGATGTGTTTCTGAGTACCTGAACACCACAAATATCCATACCATTGCTTGGCCAGCAAAAAGTCCTGACCTTAACCCAATCGAGCACGTTTGGGATTATCTCAAAGGATCGGTTCAGTCCCGAGATTCACCTCCTACTACCCTTGAAATGCTAAACGCAGCTCTATTGGAGGAGTGGGACAATATACCCCAAGATTTTCTTCAAAACCTTTTTATTGGTATGCCAAGACGAGTGGAAGCAGTCATTCAAGCCAGAGGGGGCAATGCGTCTTATTAAATGTAAATTGAAAATTTTATTTGTGATTTAAAAGATAAAATTGTCAGAAATTAAAAGCTCAGAAAGTAAGTTTTCTAACTTTTTTGTTTATTGGAAGAGATATTGTAATTTATTTTAATAAAACTTGTTTATGTCCAGTTTAAGAATGCTTAATACAGACTTCAGAACCTTTCTTTGTTATGAAAAGACAGAAGTTTTTGTGAAATTCAAATATTTCAAAGTGTTGCGATACTTTTGACGGGGAGTGTATATATATATATATAGTATGTATCTCAAATCGATTCTCTCCTCGCTCATTAATACAAACGTTTTATTAAGGGGTTCACTGTGGGAAGCAAACGAAAAATTTAAAAAAATCATTTTCCTTATATTCCTAATCATTTCCTTGTCCCATCGTGCTCTTTTTTACATTTCACTTGATTTATATTACAATGCGAAATCTGTACATTGCTCATTACTAGGGACCGGGTTTCGGCGTTACTAAGCATTCTGTATTTGCTTGCTTTTATCAGCTTCAAGCACGGATAGCTATCCAATCAATGGCGTATCCAATAATAGTTTAAAATTCTCTACTACAGGAAAGTGTATGTATTGGCCTGAATTTCACGATTTTGTTTATGATTTCATCTAATTAATGCGCTTTTGCCCTTTTCTGGTTATGATTTGGATTGATAATTTATGATTTGATTTTGACGATTATTCGATTTTAATGATTTATATAAAAATAGCATAATTGCTCGTTTGAAATATATTTTTTCCAAATATATGTCCTTATGTATGCATGTAAACATTTATTTATTTTATTTTTATTTTTTCATAAAATATATTCCTGAATTAATAGTTTTCCATTTGTAATTCGTAATTTGTAATTCCAATAATCTTTCACCCTTCAAATCCCGTATATTCAATCACCTTATATCCTTTCAATTCCCCAAAAAACGGAAATAACATACCCTGTTTTCAGATTAAAATTTTCTAACTGATAAATGATTGATGTGTTTTTACTTATATTTATTTGATGAGTATATTTATATTTATTTATATTATTGACGGTTCACTCATCCAGTTAGATGTTTTTAAAGACAAGTTATATTAGTTGATATTGTTCATATTTTTGTTTCATTTTCTGCTTTGTTTGTTTCTACTTGACATTGTAATTTGCATACATATGTAATTATCTATTGTTTCTCTCTATATAATTATTGTAATCTTACTTCTGTTATTTTTTATTTCTTGTACTCTGTTGTTGTTTTTTTTAATTTTTTTAAATGCTATCATTGGAGTTAATCGCAACTTTTTTTCTTATTAATTCTTTCTCATTTAATAAGACATAATGATACCCTGTATTAATATACTCTAAGACATAATAATTCCTTGTATAGAAACCTGTATTGATATTCTAAAGGGACTTGTTCCAGAATAAATAAAGAATTTATTATTATTATAATATTTATTATAAAGTATATTATTGAATTTAAAGATAATGTAGAAATATATAACGTACGAAAAATAATCGATAAACTCGACTATAGTAATATAGTAAGTAGGTAAATATTAGCCTCTGAAATTTTTGAAGTAGTGTTATTCAATGGTGACTGTGACAAAAACTTACACCTAATTAAAATTTGATGGGAAAACATTTTTCTTCACTTCTTGAGAAAAATCGACTTGGTGTGGAAGGCAATATCTATCGAGATAACCCTTAAATCATAACTTTTCACTGAAAATCTCTCTTTTTTTTGTCTTATACTGTTTTATAATTTCATGATTGATAATACTATGAATTCGATTATTGAAAAATAAGTTGATAATTAACGCCTTTTATTAATGTTAGGACTTATTTAAATTTAAAAACTTCAATTAACTGATGTGCAGGATTGTTATTTGTTGTCATTTTTAAGATGCATTTGCTGTATACAATTTGTGCTGTTTGTTTTTTGACGTTCTCTTAAAACGTAATTTGTCTTATAAATATTAACATTTTAACAAGGGATTTTTTCTGGGGGAGGCACAACGAGCAGACTGGCAAAAAAATCAACAATAACTTGTAGTATTTATAGAAAGGTTTCAAAGGTTTATTAAAATATCTAAACAATAGTTTACTCAATACAATACTCATGTTATTTCTGTTATTTTATTAATATATTTTAACAACTATCATCACTTGATTTGCCTATAAGTATGTACTGTAATGGATTCTCCACAGCCGTCTGGGGGGGGGGGCACGTGCCCCTGTGCCCTCCCCCCTGGATCCGCCTATTGTGCATTCTAATATTGGTCATGAATCAGGTTGAAAGTGAAGTATCTGTTAAATAAAATAATAAGTATGTAAAAAAAAATTAAAATTTTAATTGAAGTAAGTAAATTTTAATGCAGCAGTTTTAATCCTGCACATCAGGTAATGGAGGATTAAGAGAAAAAAAAGGGAAAATCTAATTTTATTTTTTGTAGGAAAGATTTTTTAATATTTTATTGAATATATGTAATAACTCTAATTAGTTTTTCGATTTTAAGTTTAGTTTATAAAAGTTTCTTATGCATTATTATGCTTAGCCAAAAGTATTCCTTTATTTCCAATAGAATTAAGATATTTGCAGATGTTACGTTCTCTATCATAGCCCTTCAAAGCTATAATTAAACAAAACAACAAAATTGGTCTTTCCATTCGGGAGATTCACTGTTGGACATGAAAATACACACATTTAATTGTATCATGATTCGGGCAGAATATAAAAACGGATTTTCTAATGAAAACATTAATTCAAATATTAACATTTATTTTTTTATATTCCTCCTATTTTGGTACACGTTCGATATTGTAGGTACACATCTAGACATTGTAAAGAACATACTTGGTTTTGATTAGGTTCAATTCGAATACAGTTTCCAGGATGATTTATTCGGTACGACTGGACGGGTAAATGCACCTATATATACATCATACTGAGTAAATACATAATCTGATCCTAACAGATCTTATGACAAACCCGTTTACAAAAAAAATCCTCTGGAACAGTTATACCAACAACGCTACTTCAACCCACACACGCCATTCTTGCCTCACAACACTAAATCACTGATGCAAATCATAGGGAAGTGCGATTAGGCAGTGACGAATGCCTAAGCGTAACAATTACTCTTTGATTGGTAAACTGCCATTGAATAGGAACAGTGGACAAATGGTACTAACTGATACTTATTACCTTGAAGTGATGTCACATAAGAAGTTCTTGTTGACTATGTATCGGAGAAGCAAGTAACCTATAACCATGGAATCACTCTAAAGCAAGCATTTAAACATTAATTAATTAAGATTAATAAAGAACATAAATAAAAATGATTTAGCTAATCCAAAGGTTTGTTGTCGACATCAGCAACTACTGGTTACAAACATCCTCTTTCCGGCAACCTCCTTCCAAGCCACAACCTTCACCGTGAGAACTAACCCATTTATCCCGCCTACGATTTTGGTGCTTATTCCTGTTACTATACTATAGCTTATTATACTAATTGAGACGTTCAGGATCGAAAGCAGATACCTGCAGAATTTCAAAAATTGACTTTGTCACAGTTTTCGCTAGTTCGGTTTAGTAATTTAATCTATCACCTCATTTTACTGCCTTATTTCTCATAATTCCGGTTCTGAACCTGAAGGTTATGGTAGAAAAAATTGCATGACTCAATTTTTGAAATTTTGGGGTTATCCGCTTTTGATCCTAAACGCCTCAATTATTATAATCAACTTCAATAATCGCAGTGCTTTATATTTAAATATATTTTGAAGTGTTAGTCCAGCTGTTTTTTTTTTTCAGTCATTCATTTTATTTAGGTGGTCGTTTAAAGGACTGAATTGCTGATATAATAGTAACTATTATTTTATGAACTTAATTTTATAAACATACGTTCTGCTTATTTTGTGTTATCTTTGACTGCACCCCCTGACCAATTCAATCCATCATTAATTTTATAAAATTTATTTTTATCCATTTATAATTCGCTTTCGATGATTCTGTTGAATTTGTTCATTTTTTCTTTGTATAATTACTTCCACTTTCCAAACTTGATTGTTTACGAGATCCTCATACTTATTGGTATCTTCTTTTGGTATCCTTTTTTAATGAATACTAAGTGTTCGACATTTATTACGGTATGCTTAGTATAGTTTTGAATCGTTTGTTTTATTACAATGATCTTAGCCTACCGATATTTTTAGAAATAAAAAAACTATACCACTACTACCCGTGAACGGGTTTGGGGTTCAATATATGGTAGAGACTGTATTGTTTCATGGACAGCGCTTCTGCAAGGAGGTGACTTGTCTCCGGTCACGCTCAACCGCCACATCCCCCCCCCCTTAATTTGGGTTCTCCCTTAATTGGGGATAAATAATAATAATATTTTGTAGAGACTGGGTGAGCCCTAGGAGGGTCCTAGATCCCATATGATCCATCTTCGGTTGCAAACAGACTAAATAAAAGTCTTGCCCGCAGCGGGATTTGAACCAGGATTTCCTGCATGGCAACTCAGTGCATTTTTTTCATATTTGTTTTTTTACTTTTTACATTTATTATTTTTAGATATAATAAATGAAAGATATAGATATTATGTAAATAGACAGATGTACCTTATATAGTTAGCTGTTTATTATTTAGTCATTTCTCGTCTGAAAAACTAGAATTTCTAATAAATTTAATAGGTGAACATATGAATTATAATTTACTTTTAACTAAATTTAAAAAATACTAATATTTTAAGGATTTAACATCATGGGAAATCAAATGCATTGTTGAGACAAGATGTTTGCATTTTACCAACGGTATTATGAATAATTGAGAAACAAGATTATTGTATTATAAAAAAAATATTATTATTATTTTATGTTTATATTTACGATTTTTGTATTATGATCTGTCCTCTCCCTTTTCCCCAGTCCAATCACCTTGTCTTGAATAACTTAATTGTCTCTTTGTAAACCCAAGTGGGGTATGGTTTCGATTCCGCATTAACACTTATTGATTAATGGACGCTTAATTAATTTATTCATAGGATTTTAATCCTTGAACTTTTCATAAAACACCATTTAAGATGGGAATGCAGGTTACTTAGTTACTGAATGTTAAAACACAGGTATTGCAAATCATTAGATTAGCAAAATTAAGATTCATTGCATGCCGTTGTTCGATATGGAACCATCGTCGGTTGATGTGATTTATTTTTATGAGTAATAAATGTAAAAAGTAATAAATATTAAAGTCAATATGCTTTAATTCTAATTTAAATTTTGATTATTACGTTTGATATAATCAAATGATTAAATTTTGATATAATGCTTGGAAACTAATCGTACACGAAGAATTACAAAAATTTCAATCTGTAACATATAGGCCTTGATAACTTCTGTATGCTGATAAGTTCTACATTATTGCTATGACTCATGTACTATAAGTAAACTTGAATAAGGCTCAGAGCTACTAGAATTACTTTAATATACTCGTAGTAGAGTTTCATGATCACACCCACCCTTATGTATATAAGAGTATATAGTACATAATTATATTGTATTATTATATTGATATTATATTGTATATCTTGTATTGACGAGTGTTAAGTTACATTCAACTTTCGAGACGAGAGCAAATTTTCATTTATTTAAAAAAATATATATTTATTGCATTTGCTTTTCATCTCGGAGGATTATCGGTAATCGAAGAGGAAGCTAGGTTTGAAACTAGCATGTTTGAGTTGGAATAAAGTTTGTCATGAATGGATAGATATCGGGTTCGGTCCAAATCAGCAACAAACGGGACAATATGGATGATTATATTTGTAACAAAAGAAGTAAAATTGAGGATTTTACGAAGGGTTGTATACGAGAGGAATTCGATGGCTCTGTGGAGCCCCAAAGCTCTACTCCGTAAGTTTAAATATGTCTTATAACAGTCACTTATATGAGTCTTTTGTAATTCATTGGTAATTTAAAGCCTTTGTTTAGTAAGTGAAGTAGTCTACGGCCTGCAATTTCTTGTCGTTTCAGTCTAGTTTGTGGGTGAAAAATTAGCATAAGAATGTGGATCAAAAAGGAACACACAATTAAATCTTTAACATAATAAATGCAAACTAGGTGCTATGAAGGTTTCCTCTCAACTGGCACGTGGTCGTTGTTCTAAATTAATAATTTATATTCTTCACTGACACATCTAGAAGTTCCATGCCTTCATATTCTTGGAATCTACTTTCAATACGACATTATAAACTTAGTCCTTGCATTTATTTATGCAGCTATGGCTATTGGGGCGACGCTACAGTGGAAACTCGGAACGGAAGTTTTCTTCTGAAGGTATAAATGGGGGAGGGATCTCAACGAGTACATGACACATCATAGGCTCCACGCCGCCATTTTACGTCCCTTCAGAAGGATGACATAACTAAAGATTTTTTATTCCATTTAATAAATCTTAAGGATACCTGTCGGGTTGCGAACCCGCTATCATAAGAATAGAAAGTCATTTTAATCAATCAGCTGTAGATAGGCCATCCTATAACACCTCCGCAGTCCAGCTTCAACCAAGTGAGTACCCTTGATTGTGTAAAAATGTCTCAGTGTCCTTGGGAGTCGCTAAAACGTTATGGTTTACTATTGGAAAAAAATAAAAAAGGTAGCATCAATATTTGAGGCGTGGAGATGCAAAAGGGGGAAAATCCAGATTTGAAAATTATCCAGGAAACACATACATATGCATAGTTCAGGTGATTATTTATTTGAGACAATAAATGTTTGAGTTTTCAAACCAAATCAGAAACACATCGGCATAATATTGTTCAGATTTTCAAAATTCCAAATTTTTAAGCAATTTAAATAAATTGGAGTTATCCCATTCTTTAATTTTAATTTAAGGGAAAATTTAAAAAAGACAATAAACTAGAAAAAGAGCTCATGACAATTAACTCATTATATTTTTTTAATTATTTAACAATGATATAACTTTGATGAAAAAAAATAAGTAACAAAATACAAATTTGATTTATTTTCTCTTGAATATTTTGAATTTTTTTTAACACTTTTTTTTTAAACCGAACAAGAGTCTAAACATTTGGAGCATTTAATTACTATCCGACAAAGTAACTATTTATTATAATAATATTTGTTCAATCTTACTTTCAAATGATCTTATGTTGATATTGGTCAAAGGAATTTATTTCTTCTTAAAACAACATCCAGTTCGTAATCTTCGTCGTTGTCTTCATTGAGCAAAATTGTTTCTTTGTAAAATTGTAGTTTAGGTGGCTCTGACCACTCAGGGCCGCAATGTTTCACCAAAAGTCTGGCAACATCTTTGCAGGGGCTAGTTTCACACCAGGTTGTATTTGTGTGGATTGTGATACAACATTTTCAATGTTTTGTTGTTTTTTAATTACAGCTAAATAGTTGCGAGAATTTACAGTGTAGGTTGTTTCCCCACGAATCAAGATATTACTATCGTTCCAGTTTTTTCAAGAGGAATCTTTTTGTTTCCATAAACATGAAATGCCACTGGGTAGGTGGTTTAATAATTTTTTGTATGACTTTTTTCCAGTCCACCACCTTTCCTGCGAGTGATATTGTATTACGGCTATCCCCTTCTGCATCTCAACCCAAACTTTGAACGAAAAGTTAGATTGGATTTAGCATGTTATGAATGGTGAACCATGTACCACCGTATATAGGACGCTAACTACGTAAAAAAACATTAAGAAAATTAAAAATGATAAAATATGGATTTACCCCTTTTCGCATCTCCACGCCTCATTTCATTAATCAAATTTTTTCACATTTCTCTTATTATTTAATATTAAAAACTAATTATTTGTTTCGAAGTATAATAGAGTTAGAGGAAGAAACTGGTCTGGGTGGAGGTAAAAAAAATTCTCCTAAATATGAAGAACTGTTTATTGGAAAGCCAACGTTTCGACCCACATTGCAGGTCTTCAGGGTTGAATATAAAAAATACAGGCTTATTAAAATTATACATGGTAAATATTAAAAATACATATAGGCACCAATATATCTGAGTGATAAAGCATAAAGATTTATAATAATAATTCATTTTTAATTATTATTTACAAATCATGGTTTAGCTACGGTCAGGAACATTAGAATACATACCTGATATCAAACCCATGAAAAATATTAATATCGGTAAATGCGATGATGGTCGAGTATTCTGTTTAATATTAAACGGGCGTGGAAATTCCACCCCTACAACTATAACCCAGCGACCTTGAGATATTTGGGGTTATTTCAGATGGAAGTAGGTGCCATGAAAATTTTTTTGCTTTAACCTTCTGTTCGAAACACCAATATTAAGTTTCTTTTTCTAATGAGCTTCTTAACTGCAGTAATGTAATTTCTTCTGTTAGAATGTGTGTAGTAGAGTTTTAGATCCTAGATTAAATATCTACGGTGGATATAAACTTATATTAATAAGTTATATAAAGTATATTTCATCTTATAAAGAATGTATCGGGCATCCTACCCTATGTCTAAAAATCTTAACTGAGTCTTCAAGTACTTGCCGACATTTTCAAGTGAAATAAGACGCTCTTAAGGGACTTTTAGTGGTATCGTGGTTGGCGTAAAAAATTTTTATGTCCAAGATCGCAGGTTCATCACCCGTCAGACGGCTTTAGCCTGTGCTGTGTAAAGGATTCGTAAAAGATTTATAACCTAGTTATACCCGGATAACAGAAATTTAGCACTCTCACTGTAGTATCGTCCGATTAGCCGTTGCAGCACAAATCGACGTTAAATGAATATACAAACAAATATGATCCTACTGGACTGAAAGTTATTATCTACTAGAATGAAAAGATGTTATAAATGTTCACATGAGATCCGGAAGCCTTTCTTGTACCCTGCATCTACTTTGGTACATTTAATGGAGCAAAAAAACTGCAGGTTGGGCTTGATTCCGGTCATGCTACTCCCGTCCACAACAGTTAGGTGTGAATAGAAGGTTTGAGAGAAATAGTTCACTGTTTAATCTATTGAATCTATGATAGAAAAAATCATTCTCTAAAAAAAAAAAAAAAAACCTGTACCACTACAACCCGTTAGCCGATCTGAGTTTCAGTCCATGGTAGATAATGTATTGTTTCATGGACAACGGTTTTGAAGGGAGGTGATTTGTCCTAGATCACGCTCAACCGCCAGATTCCTCCCCTTTTTTTGGGGTACTCACTTTAAGAGGCTGGCTGAGCCCCATGAGAGTCCTAGATCCTATACGCTCCATCTCCGGCTACGACTAGACTAAATAAGAGTCTTTTCTAACTTCAAAATTTGTGGGTCTTTAATTTTAGGTATTTTTTTGATAATTCTTTTTGCTTTTTGTTGTGGTTAATCGGGAAAAAAAATTCCCAGCAAAACTGAAAAATTATCGGATCAGTAGATAGCTCAAATATAGCGTTTTTAACTACGAAGTAAAACTTCTCGTGCTTTCCTGGCTTCGCTGTCACCCCTAACCTATGTCATCCCAACTACTCCTTCTGGCCCAGGTGACCACGTCTAGGATAGCTTGCAGCCACGCCTTGGTCTCCAGATTGATTGAAGCACTCAAGGCCAACTTCCGTTATTGACCACCCTTGTTAGGAAGTAGCCATCAAAACCATCTTCTGTCTTCTGTTTTGGTCGATATTGTTTGATCATAATCTCTTCAGATTTTTCTGCTGACATACTTAGGTTATATAGCAGTATCTTGAACTTCAGATGTACTTTTATACTCTGGTAAGAGCAAAACCACTTATATACAGGCTGGTTTTCTTTATAGACAAAAAAAATTGAAAAAACCTGTGAAGAGTGTTGGATTCATTATATGGATTAGATTGTAGTTTTCCTTGGAAGAAGCTTATACAGAGAAATGATTTGTCCGAGCTCGCGCTCAACCTCCATTTTCCCTCCCAATTCCTAGGTACCCACTTTATAGATACTGGGTGAGCCCCAGGAGGGTCTGCCGTTACTACATATTCATCCCTTGCTGTTAACATATGGAATAGTTGATTTATCATAGCTAGATATTAATCCTCTCTAAAAAATCTATAGCATCTAGCTCAGCGCTCTACTTATTGAGCTACTCCGCTCCTATAATCCTTAATAGATAATTTTGATTAATTCGTAGTTTTATGTTGATAAATATACAATATTATTAGCAATCAAATATTGTCTTAAATCTGCATTTGAGATGATGTATTTACCTGAGCGTTCAGAAATTAATTTTTAGAACCCTGAGATCCAAATTCAAAATTTATATATTAGACTTATACAGGCAATTTTTGAAAGAGGTAAAAAAAAAAAAAGATTTTATGATACTTATTTTTATATTGAATTTCTGACAGTATAGGTTTAATAGCGATAATAATTAATTATTTGAAGTATTAATGCTTTCAGTTCAGAAATTGAAATAAACAATCACTGTACGACAAATATTCTTCCGTACCATGTTTTAAACTTTGATTTACTTGGCTTTGAGGTTGAGACTCACATGAATCATGTATTCAAAACTAAAAAGATAAAAACATAAAAGACTGAACAAACAACTGCTACATCTGCTGTAATGGTATGCACTTACTCTCCCTACTTCACCATTTTATTCTATTATCGATAACTTTTTATTTAGATGATCTGGAGACCCTCTACAAAATGCCTACTGAATCAGCCTCTTTAAAATGGGTACCCTTAATTGTGAAAAAACAATAACTGTACAGACGTTACCAAATGATGGACTAAAAATCCTTCATGTGTTGTTGTGGTACAGGTTTTTTCAATTTTATTATATCAGCATAAGGTCAAATCTTAAATCTTAGATGGAATCAAATGAATATATGAGTTAATAACAAAGAATAAAATAATTTAATACTTTATGTTAAATTATTAGCTTAAAATTATTCTTCATATTTATGGATCATCAGTCCATTTCTGAATCTAGGTCTCATTCATTATTATATTAATCATATATCATATATTTTATTTATTACCCTCAATAGATTTTAGATTTAATTTTTTAAAAAAGGTCATAAAACTGTGTTCTACGGGTGGAAAAATGGTGAACCAGCGGTAGTAAGACAATTGAGAATTTTATCGTAACTGTAGCACTGAATATTTATGACAGTTATTCAGTATTTTCCACCACTCACTAATTTGGTGTACATCGATATCTTATATTTTCACATATTATATTTATATTCAGAACCGCGTAATATATTTTCCCTGTAAATAAACCTCGGCTAAAAACCAATTTCATTCCTTTATACAATCAGTTGCAGTAAAAGGCAAATTTAAAATAAATAGGCTACCTACAAAACTGTATAATATTTTTTTTTGGGGGGGTTTCGATTTTAATATTATTCTTTTCAGTTTAACAGTACGGATTTATTTTTCGAATTTCGAAATATATGACTGATCTTATAACAAGTTTTTTTTTTAATTTACCAATGCATGTAACTGAACATTAGAACTCGATTTTCGGTCACTTCAAAACATTGAATTAAATTGAAACTTTGTGTGCTTCTCAAGGACCGATGACAATAAAATAAATTAATAATTTTTTCTCATTATTCTGACCAGGATATTCAGCATTTGGGATTTTTCATATCCGAAGACAATAGTCAGACTAAGGGAAACAACTAAGGTGTAGAACATAGATAATAATTTAAAAAACAAAAAAATACTTTTTAATGTAAAACAAAACTAAAAACTAGAAAATAATTTTCATCAACTTTAAAACACGAATAGAGTGATGAACAAAAAAAATTAATTTTACTGTAAAAAAGGTGTGGGGTGCTTGATGCTAATTGTTCTAGATATCTTATTGTCTGATATTGGTTAAATTAATTGTGAAAATATCTTAAAAAATACACCATGCTGTTTTGAGATAAAATATTTTTTTTTTGTTCATCACTCTATTCTTATTTTAAACTTTTTAGTTTTGTTTCCTATTACAGCCTGTTTTTTTTGTTTTGTTTTTCAACTATTATTTATTTTATACTTTTTAGTTCGGCTGACTATAAATGCGTGGACTTTATTTTTTTTAACTAAGAATCATTTTCTAATTTTTAGTTTTTTTTTTTCAAAAGCTTATTTTTCTTTTGTTAACAAATATAATAAATATAAGAAACTCCTCAGTTGGTCCTGTTAGCAGTAATCTGCTTGTATCAAAGATTAAGCCATCCGTGTATGTAAATTATTGTATTAACACGTGCCCTTGAAAAGTGTTTTTTTTAACTACTATTTATTCATTATATTATTGTATAATAAATAATTTTTATGAAGTTAGGAGATTAAGAGAGTGAGTGACTTCGGTGAAGATGCGACGGCCCCACAGTGGAACGAATCAGCGCATTTGTTGGACATTGGACCAATTCTCTAATAACTAAATTTGTCCTATATTTTGATTATAAATTAAGATCAATAGATAAAGATAAATTATTTGTGAAATCAAATCAAATAAAAAAATCTGAATTGAAATATAAATTTTTCTAAAAAGTCTCATATTTTAAAGCAATCCACAGTTTGAGGTAATGCCTTAAATCAATCCTGCACCTACTGGAAAACAACTCACCCATAATAAGATATTTTAGGCAAATAAAACTTGAGATTATTTCAAACGTCTGGGATTTTTGGTAAAAATTGGGGAATAAAACTAAAAATATTAATTGCGTAAATCGCTTAAAATCGCCCAAAAAACTACCTTCACAGTAAATAACTAGAATGTTTGAAGTTTTTTTTCCATTAGTCGGATTCTGCTACTAGGTGCTATTTTCCGAGAAAATGAGTTTTTCTTTCCTTTTGTGGCCTTGAGAATTAATTTAAAATAATTTCTGTAGATATTGGCGTCTACTTTACGCAAGTTTTCTTTTGTTTACCAATGTTTGTTTACACTCAATTATCCTAATAATCCTTATCATTATAACCATAATAGTATTAACAATGAAACTCAGTTTGTGTGTGGTATTTGAACGAGATAGGTGCAATGGTTCGAACAACAAATCGTCAAGTTTTTCAATGTTTTCAATTTAATCATATAAGTTTTAAAGATTATGACCTGGCATTAGAAGCATGGATTAATTCGTTTGGACTGGAACAAATTTCAAATACCGCAAAGTTCTGCTTACGGGAAAAATTAGGAAAATTCAGTGGTAAATTCAGTACTGGATTTCGTCCCACAGGAATATCAATTATTTTCTGGAGAAGCATTAAAACTGGTTGAATTTGGATTTCATTGTTCCTGAAGATGTTAGTTAAGGATCTACCTTCATCTCATCATCAACAGCCGCAAGTATACCATCTCGTTCAAACAATTATCCGATTGACAAAGACGGAGACAAACGGAAAGTTTTAGAAAATGTTCAGGATATGTTCGCTTTTATCATGAAAAAAAGATTCAAATCTGATGAAAATTTGGATCCTTTAATTTAGACTCTTAGACCGAAAATAATAAACATTAAACGCGATTTATTACCGGAAGCACAACCACTTATTGTTACTTAGAATATAGAAAAACAAATCCTAATTAAAATTAAGTTGTTAATTTTGGTTTAATTGTGATCGTTATTTAAATAAAACAATTTTATATCGGCACCTACATTTATTATAATTTTGATGCATCAATTATACCTAGTATATTGACTAACAAAAGTAATTATCAATTATTATATTAATTTTATTCAATGATTACATTTTTTGATTTGTTACTTTTTCCTTTGTATAACTTTATTTAATACCTATATATCTGTCTTTCCATAGAATACTGTATTGTACCTATTCTCAGTAGTGTATAGGTACAATAAATGGTACAATGATAGATAATAAATTATCTAACATCGAAATATCAAATCGAGAATTTTTACATGTTTCTCCTAAAAGATCTGATCCTGTTTATCATATAATTAAATAGTCCATTCAAAAAGCTTTAAAACAGTACCAGTAGCCTTATTCTAGGAGAATCAGAAGCGGAGATATTAATGAATGTCCAGTCCTCCCTAACGCTCGTTCCACTGTGGGCCCTTGAGGTGGCCGAATTATTCCCTTCAAGGCCAGAGGTACAGGGCTGTAGGCAATCGATGATCCCTCATCTGTTGCTTCCTACAAACTCACTTCTCGCTTATCCCCTCTCTAATTGGATTAACCTTGTCCTATCTCTTCTTCGTTCATTCAATTACAAGGTCCTCTATGTCTTTAAAAAAAATACCAAAAAAACAATAAGAATAACGTAAAATAGGATAATTCAAAGATTAGTGCAAAATAGACGGGAGGTCCCGTCAATAATTGCACATAATAAGAATGACTTATTTTACTCTCCCTACCTTTCGGCCTAAGTATAAGGTCATCATCATGGCTGAGAAAAAATAAGATAAACTATATGAAACATTGCAGTACCAGAAAGGAATATATCTGTTCCGCAGGTTTGAGTTGAGTTACCACAAGTTTTGACTGTGTATTCGTTTTATTTTTCCAATAATTCTAGTTTTCGTGAGCTTTGGTTTGGGAAAGAGAGTGTAATCATAAGTAATTAGTAGATTTCGGTAATCATTTCATCAAGAAATAATTCAACTAACATTTCTAAGTATAGATGATATATCTTTGTTGAAACGTTTATTTTTAGATATAATTATAACAGAAGCAAACACACTTCCCATAATTACATTGTCTTTTCCATGCTAAAGGTCATCATAACTTGTATTTTGGAAAATATTAAAAGGGGGAAGAATGAAAAATTAAAGCTTGTTGTAACTCAACTCGAACTGACAACCTGCAGGATAATTACCAAAAATAACAGTTAATATAAACAGAAATTATAAGCATGCAGAGATATAAAAAAATTAAAAGATAAATTATGAAATAACTGATGAGAAATAATAAGAATAGAAGGAAATCTAGAAGATAATAATTCATCCATAATAAAGACAATAAACATAGTAAAATAACAAGATACGAGTAATGATTTAGTTATAAAATATATTGATATCATGTTATTAGTAAAACTACAAATACAATATATATTACATATAATTTATACAAAAAATTAAAATAACAAAAAATATTATTTTATTACAATATATGAATAGTTGCCTGGAAGAAGGGCGTATGTTACATTTTTCAGTTTTGGATTTTTTTTATGGAACAAGGTCCATGTGATGGCTCCTACCGCTTCCCGTCAAGAAATACCCGTCCGCACGCGAAATTTCTATAGACTCTTCGATTTTTCAATGTCATGTCAAAATAAACATTTTGACCAAAGCATCGTGGATGTAACATTTTTTTTTTTTTTCTTTTTTTACAATCGAACAAGGGCGTAAAAGCAAAATCTGTAAAATGTAAGAAGGGTGTATGCGACAGTCAACTAATTAAATGACCCGTCTTCTTATTTTGGCTGTCCCGTAAACATTGAAAAATGTAACAGGCGCCCTTCTTCCAGGCAACTAATCATATAAAGAATGCCATATTTATTGTTGAAAGATAAAATTAGTTTGAAGAAATGAAAGAAAATGAAAAATGGAGGAGGGAGGGAAATATCATAGGCCGAAACGCATGTACAATGAAATAAGATACGTCAATAAAATTATTATTTTTTGTAATCATTAGCTGCACCCTCTGACTATTTTCAATACTCTTAAAGCAAAGTACATTGATATTTAACGACAGAAAATCATTTATTCATCTTGTGACCCTAGAATGACACCATGTTCACATAGGTAATATTGTAAGTTTATTGTCATAATTAAATACGATGATCAATACTTCCAATTACTTATCAATGTCAATTACCATGACAATGATTTTCTTTAATCTGCCTCCATAAGTAACGAAGAAATGAATTTTAATGGTTCAAAGTTAAGGGAAATAATTTCTCCTGAATAAATACAAAAAAAATAATCCTTTACCTCCGGGGTACAGCATTTATTTGGGGAAAGAAAATCACTGTAAGTCCAGACAGTCGTTTCGGCCTGAGTTTAGTGTTGTGCTTCTCAGAATGTTTTAATCGAGATTATAACTATTAAATTCGGTTAATCTTTAGATTTAGCACTGATTTATCAACAACCCTTATATAACAATAAATCAATAGAATGAATCTGGAACTTTCTTTCCTTCAATCTTGCCTTGTATGGTTAACTGCAGCAGATGGTACTTTTTTATTTCGAATGACATGTCCAGAATGGTTTACATGAAAGTAAACCAATTTATATCTTTAGACATGTATTGACTGCACCCCCAACTATTTCTTCCTTATATTAGAAGATACAGTCAACCAATTCTTCTCTAACATATATCTTTAGACACTGTCCCATATATCGAGGGGCTTCTGTATTCGTTGTAATGTGCTTTTGTCATGGTGTACCCGTGAAACTCTGCAAATCGCCGATAACACCACATCTCGAATGCTAGTGATTTGGAACAGCATAATATCTAAAGGTTATCTAAAAGATCTAAATATTCATAGCTCTGCTTTAAGGATTGTTCATATATATTTTCGGTTTTCTGACATTGAACATTTCTGTACTTCATTCTTACGCACTTACTCATTGACTGATCTTCGAAGAGCATCTACCAACACTAAGAATTGATTAACACATTAGTAGACAATTTATCAAAGTCCAAACTGCCTTAATCTGGTATTGGATGTCAGTTTTCATTTCCTGGCGTTTATATCTTAAGCCGCTCATTAGTATGCAAATTGAAGTGTCTCAGTTGGTTAATTACCTTTGTAGCGTTCCTTGTGAAGTAGGCATTTAACGACAACCCATTCGGTAGTAAATAACATTTAGAACTATGACCATTTATATTTTAAAGATTTAAAATATAAATATAAAACTTAAAATATAAAAAAAATTAAATTATACAATATATTAATTAATTATACAAAACAAGTTGGAATATACCAAATATATTAAGGATCGAAAGCGTATGACTCCGAAATTTAAAGAATATGACCTTTTCACATTTTTTGGTAGTTTAGTCAAGTAATTTTTTCTAATATGACACTTTGCCTTACTTGACATGGTTTTAGTCCGGTTCTGAAGCAGAAGTCTCGGGAGTATAAAGCATTGCCAAAGTAGTGAAAAATGTGAAAGCCAATTTTTAAAATTTGTTGTTATCGACTTTTGATCCTGGACGCCTCGTTTTCTTGCATGTTTAATTATTTATTAAACTGATGGCTAGGCATTTAGAAAAAAAGTTTTTCATTCATTTTTTTTCTCGATAATTACATAACATAGATATCTGTGATTTCTAATTAAAGAAAGAATTTGGCGGCGTAACGTTTAAAAAGTAATAACAGTAATGATAATTTTTGAACTTTGGTACTTGGTGTACCTTTTAATCATCTTTAATTTTTGTATGTATGTTATTTGTTTTATATATGAGCCTGGCGGACATTAATGGAATATAGTTTAGTCAAATTTCGTGAGTAAATTAAGTTTAAACCTTAACCGTCGAGCAGGCAATAATTTTGGATGAATTAGAAATAAACATTTGGAATTTATCCAATTAATGTTACCATTGTTTATTTATCTGTATTTATTTATAACGTGGTTTCGAATTCAATCGTCTCGTATCGTACGACTCCTCACGTTGCAGAAATCTCATTTTTTTCGAATTTGCCGCTATGGACTAAGCCTACTCTTCTTCAACTTTCTGCTTCTTCATTGCCTCCCCAACTCCCAAATCTCCTTTCTTCTTGCACTATGTTGTTCCTTCCTTTCTTATGCGCAAGCTTCTTGTGAAGCTTTCTTCCGTTTTCTTGTGAGGTTTTTTTACGTTGGAAACCCGTAGATTTGTAAAATTTTATCTTGTAACGATAGCTATGATCCCTCAGTAATATCTACCTGAGTGAAAATCGCTTTAATTACTTGATTCCTCTCTGGAGTTCTGCTATTAAAGGAATTTTTCCAGAACTATTTTCGGATATTTCACTCCGTTATTTATAAAAGTAAATAGCTGAGTTCCCACAGAAGACATTTCTGTCGCTAGTTCTTTTACTTTTCACTTTTTTGGATGTAAGTCTTAATGTTAAGCATAATTATGGAGTTAACCAATAGGATATAATCCCTTAGACAATAAATCGGCCATTTTTGGTCCCTTAGCTTTTCATTAAGAGGCCTAAGTGAATAATAAAAACATATAAAGTGCTAAAACTACTTCCAGATTTTATAGTGAGAACACGTTTTAAGATTCTCTGCATTTCAAAGGCCTTGAAGTGGTTGGTTTGTGTACCTTCTCTACCTAATTTTTGGGAGTTGTTTTGTCTTTGATCATGAAATAATAAATAATAATATGTTTTAGTAATTTGCTTATTTAGCGTGATCATTTTTCTAATTATTCAAACTAGTAAGTAAGAAAAGTAAAACTTTGATAAAATATTGATGCATTCCATATTTTTATAAATTTTGATTCAAGTAGTATTAAACTGTAAAAATAAAAAATTTTGACATGAAATCGAACAAAAATTTACAAAATTGAAAAATTGAAAATTTACTTTATTAATTAATTAATTTATTAATTACTTTATTTATTAATTGAAAATTACAAAATTTTGGTAAAATGCACTTTTCAATAGTTGAATCAATTCATGTTATTATTTTACACTAGAGTTGAAATGTTTATATACAACGAAGCTTGATGTTATAAAACCAATGCTTTAATATTTCTAAAAATATTCAATTTTTTTTAATTTATTCAATGGTAATGTTCAGCCATAGTTTATTAATAAACCAGACGTGATTGGCTCAATTTATGAAAAAATTGTAAACAATTGCAATGACGTGTTTATCGTTAGTGTGAGTACATGTCTGCTTGAACTTGTTTTGTACCCACACATTTTTAAATCTTGAAGGAACCAAAATATAATTAGCTTATTTAAGACACCAACTATCTTTGTTCTGCAACCATAATTTAAACCCTGCAGTCTTAGTTCATTTCATACCCGCCACTTTGACTTTGGAAGACGTTAGATGATGACAATTCAGGTCTTTGAACTTGAATGTTTATGTTTAATTTAAAAAATTTCACAAATGATATTGAGAAAGGGTAGGATATTTCAAAAAGTGGTTAAATAAAAGATTTTTAAGATTCCAAAAGATTTTTTCGTTCTCTTGTTTGCTTATAAAAACCTGTACCACTACAACCCATGGACGGGTCTGGGGTTCAGTACATGGTAGAGACTGTACTGTAATGTAATGTTCTGCAGGGAGGTGATTTGTTCTAGATCACGCTCAACCGCCAGATTCCCCCGATTATTTTGGGTACCCACTTTATAGACGCTGGGTGACCACCAGGAGGGTACTAGATCCAACATGAACCATCTCCGGCTGCTGACAGATTAAATAAAAGTCTTGCCAGCAGCGAGATTTGGACCAAGGATCTTCGGCATGGCAACTCAGCGCTATATCACTGAGCCACTCCGCTACCATAAAATGTTTGCATATAGAATATCAATTAACTTCATATTATATAATAGTTGATATAGAATTGATGGAGAATGGAATTTAAGAAACATTTGTTTCTATTACAAACGATAATAATTAAGTTCGTTAAACCCGAATTTTCGTGATCGATGACTCTACATGCATGACATTCCAACCCATGAGAGATCCTGGAATCAGTACATGGTAGTGACTGTACTATTTCTAGGCCAACGGTTGTGCAGGGAGGTAATTAGTCTGAGGTCACGCCCAAAAGCCAGGATTTCCCTCAATTAATGGTACCCACTTTATAGAGACTGGGCACGCCCCCAGAAGGTTTCTTCGAATCCCATATTTGGCTGTTAAAAGATTAAATAATTTATCTGTTACAGCTGAATTTTAACCCATGACCTACAGCACAGCAACTCAGCGCTCTGTCATTGAACTACCCAGTTCTCTCTTTGGTGCAACTCTCAAAATAAATCATAATCGATACATAAATCAATATGTACATTATGCTAATTATGTAAATAACTGTTTTACATGGTTGGCATAAGATTGGATGGTCGAACAACCAAAGATGAAGAGAAGAGATCACTATTACATAAAAAGTTATCTGATGTAGTATCGAATAACCGGCTGTCACATATTACTTTTTTAAAAACAGTTAAGCTTATTTATAAAGGTTTTATTTAATCCAGATTTGCACGTTTAGAAACGAGTTCGCTCCTTGGAAATCTGAGTCTTCAAGGCGTGGATAGGGTTACGAGACCGCATTTGCTGGTGGGTATCGCGCTGTAAGTATATTTATAACGAAAGATGCGATATTTAATTAAAATCGTTATATGTATAACAGTATTTTTAATTATGAAGCAGTTTTAGCGATGTAACTTGGTTTAGAGCAGATATGCAGTTAGATATCTAAATATACCAGGCTTCTGGCCATAATCCAGGCTGCTCCGCCTTGTCAGGTCGATGCCTCTTTTAAGACTTCAATGTTGACTAAGCTGTAATAAATCAGTAATCTTAGTTTTCTTTACTGTTAATAACGTATTTTTTCCCTTCGAATCTATCTGTACTTGTTAAACAATCTTTAGGCGACGTTTTGTGACAATATCGTTCTCATATTCATGCCTAACACGATTTAAGTAAATTATATTAAATCACAAACTAGTATAAATATAAAATTGACAATTGTACGACTACAAGGCCATGTTAATGTCCTCTTGCTTTATTTTGTCAAACGCACACGGTTAACTCCTTGCATTTTTCAATTACTTTTTCAGTGATCTGTCTCATGGTGAAGATCAAATCTTGTGTGCTGTTTTCTCTAAAACCATATTGTTCCTGCTGGAGTTATGGATCCACTTTTTACCTAAGCCTTTTCTCCAAGATCTTGGAGTATATTTTACTAGCAATGCTTAAAAGAGATATGCCCCGATGCTCCCGACATTCTCTATTGTCTCTTTTTTTTAATATGGGTATTAAAGTGGCAACTTTCCAGTTTCAAAAAGATCCTCTTCTTTTTCCAAACCAAATTTAGGAGGTGAAGCAATATCTCTTTCCCGCTTTCTCCCATATATATTATTATATGGGGGTTATATCGTCTGGTCCTGCCGCCTTTCCAAGCTTCTTGTAGAAATAGAAATATCATCCCCGAGTTCATCCTCCGAAATGTAATTATCTTCTTCCCCTTCTTGATTATGCTTCCTCTTCTGCTGATGGGAGTGCGTCTTCGCCTTCAATTAAATCCATGAAATGTTCTCTCCATCTTTCCATGATTTCCTGTTCTTTTCTGAGGACAGTTCCTTTCTTGTCTTTGAGCCACCGTAACTTAAGTTCTTTTCCCTTCTCATGGTTTTTAGCACTCTGTAAAATAGCTTCTGATTTGCTTGGGCATCTTCTTCAAGCTTTATTCCGAATTCTCCTCAGTTCTTCCTCTTCTGCATTATTACCATCCTTTACGATTAATCTTGAGAAAAAAAGTTATATTCAATTAAATTCACTAATTAGCATAGGACCCTTACGCTGAGTGGCAAAGAAAAAGGAATTTTTTTTTCATTTGGCTATTTCTTGGCCAAATAAAACAATAAATTGAAGTTAGACATACGTCCACTTGAACTAAAGCTCACACAAAATGAGCTAACGAAGTGGGCTTCCTTCCCCCCGGTCTACCTTGATAGGTAGCAGCACCTGACGGACGAGCTAAGCGATAAAAAAAAATTGTTACATAATATTAATAATGTAAACTTAATAGCGTTTTTGAATTTTAAAACTGGGATTCTAAAAGTATTTTAAAATTTTGACTTTACTTATTTCAATTGTACGGAAGATTTTTTTATTTTATTCTTTTTTTATATTTATTTTATGTTATGTTTCTGTATGTGTTTTTTCTCCTTGGTGTTTACTTATGATACCGTAAATCATGTATCAACATTTTAAGAGATAATAACAGTTAAGTTGAAATTTGTTCTGTATTTTTGTAAAACTTTTATGTTAAAACCAATTATTTCTAGAAATTAAATACTAAATATAAAGAAAAATCAGATTTTATTCATATTTAAATACGAATCTGGTAGACTAAAAAGTGTGACCATAACTTCATATAATGATTTATTTAACTTAATAATAATTACTACTGTTTATTAGATTTGAATCTAAATGTACCTGAATGATCCTCGTGTATTCAATAGATAAAAATCTTCCCATTGCATTACTAATGTGCCAAGGTCGTTCAAGGTGACTGCTTCTCCTCACGGTTCTATGAATGGAGCTTTAATCGCAATCAGGAAAGTTAGAAACTAAATCTTGTGGTTTGCACATCTGCTTCCCTAAGATTGGGATGTCGAAATCAAGATAATACTGTATTATAATCAACATTAGGTTAATGTTTTTGTAAATATGATCATTAAAAATAAATTATAATATTAAAATATTAAATCAATTTTTAAAAAACAACATTTAAATTGAAACAGGCTCTATTTTTGTCCAATCAATTATTGATCAATCAATAAATATTCGTAACTCTTATCTTTAGATTAGTTTGAGAAATAATTATGTTACCAGAACTGAGAAAATTAAATACAGATGATATGTTAGTGAAAAAAAAAACCCTGTACAACTAAAACGCATAGTTCAGTATTAAGGGTTCAGTACATGGTAGAGACGAGGTCAAAGGTTGTGCAGGAGATTTATGCAGACTTGTAACCAAATCATAACCTCTTTATAGAGGTTGGGTTAGCTCCAGGATAGTCATTAGATCTCACAGGGTCCATTCATGCCAGTTAAAAGATTAAGAAGTTTATCTGCCTCAGCTGGATTTGATTTGAACTTTCAGCATAGCAATTCAGTACTCTACACGCTGATCTAACTCACACCCCTTGATAAGAAATAATAGTGACATTTCTCTAGATCTAACTCTCTAGACCGCCTTGGGTTGGGGCATCGTGGAGCAGTAGATGCGATAATATAATAATAAATTAATTCTCATAATACAATTAAATCAGCCCAAAATTGTTTAACTACTTATTGCCTTGAGTTGCTGCTGAGCTATCGAAGATAAAATTCAGATTTCAACATCCTATTCCCAGCATCAATTCAAGGATAATTGTGATACAATGTCTTGAGTTTTATGTGCATGCTAATCTTTAAGTTTAGTATGAAAAGCTAAGGCACCATCTTTTTTTTTTATTTACGTATGTCATATAACTGATGTGATTACCAACTCATTTTGCAATAATGTAGGAAATCGTATGTAGTTGGAATATTTCTTATATCTCTTCTACCTTCGTTTTCCTTAGTGGTGCCTAGTACGTCATCTTCCTGAGATTTCTGCTCCGGAACCTCCGTGATTTATTATGCCATGAGTAAGGTTAGTGAAGGGCGGCGGGCTTTACATTAAGCCCAGCCGTATAATGAATGCTTTTGGATTCTATAAGCTTAGACAATGGGGTGAAAAATTCTTATCTATCTGTTGTAATGACCCTTCTCCCTGAATGCTATAAAATAAATTTAATAAGGTTCGTGGACCGAAAAGCAGGAGAAAATGAAGGCCAATTACAAAACTAGGGACCCAAAATAAGATATAGTCTCAAAATTATATATGCAATTACTTATTCATTAATCATATAATTATACAATGTTCTAATACAAGCCTTGATGGAGAGAGAAGTAGCGGGGATGCTGACCAGGCAACAGTTCAGATGAGAGTCTAGATGAGAGTGATTTTCAAATTAAAAAATGCCGTTATCGGCTAAGTCCTCCCCACTACCACTCCTTTAGCTCCCACTTTCTTTCGTGAGCCAATGAAATTGCATTTACACATAACTTCGCAAATATGACAATATATACATCCTAGGTTAAAGTCGAATCCGTGTTAATATACAATTGGCCAATACTTAATTCTATCCACTAGGCATAAAATTCTAAATATAATAACTCTATTGCATCAAATGAAAACATTGTATATAACATTTAAATAATACATAACTCATCCATAATAATATATTCATATATTTATGTGATCACCACATTACCCCCCTCTTAATAAAAAAAAATTGATGATTCAATTTTTTGATAGAACATATGCGACGAAGAAAAAGATAAATTGGGCAGCAACAAAAATTCGATGTGCAAATTGTCTTTTCTATATTCTATAAATTCTATATCTATGCTAGACACACACACCAAAAATATGTATATATATATATATATATATATATATATATCATTCAAACATAAAAAATTTTATCATGTCGTCACTGTTTGTCACTATCGAGGGTGGATAGTTGTGTCTAACGCCTACTAAAGGAAGGGTAGGAAAATGGCCACAAGATCCATAGACCGGCACCATCTTCCGACAGGATAAGGCCAACAGGATTAACCTCATGAATGGGTCTGCCATTCATTCAGTTAGCCCGTGCCATCTTAAGGAAAGACACAAGTACTCCACATATCCTTTCCACGTCACTGAAGGGACCCAAGGTCATATAAATAATCAAAATACAGGAAGAAGCACATCGGAGTAAAATGTGGGACCCTTAATTCATGGAAACTAACCATCAAAATTTCTGCCCATAAAATAGAATGTCTGGGGGTGTAATATGTGGTGATTTCTAATTATTATTTGATTTATATATACATATAACCCACAAACACAAATTATTCTAGGTTAATTGTACTAAAATTATCTTAAATCTAGAGACCACTTGCACATTTTAACACGAAGATGCATATGAATCAACTACTGAATTAAAATCAATCATCAAAATTTTTCTTTACAATTCAAGATCTCTATGTACTTTATACTTTATATACCATTACTTGTAAACTACTCAAATAATTTCAAATTCAAAATATTCATCATATTCAATTAAATTTCCCAAAAAAAAAATTTTCAATTTTTTTTTAATTCTCAACAATATAAAGTATCCATTCACCAAATTTTAATCAATAGTCGTAGACAATTCAATTCATTCCAAATTCCAAATATCCATAAATTCAATTCAATCATACATAATTCAAAACTTCAATACATTATATTATTCAGTCCTCTATTCCATTGATATCTTTTTTCTTTTATTTATATTAATTAATATTTTATTTTATTATATTTTTTTTTACTACTGAAACAAAAAAACATAAGTTGATCTTGCTTTTGTCAAAGCCAAAAATCAATTTAAATACATGTGGAAAAAAAACTTCAGTCTCATATTTTATATATTTTCTCTTTCTCTTTTTTTTTTTATTATTTAATGAGGACTCTCTTATCATTCAAGTTGTTCATCTTTATTTTCAAAAAAATAATTCTCATATAATTTTCAATCAATTTTTAAAAAAAAATTTTTTTCACAATTCTCTACTTTTATCAATTATTAATAATAAAAATTATTTTAACTTTCCCCATATTAATTATTGAATTTATACAAATACAAAATAATTAAAAAATACTTGAATCTTCTTGATGCGAAGTGTTGTTTACTGATGTCCAGTTCGACGTTCTCTGGATCGCAGTTTTTCTGTCTTGAGATGTTCCTCGAAGATCTGTGGTTGATCTCATGATGGATGATCTCTGGAATCGAGATCGCAAGAATGCAGTTTACCGAGATGCAGCTCGATTTTTGCAGTGTTCTCTGCAACATAACTCGAACAATGATCTGGAAATTAAACTTTGATAACTTCTGTCGTTTGACAATATAAGATGCCCGCCAAACATCTTCAATTACAGTGTACATCATCATAATAATCATTATATCAATCAATTAATTAAATTTTTTCCTATACCCATATATAAACATAATTCATAAAAATGTACTAATAATATCATATATTAAATAACCATAAAATACTTAAATATAATATTTGGAGAAACTTGGCCATTATTATTTTTATTTTCTCCGTTGCCCAAACAAATTTACAACACTTTACAGACTTAAATCACAAATTCCTTTCATACAACATATATATACAAGATAACATATTATTTCTTTAAACAAATCAATTATATATATCGAAAATCAATAAAATAAATCAAGGCTACAAAATAAAAAAATATATATAATACTTCTCTCAAATTAAACCAAAAAAAGTATCTCTCATCTTGTATTATTATCTTCTTACAATAGATTATATATATATATAAGTATATATATATATATTAAAAATATCTGAAACTTAAAAAACAGAATCAATTTCCAATTAAAAATATTTAACTTCCATTACAATATTTATTTCATATGATACTACTACAAAACAAACAGTAGTCGGCCAAGTTCAAGGTTATCTCTTATCTCTTAATAGATAGTATTCACTTTCAACTAAGCATAAACATTCTTCATCTTACAAATATTTGCTATCTTAGGGCAACATTGGGACATACAAGGGACTCAGACTTGTATTAGATTCTTTTAATTACTATAAATTTACTTATTTAAATTTACTATTTATCTACTTAATATTTTCTTTTTCTCAAATAAAAAAAAATATGTGTATATATATATATATATATATATATATATATATATATATATATATTTCCTTTTAATCTTTAATTTTCTTTAATTGGGACACATAGGCAATTTTAACATCTCTCTAATAGATGTTAGCATTATAAGTAAAACCTCTACTAACGGACACCCCTAAATAGCGGTCACTCCCCATTACCGGACGATTTTTTTTGCACCAACATTTTAATACAATTTTTAAGGCATTTGAACCTCTATTTAACGAAACCTCTCATTAAGGGGCACGGACAGGCTGTGTTGGTTATAAATCGATCAAAAAAACCTCTAAAAGACGGACAGTATGACTTTATCCCTTTCCCATTTCTCGGAAACAATTAGTTGTTTCCGGTCTAAGAAAACAGGGACAGCTGTGTTTACTTTTGAGTAAAGGTTTTCCACATAAATACTTTTTTTTTATTCTCGAACTTGCTTTATTAAAATTTAGTTCTGTTCTAAACCTCGTGGCAGGCGGCTGAAAATGTCTCCCTCACGTAAGAGACTCACTTTAGAACAAAAAATAAATGTAATCGACTTTTATGATCGTGAAAAGTTAAGTGTACGTGCGCTAGCGGAAAGACTCAATATCGGTAGGACACAAGTTTCGGGAACACTCAAAAACCGTGCGATGTTTTTTTTTTTATTCTACTTACCTTTTAAACACATGGGAAATTGAATAAGAGAGAATTAATTTGTACAAATACATATTTATAAAAAAATAAACCCTCCCTTTAAAGGACACCTTTAAATAACGGACAAAAATATTTGCACCAGGACTGTCCGTTAATTCGAGGTTTTACTGTATAATCAATATTATAAGAAGGGAGGTATTAAAAATAACTATAATTATAAAAGGAACCCTTGGAAAGAAAAACTTTATAAATTATTGGGTGAAGTTAAATCTAAAGCGGCCCCCTCACAATTTTACGTAAAACCGCTCGATAAACTAAAGATTACGGAGAGCCCTGCGGCGAATACGGTCAATAATTAATCTACGTCTAGGTATTTAAAAAAACTCGAACCGGGTCTAATTAATGTTTAAGTTAGAGAAAATAATTAATGTTTAATGGGACTATAAAAATAATAATATTAAAAAATTTATCGTCGATTATGAAAGATAATTAATGTTTAAGTTAGAGAAAATAATTAATGTTTAATGGGACTATAAAAATAATAATAAAAGAAAATTTATCGTCGATTATGAAAGATAATTAATGTTTAAGTTAGAGAAAATAATTAATGTTTAATGGGACTATAAAAATAATAATAATAAAAAAAATTATCGTCGATTATGAAAGATAATTAATGTTTATGTTAGAGAATTTAATTAATATTTATATGGGACTCCATTAATAATAAAAATAAATTGTCGTCGTTTAACTATTGATAAAGATTTTGAAAAATAATTAATATTTATATGGGACTATATTAATAATAAAAATAAATTGTCGTCGTTTAACTATTGATAAAGATTTTGAAAAATAATTAATATTTATATGGGACTCTATTAATAATAAAAAAAAATTATCGTCGTTAACTATTGATAAAGATTATGAATATTTATATGGGACTATATTAATAATAAAAAAAATTTGTCGTCGTTAACTATTGAGAATTTGTTATGTATTACTACGGATTAATAATAATTATTGTGTTGGATTATCTTATGAATATTCGGTCCCCTTTTGAATCACAAGATTGATTACCGACCAATGAATCAAATGAATATGATATTAAAGTAGATGAGTCCATATGTGTCCTAATTAAAGGTATTATAATATAATATAATAATGCCCATTATTATAATTGTGACTATTAACCTTAGTTAGCCCGTATCGATGACTATAATGATTGTTATAATTTCTTTTATTTCCATAATAATTATGATAATTTTTCCCATAAATACGTTTTTATTAATTTTATTAAAGTTATTATTACCTCGTCGACGTGACTTATATTTCTTGGACTTATTATGTTTGGACGCATTAAAGTTATACTTGGTAAAGACCCGTTTGGGATTATTTTGAGGATTAAGCGGTCTAGGTCGATCTTTATCATTCAAACAATTATTTAACCGGCGATTCTCTTCATTAAATTTAACATTATATAGATAATTGGGCAATTTTAAAGTGGTGTCCGTAAGGCTTGTATTATTTTCCTCTAATTCATTATTCTCCTCCTATCTCTCTCTGTTTGATTAATATTAATCACGCCCGAATCCGAAGACTGATTACCGACTCTGTGGGGTACTACTGAATTATTTAATTGTTCAAATATATTCTTTAAGCTTTTGTCCATTACTTCTCTTAATGCTGCAAGTTGTTTTTTAATTCAAAATTTTCTAATTGGATCGCATCCATTCTACTCGCGAGAGCCTCGACTCGAGTTGCCATTTTATAATTATTTAAAATTTTACCCACAAAAAAAAATTTCACTAATTTTATCACCACAATTTATTTTATATATAAACACCACAATTTTTTTTATTTAAACCACGCTCTGCTACCAATTGTAATGACCCTTCTCCCTGAATGCTATAAAATATATTTAATAAGGTTCGTGAACCGAAAAGCAGGAGAAAATGAAGGCCAATTACAAAACTAGGGACCCAAAATAAGATATATTCTCAAAAAAAAAAAAAAAAAATATATATATATATATATATATACACAGAACTATAACATGCAATTACTTATTCATAAATCATATAATTATACAATGTTCTAATACAAGCCTTGATGGAGAGAGAAGTAGCGGGGATGCTGACCAGGCAACAGTTCAGATGAGAGTCTAGATGAGAGTAATTTTCAAATTAAAAAATGCCGTTATCGGCTAAGTCCTCCCCACTACCACTCCTTTAGCTCCCACTTTCTTTCGTGAGCCAATGAAATTGCATTTACACATAACTTCGCAAATACGACAATATATACATCCTAGGTTAAAGTCGAATCCGTGTTAATATACAATTGGCCAATACTTAATTCTATCCACTAGGCATAAAATTCTAAATATAATAACTCTATTACATCAAATGAAAACATTGTATATAACATTTAAATAATACATAACTCATTCATAATGATATATTCATATATTTATGTGATCACCACACTGTAAATATAGTGAATCTATTTAGTCATCTATAAAACGTAACTCCACTTTTTGGTTAAAAAAAAAAAACAACAAAAAACTGTACCTCTACAGTCCATGAAGGGTCTGTAGCACGTGGTAGAGACTGCACTTTTCTTGGACAACGGTTGTGCAGGGAGGTGATTTGTCCTAGATCACGCTCAACCGCCAGATTTGTCCCCTTTATTTTGGGTACCAACTTTATAGATGCTGGGTGTGCACCAGGAGGGTGATGAGATCATAAGATCCATCTCCGGCCGCAATCAGATTAAATATAAGTCTGCAATAGAGCGGGATTTGAACCTAGGACCTTTGGCATGGCAACTCAGCGCTCTACCACAGCGCCGCTCTGTTGGTTAAGCTTATTTAAATTAATTGAAGTAAATGTCATAATAGACCCTTGATGCATATTCGTTAAATAATGCAGTATTGTAGATTGCTTATGATTTCACGATAAATCCGAGCAAACAATGTTTATTTATTTTTTTATGCTTAACTTGGTACTCAATTAAATTATGGTTTAAATGAACATATAGGATGTTCCGGGAGATTTACTGTTGTGTTATAAAGAGTTCTACGTAAAGCTGAACCGGTTTCCAATCTGAAGAATCAGAGGAAAATACGAGTAAACACTTTTATATGATATCACTTTGCTAATAAAGGTTTGGGTAGTTTTTTCTCTTCTATGAAGTGACTACTAAGAGCTTTCAAATAGACGTTCATTCATCATCTCAAACACGTTATTCTGTTGAGTGCCGAATGTTTTCACGAATAATCCAGGCAAACCTGGAATCACATTTTAAAATATCTAGCATTTGTAATCATACAAATATCCTTACCAATTTAAGAGAATGTCTATAAATAAAAATGGTTTGAGATGTAACAGTGGATTGAATAAAATAAATGTCTTAAGCTTCTAACACTGCAACGCGGTTGTAAAACCATCTTTTATGTAACCTCCGAGTGTCTACTAATGACCAGGAAAGGAACACTCAGGAAGCTGGAGATCAAAGAGAGGAAGATCCTAAGGAGAATATTAGGACCATTCAAAGGAGTTGCTTACAGAATCCGTTACAATGAGGAGATGTACAAATATCAGGAGGATTTATTGTCGTGTGGAAGAAAATAAGATTGAGATTTTATGGACACCCGAATCATCTGGACTTGGAAAGACTTTCTAATAGGATTTTCAGAGTAACTAGAGGCAAGACTTCAAAAAACAACTGGATGAAAACTTTCATATTCTATTACTTTGCCTATAAGGGTCCGATTTGGATGATTGTTTGTTGGTAGGTATTATTAAGAGTTTTCAAGTAGACAGAATTGCGTTATTCATCCAGATACACAATTAACCACTTCGGTACGGAGCTTACATAACTGTGCCCACGGCCGGCGCTGGTGCTCATATTGCTGGTGCTATTGATGCATTGAGCAGTGAGAGAACAGTGAATCCGTTTCGCTCAATTAACTAAAGTTCCTCCCTTCCTAAAGGATTTTTAAAAAATAATACGTTTGGGGCTAGTTATTTCTGCTGGGCCTAAATTACAAAAAATATACATTTTTCTACATCTATGTGATATCAAAGAACTGTATAAATTCCATCACTGATATTTGTCTGTGAACAAAGATATGAATTTTTGAAAATGAGGAAATAATTATAATTGTGATATTATAGTATTAAATCGAATATCTCTGCACTTGGCCATGTTACAATATTTCAATTGACATGATTGTTTATAGAAAAGTCTCCTGTACATAAAATTGTAAAAATGTCTTGCTAAACTTACCACTGCAACTATAGAACTTAAGTAAAAGAACTTGTCTTCGACTATCGTACCGAAGTGGTTAAATTATAGTAAAAAAAGTGGGAGATTTCGAAAAAAAAAAGTTTCCACCGTGAACCTAGTGCCGCTATTTTCTTCTTACATAAGAAAGAACGTTCCATCAGGGAGCTCTGAAACTCGTTTATTTGATAAACTGCTTATCAAAATTTTTATCCGACAATTATTTGCTCTGTTAATAGCCACGAATGGACAATTCGGGATCCATATGACTTAGGCTTCACCCAGCCTCTATAATGTGGGTACCCTTTACTGAAGAATTCTGTTTAACCTGCCGATTGAATATGATCATGGACGCATCACCTCCCTACTCAACTTTTGCCCTAGAAACAGTGCGATCTCTGCTGAAACCCAAGATTCAGTACATGTTTATGTTCTTGGGTTGTAGTGGTACAGATTTTGTTTGTTAACAATACTTTCCTTATCTAATATCGGTAAGAATGTAAAAAACATAGCTACCGTGTCCAATACTCTATTTTACTAATTAATATAGTGTTGTATAATTATATAGTTAAATCCATATACAATGTAAATACAAATTTTACTGTAAAAACCATAATTTTCTAGTAATTATTAACAACTATAATGTTCTTTTCTTCCTAGCTCTCCCCCTTACTTCTCGGAAATTTGAGAATAAGTATTTAGGGAGTTGTAATTAAAATACTTAAGCAAGTTCAATCAAAATCGTTAGAGCCGTTTTTTCCCGTCAGTCTTTATAAAACCAAGTTTTTCAGACGTTGCTCATGCGGTGATTGTTTTGGTGACATCGAGGGATAGAACGCAAGAATAGTTAAATCAGTATTCACTTACAAGAGATAATCGATTGAAAAGAAACACGCACTAAATTACGCGCACTCACACTCTCAAATACGAAGACACATACCTATCATCAATCCAAATAGGAATCGAATGCGAAAAAAACGCAGATTTCCTTTTTTATCAATAAAATTTGCTTTAGGATTAATATTTCTATATTCATATAGAATTATCTAAATTGCTTTAAAAAAACGTACAATGACATAGGTAAAATCCGTTTAACGATATGAACTGGTTTTTTATTAACCTTGAAACAGTTTTGTCACTCTACTGAAAAAAGAGGTGTTTTTCACTTTCGATGCTTTGCATTTGGATCGAAGATATTCTGAGGAGGACTCTTTAAAATACAGATCAGTTAAAAATATTGATCCAATTACAATAAATTCCTTACTCATCATTTATTTAATTAAACAGAGTTCCTTGTCTTATGGCATTATTGTCAAATATTAATTATCACTCAGTTTCCTTACTTAACAGCTACAGGAATGAGTAGAGACCTGCTACTAATTATTTTTATCATGATTCGCTCCGCTATTTTATCTTCATTGCCTCAAAATATCGGATTATTATTAATATTTTTAAAAAATCCATTCTTAAAGTGAGTGTCTTTGAGAAAAAAAAATTCGATTCCAACCGTGAACCTAGTGCCGCTATTTTTTTCTTACATAAGAAATAACGTGCCATTCCAGCTCGAAATAAAAAATACTAAGATTACCGTTTGGTGAAAGCCACGCCGAGATTCCAGATTCGTGGGGAAGCTATTTAGGATATGTAAAAAACTGCCAGCGTTCACAAATCTTTTTCACTCTCGAAGAGAATACACAGAACCATTGTCAGTTGAATTTGTTTGTTTAAATAAAAATCACTCAATAAACAAAACATTTATTAATAGTATATAGTTATTAAAAAGGTATGATAGTTTTTAACCTTTAGAATGACCACTCGAAAAGCGTAGCGAAAATGAGTTGCCATTCTTAGTTGATTGCTCTCATAGTCAATTGCTACATAAGTATAATTACGTTTAAATTTGATAAATATTATACACACTCCAATTGATAAATCATAAACACTCAAAAATTTGTGTATGGATGTTATATTTATATCGGAGGCGTTCAGGATGAAAAGTGGACACGACATAGTGTCAACTTATTTCTCATGGTTTTAGTCCGGTTCTGAACATGCAAATTTGGGAACATAAACTTGCTTGACTAAACTAGCGAAACTGTGAAGATTATTTGCACTAGATTATTGTATTGTTTAGTTTCCGCGACTTCATCGTGAAGTACCAAAAAATCCTCAAACCATAGCGAAGATATTTTACCGCCACTGTTCATACCTATTTTGCTGCGTGTTAAGTTAATGGCGTACTCTAGTGCTACATTAAATAGTAGAAATGAATGCGGACGTGTTTTAATAATAGCAATAACAATAAAATGCGAAGTTATTTTATACCCGAACGAAACACTAACTTTTCATAAATAAAAAGCTATTTTAACTGTATAAAAAGTTCCAGTAATGCAAGTCCATAGATACACTACCTTCTTTGGTTTACTCTGTTCAAACAAAATGTTATATATCGTATTACTATCGCTGGTAACATGAGGTATCTTGAAATCGATATTAAGCAGATGAACTACTCCTTTGCTATATAATTGTTTCTATATTATTAGACAACGCACCGTTGTGGTGGGCTGATCAGCAGAGAGAACGAACGAGCGAAGAATGAATGAGCCAAGTATACTTCAAGAATGAGGGTATTTTGGGTCATTTCCAAAAATTCCCTTACCACGTCACTTTCATTTCGCTGTTAATGGTGTTTATTTTCATGTCATAATATTGTCCCGTTAGTTACTTAAAAATTTCCAAACAGTGGTTTAGAGCTGATTAGGTTTCTTTTTCGTTTTCCCAATTCCCAATAGCTTTCGTTTAAGTTTTCCCAATCACCTTTTTCTTTTCGTCTATATAGTTGTTAACGGTCAGTAGATTAGTTTCGTTGATTTTTTCTTACTCTAAATATCTTTATTATCAAATTTAAATAGAATAGTTTCATGTTTAATTCTTTTTAGTTATAATTAGTTTTGGTTAATAATGAACGAGAGAAAATGTTAAAATAATTGTACATAAAACTATAATTTTATTTTAAGAATTTAGTATACTACATTTTATAGATAAATCGACGCACCACATTGATTCATATGTTGACAATACACGACCATGGATTGTTTTTGTGACGGCGGCGAGTCGCTTACGGGCATGGTTGAATTGGACTTCACTCTATGTATATCACTCATCACGAGTTCTTTTTGGCAGTTGCACTCCAACAGTGTTGAACTGGGTATCACTGTTTACGAGTTCTTTTTGTGGCCAATTTTATCTAAAACAGTATTGTGCGTGCTTTTCTGTCTTTACGAATTCCTGGGTTTCTCCAGTCATCATTCATCATCATCCTTCTACTCAATAGGAGTACTGACTGCATTGAAGATCACCGATCGTATTGAATTTATGCCGCCGGCCGCTCTGACGTTGTGTTCCATAATATCAGGTATATACAATTAGTACTAATAATAAAGCCTTGTTCTTAAGGAGAAGACGTCGGAGAGAATTTTTTAGGAGATCACTTATGGACGTTTAAGACTACTGCTTTTTGTATTAATTTTTAATTACATATCAGTTAATTTTAGTAAATATCAGACCTCCATAGTAATAGTTTATTATTAAGTTGTATATACCATTGTTTTATATATTTCATTAACCATATGTTTTTTTTTTGTCTTATTTTTCTTATGTAATTCTCTCATTCATTAAATTTATTTCTGTTGATTCAATATTTCTCGTTTAAACTTTGTCCTTTTGATAACATTTTTAATTTTTTTTCATCTATAATTTCATTTTCATCTTAAGTAATTAGTGTTATTTTGATCAAATAAATTATCACTTTCAGGCCTATAGTGTGTTTTTTTCATTAATATTGCTCTATAATATCTACTAATTAGGTATAGCAAAACAGATCATACATTTGGAATGATGTATTCAAACTGATAGTCATAAATATTTTTGCATCTAAATTCATTTTTACTTGCCTTTTACAATTACATTTTGTTCTGTCTACACTTTTCCTTTATCACGGTATAAATGCTGTATTAAGTTACATTACTTAATATTATTTCTTCTAACCTAGCTGCAGCTCGAGAAAAAAAAAGGGAATTATAATTTTTTTAATAATAACTGATAACTGATTACTCAATATAAACATTTGCTTATACTCCTAGAACCTAAATAAATTGAAAAAAATCAGAAGATGTAAAGATAAAAACCAAGTAGGATTAATTGTATCAGTGAAAAATTAAGACATAAAGAAATTGGTGTTAATTTTTTGTTTCATACAGTTTTCTTTTAGTATAAACAAATTTTCCAGATCCAGAACTAAAATATGGGTAGTTATTAAACAAATTAGTTTTTTTTTTCTCTCCATCTTTTCGACTTGGGTTTGAATAATTAATGATATTTGATGTTCAGTATAAACAATAATAGCGATTTAATTGAACATTTATATAATCTATGATTTATATAAATTGTGATAAACCCTTGCTTACAAAAACATCGGGTTCGAGCAATGAATATACATAATCGATTTCCAGAAACTTTGAGAAATATTTGAAAAGGAGTGAGTTTTGAAACTCTGCTCAGTGAATATAAATGAGAAGATGTTTGAATTAAGAATTAACCCCCGCAGGGGACCGAAGAAGTCCTGAGGTAGTAAGTTTATCTTACTTCCAAACTATGATACGCAAACTTAAATTGTGTAAGCCATCGATTCGGTTTTTCAAGCATTGCCATTAATAAGATGTCAAGTCTTATATATTTATAGTTTAACATTAATCTATACACATTATAAAACAAAGTCTTCGGCCGCGTTTGTTCGCGGTAAACTCAATAACTACTACACGGATTTCCATGCGGTTTTCACCAATAGATAGAGTGATTCACCTGGAAGGTTTAGGTATATAATTTGTCGAGGTTTTGTGTAAATGGATTGGAATATCGATGGGTTTCACCGAAGACGCTGCTTGCTTAATCCCGTGCAATTATCTAACGTGCAAGATGATAAATTCGTGTATAAAGAAATATTTGGTTTTGTTTTTATTTTTATGATTTCTATATAATTAAGTATATTAGCTGAGATGGGAAGAAAGAAAATCAAGACTCCCAAAGAAGCCTAGTCGCTAGGTCGCTAGTTATTAATATATATTGAAAATGTATCAATAAGAATTTATTTATTCACTTGCGCATAACTGATAAAATATAAATGTATCCAAGTACGATAAAATACAAATATTTAATAAGAGTTTAGTGAATCGAAAGTTTATTTTTGATCTGGTAGTGAAAGTACTGGAGGATTTTAAAATTGTAATTAAAGTCGGAGACTACATAACCATGCGACGAGTTGCTTTATCTTCCATCGATGTAGTTGAGTTTGGTAATGACTCGATGGCCATCCTAAAATGTGGAAAGTATACAATCAGAGACTCTTCTCAATCCTCTCTTCGAAATTTAAAACAACTAGTTAGCCTTATCAGAAGAGACAGACTCCGAATTCCCTCCCTTCTTCAAAACCTTATCCTATCCTCATTTGTCTCTTTTTTTTTAGATTAATTTATTGATATTTACAATTGTAATAATATTACATCAAATAAATTTGCTGATATGAACAAATGACATGAAAACAAAAAACACTTATGGAGAAACTACCCATCGGTAGCACTCCAATAAAGTTCTATAGTAGAAGGTCTCGAGGCCATCTTCTTTTCAGACGCCTCGGAGGGTTTTCAGGAATAGTATGGGAAGCAAGTTGAGAGAGTAGCGGATCCAAGTGTGTATGGAGCTTGTCATTGAAGGATAGGTATCTAGTTTGGGACAGATCAACAACATATGGGATATTAAGATCATGATGGATGAGTTTGTTTGTGACATAATAAGGAGCATTGAGGATTTTACGAAGGATTTTGGATTCTAAGGATTGGATACGAGATGAATTGGACGGTTTAGTAGAGCCCCAAAGCTCAACTCCGTATGTCCAAATAGGTCTGATAACTGTCATGTAAATGAGTGTTTTGTAATTAATTGGGAGCTTAGAACGTTTGTCCAGTAAATGTTGAAGTAGGCGAAACGTCGAGTAGTTTCTTATCTTTTCAGTCTTGTTTAAGGATTCCAACTGAGATGCTTGTCCAGATGGAGTCCTAGGCATTCCTCTCTTAAAATGTATTCTAAGCCGCAAAAGAGGCATAATCAAAAAAGAAATTATATTATAAACATCTTTAAAAAAGAAGGAAATAGAACAAAGAAGAACTTAAAAGGTATATTTAAAAAAAAAAAATGTCATGTAATATACTATTGTTGGGGAGAGCGACACCATAAAGGAAAAATAACCAACAGGTGTAACTCTCCGACCCCCTGTCAAAAAATGACGGCTATTTTGAGCACTTAAGATGAAAACGAAATTATAGATGAAAAAAAATTAAAAATGTTATCAAAAGGACAAAGTTTAAACGAGAAATATTGAAACAACAGAAATAAATTTAATGAATGAGAGAATTACATAAGAAAAATAAGACAAAAAAAAATATGGTTAATGAAATATATAAAACAATGGGATATACAACTTAATAATAAACTATTACTATGAAGGTCTGATATTTACTAAAATAGAATTTAACATTGAATTGGAAATAAAGAAATAAATTAACTAATAATTAAAAATTAATACAAAAACTAATAGTCTTAAACTTCCATAAGTGATCTCATAAAAAATTCTCTCCGACGTCTTCTCCTCAAAAACAAGGCTTTATTATTAGTACTAATTGTAGATACCTGATATTGTGGAGCACTACGTCAGAGGGGCCGGCGGCATAAATTCAATACGATCGGTGATCTTCAATGCAGTCAGTACTCCTATTGAGTAGAAGGATGATGATGAATGATGACTGGAGAAACCCAGGAATTCGTAAAGACAGAAAAGCACGCACAATACTGTTTTAGATAAAATTGGCCACAAAAAGAACTCGTAAACAGTGATACCCAGTTCAACACTGTTGGGGTGCAACTGCCAAAAAGAACTCGTGATGAGTGATATACATAGAGTGAAGTCCAATTCAACCATGCCCGTAAGCGACTCGCCGCCGTCACAAAAACAATCCGTGGTCGTGTATTATCAACATATGAATCAATGTGGTGCGTCGATTTATCTATAAATTGTAGTATACTAAATTCTTAAAATAAAATTATAGTTTTATGTACAATTATTTTAACATTTTCTCTCGTTCATTATTAACCAAAACTAATTATAACTAAAAAGAATTAAACATGAAACTATTCTATTTAAATTTGATAATAAGATATCTAGAGTAAGAAAAAATCAACGAAACTAATCTACTGAGCGTTAACAACTATTTAGACGAAAAGAGAAAGGTGATTGGGAAAACTTAAACGAAAGCTAATCAGCTCTAAACCACTATTAGGAAATTTTTAAGTAACTAACGGGACAATATTATGGCATGAAAATAAGCACCGTTAACAGCGAAATGAAAGTGACTTGGTAAGGGACATTTTTGGAAATGACACAAAGTACCCTCATTCTTGAAGTATACTTGGCTCATTCATTCTTCGCTCGTTCGTTCTCTCTGCTGATCAGCCCACCACAACGCACCTTACGTCTAATAATATAGAAACAGTTATATGGCAAAGGAGTAGTTCATCTGCTTAATATCGATTTCAAGATGGCTCATGTTACTATCGGCAGTAATACGATATATAACATTTTGTTTGAACAGGGTCTACCAAAGAAGGTGGTGTATCTATTATGGACATGCATTACTGGGCCTTTTTATACAGTTAAAATACCTATTTATTTATTTATGAAAATTTAGTGTTTGGTTCGGTTATAAAATAACTTCGCATTTTATTGTTATTATTATTATTAAAACACGCCCGCATTCATTTCTACTATTTAACGTAGCACTAGAATACGCCATTAACTTATCACGCAGCAAAATAGGTTTGAACAGTGGCGGTAAAATATCTTCGCTATGGTTTGAGGATGGTTTGGTACGTCACGGTGAAACTAAATAAAACAATAATCTAGTGCAAATAAGTTGGAACACATTGCAAATTTCAATTATTATGGTTCTAACTTTTGCGACGTTTTATATGAAATGTCCGTTTTAAAAGGAAAGATTAATATTTAGTAATACAACTTTATCAAATCAAAACATTAATTACATAACAGCAATTTTATTCAAAATACTTAATCTCATTTTCTATAACTAACAAAATCAGGATTTTATGGTTAAATAAAGTCTGAATAATCCAATTGCTTGTGAATCATATTCAAAAGTTTTACCCTTAAGGAAGTTTTCGAAATTTCTGAACCGATGGAAATATGTTGGAGATAAGTCTGGCAAATAAGGTAGATGTGAAAGGACATAGTAGCCCTTACAACTTGGGCTGCCGAGTCTACAAGTTTAAACTCATAAAAAAAATAATAATACACGAAAATCGCTTTGATTTGATGGCATACTGAACAATGGTCGTTCGATTGTAGTGATGGTAAATATAATAAAAAAAAAGTGAGGATTAATAACAGCTCATTACAATCTGTAAATATAATCTTACTAAACTAGAGGAGTCCAATTTGAATTTTACAAAAAAACGGACATTTTATATAAAACAACGCTATAAATAAATCGAAATTTAAGAGGAAACAAATGAGCGTTTAGAAAACCCTGTTATTTTTCGGCCACGAACTCACTTAATTTGCGCCTTCTATCCCAAAATGAAAAGCATTTACTTAACTATCTTATTTTCAACTGTTCATTATGGGTATGGGAACATGGCCGTTGATGTTGAATGATGAACATCCGCCCAAGGCATTCTAAAATAAGGTATCGCTGTGAATGTTGGGTCTGAATAAGGTGAGTCCTACGGAGAATTTAGGGGATTGCGAAATAGCGGAGCATACAGCCTATTAATATTGTTCAAGTAATCGAACCGCGAAGGCTGGCCTGGACTTTTAAGGTTGTTGTGAAGGAAAGAATTCCTGAAAAACTAATAAGCTCTGAGCCGACCGGTAAGCGCCCTCGGGCAAGACCGTGTTATGGACGATCTTATGGATTTGTGTTTGGGCGGTGATCACTGGGCGAAAGGTTGAAAACAGTTATTGGTGGTATCGGCATCGAGTTTTCGGGTTCACTAAGCGTTTTTTTATTGTTAGAATTATTTAGTAAAAAAAATTGTAAGAACCGTATCGTCAGCCTAACAGCAATATTATTGTTCTCTTTCTAACCGTTCTAAACTCCTTCAAAAACCTTTTTTTTTTCTTTCCTCCAAGATTTTATATATAAATAATTACGATATACTATACATTATGAACTTTATATACAATTATAACATCACAATGTGCTACTCTAGGGATGTAGACAAACTCATCACTACAAAGAGCTAAATGTAAACTATACAAAATAGAAGTTAATTAAAATAGACACTTTTTAAAAATAAAGATTTAGTAGAGATCTTTTTATGGAATTAATTATAATTAAAAGTGTAATCTCGATCTTGCCTTAGCTGAATTTATCTTAGTGTAACCAAGAGTTTTTCACTCCCTTTAAAAACTCTTAGGGCCATTAGCCGGGATAAGAATCCGCGATCTCGGGCTTAGTAGTTTGTTATGATAATCACTGGACACAGGTCGCCCCCTTAATAAAACATACAAATAGTTTAAATACATTTCGGCACGCTGCAATTCGACGGAAATGATCAGACAAATTTTGGCGAGCGACTATCCGTGTTTAAAATGTGTCTCTTTCCGGTTGGATTGGAATATTTTTTAGAAAAAATATCACTCTTGTCTTATCAGGCAAATTAATAAATAATATTCCGTGCCTGCATCCTGCATTTCACATTTCGTGGAAGAGCTGCAGCTAAGGAGACGAAGACCCGGGTGTGTTGAGAACTGCCCTAGGGTCCCCTTCATGAAAATCATATTCTTAGACAAAAAGAATTTTAATTATTTAATTAACATTTATTAATAAAACTGTTTTATAAGACAGTTAAATGGGAAGAAGGAAAAGTAAGTTAAGTCCATACATCATTTCATAAAAATGAGTAAATTATGATTGGTAGATTATCAGCCTCTATTAGGAGTTAATGTATTAGCCACATAATTCTATAATAATAAAAAACATTTCACAACAAATTAGACTATTTACTTACAATTTCCTTTCACCCATATCAGTTTGGGCTTGACAGCAGAGTGAAGAGTAATCCTTGGATTCTAATTGGCGATCTTGGAATTCGCAATTGGAATAGTTTCTGTATATTGGAATTCCTGTCGAGTGAAATCTGGTTGTAGAACCGTCAAGTCACTTTCGAAATTAGTTATATATTGTAGCCGAATAGAGTTTGATAAGTATATAGTTACGGGAAATAGTTCAACATTTAAAGTGTTCAGTATTTTTTGGCTTGTAAATTATTTCCATTTTACGAATTTGGCAAATTTTTGTATAATAAATTAGTAAAAGTAAAAAAATTAAAATTAACTGGATTTTTTGTTTTTTTAAATGCGTTCTCATACTTTCATTAAATTGTTTTTCGTAGGTGAACATTTTTTATCGTTCTTTACTTGTTAAGATTGATACATAGTGTTATTCATAAAATATTGTCTTAAATACATGCCTTTTTTAGGCCAGGTCATTTTAATCTCTTGGGTGTGTGAGAGTACATCACAACACTGATTTTGATATTCTTTAATTTAATATATTATAATCTAATTTGATATATTATCGAATTAAATGTTTACAAATTAAAAAATGTCTATTTTTTAAATTTTACAGTTATTTGGCATTCGCTTTTAAGTATTCCCAGTATTTTAGATACCCTAGAGTTACGTCTATTATCATCTGCCTCTTCTGTATTCTTTGTTGTAATTGAAATAAGTTGTATGAGAGCTCACTTAAATATTTAGTTTATAATTTTTTAGTACTTTTAAGTGATATTTGAGGCATCAGAGTTTCAGAACTATACCTGATTTTTAAAAAAATGCTAGAACTATATTAGAAAACGATCTACGTAGAAGTCGCCTCCAAGAAGTAGCCGTGCTTAGAGGAGGCACGCTCTTTCCCCCACTAAATCAACCCCACACCGCCTCCGATTCTGCAAATAGTCATTTTATGAAGTCCATTAAAAACTGTATTGTCATATTTTTACCTTAAGAGCGCTGGAAGTAAATTTAACGCTAGAATAAATTTTAAAAACCGGTTTTAGTAGAAGGACAATCTATATAGAATACCTGAAAATCAACTCTTAGTTATGGTATTTTCAACAAATCAAATGATTTCGACAAATATATAAATCGCTTAAGATCTAGATATATTAACGATTTCAACTGGTGAATTGGATTCAATGGACACAGAATTTGGTGCTTTAAAAGTTTTTCCATGTTTTTTTAGCTTAGCGTACCTACACAATATCTACTCTATAATTTTAACTTAAACAGAAAAAAGGAAGAAGAAACACTACAACCCATAAAGAGTCTTGGGTTCAGTACATAGTAGAGTCTGTACTGTTTCTAGGTCAACAGTTGCGCAGGAAGGTAATTGTCCGAGATCAAGCTTATCCGCCAAATTTTTCGCCAAATAAGGGCACTCTTTTTGTTGAGTAGCGTATAAGTGCATTAAATAAAAACTTGTTTACTGCTTTATTGTAGTAAATGAGTTATTCTGTTTTTGACTTAGTTGTCGTTTTTAACCTTTATTATCACTCACTTCATGCTACTTAATTATTATGTTTTGTTTACTTGATAACGAATTTTAGGCTGTTCAATTTTATAAATTTTATGATTTTCAATATATGCCCTCGGTTATCAATGAATTCAAAGAAATAGATTTGAAAATTCGTGTTTTTTATTTCGCCGTTTTAAAAAATAGATACATTTGCTTCCTATTTTTCTGAACACTGAAATTGTTAAACTCCATACATTATACTAAATATTTTGGACATTCAGTTTGAATTGTTTCCAGCTGACTCAACGACACAACATTACAACAAAGCTGGAAGGTAGAGTTATTCTACGGGCTACCTGAAAATTCCAGAACGAATAAGAAGGTTGGTATGAAATAAGAGTATCCCCCCTTCCGCTAAGGGCTGTTTTTATTAAAATGCACACCCGCACAGTCGACTACCTTTACTTTCAAGTCCTTATACCAACATGGTTTCTTTTTAAAGGTAAAGTTACTTTATTCTTTAATTTATTTTAGCGACTTTGTTTATTTTAGATACTCCCGACCGGACGAAAATTGGTTATCCCACGCCTTGGTCCGTTATTCGATTCCCAAACCATTTCAGAGGCAATAAAATCTCTCCCTCACAGAAGATAAATAAAACATTGGCCTGTTTCGATTCGAAATTTTTTTATCGCCGTCGCCGTTAACCATTTAAAATTTATTTCTCAGTTAGGCTCTGTTCTGACCCTAACTGCTTAGCATGTTTTGGAAGGTTGTGGATTGTTGAAAGGGCGTTATTAGGATTGCTTTTTTTTTATTTTTTTTTACGAGGGGAAAAACTTTTTTTTTGTAACCTACAGAAATTTCTTGCTTATTAAGGCTAAATTTAATGTATCTCTTTATATATATAAGTAGTTTTCTGAGCTGTACTTTAGTTAACAAACAGAGACATGACTTGTAAGAAGAAAATCTATTTATCGTTAAATGAAATGATATTAGATCGATATAGGGAGCGATCTGTGGTCCAGTGCATAACAAACCACGTCCAAGATAACGGATTCGGCAAGTGGCCTGGCACGTTAAATGGTAGTTCCTGAACCTGTAAGATGCCAGGTACGCGTTAAAAATCCCTATACTAATCACATCTGGCTTGGCGAAATTTAGAGCTCCGACTGTAGCATTGTCCGATCAGCCATAGCAGCATAAAGCATAAACAAACAAAATTTATATAAAAAGGAGAACATCTTGATACGAACTAACTTGACTCTTGAATACACATAATATATAATGGACTAGCATAGTGAATCTACTCTTTTTTCTATACTATCCACAATACATTTTCTTCTACCTATGTTACAATATTTTAGAGGCGGTATATGCAAATATTATACAGTCGCTCAGTGGTAGAGCGCTGACTTGCCTTGCCGGAGATCCCTTATTCCAATCCGGCTCTGGCAGATTTTATTGGGGCTCAACTAGTCTCTAAAAATGTACCCAAATTAGGGATAAACCTGGCGGTTGCGCTTGATCTAGGACAAATCAACCGTCGTCCTAGAAACATTACAGTATCTACCTTATGCTGAGCCTAAGGCTCTTCCTGGTTTATAGTACAGTTTGTTATTTAAGCATAAATATAAAAGAGGAGGGAGATCAACATTGCTAACAACAATGAAGCCATGTCAACTTCCTGGGTTAAAAATCCATATTACGAACATAATATATATTTCCAGTTCACAGCACGCGCTGGAGTGAGTAACATCGTCTCTGTGATACTTTATATTTTTTATACCTATTAACTTTATCGTACATTAACGGCTTTTTACATAGTCATAGTCTGTGTACCAGTGAAGTAAAATGTGAAGTTTCGTAGCTAATTACGGACTTATAACGTGACTACATTAATTATAAATTAAGTGATTTAAGAGACAGGAGTTGCTTATCTTGTGCTGGTCGCGACAGGTCCATCCCCACCCAGTATAAGGTAGGAAGACCCTATCAGTCAGTGTTGCCTCTGGCCGAATGAGGCTGATCTGTGCCGTATTCAGATCAGATCTCATACGAACTCTTTATTTTTATTTAGTTCCTTTTCCTCTCTGTCCTATCTCTTTTTTTTAATACTATCTGCTCCAGTGACATAATACTCCAAAATGAAGTTTTACCACCAAGTATTATCCAGTAAATCAGATAAAAAAGGAAATACAAAGAGAAGTCGATCCCTAGAATCAACTACGAGAAATAGCCCTAGTAAACCTAAACCTAATAGAAGGCGTAAAGTTGACACACCTCCTACTACTCCGAATGATAATAAGGAACCCAAGGCAGGACCGTCGAATGAAAATACCCAACCAGGGTCATCTACTCAGTTCACTGAAGCTTCTCCCTTCTATTCACCCAACAGATTTCAGCCCCTAACAAATCTACCTAGTGAAGCAATGGAGACCACATCGGCCCCTAAAGTGCACAGGCCTCCACCAATTTTCGTACGGAGCATAAAAAACTTTAGGCTTCTTTGCACACAACTGAACAAGGCAGTAGGCACCGGAAAATACTATTGCACTAGCAGGACCAACGATACAAAGATCCAGTCAGACACGCCCGAGACATACCGAAATATAGTCAAGTACCTAACGGAGATCAAGGCAGATTACCACACGTACCAACTAAAGGAGGAGAGATCCATCAGAGTGGTAGTCAGAAAATTGCACCCAACCACCCCTGCTGACGTCATAGAGGAGGAGCTCACCGCCATGGGCTTCAAAGTTAGACAAATCACAAATGTCTACAAGAAGAATCCTGTACACCCGATCACTCCTAACAAATCTTGTTTCCCATCTCTTTCCTGTCCAACAAAATCCTTAAATGACATCCAACTTATCCATTCTCCTTTGTAATGCGAATGGTATTCGAAACCACACTGACGAACTAACATCCTTACTGTATGTTAAAAAATTGATGTAGCCTTAATTACAGAAACTAGACTGACCAGTAAACGGAAGCTGAACATAACACAGTACTAAACCTACCGGACCGACTATCCTGATGGAAAAGCTCACGGTGGTATGGCTGTCATTGTCCATTAATCCCTCTCCCAACACTCATTTCCACTCCAATCAAACGATATCCTTCAGGCTACAGCTATTAGAATCAAAACCTTTTCCTTTCCTCTCACCTTAGCATCAGTGTACTGCCCTCCCAATAAATCCATTTCTCATTCCCAATTCAGCTCTCTCCTAAACTCCTTAGGGATTAATTTCCTTTTAGGTGCAGACTTTAATGCGAAACACCAACAATGGGGCTCAAGAACTACTAATACCCGAGGTCGCATCCTCCTCTCTGCACTTAACTCCCATAATTCTAGTTTCATTTCTCCAGGCACCCCTACATATTGGCCCACTGACCCAAACCGAAATCCTGATCTCCTTGACTTTTTCATCCATGCTGGCTTAGGTCCCCTAAACTACTCCATAGAACGCCTTGATGACCAGTCCTCAGATCACAGTTCTTTGATCATAACCCTTTCTATAGTCCCAATATCCAAACTCCCTCCGCCATCATTTATTAGGGGACCAGTTGACTGGAACCTATTTCACCAGCTTGTATCCGACACCATTGACCTCAGAGTTTCCCTAAAAACACCTCAGGAGTTGGATGACGCCGTCAATTCCTTTATCAATTTGATCCAGCAAGCAGTTTGGACTGCATCTTCACCTCATCCTTCCTTCAAAATCCGTAAGAAAAATCCATTACCGCAAGATCTTAGAGATCTTATCCTTATCAAACTCCGTTACCGATCCCTTTGGCAAAGAACCAGGCATCCTCACGATCGGAGACGGTATAACTACTTCACCAAATTAGTCAAAAAGAACCTGACAACCTATAGATCCGAATCATATAAATGCTACCTTTCCACACTATCTGCTTCAGATAATTCCCTTTGGAATGCCACCAAAAAATCCTCAAATATCAATCTATATCCCACCCTCTCCGACGTGAAGACGGCTCTTGGGCTGTATCAGATGAGGACAAAGCAGAAGATTTTGCCAAACACCTTTCAAATACATTTATCCCACATCCTGATATCCACTCTACGCATATTACGCCCCAGGGCAGCGTCTTGGGTCCTATCCTATACATATTGTACACCGCTGATATCCCAACTACTCCTGAAACCTTCCTTGCAACGTTCGCAGACGACACAGCCATCCTATCATCTCATCCAGATCCCGAAATGGCTTCCTCGAACCTCCAAAGGCACCTTTCACTCATTGAAATTTGGTGTAACCAATGGCGGATCAAAGTCAACGAGGAAAAATGCAAACACGTGACTTTTACACTTCGCCGGGAAGCATGTCCTTCTGTCCAATTCAATGAAACCGTCCTACCCATTTCCGACACAGTACGATACCTTGGCTTTCTCCTAGACAAAAGACTTACATGGAATCATCATACCAGACTCAAAAGACAAGAATTTAACAGACGATTCAGCCAACTATACAGATTACTATACCTCCCATCTTTCAATAGACAATAAACTACTAATATACAAGACCATCATCAAACCTATTTGGACCTATGGACTGGAACTGTGGGGGACCGCGAAAAAATCGAATATCAGACGCATTCAATCCTTTCAATCCAAAGTCCTGAGAACTATTGTCAATGCTCCTTATTATGTTTCCAACAAAACCCTCCATAATGATCCATAATAACAAAATAAAATATAATGTTTTATTTATTATTATTATTTTTTTTATTATATATATATATATATATATATATATATATATATTTTTTTTTACTTTATTTTTGTATATATTTTTTCGCTTGTATATATTTATTTATGCATTTATTTCGTTTATATCATTGATTTTTTATGGAATGATTGTAAGCTACATAGCACCATTACTTATTGCCCACAACAGGCAGATTGTAATGCTTCAATAAATTGTTTTTCTTCTCTCAATATATATTTCCACTCAAACATAACACATATCAATTGAAAATTATCTTTCAACTTAGAAGCTTCAGTTTATAGGACTATCTATGTATTTTTTTTTACTTGAGAGATAAATGTAAGCCGTTCATATAGAAACTTCTTTGGCTACTTTCCCCTTGTACTTATATGTAGGATGGCATAAAAGCATTTCTTATTTTTTTTTCTCGGGTAGAATGGCTCGTTGCTAGGATGGCCTGGTATCTACACAACTAAACTATTACAGCTTTCTTCTTCCGGTCCCTCAGCTATATTATTCTGAACACACCTTAGAGTTTTCTTTCTGCTGGTCGGTCATGTTTTTTTTGCTTATATATTTTTCTACTTTTTTATACTTTGTACAACTGCAATAATGCACTGCTACAGAAATGGATATATGGAATCATAGTACTGCTACAGTATACATTGCTATAGTATTGGAGCTATTTTATTTTGAACATACCTTTCTGTTTTTTTTCTGCTTGTCGATAATGTTTGTGTTTCGTTTCATATACTTTGTGCATATACTTTATACCTAGAAGTGTTATATGTATTTGTAGAAGTTATGTATAAAAGTATTAGTTATATGTTGATGAATTACAATATATGTGTTATATATATATTTTGCTAAACTGTTATATTATTACTTCTACAGTTCCATATAGTACTGGTGCTATAATATTCTTAACATCTTCGTGTTGTTTTTTTCAGCTCGTCGGCAATGCATTTGTTTCCTTTATTTATTTTCTGTTGAATAATATTAGTTGGCTTTATATATGTGAGGAAGAAAATGGTCCGGTTAGGGATAAAATAAAACTCTCTCATATAGGGAGAACTGTTTATTTTTAAAGCCAACGTTTCGACCCACATTGCAGGTTTTCTTCAGGGGTAAACATGCAAGATACAAATCAATTAAAATAATTGTGGTTAATAATAACATGTATAACATATGTTTATAGTATAATATTAAGTTTAATAATTAAGTATAAATAAGAACCAGAGGGGATTGAATTATATAATAACAAAGAGGTACTATATATTAACAAAGAGGTACTGTTTAAATCCAACAAGGTAACAAATGAAAAATTAAAAATTAGAACGGAATTATAGTAAATTAAAATTTAAAATTAATAAAAAAAAAATAAGAATTAGATTAGGAGCAGTAGATACATATAGAAATTGTATAGAGTTATAAGGAACAACCAATAGGAGTTTTATATATATTTTTTTTCTTACTTAAACATTATTGTACTTTGCTAAATTGCTACAATACACTTTAACAGTACTCAGTATTATAGCATTACTACAGTCCTATAATGCATTGATATTACTACTTGAGCTATTTTATTTTGAACACACCTTTAGGTTTTATTTCTTCTGGTCGATATTGTTCGTGTTTCTTTTCATATATATTTCTATATACAATTTATTGTACTTTGCTGAACTGCTAAAGTAATTGACATTTGGTATTGTAGTATTGCTACAGTTCTATAATACATTGCTATTGGTATTATTTGATTAGTGTTGGACTATTTGATGTTGAACACGCCTTAGTTCATTATTTCTCTATCCGTAAAATTGTATAGGAATAAGTACTAATAAATAATAAATACGCAACTAAAAAATAAATAGGCATTTTTGAATAAGATTGGGCAAAAGGTGTTAAGTAAAAAAAAAAAAATTAAATATCCTCTGATCTCAACACTTACTGCTCCATTCGATTTTATGTACAGTCAATGTAATAATGTGAATTTAAGAAAATACATATAAATAACGTTATCAGCTTTAATAATATCTCGAAACATTAATCGAAAAATATAGATTTCAATTCATCTGAACTCGATATTTTAAATGTTTTAAACAATTTGTTCTCATTTATAGGCTTTAGGGTTGTAAACAAAATATCAATATTTAAAACACCACATTTTTGTATAATAAATAAATAAAAAATTAGCTATTGGAAACCTATATTTTGTGAATTAAACAATTAAGTAAAAGGACGTGTCAGGGCCGGATAGGAAAGAAAGAGAAAACACTAAATTAAGTAGCCAATAAAAAATTTTACTAGGCCTTAATCTTTATTAATTAAGTTTCAGTCATTACAAAAATCAATTATAAATTCTCCCTAACACTAATATAAGATTTTGTATACATTTTTATTACAAATAGGAATTATTAACAAAATATCGTTTCTGTATACTATTTTTAAGGAACCTGAAGATTGCTAGTATGGCGTAATCCTATTCTTGTTATTAATTTCAAAGAAATATTAAATACAAAATTACCAAAATCAGTACTATGTTCACATTAATGTATAATTATAAACAATATTATCAAATTCAAAATATACTGTTGACACTTTTTTTTTTTTATTAATTATTTATTGAGTTGTACAACTGTAATATACACATCTAGTACAATTGCTATAAGAGTAAATAATACATGATAGGACATGTAGAGACACTACCCACTGGCAGCACTCTAATAAAATTTCTATAATAGAAGGTCCCGAGGCCATCTTCTCTTCAGACGCCTAGGATTGTCCGGAATGGAATTGGATGCAAGGATGGAAACTAGTGAGTTTGGATGGGTTTGAAGTTTATTATGGAATGATAGGTATCTGGAATGGGCTAAATCGGTAACGTATGGAACGTTAAGGTCATTATGGATGGTTTTATTTGTGACAAAATAAGGAGCGTTTAGGATTTTGCGAAGGATTTTGGATTGCAAGGATTGGATACGAGAAGAATTCGATGGTTTGGTGGAACCCCATAGTTCAATTCCATAAGTCCATATAGGTCTTATAACAGTCACAAAAAATAAGTCTTTTGTAATTGATCTGAAGCTTTGAGCGTTTGTCTAGTATGTGTTGAAGTAGTCGGAAGAGTCTAGCTGTTTCTTGTCTTTTCAGTCTTGTGTGAGGGTTCCAAGTAAGACGCTTGTCTAAGTTGAGTCCCAGGTAGCGAATCTGTTCAACAGGGATAAGTGGAGTACTATTAAAGAGTACTGTAGGACAGGAAGTCATGGGTTTTCGGCAAAGGGTAAAAGTAATTTGATGGGACTGCTGGATTTGATTTTAATTCTCCAATTCCGACACCATTCTTCGAGGCTTGATAAGTATGATTGAAGGGTTTGGGATGCAATATATGGGTCGTTATTAACTGATAACACACATGTGTCATCAGCATACGTGGAGATGAAGGTGTTAGGATGGGTTGGAATGTCAGCTGTATATACTGTTTAAAGGATACGACCGAGGATGCTACCTTGAGGAACGCCTGTTGACACTTTAAAAATAAAAATTAAGTTTTTATTAGGATGCACTTTGACTGTTCGGTTAAATCCTATGAGTGATTGAATAAATGTATGGTATTGAAGTTAATAGCAAGCAGAGATTTTAACCTTTATATTTCGTCTTAGCTCTTACGGTATTGGGCAATCTGGTACAAGCTAAAAGAAATTTTTCAACATATTTACCCAACTGGTTTGAAGGATAAGGTTTTTTTTTTTTACACTAAGTTTTTCATTCATTCTTTTTACTGCTACTTCTTATATACGAATATTATACGAAGAGTCCCAAGGAGAAGGGAACTGAAGTGCATTTCGACAAAATTAAGTTTGAAAGTTTGGAACTTTTCCTTTCTCGGATGGATGTTCTCTTTCGACGGTTCTAACAAATCATCTACATTTCTAGCAGTTTCTTTTTACCATATTATTTTATTCATAGATGAATTGAAAAATTAAAAAAAAAATCAATATTTCGATATCTCATTAAAAATCTAATCCATTTCACTATGTGGGTTACTACTTTTTGGCACTTAGTAGTTTATAGTATACACTTATACATTTTAACCTTCATAATCACCTTACTGTACATCTTTATCAATTTTTTTGCCTGTATTCACCTTCTTTTGGTTTATCTATATTTAAAATATTTTAATATATAACCCCATTAATTAATTAATAACCCCATCGCCCGGTCATAGCACCGCAGACAGCCACTGGCCCTCCAGGTTGGGGGAACAGTACACTCATGCTCATACAGTACACAATACAGCACACTACACTCATCCACACATAAGGTCACAAACAGTACACACCCCAGGATCACCTTCCCTAGGTAGCCGCTCCGGATGGGGGAGCGAGCCAGGGAGCTCTGAGGAGGCACCCTCTCCACCTGACTCGGAGGTCGAGGACTGACTACCCTCACTTCTTAAACAATCAATGTTAAGAATCCTCAAATAGAAGAAGCCGCCGCCATAAGGACTTACGCATTGGGGAGAGTGGGACGACCGAACGTAAGATGGATGGATGGTGTGACCGAAGACGCTAGGACTCTTTTCGGCGTGCGGGACTGGAGGACTGCTGCACAGGATAGAGCCAACTGGCGGAGGCTACTTGAGGCGGCCCGGACTCGGTGACGAGTTGTTGTGCCGGATAAAGAAGAAGAAGAATATATTTGTACCGTTTTCTTATATTGTCTGTATTTTGCATATAGCCCTGAAGAAGACCTACAGCGTAGGTCGAAACGTTGGCTATCAATAAAGATTTTCTCAAATTACTTGAGAATTTCATTCAGTTACCTCTACCCGGACCAATTTCTTTAACATCCATTTCACTATCGTTTAATTTCATAAATTTATTTTTCTATTACAAATCTCAACGGAGTCAAGTAAGATGAAACACCTGTAGGATTCTTTACTTTTGGCTGTTACTGATTAATAATTAATACATATTAATACAGTTGCTATACAGCATTTTTTTTTTCTGTAGGATACTTCGATGGTTAAAAGTCGGAAATAACTTTTTCCATTACCAACATTCATGTGAATATGAATACCAACTTCTCATGTGAATTTTCTTTTAACATTAAAAACAGAATTCCGCGCAGAAACGTACTTACAAAGTAACCTTGAGTTGCCTGGATGAGTATTTCATAGATATTGTTCAATGATTTGGAAGCATTAGTCATTATTGTTTTTTTAAATAATTCTAATCAATATTAAATTGATAAAAGCCAAAATAATCTGATCATAAACATAATTACCTGAATTATCAGATCCATCTTTGATCTTTGATTGGTATTTGTAGTTGAATTGCAATTTTATCTACAAAACTTTAAAACACATCGGAACAACTTTTAATTTACTTTTGAGTATTTATATTTTCTTTAACCTTTCGCCTAATTAAAATTCTTATTATAATTTTTTTAATGTTTTCAGTGATTTTAAACAAGGTAGTGTTTCAACAGACTGTATTGGGATACCACTTGAGGTTTTTCGCGCTATAAACCACGCCGAATCCAGCTATGAAAGCTCATAGGAATAACGTTTAATTTACTTCTAGAGTGATCAATCAAAATTGACATACAAAGAATCCTTACTAATTCCAGTTATTGATTATAGTAAAATAAACTATTGTGTGAGTTGTAGATAATAGGTGTGGAGTGTTATTTTTTAAAATATTAAACCTGCTTCGTGTATATTATGTGATGTAATATTTTATGCAGCGATTTATAACCTACTTTGTCGAAGGGTTCCATGTCAATTATTTTCATAAATTGATAAGGCAGCGCTGTTCTGGTTTTGACAGAGGATGTGGGCGTCCCCTTCTTTTGATCTGCGAACCATGAGACAGAAAGGTCTGTCCGGATTATTCCTTTCATAGTGTTTCATCTACCCATCATCAGCGTATTAATTTTGTGTTACGAGTATTATTATCCTCTGAAAAACTGCATGTATGATTATATAATTTTAAAAAATGGACTTCTCATTTCAATTTACAGTTAAACTCCAAGTAAACTTTAATGGCAATAAAGATTAATTAATCTTAGTTATAATTAGTCAAACATCTGTGTGCTTATGTACTGTAAGAAATGTTCTTTAGAGACTATTTTTTTCTCTTTTTATTGGCATCTCCATCTGCCAAGGAGAAACAATTGACAATCAGCTGATTATCAGCCAGTAAAATAAAACCAAATGACATGAAAGGCATAAAGTAGAACAGTACCAAGCGGTACCTCCCTCGTGGTTTGGTTTGATTTCCTTTGATAACAGATCCACAATCCACGTTCTTTTTATTCTCCTCCTAGTGCCCTCAGCCATGGAAGTAGGCTAAAAGGTAAAACAACCATTTGCTTTACCAATGGGTTTGGGTGTATGTGTAGTTTTTTTATAGAGTATTAAAGTATGTGTACGAGAACCGTTGGATTTATTTTAAGTATGCAGAGTTTTGTTATTGACATACCAAGATGCTTTTGTGACAAGTCTGAGTATTATTGATTGGAAAGTCTGTAGTCGTTTTCTGTGAGTTTAGCGATGCTGTAAATTTCTAATGCATATGTCCAAACTGGTTTTAGTAATTAAGTATGAGGAATGAAACAACAGTAATCAAAATTACTTGAATGGATCAAGGAAATTTTATGATTAAACGTTTACAGCGCATTACAAAAAAAAAATCTAGAAACCTTAATAATGGTTTACAACCCTGAAAAGTCGAACTTTTAAAATATGGAGCGGATTTATCATTCATTACTTTACAACTGTAAGATGCAGATGGATCCTGTAGGATCTGCAGGTTCTCCTGGGACTCACCTAGTGAATGTCTTAGGTGGGTACCTTTAATTGGGGTTAAGACCAGGCGGTTGAGCGTGATATCGGACAAATCACATGTTCTAGAAACCGTTTTTACCATGTACTGAACCCAAGACACTTCATGGTGTAGACCTTTATGTGGTAAATCATAAAATTTATAAGCGTTGCAATTATTAACTTTATTAAAGTTTTAATTAGATCGCAACTTTTGCTCAAGATATTTTCAAACCTGCAAAGTTTTCATTTAAGTAGACATCGGTTCTTTTAGTAATTTAAGTCATTTTAAAAAATAATTAAATATCCTCAGACCATCGGAATTCCACTACACCAGTAGTTGGAAAAGGTAAATATATGAAATGGAAATAATTCAAATTATTTTTACAGAACATATATATGTTGTTCAGTTTCCTCAAATATATATATCGTATTTGTTGGTTTATCTCAGTTTTCTAGTAACTTAGATTTCATAAATAATTCTGGTCTTCAAATTTATATTAGATTCTAATATCAAAGATTAGGATATTAGATTCACATATATACGATTGTTTTGATGTTTAACAATTAATATAAATGTTAGTTTCATAACAACACAATCGTTCGATAAACTGTCATGCATCCCGAAATTGGTGATCGGCTTGTCAATATTCTGTCAAAACAGGAAAAAAGGTTTACTGAGATTAAGAACACTGTTCTACGTTGAATTCAATTAAATAGCTGTCAAAAACAAATTCCATCTCTAGATTTCTCGGCAGTCAATGTTAAACTGGAACCAAGAGGTAATTAATATTGGAAAACATTGAATATCCTAATGATTCTCGGAAGGTTTTCATTTATTAATTGGTTTTTATTTTTTTAAATAAATTTATTATAACCTGTAAACACACCATAATTGCAATTTAAAACACTTTTCTGTCTTAGTAAAATCACTTGTCATCGAATATTCGAGAAACCATTTTTTATTTTATTTTACTTAAAGTAGTCTGGAAAAGTGGTTAATTTTTTCCTTCGATTTTTCGCTTAGTTAAAATATTCTTTGTTGTGAATGATTTCGGACGAAGCAGTGTTGTGACAGATTTTATTGGTATAGCACCTCATCTTTTTCAAGTAAAACACGGTGGTAATTCGAATTCTCCTAGTAAAGATTGTTTTTAATTCCATGGTGATATCGCAAGGTTAATCTAGATTTTCAAGTCACAATCGGTCAGTAATCTGAATCATGACTTGTCTTTATTAAATGTGCCTAATTGCTTAACCTTCTTGAACATAAGCTAGAAATATTATTTTAATATTTATTCAAATTGATAATTAAGAATAAATATAAGAAACTAAAGAAATGATAATATACTAGCACCTGCTGATGTAAGGAACTAAAGCTGTAGAGGCTATCTAAATATCATTTTCTCTCTCAGTCTAATATTCTGATTCAATATTATTTATAAATAAATAATAGTAAATTATAATAATAATAATAAATTATAGTCTTGTTACGTTTTTCCAGTATACTTTAGCAAACTCATGTATAAATACAAAAAATAGAAAATTTTATAAAATACATTTCGGGTTTACCTCTTTTGCATCAAAGTCATTTTACTCTAAGCATAAATACATTTGTTATCACTGATGCCTGGTAAATATAAAATTTTAAGGCTTAATATCAACAAATTGAAACATTATTGTTGAATATACGAAAAGTCATATTTCTTTTTCAGAGTTTTACCTTTTAAATTATAATTTCCTATTGTACTGCATTAGTTTCGTTATCGATTTTATTTTAATACAGTTTAGTAAAACACTTATACGAAACAATAAAAATATTATTAATGTAAAATGCATACAAAAATAACAGCAAAATGTGTGAAACAAAATTATGAAAATTATATATTATTTATATATAATTATATAATATAATAATATTATATAATATATTATTTATATAATTATAAATATATGCAATTCGAATTCTACCGATAATTTTCAAAAAAAGGTGATAACATCTACAATAAAATTGGATTTAAAGAAAATCGAAATCCAGAAATTTCACTTTCGTTTACCATTTTACTAATTTCTTGAAGTTTACTTTTGGTTTCAATGAGTTAAGCAATGACCTATTGTGTAACCCGACCTTCATGGTAGGCAATCGCATAGATTTACATATCTCCAGCTGAATAAAGTAATGTAAATCACTTTCTTATTGCTGTCAGTCGCCCTCTATATATAAAATTGTGAAATGAATTTACTGCTGAAGACTGGAGACTAAATACACAAAAACATTTCTGATTACGTGGTAAGGTTTGTTCTTGTAGGCCGAATGTACTGTCATGAACATCCGTAATAATTTTCTTCAGAATGTCCAGACTTTTACTTTCCAGTAAAACCAGATTTCAAATTATCATTTAAAAGCTTATACATTGTCATAACTAATTTTTAAGAATGTGAAATTTCCTGAAAAGTTTTATGTTATGATTATTGAAATTATGAGCAGTTACTGTAATTTGGTGGGAATCTATCTTTTGGTCTACAAATTTCTTGTTAACTCAAAGAACACCTTTCAAAACTGGATTTCGCTCATTGGCCTATGTTTTACGTCTCTTCCAAAGGTTATACCGTCCTAAGGATTTTTTCCTCCCTTTAAAAATCCAAAGGCCACCGATGCAGGAATGCGAACTCGCGATCGTTGGCATTATAGGTTGTTATGCTAACCACTAAACCACAGTTGACCCTCATTATTTATTGTAATTTGGCAATTATAGAAGATATACTTTATTAATATTCTCATTTTATATTATAACATTTAAAATAAATAATGCCATCATGTTATTTTGGTGTTATGGTGCTTCATTGAAATCCAATTCAACTACATATCAAGAATGTCGAACAATCTTGAGTTAATTTTAAGAATCATTTATGAGATATTATTTTTTAAAAAGATGCAAGCCCTTTTTTTCACATTCGAGATGCGCAAGGGTTTGAATTTGAATTAATTTAAAAATATGGGCCAATGGGTAAAGGTTTTTAATACATAGCACTTAGCAAAGAGTGAAATTTTAATATGACAAAATAACCACTAAAAGAATAAGCGGATAGAATATTTCTATCAGTAACTTTTTTCTCAATAGAAATGGACTTTTATCACTTTCAGAAATTAGAGCTCATGTGATAATCAAAAAAGTAAAAGATTATTGATCTTAAAGATAATTTTACAAAACTTTTAATTTGAAAAATAATTAAAAGTTGAATAATATGTAGTAGTTTGAACTAGATTCATCAATTAATCTATTTTAATTATTGGGGGCATTAATACATTTTTACTTTATCTATTTTCGAAGTGATTAAAAATAATTATTTAACTTTACATTTTGATTGTTATTATTAATATTCTGTAGCTCTACAACACGTGATATGTCTTGGCCTCCTCAATAATTCTCTGCCATTGAGATTTTAATTGTTACCCATATTAATTTGGGACTAGAACTGCTTTGATTATTCCTTAGTAATTATCGTTATTTTTCTTATGATAATTAATATATTTTGTTCCATATAATTTAGATGTGATCACGAAAGACCTAGCTGAACCACTCACAAATGATGAAAATTGAGACCTGTCACAATATTTAATTACATGGATGTCACCATTTTTTTGTTTCTTTTTACTTAAAACAAAAAGGACTATTTATTTATATCTTATATATTTATAATTTATCTTTAAATCGATGAGAGAAGGGCTAAAATAAATTACTCACCTATGCAATGCCCTACAAGGGAGGACAAAGGAGGTTGAGGTCTATTCAACCCACACAGATATCTATAATTTTAGGATCGATTTGACCCCGTTTTTGGTTCAACTTACATATCACACAGTTTTTGTTGAGACATCGACTGTATGGACCAAATATAAATGTAAATCAGCCTTCCAATTATTGTTTTTTTTTTATTTTAAGTTTCTTTTGAAATAACAAAGAAAAATTGTTGGTGAAGATTTAAAGTTCTTCAAAAAATTCACTCTCTACTATACCGTAGACAATCATTCATTTTAAAAAGACTCTGTTTTAGCTTTCTATGTTATGAAAATATAAATGATCGTAACAAATGATTTAAAAAAATATTGAAGTTCTGTTAATTTTAATTTTATTCAAATACAGTCGAACCTAGATAAGTGGAATCTCTTGGTGACAGGATTTCAATTCCACTTGGTATTCCACTTAAACAAGGTTTCACTTATCCAGGTCATTAAGGTTGTATGTACCGCTAAAAGAGGTTCTCAAACAACGGGTAATTTTTAGAAATGTAAAAATTTATTATCTGTATACGTTTTACACACAAAAAAAAATACATACATAAAATGTTTAAACAATCATTATAATTATTACATAAATACTCTTTTAAGTTTCCACGGCCACTATTTTTACAAAAGGTTTCAGTGGTTTCTTCTGGTTTAGACCGTGTAGCTAAGTTCTCCACCAACGTTTCGCCAGACATGCTGCTGGCCTCTTCAAGGCTTTGTTGAGACTGAAGAAGTTCCGCTAACCCGCGGCGTTATATTGTCGCCGCTCGGGTCTACTCGGTTCCACTCGTAGTTCATCGGGTCCTTACGTTACTCGATCGGGTTTATTTTTGTGTCCGGGGTAGGAGTCTACTTTTCCATGACTGTGATTGGCTGGCTTCTGATTGATCGGGCAACAAATAACAAAAGCAAACAAATAGTCGAATTTTATAAAAAAAGCAGTCTATCCAAAAATTGCAATGGAATGGATTAAAGGAAATCTAAAAAAGACCTGAAAGTAGTAGGAATCACACCAGCGGATTTTCAAAACCAGGTAACCTGTAGATTTCAAATTCATAAGTGGCTAGTTGACCAAGAGGAGAAATCAAAGAAGACTAGAAAAACAAGATCTCAAGAGACAGAGTGAGTCCAGACCAAAAAAACAAAAGAAGTATGATCACAAAAAAAGGGAAATGTACGCCTCTAAGTAATTTGCATACTTAATTTGCGTATTGGCAAATTTTATTTGCATATAAACTATTATTCATTTTGTTATGATTTTTAAATCATCTTAATTTATCATTTCGCTGTCTTGAGTGCTTGGATATATTAATTAGTTAAAATAATTAAATCAACAAGCAATCTAAAAACATTTCCTTTGCTGTGTTATTCAGTTACAGATCAGATGTAGTAGCAAAACGCAGATAAAAGGACGCGCAAAATAATCCTGAACACGAACTGTACTAAAACGGAAATACACCAAACCGTTAATCTATTTACCTTGTCTAGCATGGCCTTTCTTTTGATCTATTTCCAATGGAGTCGTATATTTTTCCGCCGTCTAGGCATCGAGGCCGGTGTTTATTTATTTCCTTCAGGGAAAGATGCTCAACAGGATGCGGTATTTCTCCAGGACGGATACGTCATGCCGATGTAGGGTTAAAGCGGATACGGGGATTTGTTGACTTGTATAGATGGCCCCTGGGTAGCAGATGGCTCTGATCGCAGCCTGACCCTTCCAACTCGTGGCGACTCTTCTCCAAGAACGTTCTTTATCTGTCTTCTAATTTTATTAGCTGACCTTTGTAATCGTCTTGGCACTTTGATGAGGACCGTACCTCTTGAGCAAAAGAACCATAATTATTTTTCTAATATTTAGATATCAGGAAAATTATAGTCAAATATTTTTTATGTTGAAGAAAATGGATGAAGGTAAAAAAAAAAAAGTAATTTGTTTGATAGTGAAACAATGTAATCAAAATGGTATGACCAATGAAAAAAGAATGTCATAGGAACGATGGCCAAGAACAACCTTTGACTATCGCCCGACAGAAAAGAGTGCAACCCAAAAAAAAGATGGTTGCAGGATGTGAAGGAGAGGTTGGAAGCGAAGGGCCTTCTGGGAAGGAGACTGGCTCGACCAAGATCATTGTCGAGAACTGTTAAAAAGATAAACAACTAAGTTGTAGAAAAATCTTTAAATAAACAGAGTGAAAACATTATTTAGGCACCGACCTTGCAAATCTTCTTCAGGGCTGAATAAACAAGATAAAGCAATTCATAAAACTAAAATAAGTGGAATAAGCAAAATAAATGGACGACGGCATCTGTACACTCGTGCTTAATAAATATCGCTTGTTATGAGGGAAAAGGAGAATTGCATTTAATATCCACTTGTTAAGAATGAAATCCATACGATTGACAAAGTGGATTATTACCAATTTAAAAGAAGACCAGCCTGGTTCGAAGGGGTAGAAAAAGACTTAAATAGTTGGAGATTACTTTTGAGGATTTTCTAGATTGCAATCTTCTCAGGATAAAAATAAATGCTCATCACGGTTTTCAGGAAAAATCAAAGCTGTAGACGGAAAGCAGGGAGCACTGGCCAAATATCAAGGCTGAATACAAAAAGAATTGATGTCGTTCTTAATAGGCCAATACAAAAAAGTAATGGAGTAAATAAAAACAAGAAATGAAAAAAGAATAATTGAAATAATAAAGAAAAAATAAATAAACTTGAAATTAAAACAATAAGTTCCAAGTTAATAATAAAGACTTAAAAAAAAAACATGCAGTTAAAAAATTAGATCAATCTAAAAATTAATAGTTAAAATAACAGAATGATAGTAAGAGCTATAATGAAACTTAAAAATGTAAATAATAAAAATGCACAGAACAGCTTACTTTAATAGTAACAAGTATAGGATTTAGGTGAAATTATTAAGAAAAAAATTAAATAATAATATTAAGTATCTAAATATAATATTTTTATTGTACTAAATTAATTTTTACCTAAGTAATTATTACCGAGAAAAATGCTTTGAAATTAACCTATAGTATATCGAAATAAATCATTAACTGAGTATTTGTTTTTATAGTCCAAATTAGAAATGCTTAAATTGGATGGTTCTAAGCCGTTTTTGTTACCGTTTTTTTTTTCTCGTACCGAATAAAGATTTTTTCCAACACTTTCGGTTATTTTTCAAAATCTGAAAGCCGGAACAAAAGAAATAAATACATTCTAAACAATATTGTGCATTATTGAGTCGATATGATATTAAAATTTTAAGTGTATTTCTCCTATGAATGTTATATTCTATTCATAAAATGTTGAAAGTTTATTTTTTATTTACACTCCTTTAGTATAAGAAAATAATTAAAAGAGAGTTAAGAATTACAGATTACAAATGTAAGGTGTATATTGAGGCACATCACACCAGTGGTTAACAACATAGATATCCAGTGTAATAGAAAAGCATAATTTTCTTTATAATAAGTAATTATTTTTTTGTCCCTATTGTAACAACTCAATATTTTATATTACATATTATGTTTATTATAATCTTCTATATTGCCTTTGCTTCTGCGTAGCACCTCATCCAACAAATTAAACCTTGATCAATTGAATAAATAATGGTTGATGACCCAGAAAGTTGTATCTAACTGCAAAAACTGTACGGTAGGAAATTAACTACAGTATATAAATTTAGATAACGGTTTGATAACATTACATGAAATCATTGAAGGAAAGCGAAGAGAAGCTGCTGTAACAGGAAGGTCTTCGTACTAACGCGAATCACAAGAGGATGATGGCCTGAAGTGAGAAAGAACAAGCTTTATGCAACAGCTGTTGGCTAATTTGCCATAATATATTTATATATATGAAAGCGTATCAACACTAATAAATTTAAATCAAAATTAATTATGAAAGAGAAAAAATAAATACAACAATGTAGAATATAAAAATGCGTCTTTGGTACACTCCTACTTCTAGCGACCACACCTTTCTAGCAAAATAGTTCTCATAGTCTCTCTTTCCATTTCCTACAACTTGTTTTCCTTCCTTACCTTAACTTAGTTAAGATGGAACTCCTATCAGTTCCCATCAGTAGCATTTCCTGTACATTTTGTTTTTTCATTGTTTATCTATATGCAGTACCATCCTGTTCATCTACATTTTTATGATTTTATATGAATAAATTTGGAAAATGTGGCATATTTCTGGTCCATTTTGCAGTATTTTCCTGCATTCCATACCATGTAACGCTCAATTGATCTCATTGTCTTTCTTAATTTAGTCGAAGCTTATAATCCTATTTGGACTAGTATATGATAAGATATAGCTACTTATTTAGTCATATATATATATATATATATATATATATATATATTAACACTTTATTGAAATATTACAATCTGCCACTTGTGGGCAATAAGTAATAATGCTGTGTAGCTTACAGTCATTCCATAACAAAACAATAATATAAACAAAATAAAATAAATAAATATATACATGCGGTAACAGAAAGAAATTAATGCGGAAATGATAATAAAATAAAGTAAAAAAAAAAATAATAAAAAAAAAATAGTTATTATTAATACTAATAATAAAACAATAAAATAAAATAAAATGTACACATTCATACCCTATTTACAATTTGCCTGGGGTCCCCGAACTGAGCGTCTTCCCCAGGAATGAGGGCAAAGCAGGAGTCCGGGAAGCCCCAGCCCCCTTTCCCAGCCGCGTCACTGGCATTAAACGCCAATGGAATCTGGTTAAGGGCACTTCACACACACAGGTCGTGAGTGGAGAATCTGGCCAGTGCCAGTACTCCAAATAACATTATTACAACAGATCTCGGGGCCATTGCCGGTTTAGACGGCGGGATGGATTATATGGATGTGTGGAACTGGATAATGACTGAGCCAGGGGGTTTGGATGACAGGCAAGGTTTTGGTGAAAGTTTGAAAATTTAGTAGGGATGAGGTCGAGGACGAAAGGAATGTTGAGATCATTATGGAGGATTTTTTTGGAAACATAATAAGGATCATTAACAATAGTTCTCAGGACTTTGGATTGATAGGATTGAATGCATCTGATATTCGATTGTTTTGCGGTCCCCCACAGTTCCAGTCCATAGGTCCAAATAGGTTTGATGATGGTCTTGTATATTAGTAATTTATTGTCTATTGAAAGATCGGAGGTCCTGCATAGTAATCTGTATAGTTGGCTAAATCGTCTGTTGAGTTCTTGTCTTTTGAGTCTGGTATGAGGATTCCATGTAAGTCTTTTGTCTAGGAGGAAGCCAAGGTATCGTACTGTGTCGGAAATAGGTAGGATGGTTTCATTGAATTGGACAGAAGGACATGTTCCCTGGCGAAGGGTAAAAGTCACGTGTTTGCATTTTTCCTCATTGACTTTGACCCGCCATTGGTTACACCATATTTCAATGAGTGAAAGGTGGGTTTGTAGGTTCAAGGAAGCCATTTCGGGATCTGGGTGAGATGATAGGATAGCTGTGTCGTCTGCGAACGTTGCCAGGAAGGTTTCAGGAGTAGTTGGGATATCAGCGGTGTACAATATGTATAGGATAGGACCCAAGACGCTGCCTTGGGGAACTCCAGCTTGAATTGGGTAAAGATTGGAGTATTCATTTCCACAGCGTACTTGGAAGTAGCGATCAGAGAGGTAGGATCGAAGAACTAGAAATAAGGATTGAGGTAATTGGGTTTTGAGCTTGAACAGCAAACCGGCATGCCATACCCGGTCGAAAGTTTGTGCTACGTCCAGAAATGCGCCTGTGCAATATTGTTTGCTTTCAAGAGCAGAGGATATGTGATCGATAACTCGGAGTCCCTGCTGGACCGTCGAGTGCCTGGGACGGAATCCAAACTGACGTGAGGGAATATTATTGGATTCGATGATGGGTAGGATTCGTTTCAGGAGGATTTTTTCAAAAATTTTGGAAAGAATAGGAAGCAGGCTGATGGGTCGGTATGATGAAGTAACATTGGATGGTTTGCCAGGTTTAGGGAATAGGATGATGACGGAGTGTTTCCACAGCAAAGGGAAGTGAGTTGTACGAAGGATACAGTTGTATAGAACGGTAAGGAAAATAATCGCTTTTTGAGGAAGACGTTGAAGGATCTGGGTGGTTAGAAGGTCATGTCCAGGAGATTTGCGGACTTTTAACTTTTGTAAGAGAAATTTGACCTCAGAGGGATTTACAGCTTTAGGAGGTAAGGATAGAGGAATGGGTGAAGAAAGGAATTCATTAATATTGGAAACGTGGTTAGGGTAGATTTCAGGATGTGGGATAAATGTATTTGAAAGGTGTTTGGCAAATTCCTCTGCTTTGTCCTCATCTGATGCAGCCCAAGAACCGTCTTCACGTCGGAGAGGATGGGAAATAGAGTGGTATTTGAGTATTTTTTTGGTGGCATTCCAAAGGGAATTATCTGAAGCAGATAGTGTGGAAAGGTAGGATTTGTAGGATTCGGATCTATAGGTTGTCAGGTTCTGTTTGACTGATTTGGTTAAGTGGTTATACAGTCTCCGATCATGAGGATGCCTGGTTCTTTGCCAAAGGGATCGGTAACGGCGTTTGGTAAGGATAAGATCCCTAAGATCTTGCGGTAATGGATTTTTCTTTCGGACTTTGAAGGAAGGACGGGGTGAAGATGCAGTCCAAACTGCTTGCTGGATCATATTGGTAAAGGAATTGACGGCATCATCTAACTCCTGAGGTGTTTTTAGGGAAACTCTGAGGTCAATGGTGTCGGATACAAGCTGGTGAAATAGGTTCCAGTCAATCGGTCCCCTAATAAATGATGGCGGAGGAAGTTTGGATATTGGGACTATAGAAAGGGTAAGGATCAAAGGACTGTGATCTGAGAACAGTTCATCAAGGCGTTCTATGGAATAGTTTAAGGGACCTAGGCCAGCATGGATGAAGAAGTCAAGGAGATCAGGATTTCGGTTTGGGTCAGTGGGCCAATATGTAGTGGTGCCTGGAGAAATAAAACTGGAATTATGGGAGTTAAGTGCAGAGAGGAGGATGCGACCTCGGGTATTAGTAGTTCTTGAGCCCCATTGTTGGTGTTTCGCATTAAAGTCTGCACCTAAAAGGAAATGAATCCCTAAGGAGTTCAGGAGAGGTCTGAATTCGGAATGGGAAATGGATTTATTAGGAGGGCAGTACACCGATGCTAATGTGATGGGAAAGGAAAAGGTTTTGATTGTAACAGCTGTAGCCTGAAGGAGATCGTTTGACGACAGTGGAAATGAGTGATGGGAGAGGGATTGATGGACTATGACAGCAGTACCATCGTGAGCTTTTCCATCAGGATGGTCGGTCCGGTAGTTTTGGTAATGTGTTATGTTGAGCTTACGTTTACTGGTCAGTCGAGTTTCTGTAATTAAGGCTACATCAATTTTTTTATCATGAAGTAAAGATGTTAGTTTGTCAGTGTGGTTTCGAATACCATTCGCATTCCAAAGGAGAATGGATAAGCTAGATGTCATTTAAGGATTTTGTTGGACAGGAAAGAGATGGGAAACAAGATTTGTTAGGAGAGATATTAGTGGTGTGACCATGGATTTGAACTCGGAGAGGAATGATGTGAGTAGTGTTGTGAGATCAGTAGCATTTGAAGGAGGGGGGGTATGAGGGATCTGGTGCGGGATATTTGGATTTTGATTCATGGAATATATTGGTTGTTGGGGCTGGTTTTGTGGTTGTAAAGGATTTATTTGTGGTTTAGAGAGGTGTTTTGGGGGTTCGGGTTGTAGCGTGGCCCCGAGATTATTTGTTTGTTGACCACCTGACATTTCGGCGTAGGAGACAGCTCCATCTACAATTTTAGAAGGCTGTCTTCTTGACGTCCTCACTTCTTCGCTGGGCCGACGTGCTGCCAGAACATGAGATTTGATGTTTTTGTAGGTTTGGCAACCTTTATAATTGGCTGGATGGCCTTGGAGGCATAGTGCGCATACAGCTGGTGTTTTTCTCGGCTTGAAACATTCTTCAGTTTTATGCGGTTCTCCGCATTTGACGCACCTTGGAGTATGATGGCAGTAGTGCCTAGTGTGCCCGTATGCTTGGCAGTTATGACATTGCACAATGTCTTTTTTTGGGTAAGGCTTTTCGATTTGAACCTGGGTATAGTAAAGTCTATTAACATCATAGATTTTTTCTACTCCTGGTGCTGGTTCTAAATCTATGAAGAAGAGAGGTAATGGAGTTTTGTTGCCTGTCTCGGGGTGTACTGTATTCTTCTAGTAGACATTTGTAATTTGTCTAACTTTGAAGCCCATGGCAGTCAATTCTTCTTCTATGACGTCAGCAGGTGTGGTTGGGTGCAATTTCCTGACTACAACTCTGATGGATCTCTCCTCCTTCAATTGATAAGTATGGTAATCAGCTTTAGTCTCCGTTAGGTACTTGACTATTCGTCGATATGTCTCGGGCGTATCTGACTGAATCTTTGTATCATTGGTTCTACTAGTGCAATAGTATTTTCCGGTGCCTACTGCCTTATTCAGTTGTGTGCAAAGAAGCCTAAAGTTTTTTATGCTCCGTACGAAAATTGGTGGAGGCCTGTGCACTTTAGGGGCCGATGTGGTCTCCATTGCTTCACTAGGTAGATTTGTTAGGGGCTGAAATCTGTTGGGTGAATAGAAGGGAGAATCTTCAGTGAACTGAGTAGATGACCCTGGTTGGGTATTTTCATTCGACGGTCCTGCCTTGGGTTCCTTATTATCATTCGGAGTAGTAGGAGGTGTGTCAACTTTACGCCTTCTATTAGGTTTAGGTTTACTAGGGCTATTTCTCGTAGTTGATTCTAGGGATCGACTTCTCTTTGTATTTCCTTTTTTATCTGATTTACTGGATAATACTTGGTGATAAAACTTCATTTTGGAGTATTATGTCACTGGAGCAGAAATTATTAAAGAAAAGAAAGGTAGGACAGAGAGGAAATGGAATTAAATAAAAATAAAAAGTTCGTATGAGATCTGATCTGAATACGGCACAGATCAGCCTCATTCGGTGCCAGAGGCTACACTGATCGGGTCTTCTTACCTTATACTGAGTGGGGATGAACCTGTCGCCACCAGCACAAAGATAAGCAACTCCTATCTCTTAAATCACTTAATTTATAATTAATGTAGTAACGTATGTATATATAAGTCCGTAATTAGCTACGAAACTTCACATTTTACTTCACTGGTACACAGACTATGACTATTTAAAAAGCCGTGAATGTACGATAAAGTTAATAGGTATAAAAAATAAAGTATCACAGAAACGATATTACTCACTCCAGCGCGTGCTGTGAACTGTGACTTATTTAGTAATGGACTAAAACCCAAAGCTGTAGGGGAAAACGTGTGAATGGGTAAAACAGATATTTTTGGTACATAACTATTTGAACTAATTCACTTTAATGCTATAGTGTACAGAGTTATTTACAGAATTTTGTTTTTAAATAATTTATTTAATGAAATTTAGAACTGTATTAAAATAACACAAGTAAATATAATGATTGTACTTATTAGCATGAAAGACAAGTAGAGAAACTACCCAGTGGCAGTACTCAAATAGTAAGTTCAAATTAGGTCACGAGGGCATCTTCTCTTTAGATTTTCACAAGCGGCCAGATACCAAAAAACGGCTTTAAGTCGCAATAAAGTGAAGAGAGAAACAGATGTGATACGTTTTAAGGGCATGTCTGACTAGTGGAAATCCAAGTTTGCTATCGAAAAAACTGATGGGAATACTTTGGTGGCCGAAAAACCTTGAAATGTTTGGAGTTATTTCAGTTTTTGGCCTATATCTCCTAATTGATGTGTTTTTAATAAATAACATGGCTGAAATATTTATGTAGATTGAATTTTCTATGATTTGAGCCCAACCGCAGCTCTGTAGCTGTAATAGATTATAAGAGAAGAGTTACGTCCTTTTGAAAATTGGTCATTTGTTCCAAAAAAATCCAAGTTATATGTTTTGGCCGACTTTCGTGAGGAAAACCGGCCGAAGGAGTGATCCTACGATGAAAGTCATGGGAAATAAAGCTGTAGTAAATTTAATTAGCTTTAATTTAAGCACATACTGTAGGTCCAATAGATTCTGAGTTACGCCCCTTGGTTATTTTTTCCAAATAGTCCAAGTATAGGCCAGCGGCCAGGTGTTTGAGGGTCGCAAAAATCAAAGAGAGTTGCATTTTTGATATGTTGTAAGGGCATGTCTGTGTAGTGTAAATCCAATTTTGCAACCGAAAAACCGGATGGTAAAACTTTTGGTGGCCTGTGACAGAGGAAAGGATTTTTCCACGGGAGTTAAACAATCGACTACTCCATCGTTGGTGTTTGAATTTATAGTCCCCTCCAGCAATGAAGCGCGGTCCAAGAGATTTGAATAAGGAATCAAGGAGGTTATAAGAAAGAGAGAAAAAGCCAGGAGTACAGTATACAGTTGAAAATGTGATATGGAAAGGACGAGTCGTTATGGTTACTGAGGTTGATTGAATTGCATCAGGTGGAGTGGAAGGAATTAGGGAATGGGATAAGTTTTTACTATGAAAATACAAGATCCGGCATGTGAAGTGTTGTCTGGGTGGTCTGATCTGTAAGTGACGTAGTCCCGTGTGTAGAAATGTGTGCGGTGATTGAAGTGCGTTTCAGTAAGTAATGCAATTAAATATGTCAAGTTCGCCACGGTGATTATGCAGTCCATTAGCATTCCACAGAACGATAGCTTGGGGCTTTATGCTCATCGTGGGTAATTAAGTGGAACTTCAGTAAGCATTCTCGTGAGTAGGTTGATGAAAGGCTTGATAGTCTCTTGGAGATCTTTCAGGAAGGATGACAGGATAGAATTTATGTCGATGGGGTTTTGGATTTGGAATGGATATGGGTCTGGAGTTTGATATTGATAATTAATGGGTAAGGAAGGGTTGGCTGGGGGTTGTTCCCGAGGAGCTGGATTTACATTCATTGTTTGATGAACTGAAGGATTCATTGAGTGTTGTGATTGGAAGGGAAAGGATTTGGTTACTGCGGCGGTAGATTGATCATTAAGGTTTCAGGATGGAGAGTTATATGCTGACTTGGTTCAGAAAATCTGAATACTAAAATCATGCATTTTTTTAAAATTTAGATTTATTTTAGTTTATAAATTGTGGTCATATTTTATTCAATATGAATCATGTATCTATTTCTCTTTAAAAATCCTGACGTCTATCATCAGTCTCATTTGTAGTCCAGTTTTTGATTCTATTCTCATCCAACAAACTTAGTCCATCTGTTCTTTCTTATTAATGTTTGTATTAATATATTCTATCTTTATATGTATAAATCTTATGCTATTTCTTAACATTATAAGCATTTTAATTCACTCACAATTCTATTTTCTGTTCCTTTATAATTACCTATGTGTTTGATTACTGTCTGTCTGTAGTATATATTGCAAACTGTTCATTTCTCATTCTTGTCCCAGATTGCTCTTGAACACCGCAAGAGCAAACTTTTAAATTATACCGAGTACAAAGTACAGGATTAAACTGTTCCCTTTCAAGTTGGAGAGGAAAATAGTTGACTAGAAGATTCTAATGAACGTCAGGGGGGGTGGAGTCAATAATAACACCAAATAAGAAAAACTTATTGTTTACTAGTGCCAACTTTTCGGCCTACGGTGTAGAAGGCCTTTATAATCTATCCGATGCTACATTTCTTTACTTTTCTATACTCTATTAAAAAAAAAAACTTGTACCACTACAACCCGTTAATGGGTCTGGGCTCAGTACATGGTAGAGACTGTACTGTTTCATTGACAACGGTTCTGCAAGGAGGTGACTTGTCCTAGGTCATGCTCAACCGCCAGATTTTTCTAATTATTTTGGGTACCCTATTTTTATAACTTAGAGGCTGGGTGAGCCCCAGGAGGGCCCTAGATATGTATTATATGATCCATGTGCAGTATATGATGTTCCGCTGCAAACAGACTAAATAAAAGTCTTGGCCTGCAGCGGGATTTTAACCATGATTTTCGTCATGGCTGTTAAACATATTAAAATTTAGGGACATAAATAACACATGTTAACTTGGAACAATGAGATCTATATTTTATAAACTCCCTTACTGGTTACATTATACAGTGTTGACTATTATATAACTTTAACAATGGCAACTCACTTTTATTTAGCATAGCAACTCAGTGTTATAGCAGTGGTAGACTGAGCCACTCCGCTCCTCTATACTATTATTCCTAGTACTGCAATATTTTTATAGTTATTTTCTGTTTTTCTTTCTTAGCCCTTAAGATGGGCTACAATGTAGGCCAAAACGTTGGCACTAGTAAACAATAAGTTTTTCTTATTTGGTGTTATTATTGACTGCACCCCCTGGCCATATTTATCCTTCATTTGTTCCCTACTATCTTCAATGGCGTACTTTTCGTCAATTACCAATAGGTTTCAAACAATAGTCAAAATAAATCCTTATTGACATTTTATTTTTATTTTTGTTACTTTAGACGATGCTATAGTGGTCCTAAATTTTTCCAGGTAAATACCCCTTATAATACCCCTCCAAATAGTAAACTGTTTATGCACGTTGTACTTTTGACTTTTATAAATGTATACTTTTATTAATCCTCTTTCATACAAAAATGTTTGTTTACCTCTGTGGTATTTCGCTACTTAGAAACAATGATACGAAATTCATGCTTCGATATCATAGTGAAAAATGAATAATGTCCAAGTATCAAAATGCTACAGAGATAAACAAGCGTTTTTGCTTGAAAGAGGATTAATATGTATGCATTTATAAATATCAAAAGTCCAACAAACATAAATAGTTTACTATTTGGAGGGGTATTTTAAAGAAAACATAAGATCTTGCATTTTCCGGACAACCCAATAACAGAGAATATCCCCATAGTACTAACTAGGTGAACTATCTATCTCCATACTACTAACATTCAAAGTATTCTGTCGTTCTTGAAAACATGAAAAATGTTGAGAAAAATATAAGAAGCAATGATCTATGTGACTTAGTACTTAATACAATTTTAAGATGTATATGAGTCTTTAATAAGATGTCAAAGCATGATTTTCGTATGATTATTCCAAAGTTGCAAAATTTCACAGAGGTAAACAAGCATTTTGGTATGGAAGAGGCTGAATAAGTGTTGACTTTTTACTTTTTAGAGTATAAATGTCAACACTTATTCAGCCTTATGTCAACATTTATACTCTTAAAAGTAAAAAGTCCATCATACATAAACAGTTTATTTGTTTTAATATTGTTAACGACATTATTATAATATATCATATTAATAATGTTATCCTTTTGTATTCATTTATAGTTTTTGTTATTTATTTATGATATAACATCATGAATTTTCATTCAATAAATACTTTTTTTTCAGGTAAGTTCTAGAATTGGAATCTAATTATTCAAGACTATACCCAGGTATTTATAAAGTGCCAATATATATATATATATATATATATATATACTTCAAGTGTCAGATTCCAAGAAGTGTATTGTAAATTATTTACATTTATAAAAATCAAGAGTCCAACAAACATAAACATTATCCTATTTGGTGAGATATTTTATAGGAAACAAAATCTTGCATTATTTTCCGTATAATCCAATACTTTTGTAAATATTTTTGCTGAACATAAAGGTGTTGTGCCTCTGATTTACTTGAAATACTTTTGATGACTACGCTGGTTTAGGCCGAAACTTCGTCTGCGATAAAAAATATTCTATTGACCGTATCTTGACTATTTATTCTTGAATGGTATAGTACAGAGGCGAAGTGTGGGAAATGTGCCTTGGAACATAAGTGTTCTAAAAATAAACCGACTGATATAGAGACATTTCTAACCTAGATGCGTTCCCGGTCAGAGCGACACCAGAAGCTGGTCTCTGGGTTATAGCTTCCCTGTCCGATTTGGTACTAAAAATAGTGAAGCGTCCTAACTGACATTCTTCTGGTTTGGTTGGAAGTGCTCTTGACGGTGTACCGAAATAGTCCAGTAAGGATCCTGTTCTCCAGCTTGTATATAAATTAAATCGTGCTGACTAGAGACTGTATAAATAAATTTTATATCTGCTAGTATATTTCAAGTTTAAATTTGAAAAAACATTTTTTGTATAAGAAGCATTATAGGGGTCTCCTCACACTGCTCAGACGGTAGGTGAGGATAAAAGATTATGATGATGATGAAGAAAAAATATGTTTGTATGTACCTATGTACATAAAAATTTGTTCTTTGTACAACTGTATTTTTTTTTAGCAAATAGAATTTAACAACTAATAATGCAATTAAATGCAAATATACGCATATGTACACACGGATGGATCCTGTGGGATCTACTGTACCTTCTGAGTCTCACACAGCCTCTATTAATTTGGTACCCTGTATACTCTTGGTATCCACTTTTTTATAACGAAACACTGAAAACATGTGTTGTAGTGGTACAGGTGTTTAATTTGGGAATATATACCAGAACTCGATTACTTGTAGTGGTACAGGTATTTTTTTTCAGGTGGTATATACGAGTAGGTATTCGTATTTTTAAACTGCCATTTATAATTATTCTGTTAAATATCTTTTTTCAATTGCATTATCCAATGTTCAAAGGCTTTTTTGTTATCGACGATTTATTCTGAAACTTACCCGATTGTCCCAAACATATGCTGTGAGCTAATAAAAAAAGAGATATCAAAATTTTTGTGAATACGTTTCGGTCTATACTTTTTCTATTCTATAAATTCTAACATGTAATGAACACAAGAACCTTCTGCGGTACTTGTAGTAGTGTTACTTGTTAAAACAAATGTGAAAAAAATATATAATTTCAACATCTGCTATTGGTATTCAGATCATGGTCTGGAACATTTGAAGTTTTTGATGACCATGTGATGTAAGAGATAGTATATAGGCATAAATATTAACTAGTAAACAAAGACTAAAGTAAAGTATAGGGTGTTGGAAGGGTAAGGCCTTTGTAAACCTACGTTAGGGGCTACCTAAGAAGTTACCAAAACAGATAAGGAAAATAGCTACCTGGGTTCACATAACGGGGTTTTGCTACCAACAATAGCCAGGTATTCTTCAAACTGGAATTACTTTTTATGCTTTCGAGAGACCTGTTATTATTGCAGGAGCCAACTCCTTTGTAATTCAGCCGGCTTGGAGATCAAAAGGATCTTAATAGGCTTGTGTGGCACTCTTCTAAGGATGCCTTCTAATGCACTTCTTTAAATAAAAAAAAACACTGAAAACACGGCAGCCAAAAAAATATCATTACACAATGCATTAAACTCACGAAAGGAATATTTAGTAACGTAATATAACAATTATTTTTCTTTAAAAAACTTGTAATGCATGTTAAATTCAATCAGATCGCTTGAAATATCATAATAAATAATTTTTATTTTGTTGGGTTCACATAATGTGGAATATTAATCTACGTGAGAAGAATAGTAGGATTCAAATTCTTGTTTGTTTAAATACACAGATTTAAGGTGTCTACAAGTGAGGAGTGGATATACAAAAAGGGATAAACCTATATTTTATAATTTTTAATTTTTTTAATGTTTTTCACAAATTTAGCGTCCTCTATATGGTGGTACATGGTTCACCATTCAAAACATGTCAAAGAAATCTAATTTTTTTTATAAATATTGTCTTAAATAAATAATCATTTCATAATAACCTAACTTATGCATATGTTTGTGATTCCTGAAACAATTTTAAATTTGGATTTATTCCCTTTTGCATCTCAACGCCTCTAATAAACATTCATTTTTTTTATTAAAATTTAAGAATAAATATTGAAATGAAAAACAAATAAACTGTATTAGTACAGCCCATGAAGGATCTTCGATTCAGTACTTAGTAGAGACTACTGCATCTTAAACAACGGATGTGCAGGGGATGGCTTATCTGATACCACGCACAACCGCCAGTTTTCTTCCATTCAAAGGTACACACTTAAAATATGCTGGTGAGGCCCAGTACCATATGCAGTCCATGAATTGAAAATGAATAGTAAAATAAATTAAACCATTTTGAACTTAAGTTTCAATTTTACCGAAATTATTCTTGGATCAGGCTAATTAAGGAAACAATATCAGCAGTTACTAGCAAATTATAGGTAGAAACTTACTTCAACAGTTCTATTTAAATTAGATGAGATGAGAATTGAATTGAAGTTACTTACAGCTGTATGATTTTTGTTCTTTGCTGTAAATGATTGGGGAACGGAGTGGTTCAGTGGTAGAGCGCTGAGTTGCCAGGCCGAAGGTAATGGGTTCAAATCCCGCTCACTGGCGGACTTATATTTGATCGGTCATCGGCCATAGATAGATTATATGAGATCTAAGGCCCTTCTGGGGCTTACCCAGCCTCTATAAAGTCAATACCCAAAATAAGGAGGAAAATCTAGGGCAAATCACCTTCTTGCACAACTATTGTCCAAGATACAGTACAGTACCATGTACTAAAACCCACACCCTACACCTGTAGTGGTACAGAGTTTTTTTCCTGTAAATGATAAAACATTTCAGACATTCCATCTGATATTCACTGTTTCACGTTACTCTCTACAACAATAAATTGTTGAAACTGCGCGCATAACAATATTCCATAAACTGTAATTTGGGAATACATATTCATCATCATTTAGTTAAAACGGCCTTATCAAAATTAAATGTTTGTGGAAGGTAAACGCATTTGGACCACGGCTCGGTAAATATTTCGTTTAATATAATTCTGAAAAAAGAAATTAATTTTCATGATGTTGGCCCAGAACTAAAAGATTAGTCATATCACTGTTACAGGGCATCATTATGTGGTGCATATAATGATTACTCAAGTGGTTATTATATAATGGATTAATTCTGAGCATGTGAATGAAAAATTTATGAATTATATTATATATATGATATAACTATTTTTATATTACATTCCAATCAATTTTTTTATATTACATCCCATACTTATATTTTCAATTTTTTTTACATTTCATGTCATTCTACGAGATACCTATTCATTTCTTTCTACATATTCTTGTATTATTACATTTTACTTATGTAATCTCTAGAAGTCTATTATCAATTTATATCTATAATTAAACTAGTATTTTCTAAATCCTTCATATTCCACCCTTTTTTTATATTTTAATCTTCTCATTTTGTATCTTTTTGTTTACCTCCTCATTTTCCTTTCCCTTTATATTATGTTTACATTTTTATCCTTTCTGTACACTTATTATCTGTATTTTATATTCGTTATCTTTAATTATTATATCTTTCACTATTTTAATTTCTGTTCATCATCTTTAATTTTATTATATCTGTCACTACTTTAATTTTATTATATTCTGTAACTATTTTAATATTCGTTATCTTTAATTATCATATCTGTCACTATTTTAATTTTCTACATTACATGTCACTATATTCTTGTTATTGCAACGTTTTTTTATATATTTTTGTTCGGTTTGTTTCTCTCTCATAGCCCTGAAGATGGCCTACATTGTAGGTCAAAACGTCGGCGCACATTAAATATAAGTCTTGTACTTATTTGGTGTTTTTTTTTAGTGCACCCCTAAACTATCTCCGTTCTCCATTTTATCATCCAGTCAACTATTTTCCTCTCATACATTAAAATAAAATAGTTAAACAAGTTCTGAATTTATGACGATATAAATAAAGATTATTTGTTTATCTAGCTTCCTTGTTTTTTAATTTAAAACCAAAGTGTTTTTATTTAGTAATCTGGTCATTGCATATTTAATATGGTAACAGCGTATAAGTAATATGCCCGAAATCACGCTCAACTGCCTGGTCTTTTCCCCAATTAAGGTTATCCACTTAATATGGGGCTGGTTGAGCCCCGAGATGGTCTACAGATCCTACAGGGTTGTTAACAGTTCAAATACCTAAATGTAAGATGCCTTAAAAATTGTTTTGTTTTTTTAAAATTTATTTATTGATATTTACAACTGTATTACAATTATACAACAAGTAAATAGAATGCGTGTTACATAATGACATGAGAATGACAAGTAGAGAAACTACCCACTGGTAGTACTCAAATCAAAGTTCAAATAAGAAGGTCACGTGGCCATCTTCTTTTCAGACGCCTCGGAGGATTATCGGGAATTGAAGAGGAAGCTAGGTTTGAAACTAGAGGGTTTGAGTGGGAATGAAGTTTGCTATGAAAGGATAGATACCGGGTTCGGGCCAAATCAGCAGCAAAAGGGACGTTAAGGTTGTTATGGATGACTTTATTCTTAACAAAATAAGGAGCATTGAGGATTTTACGAAGGATTTTGGATTGTAGGGATTGGATACGAGAGGAATTCGATGGCTTAGTGGAGCCCCCTAGCTCTACTCCGTAAGTCCAAATAGGTCGTATGATGGTCATGTAGATGAGTCTTTTGTAGTTAATTGGGAGCTTAGAGCGTTTGTCCAGTAAGTATTGAAGTAGCCTGAAACGTCGAGCGGTTTCTTGTCTTTTCAGTCTTGTATGAGGATTCCAGGTTAATCGTTTGTCGAGGTGCAACCCTAAGTATCGGATCTGTTCTACAGGCACCAGTGGGATATTATTAAAGGATACTGAAGGGCAGGAAGTCATTGGTTTACGACGTAAGGTAAAAGTGATTTGATGTGATTTTTGAGAATTTATTTTAATTCTCCAGTTTTGGCACCATTCTTCAAGATCAGTGATATGGGATTGGAGGCTTTGGGATGCAATAACTGGATTGGTGTTGACTGATAATACACATGTATCATCAGCATACGTGGTAAGGATAGTATTAGGATGAGTTGGGATGTCAGCTGTATAAACTGTATAAAGGATTGGGCCAAGGATACTACCTTGAGGATTTAAAAATTGTAATGATGAAATATAAATTATAGATCTGTATTATATTTTCTCACTACTTTATATGCTTTAATATATAAACGTTCATAGATCGTATTCCGATTGGCAAAGTATTAATCTTAACCTAGGGATAATCTTTCATGACTTAGCCCTAATAATTCCGATATTTATTATCGACAGATCTGTCAGAAACTTAATAGATTTCTGACAACTCCTTATTTTCCGGCATGTTTTCTCTTTATTAACTTTTTCATTAGTAAAGGAATTATATTGATTATATGTCTATCTCTTAAAGACATTTATAAAATGTTGTTTGCTAGGATGAATTAATAAAATTGAGTTCATTAAGGTTATAATCAAAAAGTATGTTGCATATCTAATTAGGCAGACTTTAATTTTTATAGTTATCAATCATATATTTAATGTTGACCTCGCTCATCCCCAGGAGGAGTTATGGAAAACAATATTTTCTGGCTATCGTATTTTTGATGCTACTAGACTCATTCCTGTTTTTTCCATGTTATTCTTTCCCGGAGTAAGATTTACATTAACGTCTGAATATTCATGATAAAAGCCTTTCGACGTCATCTGCCTGTTACATCAGAAGGGAATAAGAGCTTATGCAAATTCAGAGTACCTCTTACACTTCAAGATACAAAAAGGTAAATTTCCCTTTCGCTACCTCCACCTTACTATGTAAATATATCCTGATGCAGAAGGCGGTGACACAACTGAAATTTATTCATACGCCAATGACGTGAAGCATTTTATGCTTATTCATCACCCTAAATGAATGAGATGGGGTTTATGGTTATCCAGGGAGAGAATAAGTCAAGAAATAAAGAACCTGACTGACTACCTTGGTAGACAGATGTAGAACTTAATATATAATATCTTTATAATTAATACTAACATCTGGAACTGGTTAATCTTCGCCTTATCCTCGTTTTACTTCAGATTCTGAATCGTAACTAAAATTTTTGTTTAAAGTTTTGTCATCATTAATTCTTGTAAATAGTCTTTGTTCTTATTACTTTTCAACTCATTTACATTCTCTGGAAGTATTACCATGATTACTTTAATATTTCTGAATACTTCAATTACTGTTTATTATTATATGGTGAATAATATTAGTTGGCATATACATGAGGAAGAAAATGGTCCGGGTGGAGGTCAGAAAATTGTTTTCTTTGTTACGAAGAACTTTTCTTCTCATTAAAAATTAAAAAATTCTCAAGATGAATTACATTAGAGATTAGTAATCTACTACCATCGAAAGTAAAATGACCAAACATTTTTTTTCCAATTTCACATTGGGATGAAAAAGGTCAGCTAATTTGTAATTTGTAATTATAAACACTAAAGTGCATTTTGATAAGCAACATAATTTATAATTATAACCTTCATGACCTCAATTTTAGTAATTCACATTAACTAATAAAATCGTAAATTTTCTTAAGAGATAGGAATATAATCAATATAGTTTCTTTTTAATGGGAAAGTTAATTACGATTAACATGCTAGAAAATTAGGAGTTGTCAGCAGTCTACTATGCTTCTGACAGATCTGTCGATAATAAATATCGAAGTTATTTGAGCTTAAGCCTAGTATCATTTACATCCCTTTCTTAGTAATGTTACTTCTTTTATTCGGAATATGATTTATCAAGGTTTATATATTTATGTATATAAAATAGTGGGAAAATGTGATGTAGATTTAAACAAACAAAACCTGTACCACTACAACCCTGAAGAGTCTAGGGTTCAGAACATGGTAGAGACGTACTGTTTCATGTACAACGGTTCTGCAAGGAGGTGACCTGTCCTAGGTCACACTCAACCGCCAGATTTTCCCCCTTATTTTGGCTAACCTATTTTTATAATATTTTATTGAGGCTGGGTGGACCCCAGGAGTGTCCTAGATCCTATATGATCCATCTCCCGCTGCAAACCGACCAAATAAAAGTCATGGCCTGCTGTGGGATTTGAACCAAGATTTCCGGCAAGGCAGCTCAGTACTCTACCAATGAGCCACTCCGCTCCCTTGATATAGATTTACAATTTAGATTTATTTAAGACCTATCACATTTAGATCCCATGAAGTCTGATGTTACACTGCACAGAAAATACAGTTTCCTCGCTGTACGGATTTTTGGGTGATGAACAGTATTAAATCTAAGTATGAGTGACTTACAATAAGTACGAACAGAGCTTTAATGGAAGAACCGTAGTCAATTTATGATTGTGTCAATATATTTGTCTAAGTCTAAGCGGTTATTAAACGAAGTTGCGATTTATTACCGACTGTTTTAACATAGAGAATAATAATCCCAACTTTATGTAATACCAAAAAATCTAAGGTGTTTTAATCTTTAGGGGGAAAATGATTTTTCTTGAGAGGGAGTCTGGTGTGTTTCGTTTTCTGCTGAAGTACAGGATTTTCAGTTTTTCAGCAGAGAATTTAACATTATCATTGCTTAGCGGGTTTATTTTGTTTTTTAAATTTAATTAGCATTTTTAGAATCAATTTATCATATTTGAGTTGTTTATCTTGAAGTATTTCTGTTCAACAAATCAAGTCCGAAACTAGTTCATCGCAGAAAAAATACTCGTATTAGGAGGGAGGCATTGCTATTCCTGAAATATAAGTTCGAAGAATACTTTATATTAAATTATATATTGTAGAACTATTATAATGAAACTTCAGTCTATTTATTTCTTAATAGTTAGGTATTTAGCAGTCAGAATGCATGTTAAATTTTCGATGAAGCCTTTAGTTACTAAAAAGCGTTATATGACAGACATAGGTAACACATAATGATATAAACATTTTTTTAAACAAAAGTGGTAATGTTTGTTATCTTTCTTTTTTCTTTTGAGTGAAATTCGATTATCCGGACCACACCCGGACGACATTAGTTCGGTTAATCGACGTGCTAAGGTCATCAGGTAAACTACCTGCCTGTTGACTTATTAGCTAAAGCCGTAAGAATTTTATTTATTATGTTGTAGAACAACCTATATAGCGACTCTATTCTAAGGCTTTCCTAAAGAAAAGTTTAATGTAAAAATGTAAAAATGTTATTCAGCGTTGTCGAGAGATAATAACATCCATTTTATGAGATAAAAAAACAAAACATTTTCTTTGAACGTTATTACACTCTTCTGTTCTTTGTTTTTCATCAAAAGGATATTAGAAAAGAATTGCATGTTTTGAAGGGAAAATAAAATTGTAACCTGAAATAAAAGTGTATAAAAACATTTTTGTTCTCGATATATAAATTCACTGGCCAATAAGATGAAGGTGGAAGCGGTTAGAAGATGGGAAACCAGGATGGCTTAATATATCATCCCCCTCATTCTTTCTACTACCTTCAAGACAATATATAATATGAGATTGCGAGAAGCCAAGGATGGAAGTCACTTTTTTTTTTCAATTTATTTAATTGAATACATACACACATTTATATTTAGTAACTTGGATATTTGGTAAGTGACAAATTATTTATGACATTAGCTTATGCTTAATTTCTGTAAAAATATTAGAAAATACTTCTCGTCCCTACGGATATAAACGTAATAAATGTAAAACATATTGGTGCCTAATTTATATTTTTTATACGTTGCTGTTGTTAAGTGACATTAGGTAAATAAAAAACATTAATTGAGCTGTTATATTTAAAAGTGGTAAAATATATGGGACTTAAGTGATGTGGCTCACTTTGTTAATGTTATGATTATAGTTTACGCATATATTGGAGAAGTTTGGTTAAGTCAATATGTGTCATAAATAAGAAACGTATTTAGGTTGTACTTTTAAAGGAGCTAGGTTCCAAAGAATAATTATATTTTAATTTTACTGTTTTAATTGTAATTTTCAGTCTAAGCAATTTATTTTCATAACGTTTAAGTTTTTTATTTAATTGAATTAGCTTTAATATCAAAGTTTTTTTTATTATTTCACACACACACACACACACACACACATATATATATATATATATATATATATATATATATATATATATATATATATATGAATACCATGATTTTTATTTTTAATTCAATAAACGGTTTCATAAGAATGACATGCGATCTGGTGTTTTGAATTCAGCATTATTTTCCCATACATATTGTTACAGGCTACTGGGTATTAAAATGACTTAAACACTCCTTAATTAAAGATACTAATATTTATTTACAAATGTGATAAAAGAATACAATTAAACTATTGACAATTAAACTACTAACAAATAAATTATTAACTGAAATAAATTTACAATAACAATATTTTAGATATTTATAATCTAGGCCTAACTTCTATTTAATTATTACAATAATATAAGATTTTATTATTACTAAATAGCTTAACTATTTACATAAGCTTGTACAAATCACATAAAATTACAACTGCTACTTAACTAATTAATTACTACTAATTATCACTTACAGTTCACTAATTAAAGTCCACCGACCGTAAGAATCTCTGAATATAGCAAACTGACACACAATTACAATCACAAACTGTCACTTACTTATCACTCTGGCTTATCACTTATCACTGTTTCCGATGTTAACCTACCGTGTGCTTTAACACTCTCTGACTCTACTCGCGCCGAGATGCTATTTAAATAGCAAGGCCGACACGCAGTAGAAGGGTCTGGAACTTTCAGGAAAAGGTACCTTTCATCTTTGCCGACAAGGGGCTTTATTCTCTTCCAGGAATCGCCAATTCCCCGCGCCCGTCTTTCTCTCTGTGACCGCAACAATATTTTCGGCGCCCTCATCGAGAGGTCCTACTGTCTTGCGAGAGCTCAAACAAAAGTATTAAAATCAAAATATTATATCTTACAAGTAATTAGAAAAAGAACTATGAATATCCGCTATTCGTCTTCCCTATCTTCATACGAAATCTTTATTTGCCAAAATCACCTTAATTCTCAACCAGATGCACTCTAAACAGTTATGAATATTAGCTCATATTGATCATTAGTAACTATTAACATATTATCAATTTTCTTCTGTAAAAACTATTGAAACGTTGATTTGTCGTATCGAAGGTCCCGGGTTCAATGCCGGATATGGCAGATTTAATCTGTTAACATCCGGAGATCAATCCTTACTGTTTGGGACCCTCCTGGGGCTCACCCAGCCTCTGTAAAGTGTGTATTCATAATATGATCAAGGAGAAATAACCTCATTTTTTTTTCTTTTGGAGCCTGGTCTCAGAATAGTAATATTTTTCTAATCCATTCTAAAATAGTCTTAAAACTCACTATATTAATTGGTAGAAGTGCGTGGAATGTACATCGCATCTGGAAGCGAGGATTTGTTTTAATAAATTATAATGCTATGATCATTAGATTTATTGAATGATTGAAACACAGATCAAAGAAAATGAAGATGCGGAATTATTTCCTGCCCAAATTATAAGCTAAAATGGCATGCAAATTTTCCCAGTATAAAAACGAAGTTTTGTCTGGCGAATTAATTTTTTACTTATATATATATATATATATATATATATATATATATATATATATATATATATATATATATATATATATATTAGTACAATATAAATGAGATAATAGAAAAATTACAGTCATACTAAAATAGTTTGAGGTGTATAATTCTTATTTTAAAAAAATAGTATCTGGAACGTTATTGTTATTGACTAAAATGTCTGGCAATAAGAAATTCAGGTTTGTAATGGTGTTTAAAAATTAGTAAACACAGAAAATGTTGCTGGTTCTTAGATTATTAATAATTTATAATAAGAAACCTCCAGAATGTGTAATGTATATGGTTTATTAATTAACACCAATTTAAACTATTATGGCTAATTGGACAATACTACTGTTACGGGCAACTGGGTATTAAAATGAATTAAACAATTCCTTAATTAAAGATACTAATATTTATTAACAAAAGTGATAAAAAGGATACAAGTAAATTATTAACAATTAAATTATTAAACTAAAATAAATTTATAATGACAATATTCTAAATATTATAATCTAGGCCTAACTCCTATCTAATTATTACAATAATATAAGATATTACTAATTCTAGGTAGCTTAACTAGTTACAATAGTTTCTATGAATATTATAAAATTACACTACAATTTATAACTAATAGTTAACACTTACAGTTCACTAGTCCACTGACCGTAAGATTCTCCAAGTATGACAAACTGACACACAGTAACAAACAGAAAAAGTTTATTACACTCGCGAGACTATCACAGTTCACTGATACACTTATTACACTGGCCGGTTCAACACTGACTAGTTTATCACACTGACACTCACTTATCACAGATCTTGCGTGGTCTACTCTCAGGCTAAGACTGACTGGCTCGAGGTGAGGGAAGTATTTAAATAGGCAAGGCCGAACATTCTAGAACACGGAGAAGCCAGAAAATTCTGGAATCTTCTTAATCCTTTTCCGGCAAAAGGAGACGATCTAGAACGGTCCTAATCCTATTTTAACTTCTCCCGCCGACGGATTTAAGCCGCTAATCCCCTTGCTTCCGTCCTCCTGCCGGCGACCGTAACAGTGCCCCCTCCTTAAAAGTGCTCTGCCCCAGAGCAAGTCCGGAGAAATCGGGCATTTATGAGCTTCTACTGATGGAGACGCACTTTCTTTCCAGGGGTTGAACGTGCACACCAATATGGCAACTCCAGAGTTAGCGAATGTCTGTTCGATCATTTCCCTGACAATCTTCCACTCCAAGCCGTCGTATCCACAGCCCAACTTCGGAATAGCGAGCTTAGTGACACGCAGTCTCAGAAGCTTACTCCGAAGGTCGTCGAGACTTAACCGCAGTGCGTCATATGATGGCTTCTGATCAGTGGCACGCTTGGTAACCAAGTAAAACAGGTGTCTTCCTTCGTACGGCTGGTGGAGTGCCTTCCTGACACTTGGTCCTTGGCGTTCCAGCTCCTCAGTTCCGCCGAACTTCTTCCTGAAGACCGTTGCAATCCCTCGAGAAGTCCTCAGATCTTCGGCAACGCAATGGGCCAGAGAATACTCCACTGGTAAGGAGAAGATATCCCTGTAGATTACCACGGGTCCCTGGTACTTTCGTATGAGCAACTGAGTTATTTGTCTTGACGTTGTTTAGGTTCCTGACCTGCTGGTCTTCTGCCGGGCCATGGTCTCCTTTGTACGGTGCCAGTCTATTGAAATGGACTACCTTGGGTTTTCCTTTAAGCTGCTTCCTGATCCTATAGATGACGTCGTTGATCCTCTTGACGATCTCAAACGGGCCGTCCCAGGAGTTCAGCAGCTTAGGTGAGTAGCCTCGCCTTCTTCGTGGATCATGTAGCCAGACCAAGTCTCCAGGTTGGTAGCCACCTTTCTCAGCCCGGATGTCGTAGCGCTCCTTCATTCTGTCACTTGCTCCCTGGATGTATGTGCGAACCTTCTCGTGGATATTATCCATTCGCTTCCGTAGATCCGTGACGTACTCCTCTCCGGCAATTTCCTCGTCAGGCTTCAAACCGAATTTCAGATCACAAGGCAACCGAAGTTCCCTGCCGAACACGACATTTGCGGGAGTTTGCCCCGTTGCCTCACTGACTGAACTGCGGTAGGCCAGCAGGAACAGGTGAAGATACTGATCCCAGTCTCGCTGATGGTCGGAGACCACTTTGGACAAATATCGACCCATAGTCCTGTTCATGCGCTCCACCATGCCATCGGATTGAGGGTGAGGAGGTGTCGTCCTGGTCTTCCGTATTCCCAGTGCTTCGCACATCCCGGAGAAGACTGCAGACTCGATGTTTCGTCCCTGGTCAGCGTGAAGTTCCATGGGTACTCCAAACCTACTGACGAGCTGCTTCACCAGTACGTCCGCAACCGTGACTGCCTCGTGATTCAGAAGGGCGTAAGCTTCCACCCACTTGGAAAAGTAGTCCATGGCCATGAGAATATACCGGTTACTTTCGTCCGTCACAGGGAAAGGGCCAGCGATGTCAATTGCTATTCTCTCAAACGATGCTCCAACGGTGTACTTCTTCATTGGGGCCTTCTTTCTTCTTAAGGGTCCGTTAGAAGCCGCACATGTCGCACAACGCCTGCACCAGTCCAACACATCGTCCTTAAGGTTCGCCCAGTAAAAGCGTTCACGTACCTTTTCCAATGTACGGTGAACCCCAAGGTGACCGCCAGATACTCCGTCATGAAGTTCCCTGAGTACTTCGGGGACTTAACTCTTTGGAACGATGAGCTGTAGTCTGCTCTGATCTCCTTCCGTGTTCTCTAATGCCCGTTTCAGCAGCCCGTTGTCCACTAGAATGGAGTCCCATTGGGCCCAGTAAGTCTTTACATTCTTCGACATTGGAGCAACATCCTGGCAGGTTGGTCTTCCTTGCCCTGATTGTTTCCACTGCTTCATTTGTTTCAAGTCCGGGTCCTTGTCCTGTTCCTTTGACACCTCTGCATCCTGCCAACTGTCCATGACCACCGTTGTCCTCAACACTGCTGCCTGCTTCTCTTCTCGTCGAGAACAATGCCTGCATTCTTCGTCGCAAGGTCTCCTTGAGAGCGCATCCGCATTTTTGTTACTCGTTCCAGCACGATGAGCAGATTCAAAGTCATATTCTTGAAGGCGCTCTATCCACCTCGCCACTTGTCCCTCTGGTGACTTGAATCGCAGCAGCCACATTAGAGCTGCGTGGTCCGTTCTCAGGAGGAATCTTCTGCCGTATAGATATTTGTGAAAATGCTCTATAGATTTCACCACTTCCAGAAGCTCCTTCCTTGTGACACAGTATTTGCGTTCCGGAGCTGAGAGCGCTTTACTGAAATATCCAATAACCCTTTCTTCTCCATCTTGGAGCTGAGAGAGGACGCTTCCAATAGCGGTGTTTCTAGCGTCTGTGTCAAGTATGAACTTGCCCTCGGGACGTGGATAGCTCAGAATAGGAGCACTACTCAACTTATTCCTCAACTCCTCGAAAGATGCCTGACATTCGTGATCCCAACGGAAAGTCCGTTTTTCCTCGGTGAGCCTGGTAAGAGGTTTTGCAATGTTAGCAAATCCTTTCACGTACCTCCTGTAGTAGGTGCAGAGGCCGAGAAAACTTCTTACTTGGTGCTTATCTCGAGGTACTGGCCAGTCGGTGATCGCTGCAATCTTCTCTGGGTCAACGGCAACTCCGTTGTCTGACACAACATGCCCCAGATAGTTGACTTGCCTTCGGAAGATACATTGGTACATTGCTTAATTCATTCTGTAAATTGCCAAGCTTATTATCTACATTGCTTAATTCATTACCTAGCTTATTTTCAACATTGCTTAGCTCACTTTGTAAATTACCTAGCTTATTATCTACATTGTATAAAGTTGCAGACAACTTGCTTAAATCGGTTTCAAACAGAACGTCATCTGGATTTTCCCCTAAATCTACAAAAAATTCACGCAATTGCTGTTGCAGTACACTTTTAGTTCCGGAAGAATCAAGATCACGTTCTTCTAACTCCCGTTTCAAATCCGCAACTTTTAAATCAATTAATTTAACACTTTTCGTGGCCATTCTACATACAGTAGCCCAATAATTACAAAATGCAAACTAATAGCAATTACACAATAATCCCACTTCTGACACCAATTTGTTACGGGCAACTGGGTATTAAAATGAATTAAACAATTCCTTAATTAAAGATACTAATATTTATTAACAAAAGTGATAAAAAGGATACAAGTAAGTTATTAACAATTAAATCATTAAACTAATATAAATTTATAATGACAATATTCTAAATATTATAATCTAGGCCTAACTCCTATCTAATTATTACAATAATATAATATATTACTAATTCTAGATAGCTCAACTAGTTACAATAGTTTCTATGAATATTATAAAATTACACTACAATTTATAACTAATAGTTAACACTTACAGTTCACTAGTCCACCGATCGTAAGGTTCTCCAAGTATGACAAACTGACACACAGTAACAAACAGAAACAGTTTATTACACTCACGAGACTATCACAGTTCACTGATACACTTATTACACTGGCCGGTTCAACACTGACTAGTTTATCACACTGACACTCACTTATCACAGATCTTGCGTGGTCTACTCTCAGGCTAAGACTGACTGGCTCGAGGTGAGGGAAGTATTTAAATAAGCAAGGCCGAACATTCTAGAACACGGAGGGACCAGAAAATTCTGGAATCTTCTTAATTCTTTTCCGACAAAAGGAGACGATCTAGAACGGTCTTAATCCTATTTTAACTTCTCCCGCCAACGGATTTAAGCCGCTAATCCCGTTGCTTCCGTCCTCCTGCCGGCGACCGTAACACTACAATGGGAGCCCTACATTTTTCCTCAGTGTTGGGGTCTTTAACGAGTACCTGACACCACACTTTCTCAGGGCCGCGATTATTACATCTTCTCCGAAGGACGGCATAACCAAGTATTTTATACTCCTTTTAAAAATTCCAGGGCCACCTGCCGGGCTACAAACCCGCTACTCTCGGCACCCACTTCATCAAAAGGGAACTCTTAATGCAGTAGTGTGCACACGTCACATTTTAGAAAACTGTACAAACCAAAACACGTAAAGCCCTTGTTGAAGATCAACACACTCTACCCTAAGGTGAAGTATATTTATGTATCTTGAATAACATTAGTTGACCTTATATATGTATATATGAGGAAAATAATGGTCCGGGTGGAGATCAAAAAAGTCTCTAAAATTTGGAGATTTTTTTATTGGAAAGTCAACGTTTCAACCCACATCTCTTCAGGGTCTTAGTAGAGGTCTTCTTCAGGGCTTATAATGGGGCTGTTAAAGTACTGAGGCTAAACGATTAAAACTTAGTTAAGCTTCAACACTTTGTACCATTATAAGCACTGAAGAAGGCCTGCAATGTGGGTCGAAACATTGGCTTTGCAATAAACAGTTCCTTAAAAAAAAGAGAATTTTTTTAACCTCCACCCGGACCTTTTTGTTCCTCGTATATTTATGCATTTTTAAATTATACTTACCTATAATCTACGCCGAATATAGCCCATAAATACATTTCTGGTATATTGTCATTAATTTGGTTTTCATTGTCGAAGATATCGAACAAAATAGAATTCGGAGCGATATAATGAAAAGCGATGCCGATGAAAAGGTATTAAGTAATGAGGAGGAGACAAAGGGGGATTAGAGGGTTACTATTATAGGCCAGCCCTTGTTAATTACATACAGAATAGTTAGTTCCGAGCCTTTGTTGTCAACTGTAACTAGATCACCCAGTTATCTCACTGCCTACAGTGGACTATTATGCTTTAGCATAATAGATTCACTGAAATATTATAATAATTGGATATTCGATAAGTGGTAATATATTCACAATCCCATATATTCACAATAAACCTATATGGCTCATCAAATTCAATATTAGGGAAAATGAATTTTGAGATGGAACTAACGGTGGGCTACTTCAAATAAATCTCCTAGTTTACATAGGTTTATTTTAATATTGACAACCAATAACAAGAATTTAATAAAATCCACAAATCACGAACTACCACAAGTTTTAACTGAACACGGACATACCGAATGTTAAACAATAATAGAATAATAAACAATTTTTTACAAAAGACTTTGATAATTTCTTCTGGTTAAGATCGTGTTGATGAATTTTTCGCTAACGTTTCGCCAGCCATGCTGCTGACTTCTTCAGGGCTGAAATGAGAATGAGGATGATCTTTTTTATTTTTTTTCCCATAACCCATGATTTCATTGTCTAAAACAGGGATTTTTGTGCTGAGGTGTGCTTGAAAGCCGGTCTGTTCGTAGGGGATAACAGAGTTTTCCTCACAGAATTCTTTAAGATAATTTAGAATAATTTTCTCGAAGATTTTTGCGAGGTGCGGTAGAAGACTGATGGGCCTGTAGTGTTCCGCTTTATCCCCTGTTTTGGCCGGTTTTAGTAGCGGGAACAAGATCGCGTGTTTCCATTGTTGAGGAAAGTATATCAGTCGGAGGCATGAGTTGTACAAATGTGTGAGATGTGCTATTCCTTTCCGAGGTAGTTGTTTCAGTAGGAATGTCTGTACTTCTTCATGACCGGGTGTGCGGTCGCCGTTTGACCCATATAGCCTTCAACTGTTTCGGGCTGACGAACATGTAATTATTGGCCCTATCCATAGTTGGAGGTGTACTGGTGTCAGTTCTGGACAGTATGACACTGGGATCCGCTAGGAGTTCTGCCTGTTCTTCTGGTAAGGAGGCGGTCGCCATCATGTATTCGGATGGTCGATGACTTCTTCGTAGCGCTTTTGGTCAGTTTCCAATATTTGCGTACGTCCCCATGCGTAGCTCTGAGCTGATCATGCCAGATAGACGTCTTCCATTGTCGCAGAAGGCTTTTGATCTGGGTAGTGATGGCGTTTACTGCTATTTTGATGTTTTTGTCCTTAGTTCTGTACCACTTATTTTTTAGTGTGTGGCGATTTTTTATCCGAGCTAGGATATGTGGCGGCGGTGGTCGGAGGTGTGGTGGTGTCGGCCTGTATTTCGGAATGGATGCTGCTTGTGTGATGGTTTCTGTGAAGGTGAGGATGATCCGTGAGCTCTCGGCCTTACATACCCACTCGGGCCCATTCGTCAATTGTCGGGCCCGTCGTTAGTCGATCGGGTTCCTTCGTGTTCTGGGACGGAGTCTATCTTTCCATGAACACGATTGGCTGGATTCTGATTGTTCGGGCTTAGGTTGATTGGCTTTTGATTTGTTTAGCTCTTCTTGGTTAATCTGTTATGTTGGGGAGCCAGAGCTTACTCAATTTGTAATCGTCCTCCCTGTTGAAGTTATCCGATTGTTTAATTATTTCAATGGGTTCCATAATTTTTCTTTCCCTGGCTTTGCTACATTTCTTAACCACTCTGACCTTATCAAATTCTATAGCATGATTTGTGGTGACGAAATGTTCAGCCAAGGCTGACGTCTTACCGTCCATCCTCTTGTTACTTTTTATATGTTCTGTGAGTCTAGTGGAGATAAGCCTACCGGTTCCCTTTCCACAGGAGCACGGAATGCTATAAATCCCTGGTGTCCTGAGTCCCAAGTCGTCCTTCGCGGTCGGCAGAACTTGACATAACTTCTTGTCCGTGGTGTATATGGTTTTAATTTTAAACTTCTTAAGTGTTATGGCTATTTTCTCAGTACATATGAGATCAGCGCTGTCTTCATGTCCTCTCTACTTTTTTCTCTCTTATGTGGGCTAGTCCTCTGGGCTTTTCTAAATTCCTTTCTTATTATTTCCTCTTGATAGCCATTCTTCATGAGGGCTTTCTTTAGATGTCTTTCTTCTTTCTTGAAGTATGCCGGTTCTGAGATCCTACGGGCTCTTGTCATCAATGTTCTAATTACTCCGTTTCTGTGCCGGATAATGGTGTGAGCGTGCGTTCAAATACCGGTCGGTGTGGGTCGGTTTTCGATATACCGAGTGTCCCAACCGCCTTTCTTTCTTTTCCACCCTCACATCTAGGAACGGGATACTTTCTTCATTTTCAACTCCCATAGTGAATTGAATACTGCTGTGTATCCCGTTAAGTGCTTTAGGAAGTCAATTAACTTTTCCATCCCATGGGGCCAAATGATAAAGGTGTCATCCACGTATCTGAACTAGTGGGACGGTTTTAATTTTGAGGATTTCAATGCTTCCCGTTCGAAATCTTCCCTGTAGAGTCTTCTTGTCCTGTAGGGAGGGTTTGTCAGCAGCTTCCTGGACAAATATTCCTCACTCGTGCATCGGCCCACTTTTATGACCTGGACGAATATTCAGTTCTTTGAATACATAATATAGCTCCTGGTTCTTGTGTCTCCTCCAGTTTATATACACCAGCACTCCTCCAAATATCCTACGAAGGATTTTCAGGAGGAGGTCTTATTCGCAGGCCTTGGGTGTTGTCCAGGTTTCCAAGCCGCACATCAGGACAGGACGAATGATGGTCTTGTATAGGTGCAACTTCGTTTGCTAAGAGGGTATGCGGCCACCAAGCTGTTTCCTCAGACCGTAGCACCGGACAGAGACAATTCTTCTTCTTATTTCAACATCTACTTGGTTATTCTGGGTCATTGTTGTGCCTAAATATACAAAATCGGAGACTTGTTCCAGCATGAATTCCCCAAAGGCCACTATCTCACCCCGCCTGGGTGTCTCTTCTGTCACCAAGTACTTGGTCTTGGCCTGGTGCACGTCGAGCCAAATTCTGTTCGCAGGATCCACCAGCGCCAAGAATGCCTCCCTGACATTCCTGTAGAGAGCGACCAATGATGTCTATATCATCCGCGCAGGCTTAGCTTTGTACATTCCGGTTAAAGATGGTCCATCCAGCCTGCACGCCAGAATCCCTCACAACCATCGTCAGCCTCACCAGGCTCACGAGCTTCCGTGGGATTCTTAGTTCCTCCATTGCTCGGTAAAGCTCTTATGCAGCCTTGAAATCAATGAAGAGAAGGTGCGTCTTCAGCTTATATTCATGCCCTCTCTCTTTTCGTCGGCATTCTCGACGTTGACGTTCGGATGAAAGTCCGTCAGGAGATCCTCGAAGTGATTCCTCCATTCCGCTAGAACTTCTGATTTATAGGTGATGATGTTGTTTTCTTTGTCCAGGCAATAGGCCTTCCATTGATCATTCACCGAACCACACCCACTGCTTCACGATTGTAATGTCTGGCTAAGCTCAACGGAGTACTGTGTCATTACGTCCGGGATGTTCTTATTACTCCATGTCTTTGTATAGAATGGTGACGTGAGGAGGCATTTAAATATTGGTTTGTATGGGTCGGTTTTCTCTATACTGAGTAACCTTACCGATTTTCTTTCATTTCTATTTTCACTTGCTTCAGTTTCAACTTCCATGTTGAACTTGATATTCTCGTGGATGTTGTTTATGTCGTTGAAAAAAAAACTTTTCAAAATCGACAAATACTATTAATTAATTTTATAAATTGGGACCGAAATGTGTATGCATGTATAGTTCGTGTTCAGACACTGACTAATCTTTCCCTCATAATATAATCGAAATAATTAATGTTGAACTTTGCCTTTCACTTTTCCTTTAAATTAAATATTCATAGATGATAGGTACATTTAAAATAAACATACTTTTTTTTGTATTTAAATATTATTATCATAGGTACATGAAGTAATGAATAGAAAGTGTATTTTAGAATGATAAAGTATTGTTACTAAGCTGTTGCCTTGATTCGGTAGCTGCTCTTCCTCACCTTGATCACTCTTCATGCTCGGTGATCCGTGTCTCTAAGCAGCTCTAACTAAAAGCAGATTTTTCGTCGCCACAAGTTGGCTAAGCATTGAATACAGTCTCCAGAAAATATCAGATTATAAACATAAATGTAGATTTTATTTTGAATTTGTTAAACGTGAGAAGACTACTTTACGAAAAAAATTAACTATTACTATCTAAAAAATTATTATATACAATATACTACTTAAACTGATACGGACTTACTCTACTCAAGTGTGGGGCTCAAGCAAAAAATCTCACTTACAGATCATTTAAAACTTTCAGTCAAAATTCCTTTAAGAATTACTCATTGTCCTTTTTACACTACTAATAACGCATTACACAATTACCTGAACATTACACTCTTGACTGTCACTATCAAGAAAACTACGAAATTTCTTTCCTCTCAAATCACTTTTCCCTGGGTGTCCAGCAAAATTTACTCGTACAAACATTACTGACAGACACATTATCGTAGAATCCGACAAGGAGACTGAAACGTCTCTGGAGGGATCTACTGTAGTGAAATGAACCACGCTAGGTGTGCCTTCAATATGATACAATCAATTGTGACTTCTGCTCTTGGCTTTTGTGGTGCATCGATTTTAAATCGTGACTTATAATTTATCTCTGCCAAGAATAATGAGGGTCCCGGTTAAATATTAAACTAACAAGTAGGCTAAAGGATGATCAATTATGCAACTCCATTAACTTCGACCAAGCAGATATACTACGTAAAGTATAATTTAATACGGATGTAATTATTAGATTACTTGTACTTTTTTACAGTAAAAATATCATTTTGACAACTCCACTTTTCATCTTAACTGCATTGAGCATAGTTTCGAAAAATGTTCGCTCATGTATTTTTCAAAATTAAATTAAATCTGTATGAGATGTACCATGTAAATCTATGACTAAGCTTTATTGATGCATTATTTGCTCAATGCACAAGACCAGCATTAAACAACAACAGACAGTTTGATTTAATTTCTGATTGCATTTATAAAATTAGAGCCTCTTCAATTAGAGTGAAAAAATCCTTTTCATATAAGATACTTGAATGATAATTTATTAAGTAAAGATAATGGAATAAATGAGGCGTTCAGGATCAAAAACCGATAACTCCGGAATTTCAAAAATTGACTTTTTCACCTTTTTCGCTAGTTTAGTCAAGCAATAGTTTATGCTTCCAGACCTTCGGGCTCAGAACCGGACTAAAACCGTAAGAAATACGGCGAAAAAGTGTCTTGTTAGACAAAATTGCTAAACTATCGAAAAATGTGAAAAATTCAATTGTAGAAATTTTGGAGTTATCTGCTTTCGATCCTGAATACCTCATTTAAATATCATTTCCTCTCTCAATCAAATATTCCGGTCTTAATATTATTTATTAAATATTTCTATTTAAATCTATAGAAGTTATTGTTCGTCTCCTGTACAGTTTAGCACACTCGTGTATAACTATAAAAAATTGAAATATTTATAAAACAAATATTTCAGGTTTTTTGTTATAACTTCAGGTATATCTAATAGAATTTTCAATGCTTAAAGAACTAGCTAACATCAACAAATACAAACAGTATTGTAGAATATAATATATAAAGAAAAGGATCTTCTTTCGTTTTAGAGTGTTTCATTTTGATTTTTTGATTTTCCTTTTCTAGTTTATCAGTTTAGTTATCGATTATATTTCAATACGGTTATTCCCTATTTAAAGCATTATATGTACGTGGTAACACGTATACGATTTTATTACTACCCAGTGTAACCTGTATTCAGTACTTAGCAGGCCATCTTCTTTTCAGTCACCTCCGAGAATTATTGGGAATTGATGAAGTATCTAGGTTAGAAACTAGTGGGTATGAGTGGGAGTACAGTTTGTTTCGAAAAGAATGATATCGATACAGTACAGTTTGATGAAAAGAATGGTTCGGGCCGAACAAGCAGCAAATGAGACATTGCAATCATTAGGGATTATTTTATTCGAAACAAAAAAGGATCATTGGATACGATAAGGAATTCGATGGAGCCCCAAGCTCTACTCCATAAGTCCAAATAGGTCTTAAAATAATCATGTGTATGTGTTTTTATAATTGATTGGAAGTTTAGAGCGTTTGTCTACTAAGTGTTGCTGCACCCTGAAACGGCGGGAAGCCATTTTTTAAAATTTAACATTCACCGTTTCTGAGCCCGAACGCCTCCAACAACGGTGTGCTATCGAATAATATTTGAGCACATCTTAAATTGGAAATTCACCTGCTTAAGATAGAACTTCCTGAGGTAAGGAATCACGTGATAAAAGCGCTTTTTATTATTTTACAGAATTTAGGTTTAGTGTTGTGTCTTCATAGATATCAAAAATTACCATAAAGTGTTCCAATCTTATGTACTTCCTGGGGTTTCCAAAAGGAAGATCGCTGAAGGTTGATGGAAGAAATCCCTAATGGGTGCCTGAATCCCTATGGTGGAGTTGTCACCTGCCTATTTTCCCAGCTAAGGGTAATCCTCTTTCACCCACGACTCGTCGTTGGAGGGTAAAATACTTTTCATCTTTAGTCTATCTGTAATAGGATTCATATTATCTATCATAAATAATAATTTTAAAAAGGCCAATGAAACAAAAACTTAATGTTGACTGTTATTGTTGGTAATATACATGTGTTAAGACACCATTATTAATAAGTTTATATATCTGCAGCCCCAGTGAATAAGTGGTTAAGTCGGATTTTGTCCAGAGGAAAGCGAGATCGTGTCATTCTCTAGAGGGAATGTCAATACCACAGGGATCATCTGTAGATATTAACAGGTTAATTAATTTATTATTACAACCGTAATTGCATCCAGAACCTTCAGAATAGAAACTCTACACACATAGCTTCCGCTCCTTTAGAAACGATCTATATATATTAGAATTACTTGAGTATGTGTATTAGGATTCCTAGAACTATATATTTGACACTTACAACCCTCTGTCTCAACGAGCATTTTCTATCTTGGTACCTTGAAGCAAGAATTAACAAAAAAATTAAGCCTGTGCTGTCCTTTACGGATGTGAAACTTGTGAAACGGATTGAGAGAAGAGGAACCAACCGAAGGGTGAAGGATTTTGTTGGCAATATAACAGTTGATTACATCACATTGAACGAACGAATGATGTTGGGCCCTATGAGGAAAGAATAAAAAAGATTGACTAATGCTAAATCGACACTAATGCGTCATAGATCCAATCTTCAAGATATGGATTTTAATTGAGTATCAAACCAGTACTAATGGAGTACCAACTTGCAGTTGGTATTACAGGATCAAACTACTTTTGTTATTACAGATTACTTTATTTACATATAGAAACAGAAACTTTTGATATAAATGGCCGGTTCTACAAACTCAGTTTCTTCTTTAGACTTCAGAAGTGAAAAGGACAAATGACGCTCCTTGTCAAGTGCATATCGACTAAAACAACTGATCCATTTATGAAATCTATTTTGGTGCTAAACCTATCTCATTCTAGTTTCATATTATTTGCTGTTCCAGAATTTGGTCAGTTATTAGCAAAAACTATATGACGGATAATCAAAAACTGCTTACCCCTTGTTTTTGAATCATAATTTTAGTTACCAATTGATGGGATCATTTGAGTTTACTCATATTTACACCAATTTAAAAACCCTTTCCCAATATGTTTATGCAGATATTTTAACAACAAAAAGAAAATATTTATTGACGAACACTTTCAACTCAAATATCGATAACAGTGTTGGAAATCGTTATCGATATTTGAGATCAAAAATTTGTCAGTATTTATTTTTCTAATATTTGATATCTGCTGTACATCGTGCAATTAATATTTCATAGTGGCATAAGAGTAAGCTTACTTGGTATGTTTCATGGCTTTCTGATAAATAAAAATTGCCAAATTTTATAATAAATATAAGTTCTCAAAAATATTTGCTTAAATAGTCAGAAATAAAATACATGTCTTGTTATTTTTTGCATTATTTATTAACATATGTTATTTAATTTCACCTTTAGAACATTCAAAAGGGTATTGTCATTAAGAATTACTTAAATTTAAAAGTTTGTAACGTTATTTATATGGCATTGCCCTTTTGAATTAATAATGATAGAATTAGAAAATTCAAACATTCACACAGTTATTCCAAAGTTTTGAGTTTTCACTTCTGTCGGAAGTTCTCATGACTGCCTTTTTTAAATTTTATTATTATTGGTTTAACGACAGCAGTTTTAACTGTATAGTTCTATTTCATTTTTGACAACTCTTACCGGACCCTTCAGAAGACCGTGACCAAGAATTTCATAACCTGTCAATATTCAGCAGGCCACTCCTAACTGCGAGCCTGCAGTACGCAGTGAAATATCGAATTGGGATGCTTTTACTAGCGATACTAACGCTTTCTTATCTATTCTCTTCAAAAATGATATCCAATGCCATGACTCCCTTTATATTTACTATCCCTCTGAAATCAAATTAAAAAAAACTGGTGTCCGCAATCCCTATTTCTAACCTTACATCTGTAATTTCACTTTTTATACAATTTTCTATAAAATTACTGCATTTAACATGTTTCTTGTTATCTGTTTATCAGTTGTCCACTTCCATTCATTTATTTTAATCAATCTATCCTGTCACAGAATTTTTTTACAGGATCATTTTGTATGTTGAATTGTGATCTCACAGTTTCTGATATGAGGTATTCAGGAACATTGTATTCATTCGTGTCAGTTTCAAACGTTGAAAAGAATTTTATTTTTCCATAGTTCAGGAAGTAATTTTATGATGTCGTCTCATCTCTATAGTTAGAAATAATGTACTACACTTTAATAAGCTTATACTTTTATTTTATTAAATTCTAGTTTTGGTGCGCTACTTCGTATATTATAAGAAAATAATTATTTTCTGTTTGTTAACCGCCACAAACAGATAAGACACAAGCACATTCAATTGTATATAATTCAAAATAATAGTAAAGTTCAGAAAATATGAATCATATTTTTCGCTAGTACTTTTATTTTGATCCTTGAGTTCCAGCCAACATAAAACTTGAAGGTTCAGGCGTCTTGAGAATAATTTGATGATATATATATTTCATATTATACAATAAAATAAAATATTTCTAAAATATTAAAAAACAAATGAGTTCCTTATACATACACATGAATAAATTAATATAAAATAAAACTATAATCAATTTTATTTTTTCTGTTTCTGAAGTTCCCGTTGAGTATGTGAATGGAATTATGGCATTGAGACACAAATAGTTTTAAAAATAATACATATATTTTTTTTTAATTAATAATATTGATATTTCAATCGTAGAATAACAAATTAAAATATTTATTTTGAAAAATTAATGAGATGTTTTATTTGAAAGTCGTATAAGTCATATTCGCGTATCTTAAGATTTCAATTTGAATTACTTTAAAAATATGGGCACATGTGCAAATGGTTTTATCACTTACCAAAGAGTGACGTTTTAAACCCTATACACCCCTTAAATTTTAATGGGGTGTATAAAACAAAATGACCGTTTTATCAAATTCCAGAGTTCAAAAGTCTGTAAATATTTTGATATTTGATAATATTATGATATTTATTATTTACCAACACTTAATAATCCCTTCAGAGCATTCTCTAAGCTTGCTTACTAACACTGGACTTCTTCAAAAAAAGCTTCAGTTTAGTTATGTATTTCAAAGAAGAAAAATGACAGTGTCCTACGAAATTCTCGTAATTTTAAGACATTACTGGAAAAAAAAATTCACAGCCGCTGAAGCAACTCGTGCCATTATTAATTATGATGGGGAAGGTGTCCTTGACCAGCGCGGCGTTGATTTGAACAATTTTTCAGGGGAGATACGACGTTGGAAAGGAAGAACGACTCCGGGCGACCATTAATGGATATTGATGAAGTTCTGAAGGAAGCTGTTGAGCCAAATCCGTCACAAACTAAGTACTCACAAACTTGCCAGGGAGTGTGGTGTGTCGAAAGATACTGTTTGCGCCATCTTCTCACCATAGGGAAGGTGAAAAAGGCCAGTAGGCTGCCAGTAAAAACGGTCTTTTTTTTTATACAGCGCATTATTATGAAATAATCATTAAACCATTTTAAAAAGTAAACGATTTTTTTAGATCCAAATGGTCTTATACCACTTTCGAATATAATAGGTTAAATAATAAGGAAATCAAATAAAATGAAAATTAAAGCTAATTATTACTAAGAATTATTTCATAGTTTCTTTTCTTGAAGTATAGAATATTTTCCATTCCTATCTAAAAACATATATGTATGTATACAATTTATATTTCTCAGAATAGTAGTAACAGACAGAATAGACTGTAAGATCACATATCTCCATACAAAATGAAGCACAGTAAAATGAGCCTTCTTTTACTGTGTGTGGGGTTTGTGCGGCATCTGTGTATATTCGGTCATTTTATTACTTCTATTATGATTATGCCTTAATTTCAGAAACTATTTAGTTAATTGTGTAGATTCCATGTTTGGTGCTTGATTTATTTATTATTCATTTACACAGCGCACAGTTGTGTAGTTATAAAATTTTTCTTCCAGGTGAGTACTTTGAATTCGGATGATTACGATATACAACTATTACTTCATCAAGGTATTTACTATAATTTACTTGATTCAAATTATTACATTAGTTTTTATTTTTGAAATATTTTAGTATCAATGTGGAAGAAAATGGTCCAAGTGTAGGTTAAAAATTGGAATTAAATTCTCTTAAATTGGGAGAGCTGTTTATTGGAAAGCCATCGTTTCCAATAATTACAGATCTTCATTACATTTCTTTGATGACTTTGCAGGTCTTCTTCAGGGCTGAATATAGAAGATACAGACAAAATAAAATTATACATGGTAAATATTAAAAATGCATATAGGCAATCAAGTTGTAAAAAATAAAGAAAGGTGACTCAGTAATAAATAAGGTTATACCAAATTTTGTATTATTTTCTTTATTACCTATTTGAGAACACTCTATAATTATTCCCTGTGTTTTTATATTTATCTAAAGGTCCCCCATCTTTATTTTTTATCACTCATATACCTTGTTGCCTGTATGTATTTTTAACATTTAACTTGTTTAATTTTAATTTGTCTATTATATATATATATATATATATATATATATATATATATATATATATATATATATATATATATATATATATACAATGTCTACTGATATTATTTAAGATTTTTATATCTAATTTATGTATAATGAAAATCATGAGATACTTTGAAAAATTAGTAACATATAATACGGATCATAGTTGACCATTACTAATTTTGTTACTGTTACCGTCGCACTATCCACCATCCACTGTAACTTTTTCATGTTTCTTTCGAAAACGAAGTTTGTTAGTAGAGGATATTTCGTTTAGAGGGAAAGTGGGATGATTGTTTTAGTTAGGTCAATGGGAACTTCTGTGGTTTCTATCATCGGTTAGGAAACCACAGGACAATGCAAAGGTGACACCGTGGTTCTGATATCAATGACGCCCTCACCTCAAATCTTATCTTCTTTCTTGGGGAAACGCTGCCTAAATAAACCGAATCCGTCGATCGAATAATTATTTTCAAGAAGTATCGTTCTTATGTTATCGTTATAATTTAGAAATATAAATTTCAAGAAGAATAAAATGGAATTATTGTATGATTTTTACAAAATAAAAATTATCATTTTCAGAATATAAACATGAACAGAAAACATCAATGGACTAAATATATATATATATATATAGATAACAACTAACTAATAATAGATAACTTATATATATATATATATATATATATATATATATATATATATATATATATATATATATATATATAAGTTATAAGGACAAATAGACGGTAAACATAAATACTATGTAAGTATAGAATTAAGAATTGTTATTATGAGTTTGTAAACATTATAGACTACATATATGAGAGGTACGAGAAATAAAGTTTAGTTGTTATCTTGAACTTGTGTCGTTACTAAGCCCCAAAACCCTATTTTTTTCAGTGAGTGTTTCAGTCTAATCATAACTGGTGCCGAAACCGGGGATATTTGAAAAAAATAAATAAATACGCACTTACGGTTCGGAGTTCAAACTTTTATCTCTTTCCGCGAGTTCAGAGACAATAGTAATTATTAATTATTTCAGAAAGCGAAGAGATAAAGAGGCTGGAATACCAACTAGCCCAGGCGGCTCTGGAAAGGGCGAAATTGGATGAGAAATTGAAAACGGCCAACAAGACGTCTCAGTTCGAACTCGTCAAAATGAGAACACAGAATTCCGCGTCCACGAGGTGATCAGCCAACTAGAGCCGTTCAATGGAGTTTTAGGCGATCTCGAGCACTTCATTAAAGGGGCAGATCAGATTAAGGAACTCATTAATCTGAAAAAGGAAAACGGCACAGTGCAGGAATCTGACGTAGTGCTCTTAGAAGCGTCATTGGTTAGCCGAATTTCGAGACGGGTTCTCAATGCCATTCAGGGGGACACTACCCACCCTTGGGATGTGCTAAAGCCGAGATTGAAAAAATTATATTGTGGAGGAAGATGGACGCCGGAGGAAGATATTTTTTGTATGTTAAAGGAACACAGGAAGCAGGGCCAAACGGAGGGAGAGTTCGCCGAAAAGTTATTGGTGCTCTATAACAGATTGGTGGACAAAATGGTGGAGACGTTCGGCCAGGCGGAAGGTGCCCAGCGTATAGCATTTGTTCGAGGCGTCTTGAAGGTCCAGTTAAATCATTACATCGACCGCCGGCCTCATTGCCACGAGAACGCGACTTCGTGGACTGCGCCCACGAGCTCATTGATGCCCACGAAAGGAATGGAGCCCGATTTGAGAGATCAGAAGGAGAGTGGACAGAATTGAAATAGCCAAGGAGGAGACATCAGAGCCCGCCGAGACGTAATGGTGGCGGCAGGCAGTTCGAGAAGAGACCGAATAGAGCACCCGAGGACCGCCGACGGAAACAAGAAAAGAGGTGCTATGAGTGCAACCACACCGGCCACCTTGCAGCACAATGCAACCTCACTAGGTGCTACGAAGGTGCCAGGCGGGGACACGTAGCACGAGAATGCCCAAGGTGTAATCCACGTCCGAATCGAAGAGGTCAGCAACCAGAGCCTATGGAGGTGAAAAACCAGGGATGGAGCAGGAGACGGACGCATAGAAGAGGCAGAGAGCAGTTTTCGAGCGCCAAATCTTCAGGAGAGGAGAGCGTACGATCTGAGCGCAGTACTCCGGCATCGAGCAGACACGAGGTAAGAGGTGGGAATTCCTGGAGGGGGGGCCCTTCCGGATCCGGGGCCGCGACGCGGCATCCTAAACTCGATTGAGGGTACGATGACGGGCTGGGCGACCTCTCACGCGAACTACTAATAAATAATAACGGTATGGACAGAGGAGGGACGAGGTTGCCCGTGGCGAAGTTGAGTGGGTTAGACGTCAAATTCCTTGTGGATACGGGCAGTACTAATTCACTAATTAGTAGACAAGGGGCGGAAAGATGTGGGGGACGCAACGTCAGTGTAATTGCGAAATTTCTACAGTAAGTGGACGATGTAAAACATTGGGTGAGGGTTATTTCAGTTTTAAAAGGTTAGTGGGGAGGGACGTACTAATTAAACTTCATATCACTGAAAGCTTGATGCCGGGATAGGATTTGATCGTGGGATGCGACTTATTGCAGCAAGCAGGTTTGGAAATGAAGGTTGGGCGAGGCCACTATCGATTTCGGTTAGGGGAACGGGAATACCGAACCAAATTGGTGGGTTCAGGTCAACGTGTCGAAATTGGGGCGGTTGAGTGCGGTCAGGAGGTCGTGGAGGACATCGTCAACCAGTACGCAGACATGTTTTACTCTGAAGACGAAATTCTGCCGACCACGGGGAAAACGGTACATCGAATTGCGCTCAAAGCAGATTGGCCTATTTACGTAAAGGACAGGAGATACCCCCAAGCGATGCGGGAGATTATAGGGAAACAATTAGCCGAACTTTTGCAGTAGGGAATCATCCGGCATAGTAATTCTCTCTTTAATAGCCCTCTATGGGTCGTAGAGAAAAAACAGAACACACCCGGGGGAGGGAAGCAATATCGAGTTGTCGTGGATTACCGCAAGCTAAATGAGGCGACGCAAGATGAGCGGTACCCCCTGCCTCGCGTCGAAGATATACTTGACAGATTGGCGGGTGCGACTATTTTTAGCACACTTGACCTCAAGAGTGGGTACCACCAAGTTCGAATGGCCGAAGAGGATGTTAGAAAAACCGCGTTTTCCTGGGAACGCGGACACTACGAGTTCGTGCAAATGCCATTTGGGTTAAAAGGGGCCCCGTTGACGTTACAACGCCTCATGGATGGGTTCCATAGGGGGTTGGGGGAGGATTTTGCCCAGGTCTATATGGATTACCTCATAGTGTTCAGTCGTTCGGAAGCTGAACACATCAAACACTTAAAAGATCAGATTCTTGGGTCACGTAGTTTCGCGATCGGGAGTGCGGCCTGATCAGGAGCGAGTTAGGGCGATTCAGGACGCTCCGTTGCCGGTTAATACTCGGGGCGTAAGGCATTTTTTAGGCATGGTAAACTACTACCGATGGTTTATCCCAGCTATCGCGGAATTGACACAACCGCTGATGGAGGTACTGAAGAAAGGGAGACGGTTTATGCTCGGACAAGCTCAGTTGGAAAGTATTCAACGTTGCCGGGAGGCTCTAACCTCACAACCCTTACTAGCTTTCCCTGACTTTCGACTAATGTTCCGAATTACCACGGACGCGAGTGAGGTCGCTATTGGCGCAGTGCTGTCATAGAATTTTCCCGAGGGCGAAAAACCTATCGCTTATGCCAGCAGGAAGCTAAACGGAGCGGAAAGCCGTTACAGCGCGATTGAACGGGAGTTGTTAGCGGTGATTTGGGCGATTGAATATTTTCGAGCTTACGTCTATGGTAGGAATGTCGAGATGTTCACAGATCGCAAACCACTAGTATACTTGAACACTCTAAAAGAATCATCGGCGCGCATATCACGATGGAAGGAACGGTTAGCGGCCTATACATTTCAGGTTGTCCATAAGAAGGGGGCAGAAAATGCCGTGGCAGATTGGTTGTCGAGGGACCTAGTGGTGAACGCGATCGATGAGGAAGGACCTTCTGCAGAACCTTTCGGCCTCCTATACTTACTGGACTGGGCGGAAAACGGACCCGAAATACCGCTCGTTCGTCAGGACTCTGAGGATAATTCCGTTACGTCGGAACGACCTAATGACTTACCTGAGACCGATGAGATTATCAACGACAAGCGCCTACGGATTATACTCCGGTCGAAACAAAGTTGGGGTGTCGAAACTCGAGCATTTACATCTGAAGGGGCGTCTGTGGTGATTGCGCGGGTTCCATGTATGGTGGATGATGACGCACTGGAACGGATATTTTCAGAATTCGCTGTCCCTGGCCGTAGATGCCATATTTTCGTCGGATATAAACTCCTTCTCGATAAATTACGTAGGTTATGGCGTCAAGAGCGGATAGGGGTAGGTTACTCGATGGTTCGCTGTTTACGGAAGGTCGAAACAGTTTCAGATAAATCGAGACAACGTTAAATCGTTTCGGACCACCATGAGGGCAAATCGAATCATCGCGGGGTCGATGAAACAATACGGGCCCTTAAATGGATATATTTCTGGAAGGCTATGGGGAAGACAATACGCGAGTATATCGAGCGATGTTCGGTGTGTCAGAGAGCTAAATATGATAGACAGCCACCGATGGCAGGACAAGTAGTCTCTCCCACAGCGTCGGAGCCGATAGGTTTAATTCAAATTGACGTATACTCCAATGAAGGTCCATCGTGGCTTACTGCCATTGATTCATTTAGCAAGCTCGCTATGGCCTATCTGATTGAAGAGAAGACTCCGGGAGCAGTCTGGGCAGGGGTGCTTCAATGGTGCGCGACGTACGGGATACCGGAAGAAATCATTTCTGACTGTGGACGCGAATTCGATAATGCCATGATCAGGGAGGAAGCCAAACTCTTGGGAATTTCGTGGTGACTAAACACGCCTCATCACGTTACCGGCAGGGGCGCGGTGGAACGTCTCCATAATACGCTGGCAGAACATATTCGCCTCCTTAAATTCGGGCGGAATTTGGACCCGTACGAGGCTATGCCACGGGCAGTGATTGCCTATAATCATACGATACACTCGGTAACAGGACTATCACCCGTCGAAGTGGTGTTTGGGCAGGCCCGCCGAGACCGGGGGAATCTTATGACAGCTAACAACGAGGTATTACGCGGACACCTTTTACATGTACGCGCGGCTCGGCAGGCGTTGTGGCGTAAAGTTCGGGAAAAACTCATTCGAGAGAAGTCGGCTAGAGTGGCCAAGGCCAACGAGAGATTGAGAGTCCGTACGAGGGGACAGCTGCCATTGGGAACGGTCGTATACCGCCGATTAAGGACAGCGCGAACTTAAACAGCTGCACGGTATGATGGTCCCTACAAAATTATTACCATCCGAGAGCACAACCTTTATACCATCCGTGACATTAATTGCCCTTCACGGGTCCGTACAGTGCATCTCGGAGAGCTTCGAGTCCCTCGTAAAGTGTCCTCGCTTGGATCGGAGGCTGCGCTGCAGGAATGAAGACTGTATTTTCTGTTCTACTCAATAATGTTCATGAATCAATCATATTTCTTCCAATTTTTTTTTTCAGATTTATGTTATTTAGTTTTGTGCTTTCAGTGTATTTTGATAGAGCGTTGTCAGTGTATTTTCCGTTTTATTACTCTCAGATTGTGGATTATTATTATTATTATGATTATTCCGAAATAAATTAGAGCTAAAATCAAATGTCGTGTACGAAATACAATGTGAAGATAAATGCGGTAAATCCTATTTCGGAACATCGGAACAATACTTAAAACGTAGAGTGTACCAACACAAATATAGTTGTGATTCAATAATAAAAAACCCCAATAAACCAGATCAAACAGCTCTCACTACACATTTTAGAAATACACAACATACCTTTAAATTTGATAAACCTAAAATAATACACCAAGAGAAAAATAGTTTCAAACGGAATATAAAAGAAATGATAACTATAGAGAAGTATAAAAATCGCGCTGTAAACAAAAAATCGGATGTTCAAGGTCTTAGCTCGTGTTATGCAAATTTAATTAATTCATAATATATAAAAATAACAATAATCTAATATGATTCAACAATTAAATAAACTGCTGTTCCTAAAAAATGGATTACATACTCATTGATCATAGCAATGCAATACAAACATTTTATGCTGTTTTACGAGGCAACTGATTAATGAAAAACTGATTCATTCTTTGGAACTTGTAAGTTGTAGATTGTATGTGATAATTCCACCCTATCTATTACAACTTACACAGGTCATTTTACATCTATTTTAGTGTGCTAATTGATGTTTTTACTAAAAGCTCATTTGTTCAATGTCAGGGCATGAGTATGAGACTAACCTAGTCTCGAAACGTCGCCTAAGAAGTTAATAAAGAAATAAAAGACTGAAACTCAAGAACTAAAACGTATTATATTATTTTCATAACTCACTTCATAACTTTCACATGCATATATATTGATATTTGGGATGCCAGATTCTCATTTATGATGAGTACTCAAATTATTATTTATATGCCTTTATCTTAATTAGGTTCCTTTCCAAAGGTCTGTTCTTGTGTTTACCAATTGACTCATCTATTATACCTTCAATATATTATTTATAAATAAATAGTGTATAGATGTAAGCACCAAAAGAATTCCAATAAGGATCGTTTATTTATTCAATTTTAAACAAGGTTAATGATTCAGATTTTACTAAATAAAAAGGATTGCCATAAAATACGTTACAGGAAATAAATTAAACTTATCGGTGAACAGGGGTAGATTGGGTAACAGTTTGGTCTTCGCTTTCGACATCTCTATCCACTTCGTTCGCCCGCTCTCCTCTCTAGGGGTATCCGTCCTTCTTGCTGCCGTCTCCAGGGTGCCTCCTTCCTTCTCCGTGTTTATCTCAAGAGTTTTCCTGCCCCCCCTTTCCTTCCTTCTCAGGAACTTGACCATAAAGGTTCCATAAGGGGAGGGTCTGTTCTTTGTCCAAAACATATTCCCTTTCATGTTTGCCGCCCGCATCTGTGCCGACAATATATAGCATAATAGTACGAAATCAAAATTCTGAGCTAGTAAAGTGAATAAATAAATGTATAACAATCAACAAATATATGAGCTTGGATGGTTCCTTTACCTTCTTCACAAAAAAAAAGTACAAAAAAAAAATGGCGAAACAACAAAACCCATTTTTCAATACTGATTCATTTAAGCAAATGATAACCTGCTTATAGTGCATCTATTTGGTAAGCCAGGAGATATTGAAAAGCAAGGATTTAAAGGAGAATAGGGAAGATGTATGTCGGATAATAGAAGGATTGAATTCCACACTGAGGTGGAGCGGACAAGAAAGGGTCGTTGGAATGAATGTTTTGTTTCCGTGGGAACGAGTAAAGAGATCGGAAAGGCGAGATCTTGGTTTATGGCAGTGTACTGAGGATTTGAATCGGAGGAGAATGTACGTATAAGACGGATGTTGAGTGTAATTGATGTAGTAATTAAAAAAAAAATTGTATGTGATAATTCCGAGCAGTGGATCAATCTGAAATTTGTGGGCCTTGGAAGCATGGAAGAAACTTCCATCTCTTAGAGCAAATGAGGTGAAAATGGCAAATGATAGGACCATAGTTGGGTGACTTGGCTAATTATACTTGTACCAACACAAACAAAGAAGGGTCTTGATACCGATGTATTCTTGGCGCAAGGATGTGCTTTGGTTGATATCACTATCAAACGCTAGGTTTTCCCCTTCTAACTGAGTTAACTTATCCCATTAACTCCCAGAAGTTTTATATTTCTAGAATGTACTAAAAATCTTCAAATTCATTTAGTTACTAATGTTAGAAAGCAGAGATACAACTAAACGCAATTATAGGAAGAGGGAATGTTACTGCTCAGATTCGTGCTCAAACATGTTCACAGGATTCCCTTGCTAAAACACGATGAACATGTAAAAAGAAGATGTTATCGCAAAGCTGGGAACTAATGAGTTATGAGGCTGTATGGGGTCCAAGAGGACTTCCAGAATGTTCAGAGTTATTTCATTATTTAATATTTTGATATATTTTATTTATTTTTTATAAATTTGTTATGTCCTTTAACAACCCTCTACCGATTTGCCTTTGCGCAGATGACATGTGCCGTTGTCAGTTGTTGACATGGACGTCTTTATTAGGTGTGATTATACTTAGCTTGTACTAGCTACGAGGCCTATTCAGGAAGTAAGCAACGTTTCCACCTGATGCGCGCGCCAATAGCGTATAGATTGGTGTGCTCGTGCTCGGCACCTCAGTCAGTGTCCAGCTGTGACAACGAGAACATCTCCGTGCTACCCCTTTTTTTATATTCAAATTTGAAATGTGTGCTGCAATCCGAAATCCTGCCAGTTGTGAGGTGCGGTCTGTTTTGGTAGGCAAAAAACTTAAAACCAATAGAAATTCATCGGGACCTGTGTGAAGTGTGCGGAAACAACGTAAGATTGGTGACTGACGATCTAGTCGCCAATGTTGACGAATAGATTCATGAAAACCGCATGACAATACCGGACCTCACACGGTAAACCGTACGCAGGAACATCTGAACACGTTCAACTGAGAAGTTTTTCCTCATCCCCCCTACAGTCCTAATCTTGCTCCAAGTGATTTTCTATTGTTCCCGAAAATGAAGACCTGGCTAGTAACACAGCATTTTGACTACGATGAGGAGCTCCAAGCACGCTTCACTAAGTGGCTGAGATCACAGGCGGCAGAATTCTATGACAAAGGAATTTCAAAACTTGTCCACCGCTATGATAAGTGCCTGAATTTGAATGGTGACTATATTGAAAAATAGTATTTTAGTCCCTCTTCCACATGTATATAATAAAATGTTTTTCTTGTGATTGTTTTTTTTTTTTAATTTAAACGTTCCTTACTTTATGAATTGCCCTCGTACGTTTGTGTTTATTGTTATGTTATGCATTAATATCAAACGCATGCTTCATTTAAAGATACAACAATTCGTGACTAGGATATATCAAAATAATAATGTAATTTTGGAATCAATTCCCTAGCGATATTGCTTCGTATCATTGAGCAGCAGTTGTTGGACCTTGTAATAGATATCCTCCCCAACCCTGACCAATTCCGTTAGATAAATCTTAAGATGTTAATTGGTGAATACTAAATACTAATTTAAATTTCAAACTAAGGCTTTGAGCTCCTGCTGCCTCATCCAATCCCTGATTATATTTGCATATTAAATAGCGGTTATTGTATGTTTTGGCAATAAAAGGCTCCTCTTTCATCAGGATTTCAAATTACTTTCCTCTTGATATATTTCTTATGCTTTAATACTTCTCATTAATCATAAGCTTTTGGAGATTTCTCTTTCAACTGTGTAATTTTCTATTTTTTTTAACGTCGCAAATCTTAGATTTTCAAAGGTTAAAATATTTAAAGATATTTTTTTCTTTAAATTTACGACTAATCTTGAAAATGGCGATATTTTTATATTAATTCACTCATTATTAAATTATTAGTTTCAGCGGAGTTATTCAGCATAGGAGACTTTTGGTGCGAGGTTCTTATAAATATGGAACCTTAAATGCTTAATCATTTAGTACTGTATCGCTTAGAGAAAGGTGAGAGCCGTATACGAAGTCTAGTTTAAAATCACAATTATCATAAAAGAAAAAATGTTCTGCACCAACAATAGAGCACTTATCAAGAAACACAACATGTGGTGGTAGGTTACCAATTGATTGACCTCTGCAATATAAATAAATATGAACTGTAAAATAATGAACTAAATCCCTTTCACACAAACCCCTTCATGCCACCCAGCTGTGTCACCGCATTCCCGTCACCAGAATGAGTTATTTAATCAAGTATAAAAATTATTATTACACGATTGCGCATGGAGTTAATTTGGACAAACTGTTAGCGGCAAATATTTTCCCTACCAGGAGTACCGGTTTCAGGAGGATCTCCAGGTCATGGAGCCACATTTTATATTACTTATTAGTAATTTAATTTTATTGTCATGTTTATTTTGTCATTGGGGGTTCACTCTAGATTCGGAAGACTAAAAATACTGAATGCCATTTTTAATAAAACTTTATGTGGAACTGTAAAACTAGCCCAATATCTTCTTTCATCACTTTTTGCTCCTAGTTGTTTACGGGCTATTTAGTTTGTTCAATACGATTGTTTTTATATTTATTGTATTGTACACCACTCTGTGGTATATACAATTGTGTAAAATCAATAATAATAATAATAAGCTTTATTTATTTCTGTTTCCTCTTTCTTCTATGTATATTTTTACATGGTTTTTACATTTGCACGGTTTTAAAAAGAAAAAAAGGTCCTTCTTTGGGCATAAGCTTCTCCCAATTTACCCACGCTACGTCTGTTCCAAGCAGAACGGTGCCATAATACTCCGATGAAGTTTTGTATGTCGTCTCGCCATCTCGTAGCTGGTCTCCTTCTTCTCCTAGTGCGGTGTATTGGATACCAATCCTTTGTTGCCTTAGCCCAATGTGTTGATCCCATTCTTGCAATGTGTCCAGCCCACTGCCATTTAAGATCAGATACTGTCTTGAGAATATCGCGCGTACCAGTCAGCTTCCTCAGTTCTGTCTTCTTTATTTTCTCCCTTCTACTTTTCCTTAACATACTTCGCTCCATTGCACGCTGAGTGATTGCTAGGGATTTAGATATATCGTTATTTAGACTCCAAGTTTGGCATCCATAAGTTAAAGAAGCAATGATGCAAGCATAAAAAATTTTTCTCTTGTGATGTATGGCCATGTTGCTTTTGAAAATATTTGAGTGTGTCCAAAATTTGGACCATCCTATTTTAATCCTTCTATTCACCTCTTTCTTGGATTTATCTGCAAATGATATGAGTTGCCCTAGATAGATTGTTTCTTTAACCCATTGGGGTTTGCTCGTACCGAGAAATATTTCTTCTTCATCGGCATTTGTCATCAAGACTGATTTTTTAAAATGTATCTCCAGCCCAACTTCATTTCCTACTAGGACCAGCCCTTCTAGCATTTTCTTCAGTTCAGATGGTGAGTGAAATGAGAAGTACATCATCAGCGAATCTCAGATTTGACAGTTTGTTACCATTAATGTCTATCCCTAAATTCTCCCAGTGAACGTTTCTGAAAACATCTTCCAAAAACGGGTTGAATAGATCATGTGATAAAGGATGTCCAGACGAATTCCTCTTTCGATTGGAAAATCCTCTCCATATAAGTCCAGAACTACTTTCACTTGGCTGTTGGTATATCGAAGAATATCCAAAATCTGTTTATTAATGCCTTGGCGTTTTAGACTGTTGATAAGAAATGAGTGCTTAACTTTATCAAATGCTTTACTGAAGTCAATACATGCAAAATATATCGAGATTTGGTATTCATTCGTTTTCTCAATGATTTGGTAAAATCAATACTCTATTTAAAGTTTTTTCGGGCTATGCTTGGTCCAAATGTCATAGATTTAGGTAAATAGGTACCGTTAACTGCCATATGAGAGGAAAGATGGATAGGTGGTGAAACCACTTACATTGACCACAAACTGTTCTATGCTAGGAGAAATTCCATGAACGGAATAACTGTGACTGGCTTTATATTTTAGCCGAGCTGAAAGAAAATCGGTTATAATCTTCATCCTAATTAATAAGAGGATGAATGTAGAATGAATCAGTGGTCTCTGTTTTAATACCGCGATTATTTAACTTGCATCAGCCGAAGACCAAGGTGTTAAGATGAAGGACGATCATTACTCTCAATTAAAATAAAAAATAGACTTAAAAATATGACTTGATATTATCATAGGAGATTTAAATGCTTCGAAAGGTTGAGAATCTCGATTGAGGTCCATAATGTAGTCTAGAATCAAGATTGTAGATCTTAAAAGATCAGTAGCTGATGATGCTTTCTGATAATAGATAAGTAGTACTTTCGAGTAGTAAACTTGTGAAGATAGTTAATTCTTCACTAACTCTAAAGCTGCATCACCTATTTTCTTTTAAATTATATTAACCAAATAATGATAGATAAAAGCCTGATAAATAAAAAACAGATCTGATATGGACCACACTCTGATTGGGGAAAAACTTTGTCAGTGCCTGAAGATTATCGACAAATTCTTGGAAAATAAGAAAATTTTCAGAACTCAAATTTATTCCATCTAGATGCCTTTTTGATTCCCATTCGAGTATGCCACATTATACTAGGGGAAATTTCCCGGACAAGCAAAATCATAATGTGAAAATTGTTCAAAATTTATCCTTATTTAATTTAGTGTCGCTTGACGTTTCTTTTAAAATATTTGTTTTTCGTTTTTTATTGTTTAAAGGCCTTAAACTACATCAATTGCAACACTATATGCACAACTAATTAATTTAATATGGTAGTAATACGAATTTAATTTTTTCTTTTTTCACACAATTATTTTTTTCAAATTTATGTATTTATAACAAATTTCAAAAGTTCTGTTATTCATTTAAATTATATGCTTGGTAATAAATTGTATAACTTTAATAATTTAAAGACTGATTCTAATACTTTTTGTCGTCTCCATAAAAAAAAAGTCGTCTCCAATAAGTATAAGTCAGAGATTAATTTAAACAGTCCTTCAGTTAAACAATTTTAACAACTTGACAACTTTGAAAAATTAAAGTGTGAGCTATAATATGGACAATTTTGAAAAATGCTGCTTAAGGTAATAGTGCTTTTACAGCACTAGCATTTTTTTAAACATGTTTTCTGATTTTGAGAAAAAAGCCAAAGCGATATCTGTGTATTTACTTTGGGAAAAATTCAACTTAACAAATCACAAACGGGTTATAGAAACTCTAATTTTAGGTGTGAGGTATAATATGGACAATTTTGAAAAATTTACTGCTACATTTTTTCAAACATGTGATTTTGTGAAAGAGATTTCTGTGTATACATTTCGGAAAAAATTAAACTTAACTAAGTTGTTCATATCATAAACGTGTGATAGGAACTCTGTATTAAAAATAAGTCAATTTTGGAAACTTCTCTAATACCTTCTTAATGAAAATATCATATTAAGGACTTTCAGACTTCTGCGGATTTTACTTACTTGCAGTTTATTAATCAACTAACTTATTCACTTCACTACAGTTAAATGCGGTATTTGTTGAATATTTCTTTACATTCTACTGGAGGTATATTGCAGCAGAATGTAATGAAATACTGTAAAGAAAGAGATCTTATTACAAAATTCTTGCGTTTTAAATATTACCTGCCTTTTGCGGGGTCCCACTCCTGGAGGAATTTAACCTTTAGCTACCGCCCTGCCCGCATCTCCGCCCAACTTCCTTTGGTTAGTCATAGGTCAGGGATTCCTTCCACCTCGAAATAGTTTAACATGTTTAATAATAAACATAGTTGCTTAGTTTATAACACAAAACTATTTACAAAATAAATCTGTACTACTACAACCCGTGAATGGATCTGGGGTTCAGTACATGGTAGAGATTGTAGCACAACGTCCTACCGTTTCATGGACAACGGTTCTGCAAGGAGGTGACTTGTCCTAGGACACGCTCAACCGCCACATTTCCTCCCTTAATTTGGGTACCCTATTTTTTAATATTATATAGAGGCTGGGTGACCCCAGGAGGGTCCTAAATCCTATATGATCCATCTCCGGCTGCAAACAGACTAAATAAAAGTCTTGACCTGCAGTGTGATTTGAACCAGGATTTTCGGCATGGCAACTCAGTGAGTGCTCTTATCACTGAGCAACTCTGCTCCCTTATAAAATAAATATATCATTGTAATAATGGGTCATGTTTATCATTTAAAATTTAAGGTGCTGAGCCATATTTCATGGTTAAATATTATGTTCTAAAGTTGGATAAAACTACTGAAAAATAATTATTTAAAAAAAAATCTAAATAATATATTATTATTTATTATTAAATAATAATAATTTAATTTAATAAACTATTATTAAATAATAATATATTATTTATGAAAATAGTTTTTTAAAAGTAAGCCCTGTTAAATTTTTACTGCTTTCCTGAGGTGGATCAAGCAGTCTGAGAACAAAGTGGACGCGTAGTTCTCTCTTCTTTCAATATATTATTTTATTGTTTTAGCAATATTTATATTTTATTATAATAATTTTCACACTTTTATTAGTTTCACTTGTTATTATTTGTATTATTCATTTATATTCTACCATTTACATAGTGCCGCACGCATTTTTAGACACGCCAGAGAAACTTAATGCAATTTTTATGCATTAAGTATATATGCACATTTTTAAATCGTAATTGGTATTATAGTAATATAATAAGGTATTGCTAAAGATTATTACACATTTTCCGTACATTAGTTTATTGCGTAAGACACTTTTTTGTAATTAGGTCTTATTTCATAAAATAATCTTTGTTTTGATTCATCAATAAATAACTATAAATCATTTTGAAAACGTTTTTACTTATAAAATTAAAACCTTAATAAAAAATTCCTGTACAGCAATTAAACACTGATACATGATGGACACACCTCTATCGATGTCATTACTATACAGTCTAGTCATTACTGTACTGATTAATAACTGTTTTTACGCTCTTCGGACGTCGAAACTCATACGGGAAGAGTGGCTTCGAGATTTGCATTGCCTAGGGGCTTCTTATTCTCTTAATCCGGATCTAGCATTACGCCAAATGCATTCGTCTGCATGCTCTATACTGTATACTAATTCAACCTTGGATTTGTGATGAGCATCACGAGGGATTTTCGATATGAACTAGAAATTGCGTAAATGTGATTGTAATATTTCGAATATTAGAAAGATGGTTGTATTGCAATCCTGTTTTGGAGGTGGGTCCCGGAATAAACATGAGATATCAAGACATAAGTTTTTCTTTATTATGATAATCTTAATTAATTTCTATTCGTTTATCACCAGTTTATCGTATTGTCGATGATCTAGAATATTATTATTCTTATTGGCTTGTAATCCTTTAATTGTGACATTACTTTCTTGTCAGCAATGTAACTTACATGATATCCCCTCCTCTTCTATACGAATGTATGCCACGTCTAAAACATTGTAAGACAGAGGAAAAGAAAAGAGAGATGATGGTAAGATTTAATTATTTATGATGATGATTATTTAAGATTTAAATAAGATATTTGTGACTATGTTAGTTGATAAGTTATAGTGCTAGTTCAAAGTGAATAGTCATTCTAGTTAGTTCAAATCAAAAAGCTTTAAATACTTAGGTTTGTTATAGTTTACCGCTTAATCCGCCTTCGGAATCAATGCTGAGAAGATATTGCCAAATATATCTCGATGTTCTTGCTCCTGATCCACCTTCATATATCCCCACTTTCTTTTCATCCATGTATCATTTATCCCCGAATCCACTCTTAATATACCTGTGGTCTAGTGGTTAGCATAACAACCAACTATACACAATTTTGTGGTATCGCAGAACGGCATGGGGCCTTTGGAATTTTTTAAGGGATTAAAAACTCCATAATTATACCTTCCGTCGGAAGGAGTGTAAGGCTCGTGTGGTGTCAGGTACTCATTAAAGATCTCCTAATTATGCCTGAACTGGCAAAACTTAGGGCTCCAACTGTAGCATCGTCTGATTAGCCTTAGCAGCATCAAATGACGTTAAATAAATAACTATACTAAAACTGTAAAATTATGCATTACGTTATTATAGTAAGATCATAAAATATTGGTAAATTACAAAAATAACTTTTGATCAAATTTCAGTGGTATAGTTTTTTCTTTCATTTCTCAGGTAATTGGATTGGCGGAGTTATTAGTATGCAACATTTTAAAAAAGTATAATATAATGTTTACTGAAATAAATAACATAATAAAATCTAATAGTAAACATTATTTTTTTAAATTATCGATTTATTTAAAGTTTGGCATTGAAGTTAAAAAGAACAGGACGATCCTTGTATTTTGACAATACTATCCATTATTAAGAAATTCAAAATTTCATTTTAAAGATTTCATTGACTCACCACATCTGTCCCACTTCCGAAGATTGAGAACCAAGATCTCGATTGCTTAATCAATATTTTATACTCTTAGTATTTGTGAGATATTAATCAAACAATTTCTTTTCCACTTCCATGAAGACATTCTACGTGACTAGTTTCTTAATCATATCTCGCTAAGTAAGAAGATGGCTTTTTTTTTTTTTTTTAGTCCTACCTCTTCCTGTAAGTTATTCCACAGCTTCTGTGTTATGAATTCGTCTAATAGTCTTGTTAGTCGCTGATATATTTCACGAAGAATCATTTTCTTATTGCTTTTCATTATTCTGATTAGAATTGTTTCTGATCTTTTTAAATTGTAATAAATATTTTAATACCAGATTTGAAGAGAAATCTCCTTGTAAAGGTGTTTTAGAGGTAAGGAAAAAGTGCAAGAGCACTCCAATTCTTTTTCTCAAGCGCTTATATCTTAACTTATTTGAATATATATTTCTGAATAAAATCCAGTGTTTTGAAAAAGTACGATTTTTTTTACAAATACCCTCCTTGTTATAAAAATTGTTTGTATTTAGGGACGATTTTTTGTTCTTTTAGGTTTATGCAATAGTTATCTAGGGGTAGCAATTATTCCAAGGGATCTTCTTTAGTGTAGTGGTTAGAATAACAAACTTCTATAGGTAAAGTCGTGATTTGCAGCCTGGCAGGTGGCCTTGAAATTTTTTAAAGGGAGAAACAAATTCTTAGTTATGTAATCCGTCGGATGGTACGTAAAATAGCGATCCCGAGCAACGTGAAGTGTCAAGCACTCCATAAAGATCCTGATCCTAATAATAACTGGATAGGCAAAATGCAGAACTTCCACTGATTATTCATAGCAGTATAAAGTGAGGTTAAATATATAAATAAACATAACAATTATATATTCTAAAAAATAAAGAAGCTCATGCTCCGATAAGAGAAAAGAAACGACCAACCACAGATTGTTACGAATTTTTGCTTACAATTAAAAACAAAAATCATTAAATTTTAATATCTAAACTAAGTTTTTTCCTAGTTTTATTTATTAATGGGGAAACTGTATATATTCGATCAAAATGATTTACCTTTTTCATTATAACATCATTTAAAGTGAGCAGTGAGGTTTTAAAATCTTGCTATTACTATTGCCCTTCCTAAGGGTACTAAAAATATAGAATTTCATGACTTAACATCATGCGATTTTAATCAGTTTTATTTATTGAAATGTCTAGTTGCTGCTATTTTATTGATAACACAAGGGAACAAATTTTTATTAATTTTTTGTTGCATGGAGTTTTAGGCCTGTTGTTTACTAATTAGAGGTTGGTGATTACAAATCTAGCCTCAGTTTTTCTCCAGCACCTTTTGTTTTTGGCAAACAGCTGATAGACATATATTTGTACTAGTCACATTCAAACTTCAATTCAACTGAGTTGTTTAGTGAAAAAGTTTGTGCTCTTGTGTTAAATAACAATGTCCAAGTTAAGAAATATCTGTAGAAACGATCCAAACTATTTCTGTAACATTTGTGGTGAATATACATTCAAAAATTGTAGGCTAAGTGTGTCAGAGTTTATAACACAGGTATATTTTGATTACTTTGGATTCGCTTTGGACATCCGTGACAAGTACTGGATCCCTCATATGGTATGTAAAACATGTGTTGAGTCTTTGAGATTATGGGCAAATAAGAAAAGACCCCATTTTAAGTATCAAACACCAATGATTTGGCGGGAACCTAATAATCATCAAGATGATTGTTATTTTTGTGTGATTGATATTAATGGAATTAATAAAAATAACCGGTCGAAATGGTCTTATCCAAACTTGTTATCTGTTACTCGACCAGTCTTGTTCTCTGGCGATGCACCAGTACCCCAAGCTTCTTCATCTGTACAAAATGATCATGATATAGAAAAACAAAACTATTCTTCAAGTGATGAAAGTCGGACAAGTGATTCTTACCCTGATTTTACTTCTGAGCCCCAGCTCTTTAATCAGGAAGACCTCAATGCATTAATCAGAGATCTTGGTCTTTCTAAAAAGACATCGGAGATTCTAGCTTCTCGATTAAAGCAAAGAAATCTTTTAACCCCAGAAACAAGAATTTCATACTATCGTAACCGAGAGGCAGAATTGCTGTCATTCTTTTCTAAAGATGACGACTTTGCTTTTTGTTCAGATGTTCCTGGTTTATTGAAAGCAATGGGAGTACAGAAGTATGATCCAAATGAATGGCGTTTATTTATTGACTCCTCTAAACGTAGCCTGAAATGTGTACTTATGCATAACGGCAATAAGCTGGGTTCGATACCGATTGCACATTCAACTACAGTCAAAGAAGAATATGCTACTGTAGCTTCTGTAATGGATAGAATCAAATACAACGAACAAAAGTGGTTGATAAGTGTTGATCTAAAAATGGTGAATTTTCTTCTTGGACAACAAGGTGGATATACAAAATATCCATGTTTTATTTGTTTATGGGACAGCAGAGCTAGGTCTGAGCACTGGATTAGAAAAGATTGGCCTTCCAGGCAATCTATGGTTCCGGGACAACTGAATGTAATAAATGAGCCCCTTGTGCCCACGGATCGAATAATACTGCCACCTTTGCATATCAAACTAGGGCTCATGAAACAATTTGTCAAAGCTTTGAACAAGGGTGGTGATTGCTATAAATACATCTCTAAGAAGTTCTTTAATTTGAGCCAAGAAAAAATTAAAAATGGAATTTTTGATGGTCCCCAAATAAGAAGGTTGATAAAGGATGAAAACTTTATTAGTTACATGACTGATATTGAAAAAAATGCCTGGAATGAATTCGTTTGGACTGCTCAAAATTTTCTGGGAAACAAAAAGGAAGAAAGCTATGCGGAGCATATTGAACTAATGTTGTTACACTTCCAGCAGCTTGGTTGTAATATGAGCATCAAAGTACATTTCCTCCACAGCCATTTGGACCGTTTCCCTGAAAATCTTGGTGATCTGAGTGAAGAACAAGGGGAACGGTTCCATCAGGACATTCGAACTATGGAGGAACGTTACCAAGGTCACTGGAATGCTCACATGATGGCGGACTATTGTTGGAGCATTAAAAACAGCCCCCGTGAACCGAATCAAGCCAGAAAATCTTACAAAAGAAAATTTTTTGATATGTAGTGGTAATTTTTTTAATAGTTTTCTTAATAAAAAATATTTTCATCTTAAAAAACAGTTTATAATTATAACCCCAAAAGTAAAGCTGATACAAACAAACTGACTTCAGATCTTAAATCAGCACCTCGAGGAAGTAGAATATTAGTCAAAATATTTCATGCAACAAAAATGTTGTTCCCTTGTGTAATCGTTATTTTTTTTTTTTGCAGAATTTCTTGGAATTATCTGCAGCCCTGGTAAATAATTGTTTAAGTAGAATTTTGTCCAAAATGAGTTAGTGTTAAAGAGGATCATTGGCGTAACTAAGTTGACTCATGCGGGGGTTTAACCCCTACCAGTCAACCACTCCAACATATTACTCCCTTCAAAAAAGATGTCTCGTAATATAGGTATAATATGTATTAAACTATAAATCATCTAGCTTCAAATTAAATAAATAGATTCTAATTTTTTATAAATGTTATTTTGGAAGTTATAAATGTTATTTTTGGAAGAGCAATCAAGAAATAGCTTTTAAATACAAGAAACCCTATTTATTGGTTACAATAACTTACTACACTTAATAGCATAAGGAATTTTCTAGATCCATCCATACTTTACTTCTGGATTCTAAGAATTGTCTAAACTTTTCTTTTTTTTTCTTGTTCTGCTCACATTGGCGATCTTATTGTTGCCGCTAGATGCAACTATTGCCGCTATAATAATATAATTAATTGTAAATAAACAGTATTACGTTTTGGTTTGTCATTTTATTGTACCTTTTATTCATTAAAATTACTGCGTTTGCACTTTCTTTGTTGTTTTTTTGGGATTATTGACCCTTGCTTCTGTAATCCCACAATAATAACTTTGAAAAAGTAAAATCCTTCAAAGTTTTATTTTTTAAATTGTTACTTACAATTTTTTTTTAAATTTCTTCTAAGTAATGGGGGGAGCACATCCCCAATAACTCCCTTCTCGTTACACCTATGAAGAGGATAGTGTTACTCCCGTACTCTTTGACTTGATATAGAGTTTTGATAAAAGCAATTACTCTATTTAAATCCAAAGCTTGAATTAGCCATTTACGTACTATAAAAATTAGACGATTCCGTACAAATAATTCGTCGGACAAAATTACGGACAAAGATCGTCTTACCACTTATTAATCAGGGTTATGTTGACGAAATTTACAATAAATGAGAAAAATCTACTTTGAGGTCATACATAATCGTATAATACCTACATTACCCTTGGCGTATTGTCATCTATATTTTTATTCGAATTACCTGAAAGTAAAAATATAGATGACCAGACATCCATGCCTCTATGATTCAAACGAAATCGCTTACATATTCATCGGGACGATCCCAAAGGTTGAAGCGATCCGGTCACGCCTGCTCCTAAATGTCAATATAAGCACCGCCGATGGGAGATTAGTTCCGGGAGGAACCTAATTGATATTTATGTTAGGAGATAAGAATGCAACCCGTGAGTGGGAGAGTTCCCACGACACAATGGTCTACTTCGCTTTAAATAATATTAAACTAAATCATAAAGCCTGTTAATTTATTATAATGTTTGAAAATGCCTTCTAGAGTATCGTAACCGAATACACCGGAATGTGGGAAGTGCCGGTAAACAGGCCTGGCTGACAAAGTGGAAATTTCAGAACATTAAAACGAAATATATGTAATGCTTCGGAGGCACAGAAATCTATTTATGTTCCCAGTTATGTTTATGTTAAATATCTTTAAAAAAAAAAACTAAAATACGATCAACCAGAATAAAAAAAATTAAACAGGTAACTTTTTAAGCCCTACATAATGAGGTAGAGGAACTTTAAGAGATAGGTAATTATCATAAAAAATTATTATGTATAAAACTGAAATATTTGTTTTATAAAAATTTAAATTTTATGGAACCATACTGTGGGTGTGTTAAACCAGAGGACATGTAAAAAAAAACAATAATATGTCGTAAACTATAACTCCAAAACTTCTAAAATTGACATGTTCACTTTTTTCGCTAGTTTAGTCAAAGAATTTCATCTAACAACGCCTTTTATCGCTTTATTTCTGTTTTTAGTCCACTTTTGAACCTTAAGTTTCGGGAGAATAAAACATTTCTTGGCTAAACGAACTAAAAATGTGAAAAAGTCAATTTTCGGAATTTTTAGTTATTCACTTTTCATCCTAAAAGCATCAAATATAAAATAAACCTGAGGTTTCACGATCCAAGATCTCTTTAAGACATTATGTTCAACTGCCTTTATATTTTATTTTATTTTTTCTGTGTGTGGTAATCTAACTGGAGTCATATTAAATAGGTATTCAGCTTTATGTTAAATCATGTTTGGATGCATGAAGCCAAGCCAAGGTTTCCAAATTAGTCTATCTGCAAAGAAGTGTGCGTACGCATATATGCCAACTTAGTCTAACTAAAAAACGAAAATTTGTGCGAAAATTATGTATTAAAGGTAGGTATGGTCTTGGAATGTTACAACAACTTAAATAATCTTATTATCATTAAAATAGTATAATGCCGAAGTTTGAAACTTTATTTATAATTTAAAGTACTAGATAATAAGTGTACAACGAAAATACAATATAAACGTAATTTTAAATGTTATGCACTGTTTTGTGGTGCTGATTTTATTTAAATGATTACCTGTTTAATAATTGGTTGGCATAACAACCTTCTATGTCCAAGATCGCGGTTTCGCAGAGAAAGAAATGTTCATAAAAATCCTCGCTTATGCCGTTCTTCGGAAGAGGCGTAAAATGTCGGTCCCGAGCCTATCCCGTGTCAGATACTCCATAAAGATCCATATCCTAACTATACCTGGATGGGCGAAATCTGGAATTCTAAAGCAACGTTCGAATCGCCACAGCCGCATAAATTGACGTTGAATAAATAAACATATATGATTTATTAAATAACAATTAATATAAACGTTAATACAAATACGTTAATTAATAAATAGGTAATTGACGATACATTGAGGAGCAATCTCGGCTAAGTTAAGATAGTATGCATCGCAAATATTTTGTTAGAATTACTCAGACGTGATTATGATTACACTATTAGTATATTAGTATATTGGGATATATTAGTTTATAGTATATTCTTATTTACAATTAGTATATAGGGAGTGTGTACCCGGTGGCTCCAAAGACAGATTTTCTCATAAATCATAAAGTACTTCATTATTATTTCAACGAATTCATATTAATCCATTAAATATAGATTAATCAATAAAAAAAAGAACTGAAGAACTGATCAATGTTCCAAAATTCTAAATATTTTACATCATTTAACAAATTCTTTCAAAACAGTTGCAAACCTAAAATCCTCGGTTTTAAGGCTATTTTATCGAAACAGGTACTAGACAAATCATTTTCAACGTATACATAATATTCATGATCCGAAATAACTAGCATCTAAAGTGATCTCCAGTTCCTCATCTTTCCTGTAAAAAACTTTAGTAACTCTTATTTTAACATAAAACAGTATGGTTTTGCGAAATTAAATAAAACAGTAGTGGTTTTGCACACTAAAAACTCCTTTGATGTATGATCCTTACAATATTGAGATATCTAATCTGAAATAAGTATAAAAACTTATCATTCAGTTACTTCATGAATTGAAGAGTTAAGTAGATGAAAATTATAAGCAATGTATCTTTCTTAAATTTTGATCAAAATTTGGATTCATATCCTTTAATCCCGAATCACCTTTATCGCGATGTAAGTCGGGTTTTATACTTTGGCGTTTTATCGATTCGATTATGAAATAAATATTGAGGTTATGGGAATAGAAGGTGGAAATATTAAAAATGTATCACTGTATGGAGTAGGGTAATTCATTATATAGAGCTCTCAGTATCTGAGGTCTAGGTCCGGTTTAGAACCCGGCTGTGACAGATAAATTATTTATTCTGTTAATAGCCTTACATTTTCTATCTGAAACATCCTCTTGCGGTTCACCCTGCATATATAAATAGAGTAAACTTAACGGGAGGAAAAACCTGGCTGTTGGGAGTACTTTCGGCTAAGCCACCTCCCTGGACAACCGTGAGATAAGAATTTGTACAGTCTATCTATTGAACCTAAGACCTTTTGTGAGTTAAAATAGTACAGTAATCAGCAGCAGTTCAGTTAGTCCAAAAAAAAATATCACTCATGGCCTATATCCACTTGATCTTTCAAACTTATTTATAATGAGAATTTTCGTTAAAAATAGCTTCAGACACACCTATTATATATTTGGCACATTTCCAGAAATGAGGAAACAGAAATGTTCAGTCTCGCCTGGCTGTCTTGGAGTATTAATCGTCAAACCTTTTGGCTACCGTTCATAAGAATGATCTTCAATAAATGTATCATAGCAAGTATTTATTCATTTTGTAATAATAATTCGATTCTCTGCTTGTCACTATTGCTGAAAATAGAGAATAAAGAATAGAGAATGATCGAATAGATTATGACCCAGCCATAGTTTTGAAGAATGGCACCTTAAATGATTTTAAGCTATCTGTCAGTATCGTTAAGAAATAGTACCTAGTGGTTTTCTTCAAGTAGTGGGTTATAGTAAAAATATAAGTTTTGGGTTAAGATGGGCAGCGATTTCGCTTTTGTCATTCCGCCAGGTGATAAACTTATTTTCAAAAGATCCTGTTATCACTCAATTTTTATTAATTTTGTCTACAATCCGTTAATCAATATAGTTACGTTTTTTATTATTCGTGTTTTTCATAAGAATTTTGGGTCATTTGTAATAAAAAAATAATAATATAACATCACTTCTTAGTAGAATTTGCTAAATTTAGACCTTTTACCTTAATTTTTTTCCATGTCATATTAAACGAAACGGTTAAGCATGAGGTAAAAATAACTTAAATTACACAATAGAAACCTAGCCTAAAATTTAGGATTCAGTATGGGTGGATGAAGTTTTTAAAATTGAGTCAGGTTGGAAAAAGGAAGGGAATGGTCACTGGGATGTTTTTAAGTCACCGCAAGCCACTTCAGTTTCAGTCATTTAGCTTTTCAATTAACTCTGCCTCTAGTTCAATTTTCTCATGAGCTCTATAATTTCTGGCAGCGCTATTTCCTACCATATTATTTTTTAAAAACCAATAAAAAAGTATAAAATATCTCGTGTAATTACAGTCTATGTGCTGCTAAAGTTCATCATTATTTTATTCAATCTCCATTCCTCTTATGGTTATACAATTAAAATTGGGTAAGAAGCAGATTATTTATTTATTTTCATTATTATTTATTATTTGTTTCATAGGTAAATACAAATTCAATTAGGACTTTAAATGTAACCTGAGTGGATTTTACATACTCTTGCGCCATATCTCCCTCGTCTTTTATAGGAATGGAAATGTCGATCCCTCCTTGTATCTTTTCTGCATAGTCTCTTCGGATAATCAACGTTCTAATGTAGCAGTAACTGCCAGTTAGCATCTAGGAACTGCATACAAAAAAATGTTCTATAAAGATTACATATACTTTAAAAAACAATTCCAATTCTGTTAAAACTAACGATAAGTTTATACTGATATACTCTATTATGTATAAATCTAAAATAAGACAGTAATCCAATAGAGTTGTAATAATTTTTATATCGATCTACAATTTTTATTCTAATTTTTCTTTTATTAATTTTTATTTAGTATAATTTTGTTTAAATTTTTATTTTTTCGTTTGTTTGTTGGTTTTAAAAATACCTCTTCGTTAACTTCTCTGGTTTTTATTTCTACTAGTTATTACTTATATTATTATTGTATCAATGTATTACATATATACTTATTCTTTTTATACATTATTTTTATTGATTTGTGTCTTGTATATTTAGCCCTGAAGAAGACCCGCAATATGGGCCAAAACGTCGGCTTTCCAATAAACAGTTCTCTCTATATAAGAGAATTTTTTTACCTCCACCCGGACCATTTTCTTCCTCAAATATATATATATATAAGGTCGACTAATATTCAACTTAAATAAATAAAATTAATAATGTTACTTTTTTCACTATTAATAAGCTCAATTATAGTAAATAAACATAAGTTCGTCAATAAATCTAAATCCCCAAAAAATTAATACCAAAAATCACTCGCCACACTAAAATTTATTGGTATACCAGAAAGTTCTAAGCTCTCTAATTTATTCGAGGCTTAATGAAATTCAATGGGAAGCTTTAAGTAAGGAATGTTGCTGTCTTAAGTATTTTTTAGCGTAAGTCCGTTATTTAAATATTCTAAGATATTTACGATTATTTATGGGAAAAAAATATTTCTTTTATATGGAAGCTAAAATTATTAAAGAAGTATATACATTTATGTATATTTTGTATATATATCAACATACAGAATGTATAAAAATACACACACACATGTATTAATAAATAAAATATTGTTAATTTATAATTTTCTATGCAGATTAATAATAATATCATAATAATGTTTATCATCTGTGAATTATGCTACTTTATTCCTTTCTCCAAACAAAAATACCCGACTGAGTATGCTCACGACTATAATAAAGAATCCAAAGTAATACTCATTGAATTATTAAACAAGCTATCTTTCTTCCTCATATTTTCACTAACATCATTTAAGTTTTGTAACTAAGCTATATATTTCAAATATTAATATATAGTTTTCCAATATAATGAGGGGTAGCTATGCTGAAAGTTCCGGGTACAAATCTGGCTGTGGTATATAAATTATTTATTTTGTTAACAGCTACGTTTGGGGATCCACAGACCCTCTTAGGGTTCACCCAGCCTCTATAAAGTAAGTAGCCTGCTAATTGAGCGTGATCTAGGCTAAATCTCCTTCCTGCACAGTTTTATCCTATAAACAGTACAATCTCTTCCATTTTCCTACTGAGCCCAACACCCTTTAATGGCTGCAGCGGTACAGAATTTATTTTCTAATACTTACAGTAAAGATTAATTTCATATTACACAGGCGGTTTCCATATTTATTTCCAAGTAATGTGTGATGTACACATTGATCCTTCATATTTTTATTAATAAACGTGGCAATGAACGTTTATTGTCTATCTGTTGATGCAGCTACGGTCCCTCACTGCCTCTTTAACATGGAGAATGCAATTGCATTTTTATTAGGGCTGTATAGAACCCTGTTCTGTTTTCCTCTCACGATCTGAAAGCTTAACCATCAGACAATAAAAAGTCAACCATAAGTAGACGTCTGTTCCAGGCATCGAATGTACTTGCATACAGTAGATTGAGAATATCATAAACAAAGATCGGCGCGGAAAACATTTTAAATTGTTGTTGTTTTTTTCTCAGTTAATGGTTTCTGAATGTAACGAGGTCGATTAGCGGTTTCGTTAAGTTTTTAGTTAGCATTTATTAGTGCTGTTATTACCAGCATTATTCTTTATTTTTTATCTATCTGATCTGATAGTTAAGTGCGAGATACTTTTATTTCCTCGTTCAGTCACATTAAAATTTATTTTTGCTGTATCTACTAAGTTTAAGTCAAAAGTAGGAATGTGAAATACATTTCAAAGTTTTAATGTACCAATATTATCCTCAATTTTTTTTAGTTTCCTAAGAACGGGAGGCCAGACTAAAAATTAATAAGAAATGATTTATAATTCTGTGTGCTCAATTGACGGAGCTACTGAACGGTTTTTGTTGAGCGATGTAAACATAAAATAAAAATATTGTAAAAACATAAAAAGTATTTTGAAATATTCGTAATTCGATATTTTAATGCAAAACATCAATATTCATTTGAAATCGAAAGGAAAGTTACGTTGAATTGATGGAAAGAGTAATATAAATTAATACCTGAAATATGTATTATCATTATTAGCAACAATTACAATTATTCATTAATGGCATATCTGTAAAAATTGTATTGATATATTTCCATTGGTCAATAAAATAAGAGTTTGAAAAAACATTAAACTTAATAGCTTAAATATAATAAAATTGGACAAAGGTTCTACAGTTATTTCAATTAGGGTATTTTCATTTAGTGGTAGATGTCATGAAATAAATAAAATACCTTGGAACGTTAACAAAAATAATATAAAATAATTATTACTAAAAAAAATTCACAGAATTTTTATCAAAATTCACCAATAATATAAAAAGTAACTTTTCCATACGATTTAACATGGAACCAATAATTGTATTAAATTGAACAGTAAATCCATTGAATGTTGTCATTTTAAAGTCGAAATGAACCGAAATTAAATTTCTCTTTTATTAATAAACTGTTGAGTTTATACCTTTCCAGACTTTTATTTAGTCTGTTACATGATGGATCATATAGGATCTAGGACCCTCCCAGGCTCAGAATATTATAAAAATAGGGTTTAAAATAAGAGGGTAAAATCCGGTTGAGCGTGACCTAAGACAAGTCACCTCCATGCAGAACCGTTGTCCATGAAAAAGTACAGTCTGTACCATTGCCGTAACTAGAGTTGACTCATGGAGGGGTTAAACTCCACCAGTCAACCACTCCAACATATTACCCCCTTAAAAAAAGATGTCTCATAATATAGGTATAATATGTATTATATAAATCATGTAGCTTCAAATTAAATAAATAGATTCTAATTTTTTATAAATGTTATTTTGGAAGTTATAAATGTTAATGATAATGACTTTAAGAATTGTCTAAGCTGTTCTTCTCACATTTGCGATCTTATTGTTGCCGCTTGATGTCACTTCTGCCGCTATAATAATATAATTAATTATACATAAACAGTATTACGTTTTTGTTTGTCATTTTAGTGTACCTTTTATTCATCAAAATAACTGTGTTTGCACTTTCTTTGGTGTGTTTTTGGCATTATTGACCCTTGCTTCTGTAATCCCACAATAATAACTTTGAAAAAGTAAAATCCTTCAAAGTTTTACTCTTTTTAAATTGTTACTTACAATTTTTTTTTAAATTTCTTCTAAGCAATGAGGGGGGGGTTATTGGGGATGTAACTTCCCTCGTTACGCTTATGGTTTCTACCAGGTATTGAACCCGCTCACGGGTTGTAGTGCTACAGGTTTTTTTTTTAATAACTTTCCTCTGATTGTTTGGGAAATGTGAAACAATGTCATTGTTAAAATCGTGGGCTTAAAACATATTTTTTTAATGGAAAATATAATTTATTTGTGTCTTACATATAATACAAGATCATAATATATATAAGCTCTCGATCCTGAAACATAAGTTCATGGTTTTGAATTGTTTAGTTTTATTTTTCTTTCTTCATTTCCCTTATATTATGAATTCACATTAGTTGTAAATAGATTAAGTTAGTTTTTGGCCTTCATGCGAGCGAAGTGGTTCAGTGGTACTGCGATGAGTTGCGGTGCTGTAGGCCCTGGCTTCAAATTCAGCTGCTGGTATATTTTATTTAATCTGTTAGCCGCTGGAGATGAAACCTATCAGATCTAGGACGCTCTTGGTACACACCCAGGTTCTATAAATTGGGTACTCAAAATAGGGGGGAAGATCTAGGACCAGTCACCTCCGTGCGCAGCCATTGTCCAAGAACCAGCATACTACAAGAACCCAGGACTCTTCATGGTTTGTGGTGGTATAGATTTGTTTTGCCTTCATCGTCCTTTGTATCCCGCCTCTTATTTTCTTTTATTCATCGAAACAAATCATTAGCTTTTCCATTTATTATGCAATAATTATGTTTTCAGATTTACTAATGTATTTTTATTACAGATAAAAATACATAAAATATGTAAAAAATCTATGACATACTTTTGGAAAAAAAAATTGGAATTTATTCATATAAATTTGTATCACGATTAGTGTATGCTAATCAAGACATAACAACCTACAACATCCTGTAACCTTGTGTAGATCATGATACAAGATAAATTGCATGACTACCCTTGAAAATAAATATCAATCTCATGCCATATTGCATCCAACAACTATTATTCTTTTCTTCCACTCTTAATGAGATTAATAAGAATCAGTTATGGCAAGACGGATTTATAGCTTACCTAAACCGGGACGGATTGTTTTTTTTATATATACTTATGTTTAAATAAATCATTCCATCAATATAGAAGAGCAAAACTTAATACTTAATAATACTTGTTTAAACATAAATTGAAAAATTAGGTCTCTAATCTTAAAACAGGAAACAAAAAAGAATTTGAATTTTGTTTCCCGTTTTCATTATAAAGGTATAAGTTTTTTGTTTCAACTTTTTCCAGTTACGTCCAAACAAGTATTTTATGTATCTTTTGAGGTTTTTCTCTTCTATGTCGAAGAATTTTCTTAAATAGGCACACATTTGCTGGTGTCTTGATAATTTCCTTTTTCTCTTGCAGTTTTTCTTTCCTTTTTGATTTGGTTTCTTTTCTTCTGTTTTTGCGATTTGTTTATTTTTATTTTTTGTTGTGCCTTTTGGAAGTTTTGTGTGTGTATTTTTTAAACTTTATTCATTTTTTGTTTATTAGCTTTTTTTATCTCCAGTTGTTGTCCAGTAGCCTTTCTATCAGTTGCATTTGGGCCTTTATGTTTGGGATGTTTTCTCTGTTTGGTGTATCGTTGCATTATGAGTTTGGAATGACCTTGATTTATTTCCTTGGATATTATTCTCTTTCTGTTCTGAAGATGCTTAAGTAAGCGAAACATTATTAAGAAATGACAAGCATGTATGTTTCCTGTTTTTACTTTAACGGCATAAGGCTTTTTGTTTGGAATTTTTCCATTTATTTCTTAATGAATCAATACAATTTTTGAAAATATTAAATTTAAATGATTCATCACCGAGGAAGCGAGTATGTGAAACATAACAGCGTTTTTATAGTAATCTAATGTTGAATATGGTTTCTTGAAAAGGGCAGAATGTACATTAATTTATTTGGTTCGATGATATGCAAAACAGTTGGATAATGAAGGGAGCGGTGCATTTCAAAAGAATGCTCGTTACAATGAGAATTGCTACGTGCGAGTCAGATAGCAAATACTAATTAATGCGATTCCTTCCTCTAATGCAACCTATAGAGCATAGAGTTATCTGATTTAGCATTATTAACTTTTTTATAACCGGCGATAATCTCTATAATTACCCGTGATTTGTAGTAATGTAGTCTTCGAGAAATAAATAAGGCAATTACTCTCAGATATCATTATCCATCCGGGAGGTCACGTTTTCAGCCATCAATGGAGGGAGAAATTGATTTCGGCACACGTTAAATGCAGTTCTAATTTATTTTTCAAATTGAATAATGGTACTGAAATTTAGGATAAGTTGATTGGTTATGCGACTGAATATTCAGAATTTAAATTGACCTTCATAATGATTACAATTATTCCACGTTTTAGAAAGGGTTTTAACTTTTCTACCTATAAAATACAGTAAATAATGATATTTAAAAGTTTTAAACTCCTCCATGTCCAAATATCCAAGTATAGTCTAACATGTTTGCCCTCAACTCCAGCCGTTTTGGAACGGTATTTTGAGACGTCTATCAAGGCACACAACACTACTAAGAACAAAAAGTAACATAATATACGGTACCCTTGATCTATCGCCGGTAGCAGACTTCATTGCACGGAAGCTTATCAAGTTCTTTGATAGTCTCTATCGCTGCATAAATCCGCTTTTTAACGCACTTGCATAAACATAATAACATTCAGCTTTGACTGAGAAATACACTAACAAACCCCCCAAGAAAGAACTAGTGAGCTTGATCACGACTGTTCTTATCATCCAATAGAAATCCACCAAACTCCAATCTTCACCACTCTCTTAAAATTTACCGAATCCAGCAAGGTATATCTCATCAATCATATTTATCCTTATAAATAAATAAATTTCAAATAATCTAAAGAGCTGGATGAAGGAGGAGGAATCAAACAAGTCTCTTTTTTAAAAAACAATTTTAGATTGATGTGAATATAACACATTAATCAGGTATCATACTTTTTTAAAAAAGAAACAAAATCATGAAGGAGGTGAAATCTGGAAGGTATTTTCACTGTTAATTTTCCTGCGGTCCCATAATTACGCTCCTATAATTCTGAATAACGAAGTGTGTAGAGCGCAGAGTTGTGTTGAAATTCCTGGGTTCTAATCCTGTTGTGGCAGATAATTAATTAGTCTGTTGACATCCATATATGGACCCTTTGAAAAGAGCAGGGCCTCTTGGAGCTTAGCCTCTGTAAACTTATTTCTTATTTCTTCTTGGTATTTCTTTATTGAGTATTCTTTATTTGGGGAACCTGGCGGTTGAGTGTGATACCGGCCAGATCAACTGCCTGCATAACTATTGACTAGTGCAGTGTTCTTCAACCGCCGGCCCGCGGCCCAGTACCGGGCCGTAGAAATTTCCTGCCGGTCCTCGGAAAATTATGGTCATATCGTGACGTATTATGTATAAAACTATACAAATACAATGTATAATAACAATATAATGGCGGACATATTCAGTCTGCTTAATGAAGTTTATTTTTTTTCTATTTATATTTCTCTATAGGGTTCATATACAAATATTTTTACTTTAAGAAATAAAATGGATGCGTTCAAAAAAGAAGCTCTTAGGAATAGTCGCTTACAAGAGGAAGATGTAGAAATGTTTTCTCTTTTGGATGAATTTTCGATTGCTGCTGATGTGAACACGAAAGTCATATTTAACATAATAAAGCAACATTTAAGAGCATTAGCTGAAAATGAAGATCCTCGTAAAGGTAACCTCTGGATTAATAATCCATTCTTGGAAAACATAAACTCATATGCACTTTTGTTTTTGATCTTCATGAAAAAGAAAAGCTGATCGAGTTGTCTTCTGATGTCACTCTTGTCTCCAGACATAAAATGCATTCATTGCCTCAATTTTAGATATCGCTAGAAAAAGAATATCCAACTTTGAGTTATAAAGCTATTAAATTATTAGTAAATTTTTCGACTTCCTATTTATGTGAAAATACTTTTTCAGCCATGTCTGTAATAAAAACCAAACAGAGAAACCGAATAGATGTTAATGCAGCGCTTCTTCTCTCAGAAACAACGCAGAAGCCTCGAATATCAGCTGTTATATCAAAGAAGCATCAGCAGATATCGCACTAATAAATGTAATTGGATAACATATTCTATAATAAAAAATAATATCTACAAGCTTATTGGTTTTTATTTGTCTTAGCTTTCAGTTGGTCCGCGAAATATTTATCCTATTTTTACCGGTCCGCAGGTGCAAAAAGGTTGAAGAACACTGGACTAGTGCACATTATTACACTCTCTATTTTTTTATAGGAAGTAACTAATATTATATCACTAATGAAAATTTAAATACAAAGAGAATTGTAATGCCAAAACTAATAATGAGCATTAATTTGACTTTTGAAGATCTGAAATATGAAATGAAGACGGAGAAAACCATTTGAAATGTTAAGTAGGTCTTAAAGTTTGCCTTCCAATTTCAAAATAAGTGCACTAATTTCGTTTTTCAGGTCAACAACGTTGTTTAGCAATTATCTGTGAGCGTGGGATTGTCGATCAGGAGGTGTAGGAGTTTTCATCTGCATATCATTAAGTTTATGAATTGTTGAGTTGATTACTTTTTGAAAAGTGATCTCGAAATAAATAATTCTCCGGTCGCTCTCTAAATGACAATTGTAAAGAGTACGATCTATTTTTTTTTTTTTTTGTACCCAACTCGGACGAATAATCATAATATCTCTTAGGGTTGTGGGTTTTTGTTGTTGTTTTTTTCCTAGAAGGTTAAAAAAGTTAAGGTTATTTTGTTGATTAAGTAGACATTAGTAGTTACTCACTGTTTAAAAAAAAATCTTTCTATTTAGAAAGATTTTATGTGTACAAAATTACATTTCGCATTCAGGCCCAACCATACAAATTTATAAAGCGGGTATTATAAAAATAAATATCAGTCATTAGATAGGTAAATAACTGATTAAACAAAATGCCGTTGAGTTTTACTAACCACACCATCTTATCACACTCCTTTTGCGAGATGTGATTTTTAAACAACTTTCCAAGTAAATTAAATTTCATGTTATTAAATAAAAATAAAAATACTGTGTATTAAACTATTATAAAATAATAAATAGTTTATAAAAAAATACTATTAAGATAAAAATACTCGTAAATTTCTCTCCTGCTATATCACTGAACATTTTTTGGATTGTTGTTGGAATTTTTAGAATCTACGAGAAAGATACTTTTTTTTATAAGTAATTCTTTGAAAAATTATGCTTTGTCCATCAGCTAAACATGATCAGGTAGTGAACAAGTAAAGATCAGAAAAAGCAAGTGATCAAGTAAAAACCAATAATAATAATAACAGTAAGTAAAATTATATGTAATGACAAACAACAAAATTACTAAATACTCATACAATTTCAGTTTATACGATTTCATACTGTTGATCATCGCTGGATACAAAAAAAAAAAATGTGCCATTTCTTATTGACGAAATGGAGAAGGTAGTACAATTAATGGATTCCCTACGGGGTTGTGCAAATCGGCTCACGGTCCCTTTTTTTCGTTAGTGAAAAATTCAGTGGGGCCATTAGATTCAGAATATGTAATCCGAAATCTCTTTAGTATCAGATAGAAAAGGTTTTAGTTCCCCTAACAATAGAAGTATTTCCTTTAAAATTGTCTAAAAAAAGAAGTAACTCTATGTTTGAATGTTCCTTGAATCAGAATAAATAACACTTATAAAATTACCTTGAATATTTGTCTGTAGGAGGATGCATGCGTGCGAGTTTGGATATGTTTTTATGTGGTTAGTCCTGGGTATATAACGAAATATCATATTAAATTGGGTATGTGCATGCCTTGTGTGGTTTTTTTTACGATGAAGGTTATATGTTTATATATACATATACAACTCATTTTACTCTTTATTATAGATGATAATGGTAATAAATAATTAAATATACGATAACTGTTGGTAGGTATAATTGTAAAACACCGGTCAAGTTGAATTTATTCCAGTGAGATCTACCGTGTCATTCTCTTTGGTTTGAAATGGAGTTGTAATACAACCAATAACTCTACTTCAAGTCAATGCCTGACTTAGCTACGTACATACTCTGAGAATGGCTTGATTCCGCTTCCCTCCGTACAGAAAAAGTATTTTTTGACTTAAACACTTATTAATCGGTGCTGTAGATGTACAGCACATTGACTTTATTGGTTAAATCGACTAACTGAAAAAGTCACTTATGTACATCCTTATTGTTTATTTATATAACGTCACTTTATGCTGCTATACTATGGATAAAGTGACATTGTATAAACACTTAGCGATGCTGGTATTTACGATGCTACAGCAGGATCTCTAAATTATTCATATCCAGGTTTAATTAGAATAGGGATTTTTGACACCGTACAGGCATTGGAAGCCCGTTTAAAGTCCCTTCCGAAGGCATAACCAATGACTTTTTACTCCCTTTAAAAAATCCTTGGGCCACCTTGCGGGCTACGAACCTGCGATCTTGGGTTTAATAGGTTGTTATGCTAATCACTGGACTACAGGTAGATTGAATACTCAATTATTTTTCAGATTTTCTCGAAAACCTCTCGATTAACGAATTTTATTAAACTCATCAATATAATATTTAATGTAATAGATTAATTTTTATTTTGTTATTATTAATAAGTAATCGTTTGTCATTATTATTAGTTTTTAAAAAAATGGGAAAAAGCAAACCATTTAAGGGTTCAATAAAATACTTGAAGAGGGAAAACTTATTAAAGCGCACCAGATTTTCTGACAGATTACATTTTTAATTAAAATTAATTATAATGTTACGGGCTACTGGGTATTAAAATGAATTAAACAATTCCTTAATCAAAGATACTAATATTTATTAACAAAATGATAAAAAGGATACAATTAAACTATTAACAATTAAGTTATTGAACCAAGATAAATTTATAATAACAATATTCTAAATATTATAATCTAGGCCTAACTCCTATTTAATTATTACAATAATATAAGATATTACTAATTCTAGATAGCTTAACTAGTTACAATAGTTCTTATGAATATATTAAACTACAATTTATACTAATAATTAACACTTACAGTTCACTAGTCCACCGACCGTAAGATTCTTTAAGTATCACAAACTGACACACAGTAACAAACAGAAACAGTATATTACACTCGCGAGACTGTAACAGTTCACTGATACACTTATTACACGGGCCGGTTCAACACTGACTAGTTTATCACACTGACACTCACTTATTACACATATCACAGATCTTTACTGGTCTACTCTCAGGCTAAGACTGACTGACTCGAGGTGACGGAAGTCTTTTTATAGGCAAGGCCGAACATTCTAGAACACGGAGGGGGCCAGACAATTCTGGAATATTCTTAATCCTTTGCCGACAAAAGAATACGATCTAGAACCGTCCAAATCCTATTTTAACTTCTCCCGCCGACGGATTTAAGCCGCTAATCCTCTTGCTTTCGTCTTCCTGCCGGCGCCCGTAACAATAATGTTGTGTACTAATCAGTTATTCTTTAAATATGAAAATTGAAAAAATTTAATTTCCATAAATATTCATTAAAAACCATATTTTTTTACATCGACAAGGGGTTTTGTTGAAAACAGCCTCCTAAATGCTTGAAGGGAGCATGGAAGACACTCCCGTAGGACCGCGCCTAATAACGGGGTAGGCTAGCACACCCGCCAGTAGTCACGATTCAGTAAGCCAGCCTCTTCATATTCTTTCGTCATAAGGCTAACTGTTCCTGATAACCTTGACCATGGCCATGCCCGTATTTTTAGTGCCATGTTCTATCTAGACTTAATAGCACGATTGTTTAAGAATGGACGAATGAATTAAAAGAGGCAAAAAATATTGTTATTTATTGTTACACTCAACAACAACCTAAGGTGTAAAAAAAAATATTCTTATCTGATACTGTATTATTTATTTGTCATAAACTAATTAAATAAATTATTTATTAACTTAACGATTTTTTTACAACTTAGTTGTTTTTCGTGTCTAAAAGTTTTCGCCACAGATCTCGTTCACGCCAGTCTCCTTCTCCAGGACCCCTCGCTGCCATCCTCTCCTCCGCATCCTGCATCCATCTTTTTTTTTGGTCATCCTCTTTTCCTCCTTTACTTAGGGCAGAAGTCGGAGATTGTTTTTGGCCATCTTTCATATGTGCTTCTTAAGTGGCCATACCATGTTTCCACCAGCTGCCTTATTGTAATGTTAGGAACGTGTTAAATTCTGGAAATGGCTCAACAACGTCTCCAGAAGTCCATTTCCACGGCCAACAACTTTCGGGAGTACTCTCCTAGACAGGCTGCCTTCACTCAAGCCTGAAGACTACTCCGAAGACTCGGATTTTACTCCCCGATTGTATTTATTTTATTTTATTAAATTTAATACAATTAAAATTATCATAACCGTAACTGGATACCAAAAAGAACTAATTTTCAGGTTATGGTGTATCCGAAATTGGGAATATTCAGAATACTTTTTTTTCAATTAAGTGCTTCAGTTTTTGTTTAGAATGAACTGATACCATAAACAATGGACGCGTTCAATAAGTGTTACTCTGTGCCTGATAAGTGCACGGCACTCCAGTGTTATTAGTGAATCGATTTTGAAAATTAGGGCTTAAAGAAGAGATAAAACACGAACAAGAGAAGGTGTAAAGATTGTGTTGTAAAATTACTTGATGGTATGAATTGCTTTTTACATATTTATTTAAAAGTGCTGAAGGGGGATTTATAGAAACTGCACCTTAATTTAAATCATTCATATTAATATACAATACTTTTATACTATAGGAGTTTGTAAACGTCGTGTATATTAAAAGATCCTTCAAATCTGTTTTATGTATCGCAAATAATTTATAAAATCAGTATTTATCAACAGGAGAGTTCCTTTGCTGAAGTCTTTTTTCATTATATTTTTAACTTTTACTTTCAAATCTTTATTTGCATATGTCAGATTGGTAACAATAAGTAAAGGTGTTGTAAAACGATAATTATGACATTTCAAACAAGGAGGAGCAGGTATTAAAATTTTTTTTCAGGTCTTAAAGTTCAGGAAATCCCTAATCCACATTCATTTCTGTCTTCTAGAGATCATATTATCCATTACCATATTTCCTACAAGTTTATTGTAATGGTCATGAACGTCAATACGAAAACACTGATAAAGGGAACGTTTATTATTGCACCTGACGAATAGAGAAGAAAATTTCCAAGGAAAATTGACGATAAAATATTTTTGTTGGTAGTATAGTCTTGGGTATTGAGAGCAACCCTTGATACCAAATGTCTGGGCGACTTCCAAAATCATGCCAGTAGTTTATTGATTCGTCGTGCAGTTTGTGAAGACGTGAGCACATGAGAATTGAATAGTACTTTGTCATGACTGTAATGGGATGAATAACGTATTACGGACTGAAGTTTCGTTCCTGTATTTGGTAAATCAAAAGCCATTTTTCTTAAGCTAACTCAATTCACCTACAACATTTGAACGTGCTCATTTTGGAAGTACTGTTGAAGTGCGATAAATACGCATGGTTCCTCGCCTCTAAAAAGCTAACAAAATATTTTACATTGTTTTGTTATTGTGTTAGTAGGGGATGTTCTAGCCCATTTTATGGTATAATACCTCATTGTCGTATAACATGAACTAAAACATGCTCCCAGCCTTAAAAAGGCTAATAGAAAAATGTAACAAAAGTAATAATAAATAAATATATGTAACAATATATTTATATTATACTAGCTTTTGCCCTCAGCTTCGCTTGTGTGGAATTTGGCCTGTCACATAAAGGTTCGTGAAAGATCATTTTAAATAAATAATTTAATTTTTTTTTAACTATTAGTTACTCTTACATCCAAAATTTCAGATGTCTAACTTCAAAACTGACGGATTCTATACAGCCTTTGAACCCCTATTATATTAAAGGGGAAACCCTTGGAGTGGAATTATCCGAATTTCTTTCCTAAATTATACAAAGAACCTATCTGCAAATTTCAAGATGCTAAGTTCCTGATTTGCCTTTAATTATGTACCTACTATAATATATTCACCACAGAACACAAAAAACAGTCTGGGCGGCACGTGTCCCCGTGTCCCCCCATAAATCTGCCCTTGCTGTAGCTATGTGTTATTCTGATGTATAACCTATATTACTGTAAAGGTTCATCCAAATCCGTTCATTAGTTTTTGCGTGAAAGGGAGACAAACATACGAACTTTCGCATTTATAATATTAGTAGGATTAATAATAATTTATATAAATAAGAAAGTATCATTATTGTCAGCTGTCTGTGTACGAATTATCCAATTTATTTTAATCAATTAATTTAATTAGTTTAAAGGTTGGAATTCCAGTGATATAACCATAATTAGAATTATCTACAAAGTCGATTAATAGCTGTGCAATTGATACCAATAACTTTAAACGTCAATAACTGGTTGAACATTTCGTTTTCCCTAAAATAATGTATTTGTAATTGTTAAATGTATCAATTTATGAAATGATTGTAAGCACAAATTATCCAAATATTTTAGAGCTTAACGATGATAATGATGCAAAAAAACAAAATTCATTACGAGATAAAAAAGATTAAAACTATATACAAAGTACTTGATGTATATAATTGTTATTCAAAGTGTCAGTATGTAAAAAATTCACAAATTAATTGGTTTAGAAATGCAAAAAATAACACAGTTATTCCAATGTTTCGTGTTTCCACATTTGTCAGCAGTTCTCATGGCTGCCTATTTATTTATGCGGCCATCCAATACTTATTCCAAATAATATATAAAATAATGGAATAAAAAGTCTATGAAATTGTTTTGATAATGAAACTTCTTTCTCACGCAAGTAAGTCCATCAGACTTGTTGAAACTGAGCAACAAGTTTTCCTCTTAGTGAAAGATGACGTCGGGTGGTCTATACTGGTTGGTCTAGAAATGGATTCCATCAACCTCATCAAGCAGGACCTATATTTACAAGACTTCGGTCCTTTAAATATTGGTTGCCCTATTCAGGTTGGTCGCACGTCCTAGGATGTAGGTGGACTATCGCGATCCCTTCCTATTGGGAATTAGTTCCCAAGTGGGAGGAGTCGACCCTGGCTGGTGGGGCGTACTCCTCCGGTTCAGTTATCAAAGCACAAAATTACGTCACGTCTCCGTCAGCCTCCCGGCTCCTTTATAATCGAACCAGGCTCGGCCACGACAATTATAATTCCTCATATTGTACAAGTCATTAGCAATAATACTAATCAATGGACATAAAACAAAAGTTCATAGGAGGTGTAATTAACATATTAATTAGTTCAAAAACTAATTAATGAATTAATGTTGAGGGGAGTGGAGTAGCTCAGCGGTAGAGCACTCAGTTGCCATGCAGAAAATTCTGGTTCAAATTCCGCTGCAGGAAAACTTTTTGTGTGTTAGCAGCCGAAGGTGTCTATATGATCTAGGACCCTCCTGGGGCTCACCCTTCCTCTATAAAAGTAAATACCCAAAATAAGGGGTGGAAATCTGATGGTTGAACGTAATATAGGACAAATCACCAAGGAACAACCATTGTCTTTGTAACAGTACAGTCTCTACCATATACTGAACCCCCGACACGGGTTTTAGTGGTACAGGTTTTTTAAAAATTAATGTTGAAGAGCAAAATCTCAATAGCGACATATAATACATGTAAAGACATTTGTGGAAAAATTCCAAACAAAAAGCCTAAATGAAATAATTCTTGTAATATTCAGCTTAAATTTTCCTTTTATTTTAGTTACTTTTTATTTATTTCGGTATCTGTTTCACAGGTCGTTTCTTCGGGTTGAGTTACAAGTTTTAACTGTTAATTAGTTTCATTTCTATTTTTTTTCAAAAATATTATAATCGATAAATACAAGTTATCGTGAGCTTTAGTATGGAAAAGAAATGTAATTATGGGAAATGTGTATACTTCTGTAATCATTTCATCTAGAAATGAAAATTTCAACAAACATATATCATATATAGTGAGAACTGTTTATTGGAGAGCCGACTTTTTTGGCTAATGCCAACGTAAGTACATCATCTATACTTAGAAATGTTAGTTAGTTGAAACTTCATTTCTTGATGAAATAATTACCGAATTCTATTCATTACCTATAATTACATTCACTTGTCAATACTAAAGCTCATGATAACTTATATTTTTGGAAAATATTAAAAACGAAACTAATTAACAGCTTAAACTTGTAACTCAACTCGAGCGACAACTTGCGGGACTAATAACTAACAACCAAGTTATCTATCAGTGAGTTCTTTGTAGTTTTCCAAAATCGTGTCCATCGAAAACGCTTTTTCTTTTTCTAATATTCTCTTTCTGTTCTGAAGTTGCCATAATGAGCGAAGTATTGATAGGTATGTTTTTATCTAACCTTCCTTATGATTATGCAGTTGTATTACACATCGTATATGGTAATTTGCTTCTGCACTTCACAGCTGTTACGTTTTATAACTTATGTTTGATATAAAAGTGTATTAAAGTCTACTTAGATTTATTATGGTCACTTGACTTTGATGAAGAAATATAATGTTAATGGTTCGCTGTTAAACCTAAAGATATTACCTCTTAAAAGTAATTTCCTAACTGATTATAACTCCGACATTAATGTGCTAAATGTTCTAAGAGAAGCTTGCTCCTTGGAACTATTAAAGAATACCTTTCTCTGTCTAATAACTAACAATTTCGTGTAAACCAGTGAAGATGTAAAAAATTATAATTGAGTAATACTTAATATTTCCATTGATATAAATAAATAGGTAGGTATTATCTATGAGAATTTTTAGTGTTCAGGTTATAAACAGTGGTGGACAACAGTCCATTGCGATCTGCTACTTGTAAATCACTAGTGACACATTTTCAACAATTTCAACAATTTTCAATTTTAAAATTCGATTCAACAACTAGAAGTTAGTTTTACCAGGCAATAAGATAACTCTTATACCACTATGAAATATTTATTAATTATAAGCATATTAAGTACTCACTGTTGCCCTCTATAGTGATTCTACAATTAAACGATTCGAGTAATGAATATCTAAGGAAAAAAAAAAAACTGTACCACTGCAACCCTCGAAAGGGTCTGGGGTTCAGTACATGGTAAAGACTGTACTGTTTCTTGGACAACGGTTGTGCAGAGAGGTGATTTGTCCTAGATAACCTAACTAACTAATGTTGATAGATATTGTATTAGTCATGCACAGTCCGTCAGGTGTCGCCAGTTTCAGCATTGTATTATGTACTTGGATCTTCTTTAGTGGCTTCGATCTTTGGGTCGATTCTATTTGAACACACTGGATAATGATCAATCAAATTGCCTTAATGTAGACGTGTATCTGCCATCTTATTAGGCTGAAGTATCATCAATGTTCAATGTTCCTTTTAATGGTCGTATGTGCGGAAGAAGCCAGCGGCCGTTTATCAAAATTAACGAGGGAGGCGGTCCGCCATTTGCACGGGTTGGATAAGATCGGCTGTTAATAGTGTTGTAGGGTTGTAGCAGTGTATCCCCCATTCCTTACTCTTATCTCCTTCCGTTTTACATTCACCACCTATTTTCCATGTCTTTGGAATTTCGTAATGTTTCCTTGCTGGAGTCCAGCTGTAAATCTTGCCTTATGTTTCCGACACCAGCAGAGGTTATAGAAGCGTCTGAAAATGTTTTCACTTTTCTTAGTAATGATACACTCTGTAGAAAGAAGAACATATAAGGAAAAGTTTAAATGGTTACATGAAACAAAACCAAAAACTCTTCATCACATTTATTTATAATATCAATTTAAATGTGTACCAACAATAAAATAAAAACCATTCAACTTTGATTATTTAAAAACAAAATGTGAATAATTTCTCCTCATTGCAAAATTTTTATATCTCACTTCATATTATCTTTCAAGTACTATTAATTTTAGTCATTTGTTGATCGGCCCGGCCTAAACCCGCATTGATAGTCTCTAATTGTTAACTCAAACCACACTTCTCTTCTCTTCAAAAATATTGCAAATACCTTGTACGCAGTCGGTTTTGTTACCTTTTTTGTGAATCGGTACAATAGTCGCCAGGTTCCATTCGTCTGGGATCTTTTCTTCCGTCCAAACATCCCATATTAGCTGATACAGTTCTTCCCGAAGTTCCTCACCACCACATTTCAGGAGTTCAGCACTTATTTCATCCGGCCCTGGAGACTTATTGTTTCTTAGGCTGCCTATAACATCCTCCACCTTCTCTTTCTCTGGGGGCGAGGTAAAGTAGTACTGTATAGATTAAAATAAATATCCCTCTCTTTTCGAAATCTGTAGGTGGTTGATTGACAGGGAGTTGCTTTAATGAATAAAGCTCCTTTATATCAGTTGAAATAACTGTAGTTTAATTGTAAGGTGACTATGGTTACAAAAATATATTTCTACTTATAAAATGTCCATTTTATATCAAATGAGTGCCTTCAATTGTGTCATTTCTCCTATTTCCAGTAACAGACTCGGGACCTACTTACCATACCTCTTCTGTAACCCTTTACAGGCTCCTTATAATATTCATGGAATATTAGTAGTACCACACATAAAAATATATACCTACATTGTGTCTTCCTGCATCACTGCTTAGCTTAAATGCGGCCTAAAATGCCACAAATGTTTTCCGAGTATGGTTTATTGTACGATGGATCCAAACACGCCCTAATTGGATTCCTTATCGATCCAATCTCGAGATTCCAAATCAATTCCTTCTGCATTATACACGAAGCGTGCCTTAAGCTTTCGGCTTTGTATAGACGCCTCGCTCTTGCCTTTGACAGGAATGGGCCTAATTAAGCAAACAGGTAAGGGCTCGCCGAGGACGGATTTGCATAAGAGGAGAATGGCAAATGGGAGGAGGCTTTTTGTTATGTTAATGCTCTCGCTTGCAGATAGATAGCGCCGCTCCCATCCTGTTCTATGCATTGTCGCCAATGTGGTTGGAGGGCTATCTACTATCAGGTATTTAATGTGTCGTGTATTCTATCAGCCTGCTTCATTCTTGTTTGTATTGATCTACAGTGCGTTTCATCCTCATTCCTGGCCTTCTATTGACATTTGCTGCAGTCCATGTCCTTTTTCAAAATTGATTTAACAATACTTCTGTGTCGATAACTGTAGTATATTACTTTATTAACAGAATAGTTAACAGCCAAAAATAATGTGGTATCTTTAAATATTCATGTTATTAATTATCACCCGTGTGTCATCTTCAACTTCAGTTTAATATTATCATAAATATTTTATTTGTATTTATCTACTAGTTTTTTTTGTGATCCACAAAAACCAACAAAGGATCACGCAGATTCCATGTTTTTACTCTCTCATTCTCTGCTTTATTCCAATTATCCTTGTTTCTCTCTTCTTCTCTCCTCTATCCCTCATGCCCAAGCCTCGTTCTCTCCTACCCAAGAGCCCTGACGTTTCTTAGTAAACAAATAATAACGCCTTATTTGCTTGTGTTATGCTATATTTTCTTTTTAATCTTAAGTCTATTTCTGATCCTCCAGTATGTTTCATCCTACTTCCATCACATCTGTAGACACTTGTTGCAGTACTATAGACCCGTTACTTTCTTAAATAATTTGGTATTCTAAAATAATTAAATTATTAACTATCAGTCATGTGATTCGTATGTTTCCAACTTAACTTCACTTTTAAATTATTTTAAAATTTTATTTTATTTGAATTAATTTTATGTTCTATTCATTTTTATTTTCTAGACCGGGGTAGATCAGTGTGCAGCATGTCCCGTGTTCTAATTTGGCTGTGACAGACTAATTATTTAATCATAATTTATTTTATTTTTTATTAGTTGTTATAATTTTAAATATTTTTATTTTGAAGAAAAAGATTTGCCCCGGCCGGGATTCGAACCCGGATCGTCTGTCTCTCCGTGACAGCACTCTACCAATTGAGCTAACAGTCGCCTTCCAGTCGGGACAAATCTGTTCTCTTATCTGATCACATGTCCCCATGTTCTCCCAATTTTTGTGTACACGAGATCGAATGTTCTTTGAAAGTTACTTTTAATTTTAGGAATTTTTTGGATTACGTCATATCACTATTTATAATTTTTTGTTAATTGTTTTAATTTTTAAATATTTTTATTTTGAAGGGAAAAGATTTGCCCCGGCCGATACAACGGGATTGATCCCGGCTGGGACAAATCACGTTGTCCCAGAAACAGTAGTCTCTACCATGTACTGAACTCAAGATCCTTCATTCGTTCATATGAGTGAGTCACGATATAAGTGTTTGGTGTGCTCATCATCGACTTGCTCTCAAACCTATTGAAACAAACAATCCATTTGTATTTCTAAAAACAGCCGATATTATAGTTAAACGAATTCAAAGGTTGATTACAAATTATAATTGGAAAATATAATTTGGGAATACTGAAAACGAAGAAGAGATTTTATTTTATTCGAGGAGAGTAGTCTCTAAGGTAACTGGGACTTTTCCGATTTACAATAAGGAAGCTAGTCTTTGAAGCTGTATCGTAATGCTTGGGCCCTTTTCTTCTTCCCTTCACTTTCTTGTTACTTTTTGTTGCTGGCCGAAGTAAGTCGCTCTTTCTTTTTATAAAGAAGAAAAGTATCTTTGTCTTTCTTCATCTCAAGAAATCTCTCCGATGTAATGGGTTGTTTGTAGTATATCTCGGATCTGTATACTAAAAGGTAAGCTTTTTTTCGTTGTACTGGCACATTTATGTTTTCGCCCCGAAAAACATTGAGAAAAAATATACTTATACATTTCATTGCATATGTATAATATTGCTTTGATTCACAGTATAACAAATTATTCACAATTAGCTATTATAGCTGCATTTTTGTTTTTTAATTTTTTTGACTTTCCTGTGATTATCTCTTGAACGGATAAAAAGATGTATTTACTTTCTTTTTATTTTATAGGCTTTAGACCTGTTGTGTAAGTGTCTAAAAACAGTGTCTAAAAACTTTTGTCGTAAAACAACTTACACCATAAAGTGTAGCCCCAAATAGTTCAAAAAGTATGAATGACTCTCGTATAACGTCTATTGCTAATAGCCTATTGATGATACGTGTAATAAAATAAAATTTAAAATAATGAGCAGAAAAAATATTGTAATTTACAATAATTCGAAAAGGATACAATTTTCGCTCATTATACATTTAAGGTTAAGGATAAGAATATATCTACAATGCTGATTTGAAAGACAATTGAATTAATATAGATTTTTTACAGGTAATTTTTTGTTTGTTTCATCCTATACATTATTTGCCACATTTTGAAGCATTGTAGAAAAATCTTCAATGCGACAGAACTGAACTCGTTTTCAACGAGGCGGATCCTGTAAATGCCATCAGGAAGCACCTGGCACACAACGCAGATGCAGTGAAACACAGGTACAGCCTGAACATTGCCTACTGCCCTTTGACTTAGCATCAAACATATTCCTACGCCGCCTTATGGATCAAGCAGCTTGTTATCTCGACCTAGGTTTAATCGGTAGCCTCTCGTAACCATTTGGCATCATCTGTAGAATACCTCAGCAGACTGTGCTGGGACCTTTACTGTTCGCCGTTTTTACTATGCCAATGGTTTCTGTAGAGAATCTAGTAGCAACAGTATCAGTCCATCCTAACGATTTCGACATCGGTTTCAGGCTATTAAACGGAATGGCATTAATGTCAACCCGATCAGGAGTGCATTCGTACAATCGTTTCAGCATGCGAAGAAGTAATTGCCTTTAGACAAAAATTAATGTAAAACTTCTACCTAGGCTTCAAACTAGAGATGCACATCATCTTCTTCACTAACTTAAGGGAGAGAGGCAGTCACATACGCTATACAATAATCACTTCGTAGATTAGCGTAGATCTTATTAATACTGAATCTGCAGGTTTACAAAGTCATAATCCGATCGATGATCCCCGCATACAATTATCTATGAATGAGATAAATACATATACTTACATATTTCATACAAGTACCTACCTATTACAATTACGTCAGTGCATATTCCTGTAAGTATATACTCACTATGTATTTATTTTGTAAAATATAATAAATAAAAGAAGAACGGACAACAAAAATAAATGTTTTATTGAAATTGTTTATTAATACCAATTACTGCCTATTTAAGAAATGACTTGTAGAGTAGTGATTAGCTTAACAAGCGCCCAAGACCGCGTCATCGCAGACTTGCAGGTGTCCTTGGGACTTTTTAAAGTGAGTAAAAATCCTTGGTTATTCCGTCTTTCGGAGGGGACATAAAATGGTACTTGTTGAAGATCCCTAAACTAATTATACATAGGTATGCGAACTTTAGAACTCCCACTGTAGCATCATCCGATTAGCCATTGTAGCATTAAGGGACGTAGATCGAAACTAACTGTTTTTTATAAAAAATTAGTCATAGTGAATATTATAATTTTCCCATGTCTTAATCACAAAAGTTAAGGAGGTAAACGCAAACACAGTTTACAAAAAAGACTTTCAACTGCTTGATAATAAATTTGAAGTAAAACATGAAGAAATTCTGAATTTTTCTTTACTCTGATTTTTCTTTTTAAAGTACTATGAGAAATTAACTGCTAATTTACAACATCAGGTGCTAAAAATTAATTTTTTTTTTGTTAACGAGAAGTTGATGACCGCTCAGGTAACGACGCTGTGCGCTAGTTAAGGGCAGTAAACTCTTTCGAAAGCAATAGCCCGGAAAATAAAAAATTGAGCTGACTCTGGCTAGGCAATTTGGATGTTCCTTTGATCTATAATTTCCTGAGCGAGAACAATGAAAGACCCTTTTCCACAGAGCAATGATGGGATAGAGCCACCCCCAGCAACACGCCCTCTTCTTACGTGATACAGTTATTATAGTCCGTGACGCCGAGGCGTCCAATACTCAGGCCTTAAATGGCGGTTGATGCAAGGCCTTGTGTTAAGTTTTATAATAAAAAATAAATAGTAAATGTTAAAATGGATTGAGGTAGGCGTTACGGCAGGGCCATATCTCTTAAGATCTACCAATATTCTTTCTTTTTATTCAACTATTAGTTGCTATATTTTTAACATATTTCTGTTCTGTAATTAAATCTCCAGTTTTTTATAAAGAGTTTGATATTTATAAAGTCATTATTCATAATATTGCATTTCAATTGTAACTAATCACACTTAAAAAGTGCTAATTTATGGTTTATTTTTCCCCCAACATGTTATTTATTATTTTCTTGTTGGCGTATCGTCGATGAAATACGAAGTTTAAAAGTAAAAAAAAATACTTTTCAGGAGAGCGAAAAAATTGTTTCTAAGTCCATTCAAAATCAGTGTTAATCGTTAAATGTATCTTACCTATGTCATTACACGTTATTTTTTGCAAAGATGTGTTTATATGAACTTTAGTAAAAATATATTTAAATTGGTCAGAAAAAAGGATTCATTAGTTTTATTATCTATAGTTCATGATTATTTTTCTACAATATACAAAGCAAATTATTGAGCATACCTCGTTGGTTTTATAAAAAAAACAGAAAACACTCGAGCATGACGTACTTCATTCTATACTTTGCCAGGCAAGGAATTTAAGCCTTAAGGGTTATCAAAAGCGGATAACTCCAAATTTTCGAAAATTGGCTTCTTCACATTTTTCATTAGTTTAGTCAAACAATTAAGTCTAGTGCGGGTTTTTTCCCCCAATACTCCTAATTACATATTCAATTTAATATGCTACGGTACACTACTCAACATATCGTCCCATCGCAAAGTATCGAATGTGAAAAAAACACAGTTTTCGTTTTCGACTTTAGGATTGATAATTGATATAATCATATAGGCGCACCTTTCAGTCACAAAAACAATGTAAAACGAATGTCATTGGTTTGACTATAGGCACTCATTTTTATTGAACCTTGAAACTACTTTCTTTTAATTCTCCTCAAAAGTACCGATTTTCACATTCGATAATTAGAAATGGCAGGGACGATATCATTAAATTTTAGTTATACAAAATAACAATTCAGTAAACTCGCATCATAGTCAATTACGAATATTTTGTCAAAAATAGAGAAATACTACTATATATAACTTTACAGTTCTAAAATCGAGTATTCAAACTAGAAAAAATGCTATAGAGCATCAATTTCTGCGCCCATCGAGTGCAAGACTGTTGAAATTAGGCCAAGGATGTCCCTCGAAAGTGGCTTCCGATCTCCAATTATTGGTTAAATGGTTTATTTGCCCGGGACAGGTATTATTTGAATTGCAAAAAAAAAAAATAAGTAAAGTTAATTTTCGGGTGTGATGAATGGGTTGTTCCTCTCGTTAAAATCCGTTTTATTTAATGTTCACGTGCACTTTTGGCTATTGTCAATTTTATATAGCGTTGAATTTCGTTTTGTTTAATTTATTTGCAATAGTTTTGAGATATGGAGCCGCAAAACCTCCACAATCACTTTTATATCAAATGGGTTCATATTATTCATATTTAAAGCACACCAAAAGTACAGGGGCTCAAAATGATTTTTTAAATAGAAGCAAAATTCGATGCATTTCTTTATTTCTTATTGGAGTACTCATTTTTTTCATCTTTTTTTTTTTACAAATATTCGTGTTAGACCGTCATTTTAAACTTATTTTTCACTTATCACTTAATCAAAGCATATATATATATATTTTTTTTTGTCGCTTCTGTTGAGTTACAACAAGTTCAACGGTTTATTAGTTTCATTTTCAATTTTTTTCAAAAATACAAGTTATCGTGAGATTGGGAAAGAAAATGTAATTAAGGATAATGAATAGATTTCGATAATCATTTTATCAAGAACATCAACTATTATTTCGAAGTATAGATGATATGTGTTTGTTGGAATGTCCATTTATTGATGAAATTATTACCAAAGTATACCAATTTCCCATAATTACATTTTCTTTTGCATACCAAAGCTCATGAAAACTTATATTTTTGGAAAAAAGGGAAATGAAAAAAAAGTAAGAACTTGTGTTTCAACTCTAAGCGATAACGGAATATTTTTCGATGTAATTCATCGATTAGGAGTTTTACGTGTAAATTCAAAAATATTCCTAATGTTCATAATTTTTTTAACCGCTAATAAAATTTATCATTTTTCAGGTTTCCTAATTCAATTGCCAACCTCATACTATTTATTTTATCAATACTATGAGGATTGAAAAAAATCCTATTGAAGCTTTTTTCAAATAATGACTATTTTTTCTTGGTGTCTCGGTCTACCTGGCGAGTGGGTGTTCTGTTGTAATGGCTTAATAAGAAACGTCTTCTTAGGTAACTGAAGATTACGTCCAATTTTCTCTTTGGGGTAATTATTGAGGAATGTACGTACTGTTTTGGCAGAGACTTTCTATGTAAAGTTTGTATTAGCAAGAGACGTGATGTAAAGAATAATATATTTAAATTTATTACATAAAACCAATAGGGAATTCAGATCGGCGATGATACAATTTTTCGTTAAATTACTGAGAAAAAAAACAACACATTTTTACCAGCAATCTTTTCTTCGAAACTGCGGAAAACTTTCGAAATGAAATGAAAAATTGTTTCACAAGTTTAACTTGAGTTGATAGATGGGCGCATCACCTCAGACCACCTGAAGACCTTAGTCCGTTGGCATAATAAAATAAATTCGATTATTTTCTGTTATCTTTGAATGTACCCCCTGACTTATTCAATCCATTATTAGAATTATCCAGTCAATAATTTTCCACTCAAATTAGAATGCATTAAGGTTTTGCAGATAAAATATTCATCAAACGTTTAGGAGTTTGATAAATAGTATAAATATATAAGAAAGGCATATTGCTTCAGTAAATTAAATTGATGGGCGAGAACAGAACTATATTTGTAGATGATGAGAGAAGGATGCAGATGCAGTAAGCGTTGGAGTGGTCCCTGATCAGAATGCACTCAATGGGATCTCTCTAAGGCTAATTTACATTATCGATGCTGGACATCACGTCTCAGGCTAATTCCGACCAATGCAACACATCTCCGTCACAACAGTCCATTCCTCAATAATTACCATGTGGCAATGGTAGGGAAGAAGAGGAGAAAGGAGAACGACTCCTCGGATAATATTCGGTTAACCGAAGTGACGTTTCTCATTAAGCCATCTCACCTGGTTACCGCTCACCAATCAGAGACGTGGAATCGGATACTTAAATCTGAACTAAACTACCGTGTTCCTCTCAATGAACTAGTCTCTTCGCGGTATTAACACCTCGAAATCGTAAATTGCCGACGGCTCGTAGCTACTAAAGATTGATGGGCAATTTCTGCCTCATTTGCTAGTTATGCTGATGGGCCTCTGATGACAGCTATCGGTGTTTGAGGAATAATTATCGCATAATTTGAGCCATTTTACAGTAGCCGCAGCCATGAATTAAAAAAAAACTTGAAGTGGCAATTCACCATGATTTTCATTCAACGTTATTTTAATTAGCAAGTTTGATTGGCACTTCTGTAGCTAAGTGTGAGAATTTCTCCGTTGCTGAGCATTTGAATTTTTCCTCATTCGTTATTGCTTCGTTATCATACACTAGTTCCGAAATATGGTCAAAATGGGGCTAATGACACGAATATCTAATTAAGAAACGGAAATATCCTGATTTAATATGCTTTGAAAGCCCTATTTTTAGTCTAATAAGAAAGGAAATCTCAACATTAACCATTCCTTATCGTAATAATAATTTTTTAAAATAAGCAATTGTACCTTCATCTTACTTCCCCACAAGTATCAATTGAGCGATTGCCACATATACCAGATCTTAATGTATTGTTACGGGCGTACAAAGGAAGGCGGAAGCGGGGGATTAGCGGCTTAACTCCGTCAGCGGGAGACGTTTAAATAGGATTAGGTCTGTTCTAGATCGTCTTCTTTTGTAAGAAAAGGATTAAGAAGATTCCGGAATTGCCTGGCCCTTTCGTGTTCTGGAATGTTCGGTCTTGCCTCTTTAAATACTTCCCTCAACTCGAGGCAGTCAGTCTTAGCCTGCGAGTAGACCAGTGAAGATCTGTGATAAGTGTAGTAAGTGAGTGTCAGTGTTGAACCGGCCCGTGTAATAAGTGTATCAGTGAACTGTGACAGTCTCGCGAGTGTAATAAACTGTTTCTGTTTGTTACTGTGTGTCAGTTTGTGATACTTGAAGAATCTTACGGTCGGTGGACTAGTGAACTGTAAGTGTTAACTGTTAGTTATAAATTTTAGTGTAATTTTATAATATTCATAGAAACTATTGTAACCAGTTAGGCTATCTAGAATTAGTAACATCTTATATTATTGTAATAATTAAATAGGAGTTAGGCCTAGATTATAATATTTAGAATATTGTCATTATAAATTTATATTAGTTTAATAATTTAATTGTTAATAGTTTAATTGTATCTTTTTAATCACTTTTGTGTAATAAATATTAGTATCTTTAATTAAGGAATTGTTTAATTCATTTTAATACCCAGTAGCCCGTAACAAATTGGTGTCAGGTGTGGGGTAATTGTGTAATTGCTATTATTTTGCATTTGGTCTTGTATTTTGTAATTATTGGGCTACTGTATGAAGAATGGCTTCTAAAAATGTTAAATTAATTGATTTAAAAGTTGCGGATTTGAAACGTGAGTTGGAGGAGCGTGATCTGGATTCATCCGGAACTAAAAGTGTGTTGCAACAGCGCTTGCGTCAATTTTTTGTAGATTTAGGGGAAAATCCAGATGATGTTCTGTTTGAAATTGATTTAAGCAAGTTGTCTGCAACTTTTAAAAATGAATTAGGTACTGTTAAAAATGAGCTAAGCAATGTAGAAAATAAGCTAGGTAATGTACAGAATGAATTAGGTTCTGTAAAAAGTGATTTATTGGATACATTAGAGTTTAAGTTAGGCACATTAGAGGCTAAGTTAATGGAAAATGTAGATAATAAGTTAGCCGATGTTAATGATAAGGTAGCTAATGTAGAATCTAGGTTAGGAGAAAAATTGAGAACCATCGATAACGAACTTAGGCTAAGAGTAGAAGCTCTCGAGGGACGTAAGAGCAACCCACCGACGAACGACACCGACCGTTCCTCCGACGGCAGTCTTCATAGCAACATTACGCCCGCCAATGCTGGGACGCCACCTACTCACAACACCATTCCAGTGTTCGACGGAAAGACGCCGTGGGAGGACTACACGACTCTCTTCGAGACTGCGGCTTCAATCCACGGGTGGTCAAAAGAGACCCAAGCTTCAGCTTTGTGCCTGGCCTTGCGTGGAGACGCCTTGGGAGTACTGCAGGGGATGCCACTGTCAGAGCGGCCTAACTACAGGGAGCTGATTAGAAGACTTGAGATCCGTTTCGGCCACCGACACATGGACCAGCTTTATCGCTCGCAGCTGAGAAGCAGGATCCAGAAGACCAACGAAACGCTACAGGAATTTGAAGCAGACATTGCACGGCTGGTGAGGAATGCTTACCCATCGGTCACCGATGATGTCTACGAGAGCCTGGCGGTCGACAAATTCCTGGATGGACTTCGAGACCCCGAGACGCAACAAGCAGTGAAGCTCGCCCGGCCAAAGACTTTGGGAGACGCATTATCTCAGGCCATGGAGTTCGAGGCTGTCAGACAGTCAGTTCGGGGCCAAGCACGAGTTCGAGCAGCAGAAGCGGAGCCTTATTTGGTCCCTAGCGTAGAGGACATCGTGACAAAAGTTTTGGAGGCTCTCAGGACTCGTAAGAAGGAGATACGCTGTTGGAGCTGCGGCCAACTTGGACACCCTAGAAGCAAGTGTCCATCCAAGAAGCAAGAAAAGCCACAGGAACGAAGTAGGGTTAATGGGGAGGAACAACTATCAGCCCGCTACGTCAGAGTCCCGAGGAAGACCAGTAGAGTTGCGTCTTTAGGGAGCAGAATGAACAGCTTCTACGTTGATGGGAAGGTGAACGGGCAGCTGCGAAGTCTGCTACTGGATACCGGCGCAACCAAGACAATCTTGAGCTCAAAGACAGTTCCTGCTGAGAAGATGTTGCCAACGATTTGGACATTACGGACTGCCACAGGAGAACCAGCCAAGGTCTACGGGGAGACAGTTGCCTACTTCATCATCGGGGGTCAACATCTGAAGCACCGCGCTCTCGTGGCAGATATTGATGAAGATGTCATATTGGGCACGGACTTGATGATCACATGCGGGATCAAGCTGGATGTGGCAAGAGGCGTGATGACGCTGGGAGACGAAGAAGTCATCCTCCGGCAGGGAAAAGATATCTACGCACGAGTACGCTTACTGGAAGACACCACTTTACCTGCACGGAGCCAAATCATAACGCATGGGACGATTGAAGGGCCTCTACCTGAGGGTCAATGTGTGCTACTTGAACTGGGAATACGGAAGACCAGGACGACACCTCTTCACCCTCAATCCGATGGCATGGTGGAGCGCATGAACAGGACTATGGGTCGATATTTGCCCAAAGTGGTCTCCGACCATCAGCGAGACTGGGACCAGTATCTTCACCTGTTCCTGCTGGCCTACCGCAGTTCAGTCAGTGAGGCAACGGGGCAGACTCCCGCAAATGTGATATTCGGCAGAGAACTTCGGTTGCCTTGTGATCTGAAATTCGGTTTCAAGCCTGATGAGGAAATTGCCGGAGAGGAATACGTCTCGGATCTACGGAAGCGACTGGATAATATCCACGAGAAGGTTCGCACAAACATCCAGGGAGCCAGTGACAGAATGAAGGAGCGCTACGACATCAGGGCTGAGAAAGGTGGCTACCAACCTGGAGACTTGGTCTGGCTACATGATTCTCGAAGAAGGCGAGGCTACTCACCTAAACTTCAGAACTCCTGGGACGGCCCGTTTGAGATCGTCAAGAGGATCAATGACGTCATATATAGGATCAGGAAGCAGCCTAAAGGAAAACCCAAGGTAGTCCATTTCAATAGACTGGCCCCGTACAAAGGATACCATGGTCCGGCAGAAGACCAGCAGGTTAGGTACCTAAACAATGTGGAGACAAATAATGACCCAGTTGCAAATACTAAGGTACCAGGGTTTCGTGGAGTAACTCAGGTAATCTACAGGGATATCTTCTCGTTACCAGTGGAGTATTCTCTGGCCCATTGCGTTGCCGAAGATCTGAGGACTTCTCGAGGGATTGCAACGGTCTTCAGGAAGAAGTTCGGCGGAACTGAGGAGCTGGAACGCCAAGAACCAAGTGTCGGGAAGGCACTTCACCTGCCGCACGAGGGACGACACCTGTTTTACTTGGTTACCAAGCGGGCCACTGATCAGAAGCCAACATATGACGCACTGCGGCGAAGCCTCGACGTCCTTCGGAATAAGCTTCTGAGACTGCGTGTCACTAAGCTCGCTATTCCAAAGTTGGGCTGTGGATACGACGGCTTGGATTGGAAGATTGTCAGGGACATGATCGAACAGACATTCGCCAACTCTGGAATTGCCATATTGGTGTGCACGTTCAACCCCTGGAAAGAAAGTGCGTCTCCATCAGCAGAAGCTCATAACTGCCCGATTTCTCCGGACTATGCTCTGGGGCAGAGCACTTTTAAGGGGGGGGGGGCAGTGTTACGGGCGTACAAAGGAAGGCGGAAGCGGGGGATTAGCGGCTTAACTCCGTCAGCGGGAGACGTTTAAATAGGATTAGGTCTGTTCTAGATCGTCTTCTTTTGTAAGAAAAGGATTAAGAAGATTCCGGAATTGCCTGGCCCTTTCGTGTTCTGGAATGTTCGGTCTTGCCTCTTTAAATACTTCCCTCAACTCGAGGCAGTCAGTCTTAGCCTGCGAGTAGACCAGTGAAGATCTGTGATAAGTGTAGTAAGTGAGTGTCAGTGTTGAACCGGCCCGTGTAATAAGTGTATCAGTGAACTGTGACAGTCTCGCGAGTGTAATAAACTGTTTCTGTTTGTTACTGTGTGTCAGTTTGTGATACTTGAAGAATCTTACGGTCGGTGGACTAGTGAACTGTAAGTGTTAACTGTTAGTTATAAATTTTAGTGTAATTTTATAATATTCATAGAAACTATTGTAACCAGTTAGGCTATCTAGAATTAGTAACATCTTATATTATTGTAATAATTAAATAGGAGTTAGGCCTAGATTATAATATTTAGAATATTGTCATTATGAATTTATATTAGTTTAATAATTTAATTGTTAATAGTTTAATTGTATCTTTTTAATCACTTTTGTTAATAAATATTAGTATCTTTAATTAAGGAATTGTTTAATTCATTTTAATACCCAGTAGCCCGTAACAGTATCTAATGAAAAAGTTACGCGTTCGCCTTACATCGCGGTTGTGAGCTAAACCTAACTATTTCTCTCATGGTAAAAATCATATAAATAAATATATATTTATATTTGCATGATCGGAGCTATAACGTTCCTGCCAAAAATACAACTAAAATTCGCCTCGAAAAATTTTGAAAGTAAATCACTTTTCATCCTTTTCCGATCACATCCCAAAAAAATATCCTGACTGTTCTTTGCACTATAACAGAACTCCATCCCGATATGTTGAACGATCGGGTTAACTTCATCATTTAAAAATTTACCTTTTCACATTTTTCTCTAGTTTAGTCAGGCAACTTTGTCTAAAACGACATTTGTCCACGTTATTTTTCATGTTTCTATTCCGGCTCTGATCCTGAAGGTTGCGGAGAATAAATTATTGCTTGACTTAGCTAGTGAGGAAATGAATAATTTAAATTCGGAGTTATCCGCTTTTGAACGCTTCAAATAACATTATCCCTTATCAATACGTGACAATCTGTAATAATAAAAAGATCAGTTGTAATTTTTGTTAAATAATGTAATTTTTTTTTGTAATCATAAGAATACACAAAATAAGTATTGCAGTTGTTAAAAACTGGAAATCAGAGGTAATAAGAACGCTTCTGATTGACATTTTTCATTTCAGGAGCAAATTAATCCATAACGTCAAGAAAAAATATTCTGTAAAAAGTTATAAATTAATGCCTGTTGTTTACTTCAGGGCTATGTTATGCGTTTTTATATAATAATTCTATATTGTAAAATGATGATACTTTGTTATAAAACGTTGAAGTTACCAAACAAATATGCAGAATGATACCTTCATGATGGATATCCCAATTTTCCATCCTAATGTATAATCTTTTCCATTAATTTTCCATCCTAAAGTATAATCTTAAGCAGTTACGGGCAGGAAATTCAAAAATACAAAAAAAATAAACGGTCTTCTACGAGGTTACCCCACTATAAAAAAATGATCTTTCCTGATGATTACAGAAATATCGTACAAATCTAAAAAATCCCTGATTAATTAAAAAATAATTTATTTTTATTTTTATAATATATATATATTTTTGTATTATGTAAATGTTGAACATGTGATGTTCTCTTCCTCGAGTCGGAGAAAGAAAGGAGTCTATCTGATCGAAACTTATTCACAAAAATCTGAATCTCTCTGTTTCAATATTTGCTCGTATGGTATCTGACAGTATGGTAGGGACAAACGGGAAGGCTTCAGAATAAATCCTCAATAACAAAACCACCCTTTGAACACTGAAACAATGTAATAAATATAAAATATTTATAAAAATAGATAAAGGAGCAAGTTGGAATATATACCTCCTAAAAAATATTTTTAAAATATCTTTATTACTAAAACCACTATCTTGGGTTCAGTACATACTAGAGACTATAGTTTCTAGAGCAAAGGTTTTGCAGGAGGTTAATTTGGGCGAGATCATGCTCAACCGCCAGGTTTTCCCTTAATCGAGGGTCCTCAGTTTATAGAGGCTGGTTGAACTGCAGGAGAATCTGTAGATCCCAAAGGATCTAGCCGCGGCTTATTTTTTTTGTTTTAAATTCCACAATTTTTGACAAATAATTTTAGTGTTCAAAAAAAGTTCATTTCAACCCTTTTTGTAAACCTCCGTTATTCAATTCATTAGTAATTAATGATTCTGTTTACTTTATACATGATATAATTCATTTTAATATTTTTAAGTAGTCTGTACTGTCACCAGCAAGTTATCAGAGGTAATACCAAGTATTTTATTTCGCCTGGATTAATGCAATTTGTAATACCAATAATTACATCCACATTTTTAATGCTCGCGATAACTTTTATTACAGTTCGTAACATTTAAAACTTGATTTCTCATCTCAAAACTCAAACTCATCTCGAAGCCACAACCTGCTGAACAGATACCAAATAGTCATAGAAATGATTATACAGGTTTTTCTGACGAGTAAAATGCCTTTTTATTTTTATGTTAAAGGGTTTATATGATGTGTTGTGACAGGCATAATGATGCTTAGATAATACATTAAGTATTGATTTGTACAAATTGTAATATTTATATTGAATCGACAAATTTAGTCTTTATCATAACACAAACCAAGAATGTTTCATTGCTGATGGGGATCCGAAAAACTGCCCTGATGGGTTGGAAAGGGACCACCAGGCAAGAGATTTCTCGCCGGTGGAAGGTACCAATCAAATAGCGATGTATCATTTTCCTTTCCTAATGAAGGCAGCTCAAGGAATTTTTAGCTCATTTGATCTCCACCAATCTTCATCTGTATTATCTCGCTTAGTTCAAACAACGGTTTTGTAAAATTGACTGGCCTCATCAAGTCCATTCCTAAGCTTGCTGTGCTTGGAAACGATCTTGTTACTAATTATTAAAATGATCGCTTATTCTTAACAGATAAGTAATTAAAGATGATAGTTTGTTATATATTACATGTCAAATTAAATTATTTTTATATTATAATTTTGGACAGCTCGTATGAAATGAAACAATATTTATATAAATCATTCAGTTTTTCAATACAAGTTTTATTTAAAATTATATGCCTGTTGTATAATTATTGCTTCACTGGAGAATTTAGGAGATTACTCAACGCTATATAAAAGTTGTTTTTGTTTCAAATCACCATTTATTCATATTAAAATTTTTGTTTACATTATATATATATATATATGTATTATTATTATATATATACAGAAATAATTATAATACTTACTGAATAAAAGAGCTTATACAACGTTCAATATAACTGAAACGATAGCATATCATCGCGAAGGTAGAGGAGGTTGGCTTTTATGCTGCTTGGCCTTTGTGATGAATGAATCGCTAAAAAAGTTTACCATTGAGCTGTAAACGTCCTAAGGGTAGACCAAAGCGTAGGAGGGAAGATTTAAGGGTGATGAGTTGGTGTGATAATCCTTGGTCAAAAGTTTATAAAATGTAATTGGTAGTATCGCCATCGAACTTTAGCGTTTGTTAAGCGTTTTATTATTTATATTTACTAATTAACTATCGTAAATATAATTTGATGTGGCTGTTTTTATTTTTTTGAATGAAAGAATATTATGATTTATTACTTTTTATGTTAAATATTAAAGTTTTCATTGTATCAATATTTCACTCGTGTGTTTTTCCTGTTAGTTATTGATAGAAGAATTAGTGGACTTAATAATTGAACAATTTCTTTGTTATTATTGAGATAGAGCATATTATCCTGTACAGGTAGAAAAGCTCCTAAACATTGTCAATGATTGTATTGCATTAGATTAGAATTGATTTTTATTTGATAACTATTATTGATTAAAAATATTTAGGTAGTTATTATTTATCATAATTAACTAAAATAAAAGTAAATTCATTTTAATAAGTAAAGCATTCTAGATCAACCGCCGTTAAATATTTTCGATGTTCGATGAATAATTTAAATATAATTATTACCTGTAATTATTAAACGAGTTTTATTATAGGGAATACAATTTATTTGGGAGTGTACTTAGATGCAAGGGAACACTCGAGACTGATGTAAAGGAAAAGATCAACAAAGGAAAGAAGGTCATCGGCATGGTAAAATTTGTACTGTGGAGCTCAAGTGTTTCGATTGAAACCAAAAAGAGGATTTTTCATTCCTTTTTTTACGGTGTAACTCTTTATGGTTCGGAAATTTGGGTAGTTGGACCAAGAGATGCACAAAGTCTGACAGCTGCAGAAATGTATTTTTGGAGAAGAAGTTGTCGTATTTTATATATATTTGAATTGTGAGAGTGAAAAACTCTGTCATAGGAGATATCATTAAAGCGGAAATGATAATGCACAAAATTGGGACCAAGCAGCTGCAGTGGTCATCTGAGAAGAATGGGCCCCGACAGATGGCCAAAAATGATATTGGACTATATCCCAGAGGAGAGACGAAAAAGAGGCCACCCAAGGAAAATTTGACTGCAAGATGAAGAGGCGATGGCAGTAAGAGGCTTGGCGGAAGAGATTGGGAAGACCGAGAGTATTGGCGACACAATGTAGTATGGTTTCGGTATATGATCAAAGTTTGTAAAAGCCCGGAAAAAAAAATAGTCCTGGTGGCAGTCATAGAATTAATTCCTTAAATAGTGACAAACTTTGTAGTTTGTAAGTATAAATACTTGTATATTTATTAGAAATTGACTCACTTTGCAGGTCTTCTTAAGGGCTGGATAGTCAAGATACAAAAATAGTTGGAATATTGAAAAATATAATAAACAGAAAATAAATATAATAGTGTTTAAAAATGATACAATTAGAATAAATGGGGTTATATAATATTTTAATTATTACATTTTTCTCATATACGATTATCTTTTTTTTAAATATTTCTGTATGTTGTCTACCCAGGCCGGCAGAAGATCTGCAATGTTAGTCGTTTTCTAATAGATAGTTTGTCCCTATTTAAGGAATAAATTTTTTTACATTCACCCGTATCACTTTTATTCACATATATCCTTATATAAGGTCGACTATTATTCAAGATATTTTCTTTTTTTGTTTTTCAATATTTTTCGCGGTACGCCTTGTACAGTATCCAAAGGCCACGAAGAACTCTTCAGACCCAAAAATGACGTATAATTCCAATTACAAAATGTCTGAGATAAGCGGTTAAAGAGACAGTGATTTATAACCATTCAGTGTCACATCCCACTCCCTCTGTGGGAACCTAGGATGCCTGCATTATGGCTTTTTTATTACAACCATCTCTCTTACTATAATCTGCGCCTTTATAATTTATTATGTGTATTTGTTGGTTTGTGATAAATACACAAGTATTAGCAAGCATTCCTATCTGTAAAGAAATAAGGATCATTAGTAAGACAGAAACCGTCGGGCACGGGCACGCTTTGTGGCTTTGAATATAAAAAAAAGAATAAATAATTAACTAGGCTGTTGATACTGTTATTGGGATAGGTTGGCACCCCTGGTTTTGACATGGGTATCCCTCGTGTCTGAATTGGAAGTACGAATATAATCCCTTAATCCACCTTCAAAAAAACTGGCTCTGGATTCCGAAGGTGTGAATCACCTTAGCCACTGAAGAACACCCACTGAGCTGGTATCCTGGTATATCTTTTTGTACGATTTGTTCGCGCTTAGGTCCGTCCATTTAAGCCTTTGAAAGCGAGACTGCTCGACCATTTTATAAAGACATAATTTTTTTACCTTAGATTACTGCTTTAGTTCTGAGTTAAAACTTAGTGATGCTGCTATTTTGTTTATTTTTTATGAATTAGTAACGTTAGTCGATCGTTTATGAAATACGTTTTTCAAAACTTCTGAACTATAGACGGAATCAAGCCTGGAAGGAATACTTCATTTTATTCACCCACGATGATAATTTACAAGATCTAATCAAGGGCGGATTTAGGGGGGCACAGGGGCACGTGCCCCCCAGACGGTTTTTTGTTTGCCCATTACATTACGTACTTATAGGCAAATCACATGATCATTGTCGTTAAAATACATGAATAAAATAACAGAAAGAGCATGAGTGAAACTTTCATTGTTTAGATATTTTAATAAACCTTCGAAAACTTTCTATAAATACTATAAGTTTATTTCTAAGTTATTGTTGATTGTACATTTTTGCCCGTCTGCCCGTTATGCACTCCCCAGAAAAAAATCCTGGATCCGCCCTTGGTTCTAATTAACCAATATTATCCATATTATTAACCAATCCAGGTAGTGGTTGACATTTTCTCCCAAAGGTACATGAACATGTTTTTTATTTTAAATATAGATTTGCTATATTATTTAGTAACCATGTTTAAAAAAATATGAGGTTAAAAAAAATCCATAGTTTGGTGTCTACTGTCTATCGTGTTATTTATTTTTTTCAATATGAGCACATTTAATAAAAAAGAGTATCAAACAATAGTAGTTCTGGTTATTAATAGATTCAGTTTTATCTAAAACTAGATTATCTGCGCCACTGAGTGATGCATTTTTTTTTTATTTCTCTTCTATCTAATATCATTTAAATTGCAATGTGATAAAAATAAATATTATAATCTTATTTACTCTGACTGGGAGATAAATATATATTTAAATAATTTAAATAATACGAAAATAATATTAAATTCAGCCAGCTCTTTTTTTCTGCCACAGTGTTGAGTTTTATTGGGGCAAAATGGAGTTCGCTTTATTGGATTTTTGCCTGAAATTGGCCAGGAGAAGAGAGCATCACAACACCACACTTGCCAGGTGTGTTCTATACTCAAAGGTTTGAACATAATGTATGAAGCACAAAATTGCTCTTGTAATGTGATCATCAAGTATGTAAATAGGAATTCTAATTTCCGACCTAAATTTTTAAAAAGCTTTCTGTTATATAACAGTACGTGACTTGCCCCCAGCGTTGCAATACCAGCAACGGCTAATCTCCATGAGAAAAAAAAAACATATACCATTAGCGGATTGCTGTAAAAGCTCTATCCGAATCTGCCCCAGATTCGGCTCACGTAAAAGATTTTTTTTTTACGTCCAGGGCCATTTTAAAATTCAATGAACATTGGTAAGGTTATAACACATGTAAATTATGGATATATTAGCTCATCACGGATGATGTGGAACGTATGGTAAATCGGTCTTTAGTATATCAATTAATGTCAACCGAAAATTATTTGAATTCGTGTTTAAATACGTGGTTCTTTTTTGCAAGAGCTGCGCCAGTAACTTTTACTGGTTAAAAAGTAACTTATAGTTTTTATAGATCTATAATTATGTCTCAAAATGAATTGCTTGGATCTACATTCCTTAGTTCAAAAAAAGCACCAGCGATTTCTTTTTTTTTAATAAGTAAAATATACCTTTACTTTACTTGCAGAATTTGCAATGAAGTGATTTTTGATGAAATTTTTTAATGTGACATTTAATGAAAGGAATAGGTTAGTGGAGATGTAATTTGAAAAGTAGCAGAAATAAAAGGAAATAGACTTTTTTACCTTCAAAATATATCATTTCGTTCATTTTATAATATATACGTTATAATAGCTTTAATAACATTTTGACCTACTTTAAAATAAAAATATATATTTTGATCTAAAATACGCTATTTAATAAATATAGTAATAATGCCTACATCAGTGAAAATGACATTCATACGGTAACTAAAGAATAGAGAAAATTCATTGGGGCAATAATTATAGTTCGAGGAACATATAATTATAAGACTTTGAAAAATGTTAGTTATGTACAGTTTGATATTTTTGAAAACTGAACTCTAATGTGGTTATAAATACTTATTACTTAATACCATTTAATTGGCCGATTCTTATTTTTGTCCTTCTTTTTTTTTATCATACCATTCATGGCTGCTGTAGGAAGTTAAGCGTCATTGAAACTTTCAGTTGCACCGGAGATGAATTATGTTAGTTGAAATTCTCGCCACAGCGATTCTTCTGCCGCGGTCTGAATGTGAAAGAGGATAGCTCTCGGATGGAGAGCACGGGGAAGTGACGCCGACGTGGGCGTAGATCGGGCATGCTGTACCCGTTACATCCTGGCCACTGACCCGCTCCCTTCAAGATCATGGATCGTCTCTTCAGTTGGGCAGTGACACCATCCAGATTCTGGTAGGTAGGCCATAGGTGAAATAACCTCGACAGAAAGGACGATATCTGCAGTTGAAAACTTAAAGTTGATGGGTGACCGCCTGGGATAAACAAGCGGTAACCATCTGGGAAAAATCGCGTGCTGTTGGCAACTAACTTAACAGTTAAAACAAGTAAATACATAGCTGGCTGTATGGATGGAAATATCCAATGCCATAAAAAAAAAAAAACTTAAAGTGGTGGTTCCTGTGTCATCCTGAGGTTAGTGGGATGCAGAAATTCCGAATCAGCCACCGGAGATATGACATAAAAAATGGCGGCTATTCCGGTCAGTCTGTTTTGACGAAAATTGGTAACATTCCATGCATAGGACTACATCAAATAATCAATGTTATATATCAATTTTAGACGTTGACTGTAAGCGCAGAAAAACGCCCACAAACCATTTTGTGGGAGTGGTTATTTGGCCTCAAACAAATATAAAATAACCGTTGGTGAAGCATTTTGTATTTTGATTGTGAATTACTATGAATAGATTTTTTGGTAATTATTCTGTAGATTGTCGCTCCGAATTGAGTGATACAAGTTCTAACTATTCATTCGTTTCACTGTTAATGTTTTCCAAAAATACAAGTTATCATGAGCTTTATAATGGAAAAGAGAATGTAATTATGGAAAATGTTTATATTTCGGTAATCATTTCATCTTGAAATGAACATTTCAAACAAATATATATTATATATATTAGAGAGGAAAATAGTTGACTGGGTGATACAATGGAGAATGTAGATAGTTGGGGGGTGCAGTAAAAAAAAAAACACCAAATAAGTACAAGACTTATATTTAATGTGTGCCTACGTTTCGACCTACCTTGTAGGCCATCTTCTGGGCAAATAGGAGAGGCGGCTGGGTGGACCGAGTAACAGACCGTTGCACCCAGCCGCCTCTCCCGGTTGCCCTGAAGATGGCCAACAAGGTAGGTCGAAACGTCGGCACACATTAAATATAAGTCTTGTACTTATTTGGTATTGTTTTTTTGACTGCACCCCCCCCCCCAACTATCTCCATTCTCTATTATATTATCTATAATTCGAAATTAAATTAAAACTTTTTTTTCTTGATGAAACGATTACCGAAATCTCGTCATTACTTATAATTACATTCTCTTTTCCATATTAAAGATCATGATAACTTTATGTTTGGAAAATATTAAAACTGAAACGAATAAACAGTTGAAACATGTAACTCAACTCGAAGCGATAAATTGTGGAACAGATATCAATTTTTTTTATATGTATTTATTGAGATTAACTATAAATAATACAAGAGAATGAATGTTACGGAATGTTATATGATAAAAGTAAGTAGAAAAACTACCCACTGGTTGTAATCCAATAACAAATTTGACTTAAAAGATTACGTGGACATCTACTTTTCAGGCGCCTCGGAGGATTATCGGGAATTGAAGAGGCTGCTAAGTTTGGAACTAATGGTGCTGAGTGGGTATAAAACTTGTGAAGAAAGGATTGATATCTAGTTCGGATTAGCAACAAATATGATATTAAGGTCATTATAAATGACATGATTCGTAACCAAGTAAGGAGTATTGAGGATTTTACGAAATACATTTGATTTTAAGGATTAGATACGAGAGGAATTCGATGGCTCAGTGCAGCCCCAAAGCTCTACTCCGTATGTTAAAATAGGTCTAACAATAGTTTTGCCAATAGATACTTTATATAACAACTGTTTCGTTGGTAAATATAACTTTGTGGATTTTATTGATACTTGCATTAATGATATTTAATAAAACAACAACCTATACTTTTTCATGGCCACCTCTTTTGTCATCCGAATTCTCTTAAAATAAAAAAACATATTTACTTTTTTTTCTATTACATCTCATCTACCCAGGAAAGGACTAAGTGATTGCCTTGTACTCATATCATCAGCCTCTTCTCTTATCTCAGTTCTGTTTAAATACCAGAGGATAAAACTGTCCTACATATTCAATTCGCTTCGACGTTTAGAGTAAATAGATGTCTTGTCGGTAAATAAATTAATGAAGAATGCTAAGACCAATACAAAAGTTTCCCCTTGGTGCAATCTAATAGCGGGTTTTGTGAATGATCTGTTCTCCTATTTTGCAGCTATTGCCATTTTACGTTTGTCAATATATCTTATTCCATCAATTCGATCAATTTTACTCTATATCCTTTAATTAATTATTGCACTCATACATTATTTAACTGCTTCATTGGTTATTAATATTAATTTTTTTTTTTAAATCTCTAATTCAAAATGCTTTTGTTACATGATTTAAAATAAATTGCGATTGTAAAACACAACATATAAAATCCAGTACTCGGAAGGCGCACCAGCTTCACTATGCCGCATGACATACTCGTACTATTGGTGACTCATTGCTATGATAAAAACTGTGTAATATACTTACGAGTATAAATATATATATATATATATATATATATATATATATATATATTTAAAGTTGTCCTTTTTATTATTGTTATCATTTATTATATTGTTTTATGGGATTTGCCCTTGAATCTTTATTTTTCGTGTACCTTTTTTTAGATTCATAATACTTTCGTATTGCAGGATTTCTAATAATTCGTTAATCAGCGAAAACATCTATAGATTTCTTTACTTGCGAAAACTTCTATATTTTAACAGCTAATTTTTTTATTGCTGTACATTCTTGACTTACATTTAAACAAATAGATTTATTGACATTATAACCAACGGAAGTACGAGAAAAACGAGGGCGAAAATTGTATATTTTTTTTTTCAATTAAACAGGTCTACAAAAGTTGAAAACAATCTGTGTTATTTTAGTCAACAAATCATTGTTGAAAAGTAGTAGATTAAAGGTGTAAAAAAATCTAACTCAATGGATGGATATGCAATAAAAATCGAATTGAAACTGTAGGCCTTCTAAAAATAGTAGCTGCAGATGCAAAAAGAAGATAAGTATTACTGTTTTGGTCACAATATACCATTCAAATAAAAGGTTTTTCCAATTGGCTAGGGTTTACAAGTTGTCCTTTTTTTTTTTTTTTTTTTTTTTTTTTTTTTTTTTTTTTTTTTTAGTTTTTCATCCAATGTTAACTGTATTTCTCAGAATTTCATAAAATCGAACCTTGTGTTTGAGCCATTTGTAGTGCACGTCTTAAATATTCGTTAACGGTATTGTCTAATTATAACTTATTTAAATAAATTAGGTGAATTTAGTCGTTAATCATGATTTAATTAGTTATGAGTCAAGTAATTTTTTTATATTTTTGTGAGATGTAAGTCGTGATTTTGTTATATAAAGCAAATGGAGACTTTACCAGAGGTGCCTTGCAGTTGTTTTTTTTTTTGGCATATTTTGAATACTCCTTAACCTTATTAGACCATAGTTGGTCAGTGTTTAAATTTGGAGAAATGCATCTCACTTTTCAAAATACCCTCGGGCTCTTTCTGATTACTGTTGCATCTAGTTGCATTTAGAATAATGTGTAGTTCAAGATATAATTGTTTTAGCTAAAGAGATATATACAGTAGGAAAACTATTATACCATCGGTATATCGGAGATAAAATCCACAGGGACCATAATCTTTAATCCGACAGCTAAAATGTTATCAGTTCAAAATACCGACTTGAGAAGAAAACATTATTTTAATATTTGTTCTTTCTCTTTTTATTTTTAAAATGACCCAGTATACCTACTATAAAAGATCGACATTTCTTTTCGATGTTTTACTGATGTATCTAATATACAGATCTGAAAAATATTCAAGATTTACATTATTACCAATAATGTGTCCTGAATATAATAATAGCTCAGTTACAAGATAGCAGATACTTCGCTAGTAGATGTTCTGGCTGCTACCAATAAGCTAACTCCTGTAGTTTAACCAGGCTACCAGGCCAGTACTACTAGACAACCAAACTAGAGGTTCGATCTGATTGTCACTAGTAGTTACGGCTATCAGATCACCTGCGACATGTTAAACATCGAACTTCACATATATTGTATGGGAGTTCAGGATCAAAAGCAGATAACTCTAAATTTCAAAGCCGGACTAAAACTATGATAAATAAGATAGCTACGTTCCGTGCTAGATAAAATTGTTTGACCTAGCGAAAAATGTGAAAAAGCTATTTTTTTAAATTTAGTAGTTATCCGCTTTTGATCCTGAACGCCTCATATGCAACTTTTTGAGGTTTAATTCTTGGATAAGAGTAAGAAATATTTTTTTTTTATGTATATTTTATTTGAAAAGAAAAGACATGGCCAGGACCAGGATTCGAACCCGGGTATTTCACCTCTCCGTGGTTGTTTTTTTTTGTAGTCTTTGTTAAATTCCAAGTTTTTGAAATTAAGTTTCTAGATTTTTATTTTATCTTTTATAAAGTAATAAAATGAACTACACTTTGTCGTGTTTTCGGATCCTAAAATATATTGTATAGAAGTCTCTGTTTAAGATAATAATAATCACACAAGAAATTAAAAGTAGTTATTAGGAGAAATAATTTTCTTCAAAAATACATATGTGTGATTTGTAGGCGTGGATTGCTTTACATTACTTTACAACTGAAATAAATTTTATTTCAGAATACTCAAATTATTTATTATTTGAAATTATTGTTTAAAATGCATCCTGAATCTGAAGTTTTTCCTATTGAATTAAGTTTTTCATTTCATGACACGAAATAATGATACGATCCAAGATAAAATATATGGATTGACTAAATGAGGACTTCAGGATCAAAACGGATAACTCCAAATTTAAAAAATAGTTTTTTCCCCATTCTTAGCTTGTTTAGTCAACCTATGCTTTTTGCTCCTGAAAACTTTCACCCCATATTTTAAATTTTTAGAATAAAATTCAAATTTTTACAAATCAAATCTTTTTTTCATGAAGGGGTTGAACTCACGATATCAGTACATGATATGGAGAATATCATTTATATTTTTCTATTTTAGGACTGATAGAAATTTTTTAAAAAATTGAAAGATGTTGTAATGTACGATTAAAAATTGAATTTCTTAAACGCTATTGTACATATTATATCGTATGTAAGATTCCATTTGATATTTATAAATTTAAAATCATGTATTATGTTTCATATTCTCTTTCGGGTTTCTTAAACGAGCGTTTTTTAAAAATATTTTCTTGAATATAAATAAATCTGTTTATAAAGGGACGACAGCGAACAATTACAAGTCAAGAATCAATTTACTTAAATAACAATTTCTAATAATGAGTAAGATGCTCTACATCCGCTATTTATACGAATTACAACTATATCGAAGTTTACTTTCACATTGTAAACTTATGATTTTCGCGAAAATAAAACCATCACCGAAAGTACGTAATTATAATGGCATTATACTAAGGCACGGCATTGGTAGCAGACAAAAGCAGATTTGCAGGAGCCTCTAGAGAGAAGAATGGTCCCAGCTCCTCGACAGGTGTGTTTTGCACCTGGCCTCGGGTCAGGAGGTATCTTCAGCAGGCCCATTTTCTTTGTTGGAAGAAAAACACCGGGTGTTTCATATGTCTTCTTTAGAATAGAGTTGACTCAGTAAAAATATAACAATCCTGGTGACAAAAAAAGGCACCATCCGTAAATAAGAAGACAAATAATACACTATGAAAAGTTGTATTTCAAATTTTAACTATTTGGGTGTTGTGGAAGATATTTAGTTATCAAAACGTAGTTCTTAAAGTAGAAAAATTAAATATATGAAAATTCAAATTAAGGATAATAATAATTAGACGTATATTTTTTATAGAAATATGTATAAGTATTTAACTAATTAATAGAAGTACGAAATGTGAATTTAAAATAACATAAAAAATAATAATATGTCTTCCGTAGGTTGTCGCTTCGAGTTGATTTACAAGTTTTAACTGTTTATTCGGTTAATTTTTAATATTTTCCAAAAATACAAGTTATAATGAGCTTAACTTAGAATGGAAAAGAGAATGTAATTATGGGTAATGAGTAGATTTCGGCAATCATTTCATCAAGAAATAAAAGTTTCAAGTAACATTTTTAAGTGTAGATGATATTGGTATGTTGAAATATACACATTTCCCATAATTACATTCTCTTTTCCTAACTAAAGCTCTTGACAACTTTTATTTTAGGAAAGTGTTAAGGGAAACGAATGAAATGTTAAAACTTGTGACTCAACCAGAAGCGACAATGTGTGGAATAATTTTTAAAATAAATAATTAATCTTATATTTACATCCCGATGACTAAGCGATTGAGTCGGATTTTCTCCAAAATGAGTTTCTTGTACTTAGCTTATTATTTCTTTTGAAAAAGTAGCTCAGTAAGGCTTGAAAAGGAGTTATTGCTTATATTACAACTCCATTTCAAGCCAAAAATTATGGAAACGGCACGATTCCTCTTCTCTCAATACATTTAACTCACCCCCGACAAAATTTGACTTAATGATTTATTTACAGGGGCTCCAGATATAAACTAGATATAACTGAAACAAATATAACGTATCGTTCTCTCAGTGACCTATAAACGTATCTACAAAATTACCACTTTTCAGAAACGAATGAAAAAGAGATTTATGAATGAAAACAAACAATAGTGAATACAAAGAAGTTTTTTCCAGGCAACGCAGACATGAGATCTTGTGACCCTAAAATAGAACATGTAAAATACTGCTACATACCACACGTATCTCAAAATTGTTTATTTTTTATTTACCTTGTTATGTCACTAAGTCGAATATATAATATAATTACTATGTATATTATTATTATTAATATACTATCGATTCTTTATTAGTTTTTTCAGGTTCTTGAGGTTCGGTGAATATTCGTATAAATCTAAATCTTGGTGACGGTTCGATATTGTATTGTTCTCATAGCCATTCCCTAACAGAGAAAGATAGGTTTTTCGTGAATTCACAGTTAATATTTATGGACAATTATATCACATTATAACAGTCTAAAACGCCAAGGCATTAATAAACAGATTTTGGATATTCTTCAATGTTGGTATACCAACAGCCAAGCGAGAGTAGTTCTGGACTAAAATGGAGAGAATTTTCCGAATCGAAAGAGGGATTCGTCAGGGCGATCCTTTGTCACCTGATCTATTCAACGCAGTCTTGGAAGAAGTTTTCAGAAACCTTCACTGGGAGAATTTTGGAATAGACATTAATGGGAACAAACTGTCAAATCTGAGATTCGCTGATGATGTACTTCTCATTTCACACTCACCATCTGAACTGAAGAAAATGCTAGAAGAGCTGGTCCTAGTAGGAATTGAAGCTGGGCTGGAGATAAATTTTAACAAATCAGTCTTGATGACAAATGCCGAAGAAGAAGAAATATTTCTCGGTACCAGCAAACTCCAATGGGTTAAAGAAACAATCTATCTAGGGCAGCTCATATAATTTGCAGATAGATCCATGAAATAGCTGAATAGAAGGATTGAAATAGGATGGTCCAAAGTTTGGTCACACAAAAATATTTTTAAAAGCAACATGGCCATACATCACAAAAGAAAAGTTTTTGACGCTTGCATCATTCCCTCTTTAACTTATGGATGCCAAATTTGGAGTCTAAATAACGATATATCTAAATCCCTAGCAACCACTCAGCGTGTAATAGAGCGAAGTATGTTAAGGAAAAGTAGAAGGGAGAAAATATAGAAGACAGAACTACGGAAGCTGACTGGTACGCGCGATATTCTCAAGACAGTATCTGAACTTAAATGGCAGTGGGCTGGACACATAGCAAGACTGGGATCAACACATTGGGCTAAGGCACCAACGGATTGGTATCCAATACACCGCACTAGGAGAAGAGGGAGACGAGCTACGAGATGGCGGGACGATATACAAAACTTCATAGGAGTATTATGGCACCGTTCTGCTTGGAACAGACGTAGCTGGGGTAAATTGGGAGAGGCTTATGCCCAAAGAAGGGCCTTTTTTTCTTTTTAAAAACCTTGTAAATATAAAAACCATGTAAAAATTGTACATAGAAGAAAGAGGAAAAAAAATAAAGCTTATTATTATATCACATACCGATTTCAATGTAAAATTAACGCTTTTATAAGCATTTTAACCAGGTAAAATTAGAAAATACAATCTAATACATAAATTTATGTTAATATTTTCCACTACATTACCATTACTCAATATAGTGTATGAATAAGCATATTTCAAGCTAATTATATACTATTTCGATCATTATTGTCTAGAAACATGTTTACTAAATTCACTTTTGTGCTTCGAAGGTAAAGGGCACCATGTGTACAAAATACGTCTATTTCAGGTAAATTGGTATAAATAATTAATATAGCCAATATTCCAGTTACTTATCAATGTGAACAATTTTCTTTTAGTTGTTTCTATAAACAACGAAGACATTTTAATAGTTCAGAGTTATGGATGGTTTGCTCTCCTGGACAAATACACATGTTACAAAAATGTGACATGATGTCCTTTACTCTCCAGGGTACAGAATTATATTATGTTTATCCATAATTTAATGCTCTGATTTTCTGTGATCTGGGTTTCATTACAATCATGACGCCCATAAATATTTAATTTAGACTTACGCTGATTTTAATGATTTCAAATTTCTAAGAACAGTGTATTTTTTAAATTAAGTTTCATTCCTAACATAATTATTCTCTTTTCAGTGCCGAGAAAATACTTACCTCATGTTTTGGAACGGCATAGGCTTGCCTCAAGTTTGCTTGTGCTTCAACTCCTGATGGGAATTGCAATCTCAACTTTGACAGGATGGCTTCTCCTCTGGGCACCGAATCTACCTTTCCGAGATGTTCCTTATTGGAGCGGAACTCCGGTAAGGAATAAAATCATTTTCTTCTGAATTACTCTATTAACATGTTTTATTTGTAATTTTTCATCACAAATCTTTACTTTTGAGTACTACCAGTGGGTAGTTTCTCTACTTGTCATTCTCATGTCATTATGTAACACGCATTCTATTTACTTGTTGTATAATTGTAATACAGTTGTAAATATCAATAAATAAATTTAAAAAAAAAAATCGTTACTACAAAGCAAAATAAAAATCAATTATAAAAACAATAAAGACATGTCTCGATACAAATGCCGGAGTATCGAATGTGAAAAATATATTTTTCGTTTTTGATCTAACGATAATTGATATGAAATTCATTGAAAGTCATCTATAAGGAGCCAAAACAATGTATAATGAATAGGTAAAGTATGATTGACGATACAAACAAGTGGTAATTTTAATGAACTTTGAAACATTATTTTTATCTCTCCTGAAAAGTGGGGTTTTCCTCATTCGGCACATTGCATTTGTATCGACGATACAATTAATGATAAAACATTAATGCAAATACGTACAATAAAATGTTTTAATGATTCAAATTCAGGACAAGGGCATTGTAAGATCCAGTGGAATTCCAATAAATAAAATAGTTATATCGAAGTTTCGAGCTAGATGAGTGATTGAAAATTCGTGGCGGTAGTGAAATATTCTATACTTTTTTAAAGAGTTGAAAAAAAAATAGATTAAATTAGGGAGAAAAATAGTTGACTGGAAGATCTTATGTGGGATATAGATAGTCGACTGCACCCCCAGACTATCTATATACCACATTAGATTCATGTGACAATATAGATAGTAGATATATTGCCTAACTGTCTTACATATCTTTCAAAAATAATTATAATAACAATAATTAAAGGCTTAGTGAACCAAAAGTCTCGATGCCGTTACCACCAAACGCTACTTACCAACTTCCTTTCACGTTTGCCACCCAAATCATAAGGTCAATTAAGACACCCTTAACCAAACGTGGTATGCTTTGGTTATATTAATATTCAAACTTTTTTTTAAATGTAATGCCTTTCCAATGGCATGCTCCAGTGCTAAATTAAATAGTACAGATAAAAGAGAATTACGCCATTTCAATGAGTCTAACAAAAACTAAACTAAGACACAAGTAAGCCTCATTAATGTTATCCCTACATAACTTTTCTACATTTACTCTGTCATTGTCTAATAAAGCTTCAAATATATTCTTGGCCTCTAATTAGTTTTTAATTTAAGTTGTCCAGTTTATCAAAATTGAAATTTCCGGTACATAAAAGGTTTACTTTTCTCTTTTTAGAAACAGTTTTTGTCAAAGTTGGGTTATAATACAACCTCATGCTAATTATAAAATTTTACCACCTGGTTTGTACCTGCCCATGATTTTTTTAATTTCGTTTGTGGGTGTGATTCCTGGGACGTACACCTGTACTTATGATCATTCTTATCCATAAATGTACTGCTTTTGATTAGGTTTTTCGATATAGCTAAATTTATTTGTCATATCCTTTGATCGCTAATAAATTCATGCAAATTTTATTTACCTATCGTTGGATAATGTACTTCTCCCCCTTCTTCCTGATTCACATCACGTCCCTTAATGTTATTTCGACATAGTTTGCGATAATTTACCGCTAATCCGCTTTAGTTAATCATATAACTTGTATATAATTCATGATAACTCTCGGAAAATGTATGTTTACTACATTTCTACATTCAACTAACACAATTTTAAACTAATGCCCCTGAAATATACCTACCTATATCACTAAAAAATTAAATATCTCTCAATGCAGAAAGCAGTATATTCATAATTAGGAACGACTTACCTAAACAATCATTATCGGTAAAAAGATTACTAATAATGTACTTTCCTTCCATTAACGAACCCTGACCAGCAAATCTCTTGCAGCACCCCAGTAAATCAGATCACTTAACCTTGTTTGTGCAGATTTTAATTTACCTGCTGTATTTAAACTCCTTATGTGGCTAGTATTTATAACTAACTCTCTATTTTTCATCATGAATCTCCTGAAACATTCCCTACCTTAAAGGTCCATGAATATATGTGGTATCTTTTGAACTAGAAAATATGTGTGTATGAGTAAGACTTTAACACTTATGTCACATCCTAAAGCAGTGGTTCCCAACCACGTGGGAGGCGTGAAGACATGTCAAAGGGGACGCAAGAAAGTTAAAAATAAAAAAAATTCTCATATTAGTTATTTTTCTCTTACCAGTGCTTCTATATCTTAAATTGAAAACTATAATGTCATATCTTGTGATAGTAAAACTTAATGTTTTGTTTTAAAAGTAATGGTTGTTGTTGTTTTTTCATATGCCCATACAAATTTTGTGTAAGGTTGGCATGGGAAGCTTTGATTTGAACAGGAGGGATGGAAGGCTTTCATTTGAACATGGTACAAAAAAGGTTGGGAACAACTGTCCTTTAGGAATCATGGGTCCTTAGCTGGGAGAAACTTCAAGAGATTTCTATATCATCCCTACAAATTCCACCTGTGGGATGTTGCCTACATGATAATGAGAGCTGCATGAGGAATATATTCATTGTAAATCTTATAGTTTAATCGTTTTATTGATTAATTATTAAATGATAATTCTTAGCCTCACTGGCTACAAAAGGCTTAACGATAGAAGAATGCTCCTTGATAAGCAGAACAAGAATTGGGCACATCCAAAGGAATTCACAAAACATTATCATACTTTATTTAAAAATCAAATTTCTTTTTTTTAAATTAATTTATTTTTCAATTAAAAAATCACTTTTTTGGTGGCACTATTTCACCTAAACTCCTCCTATTTGAGATGCTACAGTTCTGTTTTGGGTTCATTGGCACCAATGATTTGACTAATTTAAGCAGCCCTTACTGTCTGTGTCATGTTGAAATAAAGTGATTAAAAAGTAATAATAAATTAACCATTAGCATTATTATATATTAGTATATAATACACTGATTTATATATTTAATATGTTATATTTATTACTATTTAATAAATTAATCAAAGAATGCTTTTTAGGTCCTATTTTCAGCAGTGATTGGATTAATTCTGGTTTGCTCTTGTAGACAAGAATATCCTGGAATGCCAACTAAATACTACGTTCATGGATTCAAAGTTTGTATTTTATAATTACATCTAATAATTTATTTAATTAATGAAGGCATGAGAATCCAAGGTGTAGAAGTGATTTTTATTTTAAGCATACAGCCAGTGTGTTGATAATTTTTTCAAAAGCATGTACCATATAAAATGGAAAAACAGTAGAGCAATTTTATGAAAATTATTAAATTTCTCTAATACACTTTGGTTTCTCATTCTCTCCAATATAATAATTTGAATATTAATCACCGGTAACTACAACAATAACACATAACCTAGTGTTTATTAAATTTAAAAAATCAAATATTTTTTTATAATCTAAAAGTTTAATGTATTGCTGAAAGTAGAATGTATGAATTTTATTGCAGATTTATTATAGGATGTTTATTGATGGAATGTGATTTCATGAAGTACTTATTAACAAGTTTTTCTTGTTATTACCAGCCAATTACTTATTATTAACAGCCAATTACGTGTGTTCAATAACTGATGTCTGAAAATATTAAAACATTGTAGTGTTAAACTTTGGATTCGATCTTTAATATTTAGAATTATTATACAAATAACTTGGAATGTGACTGATGTATCTTTATATATTTTTTATTGTTGGTTGATTTATTATCTAATGCTTTTACAAGTAATATTCATATCACTTACTTAATTAGCAAACTTATATAATGTGCATTGTAATAATTTATTCTTTTAAATGTTTTTAACTTAATAATTTGTTATTTTGTATTACAGGTTTTCAGCATCTTGTGCTCATTGTTTGCTAGTGTTGCTGCATTCTGTGCAAGTGGTTTCGCTGTAATCCATCTTGTTCGACTGTATAAGAGCACTTGTCTACCAGCTAATGAACTGCACGCAATTTGTGTTTGCAAAGCCGCTGCCTATGCTCTTACTTATCCTGATTTAAATTGTCCAGAAGTAGGTTTTTAAGTTCTTTTATACATATATATATATATATATATATATATATATATATACACAGTAAAACCTCTAATTAACGGACAGCTCTGGTGCAAATGTTTTTGTCCGTTATGTAAAGGTGTCCTTTAAAGAGAGGTTTTATTTTTTCATAAATATGTATCTGTACAAATTAATTCTCTCTTATTCAATTTCCCATGTATTGAAAAGGTAGGTAGAATAAAATAAAAAAGTTTATGATGTCAGGTTATGATGCCTGAAATATATTTGAAATAGTAAACAGACAACAGGATTCTTAGGAAATGAAATAGGAGATGATATACAGCTAAAATATGATTTTTTTTTTGGTTTTCTTTCATTTTTACCTATTTTTCTTTGAAAGAGAAATAGGTAAAAATGAAAGAAAACCAAAAAAAAAAATCATATTTTAGCTGTATATCATATTTTCTCTTTAAATTTAAAATATATAAATAATACTGAATAAATAAGAACGTAAAAAATAACATTTATTATAAACAATATTCATTACAAATAAGAATATCACATCAAACAGTGTCGTATATACAGAACGATCAAAACAATTAACCATAAAACATCACATTGTAGTTAAATCTAATTATTTATGTTCAATATTTAAATATTTAAATTACAAAATACAAATTAACATCTGATAAACATTTACTATAAACAATATTGATTAAACACAACGATATCTAGCAACAATTGTAAACAATATTAATTAAAAAGAACAATATGTTACAAAAATTATAAACAATGTTCATTAAAAAGAACAATATTCAGTTGCAGTTTCATATTATGTCCCTTTCTACAACACATTTTCCGGGGAATGACGTTCCGCTCCTGTAGAAATACCACAGCTGACTTTTCATCAATCACCTCGCGAAAAATCTTCATCAAATTCCAACTCATATTGTATAATTAACATGAAAACAAATAAACGTCCACTAGACACAAACAATAACAAAGGGCTAAGGAAGGTTTTGCTAACAGTAGGAGGTAGTTAACGAAACTGCCACTTGGGGCACTGGGGTAGGTGGACTTTAGATTGGAAAAGTACCTTTAATTTTTTTGTTTTTATTTTCATTTCATAATTAGAAAAGCACCGCACGGTTTTTGAGTGTTCCCGAAACTTGTGTCCTACCGATATTGAGTCTTTCCGCTAGCGCACGTACACATAACGTTTCACGGTCATAAACGTCGATTACATTTATTTTTTGTTCTAAAGTGAGTTTCTTACGTGGAGGAGACATTTTCAGCCGCCTGCCACGAGGGTTAGAACAGAACTAAAGTTTAATAAAGCAGGTTCGAGAATAAAAAAAAGAAAGTATTTATGTGGAAAACCTTTACTCAAAAGTAAACACAGCTGTCCCTGTTTTCTTAGATGGGAAACAACTAATTTTTTCCGAGAAACGGGAAAGGGATAAAGTCATACTGTCCATCTTTTAGAGGTTTTTTTAATCGATTTCTAACCAACACAGCCTGTCCGTGACCGTTAATGAGAGGTTTCGTTAAATAGAGGTTCAAATGCCTAGAATATTGTATTAAAATGCCGGTGCAAAAAAAATCGTCCGGTAATGGGGAGTGACCACTATTTAGGGGTGTCCGTTAGTAGAGGTTTCACTGTATATATATATATATATATATATATATATATATATATATATATATATATATATATATATATATCCTAAAGTTTTATTTGTAAATAACAGCAAAATCAAATCATAGTCAAAATTGCTTCACACCTTAGTTAATAAATTAATTAAATTTATTAAAACAGGTAAATTAAATAGCCTAACATCATTTTGGTTAGATTAAAGAGTATCAGGTATTGTGATACTAATGTTTCAAAAGTTTACTTGAATTAATCTTGTTATATTTCCTTGTTGCAGGTGTGGAATGTTCTATCTGTTTTACTCATTGGCTCAAGTGCAACAAATGGTATAGCTGGCTTTTTATCTGCATGGTACGTAATTCTTCACTGGACATCAAGAACACCACGAAGTTACACAAAAGTTGCAACTAACGACAACCGATCAATAGTTGTTACAAATAAACTATAATTCTGTTTGTTATAAAAATCATAACAATTAATACCATCCAAAGAAATGAACCAATGACAGTATTTAGAATTAATTACAGAGCTGCCTCATGTAAGATTTATCCTTTTACTTGATGATTAAAGTTATTCTCAAAATAAAAAGTTTATTTTATTAAAAAATCTTTGTAAATATGTTCATAGTATATGAAGAATCATTTTTATTTATTGATACTAAACTTTGGGGTGTATATTTTTATGTAGTATACATACATATTGCATTTTCATTATCACAAACAACCTATGTTAAATACTTATTTATTAAAAAATAAATGATTCTTCTCTTTGAAATATTCATTCCACTATTAGTTATGCTTTTACTAACACGGACCATATTTTTATTTTTATGAATATTAATTTTGTTAATTTAATTAAATCTATAAATGTTTATTTTGCAAAAGACCCTACTTTATGGTTCCTCTTGGTAAAAGCATTAATGTTGTTAGGTTAATGATGTGTACATAAGCATTATTTTTCTTATTGTTAACTAAATTTGTATTAAATTATTTTACTAAGTTTTGTATAGATCACCAATTTATTTATTTTTCCTTTTATGTAAAATATATTTTTAAAAGTGCATTAAAGATTTTGATGTTTGATTTAAATATGATTGAATGTGAAGATCATAATAAATCTTAATTCATACTTTTGTTGTTGTTTTACCAATTCAAAGTAGGATTAAGTCATTTAGTGTTATATACCTTTTAAAAAACTACTTAAACAAAAAGAAAATCAACCAGAGGTAAACTCATTTATTTATAAAACTTATTGTTTATATCATGTTGTTCAGAAATTTTTTTTTATTTTTTTTTTTTTTTTATAAAAATCAAAGACAAGTTTCTTTTAGAGAATATATTATTGAATTACTTATTGCCAATTCAGGCTAAACACCTTTTGCTTTATATCTGGAAGTTACATCATTGGTGATGAGTAGCATGATCCCACGTCCATAAAAGGTTTAATTGCTGGAAAAACTGATACAGGTGATTTTTTATCTCCTCAGTTGAAGTAAACGTTTTACCGTCTAAAATATTTGGTTGTTACCAGAAGAAGTGCCACATCTGGAGAATATGATGGGTGTGACAGTACATCCAACCTGTAAAAATTCTGGCCCTTTTTGTTTAAGCACATCATTCAATTTGTCCAGCTGATGTGAGTAAACTTCAGAATCGATTGATTTGATTCCTTGTAGAAACTAAAAAAAATAGTGCTTTGGTGATCTCTTGCATTTAACATTGTTTTAGACAAACCATTTTCATCACCAGTCATTTTACCATTTAAAGATGTAATATTTTCTTGAAGTTTGAGAAGTAAATCATAGATACGAAAACAAATCATTTGATAAATTGAACCTCTCAGCTATCTCACAAGTTATTTGCTGGTTTGTATCCATAAATGCCTTTATGGTGTCTTCATCAGTTTATTCAACTGTTCTTCCCGAACGAATGCTTCTTCATCATCATAATTGCTTAGTCAAAATTTTGCACACCATTTTTAGCACTGGCACCATGGTAGTGCTTATCGATCTTCAAGCACTGTGTCAGCTCCTTTTCTTTTTTTTTGTGCCATAATGTAGAAAAAATGTTATAACTGTTTCAGTATATTTATTTAGGTAAGAAAGGAAATATTTTTGTCAGCCAGATTACAACTGTCCCTTATGCCTATTGAAATGTTTTGTGGTAACCCTATTTATATAATTTACTACAATTAAAAGAAATCTGCTGAAAAAGGTGGGCTATTGTTAGAATACTAACGCATTATGAATCTGTAATGACTAATATGCCACAACGCAAAATTTATTATTAGTTTGGCATAGCTAGGAGAGCTGAAAATCCTAATAAACTGTCAGACAACTTGCAATTTATACATCTCCTCTTTTGTATAACTTCTTTTAAATTGAATTCTACTCCTTGTCTTTTGTTTATTGATCAAATGGGTTTCACAGCTCCCAAACTGATTCTGATTTCAATTTCAAAATATTACAGTTGTAAATATCACTAAATAAATTTAAAAAAAAAAATCAAATTATAAACAAAGATAGAGTGAATCATAGTTACATACTTGTTTTTGTAAGGTACTTAATGTCTACATCTATTCGATATAATAAAACGATTATTAGTATAGAAATAAATTAATTTTAGCTAATTTATAGTAAATAATTATGTTGATTGATTGACTATGATATTAATGATGATAGGATGCAATCAAAATATTTTTATCTGGTGTGCACACCAATGTTTTGGCTCATCTTCAGAGCTTATATTAAAAAATAAATACATATGCTTTTAAAGGATATGACATATCTGTGGCACCTGTGCATAGTGGGCTAAGTCGAATTTTGTGAATTTCAAGCTATCTACTTAGAATCGTAATTTTTTTCTCTTTCCTTGTGTTACACACTAAGTTCTCCGTCCATTGCAATGAAGGATATTCCTTTGTGAATCGTGGGCTGATACTCCAATCTTGAACTTAAAATAAGTTCAGAAAAATTATGATTCTAAGTAGATAGCTTGAAATTCACAAAATTCGACTTAGCCCACTATGCACAGGTGCCACAGATATATGTTTGGTAATTATAAAATGTAAATAATTTACGTGTATGAGATATATAATTAATGTCAATTAAAGTCAAATTTAGCAATAAATCTATAAATAATAATATAATAACAGCTAAGCTAATGTTAAAACCCTTTAGAATTAAAATAAATGTCAAACAATACAGAAAAATTTCAAATGAATTAATAATGAAGAAAATAAGTGATGATATACACTAATGTTATTGATACTTAAAAATAATCTTAATACTAGTTCAAATATATTAATGTTAATGACTCACTACTTAATCGCTTCGGAAAGATATCAAAATTATGATTTATTTTTATTTTACTATTCCAGAAAAATTGAGAAAAAATCATCAGATAATTATAGAGGTTGTAACTCAATACTGAATAAAAATAGATGTAAAGAACAATTGGAAAACTATTTACTAACCCTGCTCTACAAGTCTATTAGATGAGATTGGATTTTAATAACAAGTGATTGGTTCTGGAACAATATCAGTATAATTTTTTTTTAATGATCCAGGATATTTTGGAAGATAGGGGACAACCTTTTTTATTTTATTCTGGAGAATTGGTGCTGTTTTTAGGAAATTGGGAAAGATTTAATACTGTTCTGTGTGGGTGTTGGGTCCAAGGTGGATACTGAATTTCTGATTTAGATAGTGGAATATCTTTGAGAGCAGAAACATGAATCTTAAAAAATCTTTCTTCTAGAGGAAAGGTTGATTTGGGTTTTTGTCAAAACACTATAGAGAATTGGGACTGAAAAATATATTTTTTCATGGGATGGGCAGTCTGCGGAAACAACATGGATATGTATTATAACTTATAGCCAATTTTTGCCTTCTATGCAACAAGGAAGGTAAACCTACTTTTGTAAATAAAATGAGGTTAGAACTGGTTCTAAAAATGCCAGTTGCATCCTGGATTCCTCTATGATGGATAGAATCTAGCTTAGTTAATGATCGACAAAGATCAGTACCATAAATAGTAGATCTGTAGGCTAATTTGTCTCAAATCAAAACCCATAATTCTATTATTATATTGAACCTATCTGAACCCCAAGATATACTGCTAAGAAAATGGAGAATATTTAATTTTCTGGTTATTGTCATTTTAATGTAGTGACATTCACAATTCAATTTTTGATTAAGTATGAGGCCCAAAAATGTGTGTTGATTCATTTAGGGTATCAATGAATTTCCTAGATGCAATTTAGGAGGGATTGGAGCATTTTTATACTAGCTAAATACAGTTTTTTCTAGAGAAATTTTTAGATCTCTCGATATAGCCTTATCTGTTATTTATCTAATTCTGTTAATAGATTATGGTCATTTTTAATGGTATTTATATGATCAAACCAATAAACAATCACTAGGTTGTCTGCTAATAGAAATAGTTTGAGGCCTTTTGGTAAGTTGAGCCTAAGATCATGTATTACGAGTGAGAATAGAGTTGGGCTAAGTACATTACCCTGAAGAACACCATTAATCTGTTTATGATCTTGAGATAATACACACCTGACTCGAACCCAGATGTGGTGAAATTGTTTTAAAAATCTGTATATTTTTCCTTGAGTTCTTTTCAGTAATAGCTTGTGGATAACTACATTATGGATAATGCTTTTGAATGCTATCATCATGTCGTAAAATACCACGATCATTTGTTGTATTGAGACTTTGGCCTCTAGCACGACTAAATGAACTACTGTGGATCCTCCTTTGCGAAAGGCTGAATTAAACAATTCTTTTTTATCACCTTTATTAATCTTTTGAAAATTGTATGCTTTATAATTTTGTTCAGAGAACGTTTTCGGGAAAAAAGGGCAGTAACTGTTAAGTAACAGTTTATCTTTTCCGTTTTTCAGTGTTTGAATTATTACTGAATCTACCCATGGATGTACTCAAAAATTCCCCCACAAACCATATGTGATTATACTAATCGAGGAGCCAGTTTTAAATATTTTGGGGAAAATTATATTAATGTAATCAGGAATCAACTTATTACACCCATTCATACCCTCTGAGCTCTTAAGTGTACAATAATTAATAATTAAGAACGCTTTTTCTTTATCATGTTTCTTGTTTCACAATTTTGCATTTTCTCAATAAGTCCATTAGCTGGTGCAAATTTCACTTCCAAAAATCTCAATAATTAAAAGATATAATTTCGAAGAGCAAAAATTCATACCTGCTTAGTGACACAGCACGTTCAATTTTCTTGTTTAATCATGGTTTAAAAAAATTATTTAAAAAATGTTAAAATGAGGGAGTGCAGGGTGCAAATTGATTGAGGGAGTAAATACAGCATGGATAGAACAGTCATCAGATAATTAATGCTTGAAACTGATTGTATCTTGTTAAAATAACTTAAACTGAGTTCTAGATGGACCTATATAGCTGCTGGCTCATGAACCAAATTTTGAAATATAATATCAAATGATGTGTGAACCAGGACTGAATTCATCTGTTTTGTAGTAAATCACTATAAAGAGGAGAGATAGTTGGGAGTAGTAGCTTCCGAAATAGATAGCCTGAACCTCCCTAGCATATTTAGTGCAGTAGTTTTCACTGAAAATGAAACTGACTAAAAATATCTCCCTTGCCAAGAGTCATCATAAGTGTTATACATATGTACAATATTTCCATGGTATTCATAAAATGTCTATTTCCTATTTCCCTGACTAGATTTTTCAGTGATATTTGAAATGACTTCATAAGTCGAGTCTTTGCGATAAGGCTTTTGATCCTTTTACTGGACTTTAGTCATTCCCCAATGCTGGAAAGTCATAATTTGGGTGTTACTAAACTTGTTAAAAAGACACAATTTTATCTATGCTTTGACAAAGGCAGTTTGATCTATTTGAATGCAGCAACACTACTCAATATGTCTTTGGTAGGTTGGAAGTGTTGGATTTTGAGATGTAAATAGCTTGCCTTGCTATTGTTCTCCTCTTTTTCTTTTCAACTTAGCAAGATTTTTTTATTCCCACCAATTTTTCCTTTCAGTATACTTCTCTCACTCCGACATCTTCAACTAGCTTCACCTGCCTCTTTTCATTTTTCCTTTTTAATTACTTGGGACCCATTGTATTTTTCGGGTCCACTTTGAAGGTATGTAGCAAACCAAAGCTATGTTATAGGCTACAAGTCAGAATATAATATTCCCTATTAACAAGGTATTCGACTAATTCTGACATCTAATCTTCATCCCCTTTTGTGCCTAATTTTCATGGAAAAATATATCAGGCCAGGTGCTTACATGTCTTTCATTTCTCGTTGGAGAAAAATGAGAGAGTGAAAGTTTCAAGATTTTTGTGTTTTTTCAAATACTTTAATTCTCTCAAACATGACAAACATGTGGAGTCCAAGGTCTTTAGTAATCGTATCAAAAATAAGAGTTACTTGAAAATTTGACGGTTTTATCGAAGTGAGGGAGTGAAAAGGTAAGTGACCACAGCATAGTTTCCTCACAAATACTCCCTCAGCCGAACCGAATCAAGCAACTGAGAGAGACCTCAGCTCTATGTTTAGAACAACCTTTGGGTTATCCAACATCTTACATTCCCATCACAGCTTTCTAGCCATATTTCTCTAAAGCTATGCTTACAAACATTTGTTTGCGGGAGGGGTAAAGGAAAACCGACTGGACATAGAGTTCTTATTTTATAGATTACTATTGGCTACATTAATAAGCTATTTTTAAATAGAATCCTTATGGATTAAGTGACTAAATCAGTTAGTGAATTGAGACTTTATAATTAAATATAAAAGTGAAAAGGAAGAATATTGATAATTAATGCAAATTCTTCAACCACCAGACATTTAAAATTATCAACTGCCCCAAAACTAATTAAACTAACAGACAAGGTACATATCGGTGCCTCGGATGTACATCCAAGTACGAATATAAAAAATAGAAATATACAATATATTTAAAATAAATACCGTACAGCTCTTGAAAATTATTTATAGAAATGACATTACACAAAGTAGACATATTGGAAGGATAGGAGGAGCAAATGAAAAACTGAAACAACACGAAATGTCATGATGCCATTTTTAATAAAATATTGGAAGTGCGAAACATAATATTATTTAAGGACGAAAAAAATTGAACATGCCCTGATTTTTTTAATTTAACTTTCATCTTAATCGAGCTAAAATTAAATGGCATCGACCTAAATAAGAGGCCTTTCGTGATTGTTGTTAGTCTTTTTGAATATAAATGCCATTCCAAGTGACTACGTTGGAGCTACTTGAAAGTTTATTACAACAAAGCTCCTAGATAACAATGATAACACGGTGTCAGGTTAAGGTGAGGTTAGGTCAAGCTTTCTGTTATTGTCCATCTTCTTGGAATACCGTTTGCGGTAAGTCTAATTTACTTTTATATATCATTTTATGACTTACAAAGCTACTGTGGAAAACCGTTTTATGGAGTTTATCTAATAAAACTTGATTAAGATCTCCACAATAGTGCTTTTAATAACTGTTACTATATGTTGATATTTACGTGTTCTAAATTATTTTTTATCTTCTCGTAGTGTTTTATAGCTTTAACGATTTGCATTCTTCTCTAATAGATGGCGTTGATAATGGTGTAAATTTTTCCAGAACAGTATAACAATTATTTTTGCATTGACTATCATTCCCTGGTTATCAAGTCTTATCTTGGTAATACAATACTTGGAATCGTTGTATGGTTAATCACTAAAGCAGTTTTCGATTGTCAAATTCACTTATACTTTCATTAATTTAATTAATAATTCCATCACATTAAAAAATAATATGTATTATGAAAACAAGCTAGCGCTTCTAATTACTTCTTTTTGAGCATAAAAATACTGTGCTTTATTATTATAAAATCTGTTAACGATAAAGAGATAACGTTGGCTGCACTGGTTATAACCACCAGTCATTTACCTTCAGCCTGTTTACCATGTTTTGTTGTTTATTGTATTAATGTTCAAAACGATCTAGATAAGCCTTCGTTGTTTTAATTTATTTAATAATGTCTGAGGAACAGCTTAATAAAATATGGGAATTGGAATTAGATATTCTGATCGGCCGAATTCCAACTTCAGTTAAAGGCTTACCGGCTGTAGAATATTTGCAACGTGGTGAATATGGTCCTTTGGTGGAATCAGCAGTGATACAAGAGATTCTCACCTTCTCTGAAGACTGTTCGTTTGAAACATCTGTACCTTTGGATTTCTTGAGAAATGTTGTTAACAGCTATCTCTCAAAACATGTGACTGTAACTGAACAGTTTGACGTCTTATGTGCTGGTGTGGCTTGTATGAACGCATTTATTCAGTCAAACTGGATTGGACCAGAATTTAAATCACCGGAAACACTCACAGCTTTACTTACCCCTGTTGTAAGAAAATGTTTTCCAGATGACATACCTCGTCATAAAAATGTGTCTGATTGCATTCAACTAATGCTGTCAGAAGATGGTGAAGAAATATGTATCTCTATACTTAATCCAGAATTGCTTGTTATGGCACAGGCAATTTTTGGCTCTAATTTATCTGAATTAAGAACTTCTGACTGGTGGTTACTCAGGTCTACATATATTCAACAGCAAATTTTAGACGAACAGTCACCTACATTACAAGAGCAATTAAGTAGACTGAGCAATCGGGTTCAAAATTTTTCTTGGATTAGCAATTATAAGTATCTGCAGGTACTTTCAGAGTTGGAAATCGCCCGTATTCATTTACACTATGGAAAAATTTCTACATCAGACAGTGGAATAAAAACAGCTCTTTCTATGCTGAGAATGGAAATAAATCTTACAGGTGCTATGGGTAAACGTACATTCTATCAAAATAGGGATATTGCCCAATTAATGATCAATGTTAGTGTTGATCGAAGCAATGGAATAGAAAATGATTGTGATCTACGAAAACAGGATTCTATTGATTTTCCTAAAGATGTATTACTAAATGATGATGTAAGATTACCTCAGGTCGCCTTTACTAATCCTCAAGATGGAGATTTCCCTGCCCTTTATCCATTAGAACAAGCAACATTACTGGCGGTTTATGTTTTCAAGAAGAAAAGTCAAGCTAAAGATCATCTTCAAAATGAAGAATTGATGCCTTTTTTAAATTGTTTGCTGTCACATCCTAAAGTTTGGGCTTTTCAGTTTTCAGCTCTTCATTTGCGTTCCCGCTTGGAATGTGAGCATAAGCGAACTATCGAACGTTCACTCCTTCAAACTCAAACTCTTATGGAGTTAGATAGTAATAAAACGCCTATTACCGAGAGACTGTTTTTATTTTACTGCAGTTATGCTCCACCATCTTTTATACTAGCATCTGAATGTGCATCAATGTTAGTTTCCATTGGCTCATTCCAATCAGCTTTGGATCTGTTTCTTAAACTCCAACTTTGGGATGAAGTTATCACCTGTTACAATTTTATGAAGCTTAGGCACAAAGCTGCTGAAGTGATTAGAGAACAGTTGAAAAAGGGGGAAACTGTAAAATTACTATGTTCACTTGGTGATGCCACTGATGACGTGCATTGTTACGAAAGAGCTTGGGAGCTCTCCAATCACAAAAGTGCCCAAGCAAAACGTCATTGGGGAATGTTTTATTTTAACAAAAAAATGTACAAAGAATGTATTGAACATTTTAAGCAGTCTCTAGCTATCAATAGTTTACAAATTGCTATTTGGTTTCGCCTTGGATATGCCACTTTAATGGAGCGCAGATGGGAAGAAAGCGCGACTGCATATAGAAGGTATTGTGCTTTAGAACCAGACAGTTTTGAAGCATGGAATAATCTAGCAAAAGCTTACATTCTATTAGGGCAAAAGCATAGAGCTTATAATGCTCTCCAGGAAGCTATTAAATGTAATTTTGAAACTTGGCAGGTATGGGACAATTTAATGGCTGTGAGTAACGATTGTGGTGACTTTGAAGAAGTTATTCATTGTTACCATAGGATTTTAGATTTAAAAGAGAAACATATTGACGAACAAATATTAACTGTTTTAACATCAGTTATTGTCAATAATGTTAAGGATTGTAAAGGACAGGTGGCATCAGTTCATCGTAAAAAAGCCTTAGAACTTTTTGGAAGGATAACATCTAAAGTTATGGGTAATCCTATAATATGGCAGTTGTATGCTCAATTAACCTCCAGTATCGAAGAACAAACATCTATAACTCGGTCGAAAGCCATTCAATATTATCAAAGAGCTTATACTGCAGCAACTCAGGATAATTCGTGGTTCAAGGATTATGAATCTATGCAAAATGTTTTCAGACTTTGTGAAAAATTAGCCGATGCTCATTTGACTTTTGTTAAAGAATGTGCTTCAACTAATGAGGCCGCTTCCTCTTTATCCTCAGCTAAGTTTGCTATAGCCAATGTAATTACTAAAATTAATCAGCAAATGGAAAATGTCGAAAAATCAGAAATAAATGGAACAATAAACAACGACTTGATGTCCTTACAGAAAACCCTTGAAACCGTCCAGGAAGAACTTGCCAAAATAAAAAGCTGTTAGCGTCAAGTGTTGGTGAACTTGTAAATAATATTAATATAAATAATTAAATGTACATAATAAGTAACTGTGCCAAATATATTCTTTCCATTTACTTGTACATCTCTGTTTTCAAAGATGTGAAATTTTAAAGATTCTATTATTTTTATTTATTGAAATATGTTTTGTTTTGTAAATGATCAAGGAGTCTGTTATTATTCTAATAAATATATAATTTTATTGCCATGTTTATTAACTATTCCTCACATAACCATTAATTATAATAATAAAAAGAGAATTGATGTCTTAATTGGAGGTGGGTCAAGACTATCAGATAATATTAAAATATTCAAAATTTATTCAGTTATCCCTATCAATAATTTATTTTTTGCAAAAATTCTATAAAGCAGATTTTTAAAAAATGTAGTTTTTCAAATGAGTTCTTAGTCGATTCAGATATTTTATGGCTAAATTCATAAAAATAAAATTAAAATTTGTCCTTGAATGACCAGATTTTGTTTGTTTAGTCATTATGTTTACTAAACGTTAGTCGTTATGTTGTTGTGTTGTATTTTACAAATCAATAGAGGTGTTTAAATTTTTATTTTTTTTTATGAAAGTATAGAGTACTATTATTTATGTTTTTAAAATAATAATTGTTATTTTCAATTCTTTGGCTTGAATTTGATATAAACAAAAATGTTTTCTGTATAGTATGTTTTTATATGGTTTGTTAACAATCAATTTACTTTAAAAGATCTAAACCAGTTAATTTATAAAATACCTGGCTGGTAAGTGAATATACTCCTTATTTATTTTTATTTTTTTGCATTGGGTATACACGATGAAATTATTTAATTATGACCAGATTATTACATTACACTTTTGTTTTTTGTTTTCTTTTTATAATAAAATTCATTTATGTTTGCTTTTTTATTACTGAATGTAGACATTTCTAAGTTTTTCTCATTCTGAATAGAAAAAATTAGATTATTCCTCAAACTAGGTTCGATAGTTTGGTTAAAAAAAATATGTTAGGATAAAAATTCTCTTGTTTCAGTTGATACTGTATAATCTTTTTAAATCATAAGATTTTTTTAGGTTTTAGTAAGATAAGATGTATCAAATGGTTATGTTAATTAATTTTAATATAGAAATTTTTGAAAATATGTAATGATTTTTTAAAATAAATATTGCTGTGTTTTAAATTACTTTTGTTTCCTTTAGTTTTAAATGTATTAAAGTTTTTATTTATTACTATCCCACCTTTCTTTTTAATGTTTATAATATTTTTCTTGCCAGAAAAAGAATATTGTTTTACTGTTTGTTCTCTTGGCCTTGCAATTTGTATTTGTAATTAAATTATTTAACAATGTTAATATTATAAATGTTTTCTTTTGAAAATTAATAAAAGACGTTCAAACAATAATGTCTTCTAGAATTGATATAAGTTATAACCAGAATGAAATGTGCATTAATCAAACCAGTATTATTAAAGGAATCAATATCTTTATCTTTTAGTAATTTAAAATCTTTTGAAAGAATTGTAATGTTTTGTTTTACAGTTTAATCTTAAATATTAAAAGTGTTTATTTTAGTAAAGAGTGTAGTAATTTGTTTTTATTTGTATCTTGTATAAATAATTTAAATTAGAGCGATTTTTGTTAGGATAATTTAAATTATGGAGTATTTTTTTAATAATTATTATGATGATTTATGATGACCTAAGTGTCTCATAATTTGTAAGGTTACAACGGATCAGATGGCTGGGCCATGTAATCAGGATTGGTTAGGAGAGGACAGTCAGAAACTGTACCAGTGAAAACCCTGTGGAGTAAGACCTTGTGGAAGGCCAAAGATAAGATGGGAGGATACTGTTACTGAGGATCTAAAGAAAACATTTAGATGTATTAGACATGCTAATGACAGGAAAGACCGGAGAAGGGCGGTTGAGCTGGCCAAGGACTGCTTCAAGAGTCTGCTACCATGAATGAATGAAAGTTCATTGTGATACATGTAGAAATTATACATTTTATTATTGGCTTAATAAATATAACACTGTTTGTTAAATTAAATCCAATAAATTAACAAAAACTCTTAGGATTTTAAAGTAAAATGTGTTGAAATTCTTGAATTTTACTTGGATTCTTTTGAGCTATTTTGTTGGACACAGTGAATCGTTTAGTTCCTCAAATTATTTTTTCCTTGCCGTTCTCAAAATCATATATAAGGCCTATATAAACAAAAAAACAATTTTTTTTTTTAATCTCATGTAAATGTTTTAATTGTTAAGACCTATTAAGAAACTTATTGTTATCAATTTAATATTTTTCTACAGATGAACTCATTCAACTTAATTTTATATAATTTCTATCTGTAGTTACATCACATGTTTTAATTTTATAATTTTTTTTTATAATATCTTAATATCAGTTCTGTTAATAATAATTAGTATTATTATTATGAAAAAAACAACAACACAAATTCCTTATTTATTTGGTATGTCTGTTTTCTTTTTAGCAATTGATTTTACCAACTATAAAATAATTGTTTACATTCTGTTTAAAAATTATAACATATTATATTGCACTGTTCACATATTTGCAGTACTTCATTTAAAATACTTAGATTCCTATAATGTAGATAATTTCATCTATTTTTTAAAATGGGTGAAAGTTATATTAGTTGTTTAAAATTGGCCCAGACATATGTACTTATGGGCTGGCGTGACTCTGCTTGCAACATTTTAACCACTGCATCAGAATTATATCCTAACCAGTGGAGTTACTCTGGAGAGATTTGTGTATTATGAGTGGACATTGTAAAAATTTTAATAAAATGATACGTTGTTTCCATAAATTGTTGGACTTAAAGGAGTACTATTCCAACATAAGGTTGTTAGTTTCATTGGCAAAATATCTTACACTGAAAAAATCTGGTTGTGCCTTGACTAATAATATGCTAAGACAAGAAGCACTACGACTATTCTCAAGGCTTTTGAAGAGAAATCCAGAATGCCCAGAGCTTTGGGCTCTGTTTGGATTGGCAGAAGCATCGAGTGAAAACCTTAATGATGATGATGTAGAAAAATCAATTTATTATTTGGAAAAATCAGTTAGACTCTGTCTGAGAGACAAGCATTGGTACAAAAAATTTAATTCTGTACAGCAAGTTCTCCGTTCTTCCCAAATCATAGCTGAAGTTTATTTTAGTTGCTATTTGATATTTAGGGAAAGGATAGAAATGAAACACATATTAAAAATAATATTTATTTTCCTTGAAAGAATTATTGGAGAAGTCAATGGAGAATACACTGATTTTATCACAGGTTTATTGAAAACGGAATACAAACAAGGCATTGAGAAATTAGGAGAATTATTAAACATGTTTAAAAATTTAGTTGTTAATCTCTAGTAGAAGCCATGAATTTCAACAATAAAAATAATTCAGTTGTTTTATTTGTTCTGTTTAATGATTTAGTACCGTATGCTGACTATCAGTTATCAGACTTTCTTAGTAAAGGTCCTAACATTAAGAACTATTTACTAATAGTAGGAGGTGAAACAAATTCAGAAGTTTCAATGACATTTGTAAAACCAATCCATAGGATAACAGTTTCTAGGCCCTATAATTGTCTGTTAGAATGTAGATTTGAATTCATTTAAATTAAAAACATTCGAATATTTTATTTAATGATATCAGTTATCATGTAGTAATCACTGCGTTTTAATTAATTTTATTGTTAAATTCAAGACTCTTTTTCATGATCATTTATGAGCTGAATTTTCTTATTAATGTAATGGTTTTACCAATCTTTTAAGTGATCACATATGTTCAGATCATCCCATTTCAGTTCAAAAGTCATTCACATTAGCGAGCCCTATTTGGTTTTTGAATGACCTCTTATTTATATATTATACCTATAGTGATTCTCTGAGAATTTAAAGTATTGTTACGGGCTACTGGGTATTAAAATGAATTAAACAATTGCTTAATTAAAGATACTAATATTTATTAACAAAATGATAAAAAGGATACAATTAAACTATTAACAATTAAATTATTGAACTAATATAAATTTATAATAACAATATTCTAAATATTTATTATCTAGGCCTAATTCCTATTTAATTATTACAATAATATTAGATATTACTAATTATAGATAGCTTAACTAGTTACAATAGTTTCTATGAATATATTACACTACAATTTATAACTAATAATTAACACTTACAGTTCACTAGTCCACCGACCGTAAGATTCTTCAAGTATCACAAACTGACACACAGTAACAAACAGAAACAGTTTATTACACTCGCGAGACTGTTACAGTTCACTGATACACTTATTACACTGGCCGGTTCAACACTGACTAGTTTATCACACTGACACTCACTTATTACACTTATCACTGATCTTCACTGGTCTACTCTCAGGCTAAGACTGACTGACTCGAGGTGAGGGAATTCTTTTTATAGGCAAGGCCGAACATTCTAGAACTCGAAGGGGCCAGATAATTCTGGAATATTCTTAATCCTTTGCCGACAAAAGGAGACGATCTAGAACCGTCCTAATCCTATTTTAACTTCTCCCGCCGACGGATTTAAGCCGCTAATCCTCTTGCTTCCGTCTTCCTGCCGGCGCCCGTAACACTGCCCCCTCCTTAAAAGTGCTCTGCCCCAGAGCAAGTCCGGAGAAATCGGGCAGTTATGAGCTTCTGCTGATGGAGACGCACTTTCTTTCCAGGGGTTGAACGTGCACACCAATATGGCAATTCCAGAGTTGGCGAATGTCTGTTCGATCGTGTCCCTGACAATCTTCCAATCCAAGCCGTCGTATCCACAGCCCAACTTCGGAATAGCGAGCTTAGTGACACGCAGTCTCAGAAGCTTACTCCGAAGGTCGTCGAGGCTTCGCCGCAGTGCGTCATATGTTGGCTTCTGATCAGTGGCCCGCTTGGTAACCAAGTAAAACAGGTGTCGTCCCTCGTGCGGCAGGTGGAGTGCCTTCCCGACACTTGGTTCTTGGCGTTCCAGCTCCTCAGTTCCGCCGAACTTCTTCCTGAAGACCGTTGCAATCCCTCGAGTAGTCCTCAGATCTTCGGCAACGCAATGGGCCAGAGAATACTCCACTGGTAACGAGAAGATATCCCTGTAGATTACCTGAGTTACTCCACGGATCCCTGGTACTTTAGTATGAGCAACTGAGTTATTTGTCTTGACGTTATTTAGGTACCTGACCTGCTGGTCTTCTTTCGGGCCGTGGTCTCCTTTGTACGGGGCCAGTCTATTGAAATGGACTACCTTGGGTTTTCCTTTAGGCTGCTTCCTGATCCTATATATGACGTCATTGATCCTCTTGACGATCTCAAACGGGCCGTCCCAGGAATTCTGAAGTTTAGGTGAGTAGCCTCGCCTTCTTCGAGGATCATGTAGCCAGACCAAGTCTCCAGGTTGGTAGCCACCCTTCTCAGCCCTGATGTCGTAACGCTCCTTCATTCTGTCACTGGCTCCCTGGATGTTTGTGCGAACCTTCTCGTGGATATTATCCAGTCGCTTCCTGAGATCCGAGACGTACTCCTCTCCGGCAATTTCCTCATCAGGCTTGAAACCGAATTTCAGATCACAAGGCAACCGTAGTTCTCTGCCGAATACCACATTTGCGGGAGTCTGCCCCGTTGCCTCACTGACTGAACTGCGGTAGGCCAGCAGGAACAGGTGAAGATACTGGTCCCAGTCTCGCTGATGGTCGGAGACCACTTTGGACAAATATCGACCCATAGTCCTGTTCATGCGCTCCACCATGCCATCGGATTGAGGGTGAAGAGATGTCGTCCTGGTCTTCCGTATTCCCAGTGCTTCGCACATCCCGGAGAAGACTGCAGACTCGAAGTTTCGTCCCTGGTCAGAGTGAAGTTCCATGGGTACTCCAAACCTACTGACGAGCTGCTTCACCAGTACGTCCGCAACCGTGACTGCTTCCTGATTCGGAAGGGCGTAAGCTTCCACCCACTTGGAAAAGTAGTCCATGGCCACGAGAATATACCGGTTACCTTCATCCGTCACAGGGAATGGGCCAGCGATGTCAATTGCTATTCTCTCAAACGGTGCTCCCACGTTGTACTTCCTCATTGGGGCCTTCTTTCTTCTTATGGGTACGTTACAAGCCGCACAAGTCGCACAACGCCTGCACCAGTCCAACACATCGTCCTTAATGTTTGCCCAGTAAAAGCGTTCACGTACCTTTTCCAATGTACGGTGAACTCCAAGGTGGCCGCCAGATACTCCGTCATGAAGTTCCCTGAGTACTTCGTGCACTTTACTCTTTGGAACGATGAGCTGAAGTCTGCGCTGATCTCCTTCCGTGTTCTCTAATGCCCGTTTCAGCAGCCCGTTGTCCACTAGAATGGAGTCCCATTGGGCCCAGTAAGTCTTTACATTCTTCGACATTGGAGCAACATCCTGCCAGGTTGGTCTTCCTTGCCCTGATAGTTTCCACTGCTTCATTTGTTTTAAGTCCGGGTCCCTGTCCTGCTCTTTTGACACCTCTGCATCCTGCCAACTGTCCATGACCACCGTTGTCCTCAACACTGATGCCTGCTTCTCTTCTTGTTGAGAACAATGCCCGCAGTCTTCGCCACAAGGCCTCCTTGAGAGCCCATCCGCATTTCTGTGACTCGTTCCAGCACGATGAGCAGATTCAAAGTCATATTCTTGAAGGCGCTCTATCCACCTCGCCACTTGTCCTTCTGGTGACTTGAATCGTAGCAGCCACATTAGAGCCGCGTGGTCCGTTCTCAGGAGGAATCTTCTGCCGTATAGATATTTGTGAAAATGCTCTATAGATTTCACCACTGCCAGAAGCTCCTTCCTTGTGACACAGTAGTTGCGTTCCGGAGCTGAGAGCGCTTTACTGAAATATCCAATGACCCTTTCTTCTCCATCTTGGAGCTGAGAGAGGACGCTCCCAATAGCGGTGTTGCTGGCGTCTGTATCAAGTATGAAATTGCCCTCGGGACGGGGATAGCTCAGAATAGGAGCACTACTCAATTTCTTCTTCAACTCCTCAAAGGATGCCTGACACTCGTGATCCCAAAGGAACGTCCGTTTTTCCTCGGTAAGCCTGGTAAGAGGTTTTGCAGTGTTAGCAAATCCTTTCACGTACCTCCTGTAGTAGGTGCAGAGGCCGAGAAAACTTCTTACTTGGTGCTTATCTCGAGGTACTGGCCAGTCGGTGATCGCTGCAATCTTCTCTGGGTCAACGGCAACTCCGTTGTCTGACACAACATGCCCCAGGTAGTTGACTTGCCTTCGGAAGAGATGACACTTCTTCGGGTTCAATTTTAGGTTCGCTGCACGCAGTCGTTTGAAGACCTTCTCCAGATTGTTCAGATGGTGAGCGAAGGACTTTCCCAGCACAATGATGTCATCTAGGTATACCAGGCAAATTTCCCAAGAGAGACCTCTTAACACGCTTTCCATCAGCCTCTCAAATGTTGCAGGAGCATTGCAAAGTCCGAATGGCATTACCGTAAATTGCCAGAGTCCAGTCCCAATCGAGAACGCTGTCTTCTCTTTATCTTCAGGTTTCAATCCAACCTGCCAATATCCACTGCGGAGATCCAAGGTAGAGAAAAGTTCACACCCCTCCAGGGTATCCAGCGTATCATCAATCCTGGGGAGCGGATAACTGTCTTTCTTGGTGACGTTGTTCAGAAGGCGGTAGTCTACGCAGAATCTCGTTGTGCCGTCCTTCTTCTTCACCAATACAACAGGAGACATCCAGGGGCTACTCGAAGGCTCAATGACACCATCAGCCGCCATCTCCTTGATGATCTTCTCGGCGTCCTCCCGTTTGGCTAACGGCAGCCTCCGCGGGACCTGTCGGATGGGCTTAGCATCCCCGGTGTCAATCCTGTGCTGGACGATATCCGTTCTACCCCGTGATCCTGGGCTGATCTCGAAAACGTCCTGCCATCGGATAATCATCTTTTTCACTTCCTCGCTCTGTTCAGGCGAGAGTTCCCGGCATGATTCGTCCACAAATCCTGTTAGTTCTTCCGGCAGTCCTCGCAGCACGGTGGGATGACGTTGCAGCTGACGAACCACTGAGGTAGCGGTTGTACATTCCCCTACCGGTGTTCCTTTGTTCAGCGTTACTGGGAAGCTGTTCAGGTTCATTAGCCGAATCGGAGTGGTACGTCCGACCTTGATGAGAGACCTTGCAACCATTACGCCGCGTCCGATCTCCTGTTCTTCTTGCCTTCCAGGTTCAATTAGCAAACATTGACCCTCAGGTAGGTGTCCTTCGATCGTCCCATGCGTTATGATTTGGCTCCGTGCAGGTAAAGTGGTGTCTTCTAGTAGGCGCACTCGTGCGTGGATGTCCTTTCCCTGCCGAAGGATGACTTCTTCGTCTCCCATCGTCATCACCCCTCTCGCCATATCCAGCTTGATCCCGTATGCGATCATCAAGGCCGTGCCCAATATGACATCTTCATCAATATCTGCCACGAGAGCGCGGTGCTTCAGATGTTGACCCCCGATGATGAAGGTGGCAACTGTCTCCCAGTAGACCTTGGTTGGCTCTCCTGTGGCAGTCCGTAATGTCCAAGTCGTTGGTAAGATCTTATCAGCCGGAACTGTGTTCAAGTTCAAGATAGTCATGGTTGCGCCGGTATCCAGTAGCAGACTTCGCAGCTGCCCGTTCACCATCCCATCTACGTAGAAACTGTTCGTTCTGCTTCCTATTGACGCAACGCTGATGGTCTTCCCGGGGCCTTTGACTTTACGGGTTGACAGTTGCCCCTTCCCATCAACCCTACTTAGTTTTCCTGTGGCTTTTCTTGTTTCTTGGATGGACACTTGCTTCTAGGGTGTCCAAGTTGGCCGCAGCTCCAACAGCGTATCTCTTTCTTACGGGTCCTGAGAGCCTCCAAAACCTTTGTCACTATGTCTTCGAGGCTAGGGACCACAGTAGGCTCCGCTTCAGCTGCTCGAACTCGCGCATGGCCCCGTACTGACTGCCTGACAGCCTCGAATTCCATGGCCTGAGATAATGCGTCTCCCAAAGTCTTTGGCCGGGCGAGCTTCACTGCCTGTTGCGTCTCGGGGTCCCGAAGTCCATCCAGGAATTTGTCGACAGCCAGGCTCTCGTAGACATCATCGGTGACCGATGGGTAAGCATTCCTCACCAGCCGTGCAATGCCTGCTTCAAATTCCTGCAGCGTCTCGTTGGTCTTCTGGATCCTGTTTCTCAGCTGTGAGCGATAAAGCTGGTCCATGTGTCGGTGGCCGAAACGCATCTCCAGTCTTCTAATCAGCTCCCCGTAGTTAGACCGTTCTGACAGTGGCATCCCCTGCAGTACTCCCAAGGCGTCTCCACGCAAGGCCAGGCACAAAGCTGAAGCTTGGGTCTCTTTTGACCACCCGTGGATCGAAGCCGCAGTCTCGAAGAGGGTCATGTAGTCCTCCCACGGCGTCTTTCCGTCGAACACTGGAATTGTGTTGTGAGTTGGTGGCGTCCCTGAATTGGCGGGCGTAATGGTTTTATGAAGGCTGCCCTCGGAGGAAAGGTCGGTGTCGTTCGTCGGTGGGTTGCTCATACGTCCCTCGAGAGCCTCCATTCTTAGCCTAAGTTCGTTCACTTTTTCTCCTAGCCTAGATTCTACATTAGCTACTTCATTATTTACATTTTCCATTAACTTAGTTTCTAATGTGCCTAACTTAGACTCTAATGTATCCAATAAATCACTTTTTATAGTACCTAATTCATTCTGTACATTACCTAGCTCATTTTTGACAGTACCTAATTCATTACCTAACCTATTTTCTATATTGCTTAATTCATTACCTAGCTTATTTTCTACATTGCTTAACTCATTTTTAACAGTACCTAATTCATTACCTAGATTATTTTCTACATTGCTTAACTCATTTTTAAATGTTGCAGACAACCTGCTTAAATCAGTTTCAAACAGAACGTCATCTGGATTTTCCCCTAAATCTACAAAAAATTGACGCAAGCGCTGTTGCAGCACACTTTTAGTTCCAGATGAATCCAGATCACGTTCCTCCAATTCCCGTTTCAAATCCGCAACTTTTAAATCGCAACTTTTATTCGCCCTGAAGATGGCCTACATTGTAGGCCGAAACGTCGGCACATAATAAATAAGTTATACTTATTTTGATGTTTTCATTGACTGCACCCCCAACTATTTCTTCCTTAAATTCAATTAATTTAACACTTTTAGAAGCCATTATATATATAGTAGCCCAATAATTACAAAATGCAAAATAATAGCAATTACACAATAATCCCACTTCTGACACCAATTTGTTACGGGCTACTGGGTATTAAAATGAATTAAACAATTCCTTAATTAAAGATACTAATATTTATTAACAAAATGATAAAAAGGATACAATTAAACTATTAACAATTAAATTATTGAACTAATATAAATTTATAATAACAATATTCTAAATATTTATTATCTAGGCCTAATTCCTATTTAATTATTACAATAATATTAGATATTACTAATTATAGATAGCTTAACTAGTTACAATAGTTTCTATGAATATATTACACTACAATTTATAACTAATAATTAACACTTACAGTTCACTAGTCCACCGACCGTAAGATTCTTCAAGTATCACAAACTGACACACAGTAACAAACAGAAACAGTTTATTACACTCGCGAGACTGTTACAGTTCACTGATACACTTATTACACTGGCCGGTTCAACACTGACTAGTTTATCACACTGACACTCACTTATTACACTTATCACTGAACTTCACTGGTCTAATCTCAGGCTAAGACTGACTGACTCGAGGTGAGGGAATTCTTTTTATAGGCAAGGCCGAACATTCTAGAACTCGAAGGGGCCAGATAATTCTGGAATATTCTTAATCCTTTGCCGACAAAAGGAGACGATCTAGAACCGTCCTAATCCTATTTTAACTTCTCCCGCCGACGGATTTAAGCCGCTAATCCTCTTGCTTCCGTCTTCCTGCCGGCGCCCGTAACACTGAAGTTTTTCTTTAAAAAAAATTCAGATCTGTGTATTTATGTTAATTCTATTTTGATTTTTTTGTTGCAGATTTGGATAATGTTAATTGAAGACTGCTAAATATTAACTGAATAGTCATTAACTGTGATTTATTAAAATGGGAGAAAAGAGAGTTGTGCCAGGTCCTTTGAAAGGACTTTTAAGCGTTGATTCTGCAATTACCAGTGTTTTTTGTCGCATCTTAGAGAATTATATGTCTCCTGCGAAGTTTAGAACTCATTTCAAAGCTCTTGAGGTTGGTTGTTCTGATTGTTATCTTAACTTTTCAAATATGCTTCAATTTAATTTTTTATTTTATTCAAGATTTTAAAATGTATAAAATCACTATGGTAACTGTGTTAGGAAAAAACATGCTCCAGCATAATTCTTATTAATATTGTCATTTAAAATCTAATTTTGGAAATTTTACTTCTATTTTATGGGGGATCCTTGGAATTAATCCCGTTAATTGGTGTTGTCATCTGTTTCAGATTTCTTGTCATAGTTTGCCTTGGCTTGCAACCTGGGTTGCTTTATTTTGGATATTATGGAATCCAGAATTATTTGAAATGCAAGTCAATTTCTTCATAGGTAAGAAATATACATACATTCTTTTATAGAGGAATTACATCAATCTTAACATACGGCAAATATTCACCTTAACATAAATAATATAATGAAATAAAATATGTGATTTTGTCTTAATTGAAAAAGGCCAAAAATATTTTTCAATCAAGGCAATTTGAAATTTGTGAAAACACTTTCCAACAAAATTACCCAGATTTTTTCAAAACAAGGAAATGTTTCATAATAATATGGATTCAGAACAAAGACTGCACCCTCTTTTTCTCCATATCAACAAATATTATTTTTCTTTCCTCCCCTCCCCCCAGAAAATGGTCTTTAACACCTAATATTAGTATAAAATAGCCATATTTTTGCACTAATTTTTTAACATATGTTTCATGTTGTAATTCGGTTATGTTTTTTTCTGTTTCAGGATTAATTGTTGATATATTATGTGTGGCTATATTAAAAGCTATAATTAGAAGGAGACGTCCACCAGGCAACAAACCTGATATGTTTTTTACTGTCGGATCGGATGTATATTCTTTTCCTTCTGGGCATGTTTCCCGTGCTGTTTTCATAAGTTTATTTTTTTCACAACTGTACCCATTAGGAAATATTTTATCATTTCTTCTGTATACATGGGCAATGTTAGTGGCTATTTCTAGAGTTCTTTTAAAAAGGCATTATCTCCTGGATGTAACTGGTGGAGCTGCTCTTGGATTTCTCGAAGCAGGCATTATTTCAGTTATATGGCTGAACAAAAGAAGTTCCGCCTCTATAATCAACTGGCTCACTGAAGAAAAGGTTACACTGGAAGGTCTTAACGATAGTGAAGAAATTGACATTGACTAATATTTTAAAAAATGTACATTAATACCCTTTTGTTCCAAAGATATTTTGTAATATTCTAACAGTTTATTAGTGATAATATACTGTAATAATGTATTGTAATTAATATTGTGCCTATAATTAATAAAAAGTAGTTTAAAACTGTGAGGTGTTTTTTTTAATATTTTTTATTTATGTTTGAAAACTTTTGTGAAAAAATGGAAAGTGGTGGTACTTGCAAGTAATACGTATTTATACAAATATTTCTAAACAATAATAACTTCCTATTAAACTAACTGAAAGTTTCTTTTCAATTGTTTGTATGTATTTCATTGTTAGTATGGAAATCTATAAATTACTAATGATAATTCATCATTATTAATTAAATAAATAAAAAATCCGTGAATAGACTGGGGTACATACTAGAGACTACTGTTTCTTGGACAACGGTTGTGCAGGGAGGTTATTTGTCCTAGATCATGTCCAACTGCCAGATTTTTCCCCTTATTTTGGGCACCCATTTTAGAGGCTGGGTGAGCCCCAGGAGAGTCCTAGACCCCATATGATCCATCTCCGGCTGCTAACAGATTAAATAAAATTTTTTTATTTAATGAGATTTGAATCTAGGACTTTCGGCATTGTAACTCAGTGCTCTACCACTAAAACTCTACGCTCCCAATTAAATAAATAATTAGGTGGCATTCATAATATTAATCAAAGCAAATAGGTCAGAATTGGCAGTCAAAGGAAAGCAAGGCTTACCATATTGATTGAAAAGTTATATTATAACCAGTTTTACAAGGGCTTTACTCAAAAACAATTATTCCTGATAAAAAATACAGAATAGCTAAACTTGTGAAGTTTACAGCACCAATGAGGAACTAAGAAATCTCTATATAACAACGGATTTATTTTCCAATATAAAAAAGATCAGAATAAGATGGCTGGGACATGTCGAATGAATGGAGCGTATTCAACTCCCTAAAATGATGATGGAGGAGCGTTTAGGCAGAAGCAGAGGTAGACCTAGACTTTTTTTCAGGAGGGAAGCCAACTCCTTTCCCCCTACTACATATCTTGCTTCACTCGTCTTTTGTCCTCATCGTCTCTTAGTTGCTTTTAACCTTTGCCTTCTCTTAGAGTTATTATTGTTGTTCTGCATTTGACCCAGCTACCCTTGGACTTCATTTTGGACCTTTTATTGTTATTTCTTTTAATACTCTTTCATTGTGTCGTTTTTTTGGACTCATTTTAGGATTTTTAATGTTTATATATTTATTATTATCAGTTATTGTTTTGTTACATTCACTCGTACCAATGAGTAAGGTGATATATTCCTACCATAAAAAATACGCACTTTATCTCTGCCAGACAGATGTGACCCAATATCCTCAGTCAGGTTCTGTAAAAGGTCGTCTACAAAGTTGTCAGATTATCCAGTTCCGTCATCTATATGATATCTTCGCTTTATGATGTTCCTTTCTGGCATAATATTCTTTGTAGCAGAAATAAATTTAACAGTCAGTTTTTTAGTTTATTTAAGATCTATCTATCTAACTCCGTGGTGCTACAACCCTGAGTGGGTCCTGGCCTCCTCAATGAGCCACTGCCATTCGGCCTGATTTTGTGCTGCCGCTCTCCAGCTACGGATCAAAAGCAGGTTCCATGCATCCGCTGCCACTCCATCAACCCATCAAAGCCTTGTCTTACCAGTCCTTCGTGTACTGTGTGAAGGGTTGTGTCCACTACTTTTCTAGGAATTTCTTCCACTTCCATCCTTGCGACATGGCCAGCCCAACTGAGCCTTCCCAGTTTAATAAACTTCACAATGTCCACATCTCCATAAAGGTCATAAAGCTTTCTGTTCCTCCTAATCCTCCATCCATCTCCATCTCTTGCTGGGCCAACTATATGCCATAATATTTTTCTTTCAAAAATTAAAAGACTATTTTCATTGTTTCTTGAGATAGTCCAGGTTTGGGAAGCATAGGTAAGAACAGGGCGTATGAGAGTCTTGTATATGACCAGTTTAATGCCCCTGGTAAGGGATCTGCTGTGAAGAGTTTTCAGTAAGGCAAAATATGCCCTATTTGCCGCCACTATCCTTTTTCTTATTTCAGCAGAGACATCGTTTGTTGGTGTCACTAAGGATCCCAAATATGCGATAAGATAGCAAACCAAAATGTCTAAGCACTGTGTTCATAGTTGTATTATTAGGCCTTAGTTAATGAAATAGGAGGAAGCTCGTTGGTCAATAAATTTGAAGAAAAATGATTCCTCCTCAATTCTAATTAACAAAACATCAATGTAAGAGTTTATATAAATATCAAATAGGTTTATCTGACCCACATAAACAGGTTGAATGGTAGCAATCCCCACCTCCAGTACCAAAACTCATTTACCCAATAATAAATGATGTAGGGCACACTAAATGCTATAACCCAAGGTGGCAAATATTATAGCATGGAAAGCAAACTTTTCCATAAAAAGAGCAAGTTCTACATTCAAAAAAAGCTGTAATAGATAGAAGCCATATTTTCAACTTTCCTTATCCAGTAATAGAAACTTATTAATTATTCAAATTCTTTTTTTAGGAATTGAATAAAACCTAAATTGTACTTTTTATCTTGATCTGGTCAAATACAATTGATGATCCTTTTCTGAAGAAGATCCTTTATATTTTATTTTATGAAATAAGGACCTCAAAAATAATTAAAACCTCTGATAGGTTAAAAATTGTTTGTATGAGGAATGATATTTAAAAAGAAAACAAACAAATAAAAATGTGACAATATATTATTATGATAGAAATAAGAAATTGAAGAAGTAAATAAATAAAAAGCCAAAGCCACAAAAAACCAATTAACCCAAAGAAGATACAAATTAAAATTATAAAAGTTGAGATTAATAAATTTTATAAATAATATTTTGGGTTAAAAATCACAGTTTAGTTTAAGGAATAATACTGATTTATAGAAGCTACTTTGTTATTAATATGTTGTAAGTACTAATAAAATATATAACTATATACTCAGTTTGGTTAAATAAAATGATAATGAGATTACAGATTAAAGTATTGAATCATAAACTTAGGAATATGAGATAATAAAAAATCCTGAGTAATCAGCATAATTTAACTAGTCACCACAACAATAGATAAACTACAATAAAGTTATATAATTTTAAGAATAATAAAATGGATAATCTCAAACAGAACACCTAACGTGATAAATGAGAATCTTGGTAAAACATTTAAAGATTAATGACAAAATTATGCCATTTTTTTAAAAGGCATAATTGATCATAAATAAATAACAAGTTAACAGGTACATAAAATAACAACTAATACAATTAAAAGATCTTATAAAATTCTTAGGAAAAACAGTACGTAATTTCAGTTATAAAAATGAGAAAAAAAAGGCACTTTGAAAGGTTACAAAAATATCCTTCTTAAGCCCTAAATTTCTCAGGTCAATGTGTAAAATGACCACATACAGTACATTTGGTTTAAAAGGTAACATACCAATAGTAACACTAATAAAATAATAAAAGTAATAATCAAAATCCATAACCATTGGAAGTAAAATGATTTAGTTCAATGTCTTGAATAGAATCATTTTATAAATTTAGTCTGTGATTCAACAGGTATTAAAACTATAAAATTTCAACAAAATATTTAACCGAAAAATAAAAAACAGAAAATATTGCCCATTATATACACAAAATAATAGGAACCAGAATATTAAATATATTAAAACAGTTTCACAGTTGAAGAAGCGGGAGGAATAGAGGCAAGTGCAGGTGGCATAGTGTAGAGCTGGTTAGGTGCAACTTGTGCCAGCCAGGATTCATCTTGGCCACTCCAATTCAAGCACTGTAACATATTTCAAATATTATTTTAATGTATAAAATAATTACTTAATATTCATACATTTTTTCTAATAAACCAAAGTAAAGATCACAGGATTATTATAACTAGAAAACTAATGTAACTTTTAGATTGAGAAATTCTTTACATCATAATTAATTAAATTTAAACTCTTTTGACAAAACAATATTAATCCACTACACTATGATCCATTGTTGAAGTCTTGATTAATGAATAAAAAACAAATTTAAGCTACGTAAATATAGGTATAGATATTGCTATATACTAATCCATAAACAAAGGTGTGTGTTTACTTAAACATTTAAAGCGAAACAGTTGTTTTGCATATTAAAATAGCAGGGAAATTTTTACTATTAAATATGCAAATTATTTACTACAGCTAATTTTGTGAGAGAAGTATATACATTTTATGTACAATATAAACATTTTACGGCAGATGCTAGAGAAAGCATATGAGTACAATATTGACCTCCACCACCTCTTCATAGATTTCTGCCAGGCCTACGATAGTCTTGACAGGAATGAACTGCTCAAAGTAATGAAAACTCTAGGGGTCCCAGAAAAGCTAGTTGGATTAAGTGCGATGACCTTGAAAAACACCAGATGTAGGGTAAAAATCCAAAATATGCTATTAGAAGAGTTTGAGGTGGAGAATGGTCTGCGCCAAGGAGATCCCCTCTCACCTGTACTGTTTAACATAGCACTCGAACAAGCTGCGAGATCAATCAGGACCAACTCAGTAGGAACGATGACCCAACACCTAGTGTATGCTGATGACGTAGTGATATCAGCAAGGTCAAAAGCGGCGCTCTCGGGAGCTTTGCAGGAATTTGAAGAAGCGGGGAAAAAATTGGGTCTGGTGATAAATAAGGAAAAAACGAAATACATGATTTCCACAAAAAAATGATGGGCAGGAAGAGCAGAGTCATGCTCCACCACACATTTAAGAAAGTGGAAAGCTTCAAGTATCTGGGGGCTTTAGTGACACAAAGGAATGACATCACTGCTGAAATTCTTGCTTTAATTTCTTCTTCTTTCTAATTTTTTCTAATTCTCTTTGCATTGCGGAAAGCATTAATATTTCGAAACATGTTATGGAAAGCAAAATTGTTAATCTATAAAACAATCTTAAGACCGATTGTCACGTACGCTGGTAAAACGTGGGTCCTGACTCAGGAATGTGAAAAGATGCTGCAGATCTGGGAGAGGAAGGTACTTCGGCAGATATTTGGGCCAGTATGTAACGAAGGCCAATGGAGGTCAAGAAATAATAGAGAGCTTCGGAAACTGTACAATGAACCAGACCTAGTCACCTATATCAAATCAACCCGTATAAGACGGCTTGGGCACGTGGAGAGAACGGGAGAAGATAGGTACCCGATGAAACTATTATATGGCAAACCAGGAGGCAGAAGAGGAAGAGGAAGGCCCAGGCTGCGATGGCTGGGTGATGTGGAGAGCGATCTGCAGAGGATGGGAATCGGACAATGGAGAGGTCGAGCTGCTGACAGGAAGACTGGAGAACCATGGAAGGGTGTTATAATATAGTCTTGTTAAATCCAACTCAAAATTAGATTCACTTGTATCCGATCTTTAATTATTTCCTCAGAAATTTAAAATATCACTAGATAATCTTCCATGCCAGCCATATTGATGAACTTGTGCAGTAAACTATGCATTAAACAAAAAAACTTTTGCATATGACTGTTATTTCTTTTAAGCTAATCCATTTTTATTTATTTATTCTTTGTAGTTCAAATCATTGAGTACTGGAAACTATAAACCAAAATGAGGTTTCAGAACCAGATTAATAGTGTTTGGTTTATATTTTTCCAATTCACTTATATATAGAATTCAAAAAATTTACTACAATATGTCATGTTAAACAGCAATTCAAAATATGGAATTTAATGTTTAAAAGGTTTGGATCAATTCCACAGAAAAATAGTTATGTAGATATCATTGGAAAACAATCAAGGATAAAAAAGATATATCCACTGTTCAACCCATGAGCCCACCAACTAGAGGGCAGATGGATATCTCCATCGCTTGATCTTAAAGGGTTAATGAAAGTGAAAATGATTACCAAATTTCTCTTTTAGTGTTTCTACTAAAAATAAATCTATTATTTTTACTTACTATTTATTGAACAGTGTGATTTATCCTATAAAAGTCACTTCCAATATCCTCTAAATCTTTCAAGAATGCTGAAATGCTGAAAAAGGCTTCTCTGAATAATTGGAGAGCCTAGGAATAGTATTCATTACTTAGTGAGATGAACACGTCGGACCAATTACTCAATCACTGAGTTGGGGCACATAGAAGTAGATGGGTTAAATTCACTAATTAAATTTAATTTTAAATGCACTTCACTGGCTATTACACCACTTAAATTTGAAATAATAATGATATAGTTTGGTTCCCTACCTATAACTCACCTTCATGGAATAATGGAAACTTACCTTTCTACACAATATTGGTACTTGCACTTAGCAATACTTTAGGGGAAGAATAATAAAACAAGAAAACAATGTAACAACAAAAATGAAAAAAAAATCTATACTTTTGTTTTAATTTATAGAAAAAACATTTTCCCACTTCTGAAATAATTGCTAAAAATTAATTGAATTGCATATTGACATTGTGTAGTTCCTCTACTGCTCTCAATAATATTTAAATCCTCCTTGACATGCTCTCAATAACATTGAAACTGGTGTCATTAGGCATTTTATCCCATTCTTCGACAACGGTAGCATAACATGAAAGTTATTTAAGCCAATTTGCTGAGCTCTAATATATCTCTATAGGTATATTAGGTTCTGAAAATACTCTATAAGATTCAGGGTGCTCTGGTGGAAGAGCTGAGAAGTCCATGAGAATGCCGTTGCTGATAAAAAATTATTTTAACACTCTAGACTAATTATTATTATCGATGTAGACCAATTTTCACCGATTCTGTTATTTGAGCAAAGGAATAGAAGTGCAGGTTGAAGGACTTCATTTACATAGTTCATGGCAACCACAATTTTATTCCCATACACAACCAGAAGTTTCGGTATTTTCAAAGAAGGTGTCATTTAAACTGTGATTGATGAGCCCTCTACTGAAAGCATGGTCTTCTTTATCAAGGTCTATCATTTGGATACAAACTAATCCTAGTTTCATATGGTATGTAGGAAGTAAGGATTACCTCCACTGATCAATCTACTAACCAAGTAACATGATTACAGTACCACTCTGAATGATGTGCTTTATGCATGCTGTTTTCTGCTCTAAAAAAAGAAATTAGCTTACACCAATGAATCTAAGCACAGAAAGGTGAAGAGGTAAGGTCTATCTACCTGCTGTTTGATTACTTTCACTCCAGTGATATTTAGTAGATTTCTTGTCTCTACTAATCAATTCTGACCAGTATATACAAAAATTAAATGTCCCTTATTAGCAGTGATAACACTTCCAACAAGAAAGATAATGTTTCAATCGTACATAACCAGTCTGCATGTACCAAATCCTGGTCCAACAACACTTGCATTTAAACCAAACCTCTAATTCTAACCTATCCATTGTTTTGGCATCTTTTTTAACACTTAGTCAATTACTATGCATCATGAAAAACACTAAAAGAAAATTTATACTATAAGTGTAACATGAAAACAAAACTAAAGAGCATTTCGAGGATTAGGGCATAACCAAATGCAACTGTGTTTATCTGCTTCTTTTCACCACCATTAACATTTTCTTGAATTATAAAAAATATAATATTGATAAAATTGGTACTTAGTAGTATCAACAGTTGTCAGGCACATTTATATGCAATTTCCAATAGTTTACATCCCAATAATATACATAAGCAAAAAATAATAAGAAAATGTATAGGCAAAAAAATAAGTGAACTGTGTCACCATTTCTTAGATCTGTACCACTTAAATGTATAGAGAGAAAAAAAATTTATATCTAGCCTCATTTGTATAAAATTATTAGAATTAATTAATAATTATTAAATTATATTAAGCATTTAATAGGTCACATAGTTCATGCACATGCCATTAAATACATTAGTCCGGAAGAAAATCTAACAGCAGACCGCTATCTATCTATGAAATGAGGAAATAATTTCTACTGAACATACAGTAATGTAGAAAGGAACATAAGTTGGATAAATCAACTAATTTCATAAACTACATAAATGATAGTTTAAGAAAATAAACTAAATAATCAAATATTTCTGGATAATATTCGAAAAATATTCAAATCAAAAGCAAATGTGCACTATTTTAAGTTCTTATCTACAACTATTTACATAAAACTTTTTAAAAACTGGATTTTCAAAATATAAGTGCACTAGGAAATAAAAAGAACATCAATTAAAAAGAAGATAACAAACCTCATGCAATTATCATGGTACTTCTATACCCCCAACATGCCCTAAAAACTTTTAATAATACACACCACTAAACAAATATCCTTTAGCTCACTGGAGATGAATGTATTATCTGAAAATAAAACATTAAAAAATACGTAAACAAGAAATAAAAGGCATTTCTACATTACCATACAATAAGATGTTAATATAAAGAGGTAAGTATGAAAAATGGTAAATCAAGCAATACTCAAAAGAAAATTAATGAGACAAAATTAATAATAATACTCAACCTTTCCAATAGTTGACTCCCTTTTATGTGCTGTAAAGCGGCCATTGTATGTTACTTTATCATCAACAGTTGCTCTGCATAAAATTAGGATATGTTAATAATTATTATCAAAAGACAAATAAAATTATTAACAAACAGGTTAATATATCAGCCTGTTTTAAAAAAGGTTATTATTTTGTTTACTAATATCTATGTTAGATTATAAGGATTTCTAAGCTCTACTCATCGTTAAAGTTATACTCAGCCTTCCCCGTTTAAATAATAGAATGTTTCGAATAACATAATAAAATTTGGAGGATTCCAATAAACTAACCTGAAGTTAGTTTTAGGTGTATCGCCGACTTTTTAACCTAAAGATGCACTGCTCCAGTGACCCTAACTCTCGAATTTCCAGTAGGATAGTGATTATGCTGTGAGAATTCTAATAGGAATAGGAAAATTTAGGATATAGGTTTCAAATAAAGCATTTTTTCAATCTGAAATGAACAAAAACTTTCTTTTTTACTTTTATTTTAAAATCAAAATATTTAAAAACTTTTTTATTGAAAAAATTCAATATTCATTTTATTGTTCAAAACAAAAGGAAACATTTTTCGATGCAAACCATTAAAGCAAATATTATAGAGAATTGAAAACATTTTGAAATAGGCCTACTTTCATTCCAGAATACTGTCAGAGTGGTATTATAAATCAAAGAGCAGTTAAAACTATCAATAACAAAATAGTTATATTGACAAACATCCCGTTATTTGTTTTTTAAATGTATATTCACTATTCAATAATTAAAATGAATAACTATTAACTAATAATAACTATTCTATTTTCTTTTTTATTATTACCACTTAAATACTTAATACTTTTCTATAAGGTTTACTTGAATAGTATTTTCAAAAAAAGCCTTCCTATGAAGAAATTTTAGAATTTAATTTAAATTATGTGTTTGATAGGAATTTGTCTGAAGATTTCAGAAAATTTTTATATCAGAAAGAAGAAAAACTCTGCTACTTAAATTAGGTTACTAAGCTGGCAATAAGCCTTAAATTAACTCTTAATTTAATTAAGACATTATAAACATACTAAAATATAACTAGAAGGGACAGGCTATCATTGACATTTTGAATAATCAATAGTATTTACAGCAGAATCCCAGTAACTGATTTATACAACTAATTTGTTTATCCATCAACCTGATCGAACAAATAAGAGCAGATTAGCTAGGCGTGTAGATGAACTGAAAAAAAAATGGACAAAAGAAGCTACTGATGCAAAGGTATCAGACTTTTAATACGCGCTATGACATGTAAATTATTTCTTCTATATTCAGCTGTGGATCAATCCTGTAAACAAAGAGATTCTTCTGGGATTCATTGAGCCTATAAAAAGTGGATACTTTAATTGTGGGGAAAACTTGGCTGTTGGGAGTAATCTTGGTGAGATTTTAGGTAAACATTTAAGAAATTTTTATTTTTTATTTTATTTAGCACTTTTGTCATGTAGGGTTAAAATTAATATAAAATGTGTTTCTAAAGGAAAATATAGAAACATATCCAAAATTGATAACATTACAAGGTCTATGCAGATAAATAATTTTTTTAAATTTGAAGAAAATATCAATATACTTGAATTTTTGCTGTTTAACTAAATTAATTAAAAATATAATACTTAAGAATGTAAAATTCTCATTTTTTTCTGTTCAGACTTCATATTTATTTAAGTTTAATACTTCCAGGATTCAGAAATCTTTCACAGACTACTGAACAAATTAATTACTTGGATGCCTCTGTTAGTTCCAATTTGATAAATTATGGAAAAGTCACATTAATTAATTTATTTATATTGATGTGAGTATTACAATATTTACATTTGTTTGGATTAATGTATATTATTAAGTTCTGTTAATAAAATAACAACTAAACTGATAACTCACTCAAACATAAATAACACAAAAACTATCATCCAACGGTAACAATCAGGAAATGATAAAAATATTTTTAACATTATATAGAATATTAAACAGTGAATAGGTACCCTAGAATATGTTATATTTATTAAAATATGTTATAAATTAAATTATTACTATAAAAAAAAAGAAGAAAAAAAAGAGTTTGAAAGTAAATTCAAATTCAAAATAGTTGGAGAATAAAATATTATACGATGATTCTTTTACATATTTATTTTCTTATTTTTAAACATTTTTATGGGTCCTTGGTTATTTTAAAATGTATATGTAGACACCTATCAACAAAATAACCTGTATATTTCAAAGTCAACTTTTATAAAAAAAAAATTTATTATTATACTTTTAAAATTTAGATGTAGTCTAATTCTTCTTTACAATTAAGACTCATACAAAAATTTCACTCAAATAATGTAAATATTTTTAGAAATCCTACCTGTAAGGACTTCCATAACTCCTTCTTGGAGAATTTTCTAGAACAAAAAATCATTACATAAAAATTAATACTGGAATAGTAATAGAAATCTAGCTCTTCACCATTTTAAATATTTAAAAAAATAGAATATATTAAACTATAAATCATAAAACCTAAATAGGCAAATGACAAAATCAAATTAGGAATACTGCTAAACTAGCAACCAAATGACTTGAAAGAAAGAAGTAGGAGAAAATTCAAACTGTATATTTTCAAGATTTTATTTTATAGTATACATAAATAAGTTTAAAAAAAATTCTCTCACCCGTAGATGAATTGTTTTTCAAATTCCTAAAAAATCCAGTAAACACAACAAAATTATTTGTCTGTCTAACAATTTTTTCAAGCCCATAGTGTTTTTTTAGGAAGCTGATAAATTTCTCAGAAGGCCTATCAATGGCTAATTGCTCAGGTTTAATATTTTCTTCCTAAGGAAAAAGACCTTTTTAATAAAATTAAACAAAAAATATAATCTACAAATATTGATATTGATCAATATCACAATTTAAAGATTTCAGAAGGCTATACCTTCTGCCTAACTAACCTACTACTTTTAAATTTTTAAATATTACGAATCTTAACATAACATTGGCGGGCTGTCATACTGGAATGTTATGAAATAGAATATTGGAAAAGGTGATGCTTGGTGATGATAAAAAAAAAAGATGAAAGGTACCAAAAAGCATGGATTACTGAGCTTGGAAATTATTCGAGAAATTCTAATATTTAAAAAAATTCCATAACCTTTTGTTCAACAATTTTTTTTACAACTAAGTTGTTTTTCGTTTCTAAAAGTTTTTGCTGAAGATCTCGGTCCATCCAGTCTCCTTGTCGAAGTTCCCTTGCTGTCATACTCTCCCCCACATCCTGCAGCCATCTTTTTTTTTTCCTATTTCTATTTCCTGATTTTCGATGGATAGATTTGTATGTATTGCAATGTAGTCAGTTTTCAGTCTGTTCATTTACAGGCCCCAAGCAGCATATTCCTCCTGAAGTCCTTAACAAGAACTGGCATCTTTATCTTCATTTGCTACTATCACCTGGTCATTAGCAAATTGCAGGTTGTAAAGGAATTTATTACCTACTTGTACACCCATTCCCCTGCATTTCCTCTTCCAAGTTTTTAGGAACTCTTCAACATATAGGTTGAACAAAAATGGTTGAACAAGGAAGCATAACATAGAAAATTAAATTCATTATCAGACTATTTAAAAATATATTTTCTTGTTTATTGAATTTATATAGTATAATTTTCCTAAAATATCTAACTAGAATCTTTGCCTGCTGATAAAAATTTAGAAAGAGTAAATAGCCTTGGGGAATCTAGGTATTAGTAACCATTCAGCCAGAAATATTTAAATATTTGAGTTAGGATAAATATAATTTAAAATAATAACAACCAAAATGATAGGTTGGGGGAAAAGAAATCCATTATTTTCTCAGTAGGTGGCTGTAGTGATTGATATGTCGTGTAAAGTATCAATCAAACAATTGCAAGTTTATGCTTATAATTGTCAAGGTGACATTTCATACTAAAAAAGTTCTTTGGCTGTTTTTTGTTTGTTCCATTCAGTTGTGAGTTACAGGGTGTCACCAATGGAAGTCAACAAAGAGAAAATTTGGAACATTTTACAGTTTTTCTTTTATAAAGGCGAAAATGCAAGCCAGGCCGCTAACATTGTGAATGGTGTTTATGGTGCCGACACTATAACCGCTAAATTAATTTGTAGCTAAAATTGTAATTACGTGCAATATTGGTTTTGTAGATTCCGTTCAGGCATTTTTGATGTTAAATAAGCACCTCGCCCAAGCAGGCCCATCATCGAAAATGTCGATAAAATCACAGAAATAATCAAAGTTGACCAGTATTAGTAGTCGTAGCACCGCAAAGGAGCTAAAGATCGACCATAAAACAGTTTTAAACCATTTTCACAAAGCTGGATTCAAAAAGAAGCTCGATGTTTGGGTGCCACACCAAAAAACATGTTGGATCGAATTTCCATCTGTGAAGTCTTAGCCAAACGGAATGAATTTGACCCATTTCTGGGTGGTGACTGGGGATGAGAAATGGGCCACATACGACAATATTGTGCGAAAAAGGTTGTGGTCAAAGCATGGTGAAGTAGCTCAAATGGTGACCAAACCAGAACTAACGGCTAGGAAGTTTCTGTGTATTTGGACGGGACTTGGGCGGAATCATTAATTATGAGTTGCTACTGTATGGCCAAATACTAAATTTAGATCTCTACTGTCAACAACTGAACTGTTTGAAGTTAGCAATTGACCAGAAATGGCCAGAATTAGCCAACAGAAGAGGTGTTGTGTTTCATCATGACAATGCAAGGCCACACACGTCTGTAGGAACTCGTCAGAAACTCTGAGAGCTAGGTTGGGAAGTTCTAATGCATCCACCATATAGTCCGGACCTGGCACCAAGCAATTACCACCTTTTTCTCGCATTGCAAAACTTCCTGAGTGATAAGAAATTGGGATCAAGAGAAGATTGTGAAAATCGATTACTAGATTTTTTTGCCAATAAGGACCAAGACTTCTATAAGAGAGGTATTATGAAGATACCTTTAAAATGGCAACAAATTATACAACAAAATGGTGCATATTTGACCCAAATCAGACAATCCGAAACATCTTAAATAAAGTTTTGAATTTCATGCAAAAATAATGGATTTCTTTTTCCTCAATTTATTATAACAATTATGTTTTCGTTTATAAAAAATTATTTTATAAACTCCGACATTCAAAAACCAAATTGATTGAAATTTCAAAAATAATAAATAATGTATAATGACACTTAAAATACCTCAAGCATGTAGTCAAAAAGTATCTTGCCATAGCCCATTCTTTGCCTGCTTTCATGAACATAAAAGTCAAGGACACATAAACACAACACATTATGGCAGTCGCCATACTCATCAAAAACATATAGGCTCTTTCTTCCCATTTTAAGCATGCCGACTACTGATCCTTTTCCACTAAAAGGTAATATCAGTTTTAGTCAGCAAATATAGAATCACACATAATAACACCAGAAAGTTACAATAAACTTATGCTTACAAACACAACAACTATTCACATTCACGATTATAAAAGCTAGAATTATTGAAGTGTAATAGAATAAAATGTAAAATAGAGAACGGAGATAGTTGAGGGGTTCAGTCATAAAAACACCAAATAAGTACTAGACTTGTATTTAGCTAGTGCTGACGTTTCGGCCTACAATGTAGGCCATCTTCAGGGCTATGAGAGAAAAACAAACAGAACAAAATATATATATATAAACACGTTACAGTAACAAGAATATAGTGACAGATATGAAAATTAAAGATAACGAATACTAAAATAGTGACAGAATATAATAAAATTAAAATATTGACAGATATACTAAAATTAAAGATAATGAACAGAAATTAAAATAGTGACAGATATAATAATTAAAGCTAACGAATATAAAATAAAATACAGAAACTAAAAGCACAGAAAGGATAAAAAAGTAAACCTAATATAAAGGGAAATAAAAATGAGTAGGTAAACTGAAAGATACAAATTGAGGAGATAAAAAGGTTGGTACATGAAGGAAAATAGGAAAAAAAAAACAACTAGTAAATTAAAGATGTGAAAAATGTGTGATAATGGACTTCTAGAGGTTACATAAGTAAAATGTATGAAACATAATAATACAAGAATATGTAGAAAGAAATGAATAGGTATCTCGTAGAATGACCATTAGAAATGTAAAAAATTTGAAAATATAAGTATGGGATGTAATATACAAAATTGATTGGGATGTGATATAAAAATAGTTGATTGGATTAATACATTTGAAAAATTAAAAATAGTGCTTATAAAAATGAACTCTTTGATTACCAACATATGATGGATGCCAAAATGATAAGGGAGAAATAGGAAAATATATAGTGTGAGTTAATATTTTATTTATTATATCTTTTTCTCTTTAGCCTTTCTCCATTCCTCACACTATATATTTTCCTACTTCTCCCTTATCATATACAATTTGTATTGCACACGGGCGCGACATGGGCTAGAGCCGGCGCTGATAGTATATTTCAGTATATGAAACTATATACTAAGCTGTTTATACTGACATTCCCTTTCAGAGCACCTTTTTTCAGCAGAGCCACATATTTCTTAAGAAAACTATATTCATAAGACAGTGATAGGATAAAATGATACTAATTTAATTTAGAGCATTCCATTTTCCATTAACAAGGAACATCAGGAAAGTCCCATCTGCCAATTGTATTTTAAAACTGTTTTAGAATAAATTAAGCATGAATAAACTGATTTAAACATTAATTAATTAATTATTCAAATAAATAACTTTATTTAAAATCTCAGATTTTTTTCACAATTGCAGTACTTTATGTTACTACATATATCTACAGTCCCAGTGAATAAGTGGTTAAGTCAAATTTTCTCCTAAATGAGTTTCTTGCACTTTGGGAAGTGGGCTTGTGTTATTTTTGTAGTGAAGGGTCTAAGTTAGGGATTGGCTTGACAAGGATTTATTGCTTGTATTAAAACTACATATCAAGCTAAGAACTACAGGAATGACACAATTCCGCTTCCCTCAATACAGGAATCTCTCTAGACAAAATTCGACTAAACCACTCATTCACCGGGGCTGCAAATATACATTTGTATATTTTAGCTAAAGTTATAAGGTAATTTACAAACAAAAATACAAATTTACTTTTGAAGACTCAACTCCTATCATTAGGAAATATGTCACACATTCCATTCGCTAGTTGAATTGAGAAACACCATATAAAATACTGAAAAAATACTTAATATTGTGGAAAATACTTAAGTAAATTTTCCAATTAAGGGAAACTCCCTTAAATGTTATTCTTTCTAAAATGGATAATAGAATTATGCTTTAGTTAAGACTCCCTTCATGGGTAGTCATTACCAAGTAAGGTTTTCCTTTTTTAAAGGTTTTTTGAGAGGAAACAAAATTAGAAGATTATGAATTTGGGCATTTATCAATTATTTTACATTTACCATAAATCAAATTGATATATTTTATTTTGAAGTATTTTTTATATTTATCAACTTACTGGTTGCCTTCTTTTTCAATCAGTAGATACAATATATGATCTTTGGTTCTCATAAGCTCTGTGTTAGTAATAGGCTTCAATAACCCTTGGGCTTTGGCAGATGCTTCGCCCATTTCATCCAGAATAACAGACATTATCTCTTGACACAACCTATAAATTGATAAGTTACTCACAGGAACATAAATTTTATGTCATAAAAAAATTTATAATGGTTTATTATATGAACACCAAAAGATAATATAAATTTGATTTGAAAATATCACAGCAATAGACTTCATATTTATTTAATAATTCATAATAAAACAAATAATATGGAATATAAATAGACAAATAAAATATATGATCACTATACCTTCCTTATAAAAAAAAACAAATACAAAAACGGAGATAGGTTCATTTATTTATAATAATGTAAATAATATTTCATTTTTAAATTAATGTAAACTGGACTATAAATCTTTGATTTTTATATTTAGGGAAAAAAACCATCATCCAGTCATCTAGTCTTCTTAAATTGTTTAATTCTTTAAAACGTTTCGACAACTATATATCATTATCAATCCTTTAAAACAATTTGTCTGCATCGTTACAATAATTATACATAACTTTAAAAAAGTTATATGTCTATACATCTCATAAATGCATATTTATTAAATATTTTCCTGGAGATATATCCATCCTCCATGGTCAAATTATTAATATTCTAATATTGTAATTATTAATAGCAAGAGACATCATATTTATTTAATAATTCATAATAAACCAAATAATATGGAATATGAATAGACAAATAAAATATAGGATCACTATGCCTTCCTTATATAAAAAAATAAATACAAAAATGAAGACAGGTTCATTTCTTTATAATAATGTAAATATTTTCAAAAAATAACTATAATTTTTTTATCGGAATAATAATGAAAAACACTGATCATTAATGGTTTATTTATCAGCATCTAAGTTTCAAGTATATACTTTAAGCATTCAAAATTAACTATAGTGTTGTAAAATTATGTCAGGAATGGCAAGTGTAATACATTTCTACTAAAAAAAAAAAGAGAAATTTAAATAAAAACTGTCAAATGTCTGGTTTGAGAGTAGACTAAGCTTTTAAAGTTACAATTAGTAAAACAATAAAAAAAATTAACCGAAAAGTTTTCATTAAAGTAGAGGTCTCTGATGGTGTGTTGGATATCTAAACCAAACGTTCTTATTAAGTACATTGAGAGTGTTCCAAAATATGGTTTTAATTAAAACCAGGGTCAGCTAATGTTTACTTTAGGGAAGTCACAAAAATCATCAGTTCTACAATAGGGGGAAAAGGGTGACAATCTCTACACCGCAGAGGAGTTAGTAAATGTGCTTATAAGTTTCAAAGCTTGGCTATGCCTACCTTCAATCTGACAGGAAGGTTGCTAATAAGCTTGAAAAACATTGGAGATATCAAGCAAAAATAAATAATGGAAAAATAACACATTCTGTAGATGGAAACAAAATGTTTTTATCCAGTTTGATATGTCATTGAAGTCCAGTGAAAACAAAGGTACATATCAATAGACAACATAAAAACAAATGTTCAAGGATTATTAATAAACTTAACATTTTTAAATGGTAAATGTTTTAACTATAATTATTGCCACTATCTGCCTAATCAAAGGATAGACTTATTATACCTTGTTTGTCTGCTATCCCCATGGAAAGTATCAGGCATGATACTATTATTTATTTTAACAATATTGGTTTTGATGAAATCATTTATGTTAACATTGAAATCCATTTTGATTTCTGCGAAAAATATGTCTAAAGTAACAGTGAGAGTTCCTACATCTGGTGAAGGTTAGCTGCTATCAGCTGTTTTTACGTCATAATAATTGTAATAACCCCTTTTGATAAAACATTTCTTATCACCATAGTGACCCATGTGAAAGTTGTCAATGAATGGTTTCTTGAGTTGTAATAGATAACTGATTCATCAGCTAGTGCTAATTAAGTTAGTCCCATATACTTAATCATTTATATAACAAGTTATTATATCAAGAATTATGGATCATGATATTCATGCATTTTTTAAATCCGCTGTAACACTTGTAAAACAAGTTGGTGAAGTAAGTAATTAAGTTTGATTTTTGTGAAAGAGATTTTATGATTGTTTAATGTTTTTTAAAGTTTGTTTTTCATCTTCGAAGTAGTTATAGTTGTTATTTCTTATTTAGATTGTAAGGGAAAACATTAGCAAAGATAAAACAGTGGGTCATAAAGAAAGTCGAGTGGACTTCGTCACAGAAACTGACAAGCAAGTTGAACAAATCTTGATAAGTGGTTTACAATCTGTCTATCCCAATCACAGGTTACACATATTTCTATTCCCCATTTTTTTATTTATTTATTTAAATTTTTAACATTTGGATTAATTCATGCCAACAGATTCATTGGTGAAGAAAGTACTAATGAAAGCAACAAAGTCAAGTTGACAGAAGACCCTACTTGGATTATTGATCCAGTAGATGGAACAATGAATTTTGTCCATTCAAATCCGTGTGTTGGTATATCAGTTGGATTGTATATTAATAAAGAACCAAAAGTTGGCATTGTATACCTTCCTGTCTTTGATCATCTTTTCACAGCTATTGAAAATGAAGGTGCCTTTATGAATGGCAATAAAATTCAAGTTAGCAAAGTAACTGGTAAGGTTTTACATTTTGATATATTTTGACTAAAGTATTTTTACTCTTAGTTCATTGTAACAAAATATCTACTCAGGTCCTATCTATTTTCACTTTTGGTGCATGGCTATAGATTATGATTTGTTAAAATAAGTGGGTGTTGTTTTGTGCTCACCCACCAATTCTTACAATGTCTTAGAATGTAGTTTAAGTACCCACAGCAGCTATAAAATATAAAAACTCCAGAATCATGTATTCCATAAATATATGCTGAAGTACAAATGAGATATTATGTCTATATGTGTATAAATGTGAGGATCACAATAACCATTATTGCAGGGATAACTGCAAACATTGACTTTTTCAATAGTTTAGAAAAGCAATTTTATGTAACTTAATCCGGTCCTGAACCTGAAGTTTAGTGAGCATTAAATATTACTTGACTAAACTATAAAAAATTTTGAATTAGTCAGTTTTTGAAATTTGGAAATATTTGCATTGATACTGAATGTCTCGTATATGCTCAAACCAGTATAATAACTTTTCCTTATACTATTTGGTGACAGAATCTTTCAATTAAAGAGTATAAAAAATGATGAGCTAGTAATTGCTTCGTCAATTACATTAAGCACTTACTTCAAAGTTGTTTAGTTAAGTGTATTAAGTTGTTCTTTGTTACTGCATTAATAAAAAATAGGTTAATACAGTAAAATGATTATGATTTTTTTTTAAAGCTTTTTCTGACTCTCTAATCTGCATTGAAGGAGGCTCAAGTAGGGATCCTGAAAAAGTGCAGTGTATGGTTGACAATTTCCGTACTGTTTTAGATGAAGCCCATGGGTAAGTCAGATTGGGAAATAATGTATTTCTTTGTTAACAATGATCATCAATTACTTAATTTATATCTCCTATCATATGATAGCCATCATTTATATCCAACTAAAGTGAATAAGCACTTTTTACAAATTCCTTAATTTATCATAATTATATTTACAAATAAAATAAGAAAGATGTTAATAGCCGAAGAGATTAAAAAAATATTCACATAAGAGATTTTGCAAATTTGAAAAAAGATAAGTACAATTGTGTAAAATAATTATTAATAACTATTTAATGTAAAACAAATTATATATCTATATAATAAACCACAAACAATTAATCTTTAAGACCCAGAACTAATTCACTTTGAAGACAATATATTTGACTGCAATTATAACTATGTTGATAATTTATATACATGTGTATATATTTTCAATCCATACATCAAGTATTTCATCTGGTTTCGACCGTAGCACCAAATTCTTTGCCGACATTTCGCTGGTTATACTGCAAGCTTCCTCAGGGCTACTTCCACTTCAAGTGGAAGAATAGGCTCTGCCCCCAGATGTGGAAAGCTATAAATACCTAAGCATCGAAAAAACATTTACAACCTTAGATTTAGCCTTGCAAGGGAATCTTGCAGTATGCCCAACAAAACGTGGGCAAAGAATTTGGTGACACAGTCGAAACCAGAAGAAATACGTGATGAATGGATTCAAAATATTGACTGTGGCAGTTTAAGAGCGTATTTATGTGTTTATATTGTTTGAATTGCTAATGGAGCAGATACAAGACAATACATCATGCAGAAAAGGCAAATCAAAACAGACATATGTAGAACATAATATGAATAAAAACATAGTAGTGAGTCTTGCTTGTCTTTGCAAAACCCTGTTCAAGTAATAAATACTTTTATACTTTCAACCTAATGTAGATGTCGATATTTTTGTCCTGAAAACCCTCAATTATTGGTAGTAAATGTATTTTTTCTTCCTCTGTAAAGTTTTTTTTACATTTGCTTTTTTTCCATTTTGTTGTCCTTTTGTGTATCATTTTTTTTGTAAGCCTTCTTTTCATCAAGAAAGATCTGAAATGCCTTTTCAAAGTTGTACTATTTTTTTCCATTTCCTTTATATTATCCTATTATTTTCCCCATTGCCTTTACAGCAGCTCTGTATGTTTTCCTATCTGTCTCGGTTCTTTCTCTTAATGTACTACATTGGAAATACTCGATCTCCTATCTTTCATATTTTTTCAGATAATGGATTTTTTTTAGAGGTAATAGTATTATTTTAATAGTATTCTATATTATGCAGTATTGTTTAATACTGCATTTTCTTGTTTTATAATATTGTATACTTTTAAATTATATAATTAATATTTACTGTATAATAATTGAATACTGTGTATAGGTTTAGAGCTAGTGGTTCAGCAGTATACAATATAACAATGGTTGCAAGAGGTGCAGCTGATTGTTATCTGGAATTCGGTTGCCATGCTTGGGACATGGCTGCAGGAGTTACAATAATAAAGGAAGCAGGTGGTGTGATAATGGATCCATCAGGTAAATGATGACTATTGCATATTGTCAGGTAAATAATAAACAGAGGCTATAGATGTATCCAGTGGGGTGCAGGTTTGGCTTTTTACTAGTATATAAAAAACCCTATATAAATCAATTTCATGAAGCAACTTACATTCAGTTTTCTTTGATATGGAATTACTTGGGCAATCCTCTGGCATGACGATCCTTAAACCCCCACTTTTTATAAACTTTATTTGTTTGTCAACATTTTTTATTGTCAAAAAGCATTGCTAAGGATTTTTTTTTAGTAGAGTAAATCCAAATGAACCCTTTTATTTAAATTTCAATAGTTTTGAAATTCCAAGTTTTCCGGATATATTTTCAACTGTTATGAGCTAATTGAAGTTAGTCTGTGCTATTATTGAATACTTTTTTTTTTTATTTTAAAGAATAAATGGGCTTAACTAGTCATTTAGTTAAGACCTTGGCCTGCTAGTTGGCAGCACATATTTTACAGAAATGATTTCAAATATGTAATTTTAAAATATTTTTAGTAAAAACATTTCTTCAAAGCGAAAAGACCTTTTAACCCTTTAACTGCTGCAAGTGAAGAGCTTTATGTCCATACATACTACCTGTTAATGTATTTCATTAATTCCATCCTCCTTTTTGATTTGGGCTATGAACCGAAACTGGCGTAGTTAAAACCTTTTTTGTTTTTAATACTAAAATTTATTGCTTAATAATTTAATTTTGTATGAATTGTATCTTCAAAGCATGTGTCTATACAAAGACCAACTTTACAATGTCGCATCATCTATACTCGGCTTTAGCAAAAAGATCGAAAAGCAGTGCGACGGCATATATCGTCTTTAGGACTGAGGGCGCGTGTGATGCAGGACGGCATATATCCTCTTTAGCAAAGGGGGCACGTTCCCTTGTGCCGGCATATATTGTCTTTAGCAGTTAAAGGGTTAAAAATATTGAGGGTTATTACAGAGGTTTACAAGCTAAATATTTTCACCTAGGTGATGCAACCTTGCAAACAAATAAATATCCATCATTCAATTACATAAAAGTTTTGTCAATTATACTTCTCTTCACATCAAATATATATTTATAACAAACATGTAAATATGAATTATCACAATTCCATCAAAAATAATAATTAATACCTTCTTAAGTTCATACAAACAAGCTTTTTTGGTTTTTCGTTAACTCATAGCTTGGTTTAACTTAATCATATGACTTGTATCTACTGTAGTATACCAATATTATTTAATATTTCAGGCGAACCATTTGATATCATGAGCCGAAGAATAATTTGTGCTTCAACAGAAGAATTGGCAGAGGAAATATGTAGCAAAATAAAACAAAATTATCCCATAAGAGATGATGCTTAGTGGCTGTCCTTTGTGATCTTTATTTGCATTTTTTTTTTTATCAACTTTATTTGTAAATTTACACATTACAGGTCATCATTAAGGCTCAATGTCTTATGCCAGAAATAAAAAATAAAATTAAGTCCTGATCAAGACCTACAATATGTGTAAACATACTATTTGATCTTGTTTTTTTTAATTGCCAAGCATACCATTTCCTAGTCTTAAAATTATTTAGAAATAATTTTTATGTAATTTGATGAAATAACATTTCACTCTTAATTGGTTATATACAACCAACAGGAAGGTCAGCTTTATCATATACAATATAATTTAGACATATTTTTTGGCTTGAATAAGCTAATCAAACCAGTTAGTTAGTCTAAATTGTGATCCTAGATTTGCTTAGAAGTATACTTAAATAGTAGAAATTTGGCATGAATATTAAGTGTTTACAATTTTAGTTTCCTTTCAGTTGTTAATAATTATTCTTTTTATATCTATATATATTTGATTATTTATTTAATAAATATTTTCCTTCTATCATATTTTTATCGAACATTACCTATTTTTATAAAATTATCAATGTTTTAATGTAGACAATTATCGTTTTCTACCAATGCAATTTGTATTAACATGTTCTTAAAAATCAGTATTCACACTTTATAACATTGTAACTAAGTATTCATGATTAGATTCTTCCATATATAAGTGAAAATATATGTATACTTGATTAAATATTGTTTTAAATAAGGTTTTGGAAATTGTTGATCAAGTGGGTCCAATGGTGGAGAATATTATAATTAAAAGTTAAAGGGCAAATTAGTTTTCCTTAAAGAATCTTTTTTTTTTATTTTTGTAATTTAACTATATATTACTGATATACCTATTATTATTATTATATATATATATATATATTTCATATTGTTAACCTCTGATAACAATTAGCTGACCTTAATTCTTAAGCGAAAACTGAATCTCTTATGTTTATTCATTCAATGATTGCCTGCAAGAGATAATTATATTATTAATTTTATAATTTCATTCGCCACAAAATTTAATAAAAACTACTGCACTTGTTAGTGATCACCATTTTTTTTCAATACTTTGAATTTAAATGTTTAAAAATGGTGTTAACCTATTAGTTTAGGATTTTAATTTTATCTGTTTGTAATGGTTAAAGATTATTAATTAAACAGTTTTCCTAAAAAAAAAAAAAAAAAAAAAAACCAACATTAATAAAAGGAAATCTTTGTTGACATAATGAATTGTACTAATTTGTTCATGAGTTTATATGAAAAATGTTATTAGTTGAGAATATAGTTTTATCAAAATTATTGTTGATATAAATAATTAATTATAGGTGTAACTGTCTAGTCATGTTTATTTTAGTTGCATCGTTCATTGCATTTTTTGATGACATTGTGCTTAAACCACTCTCCATTTTCTCCATTAATCACTGCCAGATATAAATTTAAATTTATTGACATGAATGTAACTAATAATGTTTGTATAAATATAAATAGTTTAATAATTACTATTCTTGTTCTCTAAAATATATATTATTTTAAATAAAAACTAGTAACCACTGATATCTTTATTTTGTATTAGTCCCTTTTGTAATTTAGGTTCTATAGCTATTGGGTTTAACGGCCAGAAATGTAAGGTGGTGTAATTCTTTTTTATTTTTCTTTATTGATTTTCTTCATCTCCATATCCAAACTTACAAACTACTTATGATTAGTGGTATGAAGTTAAAAAATAATGTTTTTATTTTAAAGAGAAAAGATATGGCCAGGATTTGAACACGGATCCTCTGTCTCTCCATGACAGCGCTCTAACCATTTGAGCCACCGGAGTCGCCTGTAGGGGGACAAATCTATTCTCTTTTCCGATCTGACTCTTATACACGAGAACAAATTTTCTTTGAACATTACTTCAAATTTAGGATCTTGTTGACTTAAGTCATATTACTATTTATAATTTTTTGTCAATTGTTTAAATTTTTAAATATTTTCATTTTAAAGAGAAAATAGTCCAGGGGCATATCTTTTCTCTTTAAAATAAAAATATTTAAACAATTATAAAATAATGATTTATAAATTTTAAATAAATAAAGGCTTAAGCTTTTTTATCTTACTTGAAGAAGTGGTAGGTGGCAATAATTCATGAAGTGTCATTAAATACTAAGGTGCTAAAGAATAATTCTTTTTAATGTGGCTTTATTACTGATTAATGTTTTTTGTCTGATCAAATGATTTAGGGTTGACTGTAGTTAAAATAGTCTATTTTTGTGGGAAATCATTCTATCATATTCATTAACCATATCACAATTAATAATTTAGATTATGAATAATTGTGATTAGAACAGCAGTAAAATAAGTGTCTCCAGTTACTCAGAAATCTGATTTTAAAATATTTAATTTTTTTCTATCTCCCTCAGTTCTTTTTTAAAAAGGGAAGAGCCAGTTGCCTAAGTAAAGTTTATAGAACAAGTAAACTATATGCTAATATATGAGTAAGAGTTAACATTTAACAAGCTCATTTATGTAAAAACATACCTATATTTATTTTTCAACTTCTTTCAAAATCAAGTGCATTCAATTTTCTACTATTTATAATTAACCAATTTATATTGAAGGGGCATTAATTAAAAAAAAAAAAATTATTTTTGAGACACCCAACTTTGAAAAATAAGATCTACAGAGTGTAAAATTTATTATTACTCATTATTCTACAGAGAAACAGCAGGGAAAAAAATAAATCACGGTCTAATTCCCTAACTGATGGCTTAGAGGTCCATGCTTCAGTTTTCACTTTTAGGTTATCCGATTAAAGATAATATATTAAATTAAAATATGGATATAAATTTGATAAAATGATTTTATTTTCTCTTTAGTGAATGGTGTTACAAGCCACCACATTCAAAAAAATTCTTTTTTGTTAAATTTTCTTTGTTTCTCCATTATGATTATGTCATATTCATTCCTAAAAAAAAAATAATTATGATAGATCATGGACAAATTGTGATATTAAAAAAAAATAATATAAATAATTTTCTAGTTGACATTTCTCTATTTATTCAACCACATAACTCCATTTGAATCAATATCACAGAAGTCATTGTCATTTTCTAGGACTGGTCAACGTATATTTTATACTTAATGTTAATATAAGTAAGCTCAAAACATTACATTTATTATTAAATAATATATTATTATCGAACAAAAGTTGTCCCTCTATTCAATTTCTATACTTTCTCTTCACTTAAAGATTTAAATTGTTAAAAATATAAATTAGTTGTTTGTTTGTTCATTTAATGTCACTTTATGCTGCTATGGCTAATCGGACGGCTAATCTAAATATAAATAATATAATATATAAATTAGTTATAACAGTTACCTTTTAGATTTCTCTTCGGTTATGATGATTAATCAGAATCAGAATGAAGACCGCTGAAAACATATCTTAATTAATGATAACTATTTACATTATACCTAATTACTTCTTTGTAGGTCTTTTAAACCATGCGATTGTTGCCTCAAAATGTGAATCTGTATCTAATTAAATTGTTTATTGTGTGTTTTTTAGTCAAGAAAGTAAAAACCAGTGTGTGTTGCTAACATGTATATGCTTCCTTAGCAGTCCTTTGTTTCCATCTTTCATGAATTTAATTTTATACAAGTTTGTTTTTATGTTTATAGGTATTTAATTTTTTTATAAAATCCATAAATTCTGCTTAGCAATGAGAGAACACAGAACAGTTTTTGGTTAAAATTTACAATTTTAATGTTTTTACTCTTTATCCGGGTTTATTTATTCTCTTTTTTTATTTAAAATGTCACCAAAAATTTTCATTGAAGCTGTCAGTTTTTTACTGAACTCTTACATTTAAATAAATAAAAACTATTATTATCAATAATAAAAATCTTTTACATTTAAATAAATAAAAAACTCTTACATTTAAATAAATAAAAACTCTTACATTTAAATAAATAAAACTCTTACAAATAATAATTAAATAGAACTCTTACATTTAAATAAATAAAAACTATTATTATCAATAATAAAAATAACTTACCTTTCATACATCCTTGGATTATAATTCACATTTGGGAACTGTTTAAAATTTAAATGCCTGTAAAAAGAATAAGTAAGTATTCAAAGCACATGGGGCAATATTTTTACACAATTAATCATGTCTTGAAATACCTACCTGTTTTGTGTAGAAGAATATTTAACGAAATCGTAAAAAATGTCTTTAATTTCTCTTGTTATTTCATTTGTTTTTTCATTTTCAGGTTCTGTTACACATTGTTCCGTAAATGTTTCAGTTACAGTTGTAGTGTTAGACTCACAGGAACCTGTTTCATTAAGGAAATTGTCTTCACTGTTTTCCTTTTCAACAACCCCAATCGGAATACTATCCAAATAATTTTACCAATACTTTAATATAGACATTTTTAAATTATTCATAAAATTAAGTTTAAAATTATTAAATTACAACTCACTAATCGGATTTAGTCAAATTATCCTTATTTTTACTATTTTTGGCTAAATTTCTGTTAGATGGGCAATCGATCCTGTAAATATTAATCAGGATAATATACAGTTACATTTAATAAGATATATTTATTATATGTAGTTAAATTTTGTTTAAATAGACAGTGAACATGCTGTAATATATCACTCAGACATTAAGTGGTAAGTATATTTATAAAAGCACAAGAAAAAACGGTACTTGTATGTTATACACACACCACTATAAAATTTAATGTTACATATTAAATAAATAAAACACAGATGTTTATAACAACAAAAAAGGTTTAATTATTGTTTATATCTAACCAAAACTCTTTAATATCATTTAAAATTTCTGTAAATGCGTCCCCTTCCCTTAAAGATGGGTACGCCGCATAAACTCTGCAAGATAAGAACTTAAGAAATTTCTATTTGTCCCTCTTCATCTTTTATTCCCCCATTTTGTGGATCCCCACAATCTTTCAATTTTTTGAGTGTTTGCCAATGTCTTGTGAGTGCTGCCAATGATGATATACAAAATTATATTTATGTTCGACTGTTAGGTGAACATAATCATATTTATATAAATTCTTGTAACCTCTCCAGCAATCAGATACAATTATACTTGAAGGATGGATATTTCTTTGTATAAATTCCAATAGTGTTGATTCTGATCTGTCATCTACCATTTCCAAAAAACACTCATTTGTTTCTCTGCAAATTCCCCCAAAAACCCATTGCTGTGGAAGGACGTGTCCAACGTTGTACTTCCTCTTTGTAAATAGACTCTCATCTATTTTTAAGTATCTGTCATCTCCCCCGATACACGATGGATTTTTCATTATTTTCCTTACACATACTTCCCTCAAATAATTGTTACAATCAACTATTGACACCTGACACATATTTAAATGTTTTGTGTAAAATTTTATGGAAGTTAATTCTTCGTACCAACAAAACATAAAATGCACGGCAGTTTCTAATTTCATTTTAGAATCATTAAACCATGTATCTCTTCTAATGCCAACACTTAACCTACAGCTTCTTTTCGAACACCTCCAGAATATTCTATTTCCTTTAAAATATAGAGTCATATTATATTCTAGAGGGCATACCTTCACTTTGGGTAATAATCCATTATTTTCCAGGAATGTTATTGCCGTCTTTTCGTCTTGAACTACCCGGAAGGTTTTCAAAGTGTACATTTTAACTGAATGTATAGTCTCTATTTGTTTATGAAATGAATATTTTTATGAAACATATGTTTTTTGTTTGTAAACACAATTTTATGTATGTGTAAAACATACAAGTACCGAAAAAACAGTACTGTTTTTTCAATTATAAACATGGGAAGCACTTATCAAAGAACTGCCAAACAAAGAAAAATAAGTGTGAGTCACCAACCCATTGAGATTTGAGCAGGGCCAGAACTAAGTTTTTTCCAGAAGAGCAAGCTTAATTTTCATCTTTCACTTCCACTCTCAATAACGACATTACTTTATGTGATATATTTTTCAATAAATATTATAACCTCATACCATTAACTACTTTTTACATTTACAGACTGAATTTTACAGGTCATAACAATAAAAATGCACAAGCAAATATTTCATTCAAATTGGCAATCCTAAAGTCTGGGATAAACACTCCATTTGCATTCCCCTCTAAATTCAACTCTGAGTCACCTAGATTTATATAATTTAATTGTATTATTTCACATCATTGTGTCTTCAAATCACTGGAATTATGCCCTGTATAGACCCCCTATATATATTATATAAACCATAATGCCCTTGTATATTTGCAATTTTAGATGGAAAAATAGTGCTGGAGATGTCAGGAAGTGGTGACAATTGGATTTTCTCCTAACCTTCATAGTCTTCATGCATAAGTGGGTACAAAACCTGAGATTTTCATCGATCATTATACCCAAGTACATCATGGAGTTGGATGGTGAGAGCATGATATTTGCCAATGGGAGATCCAGCAGTGCTGATTTTTTGCTTTGTTGATGTTAAAACACTGTGCAGCTCTTTTATCTGAATTGACCTGTATATTGAGATTTTCTTTATGTTGAAGTATTCCTTTACAGGATATTTTCAGCCTATCACAGTGCTTTCTTCTTGGCATAGGTCAAAAGGTGATAAGTTTAGACTGCAGAGTCCTAACCTCTTTACTTATTGATCATGTCAATCAACGGGAGCTTGCCTTGCGACCTTCTAGATATGTGTGATGAAGCTATATCATTGAAAAGTCTGTTAGTACCAGTTTTCAGCCCTTTATAGGTCTTCTTGATGTACTATTGTATCTTGATATACTAGTTGTAGCTCTTCATTGACCGTGTTGTACTTTACCCTCTGGAGGAAAGCGTCCCAGACTATCCAACCAAGAATGAGGCTTTGAAAGCTCTGCAGTGGGAAGCTCTTAAGAATCAATTTAGATGAGTGCTGGAGCAGTAATGTAGCCACTGCGACTTCTCTCTTGCCAATTTGATTTGCTCCTAGACATGACAGGATAAGATGAGATTCCATTCCAGTTTGACTCCAAGGTAGGCAAAGTTGGTTTAAAAGATGAAATTCGCCAGTCTTCCCTTCCACAATTGAAGGGCCATGTTAGGAGCTTATATCTAGGTTGAAAGGTTGAGAATCATGATTCCATCCATCGTAGTTTGGTTCACCCCATTCTGTTCCCCTTAAGATCATCATCAGTGGTTCCCAACCTATCTTGTACCATGTTTCTCCCTGTTCTAATAAAACCTTTCAACTCCCTCTGTTCAAATAAAATTCCTCTTATGCCTCCTTACACAATAAATTGTATGGGCATATGAAAAAAAAAAATCAATAAGTATTACACTGAAAACAAAGCATTTAGTTTTACCGTCACAAGATACATTACAAGTTTCAACTCCCCCCCTCCTGACTTATGCTCACATCCCGGTTTGAGAACCAATGTTCTATATATTATTGAGTAGATTTCAGTCCATTTATTGATGTTATGGATATGAATATGTTTAATAAATAAAGCTGGATTTAACTCTTGTCTGAGTCATCAATGCTTTTGTAACCAGGCATAAAATATAAAGGCTCTTTTCTCTGATCTATAACTCAATTGTCTTTATCAAAAAAAAGAAGAAGTCAAGGGGCTATTTTATTTTTTTATTACGTAGTATTATAGCGTTACAAGACTTTAAATAAACTGCTATTTAATTCTATGATAAATATTGTAGTTAGATTTAATAGCTTTTATTAATATAATAGTTCATTAATAGTTTGGGCGCCCAGTTCTTAGATGAAAGAGGTGTAAGGCTATTTAATGGAATGATAAATTCACTATTATTATTATTATTACCATTTAGGTTGTTTTCTTTTATTGAATATTACTTTTTATTTTATTTTTCATCTAAATGCATGTGAGACTTTGGTTGAGATGTGAAGTAAAATAAATAAACTTATAAGATTATTACTTTACGACTGACTGCTTCCATTTCTCCACCTTATTGATTGAGATTTGTTCTATTTCAGAACAAGTAGACAATGCAGATAATTTTGTATTGGTTTTAGAATCTCTTACTGAACCCCTGTTGTATAGGAAAAGGCTGATTAATATTTATTAAATTTTTAATTTAAGTACTTGAAAGTTTAATAACAGCTTACTTATTCCATATCCGTTGATTTCCAAGAGTACTACCATTTTTAATTGCACTACCTGGAGGTATGACACTATCTGCAGCATTATTCGTTAAGTGGAGCCAAACATACTGCATTAAACATAATATCATACTCTTCTGAATAATTAAGATAGCTTGTCTTGTTACAATTCCATTTTGTAAAAAAATAAATAATTAAAGCTGAATCTTATTACAAATTAACATAATTTTATATTTTTAATATTATTTCAATATCAGTATAAATTTGTACAAAATCAACAATCCTTCAAATGTGTTGATTTTGATAGTAAATATCTTGCAATAACATTAAATGGAGTTGTCTCATTTTAAAAATCAATGCCTTATAAAGTAGATAAATGATGTATATTAGATAATATTTATATAACATTAAACTTATGCCCATACCTCTGCTTTGTCTTCTGTAATCTTTGTACTTAATGTTTTTATTATTCCTCCGATCGTTGAATTGCTTAAGTGAGTGTTTCTGCGCAAATCAACAACACCGATTTCATTATTTATTTCAATCAGCCTTCTAATCAAAGACGCACCATCTTCTGTGATTCCACAATTCTGCATATCCAACGCTAAATGTAAAATATAAGAAGAATACAATCTGAGAAAGTTATGATGTAAAACAATTTTATGCTTTAAAAATTTATTTTAAAATTATGTTTTACTTTACATTACCTTGAATGACTTTATTTTTGTTTATTTATTAAGCATTACTTTATACTGCTACAGTGGTAGTTCTACATTTTGCTAGTCCAGGTATAATTAGGATAGGGTCATTTTAATTATAATTATAATTATCATCATTATATTATCATCATAGTTAACATGTCCTGACACTGCACAGGCCAAGGTCATCCATTTTACATCCCTTCCGAAGGACACCATAACTGAGGATTTTTTACTCCCTTTAAAAAATGCTAGGGGCCTATTGCCAGACTGCAAACCCAAGATCTTGGGCATAGAAGATTGTTACGCTAACCAATACACCATAGGTGATCCATGACTTTATTTGTTAGATAATATTTTTCTTAAATATTTAACTTTCCAATAGATAATTATACATAATTTTTATAATTGTTTTTCCAGAAAGTTGTTTTTAACCTGGAAAAATATTTTGCCTTTTTCCTATTTTAATTAATTATCTAATCATGTCAGTTAATATTTGAATATTATATTTTAATACTACCAACAATGAAACGGTTAAGTAAAACAAATAAACTTGAAGGTTTATAATTTATTTTATTTTTTATTTTTATTTTTTATTTGCACATCACAAATTGCATTAACAAAGGGATATGTGATCAGTAAAAAGAAAGGATGTTTCTGACCGAGATGCGAGCCAGGTTAGCTCAGTTGGGAGAGCACCACGCTAGGTACGTGGGTGACCCGGGTTCATATCTTTTCTTTTCAAATAAAAATATTTAAATTTATATATTTTATTTTATTGTTAGATGTTATAATTGTTTTAATATTTTATTTGAAAAGAAAAGATATGACCAGGACCAGGACTCAAACCCTGGTCTCCCACGTGTCCGTCGTGGTGCTTAGCCACCTCAGCCATCCTGTTCACTTCTCGGTCTTTTCAAATAAAATATTTAAAACTTGAACATTTGTTTCAATTTACCTATAATAAACCAAATTTACACTCCATTGTCGACAATTCACTAGTACTGCTTTTATTTAATGAGAAATAAAAATTAAATTAATAAAATGAATAAAAAGAATTCTGTTCTGATGTAACAGAATAAACATCAAACATTTCATTTGTAATGATATGTTTTTATTTTATGCATTATGCATGCTGTCAATAAAAATATAGTGTAGGTTAGTATTTTTATTGTTTATTTTTCATTATTATTTTGAGTATTTTCATTAAGATAGGAAGTATTAATGTTGAAAGAATTAGTTGCTTTACCTACTTGGGCATGACTATCACGAGTGATAATAATGTTTCAGTAGAGGTCAAGAAGAGAGTGGCTCAGGCAAATAAGTACTTCTTTGAGATATTATGATTATAAAACTTGTGTCATGGAATACAAAAGTAATCCTATACAAAATGCTTATTCGGCCTGTCCTATACCCTAAAGTCTAGTCACAAGCAAAGCCGATGAGAAATTACTTCAAATTTTTGTAAAGGAGTCTATGGAGAATTTATATAGCTATCAGAGACCTATCAGAGAGGGGGAAACATGGAGAAGACAAATGATTGCGGAGATAGCAAAACTATGGCCTCAAACATAGTTAACAACAAAGTAATAAAACTTAGTGGGTTGTGCTGGACGAGCCATGTGTTCAATGACAAGGGTCGAAGAATCCAAAAGAGTAATTGCAGAAAATATACAGTGTACAAGAAGGGGTGGCCCAAAGTGCGATGACTGGATGGAATCAGTGAATTAATAGTCCAGGAGTCTATTATTTGGACGCCCACTGCACTATACAGGAAGGACTGGTAGAAACAGATCGAGGAAGCCAAGGCTCTAAAGCCATCAAAGAAAAAGAAGATGGTAGTATTAATTTAAAAGGTTTTCAAAACTTATTTATATTTTTATTTTGACAAGGAGAAGTGGATGACCCGGATTTGTTCCCGGCCAGGGCAAATCTTTTCTCTTCAAAATAAAAAATTTAAAAATTAAAACAATTAATAAAAAATTATTAAAACCATTTTTATATTCTTTGTTGAATGACTAATTTTATGAGTACGATAACTTATATTTTGTCTAGATATATGACATGAGATAATTTTATCAAATAAGTTTTGGAAATTTAGTTAATGTTATTTAAATAAATACATCATCCTTTTTTTCCTTTATCAAATTTCATCATTTGTAATATCCACTTTATATTATAAGAATTTTTAATAATAAAATAATAAAAGCAAACTAATAGGTAGAACTACTTCTTGATAGTCTAAGGAAAGTTATTAAATGATATTTAAAGGTAATGTATAAAAGCTTTATAGTTTATGATTAGTGTATTGAAAAAATATAATTTTAATTGCCATTAAAATAATTTTTTGTTAATGACTTAGTTACTCTTGATAAGAAAAGCAATTTTTATTCTGAGTTAGAGTTTAGGTTTTATTAATAGGGTAATAAATATATTTAATAAATCTTATTGAGAAAAAATAAAAATAAAAATTACTGTTTGTAAATAATTGTAATTGTACTGGACTCCTAATGCCTAGGGACAAAATGTTTGCATGTGTCAGATAGTTTCATTTATTTGTTAATACACCATATCAAGCACAATTGATGAAATATAACTTCATATTATCTGCTGCTGATAATTAATTATAGATTAATAATAATATTAATATGTACCTCTAACCCAGAAATCATCCATTAATACATCACTTATAAACTGGAGGCCGGCATCACCAATTTCAGGATTGTCATTCAGTGTTATCCGCCTGAGACCTTGAATTTGGTCATGATCTACCTCTCTATATCTCAAACTCTGTTTCCAGCATTCACCCAATCTCGCAATTTCTTGAAACTAAAAATCCTTTTAATTTATTAGAAAAATCAATATATGATATATAGAAATGAGATTTATGAATGAAAGCATATACACCTGCCTGCTTTGCCAAAAGACATTGATTATTGGCAGAGCACAGTATAGGGCGTTATTTGAATAATTGTATTCTTACTTAAAAATAATGAAAAAAAATTCTATAGATAATTTAAATTGTCTGTTATATTATTTATTATATAGATTACATAAAATTATCTGTTATTATTATATGATGTTATTCATTATTCATTATATGAATAATAGATATTAGTCTGACAAATGGATTTTCATGGTTAATCAGCAATTTTTTTAATGTTTAGAGGTAGATTAATAGAAAAACTATTGTGAAAATTTTCTCTTAGTGTGGATTTCCTACAATGAATTTTTGGAGACCAAGCTGATAAAAGGTACAGCAATTTAATCTACTCGGAAAAGGTTACAAATGAACTAGTTCAATAAAAAATAAATAACCTTTAGTTAAAAAATAAACAAATAGACCTTTAATTTCTGAATATTTCAAGCTTGAAAAAGTAGAGGAAAAATTTAAAAACGCACGATTAGCTCAAAAAATGTACACTACTTTTCCTTTAAGCCTACCTCTAAATAGTCTAAAAATAGTTTAGATTACAAAAATCCATTCACCTGTTCAAGATGTATAAGAGAAAAGCGAAAGAAATTTTTCTAGATACTTTTTATTTTCTACAATCACCTCTACCTCTACATAATAGGAAAAACCAAATTAGAAAAATTTTACATTCACTTATTATGTTGACTATACCTCTAGAATAAAGAAAAGATATGGAGATTTGGAAAAGATTTGGATCGTAAAAATGTCAGAACCATAAGCCGGAAGAGTGTGGTGATATATAACATTTCTAAATGCATACATATTATACAGCTTTATTTAAAAGCAAATTGGGAATATACAGAACTGTGTATCCAAAAATGGAACGAGTATTATAAGACCCTAAAAGAAAAATGTATAGCCACTAAAGATGCAAAAGATCTCTGGATATTAATAAAACAATTCAAATCTAGAAACTTTATTAGTGAATCCGATATTACAGGAGAGCAGTTTATGTTTTATTTTAAATCACTCTTAAATCCTACTATAAAAGCTCCACAAATGTTATATGCAATTCCAAATTGGGAGATCTGAGCTGGACAAGAAAATAAGTCTGGAGGAACTGAAAAGCACATTGGCAAAGGCGAAAAATAATAAGGCTCCCTGAATTGATTCGGTGACTAATGAATTTTTCAAAAACTCTACGGAATGTATGCTCAAGCAGATTATTAAGTGTTCAATGATTGTTTTAATACAGGAAAAGTACCACAGAGTTTCACTGAGTGTGCTATCTACCCGTTATTCAAAAAAGGGGATGTCCAGAGAGTGGAAAATTTCAGAGGAATTTCCTTCATTGATGTTACCACCAAACTTTTGACTGGGATTTTATTGGCCCATTTGTGGAGCCGGGTAGACACAAGTAAAATTTTAAACGAGTTCCAAGCAGGATTTGGTCCTGGCTATTCAACTGTGGACAACATTTTCAGCATAATAAACTTAACAATAGCAAAAGAATGCCGAAAGCTGTATGCATTCTTCATAGATTTCAAAGCGGCATTTGACTGCATAGATAGGGAGGCTTTATTATTTTTCAGACTAGTTAATCTGGGTCTGTCCCAGAAATTGCTGAGAATTCTGAGAAGCTTATATATGGAGACTAGAGCAACGGTACACAATAAAGAGGAGCTTACTGAATTATTTAAAGCATCTGTTGGATTAAGACAAGGCTGTATGCTTAGTACTGTTTGCGCTGTTCATTAATGATTATATGAATATATTGGCAAAGTACTTGACATAGCAGGAGTAAACGTTAGATGTTCATTATATGTTGATGATGTAGTAATGCTCCCTCCCCTATAAAATTGCAGCATATAATAAATAATCTGCTGAATTACTGCAGTTGTTGGAATTTAGATATAAATTTGGTTTGAATTCTGCTCTTAGGCGCTGTGTGGAGGAATTGGAGAAGCAAAAGAATTTTGATTAGTGTCTGCAATATAGGTTTCACATTTATGCAGGGCTATGTGCGGTGGGTGCCCCCACTACAACTTATCTTAATGATAATATGGACCTTAGGTTGGTACGTTTAATTTTCCGCTGCAGGGCGGAATTACTAAATTTAAGCTCAAAACCGGGGGTGCAAGAAAGTGCAGATAATTGTCTAGTTTGTAATTCCGAAGAAAAAGAAGGCACTCCTCATTTTTTGGGAACCTTTCATGTATATGGAGAGATCAGTAAAAAGTATGTTGGAGGTGAGACTTGTGCCACTGAAGAATTACTTTGTGACATTTATGAACTAAGGCATCGATATATAATAAAATAAAAAAAAATTAAAAAATTGTTATAATAATTGAAATATGAAATATGCTTATGTTGATTTATGAACTATACAAGGCTTTAATAGAATTAAAGCATTATTATTATTATTATTATTATGATTATTAGATGCTTTAAATATTACATATATTAAAGTTTTAATTGCTGTTATTAATGTATACACTTAAATATTTATTTATTTATACTTTAGGGGTAAGAAAAATAAATAAGATTGTCTAACACAGACCTCGACAGACGGATCACCCATTTTCTAGTGTTCTATTTAAATTGCATTGATTTTTTACTGTGTATATATATATATATATATAAACTTTTTATTTTCTTCCTAATGAACACATTCAATCAATCTTAATACACACTTGTGGTTTTTTCAATAAAAACAAATGAATTTTGTTATTGTCTTATAATCATTTATTTCATTTCATCAAATTTTTTAAAAAATTACAAAATATTTTGATAGAGAGATAAAAATTAATTTATCAAGTATGAGTTTGAAAAATTATATTGACATGTTTTTTCTGACAAAACATTTTTTTCTTCCGATTTATGTACATTATATTAAAATAGAAAAAAGATGTTTGGTCTAGTATTTTTTTTGTAAATTATTAATTGCACTAGCCTAATAGATTTCATAACAATCATAGATTTTCAAAACAAAGAAGTCATGGAAGAATTTAATTCATCACAATAAAAACCTGGAGTGTTAAAAATACGATTAAAGTGTTTTTTAATTATCTCAGATGGCGTTAACAAATTTTAAAGTTTTTTTCAAATCACACAATTTTATGTTTCAACAGAAAAAAAAAAATAAATATCTGACCAGCATTGACTAAGATTAACTGTATTAAACAATGCAGTCATGTTTTTTCATTTTCCCATCACTGGTAGGTAAGAAAAGTATTGTAAGAGGGTAAAATATTTAAGGGACACAAGCTTAAGGGACATGGATTTCATATATGCTTAGGTGTGTTACTTAAACTCAAAATTAAAATCTTTTCAACAAAATATATAACATCTACAAATATCGATAATTCTTCACAATCTTTTAATACCAGTTAGATGCAAATAAATGGAATAATTGTTTTACCTTTATCAGTTCGGAAATATACTTAGCTCCAAGTGCAGTGATTTTACAAAATGAAAGATCTAAGGTGATGAGAGTGGGTACATTACGTAATACTTGTGAAAGAATATGACAGCCCTTATCTCCAATATTACAATTCTGGAGGGACAAATGTTGCAGAGATTGGGTTTTCTTCAATCCCTAGAATAAGTTTAAATAACAAATTAAATCAAATTAGTTAATACATATTTGACAACTGGTAAATATATGTCTGAATTTGCTACTTTGAAATGATATCCTCATTTTATTGAAAATGTCAAAGTTACAATGAAATCGTTTTTTTTCCTCTACAGGAAAACCACAAATTTTCATCTCTCATTTTTCAAATATGACAGATATCCTCAATAACTCCATGTACTAAAACAACCGTAAAAGGGCCTTCATATTTGGGGTTCAGTTTAGCAGCGAGTTTATCAGCTGCCGACGATAGCTGAAACCTCATCTTTAAGACTTGGTCCCCCGGTTGGAAACGATCTTTTCGGCGTCTCAAGTTATAACGACTGCTCTGATTTAGACTTGCCTTCAGAGAGTTTTCCTCGGCTATATGATGAACTTCAGGCAGTCTGTCCACTTTAGCGGCCCAAGCAGCATGTTCGTCTGTGCCAGCCACTAGGATATCATCGTCGTTAGCTTGATGTAGAGGCCTCAGTTCTCTACCAAAATTTAAGAAGGCAGGACTGAACTTGGTCGAATCTTGAACGGCGGAATTTAAGGCAAACTGGATCTCTCCTAGTTTTTCGTCCCAGCGTTGGTGTTTCTTCCCTAGGTACGCTACGATAAGTTGCTTGATATTCCGATTCGATCGTTCTGTCGGATTTTCCTGTGAATGGTAAAGAGGAGTAGTTTCTCTCTTGATTCCAAACTCCTTAGCCACTTCAGTTACAAGATTACTGACGAAGTTCTTCGCATTGTCGGAAATTACTTTATGCGGTGCGCCATATCTGTATATTATGCGGGATTTCAATTTATTTACAATAACCGAAGAGGTAGCTTTTCTGATGGGACATAATTCCACCCATCTACTAAATAAATCTACAAACACTAGTAGATATACATTGCCTCTAGAACTCCTAGGATAAGGACCCATAATGTCAACTGACACTATTTCCCACGGCTGCTTGTTATAGCGAGGGAACATTAACCCACGAGGTGGCGTGTTATTGGGTTTGACCTTCTGGCATAACTCACACTGCCTCACATACTGGCTTATATCTCGGTACAATCCAGGCCAATAATATAGTCTACTAACCCTAGAAACAGTTTTATCTATCCCCAGGTGGCCTGACTGCGGTAGATCATGATTTTCATATATTACTGCTCCCCTTAAATGTCTAGGAACGACAACTTTCCATTCCTCACTGGGGTCTTCTAGCTCTCCCTTCAAAGGATTCTTTCGATGGTATAATAGCTGTCCATCTTTTATCGACCATCCAGGGTGGAGTTCTGGGGACTTCTGGACTCGATAAAATTTCTGATTATACCATTCGTCGGTCGCTATGAGAGTTCCTGAAGTCGAAACAGAATCGGTAGTAGAATTAGGATCGGAACTGGTAGACAATACTGTGATTGCAGCAATTCGTGATAGGGCATAGGCCACTGTGTTGAGTTTCCCCTTTCGATATTCCACCTTGTAGTTGTAAGGCTGCAAGCGAAGAGCCCATCTAGCCAAACGACCTGAAGGGTTTTTCAAGTTCAGTAACCACTTCAGACTGGCGTGGTCAGTTATTACAGTGAATGGATAACCTTCCAAATAATGCCTATTCTTCTCGATACCAAACAGAACTGCGAGGCATTCCTTTTCGGTTACGGTATAATTCCTTTCAGCTGAACTTAAGGTACGAGAACAAAAAGCGATGACTCTTTCTTCGCCGTCTTGTATTTGAGTCAAGACCGCTCCAAGACCTGTATCACTGGCGTCCGTCTGTAATTGAAAAGGCTGTTTAAAGTCTGGCCTAGCTAATATTGGTGCTTCAGTCAGTGCTGACTTGAGAGCATTGAAAGAAGCGTCCTGCTCTTCTGACCAGATCCATTTAGCGTTACGCTTAAGCAAAGCTGTTAGCGGAGAGACAACTGTGGAGAAGTCTTTAATAAAACGGCGATACCATCCTGCCATTCCAAGGAATCTTCTGAGCTGCCCAGCGTTGGTGGGAGGAGGAATCGAAGTAACGGAACCAACCTTATCTGGATCTACACTCAAGCCATCACTATTAACCAGATAGCCCAAGTACCTAACTTCATTACAGCCAAATTCACATTTTTCCGGGTTGATACGCAGACCTGAGGCTTTAAGTCGACTGAACACTTCCATTAGCATATCCAAATGCAGTTTGAAAGTTGGTGTGCAAACCAAAATATCATCAAGAAAAACTACCACGTAAGGGTAAAGTTCGGGTCCAAATATTGCATCGGCTAACCTCTGAAAGGTAGCAGGTGAATTCGTCAGCCCAAAGGGCATAACTTTAAACCTGAATAGTCCTCTGCCAGGAACTGTAAACGCAGTAATGTCTTTACTAGTTTCGTCGGCAAGGGGCACTTGCAAAAATGCTTGCTTGAGGTCAAACTTGGAGAGATATCTAGCCTGTCGAAGTCCGTCCAAGAGAGATGTCATATTAGGCATAGGATAGCAATCTTTACAAGTGACTTCATTAACCTTACGAAAGTCTATAGAAAAACGATAACCTGATCCCTTACGAACCATGACTACCGGGGAAGACCATGGAGATTGGCAAGGTTCCACTAAGTCTTCATCCAACATTCGATCTAACTCCCGGTGCATTGCCTCAAGTACTTTGGGTGAGTAATGGTAGGAGCGCTGCTTGATAGGTTGGGCATCCTGAACATCTACCTTATGGCTAATGCGCGTCGTTAATCCTGGAGAATCTTGGAGAATTCGCAAACCTTCACTGACTATTCTATCCAGATCCACCCTTTCTGAGGGATCAAGTGAACTAATGCCGCATATTTTTGATGTTTCCACTTCTACTAATTGAACATCTTGACGAAACGAGAACTTATGGTCGGGGTCATCTTGAAACCACCATGTCGCTTCACGATGATTAGTACTCATATTTGTGTTAACGATAAAATCTAACCCTAAAAGAAACATAAATGGAAGCTTGGTTAAAACGTAAAGATTCGTGTCATATGACCGGTACCCAACGGTAATTGAAATGGAGAATCTTTCATCAACAATACCAGAGCTTCCATTAGCGACACAAATATTAAATTCGGGAATTTTCTCAACTTCATATCCCAATTTAAGGAGAATCTCAACCCCTTCTGGTCCAACAAATGAGGTAGTGGAACCAGGGTCAAACAGCGCCAAGTAGGACAGGCCTCCTTTGTCAGGTTTCCCTATTCGGAAATCAATATAGTGCTGTTTAGGAAACGGTAAAATATAACAAGATACGGTAGAACTTTCGGGAGAATTCGATACGACACAAGGAGAAACGATATCAGATTTAGCGGTACAAAAAGGTAAACGATAAGGCACGGTAATAGGTAAATCGGTACTTGGTGGGTCAGCTGAAACCATGGGAATAGGATTGACCCTCACTTCCGATTCCCTTGCACATTTCCCGGAGTACATTTAGGACATGCGTGAATGGAAACTCCTGGGTTACCACAACGGTAACAGAACAACTTTCGTGGTAGCGGACATCTCGAATATACGTGCGGTCCACCACAATTCCAGCAAATTAATTTCTTAGCTGGTAGAGCCGGTTTTGAGCCTTTTAGACACGTTTTCTCGTAGAGAATCGATTCGGTACTATTTCTTGATTGTACATCAGTCGGAGAGAATACCTGTTTCTTAGAGCCAACTGCCTGAATTTCGAACTGGTCGAATTGAGGATCGTGATTCGTTGTGTTAGCAGCAACATCGGTTTGTTTTTCCAATGGCGAAACAGTAAAAATTCCCGGAGATATTTGTTCTTTTCCGGAATTGGATTTGTTATATCGTTTAGTGGAATTCGCAGAGCGGGATTTTTCTATAATAGGCCTTTCTGATCGGCTTTCTTGAGCCATCATCTCATACACTCTAGTCCGTTCGGTGACGAAATTAATCAGATCCTTATAAGAGGGAATATCTGCTGATTTTATTCGTTCTTCGAATGCTTTTCTAGTCCCTGGGTCTAAATTATTAAGAGCTAAATGAAGTTTAATGAAATCCCCCATGTCTTCAATGCCTAAAGCCGATAACGCAGAAAAATTATTTTCATGCTCAGATAAAAATCTCTGCAAATTAGACGCTGAAGAATTGTTTAAAGGGGTAAAATCCATCACCTTCTTGATATAAAATCTGGCTAGTCGCCTTTTATTTTGATAGCGAGAGACCAATGCGTCGTAAGCGAGCGGATAATTAGCTTCGTCTAATGCGAAGCCCGAGATAAGCGACAGAGCTTCATCGCGTAAGCTACTTCGTAGATAGTAAAATTTCCTAATGGTCGATAGAGATTCTTCCCTATGAACCATAGAATCAAATAGGGAATAGAATCCATTCCAGTCCTCTAATTTCCCTGTGAATATCGGTAAGTCAATTTTCGGTAGCTCCTGAGGAATAGAATGAGAATGGACAACCACAGGTTTATTCTCAGGAGGGCAGGTAGATTGCACCACTTTGTTATAATTCGCTTTAGTAATATCAACTAAATCGTTAAATGAATTTTGTACTTCTGTTGTCTCGAGTTTTTCACTTTTGTTCTTTATACTTGCATTAAATATCCGAATTTTTGATTGAATTTCTTCAAATCGGATTTCATTTTTGAGTAAGCGGTCATAAGCGGGTTTAAAAGCGGATGCTGAATCGGTACTCAAAGATTTGGATTTTGTGAAAATGGATTGAACTGCGGCAAAAATATCCTCCCTCTCTGACACTAGAACGACTGGATCACCCATTGTGACAATAAATCAAGACGTTACCCAAAGTTACAAAAAATGCCAAAGAAAGTAAATGTTGAAAAAAATACCAACAGAACCTTTAAAGGTCGTAAAATACTGAAAATTAAATTAATAAAATTATATTAAAACTAACAAATTAAATTAAATCGGTAAGCGTCCTTTACAAACTTAATATATAATTTTTCATATGTCAGCCATAGATAAACAAATATTTTCCTTTTAAAAGGAAACACAACATAATGCTAAATAGAAACAAACAACAGCTGTTGTCTCTAGGTGAACTTAATGCTTACTTGCTAATCTAACATATGTTCAATTCAACTATTTAAACTTACGGTAAAAATACAAAATAAAATCATATATTAGTAGATTTTAATTTTCAAAACATGTGTTAAACAAAACTAAGTCGTTCTACGACCTTAAGTAAAAATTCTTAATTTTTGTTGTTGATACAAAATTATAAATTAAAAATAATTATCTTTACATTTCCGAAATTGCGTCTAAGACAAACCTTTTGCTTCCGTCAACAGAAATTTAGTACCTTCGATTATTATATTTATCGATTACGAAAATTATATTTAAACATTAGAAAAAAATATTAAAGTATTGTTTGGAAAAATTATCCTGTTACTATTATTATAAAACTATTATCAGTTAACTTCACTATTTCAAAAAAATGTTAATATAATAATTAAATCTTCAACTAATAACTTATCTGTAGATTTTTCTTTTGCAGTCCCTGTTCGGGCGCCATAAAATTTATGACCAGGTTGCGGGGTTTTCCGGTCCAAGGTCCAAATTGATTTAAAAACTATTGTCCAAAGAAAAATGTTGTATTCTTATATTATACATCAACGGTAACATAATGCCAACTCCAAAAACATAACCATAATATATATTGTAACATCAACGTAACACCACCAACGCTGAGCCGCAAAGATACGATAAGGTAAAAACAGTTAAATTTGGCAATTACTTGGCCATATAACCCACTTATACACATCCGTATGGAATGACGGTCCTCAGTTAAGTGAGGTCAGATTGGTAGAGACACCTGACGGACGAATTTAGCAAACAAAAGAATACTCGTTACAATATCTATCAGTACAGTTAACTGCTATTTTCACTATTTCAGAATTTATAAAAAAATGTGACAAGACCTGTACTGCATCAACCCATGATGTTTATTAATTTTTTGCTTGGACTTCAGAGTTTAGTATGTTTTCAAAATTTGTTCTATTTCTAAATTATGGTTATGCAGGGAAGTGATTTGGCTGAGATCACACTAAACCACATGGCTTCTCCAAATGAGAGTATCCTCTTCATAGAGGTTGGGTAAGCTCTAGAAGGGTGTAAAGATGCCACACGGTCAATCCTGATTGGTAACAGAATAAACAATTTGTCTACCACAGCCTACCAGACTCAGTCTGCAACCTCCAAACACATTGTCCTTACACACTAAGCTATGTCTTTCCTAGCTAGACTGAATATATGAGATGAAAATGGTTGACTGGATGATCTTATGTAAAGGAGATGGTTGGGGGGTGCAGTCAATAAGAACACCAAATAAGTGAAGTACTTATATTATGTGCCGACGTTTCGACCTACAGTGTAGGTCATCTTCAGGGCTAACAGAGAAACAAACAGAACAAAAATGTAAAAACATCAAAGTTGTACAGTAACAATACTAGTGACAAATAATGTAGAAAAATACAAAGTGGCAGATATGAAAATAGAAGATAAAGAATATTAAAAAGGAATCAGATTATAATAAAATAAAGATATAGACAGATTTAAAAATTACTGATAAAGAAAAGGCAATAAACTAGTGGTAGATATAATAAAAATCAGATAAAGACAAATATAACAAAATTATTGAAATAGTGACAGATATAATTATAGAACATGTGATAGATTATAATAAAATTAAGATAAAGACAGATATAACAAAGATATTGATAATGGAAAGAAAATGAAAATAATGGCAGATATCATAAAGTAAGACAGATATAATAAAATTAAAGAAAATGAGCAGAAAAGATAAATAATAAATAACGCATATAAAATAAAAATAGAAAATAAATGTACAGACTGGATAGTACAGTACAATATAATAATATAAAGAAAAATCAAAAGGAGGAGTTAAACAAAAGAAACAAAATGAGGATATTTACATATAAAGAAAGGTTGGAATATGAACAATACAGAAAAACTAGTAAAATAAAGGTGTAAAATGTATGATAACGGACTTAATGATGTTACCAAATTACAGAAAAGTATGGAACTATATGTACAATAACAATGTAAATAAAAGAAAAACTATTGTACAATAACACCAGTGTACAGTGACTGTTTTGAAAATATAGTAGATAGGAATAGAATATGAAAAGATAAAATAGGTGAAAACGCTAGTACCGTAACACTAGTTTACAATGTATGTATGAAAAAAATTAGATGGGATTAATGAATTAGAAAAATAAAATAGGTGTTTAAAAATATGAACACATGATTACCAACATATGATGGATGCCAAAATGATAAGGGGAAAAAATAAGAAAATTAAAATTGGAGAAAGGATAAAGAGAAGAGTTTAAAAAAGAAGAAATGAAGAGGAGACATACCGAATGATGGGAAGCGTGACCGTTGCAGATCGCGGCTAGAGTGTACTGGGCCAATTTGTCCGTTGAGAACGAGGGAAGCGATGGGGGCGGAATCTAGTGGCCGGAAAGTTAACTACAGAAGGAAACTATACTGGAGTATAGGAAAAAAGGATAAAAAATATAAATAAAATTAAAACAAAGAAAGAAATGTCAATAGAGTGATAAAAAAGAAAACATCAAAGTCGGAGTAACGGGAATTTATCGGATTCCAGCAAAAGAACGTTAAGACCGGGGGAGGAGATAGAGGCGAAATCTAGTGGCCAAAAGTTAACTATAGAAGGTAACCATGCTGGAGAATAGGAAAAGATGGGGAAAGGGAGTAGATGGATAAAAATAATATGAATACATATTTTAATGTATTATGAATACAATAAAAATAAAAAATTGAAACAATGAAAGAGATGCAAACCGAGTGATAACAAAAGAAACGTAAATGACGAAGAAACGGAAATTTAAGGTCTTTTGAGTAAATTAAAAATTTGGGAGTAGGTAGAGGAAAGGTGATGGGAGTCAGACTTAAGATTGATAGAGGAGGAATCTAAATTTATGTGGATGGTTTCAGAGAGGATGCGTTTGTCATGGTTATGCGCTGTAGCTAGGATAGACGTATTTTCAAAATCAAAGGTGTGGTTTAAGGAAATGGCATGTTCGGAAAGTTTAGAGGAGGTGAGGTTATGGGAGGAAATGGCATATTTGTGTTGAGAAATACGGTCTTTAAGGAAGTTTTTGGTTTCACCTATATAGGAAGAGTTGCAATTAGTAGAAGAACAAGGTATCCGATAAACGACATGGGAACGAAGCTTGAAGGGAATAGGATCTTTGATACGGGTATAGATATGGGAAAGTTTGTTATGGGATTTGAAGGCAATACGCAAATTGGGGATAACGGAACATAAGTATTTTTGAATGCAATTAGAGAGGGTGGGTATATATGGCAAGGATCTGTATATAGGGATAGATGGTGGATGTGGTGATCGGGTGAGGGTGGGGGGGTTATAGTAGTCATGGATGAGTTTATTAACAATATAGGGAGGGAAATTGTTTTTAAAAAGGATTTCTTTGATACGGAGGGTGTTGGTAGTATGGAAGCAGGAGTCAGAGAGGGATAGGCCACGGTGAATAATATTTTTAGCGACGTTAATTTTAAGGTGGTGTGGATGTTGGGAGTAATAATTAAGAAGTCGGCCAGAGTAAGTGGGTTTTGTATACCAATCGGTGGATAAGGTGTGGTCAGAATTTTTAATGATAAGGAGGTCAAGGAAAGGTAGTGACTTATTGGATTCGACTTCAACGGTGAAATGGAGGCGGGGATGGTATGAATTGAAGGAAGATAATAAGTCAGTAATGATGTTGGGATTGATGATAAGGAGGAGGTCGTCTACATATTTTTTGATGAAACAAATATCGTCGCGGAATTTTAATATTCTTTATCTTCTATTTTCATATCTGCCACTTTGTATTTTTCTACATTATTTGTCACTAGTATTGTTACTGTACAACTTTGATGTTTTTACATTTTTGTTCTGTTTGTTTCTCTGTTAGCCCTGAAGATGACCTACACTGTAGGTCGAAACGTCGGCACATAATATAAGTACTTCACTTATTTGGTGTTCTTATTGACTGCACCCCCCAACCATCTCCTTTACACATAGACTGAATATAGTTTGAAAGCTTTCTTTTTTGCCTTAGTTTTGATCTTCTCTCTTCTATCACAGTGGGTTCAATAGAACTTGATCCACAAATCCCAGCCCAGAAACAGCTGTTTCCTCTGTTTTCTTATACAAAATTCATCTCTCTATAGCCTCTTTCAGTCCTTCATCTTAAGAGTTTCCCATATGCGATACCTTCAAAGGTTATAAGGTTTTCTGACGTTCAGAACATGTTTCCAAACCACCTCATGCGATGAAAATGCAATGGAACTCTTGGTGTCTTGGCATCCTATTTTCTGGATTCTGTTCCACATGTTCCAGCCATCTGAGGTGGGTTTTTCTCACTAGAGATACCAGGTCTGGTTTCTCATACATAGCACAGAACTCACAATGCTTCCTTAATCGCCACATACCATTTTCTCTTATAGGCTTATATATCTTCTGGTGTATTTTCCTTTTTTGGACATTGATCTCCTTCAATTTTAATTTATCAATGCCCAGGATAAACTGCCATAATTAGTAACTCATTATAGTCTCAGGATAGTTTAATAGATCATGATTTTTGTTTATTTTGAGAGACCTTTAAACTAAAAACAACATCAAATCTGATTATTTGTTATTAAATCAGTATCAAGAAAAATAAGCAGCTATTCCTACTACTTTAATTGACATGTTTTTACAAAATATAAGTATCTTACCTTAAATTATAAGTATGAAGAAATTACAAAAGAAATAAATTTGTACCTCTCCTAAAATTTCAATTCCATTGCCCATGAGAGGTATTTTAAGGAGTTGTAGACATAGAAAGTTTTTTGAAAACGTCAAACACTCTCTCAAGCTTTCAGAAATTTTATTAACAAGATAACGTGTGTATAATACAGAATCTTTATTGACTTGTTGCGCCTTCTTTTCTGTATTTATATGCTCTTGGACAACTATAAAGGGTGTAATTAGTTGATAGTTCAGTGGAAATTAATTGGAAATTATATTTATTGTTGATATTCTTACCATAACCTTTTACTTTACTTCTAAAAGAAATGAAATGCAAACTTCTATCATTACTTATAGTCTTTAAAATAGCAATCCAATCAAGTAATTTTATACGATCAACAATCAAATCAAGAAACACATCTGAGAACTGAACTTTAACAAGACTCAAAGGCACCAAGTTCATTTGCTTACATTTACTTTTATATCTTGCGATGAATGAATTATTTTGTTTTCCATTTTGTGAGGAATCTGATGATTTCACATCTAGAAAAAGTAATAAATTAATAACTGGTACTATAATATGACTGCTTCAAAATTTTAGGGCTCTAACAGAATTTAACAAGGAATCAAATAAATGGTCAATATATAACATGGTAATGTTAACTAAAAAATTAATGATGAAAAGGCAACTCTAAATATAGATTCAGTAAATAATCAATCAAAACATAATTTTAGCATTGAAATAAACATAGATAGAACTTTCTTTTCTTTTTTTAACTCATAGGCAATATTGAAAACAGATAAACAAGTACTTATTCAATACATTAAAGATATTATTAAGGAGATCGTATTTTTTTAAAAAACATTATTAAAATAATATCTAAATTGTTACATATGAGTTCATTTCTCAGTAACCATCCACACTGAGAAAGATGTACATTCTTAACCAGTTTGGAGAGTAAGTTGTTAATAATATTGAATTCTGAAGTAAACTTCTGCAGAAAAAAAGAAAAAGAATGAAATATTTTAACTAAAAACCATTAAACCAAAAATATAAATATTGTGTATTCAATAATGCTATGGATTGTACAAGCCATATCAGGTTTTATTAGAAATAAATTACAATAAGCAATAAGAATTATATTATAAAGATAGTAAGGGGAATGTCAGGTGCAAACCAGGTAACAAAGGGTCACATAGGCAGGAAGCAATAGAATGTAGAAGGGGGTGAGATACATGCAAGGGAGACAGGCAGGAGAATGGTGAGCAGAGGTGAGGAGAAGACACAAGGAGACCTTCAAGGGAAGCCAAAGAGGGGATGGAGGCTGTGGCATGGAGGCACCAAAAATGACCAGATCAGGGAAATTCCAAGTATCATATATATATATATCTATCCCAGTTAAATTTTAATTTCATTATGTGCTTTACGTCCATACTCTAGTAATCTGAATCAATAATGGTCATGTCTCAATGGATACTGTAACACCCCCGGCTTATCTGGAAGGGAATGGGGTTGTGAAAGGAAGGAAAGAATAGTAACACATAAGAAGAATAAAGAAAATTAGGAGAACGTACTCTTACTAAGAACTAAGCAATATAAATAAAATGACTATATTTATTTTTATTTAATAATAAAACCAAATTATTGACAAATATAAAAGAAAATGTTTAATAACTTAATAATAAAACCAAACTGTTGAAAAATATTAGAATGGTTAAAAATTCTGTAATTACTACACTACTGGTACAACCAGTTCCCCCACTTATTTGCTAGGACAAGAAAATAAAAAAAAAACAATAAGGGAATATTATAAGTCTCAGAACAAAAATTATAGCCTGATACTCCACGGTAATCAATGAGTCTATCCCCAGAAATTAAATTGTTCACATGTACCTTGTATAACGTGTAGCGATCCTCCCATCTGATCGGTTCCGCAGTAACCAACACCAATTGTCTCCAACCTCTCACACTGCGACGTTACACCTCTTTGCACACGGGACAGACTGACTGACTTCTCAGCGATCGCGATCTCCCTCTCCCACGCGGGCCACCGTCTAGACGCCACCTCAGCATCCTTGACGGGCTCAGCCCCACGATCGCTCGACTAAATGATTTAATTAAACTTATTTACGGCCAGTCCCGCCACGGTTCTGTTACATCACCCTCCCCTTTACAAAAGAGTGGAACCACGGGGTCCACTCATACAATACGCCGTGGAGTACCAATGGTGGCTGAAACTTAATCCTACACTACACTGTATACACTGCCACTATATACACTCCTGTCAGTTGGTGCTGGCTTCTGTGCGCCCACCGGGTCGATGTATGGTCCTGGTTGTCAATTCTTCCAGAGCTCTGGCATCTTGTATTCGTTGAGTAGCCTTGGACTGTCTGTTTCCCAGCCACTTGCGTAGGCCCCATGTTCCAAGGACACCCAGCAACAATAGCGCCAAGGTCGTTGTGGCACTCCACGTCCACCATCTTCGGTTAACCCGTTCTTCCTGTATCCTTTCAAGCGCACGCCGAAGGGCCAAGACCCGAACTTCATCAGCGGCCCACTGACCCGCTCCCAGGTCTCCTTGCTGCTCCAAGGACTTCCAAGCCTCTGGTAGGTCTTCCCTCCTAATTGTCGTTTTTTCTGACCCTATGTGTAGAGATATAGGGTCCACGATCTGTATTTCCTTCTCCAACGTCGTGTACGTCGTCCCTCTGGAGCGGGGGAGCAGCCAGTAATCTGCTGTTTTCAGTGTACAAGACTCTGTTGCCTCCCATTCTCCATCACCGTCCAAAATAATCTCTCTGGGTTGCTGATTTCTGCAATCTATCGTTGCCTTGGTTGGCTCGTTGATACTAAAGAGCCATTTCTCTCTTGCCTCGTCCCAGATCCAAGTATCCAGTTGCGGGTCACGTAGTGCCCTCCATTTACACAGCGGTTGACCACTCTGCTCATCCCCAAAGAAGAGAGTGCTTAAGCAGGTCACTCGTCTCCGCACCATCAACGGAAACAGCGCGGGGCACACCCACGGCTGGGATGTCCGGCACCGTGACAGGTCCCCTTTCTGCAGAAGTGCATAATATTGTCTATCCACTGACACAAGAAAACTGTCCACTGACGTCTCTAATACCACCTTGTGCGGCACATCCACACTCCGTATCGGCATAGGTTGTACCCTATAGAGCTTGAAGGCTTGACCTGACCTAATCAAAGGGAGATCTATAACAACATGCACCGAAGTGGATGTGGCCACTCCATGGACTGCAGCGGCCTGGTAATAATGGTGGGCATCCTCGGGACGAGTACCTGTGAACAAACCAATTCCTGAGGGCAGCACATTGACCACCGTTTGGAGAATCTCACTCAAGGAGTGGGGAGACAGAAGGGCCTGACTCACTGCCCCCCATGATACCCTCTCTAATCCCAAATACAATTCCCTCAAATCACCACTGGCTTTCAGAGCCGTCACCTCCATATTTCGGAGGTTGGATATCAAGGTTAAGGATAGGTTAGTATAAAGGGAAAGCCGGTCTACTTGTGTCTCTAGGGTTAACATCCGCCGGTGGGTAGCTTCCATTTCCTTCTTCAACATTCCCGCGAAGCGTACTAGGTTCCTCGTATTTTCCTCGGTTCGTTGTCCCAAATTCCGTGTGACTGTGAGGTGCTCCGTGGCCAAGTGGACCAATCGCCCTTGTTGCATTGTTAGCTTCCCCAGATCGTCCCTTATCCCTTCTAAGTCGTCAGCATCCGGATTACCAAACACCGCTTTAATCACCTTCCCTCCAATGTTTAGCAGCCCTCTACTCCCTCGTTGAACCGGTAGCAGATTCCTGATGGACAAAACAGCTTCATCCACTTCTGCGACCATCCCCTTGGTCCTCTCCACCTCGTCCCAGTACCCCCTAAGTTCAGGGATATGGTTCCGTGTCCGTCGGTACTCAGCTTCTATTTCCTCTATTACTTCCCTCATCCGTAGTGCTTCACCACACAAGCGAGTCACGTTCACTTCCACTATTACCCGCCATCGCTCACTGCTCACTACTACGTCCCTTTCATCCAAAAACCTCACACCGCTGTGTCCCAGGGCCAACTGCAGCACCAGCCATCCTGTGAACACTGTCGTTTAACATTAGATTACTTTCTTGGCCTCAGCAGTATGGGGGATCGGGGGGTGACCAGGGAATCATCCTCCTCCGGGGCCCACGAGGTGTCACGTGGGTCCTCAGGTGTACCTGGGTCATCTTCTGTGCGGGCCCAGGTTGTTTCTTGGGTATCCTCTGGTGAACTCGGGTCATTCCTCATCCAATGAGGAGTAACGTGATCGACTATGCCCCGGGGGGTTGACAATTTTTCTGGCGTCCTTCGCTCCGTTACCGGGGACCCCCTGCGGACAGTTGAGTAAGCTCCGTCGGCTTGACTCTCCTCTTGGTTGTCGTCCTTGACTTCTTCCATTTCATCCTCGCTGTCCTCGTTCCAGTGTGGGGGACATTCCTCCTCACTCTCATTTTCGTCCCGATGTTCATGTTCCTCCCAGTCACTCTCGTCTCCACTCTCCTCCTCCTCCCTTCCTAACTCAGTAGGCCTATCACCTATAGCTGGTTTCAACCGATTGATGTGTACCACTACTTTTCGGCCCGATCCCAACTGTAACTCATACGTGACTGGGGAGATCTTCCTGATTACCTCATACGGTCCCGTCCAAGGACGATGAAATTTCTTGCAATGTCCCAGCTTTGTAATGGGGACATGCAGGAACACACACTCCCCCACTTCGAGTTCTCTGTGTTTTCGCCCCTTGTTCCATTGCCTCGTCCGACGGGTCCATGCCAATTCCATCCTCTTCGATGCCTCCTCATAAGCCTAACTTAATCTCTCCTGCAGCCGTTCCACGAACTCTTCTGCTGGCGTTTCACCGTCCAGTGGCATGATATTGAAGCCCACAGGCATCTGCACTTCTCGTCCATACAGAAGGTAGTTTGGCGAGTATCCCGTGGACGAGTGCGGGATGGCCCTATAAGCCATCAGGGCATAGGGTACCCATTGATCCCAGTCACGACCGTCCCGTCGTACATAATGAGCCACCGACTCAGCCAGAGTTCGGTGTAATCTTTCCACCATTCCATTGCCCTCTGGATGGTAGGGGGTTGTCTGAATTTTCTGTGTCCCCAGCAGCCGACATGTATTTTTCAATAGGGAGGAAACGAAATTTCTCCCCTGGTCAGTCAGCAATCGATCGGGGGCTCCGTGCCGGGTTACTATTGCCTCTACTAAGGCCCTTGCCGTCTCGTCCGCTGTGATTTCCTTCAAGGGTATTGCTTCGGCGTACCTCGTGAAATTGTCGATCATGGTGAGCAGGTACTTATAACCTCGCCCGCTCCTGGGAAGCGGACCGACGATGTCCATTGAAATTTGCTCAAACGGTCTGGTCGGGAAGAAAGGGGCTTCCAAAGGGGCCTTCAAACCTGGTGGGGATTTCCTTCTCTGACAGCTATCACACCTCGCGACGTATTCCCTTACGTCTGGACCCAGTGTGGGCCAGTAATACCCCTGCTGTACTACCGACGTCGTACGTTCTATACCCGGGTGTCCAGCCCATTTGGCTTCATGGCACTGCTGTAAAATGGCCCCTCTTAAAACTGTTGGTACTGCCAACTTCCAGTCCCCCATGCTGTCACTACCGTTTTTCCAATACAATACGCCCCGTGCATCCTTTCCTCCTGATCCTGATTGTTGTGCTAGATCTTGGCACCACGAATCATCCCGCTGGGCTATCCGTAGCTCGCTCTCATTAAACCCCGGTGTCTTCACTTGTACTCCCCGCACCGCCCTGCTCAAGGCATCAGCATTCGTATGCCTCCTTCCCGCCTTGTGCTCTACTTCATAATTGAACTCCTGGAGCCTTAGTGTCCACCTCATTAACCGAGAAGAAGGCTCCTTTAAGCTTAGCATCCATCTTAAAGCCGAATGATCAGTAACAAGCTTGAATTCCCTCCCAAGTAAGTAGCACCTAAACTGGCGGGTTGCCCAGATGACCGCTAGCAGTTCCAATTCGGTGGCCGAGTAATTTTTTTCTGGGCCTCGTAATTGCCGGCTGGCGTAGCATATGGGTCTTTCTTCCCCATCGCGCACCTGAGACAACACTGCTCCTAATGCCATCGAGGAGGCGTCGGTTGCTAAGATGAACGGGTCATGGAAATCGGGATAAACTAGAACCCGGTCAGACACCAAATGCTTTTTTAGCTCATTGAAAGCATCCTCTGCCTCCGACGTCCATCTAAAAGTGGCATTCTTTTTTGTGAGCTCAGTCAGTGGTTGAGCGATTCCCGCGAATCCCGCTACAAACCGGCGATAATACCCTGCTAACCCCAGGAAGGACCTTACTTCTCTCACGCTCCTTGGCCGAGGGTAGGCTCTCACAGCCTCTATCTTTGTGGGATCTGTTCTTACCCCATGCTCACTTACCACATGTCCAAGATAGGCAACTTCCTTCCGCACAAAGCGGCACTTCTCCCTGTTGACCTTGAGGTTAGCCTCCTGCAACTTACTGAATACATTCCCTAATCTACGTGCTTGCTCCTCAATAGTCGCACTGTAAACAATGACGTCATCCAGGTACACGTAGCATTCTACCCCTTTCAGCCTACTTAATAGGCAATCCATCAATTTTTGGAATGTTGCAGGAGCCCCAGCCAACCCGAAAGCCATCCTACGGTACTCGTAGTGGCCACCTTCTGTGGTGAACGCCGTCTTTTCCCGATCTTTTTCCGCGACGGATATTTGATGGTAACCGCTTGCCAGGTCTAGCGTCGTAAAGTACCGGCTTCTCCCCAATTGCTCCAACGTTTCATTTATCAATGGCAGTGGATAAACATCCACTTTTGTAACCGCATTGAGACCACGAAAATCAGTACAGAACCGAAACTTGGTTTCCCCATGGTACGACTTCTTTCTAACCAATACAATGGGGGCCGACCAGGGACTCGATGATGGCTGGATGATCCCATTATCCAGCATTTCCTGGATGTGTTGTTTAACAATAGGTCTCTGATGGAAGGGTACTGGATACGGTCGTTTTGCTACTGGTGACGCGCCGCCTGTTTCAATGGAGTGCTCGACGCCTAGGGTGCAACCCCTCTCATCTGGTGGGTCGAACAACATCCCATACCGCTCTAACACCTCTTCAATAGTCGATCTATCGTTCGGTGATAAATGACCAAGCTCAGCGTCCCAATTCCGCTGGTCCACTTTCTCCTTAGACTGGTGTAGTCCCACTACTCCTATCACGGTCTCCTCCCCGTCCCAGACGTCCGCCTCAACCGCCCTCCCCAAGGTTTGTCTGCGGTCAACCACGATCGGTTCTCCGGTCAAGTTGACCACCCGGACGTTCACCATCCCCTTTTCCACTCTGCCAACGCCCCTCCCCGTTCTCAGCCCCTTCTGCGGCTGGATTTCAGGTTCTACCATGACCACTTTGCCGTCCATCATTGCCAGCTCCCCAGCTATTATGGCTTCAGCGTACTTTGGGATTATAGACCTCGCAACGGCCCGTACAGTGTATTCCTGCTGTGGCTTCTGAAGCGGTTCTGACTCACTAGGACTTGGCTTCCCCCGATGACACTTCTTCCCTGTCTGACGCTTGACTGCCTCAGCCGTCACCCCTCTAACCAGTACAGTGTTAGACCGAGCGTGAATTTCTATATCGACCTTCTTCATAAGGTCCAGCCCCAATATCCCGTCGTACGCCATTTCAATGTCCGCGACTGTAAACCGATGGCTTACTTTTCTCCCTTTTATTTGGCATTCAACCTCCTGTTCCCCTCTTATACGCAGGGCCCTTCCCGTTACTCCCCTGGCCTTCAGGTTTGACCATCTCACCTTATGACCTTGGACCGGTTCCCTTAACAAGGAGATCTGAGCCCCCGTATCCACCAGCAGAATTTTCTTTTGCCCGGCTATCACAACCTCAAGACTTAACCCGTCGTTCTCCTGGCCAGATATACAGGGAATTAAACCAAGCTTACCCCTTTTGTTCTCCTGGGGCCTCCCTTCGGGGCAAAAGGGCGGCCTTAGGCTTTTGGGTCACTCCCATTTTGAGCGGCGGTGGTACAATGGGAAGCGAAGTGTCCTATTCTTCCACATCTGAAACAAGCTCCAGGGTAGTCTGGTCGTCTCCTGGTTCGCTGTGGGGTCTGGCCAACTCTGTTAGGGCAATTTCTCGACAAATGCCCCCTCTTAGCACAGTTAAAACATTGGACCTCCGAAAGTGGTGGCCGAGCGTTTACCCGCCCCTCGTTCCTTCCGGGCTGCCGGTAGTTTGCGCAAACACATACGGGTGGTTGCACCTCTTGTGCGCCCGTCATCGGCTCTACCTGTGGTTCTCTCACTACATATATGTTTTTTCCCCGTTGATGCTCCTGTAGGGCCTGTTCCAGCTCCAACGCCATTTTCTGGGCTTCCCTTAAGGTCTGTGGGCGGCCGAACAATACTTGCTTACCTACCTCCCCAGTCAAACCCCTAGTGAACGCCTCTAACACCTTCCTTTCTACCTCCCTCGCCCACCACGTTCCCTCGTCTCCGGCTAAGGTTGGCCTGGCCATCTTTCCACCCACCGTAATACATCGGTCGGCAAACTCTTGTATCTTCTCCTTAGACTGTTGGCTCATGTCCTGCAGCACTCTGCCGTAATATTCGAAGGTGTTTGGATCGCCAAACCGCTCCTTCAATACCTCCGAAAGTCGCTGGAACGTAACCTCACCCCTAAGCTCTTCAGCGCCCCTTACGAACGTCGCCGCTTGTCCCTGAAGTTTTAACCGACATATCCTCACTCTATCTCCGTCATCTCAAGCCCCACAAGCCGCTACCTCCTCCAGGTAGTCCAAAAACTCCTCCACTGGCCGCGCAGTCGCTTCCCCTCCCCATGGCTTCACTAGTGACTGTAACGATAGATCTCTGCGAGGTGGTTTAACAACCAGTTTAGCATCTGGTTGATTTGTCTCTAGCTCTACAATCTGCTGCTTGAGTTCCCCCTCCCGCTTTTGAAACTCCTCGTTTAGTTTTAACACCTCATCCAATTTAGCCCTTAATTGACTCTCAGCCGTCATTTTAAAAACGTGAATTTAGTTTGTGGTATTTTTGCAACCACCCCACACCTGACACCACTGTAACACCCCCGGCTTATCTGGAAGGGAATGGGGTTGTGAAAGGAAGGAAAGAATAGTAACACATAAGAAGAATAAAGAAAATTAGGAGAACGTACTCTTACTAAGAACTAAGCAATATAAATAAAATGACTATATTTATTTTTATTTAATAATAAAACCAAATTATTGACAAATATAAAAGAAAATGTTTAATAACTTAATAATAAAACCAAACTGTTGAAAAATATTAGAATGGTTAAAAATTCTGTAATTACTACACTACTGGTACAACCAGTTCCCCCACTTATTTGCTAGGACAAGAAAATAAAAAAAAAACAATAAGGGAATATTATAAGTCTCAGAACAAAAATTATAGCCTGATACTCCACGGTAATCAATGAGTCTATCCCCAGAAATTAAATTGTTCACATGTACCTTGTATAACGTGTAGCGATCCTCCCATCTGATCGGTTCCGCAGTAACCAACACCAATTGTCTCCAACCTCTCACACTGCGACGTTACACCTCTTTGCACACGGGACAGACTGACTGACTTCTCAGCGATCGCGATCTCCCTCTCCCACGCGGGCCACCGTCTAGACGCCACCTCAGCATCCTTGACGGGCTCAGCCCCACGATCGCTCGACTAAATGATTTAATTAAACTTATTTACGGCCAGTCCCGCCACGGTTCTGTTACAGATACATTAATTGTATTCAAATTATATTTATATCTATAAATTATATTTGTTTTTTAGCTGTGTACCCATTCTTTATTCAAAATATATTCATTATTACAATGTATGAATTATAATGATGCATTAAGTTTGACTGATAAACACACATATATAATTTACTGATAGTAAATTGGTAAACACACATACCCCTTTTGGAAAAGAATCCAATTTAAAATATTCATGGACACTGATATAAAGTCCAAATCAAAATTTATTATAAATAGAAATAATAAGTTCACGTAATTAAATTATTAACCACTTTTATAAACCTGGTCAGATTTATAAAAGTGGGGAGATTACGTTGGGCCGGACATGTGGCGAGGATGATGGATGACCAAATTCCTAAGAATCTCCTCAACGAACAGATCCATGGAACAAGATCAGTTGGACGTCCCAAATTGCGTTGGGCAGACGGCGTCGCTGCCGATGCAAGGTTTATCCTTGGGATAAGGAATTGGAAGACGGCTGCTCTAACCAGGGATGACAGGTGGCGTCTGCTGCAGGAGGCCTTGACTCCCCGTCGTTGTGTCATTAAAGAAGAATTAACTTCAATAATTATTTATAGCATCCCGAAATAAATAAATAAGATTACATAGTCTTTAACACACTGAAACATAGCGATAGTATTTAATTATTACAACTTACACAAAGAATGATTGGAGCTTGCACTATTGCACTTAATGCCATTTATATAATTATTACTAGACGTTTGATGTATCCTCACAGGAAGGGAATATGTTGAGCAGGCTTTTCTCAATGGCATCTTGGTATCAACAGCCTGAGACATCGATTAGCAACACTATTCTGTATTGAAGGGTAAACGTAAACCATCAACTTCAAACCTCGATAATTATTAAGACTACGAAGTGCAGATGAAGTCTGTAACCAGTCACTATTTAACTGACAGATTGAACCTGAGTTTCTATAAACAAAAAACTTTTGCAAAATTATTTACAGTTTTCTGTGAAAACTCATCTAAAAACATGTGTATAAAAATTAATAGGTTAACCTTTTTTCAGATAAAAATATCTGAATGGATCTTGGTGGACATAAAGTTTTAAGTTACCTTTGTATTATCTATACTATCAGCTTTATGTAATGCTATTTGTAACTTTTTTTTTATTTTGTATGTTTTAGTTTGATCATTTCAATATTATTAGATCCTTTCATATGAAATGTCCGTTTTTATAATTTCTAAAATTCAAAGTGGAATAAATGGACTTTGTTGTTTACTATGATTATTTTAAAGATTGTAATGGGCTGTCATTAATCCTCTCTTTTTTTGATAATATTTATTACCACCACATTTAAACAGACATTGTTTAATATGCCATCAAATATGTACATGGAAACATGCGATTTTCGTGTTATTATTTTTTGTGAGTCGAACTTGGACACTCAGCAGCCCAAGCTAGCAAGAAATATTACCCCCGCGTTCCGGGATGGTGTAACAAATGGATCATTCGCGGTTAGTTTGCGAAATTTTCAGCTAGTGATACAGATTGATACATAAATAATTAAGGATATTGACATAATGCAACAAAAACTTATCAAAAAACAACCTGCATTGGTTAATCGGAAAGGATCTAAGCTCTAACGCGTCAATGCCAGATCTCATGTTTCAGGACATATAGTGAAATAACTAAACGAGCTGGGTCACGAAGTCTTCCCACTCTCACCTTACCTCTAATAGCTTACCAACAGTTCAAAAACGTGGACAACTTAATTGAGATGGACAGTTTTTAAAATGATTCTCAAGTCAAAAAACGCATTTTCAGACTATGTTTTATCACGAATCCCTGAGTTTTTCAGTTCTGGGATTGAAAATTTAATAACACGTTGGAAAAAATGTATAGAAAATGAGGTTTTTGAATAATAATGTTTTGATTTTATAAACTTGTTTGGTACTAGTCCAATATGGGGGCGCCATTATACTGGAAACACAGACTTTCAAAACAAGAATCAAATCTCGGCCGAGATCGGCTTATCCGGCAACTAGTCGCAAGTGCCTATTCATACACCTTGTGTTGATAATTATTTTTCACGACTGTTTATATATAAAATACCTTTATTTACACGGGAAACGACAAACGCTTTGACCAGTTAATAAGGTTAAATAAAGGAAAACTGACAACGAAATTGTCAGAAGTGAAGAAACGGTATAAAGAAGCATCATTAAATATTGAATATTATGACCGCATCGAAAAATAGAACGGCTGCTAGGTCATATCGGCATCCAAAATTACAGACATTTATACGATTTAGCAGCACAATACTAGTTGTAACTGATCCTTAAAATGTACCGAATCTGAAATATACACTCTTTTATATGCTCGTGCATAGGCAATGCAATAAAAGGAATATATGTAAGCATAGAAATGCATTTGGTCGGCGCATGAAATGTATGCAGCTGAATATCATTCAAAAATATGGACCAGGCATTTTTAAATGATGATAATAGAGCAGAACTGATCATTGCTGACAATATTGCCAATCATAAGAGTACGCACTTACTAGAGCATTTGAAAAAACCCATAGCGTATAACAAAAGTGCCTCGAAAAAGAGGTTAAATTTACAAAACCAATTCAATCAAATAATGAAGGATGCGGAGGATGATGATGCAAATAAAATTAGACGAAAATAGATGTTTTCAAATATTGAAGACGTTTCAATGGAGAATAAAATATGAAAACCGAGGAATTTCATTTCTAAAAAAAATATTTAAAAAAAACAAGGACAAAAAAATTAATTTACCAACTCAAATAGAAAAAGATCGGATTGCTCTAACACTTTTGCTTAAGGAGAATAATTAAATTGTGTCAATTCAATAATAGAGTTCCTTCATTATTTATATTAAAAAAAATAAAAATAATAGAATAAAATGGTGAATAAAGAAGGTCGAAGGGAGCCGATCTCGGCCAAGCTTTGATTCTTGTTTTGAAAGTCCCTAGACTAGTCAGTGTTACCAGTTAATGGCGCCCCTATATTGGACAAGTACCATTTTTTCAAGTTTATACGAAAGAAGGGCTCAGCATTGGTATGACCGTTCCATAGTTCGTTCTGGGAGCCATTTGGAGCGGTTCCAATATGAGCCACAGAACGGTTCTGATAGAAAATGATCCAAATTGCGGACCTTCCGCTTACTTCCACTTGGCTAGTTGGATAAAATAGTTATTAATAGTAAATGTTTATTAATTACTCTTCCACCTTCATAACCGTAGTGGATCCAAACTCTTTATATTTCCCTATCAATTAAGGATATATAACCAATACAGCTGGTAATTGTTTTATTTTTTAGTACATATATATTTTTAAAGAAATATCCATAATTTTTAATAATACAAAATATATCAGTCCCGCAGGTTGAGCCACAAGTTTTTACCATTCATTCGTTCCCGTTTTAAAATTCTCGAAAATAAAATTAATCGAGAGCTTTAGTATGCAATAAAGATTGTAGTTAGAGGAAATATATATAATTCGGTAATGTTTTCTCAAGAAATAAACGTTTCATTTCTCAATAATTCGTATTTTTGGAGGATGTAAAAAAATGAAACGAATGAAAAGTTGAGACTTATGACTCAAAGCGACAACCTGCGGAACGGATATCCAAAATAAAGTAGTTATTGTGTTGATTTTTAAGTAAACATTAATTGAAGAATTCAGCAAAAATAAACTAATTAATAAAGTAATATTTCAAATTATACAATAATTTCACTAACTTTAATTAATTTAAACAGCAATATGTTTTAATAAAAATTATATTAAACAATTTCAATATTAATAGTATTTTTAGTGACAATTATTAGTATTTCTATAAAAGAAAATGTTTGAAATTTTTATAAAAATTGCTGTAAATAAATGTGATATATAATCTGGTTGCTTGAACTATTAAGTAACCTCATACAGGAACTCGAATTCTTCAGCTTCCCTGAAGCTGTAACATCCCTGAAAACGAAGATTGGATGCACAGAGGAATAAATAGAAACGTCAGATGTAGAATAATAAACTTACATTGCTAAATACTTATTATTTATTAAATTGTTGTAATATCGTCTTACCCTAATTTACTGTTCAGATATCTTAAAAATTATTGGAATGTTTCGTTTTACCCAACGAAAACTGATACTAGTTTTAGATTAGATATACCATGTCTACTTTCATACAACCGGTTAATTAAATATTAGATTAATTAAAGAAGATAGATGAGTCTTATATCTGTTTATAGAAAGCCAATAATTGTCTTACTGGTTTTTCTTTCTTTCAGTATATATATATATATATATATATATATATATATATATGAATCTAAATATTTTAGATCCACGTGCTCAATTTGATGTTATTCAGTTTGAATAAACTTTATAAAATATATATTATTGTAACTCTCGATTTTGTTTTAATATTGTATTTACTGTATATGATTTTTTTAGAGGCTTTGTTAAGTAGAATTATAACGGAAATGTTTACTCTGGTAATCATAAAAAGGTTGAAACCACCAGAATACCATGAATCTATTTAGAATCTAGTTGTTTCAATTTGAAAATGATGTTGCTTATGAGTTGTTTATATTAAGAAATTTATTGTAATGTTAAAACACACAAAACGCTTTTGGCTTTAGTAACCTTAATTAAGAATATGGAACGTAAATATCAGCATCCCACCGCCTGGTGCTACCACTTTCCCCAGATGGGCGAGATTAAAGGTTACAATTGCTTCGCCTCAGTCAATACAATCGTCTTGCGATGTTTTTTTCCTCTATTAATATCAGTATTAAATGACATAAAATATGGATATTGTTGGAGAATATAAAAAGCTCTGTGCCATTAATAAAACCCCTACAGACGTCCACATAATTGATGCTTTAAAACATGCTCTGTACGTATGTACAATTAATAGTTATAATAGCATATATTAATATACATGTTGGTGATTTATTGAAAAATTGTTTATTTATTATTATATTTTTTTCTGTTAGAATATATGCCTAAAATATGTCTTATATTCTGTGATATAAATTATTTTTAGAAGTTCAGGTGAATTGGATGTATCAGGACATCCTGTTGCATTGGGTGGATGGGAAATATTGTCAAGAATCATATCAAAAAATGAAACAATCACAAAACTGAAATTTTGTGATTGCATGGTCCCTCCTCTGGGATTTGACTTTATTTTTAATGCATTAATGAGCAGTAATAGAATATGTGAAGTTGATTTATTCGGAAATAATATGAATACTACCTCTATTATCCAACTTGGAAAAATGTTAAGTATTAATAAAAGTATCAAAACGTGAGTAAAAACTGAGTTTATTCTATGTATGGCTTTCTGCACATTATTATCATTAATTTATGTTAGATTATCTTTAAATTGGAATAATATTGGTGAATCGTTAGAAGCATTTTCTGCATTCTGTGGTGGATTATCCCAAAACGAATCATTGGAGTACTTAGATTTAAGGAACAATCAGATATCCTCTGCTGGTGCCAATGAATTATCAGCTGCCTTAAAACACAACCATTCTTTAAAGTTTTTAGGTATAGTTTATTCCTTTCTGTTTTATTTGTCAGATTAATTTTTTTTAATTGATTGTTTTTTCTCTAGATTTAAGGTGGAACAAATTGAAAAATAAAGGAGTTGATTATTTGCGAAACGCTTTGAAACATAATGTCTCCATTAAAGAACTCTTGATTAAAGGAAATTTTGTACATTTTCAGGAAACTACATCCATTGGTACACCAATAAGATATTTAAAAAAAAATGTTTTGTATTAATAATGCTTGAACAATAATGACTTACCTTTTACTGTTATCTTTAGAGCTTTGTGTCAAAAAGAATGAAGAAGTAGATAATATAAAAATGGAATATGAAATGAAGATAGCATTTCTTCTCAAAGAGTTAACAAAGTTGGAGGATTTGAGGGTTAAACAAATTTCAAAAATTACACAGATATCAAAACAAAAATTTATGTATGGTATTCAAATTATCTATTTTGTTCTCTGCTACAAGGTTAGAACATATGAAATGTCTGTTTTTAGAGTAAGAAACAGGAAAAAAAAAACACTTAAAAAACATATATTTTTTTAAAAACAAATTCTTCAGCTTAAACAGTTTTATCTAATGTTCAAGATCAAGAAAGTGATGGCCAACCCTGTTGGGATGAAGATGCCAAATTGCCTGGTTCAGGACTTTGTGTTTTTGGATCATACCGAATACTTGGTTGAAAAATTAATGAACACCCATCAAGTTTATGCTGGTTAATGTTCAGTAGTGATGTGAAGGTAGTCCTTAAGAGTTGGTAAAAAAGATCACAATGTCAATTTTCAGGATTTGTTCCCCTCTCCAATATTGGTACCATTACTAGTGCCCAGTTCTTAAATAGGTTTTTTAATACCTTGTTAAGAAACATGTTGGATTTGGAACAATAAATTAAAAAATGAAAATTTTATGTCATTTTAAATTAGGGAAACGACCTTAATGTCCATTTTGTTGCTGATTTGGCCCGAACCTTGTATCTATCCTTTCATAACAAACTTCATTACCACTCAAACCCTCTAGTTTCAAACCTAGCTTCCTCTTCAATTCCTGATAATCCTCCGAGGCGTCTGAAAAGAAGATGCCCACATGATCTTCTTAGTTGAACTTTGATTTGAGTACTACCAGTGGGTAGTTTCTCTACTTGTCATTATCATGTCATTATGTCACTTATCCTATTCACTTGTTGTATTATTGTAATACAGTTGTAAATATCAATAAATAAATTTTTAAAAAAAAATTCGGAATATTTTCTAAAATTCTGTTTAAAGTTTTTCAAGCTCTAAAAAATGGCAATAAGCAATAGAAAATGCAGATAAATATAATGGTTGCGGTGTAAATTTGAGATCGCTTAATTTTTTTTAATGTTACTGATAAATGTTTTGCTGAGCTGGGTAGCATGAGTAGAATGCTGGGTTACATATCTGTTTGTCCTGAGTTTAGGCATGTTGCATTGGATAAAGTATTCTGTTAACAGTTATGAATCAAGTCTGCTGGATCTGGAGACAATCCTACCTTAAGTAGGTTAATGGGTTATTTAGGTAACAGAGCATGATTTCAGCCAAATAACCTCCTGATACAGTACAGTCCCTACCATGTACTGAACCAAATACCTTTCATAGACTATAATATTAAAGATGTTTTAAAGATAAAAATTTTATCGGGGATCGATTTGAAGAAAAGTATTTCCTTTCCCAAATGGACAAAGGCTAGGATCCTTTCAATGTTTTATGAAGTTTCTTTATTTGTAAACATTAAATTTCTTACCATTTTTTATGAAAGTGATTGGTCTTTCAATATACAAGACATTCTGATACTACTCTTTTGGTTCCAGGTTTGAGACCAGGAGATAAATTAGTAATTATTTTTTCAGTATTAAGTTAGTCCTTATCAACTAATATGGTACGTTTTTTTTTTCTTCCCTCATACTAGATTTATTTTCTATACATTATTACTAGATTGAAACCTGGAAAACCATAGTTCCTTCATTCACTACGTCCCGACCAAAATCATTCTAAAAGGAAGTTTGATGAATGAAAACATGCTACTTTAAATTCATATAAGAATGTAATGTGTAATTTCTCAAATTCCATAAGTTATCAGAAAAATTTAACCAGATTTGAATATTTCATAATATGGGGGAAAATATAAATGTAGGCCAATTTATTACCCATTTTATTAATAATTGTAAGCACAAAATGATTTCTTACTCTAATGTAATTGTCAAAATAAATAAACAAATCTGACATTTCATTGATTCCAATCCTTTTTTTAAATATATAAAGTACATTAAAAGTTCAAGAAAAATCTTATTTCGACGACTGGTATACCTAGAATAACTGATAATTGCACATTACTGTTATTGCACACTCTAAGGCCTTATAGCCTCGGAAATCAATTGACACACGGTGTCCAATTGGTCTCGAATGGGTTAAACTTGATTTAGATTTGCTTCAGCATTTATAAATAAGTCTATGTAAATTCCAGTTGGAAAACACTGTCTGACTTATTTTCATTATCAATTTCTTATCTATTTTTATTTTTGAGGGAGGATCTGAAATCACACAATCATAGGCTTTGTTATGGCTGCATTTGAATATTTATCTCATCCCCATTAAAATATAAATAAAAAACAAATATTTTATGCCTATGCTATTTTAAGAAGTTAATGAATTTATTAATTAGTGTATTTCAGTTGTATACCAGAAAAAACTTTATTATTATTAAAATTTATTATTCTGTATTTTAGTGAATTTGAGAATAAATTTGAAGAATTTTCTCAATTATTAATGAAAAAAGAAGAGCAGTTGAGATGCCAAAAATCAAAACAGATAAAAGCTAATAAAGAAGCATCCAGAGTCATTGAAAAAGTGGCCAAGTTGAAAGAAGAAATTGAATGTTCAATAAGAAAAAATTTGGAGTTGGAAAAGGTATAACAATAAATATTAATAAATTTATCGATTCTGGCTGCAAATATCTGTTTCATGACATCATTATTGGGTATATTACTCTGGGAGGTAGAATTAGCTTGTAGTTGTTATACTTACAGAACATATATATAAATACTATTTGTTAACTATTATCCTACCTTTTGAAAGGAAGATTTTACAGCAAATATATGGACCTAATAGAGAGGAGAAAGCATGGAAAAGATGTACCAATGAGGAGCTGACAAGTCTATTTGCCCTGGACATTGTCAAAGTAATAAAGGTTGGTAGGTTGTGCTGGGCTGGCCAAGTAGCCAGAATGACAAATGTGGCAGGGCCCACAAGAATAATTGAAGAAAAGTTACAGAGTATAATAAGAGAAGGATGACCCAAGCTGGGATGGCTGTATGGGGTTATAGTGGATGGGAACTGGATGGCCGATTCAGTATTTTTTTTATAAATTGTACTATAAGGGATTTTTGTTAAATTTAAGAAATGTTTACTGGAGTGTCACTGGACATTGATATCAATTTACTCACTAGCTAAATACTTAGCAGTAAGTCTGCCTTTTTAAGAGTTTGGTTTTGCTTAGTAATATTAAATATCTTGATTGCCTGTTGTCCCATTTAGTTTAGTTAATCTAAGTTTTCCTGTACTTTTGTTTGTGTGTGTATACATTTATACATTTGTAAATGTATTTTATAAAGAATTACAATCCTTTTATTATATTATTTAGATCCTCAAAGAAAAAGAAAATAATTATTTTACCAATATGGAAGGGTTGGAACAAAAATTAAAATTAGAGCAAGATCGGAATGAAAAACTTCTGCAGGACATAAATGATAAAAATAAAGCTCTTGAATGTTTAAAAAATGATTTTGCAATAGCTAATTTGGAATGGGAAACTTGTACATCAGCAAAAACAGGTAATATGCACATGCCCAAGTAGTTTTTCTAATTAAAAAACAAGAACAAAAAAAATATATAGTTCTTGATATATCATCAGACAAAATTGAAAATCAGTGGAAATCAAAATTGGAAGATCTTGAAAAAAAATATTGTAAACAAATTGTTGAGCTTCGAGAACAATTAGTTGAAAAAGAACTTATGTTTTTAAAGGAAGAGGAAGAAAAGGTATTAAATGTTATACAGTTTCTATTCGCTATCGATTAATTTAAGATTATTATTGATGCGTAATAATATCTTAGTCACCAAAAAATCACACATGAAATATTTCTTTATTTTAAATTAAGTTTAATTCCTTTAAAACCAAACAAATGGCTCTAATCTTTTTCAATTTTAATGCTTTATTTTACAGATAAAAATTTTTAGAATCAGGACAGATAAAGCTGAAAAACGAAAATCATCAATGGAAGCAGAAATTTCATCTTTGCTTCATAAAACCACTCAACAGGAATCAAGAATGGTTGAATTACAGAAACAATTGACTTTAATTTCAACTGAATTTGAAACTACACAACAGGTTTTCTCAGTTAATTCTTTATAGATTTAATATTTAAAATTATTAAATCATTTTTAGGAGGTGTCTATTAAATATAAGACCTTAACATTTACACTTTTTGCTCTTCCTGTCTAATGATTTTTCCTTTATCAATTTGCATCTCCTTCCTTTTATTAATAAGTTACCATTCTTTAATGTTTCCTGTTTTATTTTTTAATGACTGTCCTTACGATAAGAATTTGTAAGAACAAATTAGGGGTAATAAAAAAAAAATCTGATTAGGGCAACTCATGAATTCCTTGTATGCCTCATTGACAATAAATAGGTTGCTCATAATGTTCTGAACATATTTAAACTCTGTGTACCAAATGAATTATCAGTTATGACCGAATACTGCAAAATATATATTTAAAATAATCTGTATGATTTACTAAACCAATGTTTCTAATGATATGATGCCACCCATTGCTATACAACCGTTAAATTCTAAATTTTTAAAAAAATCCTTCATATTTAAGAATATTCTTAAATCAAAATTTGTTTTTTATGCTTTACTTGCGACCCACCCCAGCTTTGCTCGCATTTATTATCTTGCACGTTAGATAATTGCATGAGATAAGGCAGCGTCTTCGGTGAAACCCATCGATATTCCAACCCATTTACACAAAATCTCGACAAATTATATACCTTAACATTCCTGTTGAATCACACTACCTTTTGGTGAAAACCGCATGAAAATCCGTGCAGTAGTTATTCAGTTTACCACGAACAAACCCGGCCGAGGACTTTGTATAGATATGTGGTGCCAAGGAATTATATAATATGTATAGATAGAAGTAAAATCTGTAATGCTGACATTTAAAACCTTATTCTCATTAATATAAAAATTTTAAGTAACAAGTTATTAAGGATTTATTTTTTACTACATTCTGTTTAGAGATTGTAATAAAATGGCAATTCCAATTTTAATAAAAACCTAAGAACTTATCTATTTATCAAAATATTGAATGCCACAACAATTTTACAGGCAAGGGCGAAGATCCCGGTCTTCCTCGACAACCTGGCTCGATGTCCTTCCATTGCGGTGCAGGAGGGGCACCAGGGGTCGATCTCTCTCCTATGCTCACCGAGCATTCCTCGGAACCCGCCGTGTCCTGTCAGGATCTGTGAGACCCAGTAGTTTGGGAGGACCCACATCGCTACCAATCTCGACTGGTCTCCTCGAAGAACTTCCTCAAGGTCGAGCCCTTCTGGCTCGTCACCCACAGTCTGTTCCACTCCTCGATGTAGTCCTCCCTCATTATCTTCTTCCACCTGTTCGGGATCATGCCGATCCTCTGAAGGAGTCCCTCCGGGAGTGTCGCTAGCCCCTGCCTCTTCACCTCATATTTCAGGGCGTCCTCCTTCTGGACGCCTGGGTCTTGGTAGCAGCCATACTCAACTTCCTCCTCACGCACCATTCCGCCACGAGACTGGCGCACCTCTCCGCTTGTGTCTTCACTCTGGCTCTGCTGTACTCGGTGCTACGATGACTGCCAGGCCATCGACGTAGGCCGTGGCAAGGAACCCTTCCTCTTCTAATTCCCCCAGCAACTGGTCAAATACCAACTTCCATAGGGCCGGCCCGAGGACCGACCCTTGTGGGCAGCCTCTCTCTATTCTTCTCTCTACCTCGTAATAGCTACCTCTAATCCTGACTTTCCTGTCACTGAGGTAGCTACTCACGAGGGAGTACAAGTTGCTGGAGGTGTCGATCTCCGGGGCCACCATACACTGTTGAAGGCAGAGGATATGTCAAACAATACAAGCATGACATACTTCTCCGCCTTCTCTTCCACGTCTCTGCGCACTCTCAGCAGTGCATCAATGGTTCCCTAGCCACGGGTCGATCCGAACTGCCATGGATGACTCGCTGTCCTGAGGACCGGCCTTAGGCTGGTAACGATGAGGCTCTCCAAGACTTTGCTAATTACCGGGTGGAGTCATATCGGCCTGTAAGCCTTAGGCGTCTCCTTGTCCTTGCCTCCTCACTTGTAGAGAAGCCTCAAGTCCGCGATCCTCCATTTGCTCGGGAACCGCCCCTATCACACTCTCCTATCTGACACCCTGTTAGACTTTTTATTATTGACTCATCGCAGAGGCTCCTTTCTTCCTCACAATTATCCGCCCCATTTTTGTCCTCTCTTGATTTAATCCAAATTATTCCATCGATCTCGGCATCTCCTTACACAATCTACCCGTAACCTTCTTGTAAAAACTGTATTTGGATTTGGCTTTTCAACATGTACAGGCTGACATTATATATTCTTATTCTAACACCTTATTATATAATATTTTTCACTAATGTTTTTATAGAATCGATAGATTTGACGACAGCTGACGATTGAACATAAACGAACGTTGTAGCTTTTCCAAGTAAAAAGTTATACTTAATGGAAATTTCGATATACAGCAAAATGACAGCGCTTTCCACTGCGCACGATGTATCACACAGTTCTTACTTAATGAATTCTTTGATCCTTCAGCTTTCCAGTGGTCTAATTGAATTTTGGATGGAGATGATAGATATGTAGCTGCAGCACTAAACTGTATCCTCCGAAGTAGTTATTATTCATTGTCTCCTACTATTGAAGCAATTTTAAAGACGGATTTATATCAAAATTGTCCACATATTTCCTGATAATATAGTTAAATAACTTCTGTTTCAGACTTTACCACAATTATCTCTTGTGTTTCAGAACAATTTTTTGTTTCAATCTTGTTGGGTATGATTAATGTAAGTGTAAATGTTATCCTGTTACCATATAACTATTATGTTGTTGTAAGAATATGTAGTAATACCTATGTAGCAAATCGAGAAACCTGTGTGCAATGACAGTTGTGCAATAATCAAAATCCATAGTTATTTGGTAGTCTATACTTATTGTGAGGGAAAGCATCAGAAACTTTAATTTTGTCCTATTTCGTTCTTGGTATTTATTATTATTATTATTATATCAGTGAAAAATTATCTTCATAAATTCATTCCAACCATACCTAATTATATTGTGTAATATCTTTCATTTTCTTTCATGAATAATTTTAAAAAATCAATGTTTGTTAGGATCTCAAAAATGCACGGAATGAAATCAAGAAATTTATGGAGGCTTTAAACAAAGTTAATGATGATTTAATTAATGCAAATCATACCATTGAAAAACTAAATATTGAACTCCTTGAGGAAAAGGAGAAATTTCGGTCCAGTACTTTGAAGCATAAAGAACTTAATGAGAAGATAGCACAAATGAAGTAAGTTAAATAAATTAATGGAAGTTTCAACCTTCAACAATTTATTTTAATCTATAATACTTTATTATTGAAGGGAAGAAGAGAAATTAAGATCAGAACTATTGGCGTCTGCTTTGAAGAGGTATCTTAGACCACCAGAGGATTAAAAACAATATAGAATAGTTTTTATTGTATTAATTTAATTTAGTAACTTTGTATGATTGATTCATTTTAATTGAAAATGTGTTGTTGTTGGAATAATAAATACTGTAACTTTTTAAATATTATGTAAGTATAAATTTTATCCTTCATTCCACAGCATAAACTTTGTTATGTTGATAGGCTAAACATGGTAGAGAAAAAACTATTGTTTACCTGCGATGCTGATAATTGGATAGGTCTTGATATTTTTCAAAATTTTAGATTATGATCTGAAACATGACTTTTGAAAATTTAAATCTTAAGTTGAATTGGTCTAAGAAAGCAATTACAGTTCATAACTGATTTAATATTTGTTAATTGGACAACGGATGCCAAATTTTGGATAGCTTTCTTGTCCCTAATGGCAGTGTAATATATTTAATACTGTTTGCCAACGGCCATACCACGTTGAACACACCGGTTCCCGTCAGATCACCGAAGTTAAGCAACGTCGGGCGTGGTTAGCACTGGATGGGTGACCGCCTGGGAAAAACAGGCGGTAACCATCTGGGGAAAAACCGCGTGCTGTTGGCATCTTAAGTGCACAAAATTAATACATAGCTGGCTGTTATGGATGAAAGAAAGAATCCAATGCCAAAAATAAAAAAAATAAATAAAATAAAAAAAATACTGTCTTAAATATATAGATATTTATTTCATAGAATTTTCTAAATCATTTCGATTTGTCCTGAATACCATTTCTTTACACATTACATATTATAGTATATCCTAATCCAATATGAAGATAAGGTAATATTGCACGGATATTCATATCAGATCTGTACTAAATGCCTTGGAATGTTTAGACGTGGACGATCGGCAACAGACCAAATTTTCAGTCTGTCTGAGAACTATTCTGGAAAAAGGGCGTGAATGCAAACTCAAAACCCATCATCTGTTTGTCGACTTTAAATAAGCCTACGACACAGTAGATCATGCAAAGCTACACAAAGCATTAACTCATTTCGGCATCCCCAGAAAGCTTGTAAGATTGATAAGGATAACGATAGAGGACAATTTTTGTGTTGTAAACAACAAGTTTGAGCAGGTTCAACAATTTTCTTACCTAGGTTCGCAGATAACCAGCGATAACCGGATGGAGCTAGAGGTAAGGAAAAGGATTTTGATGGCTAACCGTTGCTACTATGGATTGAAATAGCACTTGAAAAGTCACTTAGTAACCCAGCATACCAAATTCATCCTATATAAAACCCTCATCCGACCAGTTCTGACTTTTGGATCCGAGACATGGACAACAGCAAAGGCTGTGAAACATGATCTTCTAATATTGGAACCCTAGATATTAAGAGAAATTTGTAGTCCAATACTTGTGTATGGAGAATGGTAACGGAGGAAGAATCAGGATATCTACAAGAAGTTTGATGCCCCTGATGTCGTTAAATTTATAAAAGCAGCCCTCAGATGGGCAGGCCATGTTGCCAGAATGGGAGATAATATGATCCCAAAGAAGCTTCTGACTGAGATCCTTCATGGTGGACGGTGCGTCAGAAGACCCAAGTTGCGATGAAGGGACTATGTGGACACCGATGCAAAGAAGTTAGGAGTGAGAGACGGGATGGTAGCAGCAGAAAATAGGGACGCCTGGCGGTTGCTGCTGGCGGAGGCCATGACTCACTAGCGGGTTGTAGAGAGTGCTAAGAAAGAAGAAGAATGATTATGGTACATGCCAACCTTTTATCTGCAACACTGGTGAATAAGTGGTAAAGTCTAATTTAGTCCAAAGAGATCGAGGGAAGCGGAATTGGTTCCCGTTTTTTAAGTTTTTATCTAGAAATGGAGGTGTAATAACTCCATTGCAAGCCAATTCCTGACAGCCCCCAATTTATTACAAAAATATCACAATACTACTTCAGTAACTACAAGCAACTCATTTTGGGAAAAAATCAACTTAAACTCTTATTCACTGGGGCTATAGATATGTCAGTAATGTTCATTTCTTCGGTTAAATAGTGATATCACTCTACGGTTTGTTTAAATTCAGGACTTTAAACTGAAGAAGGTGAGACCTGGAGACCTGGGACTGCTTGCACAGAGAGAAACAGTGAAGAGGAGACAGTTGGGATGGTTTGGTCATCTGTGCAGAATGAATGAGTACCGGGACCCAAAGAAGTTTTTTGAAGCCAGCCCTACTGGACGCCGTCCTCGAGGAAGACCTAGACTTAACGGATGGACCACATCTCGAGGATTGGTGAAAGAAAGGGAAGGAATATGAATGAGATGAAAGCGCTGGCTGGAGATCGAGGGGCTTGGCTGTCCTGGATTGGGCACCTCCACGCTGAGAGGCACTAAGGAGGATGATAAAGAAGAAGAAGAAAATATAAAAATACAATTTATAAATTAAAAAATCCCATGAGCAAAACAAATTGCGCTTACTTCCTTTCTAAAATTCATTTTAAAATTTACATTTTGTTTCCGTAGGCATTTAATTTAACTTTTATTAAATATGTATTGTTCATTCTTTTCTATTTTATTTGTAACTGTCTTTTTTTTTTTTTTTTGCATCCTCTGAATTTGATTTGAGCAATTTATTTTATATCTAACGTAGAACTGCAAAAATAACTAATTGAAGAATTAGCAGGTTACAATAATTTCTGTACAGGTTGACCAATAGAGAGGAGGAAAGCGGAAGAGCTAGATGATTGTGGGAATTTTGTGTTGCAAAATGAAATATGGTGTATTTACCATTAGTGTATGATTTTATTATTGAAATGTTGCAAAACTCATTGTACATGAAGCTTTTCGTTGGAATAGTAATGACTCAATTTTAAATTTTAGATTTAGCTTCTACATAAAATGTAAAGAAATACGTGATTTTTAATTTTTTGAAAATCGACCCCTAGAAGTGTAAAATACGGGAAATCATATTATGTTATCTATCTATATTCTCGTATATAAAAGAGTTCGTCCTGACTGAAAAGACCATCGCAGAGCCAAAACAGCATCAGCTACAGACTTGAAATTTGGACAGTGAGTAGGTACATTTTATAAGGCCAACGCGCACTAAGAAAAGATTTTTGGAAATTCGTCCGCTAAGTTAAGTTAGAGATCTGAAAATAAGTAATCAGGCTTTACATTTTAACGCAGTAATATAATTGTATTCAAAATTTTGCAAAATCAATCCCTTGATATTACAGTTTTGGATAGTACATGGTGGATTTCAACAGAAAACTTATCGATAGTACTGTAATTATGCCATTTAATACTTAATAGGACTGTTTATTAAAATCAACAAAGGGATAAGCATTGGCTGAATTCACAAATACTTTAAGTCATTGTTTATAATATGGAGTTCATTTATGGAATTCAAAATTCACTCTCCGTTTAAACTCAACATAAATTTATATTTAAAATGACGTGGACGAAGTCGCGGGCAAAATCTAGTGTATTTATACTTAATAAACGCTTAAGTAATTTTTAAACGCTTCTCAGTGAAGTTTAGTTAGGTATTTTTGTATCATGGTTACCTTGTTCTTTAATATAAAGCTCTGATTCTTTCTCTAATAAGATTGGCTCTGCTAGAATTAGATTAGCAGAGAATCTTATTAGAGGGAATTAGGTTTTGTTGATTTCAACCTTGGTATAGTGGAATACCAAACTACACTTATGATACATTCTGCTAATTAGTTAACTGAGTTGTCAAAGTAGTTGGTTGAATAATAATGTGGGCCAATAAGTAGGTTGAGAAGGCCAATAAAGAAGTACAAGTTATGAATTATCTAGGAATTTATGTAGTATTTTTAAAGGAGTGTTTGTTTGAGAAACTCCATGTTGTAATTTTCATGAGTCCAGAATTGTTGTATAGAAAGATTCTTCGATTAGAGCATGAAAACAATTTTATTCTGAGGATTATATAGTGTTCTGATCTTAAGTTAGTATTTCGGAGAAGTTTGTTTGTTGTACTGAATGGAATTAGTTGCATTGGCAGGAAGAAAGTGGTGATTTAATTAAGAGCAAACAATAGTCAGGGTGGAGGTAAAAAAAATGTATCTTAAAATAACTTTAAGATACATGTTAAACTCGAAAAGATGGAAGAATCTAATGACGTTTATATTCAAGCATATAATTTATACTCTAATAAATACAGTCATATTACTTGTTAATGTAAAAAAAAAAAAAAAAACTATCTGCGTCACTTCTTAAAATCATAATAAAATAGCGAGTTTTATTACAGTTTGTAATAAACTATCTTAATAATTTTAATGCCAATACAAGGCCAGTGGAATGACGAAAGGTGACCTTAACTTTTTTTAACATAAGAGTACGAAGTCTGAAAACATTCCTTAATCATCGGACCATCACGAGGATGAAGGAGACGGCGTCAAATCAGGGGAAAACCTTAATAGAAACTGAAAAGGAGAAAATTAAGTCTTGGAGTAAAACAGGAAATCCGTATTGTCTAAATGCAAAATTATATGATTTGGAAAAACAACGAATAAAGTCAACGTTAAACGACCCATAGACAGAGTTATCATCAAGTTCAAAGAAGCACATTGATAGCTTTAGACATTGCTATACCCGTAATTTTTAGGAAAGAATTACACTTATAAATTTCAATGTAAAAATGTTTTCTTATCTCTCCTAAGAAACTTCGGATTTCTTATTAGGGTTGGTTATAATCTTTCCAATTATACTCTTATTAGAACGAAAGAGACGAGATAAAATACGAACGAATGAGATAATAAAGAGGAAGAAGCTTTATCAATTCATTTTCCGGGAAAGTGTTCCCTTGGCCCTGATGGATTATCTCAACTCTGCCTCATTGCGAAATAATGCTGTTAATGAAAAATTGTTGCTTTTAATTTTTCAGCGATTTTTTTTTATCCTTTTCAATTGATCTAAGTACATTTTTTGAATTTCATAGAATAACTATACTGCAGATGTACTTATTACACATTCTAACTTATTTTAATCAATGAGGTATAGGTTTTAATAAGGGTTGTTGTTTCGTTTTATAAAGTCGATTTGCTACCCTATTTTTCATAACTGTTATTTTGCGTCATAATAACAATTCTTCCTTTATTATGCGTATATATGTGTGTTAGATATGGTGTCATAAGAAATCTTTTTACGTTTCAATCATATTATGACCGCTGCGTAGGAAGTTACCAAATAATAACAATTTTTCTTGAGACTGATAGTTACATAATTTTTTTTAAAGTTTACATTGATGTCTGATTTTTGTAACGTGACGTCGCTTAGTGGTGTTATGCATAGGCGGATCCAAGGGGGGGGAGCGGGGCACGGGAGCACGTTCCCCCCAGACGGTTTTTGTGTACTGAGGAGAATCCATTACAGTAATCATATGATGATAGTTCTGAAAATATATGAATAAAATAACAGAAATAACATGAGTGAAACCATTGTTTAGAATTTTAATAAACCTTTCTATAAATACTACAAGTTTATTTCTAAGTTATTGCTGATTTTTTTGCCCGTCTACCCGTTGTGCCCCCCTAGAAAAAAATCCTGGATCCGCTCTTGCTCTTATGGCTAATCGGACGATGCTACAGTGAGAGTCTTGAATTTTGCCTATTCGTGGATAAGGGATCTTTGACTACCCCGGAGGATGTCGTAACCAAGAATTTTTTACGCCCTTAAAAAACCCTCAATGCCACATTCCAGACACCACATTCCGACCCTGGGCATACAAGGTTGTTATGCTAACCACTACAGCACTGGTATACACCATTGATGGCTATTTACGTGGCTAATTAACGCTATTAACGCTATCCATTAAGGCTAAGTTTTTGAATCTTATATGTATCAGCTATAATATGATCACATATACAGCAGTATTTCATATTATTGAACAGCGGCAGAGTATCCAATAATTAAACAATGTGCTTGCCTTTCAAGAACCATTCCGCTGATGCACGGATCCGTAGATCGGGAGCTAAGTTTTTGATTATATTGGTAATGTCTGGTTTAGTTGTTAAAAATAATGAAAGATACATTATTGGTAATTTTTCAAATATATCGAAACATTAATTCAATATTAATGAATCAATAATATGTATAAAGATTATCGAAATTTCAGAAAAAAAAAATACGTTTTTAATTATAATTGAAGAACAGGGTATTAATAGATGGATATTCCTTCCCTATCCACCTTAATCGCCAGACTTAATTCCAAACGTCTTTCATCTATTCAGAAATTTGGATAACTTCCTTAAGGGTAAAATTTTTAAAACCGAGTCTCAAGTCAAAACACTTTTTCAGACTTTTTTTAACCACTTCTTCTTTTTTTACTTCCTCTTATGCTATTTATTGCGTCGAGGAGCCTGGAAGCTATTTAGTTTGCTTTGAATAGATTTTCTACTATACGGGTTATTAGCCCAGCGATGGAGGCTCCGTATCCTCGGGACAACTGGTCTCCTGAATATTTATGTCCCCTAACAAGAAAGGGTGATCGGGCTATACCCTCCGGTATTGGGTTTCCCCCAACCTGGAGGACTAGTGGCTAATTGCAGTCCGATGACTTTGCAATGCCAACTCCCTACGCCACTTAATCACAAAACCCTGAATTTTTCAGTTAACAATAGTCAGGGATTAACAATTTGATAACATGTTAAGAAAAATGTATTGAAAGTGAGAGTAAATATTTCGAATAAAAATATTTTCATTTCATAAAGCTGTTTTATTAAATGGCCTTTCCTTTTAACGGCCCACTACCAGTACGATTCATATACCGGTGCAGTGTGTCTTCTCATGGCAAAAAAAAAATTTAACCTTTTGTTTATTCCAGAAAATAAGTTCCTTGAATGTTAAAAATCGCTCAGTTGGCTGGTATGGTAATCTACTCTACAGATTGCGTTAAAGATGATCTTAATGATTTGGATTGGTGGGGTGACCCATGAACGGATCTTTTTAAACCTTTATTGGTAATACCGTTCTTTATAGTCTTTGAGTTCCTTGTTTTAGTGTTGTTTTGATCTATTATTCCACGCAGTTGCAGGTTCCAAACTGAGATGGGGACAAGTCCAACGACCGGTATTTAATATCATCTTTAAATATTCAGAATTTGTTTTAATATTCTGTCTGCTTGTTGAGAATTGCTAAAGACATCAAGCAGAAGTTCCAGACTCTAAGAGACCTCCATTGTGGTTTAAGGGTCTGTCCGTTTATAGGTACAGTTAGCGTGTTACCACCACGCTTTCCATACGGTAGAGCTCTTTTAGTTCAGAAGCTGGTTCCTGATTTTTTCGTAAATTGTCTGTTAAGTTTATATTGTTGTATTTAGGTATAGCTATAGGAGTCTCTTTCAACTTTGTACGACGAATATCAAGTATATTGTGGCATAGCGTATGGTTAGCGGTTATAGATTCAACCCAGTATATCACTGTATTAATAACAATAATTATTATTGTTATTGTTATATGGTGATGGAAAATGGTCAGGGGGTGCAATCAATGATTACACAAAACAAGAATGAATTATTTTGTCTAATAATTGACTGCACCTCCTGACTATTTTACATCACTCTTAAAATTATCCAGTCAACCATTTCCCATTTAAATATTATTGTTGTTTAAAGTGAGAAAATATTATCCCTTTCTAAGGGATATAGTACATTTCTGCTCTGGTGATAGTGGACTGAATATTAGACTGGTAATGATAATGATAATAAAATACATCATAAATTAAAGCTTGTAATGATGATAACATACGTGTACATAGTATATTGGTTACTGATTTGAGACAACTGTTATGGCGGTTTTCATCTGGATGGTTGCTGTATTCCTCATAATCTGTTGGTTGCCTGCTGAGAGTTTTACTCGATGGTGGTGAGACTCTGGAAATGTCTGGAGCATATGGTCCTGGCTGTTCTCTTGTTCTAGGTCTATATGTAACTGTAGAAGAAGACCATTTTGAACCTACTTAGGTAGGCCTAGGAGGTGAAAGAGGGCTCTGCCTTGTCTTATACAAGAAAGTGGAGCAGACTGAGTAAGGCGAATGATTGTTTTAGATTGAATAGTTATATTTCATAAAATAGAAGATATTAACAAGAAACGGTTGCTCAAGTCAGAAAAAGTGTTGATCTGTCATGGAAAATGTTAAAATTGTATAGAAAACGGTGCAGCTGGAAAATGCTATTTGTGTATTATCTTTTTTTTCATTGGAAGTGAAAAGCGTTTTCCCCTTTTTTCCCACCGTTAATTTCTAAGTTTCTTCGTCACGTCTGCTTGAACCTGAGCAAGACGAAGCGAAATTTCACGGTGTGGAGTTTTCTTTTCCAGAGAAAAGAGAGGATTTTTCCAGAAATAACTGTCGCTCCCTTACGACCACCCTCACCGTTTTTTTTCTTTTTCCTTCTAACCTGGATTTTTTAGCCGACGAGAGGAGAGTTGACTAACGGCTCCGTCCCATCGCGAACCGCCGCACTCTGGAATTCGCCGAAGCGGTTTCCTCCCAATTCAGGGAGTTATTTGCCCAAGCACAACAACCCTTTTACCTGGAATTATCGACAGCAAGGTCCATTGTTCCGATTACCCATTTATCTGAAACTCTTTACCCGTGGACAAAATTTAATTGCTAAACGGTCATAATTGAATCAATATTCGTGAATTAATAATGTATTTAATTTAGCTGACTCAACTCAATTTAATGATCATATTCTGTGACATTTAAGAGCCTTTATAATTGACGCTGTAATACACCCATATAGTTTATAATATGTAAAAGACGTTAACCAGACTATTTATTGATGTTTGATAAATATAATTATCATTAAATCAATGGAATTCTAACCGTTAAACTAAATTTAATTAACAGAAATCGTATAACTCATTGACATAACGATAGGTGTCACCAATCTCGAGCATGTTGCTGACGCGAACCCACAAGTTTACACCCAACCAAAAGTCACTTAAAAATCGAAAGTATTTATATCTTTATTAATTTTATATGTGTTTATAAATACAGATATAAAATCAATATACTTCATAAACTAATCACGCTTAATTTCTGTTAAAATAACAGGATCCCAATACGTTTTTATGTCACATTAATGCAACGTAGCTACATTAAATATGCAACAGCATGTTTTATTCATCCGCCGTATGATTCCTGTGAATTTAGACCTTAGTATCCTGGTCAGGTAAGCCATACTTTATACATCGAAGTTGGGTCTACACAACATTTAAACTATTTCTAAAAAATATATAGTAAAACTCTCACCCTCCTCTGAATTCAGGCTTTGATTCCGTCCTAGTATTTATATTCAATCTATTTATCCAATCTACAGATGCCAGATGTGGCCGTATCTCGCTCGCATATGTAGCAACTGGTTTTACGTCTTGTTTAGGCAAAATTGATTGCCCGACTGAATAGTCTGCATTACAGAGGGCTTGCTTGGGAATAATAAGATTCGATGCCATTCATTAATTTAGCTCCTATCTTCTCATTTTCATAATGATCCTCATTTGCTTTTAATATACCATTATATGACAACTGATCTAGCAACTAAGTGCGATTTGGTTTTCGTAGACATGAGATTTTTTACTAAACAGATTCTTTTTTAATAGATTGGACTTTTCATCAAGCTTTCTTGAAATTATTTTGAACCATCACCTGTACTTGGGAAATAATAATCAATAAGCAATAATCCAATAACCATAATCGCTTCTATCCCAGCGAATTTGCTAGCTGTGAATTAAATAAAGGCCAGACAATTTTAACTAGATGGCGAACCAGCTGGATGGTCCCTACCCATTCCTTACAGAACTCGGCAACGGCTAGGCCGTAAATTATTAATAAGTTGAGCATACAGTGGCAAGATCAAAGAGACCTTAAAGTACTACACGGTAAAGGAAGGCAATTAATAAATACGGTGAATGAATTTTTGTAGCGGAAACTGCTGACGCTACATCCATATGATGTAATTTGCCTAGTAGCGTGATCCGTTGAGATAGGCAGCGACAAGTTTCAACAAGCTGGAGCTTGTCTGTCGACTGCCACAGTCGCTAGAGGTAGGTCGTGTTTATCGTGTCTGTCGCGCATCATAGATTTCGAATAACGCATTAACATTATCTTGAAGCAGATCCGGACTTCATGGCCGAAACTGTAACTGGAGATGCAAGTTGGGTCTTTGGATATCACCCTGAGACCAAAATGCAGAGTACCCAATGGAAAACCAGTGCATCTCCTTAGTAAGGGCATAGTGCGATCAGAGTTCGTTCTATGGGGACAACTGCAACGTTTGCGAAACGAGATAACGTTTGCGAAACGAAGAAAGAGACCAGAAAAATGGGTGAATGACTTTCTTCCTAATCACAAAAATGCGCTGTGTCACACCTCGCTTCTCATTGACGAGTTTTTAGCCAAAAAAAAAGTGTTCCTGTCTGTCCACATGCGCCATACTCACCCGATTTAGCACCATGCCACCTCTGGGTCTTCCCAAAAATTAAAACAGTGCTTAAAGGAAAAGTTTTTGACACCATTCCTGACATTGAGAGGGCCACGACCGAGCAACTAAAAGCCCTTCTGAAAGAAGCCTTCCAGAAGTTTTTCCAGTCATGGATTAAACGTTGCGATAAGTGCATTGCCAGCCAAGGACAGTAATTTGAAGTTTATTACTTTTTGAAATAAAAAATTATTCACCGTTTTTTTTTATCACACCTCGTATATATATATATATATATATATATATATATATATATATATATATATATATATATATATATATATATAATTTTGTAAAAAAGGATGGTCAGGAAATAAAAACCTAGATGGCAATTTCCCAAATTACAATTAATTAAAATTAAAAAAAAGAAAGAAAAAAATCAACATACACTTACAAATAAAAAATACGAAATGATGTCTCCAGAAATCGGGTGCAGTCAAAGATAACACAGAATAAGTGATTCTTAATTTTTACTTGTGCCAACGTTTTGGCCTACGATATAGGCCATCTTCAGGGCTAATGTGAGTGACTATTCTTGGTGCCTTGTCAAACACTCAGTTCACCTATATCACCTATCATCTACTTATACTTCGAAATTTTAGTTGAAACTTTCATTTCTTGATGAAATGATTACCCAAATCTACTCATTACCCATAATTACATTATCTTTTCCATAATAAAGCTCAACTTGCATTTTTTGAAAAATAAAAAATGAAACAAATAAAGAGTTAAAACTTGTAACCCAACTCGAACCGAAAACCCGCGGAATAGATCCCCGAATTTTTTTTTCATTCCGACCACACCCCCGTTCCCAAAAATGGTGGATTAGAGGTGTACTGTAATACGATAATTTCACCAAAAAAGGAATCTCTTACTCATGATGTGACAAAAAAATCACTGCAACAGTTAGGCGTTAGTCCTTAGCTATTTACAATACTTAAATGCAATGAATAGTATTGTAAAAATTAACTAAACACTTATACAATGCGATAACGTTCGGATTCCTTCCGAGAAGTCAACGATAAATGTTTGACTGATTGTAAAAATTGTTTATGGGTTGAACTTTATGTGTTATTTTTCTCGATTATTGGTACCGAGAAAGAATTTACGTTAAAGCGATAAAGTCTGAAATTGAAAGAGCAATTTGCTTGAAACGGTAACCATGGCTTAAGATTACGCTGCTCAGAACTCAATCTAGTCTAAAAGTATTTTCCTTGGTATTTATTGCTATGGAGTCGAATCTTGACAAAGCCATTTCTGTTCCGAACGGCTTCTCTCTCCAAATCGCCCTGAAGATGAACTACAGTGTAGGTCGAAGCGTCGGCACGTTCTAAATATAAGTCCTGTACTTATTTAGTGTTTTTTTTTTACTGCACCCACCAACTATCTCCGTTCTCCATTTCTGTTCTTGTTTTTTTCTTTTACAAACATCCGTAATTATAAATAAAGTCCACAATTTCACATTAAGAACTCTGAAAAAAACTTAATTACTCAATTAATTAAAACTAAATCGTAAAGCTTAAACCTTCATTATGCACATATTAACTATTTATTTGTATATTATTTTATTTTATTTACTTAATTTTTATGAATAATTTACTTATTTAATTTATTTTTTATCTATAATATAATTAACTCTGTTGGTCAATTTTTAGGCTGTTGATGTGAGATATGCTATCACAAGTATTTATTATCTCATCTTTTTTTTTTTTCCTATTGATGGTTTGAATTTAGTGGTTTGAATCTAATGATGTCTTCATCTGCCCTAAAGGTACCTGAAAATGAGAAACCAAGGCTTTTTTAATTTAACATGATGGTATTCTTTTTACACCTCTAAATTGATAATATTCTGAAAAATGAATTTAAATGTGTATTTAATATAATTCCAGGGAGCGGAGTGGCTCAGTGGTGGAGCACTGAGTTGACATGCCAAAGGTCCCGAGTTAAAATCCAGGTGTGGCGGATAATTTATTAATTTCACAACCCATTGCTAATAGTTGACCTTGATTATATATGTGGAAGAAAGTGGTCTGGGTAGAGGTCAACGAATTTCTCTTAGAATTGGAGAAATGTTTATTAAGTAGCCAACATTTCGACCTACTTTGTAGGACTTCGTCAGGGCTATATCCAAAATACAGACAATCGAGAATTAAAAAGTAGTACGACAATTTTGTTTCTAAACATGGTAACTATTAATAATAAAAGTATGGTGAATACAGGCAATTGAAAATTAAAAGATAATAAAAATTGCACAGCAAGGTAAATATAAACGTTAAAATATATGAGTGTATAGTATTAAAAACCAAGTGCCAGGAAGGTAGTAAAATAAATAATAGTAATAAAGAATAAAACAGAAAGTATTAAAAATTAAAGAATAAGGTAATAAATATTGGGCATACGCTCTCTTTTTATAGTAGGTGCTCTTAACTGGGGGAGAAACCTGGTGGTTGAGAATGATATAGGAGATATCCCCTCTTTGCACATCCATTATCCTAGAAACTGTACGTGAAACGTACGGAATCCAAGAGTTGTAGTGGTACAGTCACGTATCGATAGTTATTAAAGTGAAATCGTCGAGGTACAAGCATTTACTGATTTTAGTTACCATAAAATGTTAATTAAATTTATAAACTGTGAGACTCGAGGCGAAGATGAAGTTGTTGATAGAATAATTTACGTTAACAATGATTCAATGATTTAAATAACTCTTGCTCTAACTTTTTAATATGCGTTTATAATCTAAATGATTATATTAACTATGTATAATTATTAAAATTATGTTAAATGTTAAATTATTTTAGTCAAATGCCTACAAACCGAAAAAAAGTTTCACTTGCATCGTGGTTTCATAAAACCACACATTTTTTTTTCTTTTATTTTAATTATTTTATTTTTAAAATATCATTCATTTTTATTCTGTTTTCATTTTAAAATAAATCTATTACAATATACCGGAAACAGGAAATAATTTTTTTTAATTTAGATGGAAAATAGTTGACTGGGTAATTCTAATATTGGATTGAAATGGTCAGGGAATGCAGTTAATGATTAATCAAAAACTTATTTTATAGTTCCAACGTTTCGGTCGAAGATGTAGGCAATCTTCAGAGCTGGAAAAAAGAAACAGAAAACAACAATATAAAACATTGCAGTACTAAGGAAGAATAGCAATTTATATGAACAAAATTGATAAGAATGAAAATAAATACAGAAAGTAAGATAAAGAATTAAATAACTAGTGAGAAAAAATAATGAGTAAGGTACAATACGAAATAACTGGTGAGACATAATACAAATGGAAAACAGTAAAATTACATGTAATGATATATAAGAAATTGTCCATCGTTATTAATGTTCAATACATAAAAACAAGTACAAACAGTGATGTTGAACACGTTAGCCTCCCACGCTGTGGTTGGGTAACAAGAAATAAGCTCCAATATTCGTGGAAAGATTTTCAAGTTGGTTTTTCTCTTTTTAAGTTCGTGGGATGCCAGTTATTCCTCGCCATACCAATGCCTTCCTCTTATGTTCCACAGTGATGCAATCAATATGCAGTAGGAAAAGTTATTCGTCGTTATCTTTTTTGGTAAAATATCTACTAAGTGCATTATTATAAGTACAAATATTACTTCCCATGTAAAGAATTAAAATTTTAAGCCGAAAACTAAGAAAATGGCATGATTCCGCTTCTCTCAAAATACAGTGAACTATCTATGGACCACTTTAACACTTATTCACAATTATTTCTATGGAATCTTCTGATGCCTATTCTGGAAGGAATGTATGGTAATCACGGATCTATTCAGATTAGATAAATCCAGGCAACTGATCGTGTTAATCTGATTCATTTTTAAGCGTAAAGTAAGAAAAAAAAAACATATGTGCGTTTAATAAGAAGCGTCTGAAAAGAAGATGGCCTCATGATGGTTTATCTTGCATTTTTTGCACCTGTGGATAGTATCTCTACTTGCCTTTATTTCTTGCTATTAAGTATCATTCATTATATTTACTTGTGTGGTTATTATACAACCGTATATATATTAACTTTAATAATTTTTTTGTCATTCATACTATTTACTAGTATTGTTATAAAGTTGAAAATTTTAATAAATTAATGAAGAGAAAAAGTCTCTATACAACGAATGAATTTCAGTATTTTATTTATCGAAGCACTTCTTCAAGATTTACTTTTCGCACGAAATCCGGGTTTTAATCACGATGATTTCGGAAACGAAAATGGCCCCAATAAAAATTTATTTTACTTAAAAGCTGACCGGTGAAATGGTTCAAGCTTAATTTATTTTCAGAGAAATAAATACATAGTTTAAATGCTCCAGATTCAAATAGAATATATTAATTTTAGAACCCAATAACTTAGAGAGGAGATTCGTAGGGATTATCTCCATTTAGAATTATAGTCATGACCATTCATTGTCGTAGCTGAGATATATTCAACCAAATGGAAAATTTGCCCTTGCTGCTACCTCCAGAATCCTGAACAATGCCCAGCTTTATTTAACCTAATCCTATAGTCGCAGTTTTACATCTCAATATTTTTTCAACTCATAAATTTCGTCATTTTTTAAGGGAGAACTTATTTCCCTGGACCCTCAATTGCATGATCTAGTCACAATTTTGGAAATTCAATAATGAAAAAAGAAACAGAAAACAACAATATAAAACATTGCAGTACCAAGGAAGAATAGCAGTTTATAATGAAATGAGCATTTTATTAGCTTATTATTATTATATTAGCTTATTATTACTGAAAAGTAAAAAGAGACCTTACATAAATGTTAAGACCGTGGAAAAATTCCAACGAAAAGCCTTAAGTCTCCAAATTAAAACAGAAATAGAAATTATCTGTCCAATATTTCGCCCATTCAGGCATCCTCAGGGTAGAAAGAGAATAAAAGAAAAACAAAACATGAATAATGCACCCAAGAAACATCCCACCACCTCGAAGACTCAAATGCAACTAACTATACAACTAAGTTAGTTGCATTTGAGCCTTTGAGGTGGTGGGATGTTTCTTGGGTGCATAATTCATGTTTTGTTTTTCTTTTATTCTCTTTCTACCCTGAGGATGCCTGAATGGGCGAAATATTAGACAGATAATTTCTATTTCTGTTTTAGTTTGGAGACTTAAGGCTTTTCGTTGGAATTTTTCCACAGTCTTAGCTTATTATTATTATTAGCTTATAATATAACTAATAATTTATTTAATTAGTTTATAATTAGCATTTTATAATGTCCATTTGTTTTGTGACTAAAAAGGTTGATATTAACTCGTGTCTACTCCATGGTTCCACTATGAAAAGGTACAATTTTCCCCACATTTCTTTCCATTTCTATCCACCATATTTTCTGGATAGCAGTTACATACCCATTTAAAGCTGAAATAGCCGAGTTTTCAGTTTCAAGTCCTTTTAGAGCTTCTTGTCCGTAAAGTGAACTATACCACTGAGAACCTGGAGAGAAGAACCTGGTCTTCAGTACATAGTAGAGACCCTGGAAACTGGTTGTGCTGGGCAGTGATTTTTCAACAATTTCCTTCCTTATTTGGGGTACCTACTTTAGTGAGCCTGGGTGAGTCATAGATCCCATAGAATTCATCTCTGGCTGCTAACAGATCGAATAAAAGTCTGCCAGCGAGTGGGATTTGAATCCAGGACATTCGGTATGGCGCTCTACCACTGAGCCACTCGGCTCCTTAACATTACAAGTTCCAATTTTCTCAGCTATACCCTTAAAAAAAAAAAAACCTTATGGTAACACCTGTTGCAGGCGATTTCAATGAAACCATCCAGTATTGAGATAAGGGAGAATTATTATTTTTTTAAATAGGGTTGGTAGGCAATTCCCTTTCCTTACTAGGGACGGTTATTCTAGTCATCCATTCTACATGGAAGCTTTTCATTCAAACAGGGGGGGGGGATGGTCAAAACAAAAATAAAAAGGTTGAGCACAACTGGCCTATAGGATAATATAGAAATGATCACCCTAGAATTCTAAAACTCTATATTTAACACCTTCAACATTTAAGCAATGGGTTTTCTTTTTTCATTAAGTTTAAGTATTTTGGTGTTTCATAAAAAAAATTCAATAATGAACATATTGTTATGAAAAATGAGTTCCTTCAGAATTGACTGATGGTGTTTGAGTAGGCCAATAAATTATTTCTAAATAGAAATATGTAATAATTAAATTTTAAATTTAGTTTTTTATTTTATATTTTATCAAATCTTCGATTTTATTGTGTAAACAGTTTTTATTCAATATGATTTTACTATGTAAACATTTAGAAATGATTTTGTTGTTAATACACGTTGTATTAAATATATTATTAATTTATTTTATTTTTTCAAATATAACGTTATTTCATTCATAATTAATATCGGTAAATTTAATTATATTTCTGAATTCTGTTAAAGTTATTCCACCATCAACTGTACAAAGAAAATTGAGTTGGGAAGTTTAAAAAAATAATTATAAATGACAACAAACATCAATTAAATTTAATTAAAAGAAGTTTATATTTAATATTCAAAAATAATTTACATTTTTAACTCTTGATTTTGTACATATAAATACATTTAGTTTACATAATTTTAATAAATACAAATATAAATAAGACTATAATACAAAGTTTTATATCATATAAATATATTTAACAGAAAAAACTATTTAGTTTAAACAATACTTATATACAGAAGAAAAATTTACAGTTGAATACATTAACTTAAAATGAACTAATCCTGAATTATATACATTCAATGGAACAGTGCATGTTAGACAACAAATAGCAACAAAACCACCAGCTGAGCTCATCAGTTGCTATCAATTTTGTAATTACAACTAAGAATCACATTTTTTTTTTTCAAAATCTGTGTTAAAAAACGAAAAGCAAGATTTTTTTTTAATTTCAAGTATATAAAATTCATTGTTGAGAATTGATAAAACTGTAAGAATTTCCAATAGCAGCACTCTATATATTTGTATATAATTCCAATAATCTAATCTACATACATTTTACATCAGTAAAAAGTATATATATATATATATACACACATAAATGAATGGTTGGAAAAGTACTACAATTCTTAATATCATCACTCATTAGTATAATCCTTAACATATACAGTATATAGTAATTTACTGATATCCATATTTAACCATATAAACTTTTAATGAGTATTTGGTTTAAATGCTCTAGGTATTCAAATATAACATAATTATAAAATGATTACTTGATATTATCTAAATTTTTGACAAGGGGTACCTTAATCCTAGGATATGAAGCATAGAAAATATTATTTTACCCTCTGAATATCACATATGACATTGTAATTCCATTAAGTTATATTAGTAAATAATTGCACATTTCTTGTATGAAAGTAGGTAGGACAATGAAATAAATAACTTAAGAGACGAATAACTGATGGTGACTATGAAAATTATCAAAGAATGTTTTAAATCAATAGGTAAAAGATTGAATCTTACTAAATATTATTCACTGATAATTTTATAATCCCAAATAATAATACGAAGATACTTTTAATCATTTGGGATAGGAACAGAAATCCATTCTAATTATTTACATGTACTTTGAAATCTGAGCACTAATACCACAAAAACATAGGTAATGGCTAATGTCTTTTAAGCTATATAAAAAAACAACAACATAACAACATCAAAAATATACACACTGCATAATTCTTAGGACAAATCCTATCAAACCATTAACATGTCAAAAAAACTTTCGAACAAATAACTAAGCAGCCATAACTTAGTAATTTACTTTTAATTACTTAAGTCATGATAATTTTAGGAGAAAAAAACACTGACTACAGTTAAAATCTTTGGTCTTAATTTTCCTATTACATAGTTCTAATTGATATTAGAACTTCAGGATTTTTTTTCAGTTGCTTAATACTGCAACCAGGCATAAAGATATACTATTTAATAATATAGTTTCAATACATTAAAATATATGTTTAAAACAATTATTACAAACAAAAGAAAAATAATATAATACAAATTACATTTAATACCTTTTTTTATGATAAATTTAAATATTCAGAACATTAACATAAAATAAATAATTATATAACAAAAAGGATCTTAAAATACAAAAAACATAAGTGTATAAATACAATTTTTATAAAAAAACTTTTGCAAATAGTGGGATTCGTAATTCTTAGCAGTTAATGTAAAATAACAACTAATAAATTTCATGTAAGATATACACAAAGGACTTGTTTCAAATTTAAAATTAAGAGCTTTTCTCAATTTTTGGTTTTAAAAGTAATATAAAGGATACCACTAAATTAAGCATTTTTCTTTTCTGGTACAGTTTTATTTCCTGGAAGAAAAATTGCTATTGATGATTTTTTATTTATTTAAATATAAATTTGTAAATCAATTCTAATAAATCTACATTTTTTGAAATTACAAGAGTTCCTTTATATTATATAATTTATTATTTATTAAGAATACTACAAAACCCAAATTTTATTTTTTTAAATGATAAATAAACTGAAAAATATATAAATAAAAAATAAATGCTTTAAACAACCTTAAATCTATTCTAATAACTAAATATTTCTTAGTCATATATATATTTCAGTCAAATCTAAATGATAAAAAAAGCAATGCTACTAAGAAAAAAAATGTAGAGGAATGAAAACCACACTAATAGTAGACACTATTAAACATAATGAACAGATTTCTAAATTTTTTTTTTAAAAACCTATAAATTATAGGCATAAAGGCAGTGTTATAAAAAATTTTATTACTTGACAAACAAGCAAGTCCTGCATCTTTCCAATAAATAATTTAATCATAATCAATGTTATTAACTAAAACATAATTATAATGGGCATAATTAGGAAATCAATCAAAAATAACTAGGTAGACTGGAAAAATAATTGTAAATGATAACAAGAAAAAAAATAATAATAGTTATGGTTTAAAATTATATTTGACGAATTGGAGTTTTACAGTAGGGTCAATAAAGAACTGATGTAAATTAGGGGAAAAATCAATAGTATTTTTATAAGAATAAAAATAAGCTCTGTCGTTATCATTGATTTCTGTGATGATTATTCGAACATTAAACTTATTAAGATAATAATATACATCTAGAACACTGTGTGTCCAATAGAGTAATTGAACAGATAATACAAGCCTCCTGGCTTGTAACTAGCGACATTTCTATACAGAACTTGCCTTAACATTATGCAAAATTGCCCTTGCTCCAAGAGCAGTAACATATTTTAACAATACTAGGCTTTCTACCGTGTATATGGATAGTCAATGAGATATTTCTTTAGGATAATGGGTATCGGTAATGGTCCAACGTCTTTACTCGACCTGAGGAGTGTATTAAGGGTGAGCCTACAAAGATGCTTCAAGGAGGGGCAGTTTTTATAGAGAGGTTTTCTTAATAATACGTGCGAATACTTGGAGCCTGAGATGCACAGCAGTGGTCCACCGAGAGAAATATAATGATCTACAAGGCTGATCACAGATGGAAAACTCGGCACAGAGCAGGCCAATGACGGTTCAGCATCCAGCCTGAACCGACCATCTGAATAGTGAATCCTGACAGAAGTAGGACCGAGTGCTGTCTGCACGCTTATTGAGAACAGGAACCTGCAAAACACACAGATTTCATGATTATTTACATCTAAAACGATTAAAAACATGCAAATTTTATTTTATTTCAAAAACAATTATCATAGGGAGAACTTATGTCATATTTCTGCAACCAATTACTCACCCGGCCTAGATAGGTCATATCATAAGTGGAAATAACAATGCAGGAATGTGTGCATGTAATAAAGGTCACAGCTAGTATTTAAGATACAGAACTGAAATTTGAGTTATTTTACTATTCAGCTATCGATTCAGAACATAAACACAAGACGCAAATACTAGACAATATTCGTGCTATTTGCTTACTTCAATATCTGGCTAATTATATAACAGTCATACTAATATGGATTTTTTTCATTCTTAATAGGATAAGAAATAATTTACATTCATTCACTTTTTAGAATAGAATAATTTATTGATATTTACAACTGTAATTACATTACATCAAGTAAATCTGCTGTATGAACAAAGGACATGGAAAAAAAACCCTTGTGGAGAAACTATCCATTAGCTTAGCTTTAAGTTGAGTCATAAGTTTTAACTTTTCATTCATGTCCCTTTTAATATTTGAAAAAAATACAAGTTATCATGAGCTTTAGTAATGAAAAGAGAAAGTAATTATAGGAAATGTTTATACTTAGGTAATAATTTCATCTAAAATTGAACATTTCAACAAGCATATATCATCTATACTTCAAAATGTTAGTTGAAACTTTTATTTCCAGATGAAATGATTACCTAAAAATATAATCATTACCAATAAATACATTCTCATTTCCACACGTTATTTTATTATTTTTGTAAAATATTAAACACGAAAAGGAAGGGAATGGAAAATCCTGGTTCATATCCCGCTGCAAGACTTATTTAGTCTGTTAGCGGCCGGAGATGGATCATATAGGATCTAGAACCCTCCTGGGGATCACCCAGCCTCTATAAGGAGATAAAAGGACAAATCACTCCCTGCACAACCATTATCCTTGAAACGGTAGAGTCTCTACCTTGTACTGTACCCCAGACCTGTTGAGTATATACTGAAACCCGGGTTGTAGCAGTACTGTTTTTTTATTTTTTATTAAACATTAAACGAATAAACTCAACTCGAATGACAACTTGTAGAACTAATATTTAACAATCAAGTTATCTAAAAGTGAGTTCTTCATAATTTCCCGAACTTGTGCCGATCGCTAAAGCGCATCAGAAGACTGTTATCGCATCTCGAGGGCAGGAGTGCAGTTCGAGGAAAGGAGATGGCTAACGGGCCAAAGGCGTGCCGAATCCGCCTGCTACCGGGAAGGCCGTCAGTTCTTCGCTTCTCGGAACAGTATCAAGGGACAAGCCCCCGGAAAGGACACAATGGAGAAGGAATAACAATAATATATACATCTTAAGTATATTTTTCAAACATATCACAGGTCTGCAAAAAGAAAATGTTTTGATTTAGTTAGCTGATCTTTATGTAGTTTTTTGCGCTGATTTCAAAAATGACGTGTTTTTTTTCCTATCACGTAAGTGTTATAAAATAAACTAAAGTTGATGTTTTTGGAAAAAGTACAAAAAACGGAAAATTTTGGATTTGTTTTTATTATTTTAAAATGAAGTAAAAACAGAAAAAAACAACGATACCTAGCTAAAATGAGCATAAAAGTGATGGACCTGTGTTGCAAAGTTATTATAAGTCTTTTTCCATCAAAGCTTTTTGATACTTTTTCGGCTGTGTTCTTGTGAATTTTCCCTTTTTAACATCTAACAGTAGTCTGCCATCATGTTGACATTCCACCGACCTTGGTATCTGCACTCCATTTCTTTTGTATCTTGATGGAAAAGTTCTCATTGTTCCTCACTTCCAGCCCCAAGATTTTCTGTAAAGTAGTCCAGATGTGAGTGAAGGAAATGAACTTAGACGCTCATGATGCAGCCCAACATTTTGTAGTTTTGTAACAATTCAGCAACCAAAGTTTTGTAGTTTGGGTCTTTTTTGGTTCCAAGAAAGTCTCTTACAACAAATTTAAATGAATGCCAGGCACTTCTTTCTTCCATTTCCATTTTAGTGACAAAGCTTTCATCTTTTAAAAGTTTTCTGATGTCAGGCCCTACAAAGACTCTCTCTTTCAGCTTAGCTTCGGATATACCAGGAAACTGTTCACAAAGATACTTGAAACACTCTCCTTATTTGGGTAATGCTATCACGAACTGTTTCCTTATCCCAAATTTGATATGAAGTGGCGAAAGTAAGATCTTTTTAGGATCCACTAAACTTTGTCTTTCAACATTTTTAACTCCAGGAATAAGAGCCTTTTTAATTAGCTACGTCTGCTTGACATAGTCTTGTTTCTGTCACGGCTATCCCATTCACAGAGGAAACATAGTAACTTTGTGTAACCACTTTGTTGACCTAGTAACATGGAAATACCTTTCAAATCCCCACAAATGGTCCATTTATGGTCAGAGTAGCCGAGCTTCTTAAAAACAAACTCAGGATTTTCGTCGCATTCTTTCAAATGGACTGAGTGTGCAACAGGCACAGAAGCATATCGGCTACCATTGTGAAGAAGTACAGCTTTCAAACTCCTTTTTAATGAATCGATGAAAAAAATTTGTGACTTATCTCGGGGTGATGGAATTTTTTCACTATTTTTTCCGTAATCAGCACAAAAAATACTGTTAAACCCACTAGTTAATATGCTACAATTTGTCCATCGCAGACCTGTGTATCCAAATAATAGGGCAAAAACCAAAATCCATATTTTTTACAAATTTTAACTTTTCATACGTTTCCTTTCAATATTTTCCCAAAATACAAGTTATCATGAGCTTTAGTATGCAAAAGGGAATGTAATTGTTAAAAATATGTAAACTTCGGTCATTATTTTATCTAGAAATGAACGTTTCAACAAACATGTATCATCTGGATTTATTACAATCTGTTTTTTTTATAATTTTACAATTTTTTATTTTTTACAGTATTTCTTATCATTTTCTATTTTTTATTTTTATTTTACTACTGATACCTGATACCCACGGTATTTTAACTTTATCATTTACCCATTTTATTATTAAATTTTTATTTTTTATCTTTATTACACCTTATTCTTTAATTTTCAACACTTTCTGTTTTATTCTTCTTTATTAGGTATATATTTTCTACCTCCCTGGCATTTAGTTGTTAATACTACACACTCATACATTTTAACCTTTATATTTAATTTTTTATCATTTTTAATGTTCATCTGCCTGTATTCACCATACTTTAGTTTATTTTATATTTACTATGTTTAAAGTATTTTTTTACCACTTTTTAATTATCAATTGTTTCTATTTTGCATATAGCTCAGAAGAAGACCTACAAAGTTTGAAACACTGGCTACTTAATAAATTTTTCTCTAATTTTAAGAGAAATTCATTGACCTCTACCCGGACCACTTTCTTCCAAAGGTATCATCTATACTTCGAAAATGTTGTCTCTACTTATATCTCTTGCTAAAATGATGACCGAAATGTACTCATTACCACTAGTTACATTCTCAAATAGTAGAACGTTGAATGTGGGCATAAAGGACTAATCTAATATTACGACTCAACAAATCTTATCATTAAAACATTAACGACCGCGTGTGTGTTATCGTTATTTCAGTGGTCCGTTGTTCCTGCCGATATGATACGCGTACAAATGGCATATTCCCCGAAAAGCGTTTATCTCGAAAATCCTTTATAGTGTTAGTAGTAATGATTATGTAGCATTAATTGGACGAGACTGATTTAGAGAATAGGCCACTGTCTTTATCAATGAGCTTGGAACGAGTGTTTCCAGCGCTATCTTAATTACTTGTTATACTTGAAGATTACTTGAGAAAACCTCTCAACCAATTATAGCCTAATTGCTTGAATAATTAATGAGGCGTCTTGTGTTGTGTAAGATACTTTAATTTGTTAACAATAAACTGGTGGTATATAACTCACAATAATTATTATTGTTTTGCTTTAATTACATCTTTGATCATTGATAAAAGCTGCACCAAATATATTAGGCGTTCAGGATCCAAAGCAGTTAACTCCGAAACAAAAATTGATTTTTTAACATTTTTCGAAAGCATAGTCAAGCAATTTTGTCTTAACACGACAATGCCACGATATTTATTACGGAGTTATGTTATGGCAACGACCTGAAGTATTTATAAATTCGGTTTGTAATAAGGAAGCTTCATCAATGCCTAAGTGTTGTCAGCAATGTAAACTTCCTTGCCCTCCCCTCTACTTCTAGCTCTAAGAGTATAGAAGAGAAGGTAGGAATTAGGAGAGTAGAGATAAAGGAGATGTAGGGGTTAGTTTACAGTTGTAAGAGAGTAGTCTCTAAGTTAGATGTAGTCCATAGTCAATGAGTTAATATGATCACCAATACCATTAAGCAATAAGTCATTTAACTATTTCGTAAGAATGTCTCATCTTGAGAAGTCTGTTTAAATACCCCAATAAATCTATATATTTCTTACAATTCGTCCACTACTGTTTAATTCAGGTTCTGAGTATGAAACGTTTTGGGAGCATAATCTCCACTAATGCAACAAGATGACTAAAGCAAATAATATGATCGCCAACTTAAAAACAGCAACTATAAATGAGCATTACCTCATTACGCTACACGGTAAGAAATACTGACAGTTTTGACTATGACGAACGGATTCCACAAACATTCCAAGTCATCATATACCAATTTATAAGAAGACTCAATTTAGATGGTCATGGTAAGGGGGATATTCCTAGAAGAAAACTTCATCACTACAATCCATGAAGTCTCGGGTTCAGGACATAGTGGAGACTGTACTCTTTCTAAGCCCAATGTGCAGGAAAGTGATATGGCCGACACTATATTTACTGACAGGTTTTCTCCTAATTAAGAATACACTTTACAGAGGTTGGGTGAGCCTTATGTGGGTCCTGGAATCACTCAGGGTCCATCCATATAAATGAAAAATTAGTTGAGTATGAATTGCCTGAAATATATATGAGGCGTTAACGATCAACACACATTTAACGGGTAACACATACATTTAAAATTTTTTTATTTATTTTTTATTTTTAAACTTTTTTGAAACATTTTTCGGTAGCATTGTCAAGAATCTTTGTCTAATACAATTTTTTGGCACCTTATTTATCATGATTTTAGTCCGGAGTATAAAATATTTTGAATAAATATGCGAAAAAAAGTAAATTTTTGAGTTATCCACTTTCGATCCTTAATGCCTCTTTTATAACTAAGCCACTTAAATGATAAATTATATAATTTTTATATATAAATAACCAAGATAATATGTTAAATTGTAGTTGTAATCCATTGAGAAAGAAGTGTACAGATAAAATGTAAGTTATTTCTTGGATTCTGAAGTACCTTATCAAATGCTTAGAAACCCAGAAAGAAGAACTTATCAATTATATCTTATCATTATACTTTTTGCTTTGTAAGGATTAGAAACGTGGTCGGTTGTAAGGGAAGAACGTCTTATACAAAACCGTTATCCATTTGTTCCGTCGCAGATGACTGATTTGGCAGTGCGATATAGCGGTACAGTTATTATAAAACAGTCTCTCCCAAAGATCTAGCCACGTAAACTAGCTTAGAAATTCAAGTTTGGAGAGAAAAATCCCTGAAGTTTATTAAATAACCATAGATGCTCATTCGAGTAAAAGTAAAAAGAGGTGTGAGTGCGAGGAGTGGTCGAAAGAATAACGAAATTTTTAATGATAAGAATGAATAACTAACTCGGCTGTTAACATGTTAAACAAATTATCTACCACAGCCGGATTTTAATCCAGTACCTTCCACGCGGCAATTTAGCGCTCTACCACTGAGCTTCCCGCTCTCTTACAAAATATAATTTGCATAAATAGCCTGGAATTTTTCTCTTAAATTGTATGCACAAAAATTTTGTTGTTAATAAGAATTTTAAAATGGAAATATCCCTAACACGTTTATTCTGCGAAATATAAAAAATTCTTTACGAGAAGAAGAAACCCTATTTCTGTGCCAAAACATCTGCAAGGTCACACGTGTTCACATTTTATTTTGTTGTTTACATGTTTTATTCAAGCAAGCAAATAAAACCTTCTACCTATCAGCTTTAATGTTGTTGATGAGATTCAATGCGATGTGGCTGTCCCAGACCAGCAATATACGAAACACATGTATATATATATATATATATATATATATATATATATATATATATATATATATATATATATATATATATATATATAAATTATTTTCTAAAAATCGTTTTCGCACTAATCTGTATTACTAATCATACGATATACAACATTTCAATATTCAATAGTGTAATCTAACAGATGTTTAACTTAAATACAACACATTTCACTCTTCAACACTTAAAAGTCAATCATTTTATCACATTCTTCTTCCCTGATACTCGATCGTTTTTTTAATATTAAATTTTTCGAAAGCCTGAAATACTATACTAACCCACTTTTCAGGACTCACCCCAGCAGGAAGGCCACAATCGTGGCAAGATCATGTACAAAGTCTCAGCCTGAACTTAGTACTAAATAAATAAACAAATTAAAGAAAAAGGACACGGTGAGCCCCATCGCCCGAAAAATATAAAGTTAATAAATGAATAAATAAATCAGGACCTTCCATTTTCTCATCCTCCTCTTAAAATGTACATCAGATGCTTTCCATCCTATCCTAATCCTAATTCAAACCTTCAAACCCAAAGGGGCAAAGAAAAAACCCCAGATTAGAACGATATATTAACAGAAAACACCATAAACAAGTGCTCTACATTATTCCCTGACATACCTTTGGGTAATAGAAGGCTGTAGATTTTTGTATGTACGTATAATATTGTTCTAATGTGTTGTAATTGTATATTTATGAAAACAAAGGAGGTCCAGAAAAAAAAGCTCTATTTTATTAAGAATAAAAAAGTCTCGTTAATATCATGCAATACGAGGTCCACTAAACTAAGCTTAATGCATTCTTATGAAGTCTCAAATGCGTTGTAAAATAATAAACCTAATTAACTACAACCAATGAAGTATCTTAGGTGCAGTACGTGGTAGAGACTGGAATGCAAGGAGGTGACTTGTCTCAGCCAGGTTTCCCTCCTAAAAATGGTACACAATTTATAGAGGCTATGTGAACCTCAGGAAGGTATCCATATCCCACAGGATCCATTCCCCTCTGTTAACATATTGGATTTGAACCCGATACTTTCGGGACACCTCGGTATTACACCACAGAGCTCGCTCTCTTGTAAATGATAAAGCTCTTTCATTTGAACTAAAGGGAGAATATACATGATCTCAAATGATGTGGTGATCGATATAGTGTAGTGTAGGTTTAAGAACGAAACTTCAGTATATAACTAATAATCTAGGTTTGGATAAGTTTTACAATATTTTTGACGATTCTAAAAATTTGAAGTGATTTTTTTCTGCTAAAATACTGTCTCTGACATATCCCATAAGGGTCCCCCCCACAAAGTTATTATCTTTACAATATTTAAATAAATCAGGGTCACACAGATTCAAACGGAAAATTCCATTCGAAAGGAATATTTTTTTTCATCGATGTAGGCGATTTAATCCAATTTTATCACCTCCAAAAATGGATGTTAAGCCTTCATTCCACTGAACATGCACTTGCACTTAACTACCTGGATGATACTTCAGAACTAACACGGACTAAGTCTATTCCTAAGACTACATGAGAATGTTCTTATACTGACCTCGGATCTGAGGAGTCCCTGACGATGAAGTGGCCGATGGGTGCCGCCTGGAGGAGGGTGGTGGACTGCTTCCTGGAGAGGCAGCCGTAGTACCAGCCGCACTCGGAGAGATCCTGGACGGTGGACGTGAGCAGCTCGAGGTCCGCCGTTCCCTTCACAGGCCGGGCGAGGCAGCACTTCTTCGACCGGTGCCGGCACCGGCCCGTCTCTCCCTCGCCCCCTGAAACAAAACAAGGCACTTGTAGTCATTGAATAAAAAAAAAAAAAAAAACATAAAATAAGTATATTTCTAATCTTCTAGTTTTGAGTCATGACAGAAAAAGGAAATCAAAATTTCCTGATTACTTAAATCAATATATATATATTTGTTTTCCAAATGCAAAGAATATATTTATGTATTTAGTTGGGAATACATGCCACTTATATTTTATAACTGATAAACGTTTACGCCTCCTCCTATGAATTCGAACAAAAATACATGTCCCTCCTAGTAATATATTCTTTCTTGATGCGTCTTTTCACTATACAAGCTCATAGAACTAGAAATGATATTTTGCCTCAATAGGAAGTTAAGAGCAGTACCACCATTTCTTATGAGGCTAAGCTCAGTGATTCCCAACCTGGGTCATGTCAAGAAGTCTTTCAAGGGGGGGGGGGGCGAGACCAGTCGAAAATAAAAAAATCTCACTTAGTTTTGGTTATATTTCTCTAAAACAATCTTTAAATCTTCAATTAAAGATAAAACTTCTTTATCTTAAATTGAAAGTTATAATGTTATACCTTATGATAGTTAAACTAAATATTTAATTTTTAATGTGATACTTCTTAATTTTTTCATATAATCCAAAGAAATTTTGTGCAAGAGGGCTTGGAGGCTTTCATATGAGCAAAGGGGATATGGTACAATAAAGGTTGGAATAACTGGAATATATCCATCATGTTCCGGTTCAAAGGTAAAAATTACAAGTTAATAAATGGTATAGTTAGAATATTGTTAAATCCTTATATAATAGCTATATTTGTATAACTACTTAGATAACATGTATCAGTTATAAACTATAACTGGATTGTCTTTTTTCACAAAATATATGGGAATACAAAATTCCCAATGCATCAATATGCTCAGTACGATCAACGGAAATATGGATATGCTTACTTACACATTTTAGCTAGTTATTCTTCATACTAATCAGATCCTAATACACTTCATCAAACTAAATATTACAGGTAAGAAATAGACGAGTATTGTAGAATCGAAAGTATTATTTAAGAAATCGATACCTCGATACCTCTTAACATGATAAGTTGGTCTCATTATTTTTTTAAGGAATTCGTCGAAAATTGTAAGCCTACATCACTTTTTTATTTTGTTTTTTTCTGAGGGAGGTTAGAACCCGTTACATTACTGGTATTATGAAGTTTAATGGAATTAAGGCACTATTAAAAACACAAAACATTAAAAATAACACCTTCGCCGTAGGATAGAAAAGCCAAATTTGAACGACTGCTCAGTCAACACTAAACAATATTCCTACGAGTCCCTTCTACCTTGTAAGGTGTCATTCATGTAGTAAGAGCGGGGAAACCCGGGGTACGATGTAGAGATGTTTTCATCTGATAAGATAAGAAGTTCTTTTCACAATAACAATATAACACTAGCGAACTAATTGATAATACTCCATTATTGTTATCTAGAATTAGTTAACACTATCAAACCAGGGCCTAATTTTTTTTTTGTATGCGTAGAATAAATTTATCAATTTCTAAATCTTTCCAAAGATTATAAAAATAGATTACAGGGGATGATCGGTGATGGGAATAAATAAGGCATATTTTATTACATTATACCATATTATATAATAATCTAAATCTTTTTTTTTAATTTAGAATAATTTATTTATATTTACAACTGTAATTATATTGCATCAAGTAAATCAGTTGTATGAACAATGAACATGAAAAAAAAACACTTGTGGAGAAACTATCCATTGATAGCACTCCAATAAAGTTCTATATTAGAAGGTCTCGAGGCCATCTTTCAGACGCCTCGGAGAGCGACATATCAGGAATATGGGAAGCAAGTTGAGAGACTAGCGGATTCAACTGTGTATGGAGCTTTTCATGGAAGTATAGTTGTCTAGTTTGGGACAAATCAGCAACATATGGGATATTAAGATCATGATGGATGAGTTTGTTTGTGACCTAATAAGGAGCATTGAGGATTTTACGATGGATTTTGGGTTGTAAGGATTCGATACGAGATGAATTGGATGGTTTGGTATAGCCCCAAAGCTCAACTCCGTATGTCAAAATAGGTCTGATAATTGTCATGTAAATCTTATTGTCTTTTGTAATTAATTGGGAGCTTTGAACGTTTGTCCAGTAAATGTTGAAGTAGGCGAAAACGTCGAGCAGTTTCTTGTCATTTCAGTCTTGTATGAGATATTCTAAATCTAAAAATCTATTTAATGTGGTATAATAGACTACATTATTATTACAACACCCAGAGATGTCATTCATCTATAAAACTTTTACTTTTTCTATTTTCTTTTGAATGTTCAACTACCATAAAAAATATATATCGGGCAGTTGTGAACAGAAAAATTCACACCTCACCTAACAGCGATATGACAATGCAAGGCCACTAAAGCCAAGGTTTACAAAAGGCGATTGTGAAAGAACCACTATTACGAAACAGATAGTTTAGAACTATGGATTTTTTTTAACTTTAAATATTTAAAAAAGTAAAATTTTAACAACAGTTTTATAAACTGAGGAAAACAAAAAAATACGTAGACAAATTATCAACTAAGCCTTATAATCAGAAAATATTTACTTTCATCTCGAAATACCTTTTAATCGAATAGTAAACACTTGTGGCCTCGGGCTAAACAGTTCTAAGAAAATTATCAGTTAATTACGCTTAAATGTCGATTTGGAGATAATAATAGTAAATTTGGATATAACAAAACGAAATTTTAAAGGTAAATACATATATGTATATATATAACAATTCAACGAATTATATAAATATAATATTACATATGTATATATATTGCTGCAAATAACACTTTGTGATGAAGGCAGAAGACTTAAAAACCATTTTTAATTATTAATCAACTTTTACTCTAATCATTCACACTTTGTTGGAAATTAGCAATAATTAAAATATGTAACATAAAAAAACTACAACGGTTTATTATTGGATTATTGGTTTATTATATGGATAAAGTTGAGCTAATACTTCTTGTAGGCATCTTATCTCGCTCCCTTTATCAATATAAAAACAGATAAAAAGTTTTCAATCAAAACCAATCAATTGGATTGATATCTAATAAGTACACAATAAACAAAAATAAATTGACCAACTCATGGTAATTTCCATGTTTATTAATAATTGTCAGAAAAGAAAAGAAGAGCTTTAGGAGTCATTAAGATATCTGACTCACTTTCCTTAATCTGTGTGTCAATAATAATGTATCAATATTACGGACTTTAAAAAATAACTATTTTTTAGTACACTGTAAATACCAGTAAATTTATGTGAAACGTTATACTTAAAAAAATATTGCTTCTCAAGTTTTTCAATATTGGTTATTGCTGAACAGAATAAATTTGTATATTCGTTCTTCAAATGTGCATATTTTTAGAAAATGCAGTTAACTAAATCATTTGTGCGTGAATAAACACGACACATTAGCTTCAAATTCAAAGGAAATAACTAATTATTAATAAAATGAATAATATTTATTTATATAACTGAAACCCCTATCAAAACTTATATTGCAGTCACGAGTACAAGAACTCATAATCGTTTATTTATGGTAAATTACAATAATCAGTTATTCTATATTATTATGCTCTCGTAAGTCATTTAAATCATGAGAAAAATACTGTAAGTGGAATATTTACACAAGTGTTATGGTAATAGCTTCTAGGATCCTTCTAAGAACAGGAACTTATTAAAATAATATTCCTATGTATAAGAAACTAGAAATATTACTACTATTTGTCCGAAGAAACCCTTTTATTTATTCCGTCCAATATATCAACTATTTTAACGATAGTTTTTGTTCAATAAAAAATAAAAATAAAAACAGAACCCGTTCTGGAAATGGACGAGTTGAAATAATAGCAGACTAAATCAAACATCAGTATTTCAATAGTAAAAAAAAACGAAAAATTCATAATTAAAAAATGTATTTTTTTAAATATTAAAAAAAGTATATCTTATATCATAAATAGACATTATTTTATTTAAATTAAGCTATAAAATACCATTTTAGGTAGCGACTGTAAAAGAGGGTTTCAAAATTAACTAATTAATTTTACAATAATAAATTTACGTATGGATTGAAAGACATAAACAAAATCGCAATACTATACTTTAAGTTTAACAAGATTTTTGGAATTTTAATTTCTATAATCTGTGTATCAAAAAAACAACTGATATTAATAGAAATAATAATATTATCATATAGAGACACTTTTAAAATCAACAATTTCATAAAGTTCAAGTCGATATTTTGAATATCTTTATAATACAATAATAATTATTAACAAAGGTTACTACTGGCTTATTAATAAAAGTATCTCATGATGCGTTAAGAATTTTATGGTTTATTAAAATCTTCATTACAAAATATAGAGGGCAAGAAGAGCTAAAGGCTTAGACCAGGTTGAAAGAGATTGCTTCGGTAGATTGGATGCAATAGGCATAAATATTTTCTTGGAAAATGGGAAAGGGGATTGAGAAGATTATGATCTTGGGGGCATTAGAAGAGCTCTTAAAATATGAGAAAATTGAAAAGTTAAAAATTCTGAGAACACTCTGTGTTGAAAGTTTTGTTATCTTATCTTCACCTTTCCAGTTGATACGAATATATTTCAATATAGAAAACAACATAGAAAAACTCCTACAGGATAGCTCAAGACAATAATTCGGTTGCTAGTAAGGAAACTAAAAATATTATATGACATCCCGCATAATAAAGGTAGTGATAATACTAAATTAATGGGGGAGGGGTCACACGGGTTTAGTGGTTATAGTAACAACCTTCTGTACCCAAGTTCACGGGATAGCTGCCCGTCAGGTGGATTCAGGTTTTTTAATAGGGAGTAAAAAATGGGGTCCCAAGACTGTGCGGTGTCGTTAAAAGTACTCGTTAAAAGTCCCTATCCTAATTATAACTAGAAAGGTTAAAATTCAGAACTCCCACTGTAGCATCGTCTGATTAGCCAAAGCAGCATTATATGGCGTTAAACGAATAAACATTAAATTTATATTAAAATTGGGTCCTAGAAATGAAATGCGGTTACATATATGACATAACATTTTCCACTGTTCAATGAGCTGAGATATGAATAAAATATTTCTATACTTCAAGTGACACATAAAAGCTTTCGATACTATAATTGGAATACTTAAGTGATAATAAATAAAAATACTTAAATTAACAAACAACCGTGTTTTCCCCTTAAATAAATAACAATTTCTTTCGCCTTTGATTGAGGCGAATTCGTTCAAAAAGTTCATGTTGCTACAATAACTTTCAATCTTGATTCTAATAACCGATAAGTCTGTGTTCCAGTAACTTCAAACTTTAGCAAGTTCATTATTAACTTAAATATCGAATTATTGCGAATTTAGGGAATGGTAAGTTCAGGAAAACATTCATTCAAAACAATCTTTTACATAAAATCTAATACAGTAAAACCTCTACTAACGGACACCCCTAAATAGCGGTCACTCCCCATTACCGGACGATTTTTTTTGCACCAACATTTTAATACAATTTTTAAGGCATTTGAACCTCTATTTAACGAAACCTCTCATTAACGGGCACGGACAGGCTGTGTTGGTTATAAATCGATTAAAAAAACCTCTAAAAGACGGACAGTATGACTTTATCCCTTTCCCGTTTCTCGGAAACAATTAGTTGTTTCCGGTCTAAGAAAACAGGGACAGCTGTGTTTACTTTTGAGTAAAGGTTTTCCACATAAATACTTTTTTTTTATTCTCGAATTTGCTTTATTAAAATTTAGTTCTGTTCTAACCCTCGCGGCAGGCGGCTGAAAATGTCTCCCTCACGTAAGAGACTCACTTTAGAACAAAAAATAAATGTAATCGACTTTTATGACCGTGAAAAGTTAAGGGTACGTGCGCTAGCGGAAAGACTCAATATCGGTAGGACACAAGTTTCGGGAACACTCAAAAACCGTGCGAGGTTTTTTTTTTCATTCTACTTACCTTTTAAACACATGGGAAATTGAATAAGAGAGAATTAATTTGTATAAATACATATTTTATAAAACAATATAACCTCCCTTTAAAGGACACCTTTAAATAACGGACAAAAATATTTGCACCAGGGCTGTCCGTTAATTCGAGGTTTTACTGTAAATGATTATTATTTCATTAATTAATTTTTTACCTATCATCGGTTTTTCTTTAACTTATCCCAGCTGTTGTTTAGTAGCCTAATGAATCCGCAGTTACATATGGGACTTCAAGGTTGTGGGATATTTTCTCTAGTCAATGTCTAGCTGCATTTTGACCTTTGTATTAACCCTTTTCTTGATATTGTATTTGTAGAGATACATCAGAATTTAGCGTAATGTATTTATTAGTACCCTTGGCAATGTATCCCACAAGATTCATGTGATTTTTTTTAGTTTTTTTTTTAGACCGCCTTGGGTCATAAGGGTTAAGTGATATGAATATTATTTTGATATTAAAAAAATAAAATTCTGCCAAGTTAAGGGTTAAAAAGTATTTGATATCCTTTTTGAGCATTCTCTCTTATATATTAATAAGATCTCAAGTTTCATACACAGTCATTCTAATTTAAGCTGAAAGCGAGATTAGACTGAAAAATAAGTAGTAATAACTATTACTAGCCTTATTCTTTATACCTTTTGAGCCTCAAATCAGTCCTACATCGAGTATTTAAAATACCCAAACCATGTTCTCAAGGATTTCAAAAGTTCTTTTTAGTTAGAGGTAGATTATGTCCATGTGTAATTAGACTTGCAATTTTTTTTTTATACTTATCCATACAATTATATAAAACCAATTCACATTACAAGATATACTATATGGAATATACTATATATGAACTCCAGTATTATACCTTTGGCAATTTTTCAGACCACTGTGTGTTGGAGTTATATTGTGGTAGGACTTGCAAAAACGAAAACTTTATCCAGTATAGGGTACACGATTAACATTATAAAAACTTTGTGAACTGTTTCACTAGGATCCATCAGAAGGCTGCAAGATTAAACGAATAAGTTCTACCATTACTGAGTACGACATATGTCAGTCCGAATTTCAAAAATTGATTTTTTCACATTTCTCTCTGTTTAGTCAAGCAATACTTTGTTTTACCATATTGTAGGTTCAGAACCTGATTAAAACCATGAGAAATAAGGCGAAAAATGAGGTAAAGTCAATTGTTGAAATTTCATCCGCTTTTAAATCCGAAAGCCTCATGTGTAGCTGACTACGCAGCTTCAGTCCTCAACTGTAAATACAGACATGACTGTTCGGCTCCAACACTTTAATAGGTAAGAAGTAATTAACAAATCCGACAAATGAGAGTAAATAATAATTTAGGTGATTATTCTGCAGGTTGTAACTTCGAGTTTAGTCACAAGTTTTAACTTTTCATACGTTTCCCTTTTGATATTTTCCAAAAATAAAAGTGATCGTGAGCTTTAGTATGTAAAATATAATGTAATTGTGGAAATGTGTATACTTCAGTAATTATTTCATCTAGAAATTAACGTTTCAACATTTATTATCTAAATAGTTGAAACTTGTATATCTTGAGGGAATGATTGAAATCCACTCGTTACTAATAATCACATATTCTTTTCCATACTAAAGCTCACGAAAATTTGTAACTCGACTCGAAGAGACAACCTGCGGAACGGAAATCCTTACATTTCCCCCTAAAATTGCAATTTAAAGAGTTATTCGTCCCTATTAAGTCCCTCACGTACTTATAAATACATTGACATAATATAAAAATAATGTAATATGGGCTAAAGAAACAACTGATCATGCGGCAAAAGCATCAAATTTCGTGGGATTAGCTTATCGATCCAACTAACCATCGCGACTATACACCAGGCCTCTAGCGAAGGCCTTCCACCAACCTATATTATCTATAGATTAACAAAGCTATCTTCTTTATAGGTTTTATCTTCTTCTGGTCGCAATTGATACAGTTCACTAGTTGTTTGTATTCGCTTTGTATTAGTATAGTTGTATTTATTTTACTGAAGTCAAATCCTTTAATACGCCCAAGAACTCAAAACGGCAAAAGCATACCTTACTCGAGGTAAAAAACTCCAATTTGATTGGAATTTCGTTTAATGTATTGATAATGAGTTGTTATAACAAAGTTTTTATATTTATTTCATCTAATTATCATCATCAGTGTACCGTCATGATTGGCTTTACTACTATAGTTGACAATATTGACGTCAGAGCCACCACCAACTAGGGCGTCTGACATGCAATCCACGAGGTGATTTTTTTGTGACCCATCATGCTCAAAAATATAACAGTAAAGCAATGTTATCACTAAATATATGTTATTATTATTTGTCTGTTTGTTTCACTTAACGTCACACTAGCTAATAGGATGATGCTACAATTGGAGACCTCAATTTCACAAATCCAGGTTTAATTAGGATAGGAATCTTTAACGAGTATCTGACATCGCACAGGCTCGGGTTCCCGTTTAACGTCCCAATCGAAGGACACGAGCCCGGAATCTTGAGCATAGTCGGCTGATAAGCTAACCAAAACACCACTCTATTAATTATTTGTTATTAACCTATTAATATTAATGTAAGGAAGAAATCGTTAATAAGTGTAACTTATTTATTGTGCCGACGTTTCGGCACACAGATACCAAAGATCTGTCCTTCATCAATCCACCTAACGCTTGATCAGACTGTAAGCGGAAAGTCCGAAATAAAAATCGTCACAAATAGCTACATTCATCCTTGCGTAAAAGGGATTCTTCCTCTATTAGATAATAATTGGGAATATCAGACTATTTTCCTTGTTTACTTTTAGGTTTTTCCAGAATAAAAATAGCACTACAGGAACTGAGAGGAAACGCTGTGTGAAGAGAACGGGACAATGTCGGGAAGGTTGATACAGGCTTTCATGTTTTGGAACGATCAGTAACAAACACGTCGGCTGGCAATAAGCGGAAAAGAGGTTTCGAGGCCAGTGGGTTGCGAGCGAACGAAGGCCGGGTTAGTTCACGCCATGCCGCCGTTACGACAGCTTCTTATGGGAATTTGTTGATATTCTTAGGCTTTTCCTCAAGAATACTAACAAGAAGGATATCGTCGATGGGAGTCATATCTTAAGGACCACTGGCCACTGGGACATCCAGCGGATAGGAAATAAAACAAGGGAGACAAACAGTGGCTCACTGTGACATGAATAAGAAGAAAAATAAATGAATAACAGAATAAGAAGAAAAATTTAAATGGTTGCAGGATACAGAACCATTTAAATAATTATTTAATTTAATTGTTCAACAAAACCATTTAATTGTATAAATATTGAACAAAAACATTTAAATAATTATTAATATAATACTATTAAATTTAAATATAATATCATTTAAATAATAAGAAACTCCTAAACACATTTAATATAATATCAATTTAAAAATGTACAAACAATACAACTGAACATATTCAAATTGTATTACTTTAAAACATTAACAAACAAAAATGAGGGGGCCACCTGTGGTCTAGAGGTTAGTAGCATAACAACCTAATTAGCCTAAGATCGTGGGATCGTAGTCCGGCATGTGACCCTAGGTTTTTGTAAACGGAGTAAAAATCCTTGACCATGCCGTCCTTTGGAAGGGACGTTAAGTGGGGCTCCGAACCTTTAAGATATCAGGTACTTTTTTAAAATACCTACCCTAACTAAATCTGGATAGGCAAAATTTAGAGCTCCCACTGTTGCATGGTCTTCTTAGCCATAACGGCATAAGGCGACGTTAAATAAACAAACAATCAAAAAATGAATAATTTTCAAATATTTTTGTTTTGAAGATATCAAAAATAAAAAATGAATAAGTAATTACACCTGACAGTCCACTGGATACGCCTCACATAACTTTTACATTTTAACAATTTAGTGGATTTTGTTTTATTTTAAGTCTCATACCAATCGCTTCACAGGACAATTGATACATTAACTTTTTATGTAGTTAACGATTAGTTTAGATCAATACCTTGTAGGAACTTATAAGGTTGTAATTAATTGGGTGCACTCAAACATGGAATTAGTTTTATTTATCTGACAATTCACCTCCCCCCTATCCCTTAATATTTTTCTGAACTTTTTTTCTAGCAATGAGGTTTTCCTTTTTGAATATTCAACAGTTTTTTCTATTAATATCTGTTATTTGATCCAGACATTTTAAATCATTGAAGTGCTGAATAACCAACTAACGTTCTTTAAACGTTGACTGTATTACTATTATTTAAAAAAGTTCAAAAGTTGGGTAGATTTTGAAAAGAATCTACCACGTTCGACATAAAAGTTTAATCTAATGGAAAATAGTTCATGCTTTATTTTATTTTTATAAATAGTAGGAAAACAAAAGTTTATAATTTTCATAGTCAGATTGGTACTTGACGGTAATCCTTGTTTATTTTTATATGTTCATGCACAAAAAACATATAACTAGGATGTTTCGTAATTAAATTATTGTTTTTAGTGTAACATAAGTTAAACCAATTATTCCTTCAAAGATTCCTATAAATATACATGTGCATCATTTGGATTGTGTATTTCTCAAGACGAGGTGTACAGAAAACAAATTAATGACTGAACCGAATACGTAAATTGGACAGACAAAACATATATATTTATATAAATGTACGTATTTGTGCGACGAGACGAGTGAATAAAAATAGTAGCATCATTTATATAATTGCGCTCAATTGGAAATGAAATCTACACCCTATTGGAAGGGAAACCCGCGGCGCCTTCAAAGAGAAATACTTTACAGAATTTGTTGCATTTGTTGATCCCAACGACTAAGTTGAGCTAGAAAAATAAACAAAACGATTAAGACCAAAGTTAATTTATTCTATATATCTAAATCATGAATAATTCATACATAACACGTTATTTAACTTAATTTTGTCTTACTTTTCACTATTTTTTATTTTCTTACAGTATTTATCATTGATAATTATTTCAATTCTCTTGTTCATTATTTCAATTCATTCTTCACATCCTTTGTATCAATATAAATTAATATAAAATTACTTAATTTTATGATATAAAATTGTTAATAAATAATGCGAAAAAGTATGCATCCATTACAGGGTTTCTGCAATGTGGAAAAAAATATCAGGATATAACCTTTTATAAAGGTAATTAGAGTTTAATTGAAGCAGAGCTACGTTATATTATAAGAAATCCTTTATTGGACATAAAACCATAAGCTAATAGATTATTATCTTTTATATAAGACAAATTAATATATATTAGTTAGTACAGGTTTAGCCTTTATCTTTTTTTCTTATATAAATAATTGGAATGAAGAAAAATATAATCATTCATTTCATTTCTAAATATGTTTGTATCTTGTCTATCCAGCCCCGACGGTCTTAGATGTGGGTAGAAACGTTGGCTCCTAATAAATAATTTATCACTATTTAAAAAAAAAACTGTACCACAACGTCCCATGAATAGGTATTGTATTGACCCTAATGTATGAATGTAGAAATTGGTTACCTGTTCCGCAGGTTGTCGCTTCTTGAGTTAAAAGTTTTAACTGTTTAATCGTTTCATTTTTAATATTTTCCAAAATTACAAGTTTTCGTGTGCTTTAGTATGGAAAAGAGAATGTATTTTGAAGAGAAAAGATTTGCCCCGGCCGGGATTCGAACCCAGGTCGTCCGTCTCTCCGCGACAGCACTCAACCAATTGTGTACTGTACCCCATTCTACAGTAAATCTTTTCTCTTCAAAATAAAAATATTTAAAAATTAAAACAATTAACAAAAAATTATAAATAGTAATATGACGTAATTCAACAAGGTTCTACAATTAAAGTAATGTATAAAGAGGTGTCAGGTGTCTTCCTTGTGTTTACATCGCAAAAATTGCGAGAACACATGGAATCAGATAAGAGAACGGCCGACTGAGAGGCGACTCCGGTAGCTCAATTGGTAGAGTGCTGTCACGGAGAGACGGACCCGGGTTCGAATCCGGAGCAAATCTTATGTCTTCAAAATAAAAATACAGATGATATATGATCGTTGAAACATTCATTTTTAGATGTAATGATTACAGAAGTATACGCATTTCCCATAATTACATTCTCTTTTCTATACTAAAGCTCACGATCTCTTGTATTTTTCAAAATATAAAAAATTAAATGAATTAACAGTTAAAACGTGTAACTCGAATAAAAACTTATAAAAGATACCGGAATTGATGGTTTGACCTCCACAAGGACCATTTTCTTCAAGAAGTAAATAGGTGGCGATAATAACAAAATATATTTAAAATGAACTCAAATAGTCAATGTACGTTGGGAGTATGGGTTAGCCATTGACCCTCCAATGGTACGGTGAGCTGGAAGGACATAAATGGTACGGTGGGGTCCTCACATATCCCAACTTTTTTTAAAGGTTGCGGCGCTATGGTATGGTATGGCGCCTTTCTACTCATCAATAAGAACAAAATACTAATACTGTAACATGCCTTTATTCTTCATAAAAATACATTTTCAAATCAAACTTTTCATCAAAACACTATATAACTTTAAGTAAATGAAAAATGTCCAATAAAACAGGTAACTTTCACGATAAATAAATAAAACTTACATTCAATTTTCTAAGCAAAATGCAGTTGAAAACCAGTCTCATGAATAATAAAATGAATAAAACATTCTCAATTATCATAGCAAGATATGCAATAGTGAACAGCTTTCTGATGACTCGAACAAATAGAGTTTTTGCGTGTAGTACAAACATTTTTCGTTTTCTTATGTTCACTATAAGGGCAAATATTGTACCTTCTGGTCTTCTGAGGTAGTTCAGAATGAGGGACATCAACCAGAAACTTCTTTTCCAGGTGCATGTGTTTCTTATTGTAGGCATTTTAAATTAAGGGGGTTTATTACTGGTGGGGATGTCCATAACTAGTGATTTTCCCTATGGAAATTTATAGTCGAATTAATGGTAGTAGATAAGAGAATTACTAAATAAAGGAACATCTATTACAAAACGCGGTGGTGTACATGAATGGTACTGTGGGGTTTTCGTCAACCTCAAACATGAATTTTCTCGGAATTTGGGTAACAAAGACAATTGACTCACTTTGTGTGGCGAAACCCTCTCGTCCACAGCTGGAATACGACTGACAGGGCAGGTACTCAAAGTCTTAACCCTTGGAGATAATTTTGGGGCATGCTGGTGCATTTCAAAGCATCCTGGGGTCGGCCCTATCCCCACCGTACCTTTTGAGGGTTAAGAAGGGGAGTAGAACGACTTCCACGGTTCAGCCGGTATCCTGGATGTTAAAAATATAACTCATTTTTTTTTTCATTTTACTGGTGGTCGAGGAATACATACTTAATTATTAACTCGAGAGCTCTTGGAAACTGCCATCTTCCATGTGCATACAAGAGAAAGCCTTGAAAAATATTCGGACTGAAATAAGGGGAAGATATATCCTTAGCATTTTAAAGCAAATAGGGAGGGGGATGGCCAGGAATTCTCGGAAATGTACTTCGACTCTAATAAGAGGCGGAGTGAGTCTTTTCCAGGAAGCCTCGCTCGGCCATGTTTTCAGGACGGCTAGTAGCTCCCTCTAAATCTACAACTGTCTACCTGGGCAGGCTCTGTCCTTATTGAACATACGTGGCAATACAAACCTCTGTTTGTTTGTAACAAATGGCGTTAAAAATGAATAAGACACTAAGAATTTTTTAATGGATTCTTCTCTAAAATAGTTACTAAAAAAAGGATCTCTTCGGCAACACTGAAAACTGGTATATCGTAGCCATAGAAAGCAATTTCTAAACAAACGTTAATAACTTATTTGTACAAGATAAATTTGTTCTAAATATAATTGAAAATGATCTTAAGAGCAGATGATTACAATATTTTATACATGCTTGCTTTAATTCATCACTAATTACTTCCTTTTATGAAAAATAATTACATTAAAATAACAAAATACATTCAATAACACTGGCAACACTGATAAATGCTTTTTTTAGTTATGTTATATACCTATAGTAATTATTTTCGGTTCCTGTTCCGCAGGTTGTCCCTCCGAATGTAGTTAGAAGTTTTAACGGTTTATTCGTTTCATTTTTGATATTTACCAAAAATACATATTATTATGAGCTTTAGTATGGAACAGAGAATATAATTATTGGAAAAGTGTATATTTCGGTTATCATTTCATTTAGGAAAGGATGTTCAAACAAACATATATCATCTATATTTCTAAATGATAGTTGAAACTTTTATTTCATGAAGAAATGATTACTGAAATCTACTCATTACACATAATTGCATTATATTTTTCATATTAAAGCTCACTAGTATTTTTGGAAAATACTAAAAATGAAATTAATAGACAGTTTAATTTTGTTGTAACTCAACTGGAAGCGACAACCTGCGGAACAGATGTCCAATTTCTACATAAACGTTGATAAAACATTAAAAACTGAGTTGTATAAGCAAAAATATGTTCAAAACTTTATTGATAATATTTTTTTTAGCACTATAGCACATTCTAAACGATTATTACAATATTTTGTACACAATTGTTTACCTCATCACTAATTACTTACATTTTAAACAAAATATATTCAGTAGCTCAGGTAACACTGACAAACGGTTTTTTTAGTTCTTGTTTAGTTGGTCTTAGATTCTCAATCCACCTGGTATTTTCTATTTTGTTATTTTTCCCTCTCATTCTCTACAATAGGATTATTGTTTATTAATTTAGTATACAACCCTATCATAGCTTCATAGTAATTTAATAGTTAACGATTTCAAACTCATTTTGTCTTTCACCAATAACATGACATTAATTATTTTGCAATATTATCATTTATCGTGTGATTATGCTGTGTTTTATTACCTTCATAGATTTCACTTCACTCGTTGTTATTTCTAATCAATTATTTACTAATTTAACATTTTGATCACATTTCATTCTTGTTATTTATATCGATTTCTATCGATCATATAAAACCTGTTATATTTTCTTTGGTATTGCACTGTTGATATAGTTATTTTGTTTTGTTTTATTCTCAATTTTGATGCTGGCCTAAACATCAGGTCGACACGGTGGGACAAACAAAAAGAGTTCAATTGATTACAATTTATTCAAAAAACCATTTTCAACATTTCTTAAGATATAACTAGTCAACTTTTTCCACATCCATGTTTATCCAATAGCATTGTTGAGGTAATCTAGATATTTTCATGTCAATTGCCAGACAGGGTTCACAGCTCTCAAAGGGCTTTTATTCTCAGAACCGAAAGAAGTATGGAAAGTAGATAAGTAAATAATTATGTAAATGAATGAATGAAAATGTTTGTATTTTATCTTAACTCTAAGAAGCTTTTAGAACCTTAGGCATCAGTGCGTTTCTTAAGTTAGAGCAAGTTAAACGTGAATAAAAAACCACCCTGCCCTGTATTCGGTTGAATACAGTTGAATGTCCTTATAATTTTGCTGGTTTTGTGTCAATTTGAATACAGAACTGATTTAGAACGTCCTGTTTCGTAAATTAAATAATACCACGCTTCTTCCTAGTTTTCATTAGCCAATAAATAAAATACCAGATAATAAAAAAAATATAATGAGAAACAAAAACACCTGAACATAACCATCCTCTTTTTTTAAAAGAGGAAACTGGAGTTTTTAGACCAATCTTTCTGTTGTAGAGATCTAAGGAACTACCCGAAGTATGTAAGGAATCTGTACCCATTCCAATACAGGAAAAAGGATCCCAGTTAAATTGTATTCCCGGAATCTTCCACCAAATATGCTATAAAGTATAGTCAAGTTAGACGCCTGGAAGGTTTCTGTTTAATATATTAATACGCACCTTATTTGTTAGGGTTTACCAAGCATATCAGAATAATAATTCGATATATTCATGTCAAAGGTTGGCAGTTCTTAAAAAAACATAACAAAAAAAAAAAGGTTTTTATATATTGAGTTGAAGAATGTAATTCTTTTCTTAACCAGCAATTCAGTAATATATTTAATAACACTTAAAATAAACATTGTAAAAATAATAACTTTAACAAGACATGCATTATAGGATCAATAATTAAAATACCCATAAAAAGATTTTAATAAAAAAAATAATAATAATAATAATTGGTGAAAAAAGTTTATTATTTTAGTTTTTTTCTTCATCAATTTAGAAAACCTATATTTTGAACGAAGGACTAAAAACCTAATTAAGTACTTTTTAGGAGGGATATACCTGAATTACTGGACATCTAAAAACAATTAAATTAAGAAGCAACCAAATCACAATTAAATGAATAATAGAGAGTTAAATAGTTGACTGGAAGCTAATGTTGGATGGAAATAGTTGGGGGTTGCAGTTATAAATTAACACCAAATAATTGAAGTTCATCTTCAGGGCTATGAGAGAAAAACAAACAAAACAAAAATAACTATTAAAAAACATTACAGTACCTACTGTTAACTAAGATGACCTACTAAGTAGGTCGAAACGTCGGCACTAATAAAAAATAAGTCTTCACTTATTTGGTGTAAATTTATGACTGCACCCCCCAACTATTTCCATCCTCCATTAAATGAATAATAACTTATCGACTTAATTGTATTAGAAAAAAATATTTGTAACGGAAGAAGATATGACGCATTAAGGATCGAAAGCGAATATCTTCAAATTGTTCACATTTTTAGCTAGACTAGTCAAGCAAATACTCCGGAACTTCACGGTTAGAACCGGACAAAAAAACATGAGAGATAATGCGGCTAATTGTAATGTTAAACAAATTGCTAGCGAAAAGTATTTCAAATATGTTAAAAAATTCGGTGTTGTCTGCTTTTGATCCCTTGCATTAACCTGAATCCGGGTACAATCAGCCTCTTGATAACTGAAGATAAACGTTTTTACATCAATTTATGGCAATCAGTGTATCTATGTTAAAAAAAAATTATTGGTATTGATTCAAACAAATTTGTAAGCATGAACACAGAGCTCAATTAAGTGTACGTAAACATGGAAACTATTTAAAGTTAGGTATTTTGGAATTGCATATATACTTTTTTTATTAATTTGGAACGATACGGGATTATCTGTCATGGACTTAAAACAAATTCGCTACTACCATTACAATCCGGTTGTGGTGTATGTACTTTATGAAGTGTGTCAACAATGAATGACAATATTTCCTAAAACATTGCAACGACCAGGGTTATTAAATATAAATACAGTATTGGAAACTACATTAAAACAAGTGGGAGATATATTACAGTTGTAAAGTATGTAACAAAGGACATCACAGACGGATTAAAAATACATTTCTGTGAACTCACTTGTCAAGATGACGCGTCCTATCTGTTCGTTCAGAGATGACGATCTATCTATCAGCATCATCATCATCATCATTTATCTATTGGCCAGTCGATGAAGCTGCCACCTAGCAAAAAATATAGCCTTTCTTTTAAAAATTGTAAAAAATATATGAGCGTTTTGGAACAAACCATGAAAAATATAGTGTAAGAAGTCCAAAAATATAAAATAAAAACCATAAAAATGCATTAAAAAAGAATAATTTGTACAATAATTACTGACGTAAATTTTTTTTATAAGGGTTTTTGGATAGCATTCATAATTTAGCTATTGGTATTAGTGAAAAAGAAAAAAATACTAAAATTTTGTAAAATACACAAAGGGGTTACTTAAAAAAAAAATAGATTAAGCTGGACAATACTACTATTATAATATAATTAATGATAATCATACATTTGAATATACATATTAAAAAAAAATTACTAATTTGGTAGGGACACATTTACAGACAACGTTTACTAATTTATAAATAAAAATACACAAGACTTAACTATTTAACATAAATAACTTGTTTAAATTAAAAAGTTCATATTTTTTTAAAAGTAACGATGAAATAAAAGATTCAAAATTTAGACTTTGATTCTTTAGCCGTATATCCCTTTTTTAAATAAAATATTTCCTGATCTATGAATTTTCAATAAAATTTGAATACACAAAATTGGTTAAACAATTTTGTTTCCTTAATAGTAACAAATACTCTCTTATTAAACAAAGTACTAAAAAAAGTATAAAATACTATTTGGAACAAAAAGCTAAACAGATAATGTTAAAAAAACTCTAATTTATAATAATTAATTTATTTTCTCCCTAGTAAATAAACTTTAAATTCTATTTCTAATTTCGACAAAAAAAAAATATTTCTCTCTTCTTCCACTCCCTCACCCCGAAAATTAACTAATGTAAAATAAACAATACTGTTTTAAAAGTACAAAAGATCATTGTCATGATGAAGAATTAACGATTATGTTTAACAAACGCCATAAAAAAAGGACGGTTCTTGGAAACAAAACGTTTAACAACTTGGAGTTTAAAAGGGAATTAATGCGAAACGAAACTTATAATAGGAAATTATGTTAAAAGTTTCCCATAAGTTTAATTTCGAATCAGTCCAAAACACAATATCATCAAACGATTTACAAGCAAAAGCATCGCATTTTTTAAAAATCAATGTTATTTATTTAGAGGATAATTTTATTTTTTGTTTAATCTTTATTTGATTTCAGTTCCGTAGGTTGTCGCTTCCAGTTAAATCACAAGTTTTAACTTTTCGTTCGTTTTCTTTTTAATATTCTCGAAAATAAAAATAATTTTATTGCTGAATGTATATAAATTAAATAACCGACTTACAGGTACTGTTTAGGTTATAATATCATCTATACCTCGCAATGCTCATTTCTTACAACACATTTCTCATAGTTATGCTCTTTTTTCCATACTAGAACTGACCAATATTTTTATTTTCAGGAATATAACAAGGAATCAAAAAGCGAAAACTTGTGAATAAACTCGAAGCGTGAATCTGCGGAAATGATACATAAACAAACAAATGAACTTAATATTTTAAAGCAATTTTCATCTGTAATTGAGGATTTAAGAGAGAACCAGTTCTGTAGACTTTTAACCTTAAACAATTATTAATATTTATTTTATGGCTTGGATGATGATTTAATCGTAACAATGCCCGGAAGAATAATAATTACAAACAATGAAAATATGGCTTTTTTTCTCCACGAATTCGATTTAGACATTATAGATTTCTTTCTAAAAATCAGAAAAATTCATGTATAGTATTTTGATTATTAAAAAAAATTTAAATATTTAAAAAAAAATTGTAATATTGGAAAAATATGAACGTTTATTGCCTAGTTCAATATTTAAAGATCTTAAATTAAAAATTATAATACCTTGTTTATGGATTAGGAATATTATATAATGATATGACTATAGTTGTTTCATTTAACTCAATGAAACTCTGAAAGTTTAGAATTAATTAAAAGTGATTAATAATTGTATTAACCACTTAATTACAAAAGTAAGCTAAAGGAATGTTATTAGCTTCCTTATGATATGGCACCTTGAAATTTACGAACATTATTACATATTTTTAATATTACTGAATCGACGATAACAAATTAAACATTACACACAACTTTTTACGTAATAAAAATCCCAACATATTTTTAACAAGGAAAACTTCCTAAATTAATTGTCACAAGATGACTAATAACTACTTGATATGGAAGTTAAAATAAATGAGTCAGCAATCTATACTAAAGTCTAAAATAATTAAATATAAGTTGTTTTATATGGTAGCAAGTTGTCGCTTCGAGTTTTGTCACAAGTCTTAACTTTCCATTCCTTTCTACCTTTTCATATTTTATAATTATAGAAGTCATCTTAAGCTGTATGTGACAATTACCATCATAATTATGGGAAATGTGTATACTTCCGTGGTCACTTCTTCTAGAAATGAACGCTTTAACAAGTATATATACTATACTTGAAAATATTACTTACAACTTTTATTTTTTTATGATTACCGAAATCTACTCATCATCTATGATTACATTATCTTTTCTAGAATAAATCTCAACTTGCATTTTTGGAAAATCTTAAAAATGAAACAAATAAACAGTTAAAATTTGTAACTCAATTGGAAGTACCTGCGGAAGAAATACTTTTTTTGGAGGGCAAAATATTTAAATGATCGTTTATTGTTAAATGTGAAACAACTGAAAACATTCGGTTGTAACGGATAATTTTTTTATTATTTAATGTATGTTATATAAACATTAATTCCGGGATGATTTAACAATATGAGAAGGGGAAGGAAGAACAACCAGGAAATTCTCGGACCCCAGTTTTCCGGGCAGGTGATGCCTTTACATCATGCTTTCTCTGAACCTCTGAATTGTCAACAAATCGAATTAACAATGCAGTTATAGTCTGTTGTCCGAGGGGATTGTAATTAGTTACTAACTTGGGGTATGTTTCGTATCTTTAGCAGGTCAAAACCTTCTGAATTGTTAACTTTCAAATTAATTAAATATAATTTAATTAATTGAATTTAATTTCAAATTAAAGTTCAAATTATAATTGAGAAAGCTTTACAAATAAAATCCTTATAACAGTAGCGGAAATATAATATGAAACAACTTTGTCTTACTGAAACAAGATCGTTTACTGTATATTAGGGGTGAATTAAATATAACCATTTTTGGGTAATTATTCCGCAAGTTGCCGCTTCGAGCTGTGTTACAACAAATTTTAACAGGTTATTCGTTTAATTTTAAATATTTTCCAAAAAATAAAAGTAATCGTGAGCTTTAGAAGAGAAAATAAGATGTAATTATGGGTAATGAGTAGATTTCGGAAATCATTTCATAAAAAAATAAAAGTTTCAACTAACATTTCCAAGTATAGATAATATGTTTGTTAAAACGTCCCTTTATTAAAATAAAATGATAAGAGAATTATACATAATACCCATAATTACATTCCCTTATCCAAAATTAAGCTCACCATTTTTGGAAAATATTAAAAAAGAACCGAATAAACAGTTAGAATTTGTAACTCGACTCGAAGCGAGAACCCAAGAAATAATTATCTTTTTTTGCAACACAAGGTTTCAAGATATTTCAATCGAATTAGACTATTTTTCAACATTCATTACAATTCAAGTTGTTAAACGGTGCTAATACACTTCGAATTGGTAGTTAAATAAACACACGATAGTTTATATTTTCAAGAATATTAAAAAGGAGAAGAATGAAAAGTTAAAATTTGTAAAACTGCGGATCTGATACCCATTTTTCAAGTAATACTATGATTTTTTATATTTCAAAAACTCGTCAATATAGAATTAAAAAATTATAAAAATGATCGATAATTATCAATTTACCTCCACAGTGTAAGAAAATATCTCAACGATGATATAACTTCAACCCATGTAATCCAAGACAAATTTCAGCTGATATCAAAGTATATTCCGAAAATCACACAGAACTCTATAACACATACTCAAGTAGGGGTGAATATTAGTTAATAAACCCGTGTTTGATGATGTGAGTTGAATGATTACTTCGTAACTAACACTGGCAAGAGGTCACATCCGATCCCTACGACAACTGGCTACGAACTGAATGGAGTAAAGAAAGGGAATGAGTGGTGGGGATGGATCAAGGCAACATGTGATTCAGTAGAACTGCCTTCCCAGAATATCCTAGTCATTAGTTTGCGTCGGCGGTTTTAAAAAGGTTTTCAGGCGGTAACAATGCTTTTGTCTTTGTGTACTAAAAGGAATAGATTCTGAATCACATTAGGTTTTAGATAAAGTATGTCTCGGAAAATCGTGAAGCTCATGAGATATACCAAGAAGCTTTAGTTATTTCTTTTATTTATAGTTATTATTTTTAGTTATTTCTACTTTGTTAAATTATCAATAAGTATAATAGGGAAAGAGAAAAAACATTTTCCAGTAAGTTATATATTCTTGATTTCTAGATCATTACAGAAACGTTTCGACATCATGGTGTCATTTTCAATCTCTTTAAAATCCTCTCTCTGCATCATTAAAAAAATTCTTTTATATAACTTTACATCAATTATGAGTCTAAAATTATGTGAAATTAAATAATAATAACTACACTACATAATAACTGATATACATAATTTAAAATAAATTGTCCAAAATAAATAGCTATAATTTAAGTATAGATACCTTAATGTCATATTTACTTTTTTTCCTGAAATTCTTGGGGATCATTTTTCCTCCATGGTCAACATAACATTACATTAAAAACCAATTTTGATCCCTGAAAGGACTAGATCATTTATCAGTGTTTATGAATATTTATTTTTATAAAATATATTAAATTATGTATAAAAGTAAACATCCATAAAAACACCATAAAAATTCTTTTTAAATTTTATTTAAATATTTTATTAAATTATGAATGAAGTACAGTTTAATAAAAAGAATTTTATAAGAATTAATTATCAATATGTTAATTTTTCGGCCCTATGGTTTTGTAATATCAAATTGTTGATTACGTATATGTTTCTGGGAAGGTCTTAAGCGTGACCTCTATCATTCAGTTCTTTATGAGTTTTATATTTGATTATTAAACTGATAATGCATAACTTAATTATTAATCATGATTGATGTGCAAATGGCTGACTGGATATTTCGCAGAAGAGTGTAAAATGGTTTAATAAAAGATTAACTTATTATATATGTGCTAACTTTTCAGCCTATTTCAGGACTCAGATTACAAGAAAACTGAAAAAAATATATAAAGGATGCAGTACCAACAAAACTGTTTAATGTAATCAAATCATTTCATTTGTAATTTTACTTTTTTAAATTTATTTTTTGATAAATGGAGGCCCATAGACTTCAGAGGCTTATCAGAAGTATCTTCAATAAATATGAAAATTAATCCGGAGAAGACTAAATGCATGGGAATAGGAAAGAAACTCCGATAAATAATAAGGGTGCTGAGAGTTGGAGAACTGAGAATATAACAGGTGGGAGTTTAAATATCTTGATGCTTATGCCAAATGAATGCGGCTACATTAAAAAAGATGTGGTCCAAAGAATCGGAATGTTCAATACATAACCCGACGGGGTTTCCTGGAAAGAAGAGAGGTGACAAGGCAGACCAATCTGCCCGTCTATAAATCGACCTTCCTTCCAATCTTATCTCACGTTCCGGAATAGGAATGCTTTGACCCTTACCTCAAAGCACAGGCCTCAGATTCAAGCTATAGAAATGAGATATCTGAGAAAAGCAGAAAGGAAGGCACGGAGAGACAGGATACGCAACGCCACCAGTGTACTAATGTAGACGTTAAACTTCTAGAGGAGCATAAATAAATCAAGGTGGTTCGGACATCTCCTCAGGATGTACCAAGAGAGAAGCGCCCGAAAGACTTACTAGACCCGCGGGGAGGAAAAAGGGCCAAAGGAAGGCCTAGCATCTCCTGAGAGGACAGCGTAAGGGAGGTTTTCAGGAAGAGGAATGGACTGGAACAGGAGAGTTGGCTCAGGGAATAGACACTTGGTCCAGGCTCAATAAACGGCATCATCAAACCGCACAGTGGTCGGGGGGGAAATCGAGGAAAAGAATTTGATGATGATGGAGGCCCAGTTTACTAAGCTCTTCCTATGAAAGTTTGATTAATTGAGAAAAATTCAGTTTTTCTGCCAACTGCGACTCAAGACAATTTATTTTCTTCATTTAAACTAAATAAAATTAACTTATATATCAATACATTAAATCCTACTACAAGCGGAGGTTCTTAAATTGAGTAGGGTCCAAAGCGATTAACATATAGGGACCGTCCCGATAAGATAATTTTTTTATTGAACAACTTTGGATTATCATTATAACAAAATAATAGTTGGGCATTGTTAAATTTAATATTTTAAATACAAATAATAAGTTAGCTCCTTAAAAGACGTACCATATACTTTCCCATCCTATACCATAATCTAAGCCTATGATCAATACTCACTACAATTACATGCAGTATGAATGAATTCTACGCAGCATAATTCTATCCTGCCAGTCTTCCAATAAGCAAAAACAATTATTTATTTAAGAATTTCATAAATAAGATATAAGTAATTGAGCCTAGGGACAACACTCAAAATTTCAAACTGGCCTGCACTACCTTAAGGTACTTTCTTAAATTGCTATTTTTAAATATAAGAGTGGTAAATATAAAGATTAAATACAAATAAAATAAATATTTACAGTTAGTAAATCATGAAAACATTCTGATAAGAATTTTCATTTATTAATTCTCAAAAAAAGATCAAAGATTCTGTTTTGCGATTTAAGTAAAAACAAACAAGCTATATAACCAGTATTATTACACACCATCATATATGTATATATATTTATTTTAGATGCAATAATTGGGTTCGAAGCGTTCTAGTGTTCTTCTTCTCGTTTCCTTGTATTCAATCCTCAGCCTGATAAGACTAGACTGGCAATTTCTACAGATAAAATCTTCTCATTTCTTTCCGATTCTCTTTTCTTCCTAACATTGAACATTTTACAGCGAGGTCTTTCCTTGTCTGCTTTTCAATTTTTCAGAACTATTGCATTTCCGATGCAGTCTCTATTCAATAGAACCAATGATTCGGAAGACTATGTCCGGATGAGAAGATTTGAATATTCAATACAGTTACATCTGCACCTCTGCAATGTTAAGGAAATCTTTCTCAACATTCTGATACGTTCCTTTCAGTTGCGAACGTTTCATTTTTTATGTCAAAATTCAGGCTTATTCCCTTCTACTAAAAAAAAAATCCTAATTTTGCATTAAGAATAACAACATTAAAAAAAATTCAACACTAAAAATCTAATTACAGACGAAAAAATCGCTACACTAATTACCACAGTAACTTTTCATTCATTTCATTTTTTATATTCTCGAAAATAAAAATAATGGTGAGTTTTATAATGAAAAAATATTGTAATTATCTATTTCGGTAATCGATTTATCACGAAATGAAATGTTTCAACAAACTTTTCGAATGATAGATGATATAACCTAAAGAGTAGTTATAACAAATTGATATTATTTACTATATCCCCTTGAACAGCCAATTAAAATTCAGTTTCATAAAAAAATTGTCATATACAATATTTCGTCCATAAAACATGATGGAACATCCTACTGCCATTATCCTAAGGGGGCGGGGAATACCGGTAGATATAATATGTGATGTTTTTACTTTTATGTATTTTATATTCGACATGTAAATAAAGCATTAGGAACACAAACTAGTCATTCTAAACAATAAGAAAATATACTAATTATATGTTGAATAAAATTTGCTCAACGTATCGGCATTCCACCATTCTCCCCTACGTGTAACTCTGTTCTTTATTCTATAGACAGCGAATTACAATTGGTTGCTGATTCTTCCACTGCCGTGCATCTCGGCATAAAGAGGCCCATTGTGACTCGCGACAGCCTGCAGTCTGATACCATGATTTACTATCCCGACTTATCATATGAAGTGTTCTATACAAATACATAAATACAAAAACACATACTTTAAGAACAAACGATCCTTTGAAATACGTGATTGTTTATCTATGAATTAAATTCTTACATGGAAGGAAACAAAACTATTTAATTAGTAATACGATTAACACACCCATTCATTTGATATGAGATTTGTGTGATGTCAGTATTTATAGACATTTTATAAATAAACAGATTCTTCTTAGAATTGATAACTCACTTGTATTGACATTAAATAATCGAACGTATTGGAATAGAACGCAATTCCTAAAACATATATTTGTTTAATAATTCCAAGAATATCCTTTTTTCTAAAGTGAGCTATTGAAGTCTAGGAACTATAATACATAAGCACGGCTAACAAGGATAACTAGACGATTGTCGAGTGGATCTGAAAGCTATGGAAAATATTTTAATTAAACAAGTAACCGTGATGCTTTGTGCAGGAACACACAATAACAAAAAAGAAATAAAATTACCTTCTTCTTTTTCACGAAACAGCCTTTAAGACTTTATCAATACTTTTCCTTTCTCGTTTTCGCCCTTACTTTCTCCCAATATTGTCTCATATGTTATGCCTTTGCTTCGACCACGCAGTAAACTTCCGTCTTCCTTATTTTCCATAAGAACCTTGATTTGTTTTAATTTTTTTATCCATAATGTTCTCTATCTAGCCAGTCTTTGTCTGTCATTTTTAATTTTTCAGTTTCCTCTCTCATTTGTTTTGTATACGCTACTGCGCTATCGTAATCACGGATTTTGTCTAAAAGAGCTTAAAGGTTTTGTTTAGTCTACCTTAGTCCTTTCTTACCATATCAGAAGATTCTACTGGCATATGTTAAGAAAGGACTACTATATTCTGAACATAGTAATATAGCGGATTTCTCCGACGAATTTCTTGAGGTGTAAAAGTTGGAGAAGGATGGAAACGCCGGACAAATCAGGAGCTGTACACGAAATTGTTACAACATTGAAATTAAGACGGCTAAGGTACGCTGGGCATATCCCCAGAATGGCCGATGGGGATATGCTAAGGGTATTGTTTACCCAACCAATCCATGGGACAAGGAAAAGAGGAAGACCGGGAAAAATTTTGTTCTTTTTATTATTTATGGCTTATGGTGATTATTCTCAGTGGTTAGAGCACCGCACTAGAGACGCGGGCGACCAGGGTTCGAATCCATAATTTAATCGACAAAATTATATATATATATATATATATATATATATATATATATATATATATATATATATATATATGGGGTAGATTTTCTTCCTATAAACATTTATATTGTTGATAAGACAAACCAATTTAGGTCTGGGGTTTCCAAACGTTTTTGTACCACGCCCCCTCCTGTTGAAATGAAATCCTCCCACGCACCTCTAATAAAAAAAAATTAAAAAAAAAACCAATAATTAACATTACATTGAAAACAAAATATTCGTTTTTAGTTTTACAAGTTACGGCATTTTATGTTTCAATTTAAGATATTAACTAAGATTTAGAGAACCCGTGTTTTAGATATTGGCATTGCAGAAGTAAATTGGTACGGCAGTCTGAACTTATTTATACTTGTATTTACCAAAGCTTGAAGAACATGCTAGCATGTCAGGATTCTTCTCGAGGGACGATATGATTCAGGTGAGAATCAAACTTTATACGCACCAGACATTCTAGAATCTTTGCTTTGACTGGATAAAGTAACGATTCGTCAATACAGCCAGTTTTGATTAACAGGAGTTTTGGGAATGAAAGTTGACAGCGTTGACATTTCCAGGAATGAGACAGGTGACAATAGTGGCATGTTAACGGTTTTTGGAAGTCAATTACTTGTTCTGGCAGGAAGTATAGAAGTGAAATTAGTTTCCATGGTAGCGAGCAGGATAATGGCAAGGAAACAAGAGACGGTTGTAGGTCTTCATGGCATTCGAAGAATTACGAAAGCTGCCGGAGAACTTTAGTTACACCATGACCACTTGGGGCGAGGATCGGGATGAGAAACTGCTAAGCATTTCCGGAGCTGTGCGGCCACACGAGACTTTACGCTGAAGTTATAATATAATCCCATATCACTACCATAATATAATACCTGTATCACCACAACTCATAGAGGGTTTTGGGTACAGTACATGTTAGAGACTACACAGGATCTAGGACAAGCTATTTTTTAATTTTTAGTTGAGTTTGTTTTTGCTTCTCCTTTAAAATTACCTTTTCATAAGTAGTGAGTCATTTTCTTTTCCACGTCAACGCCTTAATTACTTGGCGTCAGTTGAGAGATACTAGAAATATTTTCTATTTCGCACATAATAGAACTTAATTATCCGAAGATCTTCGTGCAATTTGACAATTCCTAAATGTTTAAATGACCATAAGTCTCATTAACTGTCCATTATTTGAAAAAAATACACTTATCTTGCAGAAAAGGTTTACTTAAAATGTAATGGCAAGAAAATCTGAAAAACGGGGATGGTGACGAAGAATTCTTGTGCTATAAATTTTTATTTCAATCGACCTAGAGTTGCATTAAAAATTTACAGGCAGACGTTGATCCATTCAGTATATCATGAGATTACATTCGGGCGAGCTTAAGAGCGTGTCTCGTATAACCACTTAATCCGGGAACTGTTAGTAAAGTTTTCAACTCTTCTTCCCGACTCTCTTCGCAAGTAATTATTTATTTTAGAGAAGAATTGGTCGACTGTATCTTCTAATATAAGGAAGAAATAGTTGGGGGTGCAGTCAATAAAAACACCTAAATAAGTGTAACTTATTTATGTTGTGCCGACGTTTTAATTATTTATTGTTTATGCAGTTACTAAGATCAAAAATATCAACCGAAAATACATGAAGAAACAAACCAATTTAATTTATAAATCTTCTGTCTCTGAGGTGAAAAGCACCAAGGAGGAAGATCACATAAAATAAAATTATCAAGAATTATATCAAAGATCCTAGACACTGTATAATCTGAAATATTTTACAATCGGCAAGTTTATTGTTTTCTCCTTATAGATCTTCCTTATGTCGCACATGATTCATACCGAGTAGATTAATAAAACAAAACTGCGCTAGCATTTAAAACAAACGTCAAACCAGTTGCATGAATCAACGTTCAGGTCTCATTTCCTCCTAAAACTTCCCATTATGAATTCTCGTTTCCTCACTAAATTCTATTAATAATGATTAAAAAAAAAACCCTGTACCAATACAAACCATGAAGGGTTAATACGGGTTCAGTACATGGAGGAGACTGGGTGAGCTCCAGAAGGGTCTCCAGATCCTACAGGTGCCATCCCCGGGTGTAAGCAGACTAAATAAATTATCTGACATTTTAACTGTCTATTTATAATGATTAACTAGTGAACCATTTTTTTTCTCTTTATATATTTATCCACACCTGTCAAATGAAAACAATGACAATCAGCAGATTGGGTGACAGTAAAATAATATACATGAGAGGCATGAAGAAGAACAGCACTCAGCGGTATCTCTCCCTTGGCTTGATTCAAATCTAGTGAATAGTAAATCTAGTGAAAATAAATCCTCAGAAAGTAGTCGCTCGTTGAAATAAAATTAATAATGACATTTGAAACAAATAACAAAATATATAAGTATTTTATGCGTGCTAAGTCGTTTAGGACTTTTTGTATTTGAATAGAAGATGATTTACTACCCACGTATAGTTGAATTCATGGATCTGGATGGAACAGCCAAATTGAATCCGAGTAGGAATCTACGGTTCACTGAAATCCACAGCTAATCTCTGAAAGCATCCAATACATCAAATCTATCGCTTGCAGACGGACTGTGTTGACATGCCTGCAAGCACTTGTATTCTGTCAATACGGTCCAACTCTAAGTATGTTTAGTACCGAAACTATTGATACACGGAAGGGAAAGTTTGACTAACCTACATATATTTTTTTTAATTTCTCCAAAAACTGTTAAAAGGGATTGGAAGTGCCAGTTCGTAGCATTGATTATTTATCCTGAAAATTAAGAACCGCAGAATAAACTGATTTCATCAGAAATTAGTGGTTCTTCTGTTCCAGCAACAGGTATACCACAAAACCTCACTAGATCCACTAGGGTATGGAATGCCATTATCACCTGATGATTCTTCTGAACTAAATGGCAATTTTAACTTCTTTAGACTAATTTATTATTTAATAAGAAGAGAAATTCAAGTTCATAAGTAATAGAGTATTTGAAGCAGATTCGGGCAAACATGATGAACCTAGTCGTAGCAATAGAACTTACACAACTTACTTTCTTTACACTCAACAAATAGGAAATTCTATTGGGCGTTCCTATACTTCCTCAATTCATAATTAGTAGCTCTGACAATTTACTAGAAAGTTTATATAATAAATATCTCGCCTAAGTATTTGCATGGTAAACGATTCTTGAAGAGCAATTGAGGACATGAAAAAGGAAGTAAGTAAAAAAAAAATAATATTTTTTACCTAAAAAAGTAGTTTCAATCAGGATTGAAAAAGGAGTAAGTCAAAACTGGGAGTGGTTTAGTTTTTATGAACAGTGTTGTAGTGTTTTATGAGGCGTTTAGTTTCAAAATCAGGTACATCAAAAAAAGTTTATTTTTTATAAGTCCGTAATGCCAGAAATGATGTATTAGATGTGTTTTTTTCAAAATCGTCAAGATCCTTCAAACATCAATACCAAAAGATTCCATTTCTTATCAATAGTGGTTACATCTATTACATTAAATGAAAATTGTATGAAAAATCTATGTATATATATTTTTAATTTTATTAATTAAAGCGATTTGTGTCAAGCATATTCTCAAAAGCAAGTACTCAAAATCGTCATTCATTCGTATCGAATATAAAAGATTGAAAATAAAGCTTCCTGATCTTGACCACCGACAAATCGTTCTATTTTCAAACAACTTGGTTTTCTTAATTTTTTTCTACAAAAGATCTTCCCGAATAAGTTGCTACCGAGTCTGTTTGTAGTGACTTCCTGCATTAAATGGTTGTTGCATGCAATGGTGGGAGAAGAATTCCTTACGCTGCAACTGCGTATTTGTGCCACACAGGGGGAACACCTGTAATCAGGTACAACTAGGAAACGACTAGCATGCCTCATTTCGTTCAGAGTTACCTCGGTGGAATTGTTCCTTTATAAGAAAATAATACAGCCAGCGCAAGGGCACTTATTTAAAACTTTATAAAGGGGACAAAAGAATAGAAGTGATACGCGGAACAGCCATTAGTTCCATCAGCAATTGCAGCAACTTCTTCGTAACTGGCTTTCTTATTTCTCAAGCGACGACCCACTTTCTTCAGTTGATGACGAAGGATCATAACAATGAGTGTTTCTTTGTAAAGTAATTACTGGATAAAGCAGGGAGTCGACGTTAAGGCTTCTATAAATGAAGATGGAAGAACAATTATATAGCAGAAGATATAACGTAGGAGAAATCTACTTCTATTCCTAGAATAATTCTTAAATTAGAATTACTTCTTCAAATTTTAACCCATCTATTAAAGTTTGTCTTTAATTATTTTTAACTGGATTTATTAAATTTGAAATTATACAATTACAGAGTGATATCTTAAATAAAGGACCATTTATTCTGTCAAAAGCATTAGTTTTCTGACAAAAGCAATTAGGAGTGAATCCATATTTTTTCAGACTACAGGGTTTAATTATTTTTCATTAAAAGATTTTTTAAATAATAGATTTCTCTGATTATTAGCACAATATTGTATCTCAGGTTAACAATATTTTATTATACGAAAGGTAAATTTGTGTGATATGAATGATTAAATGAAAGTTAAAAAATGAAATATAATATATTTATATTTCACGATTTTTGTTATTTTTATAATTACAATAGAAAGTAAAATTTCGAATAATGAACCGTAGTTTGACCACTTACAGTTAACTAAATAAAAAATCCTGCCAATAACGAATCGCCTATTTAGAGTGAGAGTGTATTTTATTGAAATAAAAGAGGGGAAATGTTTTTGTTATGTCTCCAAAAAGAAATTATGTCTTTCTTCTCTCCCAGATTTTCTTATCTTTTTTTTTTGCCTTAGCTTTCTTTCTTTCGACCACCCAGCACCCTTCCGTTTTACTATATTTTACACAAGAATCCTGAGTTCAGTTAATTTTTTTCCACACTCTTCTTAGACTATCTAGGCAGTCTTTTTTTTTATTTTTAATGGTTTTGCATCCTCTCTCCATATTTTATATAACAAATGTATTAAAAAGTCAATTCCGCAAAACTTGATAGTTTGATAGATCTTCATAACTATGATGAAATCAAAGTATAAAATGAGGAGGGATTCATTTAAGTTTTATGTTTCGATAATATCATAATACAAAAATCACATTTTGTTGCTGTTTATCATTATACATTATTCTACTATGGCTAATACAACGATGCTTTATTGGGAGCCCCAAATTTTGCCAATCCAGCTAATCCAGCTGGCGACCTCCATTTTACATCGCTTCTGAAGAGTCAGCTTTGAATCCGCATACTTGGGTATAAAAGGATGATATGATAACCACCTCACCACAGGTGATACCATTTCTTTTTTTATTTTATCTCTCTCTCTCTCTCTTTTTTATTTTATCCCCGTTTAAGGCTACTTAAACTTACAGAAGACTCATATAAATGACTATTATAAGAGTTATTTGGACTTACGGAGCACAGCTTTGGGGCTCCACTATCCTCATCAAACTCCTTTCGTATCCAATTCTTACAATCTAAAATCCTTAATGCTCCTCACTTTGTTACGAATAGAATAATCCGTAACGACCTAAATGTCCCATTTGCTGCTGATCAGGCGCGAATCTCGAATATCAGTCTTTTCATGACAAACTTTATTCCCAAACCTTCAAACCTAAACACTTCTATAATTCCCGATAATCCTCTGTCTGAAAAGAAGATGACCTCCTTACCTAAGTTTAAGGAAGAAATAGTTGGGGGTGCAGTCAAAGAAATCACTAAAATAAGCAAAACTTATTTATTATGTGCCGACGTTTCGGCCTACAATGTAGGCCATCTTCAGGGCTAAGAGAGAGAAACAAACAAAAATATACAAAAACGTAGCAGTAACAAGAATATATAAAGTGGTACAGGAGTGAAAATAAAAATAGTGACTAGATATGATGAAATAGTGAAAAGATAAAATAGTGAATAGATAAAAATAGTGACTAGATATGATGAAATAGTGAATATATATATGATAAATAAGAAAGAATATAAGACTGGTTACAGAATATAATAAACTTAAAAAAGTGATAGATAAAAATAAAATTGTAGATGATGAAAAGAAATTCTAATGGTGACAGATATAATAAACAAGAATACGAATATAAAATAGAAAAAATACATGTCAAGAAAGGATAAAATGTAAACAATAATATAAAGGGAAAGAAAAATGAGGAGGTAAACGGAAAGATACAAAAAGAAATAGAATAAGGGGGTTACATAGGTATGAGGGGTTACATAGGTAAAGTGTAATAATATAAGCATATATAGAAATAAAAGCTTGATAAATTTCAAAAATAAAACATTGAAAATAGTGGTATTTATAACTATGAACTATGAGGAATGAAAAGAAAAAGAAAATACAAGTAAGGGAAGTTAATATGTAACTGTATACAGTAGAAAGAAGTGGCATAAATGCAAAATAAGATGTGAATATAACATAAACATGTAGAAAATAGGTAAAGAAATACAGAGGATGAAAAATATGAGGCTAAATAATAATGAACTCTATACATTAACAAATGATGGATGCCAAAAGAAGGTGTGAGAACAGGTGCGAAGAAAGGTGAATGTGAAAAGGATGGAGATAAGATAAATACCAAGGTATGTACTAACCGAATAAAACACGAGGCAGCTAGGCGAGCTCAGAATGAAGTGAGAGAAAAATACGTTAGGCCGGCTGGCGGAAGCGATACAGGCGATCTCTGACGGCCAAAAAAATAATGACAAAGAAGGGGGAAGGAGAAATGCAGATGCAGAGGAAATAAGAGACCGTAAATAATGTAAATAGCGTGAAAAATTAAATAAAATTAAAAAGGAGAAATGCAGATGCCTGGATATAAGTGACCGTAAATAATGTAAAATGCGTGAAAAATTAAAAGTCAATGCTCAACATGTAATTAATAAAAGAATGGTATAATAAATTAAGAATGTAAGGTTATTTTAGTAAATTAAAAATTTGGGAGTAGGTTAGGGATAGGTGATGGGAGTCGGTCTTGGCATTAACGGTAGAGGAATCTAAATTGATGTGAATGGTTTCTGAGAGGATGCGTTTATTATAATTAGGAACGGAGGCCAGGATCGACGTATTTTCGAAGTCAAAAATGTGGTTAAAGGATAGGGCGTCTTCGGAAAGTTTAGAAGCGGTTGATTTGTGGGAGGAGATGGAATATTTGTGTTGGATAATGCGGTCTTTAAGTAGGTTTTTGGTTTCGCCGATGTAGGAAGAGTTGCAGTTGGGAGTAGAGCAAGGAATGCGATAGACGACCTGAGAGCGATGTTTTAGAGGAATGGGATCTTTGACTCGGGTATAAATATTGGAGAGTTTGTTGTGGGATTTAAAGGCGATGCGTAAATTGGGGATCGCGGAACGTAGGGATTTTTGAATGTTATTAGAGAGGGAGGGTATATATGGCAAGGATCTGTATATAGGGATAGAAGGCGGATGTGGAGATCGGGTGCGGGTGGGTGGGTTATAATGGTGATGGATGAGTTTATTGATAACATAGGGAGGAAAATTATTTTTTAATAGGATTTCTTTGATGCGTTGGGTGTTGGTGTTATGGAAGCAAGCGTCGGAGAGAGATAGGCCACGGTGGATGATATTTTTGGCGACATTGATTTTTTGGTGGTGCGGATGTTGGGAGTAATAATTGAGGAGTCTGCCAGAATAGGTGGGTTTAGTATACCAATCAGTGGATAAGGTGTGATCGGGATTTCTAATGATACGGAGGTCAAGGAAAGGTAGTGATTTGTTATGTTCAAGTTCAACAGTGAAATGTAGGCGGGGATGGTATGCATTTAAGGATGATGATAAACCTGGAATGATGTTAGGATTTAGTATAAGGAGGAGGTCGTCCACATATTTTTTAATGAAAATGACATCGTCACGGAACTGGGGTAGGATGGAGTCTAGAAGGTCATTTAGGACAATATTGGAGAGGTCAGGAGCGAGGGGATTTCCCATGGCCAGTCCAGAAATTTGGTTAAAGAACTGTCCATGGAAAGTGAGGTAGCCAGATTCGCAGCAGAGTTTAAGGGATTGGAGATATGAGGACCGGTTGAGAGAGGTATGGGGTTCTATTAGTGACCAGTTGTTATCTATAATGACAAGGGCTTTATCTCAGGGTATGTTGGTAAAAAGACTTTCGACATCGAAGGAAGTGAGGATGTAATGATCAGGAATGGTGAGTGGTGTTAAAAGATCACGTAGATGAAAAGAATTTTGGATATCATATGGGTTGTTACGGCTGAGGACTTGTAAGGATGGAAGTAAGAAATTGCTATGTTTTGTAGATGGTGAATTGACGTTAGCTGTAATAGGACGGAGGGGGTTGTTGGGTTTGTGGATTTTGGGAAGACCATAAAAACGGGGGGCTAAGGAATTGTAGGAAATGAGGTTTCTGTAAACAGGGTGGGGATGTTGGTGGAAGAAATGTTAAGTACCCAGTTATCGTCTCCTTTTGGGTAGATTTTGGAGGTAAGGGATTTGTGGTAAAGTGAATTGAATTTGGAGATGAGGTGGAGTTTTTTGCGTGACCTGGTTGTGGTGAAGGTAGATGAAATAAGGGTGGAGAGGCTATTCATTTGGACCTGGTTAAGGTGACTGGTTAAGAATTGGGTGAGGGAAGATATTCGTAGATTCAACGAGTGGATGTGTTGTATGGTCTCCCGAATTTTAATTTACTTAATTAATTTTAATTTAATCGTAATTTATTTTAATTTCTTGTTACTGCTACGTTTTTATATATTTTTGTTTTTTTCTCTCTCTTAGCCCTGAAGATGGCCTACATTAATAAACGTCGGCACATAATAAATAAGTTTTGCTTATTTTGGTGTTTTCTTTGACTGCACCCCCAACTATTTCTTCCTTAAATTAGAAGATACAGTCGACCAATTCTTCTCTAACATCTTACCTAAGTTTAATTTGTTATTTGAGTACTACATTTGAAAAGTTTCTGTACTCGCCTTTATCCATGCCATTGTGTATCATGCATTACATTCTCTATTTGTATTGTTATAATACAGTTGTACACTCAAATAAATAAATTTAAAAAATAAATTTCTGTATCACACATACGACTTGATCGGAGTGAATGATTAACCTTGCACTAACTTTAATCTTTAAAAGCCTTCAAGAAAAATACCATTATATTATTGCAGAGGCCAAGAGAGATTCCCCTTAAATTGGATTTAGCTGATTCAGGTAAACAAGGTCATAGATAATAATTATCAGTAATTACGAACGTGGCTACCCAGTAATTCGTGGAAGGGAAGTGACAGACAATTTACCGTCTTAGATTAAAATATAATTAAATTGCATAATGTTTAAAATTCTTGAAACATACTAAGATTGCTCAATCAGAATTGGAATGATAGGAATGAAGTATTATCGATACTATGTATTATGGCGCCGATGTATTTTTTCAGCGCCTACATAGATAACATATCAGTTTATTAGCTCTCATCAAGGTTACAAAAAGATGTAAACAAAGTGAATAATGTAATAAACATTCTGAGACAGAAATAAATCAAAGGGAGATGAGTAATTTTTTCCTTATTCATATATAAAAAATAAAAATATTTTTATAATTTATTTTATTGTCATATGATATCATTTTTTAAATATTCCATTTGAAAAGAAAATATATGACCAGGACCGGGACTCGAACCCAGATCTTCCACCTGTCCGTGGTGGTGCCTTAACCATCTCAGCCATCCTGGTTCGCTTCTCGGACAGTCATATCTCTTCTTTTCACCGATCCTACATATCCGTGTTCTCGCAATTTGCGATGTATACACGGGAGAATGTTAGCTGAACATTACTTTTATTTTTGGATCTTGTTGACTTAGTCATTAAATATTATTATAATTTATTTTATTGTCACATGATATATTTTTTTTCTTTTGTTTTAAAAAAATTTAAAAATTCAAGGGGTGCAATCAGAGGAATTTGCAGTAAATAGTGGCCGGAGGCAGGGAGACCAGTTATCACCGGTCCTTTTTAATTTAGCATTGGAAAAAGCAATAAGGACAATACGAAGCAACCCTAATTAAACTATCGATTAGCACAGCACTTGGCATATGAAGACGACGTGCTCATAATAGCTAGGAGCAGGGCAGCGCTTGGAGGAGCTTTTGAAGAGTTTGTAAGGGAAGCGGCAGAAGTGGGTCCTAACGTAAATGAACGACAAACAAAATTTAAAAACACCCAAGAACCAACTGGAACGCTACAATTTGCAGATCGGCGAAAGCACTTTCGAAACAACAGGCACTTCTAAGTACTTTGGTAATGAAGTACCAACATAATGAAATAAGAAGTGAATGCGAGGCTGTGTGAAGGCCAAGACGCCTGATGTACAGAAGCATTGGAGGGAAACGACCCAGGGGAAGGCCTAGGATGAGATGGTAGAACGATTTTGAGTTAGACCTCAAGTTCCTTGGAGTAATGAGATGGAGAGAACGAGCAGGGGGCAGGAGTGACAGACTGGCTTAAGGAACTTGAAGTGGCCCAGGTCCTTCAGTAAGTAATGGCAATAACCAACTGAGAGATCTAATTCATTAATTAACTCTTAACCAGCTTCCATTGGAGTTTATTCCAGTGACGCGGCTGGAAAAGGGGGCAAGGGCCTTCTGAACTCCTGCTTTGCCCTCATTCCTGGGGAAGAAGCTTAGTTCGGGGACCCAGGCAAATTGTAAATAGGGTTTGAATGTGTACATTATTTTATTTATTTTTATCTAGACTTTATTTTATTATCATTTTTGCTTTAATTTCCTTCTATTTTATATATGTTTGCGTATGTATATATTTATTACATTCACTTATTTTATTTTGTTTATACCACTTTTTTGTTTTGTTATGGAATGGTTGTAGCTACATAGCACCATTACTTATTGCCCACAAGTGGCAGATTGTAATGTCTGAATAAAGTGTTAAAAAAAAAAAAAAAAATTAACTGAAAACCTGTCACTATGATTTCGAAAAACAAAAAATATTCTACACATTCCAAACATTTAATAAAGAAATCATGTAAATGGAGAGACAACTACTGTTTACTTTAATTTAATTACTTCTTGATTTTAATCACAACTTAAAGGACTAATTTAATTTTTTTTAAACTGTGAGATTAATCACATACACACGGAAGATAATTGAATGGAGCCTGCTGATACACTGATTACTGAAAACAATGTGCTAATAAATATTTAATTCATTAATTACTAAATTAATTAATACAATTTAAATATTTAATTAATTATTATATTCATATCGGATATAAATAATAAACGTTATACAATCTATCGCTTGGTCTCGAGAGTGATGATTAAATATCTTAATTTGCTGTAGCAGCTTAATTTGAAAGCCTTGAAAGCGCTTCTATAAATACTTGATGGATCATTTATCACGAGCCAGAAATATTTAAAAAATCAAGAACTAAAGTAGTCGTAGTTTTTATAAGTTTTATTAAAAAATAAATAAAATTAAGCAGGCAGTTAAGAGGACTGCCGACAGAAGTGAAAACTCAAGTCTTTTGAATAACTGTATTCTTTTTTTTTAAATTTATTTAATTGATATTTACAACTGTATTACAATTATACAACAAGTAAATAGAATGCATGTTACATAATGACATGAGAATAACAAGTAGAGAAACTACCCACTGGTAGTACTCAAAATATTCTTTTTTTAATTTATAAATCAATTATAGTTTGAACATAGTTAAATTTCAATTTGTTTAATTTAAATTATTAAAATTAGACTGGCTTTCACATATTTTGCAAAAAGTTTATTTATTAATCAAAACATATTATGGGGTGCAAAAGCACAATGCAAATTATCAATATTTTAATTGAAATAATAAATAGTATATTGTTATATTACATATATACACCATGTATTTGCATGTAAATAGAATTTATTTTCATCTTTAGCATTACTATCAACTTTAAGTTCAGAAATACTTAGATCGTACTCATTCATAAAACATTTCATAAATCACGACATTTAATTATTACAAATACATTCTTTTAGGGGAAACAAAAAGTTCAACCAGTTATTGATAAGTTATTAATAGTATCTATCGTCCAACACTTAAACGGCCTTAAATATTTTAGTTAAATATAATTTTTCTTACATCAATGGTATTCTAACCTTTTTTTTTTAAATTTATTTATTGATATTTACAACTGTATTACAATTATACAACAAGTAAATAGAATGCGTGTTACATAATGACATGAGAATGACAAGTAGAGAAACTACCCACTGGTAGTACTCAAATCATAGTTCAAATAAGAAGGTCACGTGGCCATCTTCTTTTCAGACGCCTCGGAGGATTATCGGGAATTGAAGAGGAAGCTAGGTTTGAAACTAGAGGGTTTGAGTGGGAATGAAGTTTGCTATGAAAGGATAGATACCGGGTTCGGGCCAAATCAGCAACAAAAGGGACATTAAGGTCGTTATGGATGACTTTATTCTTAACAAAATAAGGAGCATTGAGGATTTTACGAAGGATTTTGGATTGTAGGGATTGGATACGAGAGGAATTCGATGGCTTAGTGGAGCCCCATAGCTCTACTCTGTAAGTCCAAATAGGTCGTATGATGGTCATGTAGATGAGTCTTTTGTAGTTAATTGGGAGCTTAGAGCGTTTGTCTAGTAAGTATTGAAGTAGCCTGAAACGTCGAGCGGTTTCTTGTCTTTTCAGTCTTGTATGAGGATTCCAGGTTAATCGTTTGTCGAGGTGCAACCCTAAGTATCGGATCTGTTCTATAGGCACCAGTGGGATATTATTAAAGGATACTGAAGGGCAGGAAGTCATTGGTTTACGACTTAAGGTAAAAGTGATTTGATGTGATTTTTGAGAATTTATTTTAATTCTCCAGTTTTGGCACCATTCTTCAAGATCAGTGATATGGGATTGGAGGCTTTGGGATGCAATAACTGGATTGGTGTTGACTGATAATACATATGTATCATCAGCATACGTGGTAAGGATAGTATTAGGATGAGTTGGGATGTCAGCTGTATAAACTGTACAAAGGATTAGGCCAAGGATACTACCCTGAGGAACACCAGCAGATTTGTTCTAACCTTTAAAATAAAATTTATTAAAAACAAATTGTCCAGTATCGACCATGCTGCTGACGTTAAGCCAAAAGTTTACCCTCCCACCAAAACTCGCTAAACGAGGCTAAAGAAGTTTTCACCCAAAAAATAGAAATTAAATAAAATTTAATCTGAAATGACACCTGAGGAGACTTCAATTAAAATGAAATCAGTCTAGAATTATAAATCAATTATTACGTTTAAAAAATTTAACATAATTTTAATGTAGTAAATTATTACACAATATAACTATTAATAAAATATATTATGTCCTTCAATAAAAGTACCTCTTTACAAAAAATGTGGTGAATAAAAAAGGCCGTGCACAACTAAATTTTACGTTCTAAATATGAAATTTCGACTTTCTACGGAAAACCCTTGATAAGGCACAACTTCGAGATAAGAGAGATAAGAACGTACGTATACACGCGGCGCTGAAATTAATCAAAAGGAAATCTGGATTCCGAAATTTTTAGCAATTGCAATATGTATTTGCTTCACCGTGAGACGAAAGAGAACCCATTTAGGAAAATCGGACAAAATAGATAACAAAATTTACAAAAAAACAATTAAATATATTAGTGACGTCAACAGTCCAAACTAACGAGTGAATTTGCTTATATGGAATTTTCAGTTTGCGGATACCGGGAACAGGACAGAACAGTTTCCAAAGGAAAACATTTTTAATGTAAATAAGGGACAACCTTAATGGATATTTCAGAGCAGGCTTCTGTTTTTTTCCTTATTCGATATAATAATAAAATGTAGAAACAGGATAAAAAAAAATATTCGACTAGGATCAGAGTCAACTTAACACTATTCCAGCCGCCTACTTGGCTTTAAACTAAGTAAATTCTTAAGCGAAAAATTATGCCTTCACATAAGCGTAACAGTTGCCGATTACAGCTAAGTGTATATTGGTATTATAATTTTTATATTACTTTAATTTAATTAATGATATAATATGGATGTAACCTATATAAGTTCAGTATACCAAATTAAGATGTATGCCAAGTTTACCAAATTAAGTTTATGCTATAATTGTTATAATTGTAATATAATAATTGTTATAAGAGTAACAAGTTTCAACTGTTTATTTAATTCATTTTTAATTTTTTCCAGAAATAAAAGTAATCGTAAGCTTTAGTATGGAAAAGATAACGTATTTATCGGTAATGAGTAGATTTCGGTAATCATTTCATCAAGAAGTAAAAGTTTCGACTAACGTTTCAAAATATAGATGATATATGTATTGAAACGTTCATTTCTAGATGAAATAATTACCGAAAGGTAGACATTTCTCATAAATACATCCTTTTTTTCATACTAAAGCTCAAGATAACTTGTATTTTTGCAAAATATTAAAAATGAAACGAATAGATTGCTATGTATTGTCGGCACTGATGTGGGCGGCAAACATGAAAGGGAATATGTTTTGGACAAATACACAGATCTTTTGGTCCCCTTATGGAGCCTTTATGGTCCAAGATAGTGGAGAAAGAAGAAAAAGGGGGGGGGGGCAAGCAAAACTAGACTGAGGAGGGCCCTCTTGAGATAGAGACAGAGAAGGAAGGAGTCACTCTTGAGACGGACACAGAGAAGCGAGGCTGGAGAAGCAAGGAGGACTGGAGGCACAGATCCTGCGTAAGAAGGAGAGCCGGCGAACAACACGGACCCCGAAGATGGAGAGTCCCGGAAGCGACAAGGCGAATAGGAACTACAGGTTACAGCTATAAATATCGCATACATATATATATATTTAAATTATTAGCAGATTTATACTACTGTCTAACATGTAACCATAAGGCGAAGACCGACCTGTAACCCTATCTACCCCTGTTCACAGATAAGTTTAATTTATTTCTTGTAAGGTATTTTATGGCAATCCTTTTTATATATTAAAATCTGAATCATTAACCTGAAATTGAAAAATAAACGATCCTTATTGTTATTCTTGTGATGCTCACTTACCCGATATAGCAAGATGGTTAAAACTTGTAACTCAACTCGAAGCGATAACCTGTGGAACAGACACCATTTAATAACGTATTTTCTTACCTAATCTAATCTACTACTCTATAAATATATCTCTTTTTGGGTATTTTCACCAGGAATTAACCAATTAATAGAAATAACAAATATTAATGCCAGTCTACAACTGCTTCAAGTTTGACAGATTTTATTCATTAATTAAATTTTTATCTTCATTTTGTATTTTTGTGTTGTAATTCATTCTTTAGATCTTAGTAATAAGTCTTTCAAATAATAATAAAGTCTTTAAAATAGTAATAAGTCTAATAAATAATGTTTGTAGGCTTTTAGAAATGCAAAAAGAAACAAGTTATTTCTATATATTGCGGTATTTATACTTTTGTCGATTTCTTTCGTTTATTTATGAGAATCAATTTAATCTATTTTTTTTTCATTCATTCCTCATTTTGTACTTTTATATCTTGTGAAAGTATGTTACTAAATATTTTTATTATGATTATTGATATTAAAATAATTGCTAATATGACACGATATTTTCCCAACGCATCTTTGTAACTGAAACTATCAAAAATTGTTTTCTATCCTTAGCCTTATTCTTAAGTTACGACCTCAGCATCAAATATACAAGTTCATAAATTTTGCTCACTTTATATTTATTTTAAAAATTGTGTTCCACTTAATATGGTACTAATTAACACTAATTTAGAAATAAAAAATAATTTCATAAATTAGATAGTTATAGCTATAATAGAAATAGGAATACATTGAACAGAGAGAAACAAGGGACCTTCTGTAGTTAACTAAATGAGACAGTATTAGCGACGACACGTTGTGAATGGGTCGGTTGAAGAAGCCAGGACGCTTGTCATTTATTTCCTCCACCTAATTATCATCTCTCTAAAACTGGCTGTAAAAAAAACATGGTCTTAACGTCCTCGATAATTATAACTAAAGGATACGAAGAAACGCTTAACTGTATCAACAGAAGAGAGCCTAGAAAGCGAAAGTCTCATAATGAACCATGAGCGTGGGAGATTGCTTGTAATTAGAATATATTAACGCCGCGTTGAGCGAATTAGAAAGTGTTTCTTTACATACCCCGCCTTATGAATATATCCGCTTCTATAACCTGTTAACACTATTTATTAACAATTATTTAATAATAATAACGCACAAATAGGAACTACAGGTTACAGCTATAAATATCGCTTACATATATATATATATATATATATATATATATATATTATTAGCAGATTTATACTACTGTCTAACATGTAACCATATATAATAATAACAGCTTTTATTGATGCATCCTTTACAGAACAAAAAAGCCTCTCCCTTGGGAGGTATATGTCTGTTAAACATAAATTTACTTTTCTTCAATGAATATAGTATTTACATTACGTTATTTACAGTATTTAAATTTTTAACATAAAATTATTATAAAAAGTAAGAAAATTGTTGCCAATAATTAAATAAAATGTTTTGTCCATTTTTTATTGCAAGTTCTTTATAACTTTGGTCCATATGTCCCTGGTTCCTTGCCACAGTAGCCCAACAGTCTCCTAATATTTGCACCATCTCATCTCGCCATCTTGTAAATGGTCTTCCTTTCCTTCTCTTGTGGTCTCTTGGTATCTATTCTGTTGCAATTTTCGACCATCTTTTCGTATTGAGTCTGGCAACATGTCCGGCCCACTTCCATTTCAGCTGCTGTGCTTCTTTTATTAGCCTTTTAACTTTTATCTTAGCCTGTACGTTTCTGTTGCTGATGTGGTCTTTTCTTCTGATACCCATCATATTTCTAGAAAAATGTATTGTGTCCTCTCTATTTTTTTGTAATAGCTTTCTGTTGCTGACTATGTCTGATATATATATATATATATATATATATTTATAAAACAATGTGGTGTTTTAAACTTATTGTCTATTCTCTTTACACCTCTTGTATCTCGTAGCACCCTAACACTATCTATAGTTTCGCTTACTTTAAACCTATTCTTGCGTCCAACAAAGATCGGGAAATAGCCTCTATAGCTCCCCAAAATCACCTTATATGATTTATTGGGTTGCCCGAATAATAATGCGGGATTTTATATTTTATTTAAAATACCCCTCCAAACGGTAGATAGTATATGTTTACTGAGCATGTTGTTTACGACAAAGAAGGCCGTGGAGGAATTTTTGCCCTTGATGACTGTTCTCCAAGCTTTGCTCGAAAAACTGTTCGAGAACAGAGAAACTGTTTCCCGTTGGTAGGGAGACTTGAAGTCATGAAATCAACTTTCGATGGCATTTCAAGCCAATTGGGAAGGTGAAAAAGCTTGAGAGTCGACAGGGGAAGGGTCTCCCACACTCTCGAAATCTCTTAAACCAGCGTTGAACAGAACACTGATATATTTGGAGGGATATTTTAAAGAAACGTAATATTCTGCATCACTTAGATAAATATTTAACCGTAAATGCTAAAAATGATGAAATAAGTACTTTTAAAAAAAATACATATTAATGAAATTTTAACAGACCGGTAGTACTATCCCAACATGCCAGAAACTAGCATTTTAAGGCCTTTTTTCTATTCCATTTACTCATCTAATATAGGATCACCCTTGCACCACTTCGCTGTCGATATAGCCATTCTTTCGCCCAATAAACATACTAACATAGCCTCTATCGTCCACAATCACCTACTTGATTTAGAAAAGTGGAAACATTTAAATGAACGCCAAACCCCTCTTCATAAACTTTATCTCGGACTACATATATAAAAAAGGCTTACAGGGGACAAATATTGATAATTAAACAGACAAGAACTGAAAAAAGAATACGACTATCACATCTTCTGGACAACAGACCTTGTCTAATGATGATTAATCTATAACAATATACTAAGACCTATCCTGGACATATGAACCAGACTTTAAGGACGTTGAGACGAAATTCAACGCAGGGTAGTGTAGGTTACGCAGGGCAGATTAGAGCAGTTAAAAAGCTGCGCTACTCATATGACCGCACATTAAAAAGCAGTTTTTTTTGGCATCTTTGTATGTTATCGGTCGTCGAACGTACAAATGGACGGACTAAACGAACTTGACCTAAGTTCCGAGTCTGATTCCATAAATCATTTTTTAATTTTGATTTCATATAATCAGCACGACTAGTGTCATATAATATTTTATGTGGACGAACGGCTTAAATTAATTTTTCTTCCACGGTAATATTATGAATAGCACGAAGACAATATTATGCTATTTGCAAATAATACAGAAACAAAATAATATGAAATATAATAAATTTTAACAAAAACTGTTTGACACATTCGCAATAATCTGTGTCACAAATACTGCGTGATGCAGGTTCACAGATGCACTGAACTGTTCTGCCCTGCCCTGCCTTTCAACCAACGCTCGTTCGTTCAAACCTATGTATCACAAACATTTTTGCTACGCCGCCCTGCCTAACCTACCCTATCCTGCGTTGGACTGCGTCTCAATGTGCGCCCGGCCTAAGGGTCAACATAACACGTCTTTATACTCAACATATAAACAACACAACCCCAAATTCAAAACGAAATTGAAAATGCCCCTTCTTTTATTTGGAATAATATATAACACAATGGCAGGAACGGTGACCTGTTGTCTAGTGGTTAGCTTAAGAAACTACTAAGCCCAAGATCGCGGGTTTGTAGCCCGGCAGGTGGCCCTAGGATTTTTTTAAGGGAGTAAAAAATCATTAGTTACGCCGTCTTCATACTACATATTATTTATTTATTTTATTAATTTAAAAATACCCAGAAAAGTATGAACTTATTCTAAAATTAGGACCTTTCTAGATTGAATTTTTTTAAAAGTAGTCTATCCCTATATATTGATTCACTATCAATGTCCAGTTCCATTTACCTTTTTTATTTACTTTATTTTTTTATTCTTTATCAACTTATCATAAAATTATTTTTTAAATGTCTTACACCTATGATTAAAATTGAACTTATGTTTTTCTCACTCATTGATCAGTTTTTGATTGCTATTAGATAATTTTGAGAATTAATATAAATTTTGATGGAAACAATATGCAAAAATATTTTTTAAATGAAATTACACAACATAGAATTATTGCTGAAATAAAACGATGCATTACTGTAAAAAAAAAAATACAACTATATACGTATACATGTGTATCTCAACTACCCATGGAGGGTCTTGGACTCAGGACATAGGAGTCTGTGCTCTTTCTAGAACAACGGTTTTGCAGGGAAGTAAGTTGTCAGAGATCACGCTCAACCGCAGGTAATTCCTCCCATTAAGGGTATCCAATTTATAGATATGGCTCAAAGGGGAAGATATAAATGAAGACGCATTATACCTATAAATATTTATTTTTTATGTATTCTTAAAGAAAATAGTAACTTTTTGAATCTCTTCATAAGCCCAAAATGTCCAAGTTTACTTCATGTTCGCTACAGTTTGCGAATAGATGGTACGTTATTATTCGGGTATATGTTGATGAATTTTGGACGAGGATAAAGGAGACAAGATAATGGATTGAAGCACTCGTAGCTAATTGAGCATACTGTTCTGATTCCTGGTGAAGGCCTAAATGAACCGATCGCCTTGATTTAATGCTCGGATACATGGAAGGCAATCATTATAACGGGCTGACACTAACAAATGACGGAACGACTAATCTCTAAAAGGATGAACCGGTAGAAACCGAATATCAATCAACGGTAACCATAATGATTGCTATTTAATCTCATCATCTTAACAATCAAATAATTAATAATAAACATATTATATTGCTCCTCAATAGTATGAATCATTGAATGTTTTAATAATTGATACCAGAGCAGTAAAAATCCCTATTTTACAACAATAGGCGTTATTCATTAAGTTTTGGGTAAAATTCAACTTTCACCTATATTACTCCAGCTTGTCTGTAAAATAAAATATTACACATCACTAAAACATTTTTTAGCCAAAATCATATAAATGAGAGAAATTTTAAATCAGATATTACCATTATGTTTCACTCATTGATTGGAAATGAACATGGAAAATACTAAAAAAAGAGGAAAGAAAGTTTTTCGCATGGAGAATGTCAGAGGAACAATGGTCAAAAATAATCTTTGACTATCGCCCTACAGAAAGGAGGAAAAGAGGGCGACCCCAAAAAATATGGTGGCATGATGTGCGGCGAAAACTTTTGGAAACGATAAACAACTAAGGTTTTAAAAAAACTAGTACTATCTAAATTTATGTACAAAGTCCATTTCATTTTAGAGAAGGCAGTGACTGATGCCCTGTAGTGAGCAGTGCTCTACCTATTTTTGCTCGGACATAGTTCCCGTATTCGCTCAATGGGTGCGGCACAATCGTAACCATAGAACATATAACTAGGATTCGTTTTTTCGATGAATTTGGTTTTAAAGTTCTTTTCATTATTCAAAGAGTTTTGAGATCTGAATCCCATGGTTAGAGTGATAGGAAATGCGAAAAAGTGGAATATTTCGGGTTTGGAAATATATAATTCTGAATAATACTGGGAAGTGGTTAACATCACGGATTAAAAAACCCGGCATATGCCTTACGATTTTTTTAAAAGGAGTAAAATATTCTTGGCTAATATGAAATCATTAAAGACCTATTATTAAAATATTAAAGGTCATCCTCCAGAAGGGACGTAAAATGGGGTCCCGAGCCTGTACGATAATAAGATTCCTATCCTAATTTAACTTGGATAGGCAAAGTTTAGGACTCCCAAATATAGCATCGTCTTATTAGTAATAACAGCAAAAGGTTATGTTAAATGAATAAACAATCACAATTCTTGGAATAAGTTAATAATAATAAAATTTTTGGAGGATGAGAAAAAAATAAAATAATAAAATATAAAATATATAAAATATATAAAATAATAAAATATATATATATATATATATATATTTTGTAAATATTTTTAATATAAATAAATGGAGATTTGAAAAAAAAAAGGTCACTAAATGTTTTTTTTCTCATCCTCCAAAAATTGTATTTACAATATGATACAAATTTACAAGAAATACCTGAAATTGCTTCGATATAAACCAAAAGCCTTCTGTTACCTTTCGGTATTTTAAGGCGTTACAATGGGCTGAGTCCTCTGAAGGCAGTAGCAAAATATATAAATATATATATATATATATATATATATATATATATATATATATATATATATATATATATATATATATATATAAAACATGTTTTGTTTTTTTTCTCATCCTCCAAAAATTTTATTTACAATATGATACAAATTAACAGAAATTCCTGAAAATGCTTCTATACAAAAAAGTCTTCTGTTACCTTTCGGTATATATATTACATGGTTATATTTTTTTACCGTTGTGAAGGGGGACGGACTGTAACGGAGACATCATAACTTATTCCAAGAATTGTTAAAAAATATTACATGGTCACTAAATTTAATTTAATATATCTATCTATATATATTGTAAATATTTTTAATATGAATAAATGGAGATTTGAAAAAAAAAAAAATGGTCACTAATTACATTTGATACAATACAAAGACAAGTTAAAGGTCGGTGTAATAAAATTTTAGGAATTCTTATGTAATAAAAGTATTTAGCTAAGTCACCAAAAGAGAAATCATTACTTACTTAAGAATATGTAATCGTCATAAAAACAATGAACGTGGAAAAAAATTATAGATATATTACTAACGTAATATTAAGCATAATTATTTTCGGATCAATAATTTAAATTGTATACAATCAAATAGGGTGACAATGACTCGGCTTAGTTATTTTTAAATTAATAAAAACAAAACTTTGTTTTCCATTTTTCCATTGCAGATCAATGGCATGTTGATGTAATGGAGTTTGAAACCAAAGATTGAAAACTTTTTTTATTATTTAGCAGTTTATTATTGAGAAGAATTATCTTATGAAAATGGAGACAGTAACAGATTGAAATTACAGTGTTTTTTCGAACATGCCAACAAAGGACCATGCAGATATTATGTTTTTCGCTCATTCTTTCTTCCTTTTTAATAATCCTTCATTCTCTCAGTGCTTTAAATCTTGCTTTGTTCCCTCCTCCCTCAACCAATCCAATTCAATCCCCCGTCAAAATGCTCTTGAGTCGTCCTCTCCTTCATAAGAACCCTGATGTTATTGAGTCGGCTCCTAAATCGCTCTCTGTCCAGGCAGTCCCCATCAGTAAGTCCAAGTCTATCAATTCCATCATTCATTTTCTTAAGCATGACCCGTTTGGGTTTTCAGGTTGTATATCTTCTAAAATATTTGCTTATTCAATATTTTAGGATCTAGCCTGATAACGTGCCCGTAGAAACTAATCGTCTTTTGCTCATATTTGTTTCCAAGCCTCTTAGATTTCAATCTGTAGCTCCTCTAATCATAACCGTTAATTATTCTTAAATTCGCTCAATTTAATTATTGTAAACATATGGCATTAAAAAAATAAATAAATGAAACCTATCAAGTTCGTGAAGCATTTGTAAACAGGCTTTAACGAAACTGAACATGACTTTATTGAATAATATGAAAGATACTAAGCTAGAATTAATTTTGTTTTTTTAAATATTTGTTGTCGCAATAAAAAATCAATAAATGTTTTTTAATGTCAAAAGAATATTTTATAACTAAAGCATAACTGATTTCTGACTTTGCAACAAAACATATTCCTCTTACGTAAACTATTTCACAGATGGTGAAAATGATGTACCTTTCCACTAAATTACCGATTCATTTTATCACAAATTATCAGAAAAGAGATAAGTTATCATTACAGAGGAGTGACCGAGGTTTACACCACAATGCTGATAAGCGACCTGATAATTTGTTTTGGAACCTTCACAGGCTACTTGGAAACGCGATGAGCTACTTCCAATGTAAACAATTACGAAGGCATACAAACTATAAATCTGAAAATAACTAGTTAGTTAAATATTTAAAAAAAAAATAGATAACTTTGGTTAAATATGATCTGAGAGAAAATTTAGATAAGGTTTGTTTGTTGGTGTTTTAAAGAGTAAAACCTTAAGATCATCAACGCCTTTGCCTTACTCAATAAACTTTTTATTTAACTTTAAAAATGGTGTTAAGAACATGAAGGATATTTTAATAATTTGAAGTAGTTTTTTAATAATACATAAATGGGTGAGCGAAGTGTGCCCTGTTCTCAAACGGGCCAGGGCAATCTCCTGTGTATGGCTGATGTAGTAGGATGTAAATATGCCTTTACTATTTGTTTTTTTATATAATTTTTAGTTTACAACGATGGCTTTCATCCCACATAGCTTATCATCTCTCTGTTGTTTCCATTCAATATGTCATTAAAAGCAACATTTAAGATAACAATATAATGATGTAAGATAATTATTTCACTTTCGTAACTATCATTAAAAAAAACAAATAATTAGTTTCAACAATTTTTTTTATTGCACATAATTAATTGGCCATTTAAATTAAGTATTTCAGTAGTAGAAATATTTCCAGCATTTATTGAATGAAAAAATTTAAATTTATTACAAGTTACCTTAGAATTTTTTAGTAAAAAATTTTGCAAATATTTCTACTAGTTAAATCCCATTCTTAGCTGACATATTAATTGAATACACTAAAAAAAAAGGTAATGTAATAAAGAATAATAAAATAGGCGTAGATGATCTAAGGGTTTAACGCCTTAAAATTCAAACAACGATAATAAAATATAGGCAGCAATAAATGATTAATTCTTAGTATAACGAATGATGATTAAGGCATGAAATAAATGAAATTGATCATGAAATTAATGACTTCTTCAAATCCCAACAAGGTCTCGGGGTTCTATAAAAATTTTATGGATCAATAAAATATGAGAATATTATTAGTTCAAAGGAGGATAAATTAATTTGAGAAGGCAATATTTTCTCAGAATTTATAATTCTTAATACAATAAACAAAAATACATTAAAAATAAAGTAATACCTGTGTGGTTGAAAAATTCCATAAGGTAACTTGTAATCAACAAAATAAAATAGCAATTGATGGCCAATAACAATAAAATGTAGATAACAATAAATGATTATTGCTTGGTACAAAGAATGACTAATTAACGTTAGAAATCTATTTTGATTATGAAATAAATGACTTCTTCAATTCCCAACAAGGTCTCCGGCTCTATAAAAAGTTTTATGGATCAATAAAATATGAGAATATTATTAGTTCAAAGGAGGCTAAATTAACGCATTTGAGAAGGCAAGGAGGTTTTCTCAGAATTTCGACCCATTCCTAATGAGTTCTTAGAATGCCATTCCATCAATTTTAAAGGCACGAAAGCAGCTTAGTTTCCAAGGGCTTGGATAAAATCTATTCATATTTACTTTTTTTTCACAAAACCTGTAGCATTCAAAAGACCCGATATAGAGGCCGGGCATTCGGTACACAGAAAAATAACGTTACATATATAAAATTGATAATTCCTCACTGTCTTTATCGCATAACATACTACTCCAAAGATATCATCCGCAGATTCAAATTACATGAACATACATTAGAACGAAGATGCTTGGAAGAACATATGAATGTTCTTTGGAAATACCTGCTGATGTTTGTAAAAATCTGATGATTATTTTTAAAAATTACTGTATGAGATTGTATAAAAAATCATTAAAAATGCTGATACGAGTTTAAATTTATTGTAATGCAGTTTCAAGTGCATCGGAAATTTAGAACCTGAACATCGCGAAATATTTTGCTGAGACGTTGTATAAGGCTGATTCGAGCTACGCTGTTGGTTCACGAACATAGTGGAAACCTTTATATGCATATATTTACTGTTGGTTACCTTTATATATGATTTTGGAAGTGTATAAGGAAATTTCGAACGCATCTTATAAATATTTAGAATTTAGTTGTTTTTTTTCAATATGATAGTTTTAAACCAAGTTTTTGGGATATAATCGTGATGGATGACATTTTACAGTATAAAATATATATATAGGCACCGTGTACAAGATATGTTAAATATGTGTACACTACTTACTTATTATTTATCTACTAAAATTAAAAAAGGAAAGAAAAAGCGAGCTCTTAAATTTTATCAACCCACTGCAATCGCTGATCGTCCGAAATTCGGGCTTTCTTCATGTTTTTGGTTATTTAACTTCGTTAGATGATAAATACATAATGTAAGAACTAAAAGACATAATAAAAAATATCAATGAACATAACTGAAGTGTAAAATCGTTGATTTCTCCTGAGTGGCGAAATGTAATTACTATGACTATCCCATAATTCGGGTTTTGTTCCTCGTAAGTTGCCAACTGTTAGGTTTTTTGCGATATTATGATTGGTTAACCGATAGTTTCCTTGGACTCAATATTGGCCGAGCAGATGACCGCAATATCAAAAGTAGACTTGCTTGCAAACCCAAGTGTTGCAGGCCAAGATGAACCTACTAGTCCATTTTTAGCAGGAATTGCGTTGATGTTAACTAGAATGTGAAGTAGTTGCCTGGAGGTCTTCATTCAATCAATGGACTGCTTGAGAGAAATAAATTTAGGTCCTAATCCACCTGAACTTGAACATGCATAATCCTTGGATCTAGGCAGATTTGTTACTGTTCTTGAACCCGAAAGAACGTCTGTGGGAAGGGAAATGTTGAATTGGAATGAGGAGCCGCAAGTGGATCTATATGCACACGTTTATATGAACTATCCTGAGTTCAATTGGTAGAGCGCTACGTTGCTATGTCGTTGTTAGATCCCGATTTCGAATCCGGCTATTGAAAATAAATTGTTAAATTTATCAACAGCCTTGGTTGGGTCCTGTGAGATGTGACGAACCCCAGACATCCTGGAGCTCACCCAGTCTTTATAATGAGAGTGCCCTTAATTAGGAGAAAAGCCTGGCGGTTGAACCTGATCTCGAACAAATCATCTCTCTATACAACTGTTGCCCTAGAAACAGTGCAGTCTACCATGTCCCGAACCCAAGAACCTTCGTGGGTTGTTGGGGTACGGGTTTGCTTATATAAGTACATCCGTACATAAAAATCAAACTTTTTAATATAAATACAGTAATAATAACGTAATCAAAGCAGAAACGTATTATACTTGATTTTTATTTTACTTTTTTAGGTCAGAGACAGAAAATGAAAATAAGATATATAAAGAGGGGAAAATTGGATTCGAGGAAAGAGAAATATAATTGGCAAAAAAGTACCATCATAATCAACCATAAGTGCTGCGCCACATGGATCCAAATAATAATAACAACTGGTTTTTCTTATCAGTTTCTGAGGCCAAGTCCCAGGAAACGTTAATATCCGCTATTTCATTGGAAATGACATTAATGAAGGAATACCTCGTTCTGAGAACTGTTTTCACAGGCGTCATTAGTAAACTATTAGCATCATTATCTTCTCCCCACTCCCTCGCTACATCCTCCATCAGGCTACCACCGTCGGCTTTGAACTATTTTTTCGGTTGTGTATCGCATAAAAGTAATAGTCAAGAAATGTAGAAGGTATTGTAAGTTCAAGGGAAAAGTGATTGGATAGGTCCTAAAAATAAACAGGAAACAAGGTAAAATATCAATTAATTGAGGAAATGTTCGGGAACAGGCGAGGGAGAGTTGACCTGGAAAGAAAATCCAATGGGATAACATCGTATATTTTCATTTAAGGTCGATCGTTATTATCACAAATGTTTATGACAATATCCTAGAAGGGGGTAGGCATGCGAGGTAGTAATTCCTGCCCGAATGTGTATCAGGAAATTATACGTTATCGTTTCATGAGGATACATTGTGGTTGTGCATGTGCTGATTGTGGGCGTGCCCGGAATGGAAACGTTATCTCTTGTTATCAATAGAAAATTCGGATAGCAACAAATGAGCGGATAGCGAGATGAGTCCAAGTAGAGTGAAGGTTCTACCGGGGGTTCTTTATTCATTATTCTGCATGCGAGAATCATATCAGGGTTTAGTTTCAAATTTGGGTACATCCATGATTTTCCTATTTTTTTTTTTTTATTCTTTATAAGTTTTAATGCAAGAAATGACGTATTAGATGTATTTGTTTCAAAATCGTCTAGAGTCTTAAAAAAAATCAATACCAAAAGATTCTAATTCCTATCAAAAGTGGTTACATCCATTCATTAAATGGAAATTTTCGATGGATGAAAAATCAACACTATGTATATATATTGTTCAATTATATTGATTAGTGATTTTTTTTAAATGTCTATTTTATTTATTTATTTTTATCAACCATAAACTGATATTTTCAGTGGTATCCAACATATTTTTTATATTATATGAGATTTAAAAAAAGAGGAGATCATAATAAATTGTCAGTAATTATTGTTTAAAGTGAACAGTTAGGAAAATAATGAAAAATGATAGAAAAGATTTGTTAAATTGATTATTTTTTAAAAACTGAAACTTTGTTTTTATCAGTTCTGAATTTATTTTTGAAAATGAATGTAAACGGTTTTGAAAAAAACCACCTTATATGCAGATGGCCTCCAAAGAGTTCTTAAGTTATTAATAGTTGTAAGAAATAGTTCAACTTAATAAAAAAAAAAACTAAAATGAAAGATAAAAGGAGGTTATAATATTAAATACCTGTGGTCTAATGGTTAGCGTAATATATGTACTACTAAGCCCAAGATCGCGGGTTCGTAGCCCGGCAGGTGGCCCTAGGATTTTTTAAGTGAGTAAAAAAATACTTAGTTACGCCGTCCTTCCGAAGGGACTTTAAACGGGGGTCCCGAGACTGTAAGATAGCAGGTACTCGTTAAAAATACCTATCCTAATTAAGCCTGGATAGGAAAAATTTAGAGCTCCCACTGTAGCATCGTCCATAGTCATAGCCATATCAGCATTGAGTGACGTAAAATGAACTAACAGTGTTAAAACAAAACAAAATAAAAAAAATGTAAAATAGCACGAACCAAAACACGCATTAACCTAAAACCTAAAACACATTGACCTCGATGTAAACTGAAATGGACTTTAAATGAGATAAACTTAAGGTGTTTCGAGCAGTTTCTCGTTAACTTGAGCATCTTCAATAATAGTGAAACAAATTGGCACGTCAGAAATCCCACAAGCTATACCTAATCAGCTCTTGTCGCCGCAGCTCCCTGTTGAGGTTGAAATTACAAATATACAAGTCCATCATAAGACCTACGTTGCTCTATGGTGCACCTCTACTCAGACACCTCTACAAAACAACGCTGAAGCGCCTGCAGCATTACCAGAATTCCGTCCTTAGGAAGGTCGTGAGTGGCACATCGCTCGGGGGAGCATTTAACACCACCATCCAGGAGGAGCTTCGGCTTCCCTCGGTGCCCGAGTACACAGGTCGGAGGCGCATCAAATTTTTTGATAGGCAGAAGATCTGTGCGAACCCCCTATTTAGGGACTTAAAACCACCTCCCAGGCCTGGGAGATGGCAGGGCAGTGTTCCCTTGATCGATGTGCTTACATTTGATCTAGGGATGGGGTAAGTACTCTCTTGTCCTTATCCTTCCTTTCTTTTCCTTCTTCCTTCCTCCCCTTTCTTCTTTCTACAACTATTTCTTGATCCCGCTAAGCGGTGCCTCCCTGTTTTGTCTTGTATATTGGCCTTAAGCCGGTTCGAGTAAAAACCGCCCTCAGCGGACTCAGCCCATTGTAACGCCTTAAAATACCGAAAGGTACAAACAGAAAGCTTTTGTTTATATAGAAGCATTTGCATGTATTTATTGTAAATTTGTATTATATTGTAAATAAAATTATGGAGGATTTGAAACAAAAAAATTGACCCAACAAATTAAATGTCTTTTATTACGTTTTAATAGGGGCAAACCTAATGATGTAAATACTAAGGGTATAGTTTTTCTGTGTGATTTTTTTTATTTTATAACGCTTCAAAATTGGGAGTTTACACTACTTATTAACAAGTAGGTACTTTATCGAAAGTAGGTACTCCAAAGAATCACTCATGAGAATGACTACTGTGTATGAAATCGAAAGATTTAACTTTTGGCATTTCGAGGAAGCAGCCTAGTGTTTAATAATAAAACGCACATATTTTGACCAAGAGAAAACCATTGTTTAAATATAATAATGTTTATATTATATACGTAAAACAAAATAAACATAACTACATTGCAAAACGAATTGCATCAACATGTGTCATAAGTAGCAATCTGACTTATGCAGTGTATTATGGAAGTAAAATCTTGGAATCTTCCCTTTTTTTTTATATGACATACTTTGTCAACCACACCCTTATCAATAGTCCCTTCTTTCGGTTCTATTGATAATTTTAATAGATTAATTGACAAGAACACTCTGTTTCAAAAGAAAAATGGACTAAATTAATATTAATTTATGGAAGAAAATAAATTGTGAAAATTAAAAAAAAAATATCTGGAGTTTTAGAGCTTATACCAGAAATGTAGTTAATTGTTCGATTAAGTGTAATCTCCAAAATTAATCTAGATTGACACGAATATTCAGCTACTTATTTTAAAGATATTTAAAAAAAATTAATTTTATAAATTGAATTTTTAGAGACATATGTGTGTGTACTATGGAAACATAGATAGCTCCTTGGACAACTCCCAACCATATCCTGGAGTAAACCACAGATATTTCAGCAAAAAAAACGTCAACGCATGGTTTGATATTATTACATATAATTAGACAACTTAACAACACTAGAACTTTAAAATTATAAATTATTACACTGTTATATTTAAAGTTATTGTTAAGGTAATGATTATAGCATGCGACGGATAATAAAAATAGTGTAATCCGTAACCCGCAAGATAATTCAAACATCATTAATCTCTTCCAGGAAATGAGGTTGTTAAAAAAAGAACTAAATCATTAGGTGGAAAACTTGATAAATTGAGGGAAGCATTACCCTAAGACTTAATGATCGATTTATCCTATACAATCTTCGGTATAAAAAAATATGATTCCTCTGAAGCAATGGTAAGAGATGCCCAGAAAGAATGTATTCACCAGATAAAACTTTTATATACAGCTAAGTGCCATGAAATTAGATATAACTAAATGTTCCTGGAAGTGATAGGTTATTTTATTTAATGTTTCAGTGTTATTCATTAAACATTCTGAAAGATTGAGAATTTCTGTTATATTTTAAGTATTGATTTAGAAATGTTTCTTTTTTGTTATTTCTACTGTTATAGATAATTTTTCTATTAATTTCAGTTTAAATATTTTATTTGTAATAAGCTTATTTTTATTTATTTTTTTTAATGGATTCATCAGTCATCAGGTACTGAATCGGAGGACAATGTAACAATGTCCGAAATTAGTGAAACTGATTCACAATATCTAAAGTATCTTCAACTTGAAAAACGGCAGCGAAATGCTGCTCCCGGGTCTACTGGTACCTCTCCGAAAAAAAAGAAAAAGAAATCAGCGCCTAAGCCAACCTCACCACCAAATACCCGTAGTAAAACATCTGCACCCATAAAAAAATCAATAATTAACATAAACAACCAGCAATCAATTTGCAGCCTTCGAAAATGTACCCACAGAGCCACCTCAACATCAAGAAGCATCTCAGATGTCCGAACCGGTTCCACCTCCCATTTTTGTCTCAAATGTACAAAACTTCTGTCAAGAAATAGCCAACCTGATCGGAACAACCAATTTTAAATGTTATTCTCGTGTGAAAGACATAAAAATGAATACGAACACCAAAGAGAATCACAAAAAATTGGTTTATCATCTCACCGAAAAAAAATATCACTTCCACTGCTACCAGTTAAAAGAAGATAAGGCCTACAGATTTGTTCTGAGGTCTTTACAGTACCACAGCTACTGATGCCATCAAACGGGACTTGGAAGAGATCGGCCACAACGTCAGAAACATATAGGTCGTCCTACATCCCGTCGAAAAGTTCCCCCTACGTTTATTTTTCGTAGATCTGGAATAATATTGAAATATTCGATATCAATAGGCTGGTCTATTCAGTCGTTCGCTTTGAAGAGCCAAGGCAAAGACCTTCAATTGTCCAATGCACAAAATGCCAAGCACTCGGACATACAAAAGCGTACTGTCACTATCCGGCCAGATGTGTCAAATGTGCTGGCGCACATGCAACAGAAATATGCAAGAAAACGAGGGAAACACCTGCAAAGTGCGTGCTATGCGGTGAGGACCACCCAGCAAATTATAAAGGATGCATGGTGCATAAAAACCTACAGAAGCTAAGATCCCACCATGCACCATCAAATAGTAAAGAAGTAAATGCCAAAGAAGAAATAGAAAAATTACAAGACATTTCATTTCATAGTAATCAACAGCAGCCGTTGACCTCAACATATATTAATCCTCCTCAACAGGGACAAAAAAAATATTCATTCATCAGCAGAAATCAGCAACCCCGACATCAACAGATCCGGCAACAGGCGCCTCAAACCTCCCAATCCCAACCAATGGTTCCCAAATCTCATCCACCTCCACTACCTCCACGCCAAGACATCCCTTCTCACCATCTTCCTCTACGGGTGAAGCTTCCACCTCAGAGTGAACCCACAATTCCATCCCAAATTTCTTCCATGATAAACCTCCAAACCCAAACACCATTGAAAGTTGATGTAGCTCACAGTGTCCCAAGAAGGGTCCAACTCCCAACCAACATTCCAAGAAACACTAATCCTACACCTCAACCTTCTGTCCAATATCCTATTCCCAGTCAAAATCCAGTAGACATAAACACAATCCTTTCGACCTTCTTATTTGACCTTAATAATACCATCAAACCACTCATTTCCCTTCTAACCCGACTCCTTTCCGAAATGACATTTACTACCCCACGATGAACAATAAGCCCCTATCAATCATACTGTGGAATGCAAATGGCCTACATAACCACCGAGACGAACTTGAATTATTTCTTCATGACAATCACATAGACATTGCCCTATTGACTGAAACACACTTCACAAAACGATCATATTTTTACATGCGTGACTACATTACTTATAGATCAGATCATCCTGACAATACAGCACATGCTTGTATCCTTATCCATAAATCCATACCTCATTCTCTTATTCCTTCTAATCCAACTGACGCCATTCAATCAACTTCAGTAACCATTTCAACTAGTCCTTTCCATATGACATTCTCAGCTATATACTGTCCTCCTGGTAACTCCCTTTCTTATAACCTCCACGAATCCTTATTCCGATCCCTCGGACCGCGTTTTATTGCCGGAGGAGACTACAACGCCAAACATCAACGATGGGGTTGTCGAACATCCAATTCCCGTGGTAGCATCTTATCCCGAATTTCAGCCTCTAATAGTTTCTCTATCCTCGCACCCATAAACCCTACTTATTGGCCTACATCGCTCAAAAAACGGCCAGATATTCTTGACATATTTGTTTCCTCACAGATTCCCTGCAATCAAACAACTATAAAATCCCTGGATGACCTTTCCTCTGATCACAGTCCAGTACTACTTCAAGTACATTCAATTCCTATTCCTAAGCCCTCTCATCTCAGACTGATTACTGGACGTGTAGACTGGGATAAATTTCGATCGAATCTGGAAAATAATTTAGACCTCAAAATTCCGCTTAAAACAAAAGTTGACATCAATTTTGCAATAGACAAACTAACAGAAGCAATACAAACCAATATAAGAGATAATACCTTCCCAAGTAAAAATCATTATCAACAGAATAACTGGCCACTTCATATTCGCGAGTTATTAAAAGAAAAACGACGGGCAAGAGCGAAGTGGCACCGCACCAGATATCCATCGGACAGGAGTCATTATACCAAACTAACCAACAAATTAAAATCAGAGATCAGAACATTCAAAATTTGTATTACCGTACAGAAAATCTGAGTACTACTGACAAATCCTTATGGAATACCACTAAAAAATTCCTAAAATATAAACATTTCAACCATCCACTTTTAACCGAATCCCAAACCTGGTCAAGATCTGATGAAGAAAAATCACAAATTTTCTGCCAGCACCTATTCAACACATTTAATCCTCTTCCAGATATCCTTAATCCAACCCACTCTGAATGCATTGAAGCAGAATTAAGTATTCCTCTTCAGTTGTCCCCTCCTCCTAAAGCATTCCATCCTTCCGAAATATCAAACATTATTCACAGATTACCCGTCAACAAAGCTCCTGGCCACGACCTAATCACATCCCATATGCTAAAACGCCTTCCTCGGAAAGCGAACCTACTCCTTCCTTACATGTATATACAACGCCGTACTCCGCACCACGTACTTTCCTGATTCCTGGAAATTATCCATAGTTAAGATGATACCAAAACCTAAAAAAACACCAGAACTCTTATCCTCTTACCGTCCTATATCTCTCCTGCCCATAATGGGCAAAATACTTGAAAAACTCATTCTGAAACGTCTTCATCCTACCATAAAATCCAATCAAATAATCCCAGATCACCAATTTGGTTTCCGAACATCACACTCCACTATCCAGCAATGCCATCGTGTGGTGGACATTGTCTCATCCGCATTAGAGCGCGGAATGTACTACGCGGGAGCTTTTCTTGATGTAGAGCAGGCTTTTGATAGAGTCTGGCATCCGGGACTGATGTACAAACTCCGTAAATTCTTACCTTCTACTAACTTCCTTATTATCAGTTCCTACCTGAGTAATAGAGCCTTTAAAGTAAACCATAATTTTTCCTACTTTTCCCTCTTTACCCAGTCTGCCGGAGTTCCTCAAAGTAGTATCATGGGTCCCATCCTATACACGATATAAACTGCTGAAATCCCAACCTATCCAAGCACTGTCCTCACTACGTAAGCTGATGACACATGTGTGTTATCAGTAAATAATGATCCATTTGTTGCATCCCAAACTCTTCAATACCATATCTCAATCCTTCAAGAATGGTGTCAAAATTGGAGAATTAAAATTAATCCTAACAAATCCCATCAAATTACCTTCATCCTTCAACCTACAAATTTCTGCCCTACTGTATCCTTTAATAATATTCCCCTGAACCCTGTCGAACAGGTACGTTACCTAGGACTCCATATGGACAAACGTCTCACTTGGAATCCTCATACAAGACTGAAAGACAAGAAACTGCTCGTCGTTTTCGCCTACTTCAACATTTACTGGACAAACGCTCTAAGCTCCCAATTAATTACAAAAGACTCATTTACATAACAGTTATCAGGCCTATTTGGACATACGGAGTTGAGCTTTGGGGCTCTACTAAACCATCCAATTCAACTCGTATCCAATCCTTGCAATCCAAAATCCTTCGTAAAATCCTCAATGCTCCTTATTATGTGACAAACAAACTCATCCATCATGATCTTAATATCCCATATGTTACTGATCTGGCCCAAACTAGATACCTATCCTTCTATGACAAGCTCCATACACACTTGAATCCGCTAGTCTCTCAACTTGCTTCCCATACTATTCTTGATAACCCTCCGAGGCGTCTGAAAAGAAGATGGCCTCGAGACCATCTACTATAGAACTTTTTTGGAGTGCTACCGATGGGTAGTTTCTCCACAAGTCTTTTTCAAGTCGTATTGTACATATAGCAGATTTACTTATTGTAATATTATTATAGTTGTAAATATCAATAAATTAAAAAAACAAAAAAAAAACCATTTCGGTTAGGATATATTTATTGAATTTGTGCCTATATATTGTTTATGTATCAATCATTTTTTTCTGTTAATGATAATGATGAACCTATTTGCAACTGCTTAATTAGTGTTAACTACATCACATTGTCCTAAAACTTCTTAACCCTTCCCCTCTAAACCAGTAATGACAAGAGATTACAGATTACAATTATACGAACATTAACAATTAACTTGTTTTAAAGAGCAACTCAGTAATTGTTGAAACATGCGATTATGAATAATAATTTTCCAACTATACTGCTTCAATCGCACACACTTCCACGCAGCTTATAAAACTATTATACATTATATAAAACTATTACGTCAATAAATTAACTTGTAACTTAAATTGGTGGATAAAATTTGAATTTATTTATGAATAATTTCAGTATCTGTTGTAATAAATTATTATCGTTTTGAATCTTTCTTTTTTCTTTTTGTATGACTTCTGCAACAAGAGAAGGTGAACGACCGGTTTTTAGGTTTAGAGGCTCCTTTCAAAATAATAGTGATTTTGGATTTCAGGAGTCAATACGAATATAACATGAGTTTGAGCTTTCACGGTGAGTAAGTAGTTGAGTCGAATTTTCAGATTTTTATTAAGATAGGTATTTTTAACGGGTACCTGACATCATACAGGCTCGGGACCTCTGTTTGGCGTCCCTTCCGAAGGACGGCATAACCAAGGATTTTTTACTCCCTTTAAAAAATCCTAGGACCACTTGCCAGGAGCGAACCCGAGATCTTGGGCTTAGCACAGGTCGCCCCTGCTTTATTACTTATAAATTACACCATTTCAAGCCAATATTTCCGCTTCTAACAATACAGTCAATTCTCTCTGACTCTATTGATTGATTGTTTCATGAGCTGTTATTTTTGAAAGTTTTATAAATCCATTTGAATGAAAAAAAAAAAATCGTTTCTTCGTTTAAAAAATGTTGATGATTATTATTTCTCTCAATATCAATCTTTTAGGGTACTGGACTTTAAAGATTATATTTTTTTCTAAGGGTGATAATAATACAAAAAAACCTTTAGTCCAAATTCATATATTGTATCTATTTTCTAAAGACGTTTCGACCTAAATGGTCATTTTCAATATATAGGTTTTGTGATCAATAGTATAAAAACTCTGTCTTTTTCTGCAGATTAATAGGTTGCATATCAAAAAATTAGCTGGGTGTGTTGTATCCCATAGTCAGGTTTTTTTGTATTATTATATATATACTATATTATATATATTATTATATACACCCTTAGAAAAAAAATATTATTAGTTCATAATAAATTTAAAAGTATAGCGTTGAGAACACTCTTTGATAAGTATTGAAAACATAACGTTTGCCCATATTTTCGATTTAATTCAATTGTAAACCCTTAAATAACTCTAAACCGCTTTAAAAAATAACATCTAATACAATATAATGATTTGTGGCTGTTATTTTTTCATCAAATCAACATGTGTACCATGAGAGTTTAAAAAAAAAAAAAAAAGTGAACACAAAAGCTTTATGAATACGTAACGTGTAAAGTAGGCAAGGGATTTGCTGAGGGGTCTTGTGAAGGCTTGTGCTGACAGCTTACTGGAACAGCACCCTCGGGGCGCTAATGAAATTAACTCCAGCTAGCTAGCTCATTTCGGTTCACAGAAACTTCAACGTCTCTGAAAATTCCTTTCACCTACAACGCTAGTGGTTAAATATTGTGTCATTTAGATCTTTGTATGATTAAAATTTCCAAGGATTAAACCATACACAAAATTTTTTTAATGGTTAGCTAGTTCTGTTTTTTCTCTTTAAGTTTCATTTTTATAAAACATAGCTCTATATATTTTAATTAACCACTTGCATTGCATATTATGGAATAAAACTGGGTAGTTTTATGAATAAAATAAGCTGGATAACAATCATTAAAACAGTCTTCCAAAAAAAAGGTCAAGTATTTGTAGTAGATTATTAAGTAATAAGTAGGTAGATTTGTTTTCATCCTAGATCTGTTTGATTATTCCGGCTTTTGTAACCCAGGTCTAAAGGTCTGAGTCTTTGCAACTTAAAGCACAGACAACCGAGAAAAGAGCAAAGGAATTATTAGGGGTTATTTTTTGTTGGATTTGGGAAAAGGAATGTTATTAAATTGGACTGGCGGATAGGAGATTTGGTGAAGTGTAAAAAACCATATTGAATGTAAGCTTGAATTTCGGTTTATCCGCCATCATCTGCCCCGTTACTCGATCTGAAGAGAGGTGGATTTGGCAGTTGGGAGAGGCTGTTGTTGGATCAGGATTGGACGAAAGGACAAGGGGATAAATGATCAACTCTGAGACCTAGTAGGACTGTAGGGTGCTTTTAGCAGAATCCATATTAGTATTAGAGCAAGTAAGTCATATTCTGGTGAGTTTACGAGGAGTTATCAATTGTGGCTGTTACTTGATCTCAGAAAGGTAATGTCATTGAGTGGCAAGTGTAGAGGAATTGGTGAAAATAGGAATTATTCAACTATTGTCGTTGCGATCAAGTTCAAGATGAGGGGTGAACGTGTTCTACATCCTTTCCCTTAACAGATGCAGCCCACGAGCCGTCATCTCGTCGAAGAAGGTGGAATATGTGTTTGGATATCACGATTTTTTTGGCTATGAGGGACTAATCGTGAATAGAAATAGACAGGATACTGGGATCGAAAAACGGAAATTAGTGTTTAAGTAGCAATGATCTCGAAGACAGCAAATAGTTTTATAAAATAATGTTACGGGCTACTGGGTATTAAAATGAATTAAACAATTCCTTAATTAAAGATACTAATATTTATTAACAAAATTATAAAAAGGATACAACTAAACTATTAACAATTAAATTATTAAACTAATATAAATTTATAATGACAATATTCTAAATATTATAATCAAGGCCTAACTCCTATTTAATTATTACAATAATATAAGATATTACTAATTCTAGATAGCTTAACTAGTTACAATAGTTTCTATGAATATTATAAAATTACACTACAATTTATAACTAATAGTTAACACTTACAGTTCTCTAGTCCATCGACCGTAAGATTCTCCAAGTATGACAAACTGATACACAGAAACAGTTTATAACACTCGCGAGACTGTCCAGTTCACTGATACACTTATTACACTGGCCGGTTCAACACTGACTTGTTTATCACACTGACACTCACTTATCACAGATCTTCACTGGTCTTCTCTGGTCTACTCTCAGACTAAGACTGACTCGCTCGAGGCGAGAGAGGTATTTAAATAGGCAAGGCCGAACTTTCTAGAACACGGAAGGGGCGAGATAATTCTGGAATCTTCTTAATCCTTTTCCGACAAAAGGAGACGATCTAGAAGGTCCTAATCCTATTTTAACGTCTCCCGCTGACGGACTTAAGCCTCTAATCCCCTGCTTCCGCCTTCCTTTGTGCGGCCGTAACAATAAATTGATTCTAATGGAAGGTTGCTCATGCCAAACATATTTCTGTTTAATTGAATCAATTTATTTAAATATTTTTAGTAAATTAGTATTGTAAATAAATGCATTTGAGATGTTTCTTTAACTAGCATCACATGAATTTATTGGACGATAGACATCATATTATTTTTAATAGTGAAAAAATCCTTTATCTTATAGCATAGATAAAAAGAAACATCTATTTTTAATGATGGTTATTATCGATCAAAACTAATTAGTTCGCCTTTTTTTCCTCTGAAAGGCCAACCAATGTGATTTCAAAGCGATAATTTAAAATTAGAATAAAATGTAATTTATTTTTTCCTCTGCGATAAGGTCTAATCTACCGCCTGATTTCAGGGAAACATTTATAAAATATATTTCACAAAAAAACTCTCTTTAGCGCCCCATCAAACGATGGAATCTCCACTTCCCCGAATCAGCTTTACCGTTATGTTATTTGTTTATTGATTGTAGTCCGAAATTTCGGGGAAGCAGGGGACTGTATCAATAATAAATAGTGGTGGCTCGGTTTGATGCGGAGAACAATGGAATCCACCTTCGACAAATGACTGTCGAGGCCTAGTGTTCCATTGGTGTGTTCTCTGTCGTCATTACATTGTGTAATGACCTTACGCACAGATGGATCCAAGTTGAACGTGCTACGTTACCTGATTTCCTATCGTCAAGCTGATAATGTCATCAGGTACCAACTCGGAGCAAAATATGGCAATCGATATGACATAAAAAAGAAATAATAGGATTTCCAGATAAAGGCGCTATAAAAGCAACAAACAAGTGATTTAGAACAGAATTAAATTCTCATAAAGCAGATCTCCCAAAACACCCAAAAGTAACCACATCGCTTTACGCAGATGACACCGCTTTGTACACAGCATCATACCGAATCGATACAATAGTAAACCGATTACAACAAGCTTTTAATAAAATCCATAAATTCTGTCAAAAGTGGAAACTAAAAATCAACCCAACAAAATCGGCCGCCATAATCTTCACAAAACGCAGACCCAACATAGATCAGCATATCATCTTAAATTCCGAGCACATCCACTGGTCTAAATCCGTAACATACCTCGGTTTAATTCTAGATAGGTCCTTAACATTCACTGAGCACATCAACAGGAAAACAGAAAAAGCGAAAAAAATCATCTACAAAATGTTTCCCTATTTTAATAAAAAATCCAGACTATGCCCCAAAAACAAGCTAATCCTTTATAAAACAGTAATCCGCTCAGTGCTGACCTACGCCTCACCTGTCTGGAGTTCAACCTGCGCTACAAATTATAGAAAGTTGGAAAGGGTACAAAACCTATGCATGAGAATTATTAATAATTATCCCCGCTACACGAAAATATCGACTATGCTCAGAGATCTTGAACTTCCCACGGTAAAACAATATGTTTCAGCCCAAACAAAAGCATACTTCGAAAAAACTCCAGCTTCCGAAAACCCATTAATCCGAGAAATCGGTAACTATGATAAACATTCACTACGACGGTACACACACAAAAGAACAAAACATATACTTCTCACTTAACAAATCACTATTCGTAGGTAACATAATCTAGTTATCTGTATTTATTTTATATTTATTTTTAATTGTGTATTTATTTTCTATTTAATTATTATTATTATTATTATATTTACTTACTTTATTTAGTATTATTTTTATGTATTTTAAATTACAATTACTATTATGGTTAATTTTTCTTTTCTTTTTATCTATTTTATTTATTTATTTATTTTTTATTTTTTTTTTTTTAAGCGGGTTTTTTCTACATTTTTCCTGCTATTGTAAAATTTACTTATAAAAGAAAACTTAAATTAATTAAAATCACTGTTGTCTGAACATGTAAAGGAAGTCCGGAACATGTATGTACACTTATTGCTACTTGTATATGTAAAACTGTAAATAAAGGTTTATTTATTATAATTCTCATAAATAAAAAGAAATCTCATTTTCCTTAAAAATATTAGCTCGAAGAGATATTATTTAGCATAAGTTTAATGTTCATGTCATCTTTTGTTTATCGCAGGTGATAGACAATACTGGTAATTATTCCGCAGGTTGTCGCTTCGAGTTGAATCGCAAGTTATAATTTTTAATTCATTTCCCTTTTAATATTTTCCAAAAGCACAAATTATCATGAGATTAAGTATGAAAAAGAGAATTTAACTATGGGATATGTTTTTACTTCCGTAATTATTTCATCCATAAATGAATGTTTCAACAAACATTTATCATCTATACTTCAAAATGTTAGTTAAACTTTTATTTCTTGATGAAATGATTACCGAAATCAACTCATTATTATATTCTCTTTTTCGTACTAAAGCTAGCGATAACTTATATTTTTGGAAAATATTAAAAATGAAACGAATAAACACTTAAAAGTTGTAACTCAATTAGAAGCAACAACCTGTGGAACAGACACCAAAAAGATATATAATTTTTCATTATTGATCATTAAAGGACCTATACGATCAACAAGATGTAGTGAGAGTCATCCAGCATAATAGATTGCAATGGTTTAGGTATCTAGAGAGGATGGATCCAACAAGATTTCCAAGAAGGATGCTTTATGCAATACCGAATTATTGTCAGGTTATAAATGAATTTTAAATAGGCATTGCCTTTCATTATGATACAACAGATTTATAGGAAATGAAATAAATGAGAAACATGTAGACAAAATTAAACTAGAAATAATAAAACATTTATTACATGGAATATTCATTAAATAACAATTTGTAACTAAAATATGATAATTTTGTAAATTTTTAAAATAAAAACATTTAAAAATTTACAAAATTATCATATTTTAGTTATTTAATCTTTAAAATAGAAATATTTAAAATACGTGGGTGAATCAAATATAAACGAGACTTATTTTTTAATTCTTTTATTTTTACTTTGAACACAAAGAAAAGTACACCTCATTTTTCTACCTAGTCTCCTGATTTGGAAATACATTTTTCCCAGCGCATAGGTAATTTTCCAATCCCGTCCTCATAGAATGAAGTAGGTTGTGTCTTCAGCCAATTGAGCACGTAGGCTTCAACCTCATCGTCATTGACGAATCTCTGACCTCCCAAAGCTTCCTTGAGTGGGCCAAACAGGTGAAAGTCACATGATGATAAGTCTGGACTGTAGGGAGGGTGTTCTAGCGTCTCCCAGCCCAGTTGCTCCAATTTTTCTCTCGTCAGGGCTGCAGTATGCGGGCGAGCATTGTCCTGAAGAAGAATCACTTCTCTCATCGGTAGATCCCTTCTTTTGCGGCGATATGCAAGTCTGACTTCATTCAAAATGTCGCAGTAGTATTCGGCATTGATAGTCCTGCGTTAATGCAAAAAATCAAGATGCAGCAAGCCACGCTGGTCAAAAAACACGGTAGCCAAAACCTTCCCAGCTGACAGCCGTGACTTGGCTTTCACTGGTCCAGGTTCCCCTTTCAGTCTCCACTCCATACTCGCTTGTTTTGATTCAGGGGTGTAATGGTGCACCCAAGTTTCATCACAGCTGATAATGTGAGTGAGAAATGAGGCTCCCTCAGCCTGAAATCTTGCAAGAAGACCTTCACAGACCTGCAAACGGTTTAGCTTCTGCTCAGCTGTGAGAAGTCGAGGAACCCACCTGGCACACACCTTACGAAACCCTAGCTCCTCTGTGAGTATGGAAAAACTGCTTCCATAGCTTATCCCAACCTCACTTGCAATGGCACTGGTGGTTAGACGTCTGTCACCTTCAATAAGCTGTCGAACACGGCTGATGTTGTCTGCTGTGATGCTGGAGCGAGGTCTGCGGTCATGGCTTTCATTCTGAACACGATCACGACCCTCCACAAACTGTTTATGCCATGCAAACATTCTGGCACGAGAAAGTGTCTCTTCCCCAAACTGTACAGTCAACCTTCTCAAGATTTCAGCCGGTTTTACACCTTCAGCAGCAAGAAATTTGATGATAATACGTTGCGCAATCGAGGGGGATACATCCTGCTCAGACATCGTCACGACGGTAACTGGTGAGTTCGAGCGCATCCGCCCACCTGCTTCCCCCACTCCTGGCATCCCTACCCAACACCCCTAAACGCGGGAACGTTCCCGCACCTTCGCTGGGCTTCTAGGACAAAAAGTCTCGTTTATATTTGATTCACCTCCGTATGATGTTATGATAAACAATGAAAGATTTATTCCAAACAATGCTCATTAAAAAGAACAATATCTTCAAAAATTGCATCAAAAGGGTCTCTTCCCTCTAACTTCGTTATATAAAATGGACAATAGTCTCCAAAAGTAATGTACTATTCCTCAACCACGTATTTAATCGAATACCCAGGGTCTTGTTGCATCCTTTTTTCTGGCATCTCCATCTAATTTTATTCCCCACTTGCAGTTTCATATCATGTCCGCTCCTGAAGAAACCTAACAGCTGATTTTTCATCGTTCACCGTGCGAAAAATCTTCTTCAAATTCCAAGTCATATTTGAAGAAAATAATCAAAAACACATTCACCTTCAACTTCACATAAACAATAACAAAACAATAGAAAGGTTACTATAACAGTAGGAGATGGTTAAGAAAAGTGACACCTGAGCGCGCTGATGTCAGCAGGCCCTTAAACATACTAGTATCCAAAAAAGCCTCTCCCTTGGGAGGTATGAGTCTGTTTAACAAAAAATTTACTGAAGTTCCTTTTCTCCAATGAATATAGTATTTACATAAGGTTATTTAAGTAAGAAAATGTTTGCCAATAATTAAATAAAATGTTCTGCTCATTTGTTTATTCCAAGTTCTTTATAACTTTGGCCCATATGTCTCTGTTCCTTGCCACAGTAGCCCAACAGTCTCCTACTCTTTGCACGATCTCATCTCGCCATCTTGTAAACGGTCTTCCTTTTCTTCTCTTGTGGTCTCTTGGTGTCCATTCTGTTGCAATTTTCGACTATCTTTTCGTATCGAGTCTGGCAACATGTCCGGCCAACCTCCATTTCAGTTGTTGTGCTTCTTTTATTAGGCTTTTAACTTTAATCCTAGCCTGCACGCTTTGGTTGCTGATGTGGTCTTTTCTTCTGATACCCATCATACTTCTTGAAAATTGTATTTGTGTCCACTCTAATTTCTTGTAATAGCTTTCTGTTGCTGACTATGTTTGTGAACCATACAATATTATCGTGTAAACACATGATTCCAATACCTTTGCCTATAATCCTGTAGGTAGTAGACTTTTAAAAACGTGTTTCAAGCACCAGTATTTTTTCCATCCCAGGTTAATCCTTTTGTTGATTTCATCGTTTCTATCTATAAATGATATGAATTGTCCTAAATAATTATATAGCTCAACGAAACTGATTCCATGTTTATTAATTTTTTAAATAAAAAAAATAATAACCATGGAGACCTGAAGACGATGGATAAACCGTCGGAGGCGCTCTGCGGCAGACAGGAAGAATAATTTAGAATTAGCTATGGTTCTTCAAGGGCTGTTAAACCCAGCAATTATTATTCTTAGGAATGATATATAATTAAAATATGAAGGTCGGATATATAAAAATATTATTGAATTTTTTCATAAATAATATTAAAATTATATGCATGCATATTAGTGATCATTCAACGATTAACAAAAATCAAGAGTGAATGGAAATAAAACATGTATTAACTAACGCCTTTATGGTTTAAAAATAATTTTTTGCACATTGGTTGGTAACACAGTGATAAAAGGTTGAGTTGCCAGAAAAATGTAATTTCAATGCTGAGGAATGTACATTATGTTGATATACGACCAAAAGTGTTCTACAATTAAGTAAACGAATTTTTCCATAGCCATTACCTGTGGTAGTTTAAAGTAAATACCACTGAATGGTGCACACAGATCTTCATGTGACTCGGATGGTTTATATTCTTATTCCCTGAATTTTTGGAACAGTGAGCTATATATTCACTTTTTATATAGGATAATGTATTATATTGAATGATAATAGTTGATAATATATGTGGAGGAAAGTAGTCCGGGTAGAGGTCAATGAATGAAAATGCATTAGGTTTACATTACGTTTAAGTTATTTCTAGAAATGTTTTTTTCACGCTAGGTTCCAAAAAAAATCCATTATTACACCATTGGACCATAGGCGGACCTTTGCCCTATATTGGCTTTCTGCCCTCACCTTGGCAGACCAACATCATCATCATTTCATAATGGAAGATATGCAATCCACGTGGTTTTGGATATGCAATACTACTTTCGAAGAAGCTGATAGGATTATAAATTCTTCACATCGTCCATTTTATTATTCAAGGATTTTCGCAAGAACATATTTGCAACTGATTATGTGGTTGGAATTTTCGAATAGAAACGAAGTTTGGTATAGATTCGACTAATATTGATATCAGACAATGGGCACCACTGGTGGTATGAAGATTAAATGGCTATTTTTATTTTTTATTTTTCATTAGACGAGTAGACATAGAATTAATCAATTGGCTTTATTTTGATGTAAAAAGGAAACTTTTATAAATTGTATCAGTAAATATTCAGAGATAGACCGAAAATGATTGTAGTAACATGTATAAATACATACACATACATACATTCACAAGTTAGGCTTTATTGGAACATACTAAAAAAACAAAACAAAGTGTCAAGTCTAAAGTGTGAAGAGCTCATCGCTCGCCAATTCCAACATTACTTAAATAATTACTCCCAATACAATAAAATATTCAAATTGATTGGATGTATTCATTCATGAATGCATTCGGATACATTGTGACTGTTTAGTAATTTTCCGATATTTTAGAGACATTCTGTTTTCAATAAAAATTTGCAATTATCATTAAAACAATAATGTAAGATCCATTTTCAAACAGTACAGGCAGTTACTATGAATATGAATTTTTCCAAATTCCCATATAGTAATTTACATCAGGAATACTATTTTGAACAGAGTATAAAATAACTGAATATTTTCAGTTACCTTGTCACCACCACTAAAATAATAACTTTAAAAGTCTTTGGTGTCGATTTCCTACAACGTAATCATGAAATAAAAATAAAAAATATATAAAACCTGTACCACACAATCTCTGAACGGGCCAGGGGTTCAGTAAATGAATAACGGTTCTGCAAGGTGGTGACTTGACCTAGGTCACGCTCAACCAACAGATTTTTCCCCCTTATTTTGGGTATCCTATTTTTATATCATTTTATAGAGGTTGGGTGAGCCCCAGAAAGGTCCTAAATCCCATACGATCCATCACCGGCTGCAAACAGACTAAATAAAAGTCTTGCCTGCAGCGGGATTTGAACCATGGCAACGCAGTGCTCTACAACTCCACTCCACTCCTCTTAATTATGAAATACATTCTGAAAACATTGAATTTTTCATTTAACTTTTTCATTTCAGTGAAAATTTCGCAAATATTCAAGGAGCCTTAATTTAGCACTTGTTCTGCATTTCCAATGATATACGAACAAAACCTCAAAGGGCATTTTAATACTCTCGACCAATGAGCATTATATTTCCAGAAATATATTGTATAACCTTAAAGTTGAACTCTTTCTGGTAAATATTAAGCAATTGGTTATTTCATGATTTTGTTCACGTAGGCTACCACGGTCGTTGATATTCTTCTTCCGGGATGGACCGTTTCATGTCGGTGCTATTTATCAAGCTTTCACTCATCGTGCTGTGAGCTTCTTCAGGGCTAGTCAGTTGATTATTTTATGATTTGTTTTTGCAATAGCTTCGGAAGTGGGTGTTTAATTCTCCTTAGTAAAGGCACTGTTCTCAGAAATACAAATTAGCCAACAATAAATACATTAATAAATATAAAAATAGACAAAGATATACCTAAAATCAGAAAAGACAAACTAATTCTATCAAGTCCGAACTAAATATTTAAAAAAAAACAATAAAATTTATAATGTTAAATCAACTTAATATCCTATTCCTTCCTTTGACAAGTCAAATGGCCACTTTTAAGTAATTTGACTATAAAATATTACCGATGTCTAATAAAATAATACGATTAATTGAGCAAGGTATTTATATTGTCAATAACGAAATGTGCGGGATTACAAAAGTGGCAGGTAGTGAGCCTCACTTCAAAACCAGAAGCTATGCTATTTGTCATGTTAAAACGAGCCATAAATTTCAAGCTACAGTGACTTGTCAATGCCAAGGTTTATGAAGTATCCTGTGTGGAACTAATCTTTGTGGCCGCCGATTTAGCTAATAGTTGAAGGTTGCTGAGTAAACATGTTTTAACAAAGTTTATCAAATACAGCAAAGAAACAATGATTTCAAGTGTAAATAATGAAAAAAAAAAATGGCATACACATGCTGTAATAAATTTCAACATAAAAAAACACCTAAGTTTTCGCTTATTCATTTAACGTCACTTTATGCTGTCAAGGCTAATCGGACGATGCTACTACGGGAGCTCTAAATTTTGCCTATCTAGGTAGAATTAGGACAGGGATTGTTACAGAATACCTGACATCGAACAGGCTGAGGACCCACGTTTTACGTACCTCGTTAAGAATGGGAAATCCAAACATCTCCTTTTTAAAAAAATGTGACGGGCTGCGAACTCGCAATCTTAGGCGCATTAGGTTATTATTATGCCACTGATAGCCCCACTAATAATTACGATCTGTTTGTTATTCTATAAAATATTAATATTTCCAGAAATATTACTTAACGCTGTTCAAAAACGCCATAAAACAATGAGGAATAAATCCCCTATTAGACGCTTAATATTACAGAAGAATATAACGAGGAAAAGTTCTTCGATATGATCATTTTCCACAGTTTTTTTCATATTTGTGGAATGGAACAATAGCTTTATTCTATTTTCTATTCAAGCTCCATTCCTACATATTTTTTAAAGGAAGAAAATGCTTCGGGCGGAAGTAAAATTAATTCCTTAAATCGAGATAAAATACTTATTGTTTTTATACTTGTTATAATATAATAACAATAACCTTATCATCATATTTAAAATGATAATAATAATAATTATTATTATTAAGTATTAATTATTATTATTTCATTTTAAATATGTTTGTATCTTGCCTATGCATCACTTTTCTTCAGCAATGTGGGTCGCTAATAAATTAGTTTATGACTATTAAAGGAATTATTAATTTGACCTGCACTAGGACCCTTTTCTTTCCCATTTATATAGGGTCAAATATAGAATTATAATAAAATATAAGATAAATATATATATATTTGGAAGGAAGCATGTATACAGCCTTCGGTTATGGTTATGGCGTTAAGCCTTGTATTATGGTTTCTATTTTATATTAAAAAATAAAACAAACCAAAAGATTTTCTTTTTATACTAAATACATATATTAGAGAAGACTAAAAAGAGCGAGGTTAAAGGATCTGCATGCAGTACCGCTGTTCTTTCTTCTTTACGCCTCTCAGGCCATTTTATTGTGACTTAACAGATAGAAAATCTGCTGATTGTCATTTTATTTATTGAGAGGTGGGAATAAATATATAAAGGAAAAAAATATCTGTTAACGGATGGACTCTGCTGGATCTACAGACACTCCAGCCTGTTACGCCAGGGTACTCTGAATTAGGGAAAAGGCCTGGTTGGGCCTCCCTGCTTAATCATTGTCTGAGAAACATTATATTCTTTACTATATAATGAAACTAAAACTCTCAATAGTATCAAGTTATACTTAATTCTATTTGAATACATTCACAGCTCGGCCAATACTCAGAACCAGGTACAGCGTACGAACCTGCCTTGACCTAAAGTGTTTAAAGATGTTTAAAGTAAAGAAAAGAAAGTAGCTTCATAGAATAAATTCAAATTTATAAATTACACTTCAGGGTTTCTATTGAGCTGTATTCTTTTCCTTAATAGGCATAAATTAGCCCTTTATCTAAGGCAGAAAAATAGACGCGATGATTTAGTCAGATCCAACCTGGAGTATTTGGGTTTTGATGGGTTCTGGGTATAAGAATGCTCGAATTAAAGCCCTAAGGGATTTTGGATTCTTCAATTCTTCTCATTATTTAGTAACAAATCCACCTACCTGTAGTACTAAGATTACATTGTGGCGTAATAGTAGGCCGGACTGTGCAGGAGACCGACATACGAGCCGCAGAGGCCAGACGGAGGGGAGCCAGGGCGAGGTGCTCAGGACGGCTAGTAGCCTTCCCAGAAGCGGGTTTTTGTGCCCGGTTCCTCGGAAGAGAACCCCTCCTCGCAGGAGGCTGGTACACATACATATAAAACCGAAATCCTCCAGGTGCTGCCCACTTCTCGGAACCTGCAGCTAATCTCGTCCACATCTGTTCCTCGGGAAGCAACAAAACGTCGACGCGGGGCTGCCGGCTGATGGGTACCCCACCATCTGTTGGGCTCGCCGCAGAGGAGGTTAAAAAAAAAGATTGAGGAAGCAAGCATCAATCAACAACACCTTAATTGAGAAATGAACAATTATTATTACATCAACAAATGTTTATACAACATTAATAAAATAATTTTCGATAAAATAATAATGGTTTGTTTCATTGATGGGTTCTCCAAGAACTATTATTATTCCTTAATAGGAAGCGTTATAGAGCTGCTAAACTTTTTAAGTTTATCCAAAACTTAAGATTTGGATCAGCCAATCCAGTTGCAGAAAATAAATTACTTAATCTGTTAACACCCTGTAGGATCTACAGACACTCCTATGGTAAGTGAATACCTCTTGGTATACCAGCTTCGTCAGTTGTCGCTTCGAGTTGAGTTATAACAAGTTTAACTTGGTATAATTTGGTAGAAGTTCTAGTCATAAACGTTCTAACTAATATTAGATAATATAAATGTTAAGACCGTGGAAAATGGACAGATAATTTCAATTTCTGTTTTAGTTTGGAGACTTAAGGGCTTTTCGTTGGAATTTTTTCCACGGTCTTAACATTTATGTAAGCTCTCTTTTTACTTTTCATTATTACATGATATATAAATGTTGAAACGTTAACAAAAATCTACTCATTGCCCATAATTTCATTCTCTTTTCCTTACTAAAGTTCTCGATATGATCTTACCTTTGGAAAATATTAAAAATGAAACGAAAAAAAATATAAACTTTGTTGTAACTCAACTCGAAGCGACAACCTGCGGTAAAGATACAGATAGAAAGAATAATGCTTGAATGGTATAGTTATGTTCTATTAAGTTCTAATAGGTAAGTTTTTATCTAATGCTATTGATTAGATAAAAAAACAAAATCATAATGAAGATATCCTAGAAGCAACAAGGAAATTAATGAATATTTTGATACAATATAATTAATAGAAAAATCAGTAAATATTTATAGAATAGATGGTAAAGACTGACAAAAAAAATGTATTATGACAATAACCAAACCTTCTCAGGAGAATTCATACTGAGGTTCCACTTAATTACCCACTATGAGCATAAAGCCCCTAGCTATCGTTCTGTAGAATGCTGATGCACTGGCGGATCTAGGAGAATTTTTAGGGGGGGCATGGGTCAATGTGAATTTGTTATCAATGTATACGACCCATATATCAATGAAAATACATAAAATATCAATTTTTAAGGCCAGAAAACAATAACATGGATAAAATAAGCTCATTGATCAAAGCGGTAGCTATCTATATGTTAATGAAAAACATAAAAGGGTTCGGAATCGCCGATTTTGGATGCACCCATTGAGAAAACATTCGATACTGAATAATTTCGGTGTGTAAAACGTGTTTTCTTGTTGAAAACCAACTAAAATTCAGGTCAATATCAACTTATGAGAACTCTAGGAGGGGGGCAATGGCCCCCATGCCCTCCCCTCAAATCCACCAATGTGTTAATGGGCTGCATAATAACCATGACGAACTTGACATATTTCTACTTGACAACCAAATAGATATTGCATTACTTACTGAAATCCACTTCACTCACCGCACAGATTTCTATAAACAGGACTACATCACTTACAAGGTCAGACCACCTAGACAACAGTTCACACGCCGGATCTTGTATTCTCATTCATAAAAACTTATCCCATTCCGTTTTTCCTTCCACTCCATCTGATGCTATTCAATCAACCACAGTAACCATAACGAATCGTCCATTTTCAGATTTATACTGTCCTCCTGGCAATTCTTTTTCTTATTCCTTTCTCCTTGATTTGTTATTCCAATCTCTTGGACCGCGCTTTATTGCTGGAGGAGACTACAACGCCAACACCAACGATGGTGCCGATCGTCCAACTCCCGTGGAAAAATCCTTTCCTCTGTCACATCCACTAAGGGTTACTCTATCCCTTCCCCAAATAACCCCACCTATTGGCCTACATCCCTCAAAAAACGTCCGGACATCCTGGACATATTTGACACCTCCCAGATTTCCACAACCCAAACCAATGTCAAATCCTTGGACGACCTTTCATCAGATCATAGTCCAGTTCTCCTTTCCTTATATTTAAGTTTCGCTCCCAAGCCTTCTCCTCCTACATTGATTACCGGACGTATAAACTTAGGACAACTTTTGTTATAATCTGGAGAACAAATCATACTTAACATTGCCACTTAAGACTAAACAAGACATTAATAATACTACTGTTTGCTAAGACATTAATATTAATACTGCTATAGGAAAACTTACTACATCAATAAAATCATTTTACTTGATAATACCTCAAATCATAAAATAAAAACATTCTCAGAAAACTGATCTGCCACGGCATACTCGCATCTTATTAAGAGAAAAAAAGCAGAGCAAGATCGAAGTGGCATAGAACTCGATACTCTACGGATAAAATTATATTTACTAAATTGATTAACCAACAAAACGCAGAAATTAGAAAATTTAAAACCCAAAATTTAATTATTTAACTGAAAATCTTACAACTACTGACAAAACATTATGGATGATTACAAAAAAGATCCTGAAATTCAAAGATTTTAATCACCCACTCCTTAATGAATCCAATGTCTGGTCAAGATCTGACGAAGAAAAAGCTCAGTTATTCGGCCAACATCTCTCTAAAACATTTCATCCACACCCTGATATTACGAACACCTTCAATATTTAAAAACAAATTAATTGCTCCTCTCCAAATGACCCTTCCTCCCAAAGCATTCCATCCTTCAGAAATATCTAATATTATTTACAGATTACCTTCTCACAAAGCTCCTGGACAAGATCTCATCACGATCTACATCTTAAAACATCTTCCTAGATAAGCCATCCTATTCCTCATCTACATATATAATGCTATACTCATACTACATATTTTCCTAACCTCTGGAAATTTCCCGTCGTAAAAATGATACCAAAACCTAAAAAAAAAAAAAAAACCCGGAATACCCTTCCTCTTACCGTCCTGCCTCACTTTTACCACCCATGGGTAAAATCCTGGAAAAGCTCACCCTGAAACGAATATATCCCATTCTGGATCCAAACCACATTATACCAGATCACCAGTTCGGATTCCGAATATCCCACTCTACTATCCAGCAATGTCATCTTGGGGTGGACATTCTTTCTTCTGCATTGGAACGTAGATAATATTGATTGGTGGTATTTCTTGACGTGGAACAGGCTTTTGACCGAGTCTGGCACCCGAGATTGCTTTACAAATTCCGCCATTCCTACCTCCTACATACTTTCTCATTATTCAATCCTATCTCACTAATAGGTCATTCAAAGTAAATCACAATTATGCATATTCATCCCTCTTTTCTCAATCCGCTGTTGTTCCTCAAGGAAGTATCCTCGGCCAAATCCTCTACACAGTTTATAAAGCTGACATCCCAACCCATTATAATACTATCCTTACCACGTATGCAGATGGCCATGTAAATTTTCAGTCAGCCCCGATCCAGTTATAGTATCCCATACTCTTCAATCCCATATCACTGACCTTAAAAAATGGCGTCAAAACTGGAGCTGGAGGAACAGCTCGCCGTTTCAGGCTACTAAAACATTTACTAGACAAACGCTCTAAGCTCTCAATTAATTACAACTCAAAGACTCATAAACATGACAATCACAAGACCCATCTGGATTTACGGAATAGAGCTTTGGGGCTCCACAAAACCATCGAATTCCTCTCGTATTCAATCCTTACAATCCCAAATCCTCCGTAAAATCCTCAATGCTCCTTACTTTGTAACGAACAATGTAATCCATAAGGACCTTAATGCCCCATTTGTTCCTGATTTGGCCCGAATCCGATATGAATATTTTCATGACAAACTTTATTTCCACTCAAACCCACTAGTTTTCAAACCTAGCAACCTCTTCAATTCCTGATAATCCTCCGATGCGTCTGAAGAGAAGATGGCCTCGTGACCTTCTAAGTTGACTTATTATTTGAGTACTGCCACTGGGTAGTTTCTCTACTTGTCTTTCATGCTAATATGTACCAATCATTATATTTACTTGTGTTACTTTAATACAGTTGTAAATTTCATTAAATAACTGATTAAAAAACAAACAATAAACATTCGAAGATTTAAAGAAAAAGTAAAACAAACTAATCTGTATAGAAAGTGGATGGAGCAACAAAGAGTCAGAAAGAAAGTACATATTCTGGGAATAGAAATAAAAACCTTAATTATGCAAGCGTAGATCTTTGATGGCCTGAACCAAACAAAGAGAAATAAATATTATAATAGGATGAATTTCAAACTTGCTTCAGCAGAATCACTCGGGTAAGAAAGGAAGTAACTTAGTAAAGCCCGACTTCAACTTCCCCTGAGGCAATGTTTTGTGGTTGTGTCGTTCAGTTTAGAAAAGTAAAGAAGTATTGCAATGTTTACATCTCGTTTATTTTTAAGAGATAATTAGGTAAACGTAGATGGCGTACAAATTTAGTGTTTTAATTTGATTCATAATGACTTGTTGACCCACCCATATAGAGTTTATTATGTATATATAAATGTAAGAGATGTGTACACATGAGATATTTCTGAATTGCAATTTCCACTATGACATAAGTAAGAATTTAATTTTAAAATATTATTGTTCAAAAAAAGACATATGTAAATAATTTGATTCAACTTTCTCGTAATATGTTGGTTGGTTGTTTAAAATTTGAGGATTAAAACCTATCGGTCAATGATACTCACGTTTCAACCTCTCAATGCGGAGAGCGTTATATAATGCTATGTGAATTTTAGCGCCGGTCGGAGAGTATTATTTGTTGATCCTCACTGTTTACTTTCAAACTGACGGGTTTGTATTTGCTTCAAACCTTTTTTCACCATTGTCCGTTCATGCTTCTGTATGTTTACCCTTTAAATTTTAAATGAACAGGCATTGAATAGGCATTTAAAATGTAAGTAATTGTAACTTTCACTGTCCTTAATATAATATTATAAAGTGCTTAAAATAAATTTGAAATTTAAAGAAACAAAAAAGAAAGATTCCACTGAAGGGAATATTTTTTTATTTCAAGTAATAATTTTTATAATACCGGGGGAGAGGATTAAGATAAGGGATTATATAAAACCCCTTCTTATAAGTATTAATAAGAAACTATTTCGTGGATTTAAGATAAAAATAGAAAATTATTTTAAAACGTAAAGAAAGAAAAACATTTATAAAGAAAACTATGGTTAAATAAAAAAAGAGGAGATGACTACATTGCATTTATTTCTAATAATTTAGCCACAATTTATCACTTTATATAAAGCTTATAGAAACCGTCATTTTAATCTTCTGAATTATTGGAATCAAAAATAGAACATTTTTAGGCGATGAACGACCTCAGCACTGGACTGCAGAGCAATGTTTTCGTTAACCGCTTACATAATGTAATCAGTACTACTATGTACATCAATAGTTGATATTTTTTATTAATAAACAAATGGATGATGAAATAGCTTACTTCGATTATTTACAGTAATCAGGTGAAGATAAACTGCTCGATAAATGCTAAAATTACAGAAATGTCTATTTATGAAGTGGTTATCTCTTTGATAAGTTATGCTAACTATGGTAAAGTAGTAACAGTTGTAAAATATACAACTTATAATAAATAATGATGAGAGGTGGTTCTTTAATGAGCCGAGAACGCGGCTGATATTATGATACGAGTTTAGCTGGTACTGATCGATCATTAGAGACAGACAAAAATATATAAAGAGATAGAGACAAATGGTCAACTGGATTTAATGAGATTTATTTAACTTTATTCTAATTAAACAGGATTATATGGGTAATTGTTCTCAAATAACATACTTATGGATCATCACACATTCACAGGACAGTCCTGTGATGGGTTAGAATATATCTAAGTTCTAGGATATGTCTAGAGGGATACCAGCGGAGTGAGAAAAAAAAATGGAGCGAATAAGCAAAATCACGAAACACATTAAATTTTATGCAAGAGGCGTAAGAATGTCCTAATAGAAACTATTTTAAAGAAGAGAATCGATGGAATTTTCAATACAGACTAAAGTGAAAGAATTGACCAAAAGCCTCTTCAACGTCGAGAACGAACTACATGCAACATATCCACGCGTAGGATATTCCGTCCACCACACGATAATACGGATGAAAGCAAATTGCATGTTCGAAATCCTAACATGATTCAAGTCAAAGGTTACGTACAAGAGGTTTTCTATGCGCCTTTCTAGAGTTTTTCCAGGATGTCAACGAGCAGATGGGCTATTGGAGGATGGGAACTCAACTAAAAATCATAATTTTAGATTACAAAACAATTTGTGTTTTAATATAATCAGAGAACCTCCATTTTCAACATATCGATAAAAAAGTTAACGGTAAATTACATAAATGCAATACATGCATTACGTATGTTCATTGAAAATAGTAAGACTTTAGTAGTGTATAAGCTTCAACATGAACTAGTTTAAATTTGGATTACTGTTTTTACCTTCATTAGAATAACAAAAAAAAAAAGTTTTATGATGAAAAATATGTTTTGGGAAAGTTTTATGAAACTAGTCCAGGTGCTGAAACAGGGGTTTATTAAACGAATGGACAATAACATATAAGAATACTAACTTAACGTTAAAATAAAGAGAATAACTTTGATACAAAAAGAAAAGAACAATGAATCTTAAAATTGAAGAGAAAGATAGAATAGTCATATAAGAGAAAGAACATTTTGAATGTTAAAATTACATATGAACCAAAAGAGAAAAAGACAACAATGATAGTCTGCTATAGTGACCGTGCAATTAGAATTTGATTTTGAACTATGGCTTGGTGATACAGCGAATTGAACTCAATCGTCTTTAATTTCTAAAGTTGTGGCACTCGGCGAACTTAATTCTAGCGATCATTGGTCAGAAGATTCATAATAATGGAATGAGAAGGAACCTACTGTTTTGTCGCTTTCTCTTCCTGAGACTCGTACATACGGACGACAGCATCTGGTTGCGAGGCGACATCATGCAGTTGAACAATAAAAGACACGTCTCTCCGGCGTCTTAATAGAAGTATAACAGCTCCTCGTGCGTCTTGGTAGCAGTCTGAGGCAGAATGAGAACTAGGCGGTGCGGCTAGTAATACTACTAGAATGTGATTTGCCTTATTGTGACCGCTGTGACCTGTGGGTAATTTAAATTTGAATTCACGCTACTGCATTAATTAACACTATTGAACAATTAAGATCATTGATAACTCTGAGGTTTATGACACAATCAATCAATTACAATTGGAAATCATCAAATTGAGGAATCGGATTTTTTTTTTCATTCTGCTACTTTGACATTCTTAGGTTGTTAATCTAAAACATCTCTTATTGTTAATTTTATCTATAAAAACTAAGATTATAATTTAAGTTTTTACTAAATAAAATAAACTTCGAGCTTGTCCAGATAAATAGTTTAGAAAAATCTTAAGTATAATATTAGTTTTTAACTAATTACTAGTAATAATTGGTTAACACTGTGATGTAAGGAAAAAGTTTTTAGAATATTTCTTTTCTTTTTGCTTATATATGAATTTTTGTTTCCTTACCAGGAATCACTTCACGAAGACCAGTTGGGCCACGTTCAACATCCGGAATAATGAGGAAAGTATAACAAGGTGGAAGAAAAAATCTTATATTTGAAAGAAAGAAAACTTACCATAAAGAATGATTAAGAAGAATATTTTATTTATATCTAAAGATAATCGAATAATAAATATTAAGAGAGACAAAGCAACACATAAAAATAAAAATACATATTTGATTCTAGATCTTATTTCAATATTCTAAAATCGGCGATATTTAAGTTTAGCTTAAGATAAACAGTTTTAGACAATGCCCGATTTTCCTTCTTTCATGATGTATTAGCGTTTTCGCGTTTTTTATTTTTTATGAAGTGCAAAAGTGTAAACACCCGAATAACCACAACTAATCACATTATTCATCCTATGAATAAGACTTAGGTTAGATTACGTGGTGGTCACAGTCCTGTTGGGTATTTAATGGTGTGGTTTACTATTTTATACTTATGTTCCCCCAGATGGATTATCTCAAAGGTATAAAAGATATAAAATGTGATGAATATTACCAACATTCATAGCGGCTTTTAATTGATTCTTCTTTTTTCTTATAATAGCATAAGCAGTTTTATCCAGGATTAGTATTTTTTTGGAGTGCAAGTGTCGTGTCATCAACTCTACACTTCTGGTACTTGCTCCTCTAGTATTCTCTCTTTGGTTGGGTCAGATGAGGAGTCCACCATGGGATGCACTCTTTGTTGATTAACTATAAACTGATTCTTTATAATATTTTATATATTGTTTTAATTTTTAAATATTTTTATTTTGAAGAGATCCTAAAATTAATAATGTTCAATGAACATTCTTCCTCGTGTATACATCGCAAAATTACGAAAAAACGAGGATATGGGATCGGTGAAGAGAACGGATTTGTCCTGACTTTGAGTCGACCCCTGGTAGCTCAAATCTTAGAGTGCTATCACGGAGAGACGGACCACCCGGGTTCGAATCCCGGCCAGGGCAAATCTTTTCTCTTCAAAATAAAAATATTTACAAACTGATTCAGTATTTGTGAAAGTTTCAGTAAACGTTTCGATGGCAATAATACTAACAATAAACATTCCTTAAAGTGATTAATATCGCTAAAATTAAAACGCGCAACAAAAAGCAAGGCTTTATAAAGCAAATGGAATTTAATTTGAATTCTCTAAAAGGGGCCAGTTTCTTTATCGTTTCTGATCTCAATAAATCCTCTACGAGCTCGGATTCAATTTCAGAAAAACTAGAGGTCTAATTTGAATTTAGACATGAAAGATTTTCCTTGAAAGACCTATTTTCCTTCACGACTCGCATAATGATAAGATTAGAACAGAGCTATTAAAACTGAACACCATTATACAATGGCAGTGAATGCATTTTCCCGAGGATCAACTGATATTAGCATTAAAAGTAAAATTAATTAAGAACTCCATTATTGTTACTTAGATGAAAATTAAGAAATTATTTTAGCTTTATATATTGCAAAATATGGCCGGAATTCCAATCATTAACCCTCTACTTATCCAAGTAATAAAAGGAAAAAAATCCTGTACTCTTATAACCCACGAAGGGTATTAAATTCATTACATGTTTTAGGACAAAGATTGTGCAGGGATGTGATTTGTCCTAAATTTACGCTCAACCGCCAAATCCCTCAATTAAGGGTACCCGCTTTATAGAGGCTGTTTGAGCTCCATGAGGGTCTCCAGATCTCAAAGTCCATCTTTGCTGTTGATGAATTCCGGACCTTCTGCACGACAACTCAGCGCTCTACCACTGAGCTACTCTGTTTCAGTTAATAAAAAGCGTGTTGTTTTTATATATTCTTAATCAAGGAAACCAATGTATAATGTAGTATGTTCAGGAAAAGAGGCAGGTTATAATTGCAACATTTTAAGAAGTAATCTCAAAATTTGAAGACTAGTCGTTTTTAAAGTAATTTAGAAAAAGAATGAAAATGCCCAAATATCAAAGGACTAACAACTGTGTATAGGTCTAATCGATAATCTGCTAAGAAACAGAGCACAATCAAATAGAAAAATGATTATATTCTGGGAGCAGATACCTTAAGCATAACAACTGTGTATAATAATAGTAGAATATATATCTGGCCAAGAGGCTACACAATGAGAATCGTGTAGTGTTTACACAAGTACTTAAAAATAAATATGAACTAAAAAGTATGTTCGGGGTCAAGAAAAAACCAACCAAAAATAAAAACCTAAATTAACTATAACTGAGCAAAAAAATAATTAATTTATTATTATTTTTAATAATGCTTACTTAAATATCTTCTTATACTCGGCGCAAATATTAAATCTCGAATGCAAATGGTACACACTACATATTTTTGTTGCAATAGAAAACTGCCAGTAAAAATGCAAATCCAAAAACAATTTGTTGAATTGTTTGTAACATGTAGTTAAATTTAGCAAAAAACAAACAACGCCTGCGGTGTGTTAATCAACAGGTTGGATGTGCTATATTTATAACTACTTATTAATTAATTCTGCAGAGCCATCAGATGTGTCCGTCCACTTGGAAAAATAATATTGCGAGCCCTCTTCCACTTGTGTTCAGGTTTTTGTATTTTTTACGTCAATTATGTTAACATGGTATAATTCAAACGAAAATTATTAAAACATGGCATCAAGAAGAGTTTTTACTCTGCATATTTTAAACAATCTACTTAAAAACGATATAAAAATTTAATAATAAACTGCATCTGTAACGTTTTCATTATAATAATAATAATAAAACAAAAAACTATACCACTACAGCCCATGGAGAGTCCTGAACTCAAGAACATCATTACTAAGCATCCATAGAAATGGCGTTAAGAAGAAGAATCATTGACGGCAATAACCCATTATGGGTGAAGGGTCTTGGATTCAGTATATGGTTGGTAGTGAATGTACTGCTTCTTGGACAACGGTTATGCAGGCAGGTGATTTGTCCAAGATCACGCTCAACCGTCAGATGTTTGCCTTTGTTTTGGGTACTCACTTTATAGAGGCTGGGAGAGCCCTAGGAGGGTCATAAATCCCACAGGATCCATCTATGACTCTATGACCGCTAACAGATTAAATATTAAATAAGTCTGCTCGAGCGGAATTCGAACAGCTCAGGACCTTCGGCACGACAACTAACGCACATTATAATAATGTGCACATTATAATGATGATAGTAGATCATAAACCACTTTTTTTTTTAAATTACAACCATACATAACCAGTATTGTGTTTACTTCTTGAGCATACGGAGCAAGACTTTAGGGCCTCGCGATCCTATTATCTGTTTTATGTTTTTAATTTTTGTTTCCCACTTTTTATATTCGGATGTGTCGGTACCGATAAGGATAGTTCCACTGGACAGATGATATTCTACTATGGAAAAAAATATTTACTACTACAACCCATGGAGGGACTTGGGTTCAGTGCATTGTACTGTACTGTTTCTTGGACAAGGGTTTTTCAGGGAGGTAATTTTTCTACATCTCGATCAACCGCTAGATCCCTCCCTTATTTTGTGTGGCCACAATTTAGAGGCTAGGTGAGCCACAGGAGAGAAAGATGACAGAAGAGGAAGATGAAAAAAAGAACTTTTCATATAAGTAAAAATAAATCACTTTAACTAGTACCATATAATATTGCATTCTGTTGACAACTCAAGGTTGCTCATAAAATAATTCGTCTCAACCGAAAAACTTCGAACTCAACTTCTTTATCGGCTTTCAACAACAGTATTAGTTTTTTAGTTTCCAGCCCTTCACCCAAAAGTACTAAATAATCCCCCAACCCAAGGGTAAATATTTTAACATCAAGAATAAAACCATTTTCAATGCGCACCTTTTTAATTATATATTGCAATGTTAAATTAAATAGTATAGATGAAAGCAGATAACCTTGTTTTAACCAAATGGAACCTGGAACTTCTGCGAAGTGTAATGACCTATTCCAACTTTATTGAATGTTTTGGTCACATACTAGATTTATTAAATTCTTAAATATTCCATATTCAACCATTTAAATATGCGTTGCTAACTCGAACAATTAACGTAAGGAAAATATTTGAATAATGGTTGACCGGTTTAGTCTAAAATCACATGGATAATCTCTGGTCATTGACGTGATGATAACTTGACGTGTTCTGTAAAGGTAATAGCATTTTATAGCAATATTGTATAATATTACAATCCTTCCACAACTCCTTCTTGTAGATAAGGGATATATATATTTTACATAAATACATTTTAAAAAGTTAGTTATGCACACATATTTCTAGTGGTCTTCTATGAGAAGATGTGATACGAGTCTCGTCGCATTTGTCTTTCATTTAGTTAGGAATTGTTTTTTAAATGTGCGTAGGATAGCGAGAAAATCTATACGTTTCTTTCAGAGGTTTATTCTGATCATATTAATGAAAATGGAAAAAATATAGCCGCTCACATAATGAAGGAAGTTGATGAGGAAAATTCCTTTGATGAATGAATGAAAAAATAAAGAGAGATCCTTAAACCGGGGAAATATACACCTTCTGATAAAGAAACTGGAGTTATCTACAGGAGGAATTATTTACAGGATTTACGAAGAAAGGGAGGGAAATTTAATCGGTAACTTGTGCCCCGAAATTCGCAATGATTATTTGTTTATCCAAAGTGCAGAGAATATTACCAGCTTGGACTTCCGTTTAAAAAAATGAAAATATGCAATACTAACAATGAATTATAAATTAAAGCAAAGAAGAAAAATATTTAATAATTGTGTTTCGTGTACATTTAATTGACAGATAAATAAACAATATAACAACTAAATAATGATGGGATTTCATTTGATTCGAACAATTATAAAATACGAACAAAAAGGATTTTCTGATGAATTTTACAATAATGGCGTAATCATTTGATATTTTTGGAGTAAATTCTGACTTAAAAGATATGTGATGAGACTGCATATCTTAGACCCGTATGTAAAGGACACCACGTCCACTGTAATTATTTTAAGTAAAATGTATTTATGATAAATATTTCCAATTGTTTTTATTTTTTTTTCAAAAGGGGGAGCGGAGTGGCTCAGTGGTAGAGCACTGAGTTGCCACGCCGGAAATCCTGGTTCGAATCCCGCTGCATGCAAGACTTTTATTTAGTCTGTTTGCAAAAAAGAAACAAATTTGAATAGTTAAAAGTTATGGTAAATTGGCTGCTGAACAAGTACAATAATATGACATTCTTACCTCCGGATACGGATATGCAATACAAGAGAGTGAGATTATAAATAATATAATATATGTATATGTATAGCAATAGAAGCGAGCGAAGTGGCTCGGCACTGAGTTGGCGGGAAGAATGTCCTGGGTTCATATCCCGCTCGCTGACAGAGTTAGCGGCCAGAGGTGGATGATATAGGATCTAGGACCCTCCTGGGGCTCACCCAGCCTCTATAAAATATTATAAAAATAGGGTACCCAAAATGAGAGGGAAAAATCTGGCGGTTGAGCGTGACCTAGGACAGACCACCTACCTGCACAATAGTTATCCCAGAAACAGTACAGTCTCTACCATGAACCTTCACGGGTTGTAGTGGTACAGTTCAGGATTATATCAAAAAGTTTTTGTGACGATGTAATATTGGATATTTTAAATTTACAATCGGGGAGGACAGTAACGGAGACATTACACTTCTTTTTCTCAAGAATTATCGCTCCATGCATTATTTAGAATTATTTTTCTCAGAACCCAAAATATTCCATTTGTTCACATCTCTTAACGTTTTGTCGAAAGGATTATGACAAGAAAACGTCTTGAATAACTTTAAGATAGTTAAAACCGAATATTTTATTACTATTATTATAGGCGTTCCAACATGGGTTGCCTCAACCTGTCAAAGCAGAGCTCTACACCTCTCGATCCATCCAATCCCCTTCCTGGAGACCTCTACCGGCCATCTCTTCTTGGACTCCCTCCATCCATCTGCTTCTGGGTCGTCCGCGTATTCTCCTCCTAGGTGGAACCCAATCCAGCACTCTGTTCGGCCAATATTCAAACGCCATTCTCTTCAGATGGCCGTACCATCTTATGTGGCGTGCCCCGATCCTTTCATTTGTTGATATATTCATATCCACCCTCTGTCGAATTTCTTCGTTTCTAAGTCTATCCAGCCTAGTGCCACGGAGACACCTCCTCCAGAAATCCATTTCAACCGCCTGCCCCTTTGAGTACAGACGGGAGCTCATAGTCCAGGTTTCCGAAGAATAAGTCAGAATAGACTCGACAATGGTTGTGAAAATACGGCGTTTATTATCTGTGGATATCTCTGTATTCCATAGAACCGGATTAAAACTGAATAAAGATATTAAGAACAACGAATCCAAGTCGGTTTTTTATCGTATATATGTTTGTACGTTTATACAGTAACTATCTCCGGGCAAACAAGCTTTTTCTAAAATGAAGTTTGCTTAATACATAAATATAAATGACGGTAATATCCAATTCAAAATGACTCTTACTTGTGCACCTCCCTACCTACACAACCTTTGTTGAAGAAGAACTACAGTCTTTACCATGTCTTGAACCACAGACCTTTCATGGAGTGTTGTGGTATAGGCGATTTTTTTAATATATAATATATTCTAAAATTACTGATTTCGAAATTAAATTTTCGAAATCTTGCTACTAAAAATAAATGTTAGATCCAATATCGAACTCAAACCGCCATATTACTAAACATACAATCGCTTGAAGCAACCTGACAAAAGGCATATGAGGAGAATGCTTTGGGGAGTGGAATCGATACCGGGAAGAGCGAAGTGTTCCTTGTAATGTTTATGAGGTCAACGATCCGGCGATTAAGAAAACGTCCGATACCCGGTACCTCGACCGATGCTCCGACGTGGAATAAACTGGGATACCTGATACCGAATGCAATTAGGTCAGGGAGTAGCCTTTCGGAATAGCTTCCATAAAACCAACCTCTGATTGGATTCGAGGGGAAAACTCTTTGAGAAAGCTGATTGAAATCGAAGATAACAATTGTTTAAAAATAAATTATGAACTCCCCCATTTCTGAATTAGAGTTTGAATGCTTTGATCATACCATATAGTTTACCTTTAGATTAATCTCATCCTGACGTAATAATGCCTTTTCCATTAATCTTTTTAAAAAAAAGCTTTACTCTAAGTAAAGTTTGTGAGAATTCAAAATTTACAAGCATGATAACTAGTAAAATATTTTTTTAATTTTAAAACAGACATGGACAATACCTGAAGATTTTATTTCAATCATCATTGCCTTCAATTTTCAAGTAGTGGCCTCGCCACAACCATTCATTTTAATTATAAAACTAATATTTAATTAGTTTTAAAAAATGTTAAAATTGAGGGAGTGAGGGATGAGTAGGAATGCAGGAGGTAAGAGAATGATGATAATACAATATTATTACATTATTCTGATAGAGAATTAGAAAAAGTAATAAAAAAATAAATAGCATACAAATTTACAATAAAAAGAAATAACTAATAGCATCTAATAATATAAAAGATGATACCATTGTGAGTGAGAAATATTTACAGTAATTCATCAGTCGATTACATTGAATATAGCTATTAATTTTTATAAATTAGAGAGCATCTTTGGAATTTAGGAGATGTAAGAAAAGTTTGGATTTAAATGTGGATAAAGAAGAGGCATTACGGATATCCAGTGAAAGGAAGTTTCAAAGAGAGGTAGAACGGGGAACAAAGGAACGCTCAAAAGTTTTGGTTCTATGGGAACGGATATAAAGATCGGAAGGGCGAGTGATTGGATAGAGGGTTTGAATTGTAGGGAACTATAGATATAAGATGGTTGCTGTGAGTTGATGGTTTGATATAAGTGAGAACCTCCTAGAGTCTACGGATAGGAGGGCCATTTTAACTCATCGTAGAGGTGGGACACTTTCTCGAGGCGTCGAAGACAAATCGAAGTGAGCAGTTCATAATTCGCCTCTATCTTTCCTCGAGCTTGTTCGAGAGGTCACCATATGCCACACAACCGTAGCCAAAGTGTGGAAAGATGAAAGAAGTGATTAGAAGCTTACGGATAGGTAGTGTTAGAAGATGTCGGGATGGAATAATTTTACGGAGCTTATTGATCGACGTGAAATTTGGGCAATGTGGCGATTCCAGGAAAGGGATTGGTCGAAAATGATTCTGAGGTTTTTAACAGAGGAACTGAAAATAATAGGGTGATTATTTAAGATTAATTGGGGAAGAGAGTTGATAAATTTAAGAAGGGTATTAGAGCCAATTAGAATGGCCTGAGTTTTCACAGCATCTAAAGACAATTTATTCAGGTTAGCCCAGGCAATGATCCTATCTAGGTCATCCTGAATATTGGAAAATGAAGATATTATCTCAGAGGGAGGAAAGGGCACATCGAACTGATATTATATATTATGTTAAAAATTAAAAAAATTCTATCAAAGTAGAACGAAAGGAGTGGAATATCTAGTATTTTTCTCCAATATTTGGGGCTCTCATAAGAGGTTAAAACGATCCAATGTTCGACGCATAAGCTGTCATCTTAATATGAAGCATACATTAAAATAATATGGTTTATTTTGTTTATTCATTCTGTTAGATGTGCGAAAACTTTTAATTAACAATATTAAAATACATTGATTACCCTTCGAGGTTTTTGCAATGTTTTGCAACAAATCGTTGTAGATATGTATTCAGTTAATGGCATAATGGCCCAGGGACAACTTTTTATTAGCTTTACCACTACAAGCTTTACGGGGATTAAAGGGACGGGACTGTAGTCATAGGTGTAGGATTTCAGGAAGTATACAACTATTTGTAATATGAAATATGGGAAAAGAGAAGTTTTGTGAGTTAAATCTGTAATGGCCAATATTGGAGTGGGTGAGGAATCAGGAGTAAAGGATGAGAAACGGCTATGGAGATCGTCTAGTATTATTAGGAATGAACTCAGGTTAAAGTATTCTGGTAGGGATCGTTTTCCGAATATTTCCCTTTTGTATTTTGAATCTGAAAAGAATGAACGTAAAGTAATATTGGTTGATATTGGAGTAGGTAAGGATCATTAGACAAGGGAGAAATCGAAGTGGAAAGGAATACGAGAAGGTCGGTAAACAATGGCACATAAAGAGGAAGTAGGATATCATGAGAATCTTTTCCTAATACTGTGGGGTACCTCTTGTTTCAATATCACTTTTTGCTGGCATTGTTCGGCTTTCTAGATTGCAAATTCTAGTTTCCAGTGAATTACTTTCCAACTGACGATTTTGCTCCTCTTGAAGGTTTTGCACTTTTAGTAATCTATCCACGTATAGCTCCTATCATTTCAACCTTTCTTCTTGAATTTCTACAGTTAGCGCCCACAGAACACTGGTAGATCATAGCACTAGGGACGGTTGATGTCAACATAGATAGCCAAATCAAAAATATCCATTTTTTAAACGATGGAGACCCCAAATTTTATTAGGTATTAATAATACCAGATGATACATACTATTCTCACTTAGTCATATCAATCAGCTGATTTACTATTATTAATATACAATTAGCCATTTTCAAGAATATAGGTTGAGATACAGAAAGAGAGAGAGTGAGTGTGTGTTAGAGACAGAGAGAGAAAGTGTAATAGCAATATAAATAATAATAATAATTATCTGTGAGTTTCGGGGTAGCTTAAAGTGGAGAGTGCTAGGTTGCTATGCAGGAAGTTCCGGGTTTCAAATCCAGCTATGGAAGATAAAAAATTAAATCTGTTAACAGCCACGGATGGACCATGAGGGATCTACAGACCCTCTGAGAGAAAAAAAAGCTGGCGTTGATCTTGGGCCAATCACTTCCCTACATAACCATTCTTCTATAAACTGCACAGTTTGTATCCTGTATGCGTTTTGTTATGCGTTACAACGCATGCGTATTGTAGTGGTAAAGGTTTTTATTTTAGTACTATTTCTATTGACATTTAGTAAAATTGTTTTAAATCTGTAAAACTTCTTATCTATGAATAAGGGTGAAGGAACAATAAGTGGAACATATTTGATTTGTATTTTGTATTGTTTATTGGGAATGCGATGAAATATTTATTTTTCTCAAAAAAGTATGCAGGCCGAATAATCAGTGTGACAAAAAACAAAACAAAAAAACCTTAAACTGTCAATATATACATTTCACGCTTCTAATTTTGTTGTCCAAACTCGTGTGTTTCCACCGAACAGGATTTAAATAGACATACTAATTTAACCCCTAAATGCTTCAAAGTTACTCTGTATGCATACATCGGATCGGGACTGAATTTTAAAGTCCTCTATAACGGGTTAATAACACGTTCTTCCCGGAAAAGATGGAATATTGAAGCGGGTGGGAGCTTAATATGTGTCGCTGACATATTACGCTCGATAACCTCAAAAAGGGTTACATGCAAATACTGTATTAAAGTATATGTGGGATATCAAACGATATAATGCACTTTTGATTCTATGAACTTATGAAAGCTCAATATCAGCAGCTGGTGTATCAAAAGCGCTTTATGATGAGAGTGGATGTAAAATTTCCTCTAGCAGCGTAAATCAGGAAAATCCGCCAAAAAATTTAAGATTTATATTTTTCATAACTGGATGTAAGATGAAAAAGGGGACTCTAGGACAAATTATAAAAATTATAAATTATATATAAATTAACAAGTAAATATTCAACATTACAGAACCAATAGTTTACTAGCTCAATCGTAAGATATAACATACACATTACCTAAATACATGTATATTTTATTAGTTTGTACAGCAATTTTTTTTTTAAATATGTAATAAAAACTTCTTTTCAATTCCCAACATTTTAAATTTTTCATAAAATCGTTTGGTCGATAACAAAAATAAAAATTGTTAAGAGTTATTATTTATGAATTTATTTAACAGTGCATTTATTATACTGAATTATTCAGCACCTATATCATTAGTACAATATATATATATATATATATATATATATATCTGTGGCTTGGTTCTAAAAAGGCCAATGTCTAATTAGACATACATATATATATATATATATATACTCTACTAATATTACAAATGCGAAAGTTAGTATGTTTCTCTCTTTCACCCAAAAACTACTGAACGGATTTGGATGAAACTCTACAGTAATGTAGGTTATATGTACATCAGAATAATGCATAGGCTACAGAAAGGGCGGATTTAGGGGGCACATGCCCCCCCCCTGACAGTTTAAGTGTACTGAGGAGAATCCATTATACTACATAATTAAAGGCAAATCACACGATAATAGTTATTAAAATAACAGAAAGAACATGAGTGAAACTATTGTTTTGATATCCTACTATCCTACTAATATTATAAATGCGAAAGCTCCGCCCAGAAAATATATATGCAATGAACAAATAAATTCACAAAAAATTGTTTAAAAATATGTATCTGACATCCCAACCCATCCAAGCACTGTCCTCACTACGTACGCTGATGACACATGTGTGTTATCAGTAAATAATGATCCATTTGTTGCATCCCAAACTCTTCAATCCCATATCTCAAACCTTCAAGAATGGTGTCAAAATTGGAGAATTAAAATTAATCCTAACAAATCCCATCAAATTACCTTCACCCTTCGTCGTAAACCTACAAATTCCTGCCCTACTGTATCCTTTAATAATATTCCTCTGAACTCTGTCGAACAGGTACGTTACCTAGGACTCCATCTGGACAAACGTCTCACTTGGAATCCTCATACAAGACTGAAAAGACAAGAAACTGCTCGTCGTTTTCGCCTACTTCAACATTTACTGGACAAACGCTCTAAGCCCCCAATAAATTACAAAAGACTCATTTACATGACAGTTATCAGGCCTATTTGGACATACGGAGTTGAGCTTTGGGGCTCTACTAAACCATCCAATTCATCTCGTATCCAATCCTTGCAATCCAAAATCCTTCGTAAAATCCTCAATGCTCCTTATTATGTCACAAACAAACTCATCCATCATGATCTTAATATCCCATATGTTACTGATTTGGCCCAAACTAGATACCTATCCTTCCATGACAAGCTCCATACACACTTGAATCCACTAGTCTCTCAACTTGCTTCCCATACTATTCCTGATAACCCTCCGAGGCGTCTGAAAAGAAGATGACCTCGAGACCATCTACTATAGAACTTTTTAGAGTGCTACCGATGGGTAGTTTCTCCACAAGTGCTTTTCAAGTCGTATTATACATATAGCAGATTTACTTATTATAATTGTATTATAGTTGTAAATATCAATAAATTGAATTAAAAAAAAAAAAAAAAAAAATATGTATACTTCAAAGGTATGCAGGATGTCGCTTCGAGTTGAGTTACAATAGGTTTCAGCAGATTATTCGTTTAATTTTTAATGTTTCCTAAAAATAAAAGTTATCGTGAGCTTTTGTAAAGATCAGTAAAGCTTTAAAAGATAATTTAATTAGAGTAGATTTCAGTAATTATTTCATCGAGAAATAAAAGTTTTCAACTACCATTTCGAAGTATAGATGACGTATGCATGTTGAAACGTGCAGTTACGGTCACAGACAGGATGACGGAAGCAAGGGATTAGCGGCTTCAATCCGTCGGCGGGATAAGTTAAAATAGGATTAGGAGCTTCTCGATCGTCTCCTTTTGTCGGAAAAGGATTAACAAGATTCCAGAATTGTCTCCAACCTTCCGTGTTCTAGAATGTTAATGCCTATTTAAATACGTTCCTCGCCTCGAGCGAGTCAGTCTGAGAGAAGACCACGCACGGTGAAGATCTGTGATAAGTGAGTGTCAGTGTGATAAACTAGTCAGTGTTGAACCGGCCAGTGTAATAAGTGTATCAGTGAACTGTGACAGTCTCGCGAGTGTAATAAACTGTTACTGTGTGTCAGTTTGTCATACTTGGAGAATCTTACGGTCGGTGGACTAGTGAACGGTAAGTGTTAATTATTAGTTATAAATTGTAGTGTAATTTTATAATATTCATAGAAACTATTGTAACTAGTTAAGCTATCTAGAATTAGTAATATCTTATATTATTGTAATAATTAAATAGGAGTTAGGCCTAGAATATAATATTTAGAATATTGTCATTATAAATTTATATTAGTTTAATAATTTAATTGTTAATAGTTTAATTGTATCCTTCTTATATGTTTTGTTAGTAAATATTATTATATTTAATTAAGGAATTGTTTAATTCATTTTAATACCCAGTAGTCCGTAACAGTTCATTTCTTCCATACTGAAGCTCATGATAACTTGAATTTTTGGAAATATTGAAAGAGAAACGAATGAAGTTGTGACTCAAATCGAAGCGACAGCCTGTGGAGTTTACTTATTACCTCAAGATGTAATACATTGCTATAGGTGAGTATGGTAGGGGCCAGGTAGAATAAAATGACTCTTAGGGTTTATTACCTTTACTTTCAAGAGAGGGGAGTCGTTGGTAAACAGCGGTCAAATCAAGATGTAAGGAAGAGAATGAATAATGAAGCCACAGGTATCACCTAAGTCGCCTATAGCTTCCCCTTTTCATTGTAAGTAGTGCATAAGTTTTATTAAGTCTGTAACCATGATCAGCACCAATTAATATAATGTTATTCTATCATTATTCTTATTTAATAAACAACTCCTGGTCAGTCAGCCACGTTAACCTTTGGAGAAGAGTATATATATGTCACATATATATAAATAACATAAAGTTACTATGTATTAAGTACATCGATCTTAGGGTGGTATCCCATTTTAGTATTCAAATATATTCAGATCAAAGGATCTGACTTTTCCCTGAGATCATAGCTTGGGCAGTAAAGCTAATTGACGGGAGTTGTTTATTTATTGATTACTTATGAATAGTATATATGAAATGTTTGAATTGGTCTAAACAGTTGTCATATTTTTTTTTGTATCTATTTGAAAAGTGTGATCTCCTTAATGATATATCAGTGAAGTATTAATTGACCAAATTAGTATTTGGCTGTAATCGTTTTTATTTCATTAAAATGGTGCCAGGACCGAAAATGCAAGGAAGATTAGAGCACTACAGGACTCGGAGAGGTGGTAAAGACCACCAGATGGAAGAAAGAGAATTAAGGATAATGAAAAAGTTTGAAAACATGGGAAAATCAATAGAATCTCAAACTGAAATGGTTAATACCTTTTTGAGTACCTAATCTCATAATGAGGCTCGAAGGTGCTCCAAAAACGAGTGAACAAATACTTGATCTTGGAGCAATATCGAAGAGAGCAAATGATTTTGCTGATTATAAGTATCCTAATCATGAGAGGGGAGTCTGCATGGCAAAAGAAAGAAATAAGACAAAAGAAATATTTAATATAGAAAAACAGCATCATAAAGATCTAGTAGAACTAATGGAAGAAATGGACAGGGAAAACAAAGATATCAAAGAGAAAAGGTAGAACAGAAACTAGTAAACAAGAAAGAAGAATTTAGCCAGAAGAAAGAAATTGTTCTAGAAAATTTGTCTAATGTAAAATTACCTAGAGGTAAGGAAAATTGCTGTTTTTTGGGTTCAATTAATAATTCTTGCGATAGTAAGAAGAGGAAACTAGTTGATACTGAAGTAACTCCGTCTAAAAGACCAAACAATGAAAAAAATCAAATATAGTAATGACTTAATAAATAAGGAAGTTATATTGACAATGAAAGTAGAAATGCCTATTAATGACCAATGTGTAATAGAAGAAACTTTGGTTGCAGAAGACCCTATTGAGGACAGTTCTAATTGTAAGAGTGATCGTGAATTAATCACAATCATAGTTTCGAAAGATAGTAATGACTAGGGCCCGGATTTATATGCAATAAAAATCCTTAAATATGTACATATAATATGCATTTATTTTGGGGAAATATGCAGGCAAAACCTAATAAAAATGCAAAATAAAAAATGTATTACGTACTTTTTAATTTCTAATATTACACCCTTATAGTATAAAAAATAGTTACAAAACGCTTATTCCTCTTACAAATTAATATTTGAAATTGTGTACATCCTTAGATTATCGAATGTGAAGCTCTGACGATCAGGTCGCAATGTTTTTTGTACCTACTAAATGATCTTTCCACGTCGACTGATGTAGCGGGAGCCTTTTAAAACATGATGCTTCACTAGGGCTGAATGGCATACCTTTTTATCTAAAGTTTCCTTTTAGAATATCGCAAATGGATCGTAACTGTTTTAGCTCAGAGCTGTTTTCGAAAACCTGTTGTTTTTTCCATTAATTTCTTTGCTCTTGATATTGCCGACGCTGTATCATCTAATTTGGAAAGAACGTCTTTGATCTTATCAAAATGTTGATAGTAGTTGTGGGATACATCTAGCCAGGTTCCCCATCTTATGATTATTGGTTCCGGTGGTAAATTTAATTATGGATAGTTTTCTTTCAATAATTTCACCCGACTTGGCGCTTTGAGAAATTTTTTTTTGACATTCGAAAGCAGCAAGTCTACATCTTCAAATTCATTTCTGACAGTTTCCGCGACCCTATGAAATGCAGGGGCAAGGCAAGTCAAGTGAATCATTTTATGGTAGAATATTTTCAATGACTTTGCAGCCTTAAACATGTACGGAGCAGCGTCAGTTGTGAATAAAAAAATCTTTTTCGTGTGGAGTTCCATTTGTCTAGAGAAAAGTCATGGAATCATTAAAAAATCTAGCTATAGTTTCGTGGTGACAGTTGTCCAAAAACTTCATGTTTAGAAGAAAGGGTTTTGATAAGTCTTCTGACAGCTTTGCGACAATAACATTGGCCACGTACCTTCCCAGAGAATCAGTCGTCTCATCTGTGGACACCCAAATTGGTACGTCTTTTATTGGTTGCGTATTTTATTCATGGTCTCCTGGTAAATATCAGGGAGATAATTTTTTCGAATAGTGCTTTTGTCTAGCATTTTGAGTCCGGTATACCTTTCAAAAAACTCTTTTAATTCAGAATTATTGATCTTATAAATTGGAATATCTGCGCTTATAAAAGCACGAGTCAAATCATTGAAAAATTGTGACTTACTGGAAGTCGAATGGAAGTTGATGTAAATGATGTAGAAATAAATGTCTGAATGACTTGTTTTATTCTTTGTAGGTTTTCTTTATGTTTCGTTGTTACAAGTTCATTAGCTTTAACCTTAACTTTCGTGATGTTAACGATGCGATATTTCGAGCATAACTAACACAATTTTTAGTTATAGAAGAGCAGCAGAACCAAAAGTGGAAATGCATTCTAAGAATTTTAACATAGATAGGGGAAGGGCCAATCTTCCTAGAAAAAGAAATATTATAATTAATTGTTTCCTGTTATTGAATTAAATGTTTTTATTGATTCATCGTTTTTAAAAATTACCTGAACACTTCTGACAACACATAAAACCTAAAATGAAACAAAATGCATTCAAAATATGCAAAAATGATTAAATATGCAAAAATATGCATTTTCCTTCAAATATGCACAAATATGCAAAATAAAAGTTGTCCTAATCGAAAGCTTTTGGCCCAAAACACGTTTTAAAAACTTCAAACGTCAAGTACAAAGCATAAAAAAAAAATATGCAAAAACATGAAAATCCGGGCCTCAGTAATGACTTATTAAATAAGAAAGTGACATTGACTAAGAAAGTAGAACAAAATAAAAATATGACGCTGAAGGTTAATGAGAGCAAAGAAACATTGAACTCTGATGTCTTAAAGTTTAAGCCACCAAAGCTAACTATGACTCAAGAAAATAATCAAAGAAGGAAGGTAAAAGTAGAAAAAGTGTGCACGGTAGGCCCCACTTTGTGTTTTAAACAAAGACAATTATATACAACTAGTTTACCCTGTATCGTTTATAAAAAAAAAATGAAAACCAATTATCGGGTTATGGGAAACCAAATATTCAAGTTTTTAAAATGTGTGAAGTAAACGTAAAGAATAATATGGAAGCACAGAATAAATTATTTAGGAGAAGAAATGGACTGGACTACTAGAACTAACTGCGTAAAATTATTCTTTAATTACTTTAAAACACATTTTTCATATATTCTGCTATATTGGCGTTACTGCCCAAGCCTGATCTCAGGGAAAAGTCAGATCCTTTGATCTGAATATAATTAAATACTAAAATGGGATGCCACCCTGAGATCGTTATACTTAATATGTAATAATTTTATGTTATTAATAAATAAGAGACTTATATAGTCTTCTCCAAAGGTTAACGTGGTTGACTGACCAGGAGTTGTTTATCAAATAAGAACCATTATAGAAGAACATTATATTTTATTTGTGCTGATCATGGTTACAGACTTTATAAATCTTAAAAACAACTTACAATGAAGAGGGGACGCTATAGGTGACTTACGATACATGTGGCTTCATTCTGCATCCTCCTCCTTACGTCTTGACTCGACTGCTGCGTACAGACAACTGCCCCCTCTCTTCAAAGTAACGTAATGAACCCTAAGGATCATTTCACTTTACCTGGCCTAGGCGCCTTATTGTCACCTATAGCAATTCAAATATTACATAATTTCTTTTTCTATATTCTAATAATATTTTCATAGTAAATTATTTTATTAAAATTGCTATGTGTGCTGATCATGGAAGCCAATAAAATTCATAATGTTACGGTCACAGGCAGGAAGGCGGAAGCAAGGGATTAGCGGCTTAAATCCGTTGGCGGGAGAAGTTAAAATAGGATTAGGACCTTCTCGATCGTCTCCTTGTGTCCGAAAAGGATTAAGAAGATTCCAGAATTGTCTCCACCCTTCCGTGTTCTAGAATGTTCGGCCTTGCCTATTTAAATACTTCCCTCGCTTCGAGCGAGTCAGTCCTAGTCTGAGAGTAGACCACGCACGGTGAAGATCTGTGATAAGTGAGTGTCAGTGTGATAAACTAGTCAGTGTTGAACCGGCCCGTGTAATAAGTGTATCAGTGAACTTTGATAGTCTCGCGAGTGTAATAAAATGTTTCTGTTTGTTACTGTGTGTCAGTTTGTCATACTTGGAGAATCCTACGGTCGGTGGACTAGTGAACTGTAAGTGTTAACTATTAGTTATAAATTGTAGTGTAATTTTATAATATTCATAGAAACTATTGTAACTAGTTAAGCTATCTAGAATTAGTAATATCTTATATTATTGTAATAATTAAATAGGCCTAGGTTATAATAAATATTTAGTTATATTAGATATTTATATAATTATATTTATTATACTATACAGTATATAGAATATGGTCATTATACATTTATATTAGTTTAATAATTTAATTGTTAATAATTTGCTTGTATTTTTTTTATCACTTTTGTTAATAAACATTAGTATCTTAATTTGGAAATTAAGGAATTGTTTAATTCATTTTAATACCCAGTAGCCCGTAACAATAATAATGTTCTAATGGCTGCACTTGTACCTTGACCCAAAGAATTGTGGAATTTATGGGCTATTGTACACTTGGTGAAATAAGGTTTTACACAAGCGCAAAGTAAATGGCGATGCCGGCACCTTTGTTGTTATTACCTGACGGTAAAGCATTGTAATGTATACCATCGGTACCCACCTGCCGAAAAAGACCCCTATTTAATGATATCTTGTTAAAATGTTCTAGAATACCAGGCGAATAAACACTAGTAAGGTTTTATTGAATTTAGTATGAATTGTAGCAGCAAAAGATATATTAAAATCCAGGTAGTAATTGTATAAATACTAACAATAGCAGAACTGAATTGAAATGTACTGAGATTATTTGAAGTTTAAATTAAATTATATATATATTCAGGAATTTAGAAATAATGGTGTTGTAATCGAAATCGTAATCGGTTATTTTTAGTAGGCATTGTAAAACTGCTCTTGTGGATTTTCTTCTTTTGTTGTTTTGCATATATCCTGTTTATGCTTGTAAATATATTTCACGTTTATTTAAGTTTTGAGATAATATATTTGGAGATTGCACATTTTTAAACATTATTTAATTATAGATACATTTACATATATATATATATATATATATATATATATATATATATATATATATATATATTTTATTTTATTTTATTTTTTTATTTTTTTTATTTTTTTGGACGATGGGTAATGCTGTAGTTAAGTATGGTAGGGGGCTTGGGCCAGGTAGAGATAACCCTTAGGGTTATTTCCTTTACTTTCAAGAGAGGGGAGTCGTCGGTAAGCAGCGGTCAAGTCAAGATGTAAGGAAGAGAATGAATAATGAAGCCACAGGTATCACCTAAGTCACATATAGCTTCCCCTTTCATTGAAAGTAGTGTATAAGTTTTATTAAGTCTGTAACCATGATCAGCACCAATAAATATAATGTTCTATAATTATTCTTGCTTAATAAACAACTCCTGATCAGTCAACCACGTTAACCTTTGGAGAAGAGTATCTATGTCTCTTATTTATTAATAACATAAAATTACTATATATTAAGTACATCGATCTTAGGATGGCATCCCATTTTAGTATTTGAACATATTCAGATCAAAGGATCTGACTTTTCCCTGAGATAATAGCTTGGACAGGAAAGCCAATATAGCAACATATGATAATATGTTATTATCTTTTTAATTATGTTATTATCTTTTTAATTTTTTCGTATAATATCTTATACGTTTACAGGCTGATTTCATTGTTTTCCGAACAATGAATTGCTTTTCCTAAGTGTGTTATCTTCATTTTTATCGTTCTATTAGAACGATCCCATTACCCGATTGAACTACAGAAAATTTCGTCAAAATATTCTTCACTATCGGTAGTCATTCTAGTGAGTTCTTCAATGCTACCGTCATGCGTACAAGCGTGTTTTATCCGATATCAAGTTTAATAAAAAGTTTCATCGTTTCAAATTTTCCATTTTCATCGTTAAAATAATCAAAGTCTTCATTGCATTGTTTAGTATCCCGTTTATGCTGTAGCATAACTGATCCTTCGACTAACATCGATTGTGCTGAATTACGGAAAGGAATTTCGAATTGAGAGAGAGAGAGAGAGAGAGAGAGAGAGAGAGAGAGAGAGAGAGAGAGAGAGAGTTTCCGAGAAGTCAGCTGTGCCCATTAGCGACAGAGCAAAACTTTCTCTCCTCGCCAGCTCTTATGTTTTCTGGTCGCATAATACCACTCCAGCTTCCTGGAAAAAGGCTTATGACCTTTACAACAGGCCCGTATCTGGAGTTCAAAAACTGAAAAAGAGCAACCACACCTAGCCTAAGAAGATCACATGTGATAGCTTTTAATTGGAGATTCCTCACATCATTGGAAACAGCATTTATGGATCATGAAAAATCAACAATTTCAATACAATCAATTATCCCATGCGAATGTTTCGCCTGCTATTGATACTGAAACAATATATTTAAAACTCAATTGGGTTTATTTAATTAAAAGGTAGGATAGGAAAATTGTTCGATGGAAAACTTAAACGCATTGGTAAACTTGCGAACTTTAGAATTGTAATGTCAGCAGCTTCAATGTTATGGATGGCTCAAGTTCAACTGGCAGCAGTGCTGATACTCTCATATGAATCCCAGTCTACCTGAATTCGCATCTAGAAGTAGGTTTATTCTCTAGCTCATCTAGTACTTTCAACAATCCTTAAAATAAACCTTTATTTAATTTTGTATATGCAAGAACTGGGTCCACAATGCAAACTCTAATCCTTTCCCTTATCCCTTAATCCTGTCAAATGGTCCCCTCGCATTTAAGCAAAGAAAACAGGCAAATTGACATGATAAAATAAGCACACCCATACAGCTGTAAGAATATATGAGCCTTCAAATACCCTCGAGTGATAAAAGACCCTGTAACACATACTGTATATTTTAGTATACACTGCATATTATATTATTCATATACAGATCTTGAGAATGAGAAAAAAAAATACTGCGAATTAATATGGTATTAAAGTAAAAAAAAAAAAAAAAAATAGAAAGAAGCTACATTAGTCTCACATAATAAGAAAAAAACGTTTAAGAGGAAAGATAGACTGTTAACTTAAGATTAAAAAATTATTTGATCTATCAAAATATTTTAACAGAAAACATATATAAATAGGACGGAAGAAAAAAAAAATTGTTAACTCATCAATAAATAAATAAAAACAAAGTTATTTCTCTTAGGATAGATTATTAATTGTCTGCATTGGATCACTTAACTACAATAGAACCTGCTAAGTTTAATTCTATTAAAAGAAGTTATACGAAAACACGCTCTAACAGCAGAACCGAAGGGAGGAACTGATTCTAGAGATTCTTCCACACTTGGCATTTCAAACAAACACTGAGAAATCACGTTTGAATAGAGAGGAGAATCAGTCCGGAAAAAAAATAAAGCCGATTAGAAACCAACATCCCTAACGACACAGGAAGTGATAGAGAGGATTGAAAAATAAAAACTAGTCTTCTGTTAGAAACAAACAATGGAGTAGGCACTTGAACTTGGGCTAGACGATGAAAACAGAGACACTGTCTTGACAGAACAATTAAGAACGCAAAGCAGCTATCACTCCACAACATCTGAAGAGGCATCCTACAGCTGGACCTCTCCAGATATTAAATCTGATTTCTACTTAAAACCACATTATACGATAGGTTATTGGTTATATGGTTATTGTAATAGAGAATGGAGATAGTTGGGGAGTGCAGTCAAGAAAACACCAAATAAGTCAAGACTTATTTATATTTGTGCCGACGTTTCGACCTACTTTGTAGGTCATCTTCAGGGCTATGAAAAGCAAACAAAACAAAAAAATATAAAAAACATTACAGTACCAATAATATAATAATAATAAAGGATAAAGAATATAAAATTACAGAATAAATGTACAGAAGGGTGTTAATATAAATATAATACAAAGACAAAGAAAAATGTGAAGGTAAACGGAAAGATACAAAATGAAAAAGATTAAAATAAAAAACATGAGATATAAAGTTATGAAAAACTTGTTTAATTACAGATAAAGTATAAAATGTATAAAATAGACACCTAGAGGTTACATAAATAAAAAGTATGAAAAATGATACAAAATATGATGCCAAAGAATAAATACAGAAGAAATATGTAGAAAGTAATGAATAGGTATCTCGTTGAATGAGAGGTAGAGATGTAAAATTTGAAAAATTTAAGAATTGGATGTAATATAAATGTAGTTGATTGTATTGTAATAAATTTGGAAATTAAAAAATACTGCATATAGATACAAAAAAATATAAATAAATAGACGCATTTTCGAAACCGAAAATGTGGTTTAAAGAAAGGGCATGTTCGGAGAGCTTAGAGGAGGTTTGGTTATGGGAGGAAATGACATATTTGTGTTGGGTAAAACGATCTTTAAGGAAGTTTTCAGTTTCACCGATGTAGGAAGAGCTGCAATTAGGAGTAGAACAGAGGATACGATAGACAACATGTGAACGTAGTTTAAGGGGAATAGGATCTTTGATACGGGTATAAATATGAGAGAGTTTATTATGGGATTTGAAGGCGATACGTAAATTGGAGATAGAGGAACGTAAGGATTTTTGAATGCTATGTTATGTTAATGTATTAGAGAGGGAGGGTATATATGGCAAGGATCTGTATATAGGGATAGATGGCGGATATGGAGACCGGGTGGTGAATAATTCGATTAGCAGGTGGTGAAATAGAAAAAAGCAGGGAGACGAATTTGATATGCATCATCATGCCACGGAAACGTCTTCACAAGCACCCTTCTTTAACATAATTACCATCTCATTAACTCACGAAATCTTAATCAGTGAAGACGTTGCAAATTATAATTAACTACTCAAGGATTTTAATTTAATACTTTGATCCCAATTTGCTTTTAATCCTGAATTTCTGGCTATGTTAAGTACAGAATATTTAATTAGTAGTCTAAGTAGGGCATCGAAATATGTAACAAGAAAATTTTCCAATAGTTTTTTGAGGAAAATCCTATTAAGATTATTCCTTTAAAAGACTTATGAGGATAGTTTCAAAATATTTATCTCTGAAGATTTTGGGAGAAATTCGGCCAATAATAATTATTATGCTAAAATTGTCAATGACAAGTTCAATACATTTCTAAAATTTCCTATCATTTCAGCTGTATGCCTTTGGATTCAGCACGTGGTGGGTGATAGTACATGCACTGCATAAAAGACAATTGTTATGCTGGGAGGTGGTTTGTCCCAGGCTATGCCTATCGCCCCAATCAAGGTTACTCATTTTATAGGACAAGGCCCAGGAGGGTCTACAGATCTCAAAAGGCCCATCGGTGGCTAAGTAATTAATTTGTCATATTAGGACCAGGGATATTCATCAAAGCGAAATAGCCCTCTACACACAGATCTACGCCTCCCTTCGTTAGCTAGAAAAAAAAAATAATCAAATTTTGGGTAATTGGCCTGAACTCCTTGGTTTTGTATGAGAGGTCTTTGACTCAGTATATGATGAGAGATAGCGGTGGTCCAGGGAGCTCATTTGCGAGATCCCGCTCTACCGCTAGATTTTCACCCAATTATAGGCTTGTTTAGCCCAAAAGGATCCGGAGATCCAATAGTGTATGTAAACAGATTAAAAAAGTTATCTGCTACAAACGGATATTAAACCTGGAAACCTTGGCATATCAACTAACCACTGAGATATACCGGTCTTTTTTTGGTAATAAGAAAACAACAATATGTAAGGAAGAAATAGTTGGGGGTGCAGTCAATGAAAACACCATAATAAGTGTATACTGTTTTAACTATTTCTTCCTTACATTAGAAGTTCCAGTCAACCAATTCTTCTCTAACAAGAAAACAACAATATATTAGTTTTTCAAAAAAGATTTGGTTTGTCTTGCGATCGAAATAATTGAGCTGCACGGTAATTATGATAATTAATAAATTAATAGGCTATAAAAGATTGATAAGAAGAGAGATCTAGAGATATAATTGAATAAGCAAGTGTATATTGAATGGGACATTAATTTAAATATATTGATACAAAACTATTATGAAACAAAATATAAATAAATTAATAAACAAAGATTAAGAAATAAATTAACAACCTCTTCTTTTTTTATTGTATTAACCACTGACCTAGCTATAAAAGAGAACTACGACGGAGATAAAATTAATTAAAAGCTATATTTAACTTTATTGTTTAGGGGTCACCTGTGGTCTAGTGGTTAGCATAGCAACCAACAAGTCTAAGATCGAGGGTTAGCATACCATCAGGGTCGCCCTCCTGTGGTCCCATTTGATTCTACCTTTGAGTCGATCCTTTACAAAGATGTTCCTCTCTATAACCACATAATAATCTCCGGTGACTTTAATACAAATCTCCTTCTTCAATCCAATGACAGACTATACCTCGAAAATCTCTTTTACCCTCTACATCTCTCCATTGTTCCATTTCTTTCCACCCATCCTAGGCTTCTATCTGACACCTGGTTAAACTTGATTGTCATTGATGTGTGCTCTAAGGATTCTTTGAAGGGAGTAAAAAAAGACGTAATTACGTCTTTGGTTATGCCTTCCTTCGGAAGAGACATAAAATGGTGTTCCTGAGCTATTACTGTGTCAAATACTTTTTAAAGATCCCTATCCTGATTAAACCTGGATAGGCATACTTTTAAGTTACTATTAATGTATGAGAATGGCTCATTCCCATCTCAGCCCTGAGGAAGTCAGCAGCATGGTTGGCGAAAAATTTATCTACACGGTCTAAACCAGAAGAAATTAACAAAGTCTTTTGTAATAATAATGGCCGTGGAAACCTAAAAGAATATAATAATTATTATTAATATAAAATTTATTCCTACTGCAGCATAATCCGATTAGCCGTAGCAGCATAAGTGAATAAAGAACTTTATTATTAATTTACTATTTATAGTAATTTAATAAAATGTATAAATTGTAAGGTTCTTTTGACTGCACCTCCCAACTATCTCTGTTTTCCATTTAAATTGTAATGATTGAACCTGAAAAATATTTAGCACATTTTAAATAGTAAATATATTTACATAGGGAAAAAAAACGTTGAATATTACGTAAAGAGTAAATAGCATATTTAAATGTAAAACGTAGCCGAGGAACGAACGATTCCACGAAGCAATACGTCACAATCGCACGTAAATAAAAGTTGTTTGTTCGTGGGCTCGTCAAAGCATAACAAAAATGATTACTCCTTTCCTACCTCCAAGCTTTCTTGGAACAGATTTGTTCTAACTTCTACACAAATAAGCCAAGAATGCTAAATACAACTGACGTAACAGGCTTCATAAGAAAACCTTGGCTCGAAATAGTAAATAAACAAATAAAAATAATGCATCAAACTAGAAAAAAGCCAAGAATAATCCGGTTTTTCTAAAACGTCTTTTAAACGCAATAATATTATGAATCCTACATCCGCTTCTTCAAAGAACAATGTATTTTTTTTTTTTTTTCTCTTTATATTTGCATCCACACCTATCAAATAAAACAATGACAATCAGCAGATTGGCTAACAGTAAGGTAAAGTACAATGTCACGAGAGGCATGAAGAAGAACAGTACCTAGCGGTACCTCTCCCTTGGCTTGATTCAATTTCTTATGATAACAAATCCCTCATCCACGTTCTTTTTAATCTCCTCCTAGTATTCTCTGGCATGAGAGTAGTGGCCATTTGTTCTATTAATGGGTTTGGATGTCCGTGTAGTTTTCCTTGAAAGCGTTTGTAGTATGTTCGTATGTGTTCGTCAACAGTTGGTATTTTCATGTCAGTATGTAGAGTTTTGTTATTGACATACCAGGGTATGTACTCAGGCTTTTGTGACAAGTCTGAGTACTTTTGATTGGCAAGTTTGTAGTCGTTTTCTGTGAGTCTGTTTAGTGATGCCATAAATTTGTAATGCATATGTCCAAACTGGTTTTAGTAAGTAAGTGTACGTCTTTAATTTTTGTCTTGGTTCTAATTTGGAGTTTTTCCTGAAAAGAGAATACATTAAGTTCAGTTTGAGATTTAGTGATTGGCGTTTTTTTTTAATGTGAGGTCCCCATGTCATTCTCCTATCAAATGTTAGTCCCAGATATTGTACTTCGCCTGTCTGTGGGATGGGTGAGTTATTAAGGTAAATCGGAGGGCATGTTTCACGTCTAAGAGTAAAAGTGATGTGTTGTGACTTTTCATGGTTCAGTCTAATTTTCCATAGTTGGCACCACTCATTCACCTTTGTAGATTTTGTTGTAAGTTTTGTGAGGCCTGTGTCGCGTCTTGATGTCTGGTGATCATGGCAGTGTCGTCAGCGTAGGTTGCGATCAGTGTGTTAGAACTTTGTGGAATGTCGTATGTATATGTTATTTACAACAGCGGTGCAAGTATTGATCCCTGAGGCACACCGGTTAAGATTGATCTTATTAAAGATAGCTCTGTGCCTTGTCGGACTGAGAAAAATCTGTCTGCAAGAAATGATTGAAGAATTAAATAATAAGTGTGTGGTAGTATAGTCTTGAGTTTAAAGAGAAGGCCCTGGTGCCAAACCTTGTCGAACGCTTGAGCGACATCCAGAAACACTCCAGTTGCATTTAACTTTTGCTCTAGTGCTGTCGATATGTAGTCAGTTACTCTGTGTAATTGCTGAGTAGTCGAGTGTGATTTTCTAAAACCGAATTGATGGTGAGGGATTGTATTTTTGTCAGTCAGTAACTTTAATAAGCGGGGATAAAGTAATTTTTCAAAAATTTTAGAACAAATAGTCAGTAAACTAATAGGTCTGTAGGATGAAGGGTTGGTAATGTCTTGTTTGTTTTTTGATCATTGAAACAATTGAGTATTTCCACTGTATAGGGAATTTCGTAGTTCTAAGTATTGAGTTGTAGATTGTCGTAAGAAGCACTAGAGCTTTCCTAGGCATTTGCTGGAGCACCTCGGCATTTATTAAGTCATAGCCCGGGGCTTTTCTTTTTGGTAAATGTCTAATTAGTTCTGCTACTTCTGTTGGAGTGAATGAAGGCGGTGGTAATGATAGTTGTAATGGGGCGTCAAGTGTGTTATTTACAGTTATTTCGTGTTCTGTGTTTGTGAAGTCAGTATGTGGTATAAATACGGAAGAAAGATGGTTGGCAAAAAGCTCAGATTTTTCCTCGCCCGACACAGCCCAAGAGCCATCTTCTTTTCTAAGAGGTGCCGACATCTCTCGCTGTTTTAAGAGTCTTTTGGTATGCTTCCATAAACTTCCATCGTCTGTCGAGAGGGATTTAATGTAATTGTCATAGTTTGACCAGTTAAACTTGCTAATTTGACGTTTCAGTTCATTATTCAGTTTGTTAAATGTCCGTCTATCTGATGGTTGTCTGTTAGTTTGTCATATTTTACGAGCTCTTCTCTTGGCCCTGATCAGATCTCTAATATACTGCGGGTAGCTTGGTAAATTATCTGCTTTTCTGTCCCTGGGTTTCGATGATAACCACGCTGCTTCTTGAATGCTTGTACTGAACTTTTCCACTGCCTTCTCTAGTTCTTCTTCATTTTTTATCGAAATAGGGATTGAGAGATGAGAATTGAGATAATTTCTGTATAAGTCCCAATCCATTATACCCTGTGTGAGGGTAGGTCTTTTTTGTGCCTCAGAAGGCTCTTCACACAGAATCATATGCACTAGAGAATGATCAGAACAAAGGTCAGAGCTCGTATTTACAGTCTTGTGTACTGTTCTTAATCCCTTTGTAATAAAAAAGTCCAGTAAGTCCGGGGTTTTACGTCTAAAAGTGGGCCAGTAAGTAGGAGAATTTGGAGTTGATGTGTCTAATGAAAGTTTATGAAGAGCATACAACAAGTTCCTACCTCTTGGGGTGCACAATCTTGAACCCCAGCATTGGTGTTTCGCGTTGAAATCACCTCCTGCGATAAAACATCGACCTAACCGTTTAAAATACTCAGAAAACACCGAGGATGTAAGCTTGTACCTAGGGGGGCAATACACAGCAGCGAATGTGATGTTTTTCTGTTTTGTATTTAATGTTATGCTAGTCAATTGTATCTGTGGTGTGCTGGGTAAGTGAATGGGGCTGTGTTTTAATGTCGATTTTATGATAATGGCGGTGCCACCATGTGCCGTTTTGTCCGGGTGGTCAGTCCTGTAAATAGTATAATCTGGAATGTATATTTTTGATCGTGATGTAAGGTGTGTTTCAGTGATAAGTGCTATGTCTGTCCTTTTTTCATGTAAATACAAGTCAAGTTCTGTCCTGTGTTGCATCAGTCCGTTAGCATTCCATAGGAGAATTGACAAGGAGCCAGCTGTTGAAAAATTAGGCATGGCTGTGGCTCCAGGCTTGTGTAACTTGAGTTAGCTGTTGGAGGAGAATAAAAAGAGGGTGGATAAGGTTGTTAAGACCATTTAAAATTTGAAATAGTTGAGGGGCATTATCTAAAGGGGGTACAGGCTGAGTACTGTCATTCATCATACCTGGAGGAAACATAATGTTGTTGTGGCGCTGGTTTTATTGTTGGTATCTGCTGAGATTCTCCGGTGTTCCCTGTTAGTCCTGGGACATGATGCTGTGAATGGTTTTTGAGGGTTGGAAACTGTTGAGGATCCGGCGGTGACTGAATCGGTTGAGCTGCTGTAGGCCGCTGGAAGTTATTTCTCGAGCCACGCTGAATCCTTAGGTTTTTCAGCGTTTGACAACCTTTGTAATTGGCAGGGTGTTGTCCGCTACAATTGGCACAGGTTGCTGGAGTTTCTCTTGTTTTAGTACAAGTGCTGCTGTCATGATGCCCGCCACATCTTACACACCTTGGTGGGTGGTTGCAATAACTCCTTGTGTGACCGTATTGCTGGCATCGTAAACATTGAGGGATCTCTCTTTTTTTTCGTGATCCCTCAATTAGCACTTTGGTATAAAATATAGATTTTATGTTATAGATATTGTCGTTAAATGTTTCTTTGCTTATGTCCACAAAGAACATAGGAAGGGGATTTTTATACCTAGAAATTACGTTAATCATGTTCGTAGTTTCAAAACCTTTTTGTCTCAGTTCCTCTTTAATAATAGAAATTGGTGATGGAGGTTCTTTATCACAACTCTAGGGCATCTGTCTTGTGGGAGCTGAAATGTGTGAAAGTCCGCTCCTTCCGTTCTTAAGCTTGCATTTAGCTTTCTGTATGTTTGTGACACGGGTGTGTCCGGGTAAACAATCACACCTTTAATTGTTGATTTTACTATAAAGTTTTTACGGGCGGCTTTTTCTTCAAGAAATGAAATAAGAGCCGAATAATTTTCCACGCCATTAATATAAAGTGGAGGTGGTTTTTGATTTATTGTTGGTCTAGCAGTACTTTCTAATTGTTCCTCAGATATTGAGGTTAGGGCCTGAAAACTATTTTCTATTTGAATGGGTGCTTGGCGCTTCAGCCTCGTGTGATCCTTATCAATTGGTAATGATCTTTTACGCCCAGTTACTAGTTCCCAGGAACCAGTTGTATTATTATTTGTACAATTAATTGTATTTTGTGAGTCCATAGCGCTTACCTCCTGGGAAGATGTAGACGACTCGCCCATGGTTGGCGGTAAAACCCGCACTTCTTACTTGAGTCGTAAAATTCAGTCTCTCCGTTTGAATTAAACCACTTTTTAAAAGAAAAATATGGATATTTAAACCTTAATTTAAGCAATTTTTATAACACACTCAAACTAACCTATAACCACTTTAGCTTCCGCGCGCAATCTCCCAATGTAATAACTCAAAAAACCTAACTGGTAATTATTCCGCAGGTTCCGCGCTGAGTCGCAAGTTTTAACTTTTCATAAGTTTCTTTTTTAATATTTCCCAAAAATATAAGTTATCATGAGCTTTAGTATAGAAGAGAAGAATGTATTTATGTGAAATGTCTAAACGTCAGTAATCATTACCCATAATACCATTATCTTTTCCATCCTGAAGCTCACGATATGTATCTTTGGAAAACTTTAAAAATGAAACGAATATAAAGTTAAAAATTGTTGTGCTTCAAGTCGAAGCGACAACCTATTAGATGTATTTGAAATTTCCTAGAGAGTTAAAAAATACATATTTGGGTTTAGGTAAAAAAAGCATTCCTATTAAAATAATCGTGTATTGTTAATTCTGTTATTAACCATTCAAAATTTTTTAAAAGCATGCAACTTTTTTTATTTTAACTTATGACATTATTCCTATAATTCTTCAATTTCAAACATAATACCACTCAAAATATGACTTCATTAAGAATGAATACAAGTTGGAGATGGAATATCAGATAGATCTCTCTTGAATTAAAAAGCTTCAAACAATATAAGTACTACTGAAGGCTTTGCAAAATTGGCATGGTTGGATCATGTCTTTCACTAGTCGTAATTATCACAGTCAAATTTAGATTAGTTAAAAAAATTAATTTAATTTTACTGACTAATTAGATTCAACTCAAAATGTATACTACTTAAATGTTTTTATATTTAATGTTTACCTAGCAGGAAATATGCCAGCAGTTAAACCACCGATACAAATGCAAAGTATCTAAAATGAAAAACAATTTTCAGGAGAGTGAATAAACTGTTTCATGGTTCATTCATTGATCATTGTTTTTATGCCATACAGCTGCCTTTATGAATTTTATGAAAATTATCAATTCTTAAGCAAACTATGTATTGAAGATACGTTTCCACTGTGCCCTAACTTAAATTAAAAAGAACTGAATTGGACACTCCTTTAATTTTCCTGCAAGAATGAAAATAGATATTTGTATCAAAAGGAAACTCATGTGTTCTCAACGATTTTGCTAGTATGTTCTATTCCCTCTTTAATAAACGTGATATATTGTTTTGTTTTTTCAAAAAGGCACATATCCAAAATGAAGTCTAATCTCAACATTTTTAATTCCTTCTTTCTCATAAAAGTTACTTAAAGTATTATTACTTAAAGTACTATTACCGCATCAAGATTTACTATCCTAATTCTATTGAGCCTTCGCACGCGGACTTTATACATCTATCTATTTTTTTTTGTATTTATAGCTACACTTTCCTCATAGTATTTTCATCAACAATAATTTTCTCCGATTGAATACCTTGATTATGGCTGGCTCATTTGTTCTTCTTAATGTGTTATAATAGTTTTCATTGGCAAATTTGCTCTGTTAAAGGAACAACAGAGTGCTTTATGTGAATCTGTAACATTGGATCAAAGAAAACCATATTGTCCCTAAAAAAAAAAATAATTGACCAAAAAAATGTCCATCACAATCTGACGAGTCTAAAAAAGAAAAAAGTAGATCATAATTTCATAATACGAAGAAACCCCAATGGGATGTGGAAGAAAATTACTTAGAACCATTGCAGGTATTTTAATTTATGCAAAGTAAAACGAATTATTGATGAGTACATAACTATTTAGCGAAACAAAAAAAGAATGGCGCTATAAACATTTTAAATAAGCTCAATACTCTGCAATTAAATATATATATTTTTAACGATACAAAGAAAAAAAGGTTCTGCATTGCAACATTTTTTTTATTTCTTTCTTAATATTTAATATCGGAAAATCCATCCATCGTGGAGAGCTACCGGGAGATAAACGAAGTGGTGGCATTGGAAAAAACAAGATAAGCTAAGAGTGAAGTTTGTGGAAGAAAGTGGTCCGTGTAGAGATCGAAGAATTTCTCATAGAATAGGAGAAAACTTTATTGAGTAGCCAACGTTTCGACCTACCTTGTAGGTCTTCTTCAGGGCTATATGCAAATACAGACAATTAAGAAATGGTACAAATAGATTAAAACATAGAAATATAAATAATCAAAAGTATGGTGAATGCAGGTAATTGAAAATAAAAACGATAAATATTGCACAGCAAGGTAAATATAATAAAATAAAATAAAAATAAGGGTAACAAAATAAAATAAGGGTGAAGTTGTTCCTTTATAGCCTGCTATGCATTGATTTCCACAACGGTAGGAAGAAGTGCCTGAGGTTAATTATGCTTAGAAAGTTTCGATAAAAGCTGTAATTTTAGTATATAGTAACTTAAAACTTCATTGAAAATTAGACATTTAGCCAACTTCTGGTTTAACTAACTTAATTACTCAAGAGTAAAACTTACTCCTCCTTAACATTCTTGAATAAGAGAGACCAATCTATTAAATCTTCACTTTCATTTCATGTAAAATTAGTATTACTAAATTTATGATTAGCAAAAATAATATTGCAGCACTATACTAAATAAATTGTAATGTGAGGCATTCAGGATCTAAAGCGGATAGCTTCGAAAAACCATGAGAAATAATGAAGCAAAATGTCATGTTAGAAAAAATTTGGGAGTTAACCGTATTTGATCTATAACGCCTTATTCCTACATATTTTAAAACAAAGTCCTCGGCCGCGTTTGTTCGCGGTAACACAAGATCTACTGCACGGATTTTCATGCGGTATTCACCAATAGATCGAGTTATGCACCAGGAAGGTTTAGGTTATAATTTGTCAAGGTTTGTGTAAATGGGTTGGAATATAACGATATTTTGCGGAAATTTGGAAAAAGTATAGCCACCTGGGAGGTTTCATTAAAGACGCTGCCTAATGTCTCTTATCTATCTATTTATATATACTATAAAACAAAGTCCTAGGCCGTGTCTGTCTGTCCGCGGTAATCTTTTTTGTTTATAATATCTACATAATAAAATACATTAGCAGACAAACATGTAGGCATAATATGTCACCCTACCCGTGCAAAGCAGGGGCGGGTCGCTAGTGTCGTATAATTGTCTCAATCAGAGAATGATAGAACTGTTCTAAACTGCGCAAAACTGATTAGGGATACCAGAGATCTTATTGTATTTACTTTGCCTAACATTTTAATATAATTTTTATTATAAAAAAGGATTAATATTTATTAGAAATTATACTACATTAAATATTGCAAAGTGTAAATATTTCCATAATTGCTAATACTACAAAATTCGCAATATCCCTATTTATTTTTGCGCAGTATATTTTACTTTTTAAATTGGAATACAAATATTTTTATTCCACATTTAAAAATTCAGTTAAAAGAATATAAATATGATTTGAAAACAATAATACGACTATACTCAAAATTTGAAGCTATATAGAAAGTCAATGTACGGAAAAATTAATAAAACCTTTAAACAACAAATAAATAAAATTATAAAAGAAAAGTAATCTTGAATAATGAACTTTAAAAAGCTTATTAAAAGTTCAAGGACGTTGATTAGTAAGCATTATATTTAAAATTCGAAACGACCCCTCTCTACATCATGTTCTAAATATGAAATAAAAAAATGTGGTATTCATAAAAAATATTCCAAGTGGAATTTAAAGGAAAATTATTTCTTTTATTAAGAACAGCACTAATTAATTTTCACAATTAAAAATTATTTTTAAAATATTTTTATTTTGAAGAGAAAATATTTGTCCAGGACCGGGATCCGAACCCGGGTCTTCCACGCATCCGTCGTGGTACTCTGCCACTTGAGCTATCCTGGCAAGTACCTCGGTCAGACAAATCCTCTCTCTTCACTGATCCCATATCCCCATGTTCACGCAATTTGCTATGTATACAAGGGGAAGAATGTTCATTGAACATTACTTTATTTAAGATCTTGTTGACTTACGTCATTATATTATTTATAAATTATTTTATTTTTTTGGAGAAAGGATTTTAATTTGAAAGTAAATGGACAAAATAAAGGTTTGGTATTGATTACTTCCCTCTACCGAATATTGTATATCGCTGAAGTAATAAATAATCTAATTGTGTCATACATAATTAGCAATTATTTTTTATAGATACAATTATATCATTTACAGCACTAATATTATATCATTAGAAAGTTATTGTTCTGCTAAATTAAGCATACAAACGTTAAAAACTAGAGTGAATAGATTGAACATAGTTGAAGTTGGAATGATGCATTATACAAAGCAATACATGTTAGCAGACTTTCCAAAAAAAATTAAGAACATGCAATATGCTGTGAGTCTACCTGCTTAGTTCCTTTCCAAGCCCCAGAAATGAAAATATTTAGAAGGTGCATTCGCTTCCTTACCTGTAACAATAAGAAATAATAATAATTAGTTAATTATAAAACTAATACGTACAAAACAATGGGAAAACCTGACGGATGAGCGAGCCATAGAACAAATTAACTCCCTAAACAACCGATGCCCAAGAAACAGTACAGTCTCTACCACGTACACAACCCAAGACCCTCCATGGGTCGATGAATGTTTCAGGTTGACTCAAAAAATGAAAAAAAACACCGACTTGACGAAGGTCAAATTTTATGAGTTAATAATACCGCAACATAATTAATTATATCAGTTAATAATTTCTCTCACTCTCAACATTACAATCGTAGATAGTCAATCACGAAGCAGTTATTTTATCACATAAATGTTATTTATAACAATCATGTTTGTTTTACTTCTTTTTGTTACATGTTTTACCTTTTCATTCGTTTCATTTTTAATATTTTCCAAAAATAGAAGTTATTACGAGCTGTAGTATGAAAAAAAGAATGCAATTATGGAAAATTATTTCATGTAGTATCGAATGTTTCAACAAACATATATCATCTATACTAAGAAAAATTAGTTTTATTTCTTGATGAAATAATTACCGAAATCTACTCATTACCCTAAATTATGTTCTCTTTTCCATACTACAAATCTCACGATAACTTGTATTTTTAGAAATATGTATCAAAAATGAAACGAATAAACAGTTAAATCTCGTTTCAACACAGCTTGGAAGCGATTACCTGGGGAATAATTACCCTTTGCTGAGCATATATATATATAATATATAAGTTTGAGTGGAAAATAGTTGGCTGGATAATTCTAATGATGGGTTGAATTGGTCAAGGGTGTCACCCTATCATTCATCGCAGACTCGCATTTGGTTGCCCTGAAGATGGCCTACATCGTTTTGAGCACAATTAAAAAATAAGTTCTGCTTATTTTGTGTTATCTTTAACTGACCAATTCAATCCATCAACAATAAATAAGTGTTTTACAGATGAGAAAGTTCAACAAACTGTATGTGTACCGAAGCATAGCTGTGCTCGATTCAAGTCTTGAAAAGGAAAATGTACTAAAACAGTCATGAGACTAATATAACAAGCTGCTTACCAGCGAAAGTAATTTAAATCATCTGAGTGTTCATTTTCACCCCGTAACCAACCTTAACTTTCAAACTTTCACAGCACATTCCAAACGGGGAGTTCTCAGAAGCCGACATCGCACAAAAGAGGTCAGGAGAAACATTTACAATAGGTACCGGGACCGAGAATTTAGATCAATTGAATTAGGACACAGTTGAAAATAAACGGAGGACCAGGAAAAGACGTATCCCTTTGGAGTATTGATACTTTCGATAGCTATAAAATAACGAAAAAGATCAAACGGTTCGAAGGTGTTACAACAAGCATGCCTCGCATGTCACCGCCGACGAAATTCGGTATATTAAAACATGAAAAATAGATTTAGATAATCACTGGATCACGTGACAAACACACTTGCAAGGTGTCTAAATAACATTCCTGGTACGACCTAGTAATGAAACGATTTGTAAAATATAAAGTAATCAGAAATGTTTTAAAAAGTTATTATCAAGTAAGTGAAGTTTATATTCGAGCTTTTTTGAGCGTAGTTACTGTGTTAATTTTAACATCGATTATTTTCTTTAAACAGCGTCTGAAAAGTTTCTTTTAATTTTTCTTAATAAAGATGTATGTTCAAAGAACTATATATTTTCTTTTTTTTAAAAAGCGTTAAAGTGGAGAGTTCGGCGTTATTAGGCTAAAGGTCCCGGACTCAAATCCGGCTATGATAAATGATTTAATCATTCCTGTGGTTTCTGCAGAACCTCTTAAATCTGGGTACCCTTAGTGGGGGGAAAACCTGGTATTGAGCATGATCTCGGACAACTCATATCTATGCACGAGGGTTGTCTAAGAGCTGTTCTATTAGTCCTTATCACGTACTGAACGAAAGACTATGTAGCGGTTTTGTTTTATTTTCATTTTATGTGTAAAAAGTGACATGACATTTATAAATTTATTTTAGCTTTCTACAGTAGTATGCCAGAAAAAAACAGGCGATGAAACCGGGGTTTAACTTTTAAGATAACGTAAAAGATACATCACTAAAGAAGTAACATAATTGTTGAATTAAGACGAAGAAATACAGGTTAAAAATTACCGTTTTGTTTATTTATTGCGGCCGGCCTTTAAAATAATTCCGCTCCGCCCCTAAATGCTGCAGGTAAGGAACATTAAACTACTGTAATAATGAAGGTGGCACATCGGTATATACTTGAAATTAAGTAGAATAATATTACAAACATGTAATTAATATTTTAAATAATTTTTTACCTTTACTTACAAAAAAAATGAATTGGAAGACTCTAATAACTACGCTCTTATTTTTCAAATCGCAAAAACTTAAAACAAGATACAAATCAAAGACTTACATAAACCTAATTAACCATACGAATAAAGCCTCACAGATTTAAGGCAGAGCACAAATACCAGCTAAAAAAATCTCATTATTTTCAATACAAAATTTTAAAAAAAGTAACAGAAGCTCATTGTAATTCTACATGCTGACTCCTAGCCAATAATCGCGATAATCACATCACATATGTACTTAGTTTCCATAACATGAACATCACAACTGACTTATTATACTGTGACTGATACTTTTACGCTATCATTCGAAGATTTAAAAGCTGGATGATAGATCTCAACTCATAATTTTTTTTTTTAAACACTTTATTGAAACATTCCAATCTGCCACTTGTGGGCAATAAGTAATGGTACTATGTAGCTTACAATAATTCCATAACAAAACAATGATATAAACAAAATAATATAAATAAATGTTAGAGGAATATTATAATGTTCGGGCTACTGGGTATTAAAAATGACTTAAACGCTCCTTAATTAAAGATACTAATATTTATTTACAAAAGTGATAAAAGAATACAATTAAACTATTATCAATTAAATTAATAACAGAGAAATTACTAACAAATAAATTATTAATTGTAATAAATTTACAGCAACAATATTTTTAGATTTTTATAATCTAGGCCTAACCTATTTAATTATTACAATAATATAAGATATTATTATTACTAAATAGCTTAACTATTTACATAAGCTTGCACAAATCACATAAAATTACAACTGCTACTTAACTAATTAATTACTCCTAATTAACACTTACAGTTCACTAATTAAAGTCCACCGACCGTAAGAATCTCTGGATATAACAAATTGTCACACAATTACACTCACAAACTGTCACTGACTTATTACACTGGCTTATCACTGTTTCCGATGTTAACCGTACCGTGTGCTTTAACACTCTCCCTGTACCCGCGCCAAGATGCTCTTTAAATAGCAAGACCGACCGGTCTCGAACTTTCTGGAAACGGTATCTTTCATCTCTGCCGACAAGGGGCTTTGTTCTCTTCCAGGAATCGCTAATTCCCCGCGCTCGTCTTTCTGTGACCGTAACAATAATATATATTATATATATATATATATATATATATATATATATATATATATATATATATATATATAATAAATATATATATATAATAAATATAAATATATATATATATATATATATATATATATATATATATATATATATATATATATATATATATATATATATATATATATATATATACATGCGATAATAAAAAGAAACATGATCATAAAATAATGTAAAAAAAAATATAATAATAAATAAAAAATATAATGTACGCATTCATACTAACTCATAAATTAATGGTATTCCTTTTCCCAATCGAAAAGTACCTCGAAGTTCTAACTCCCTACCTAGACCACAGTGTCCCTTTTTTCCCTAGACACAAATTTCTCGTTAATTAATAATGAGCGGATCTTAATAATTCATGTAATTGTTAATTGATCCCTTGATGTCTAACAATCTAAAAAACATCTCCATAGTTGCTTATTTTATGTACTTAAGTATTGTAATACGAGTACGATAATTATTTTCTTAGCCTTTAAAGTGCCATCCTTTACGATGTACTATGAAGGAAAATAAAGCTAACTCGACCTCAATGTAAGAAGGGGTAAGTTGCGGCTGAATAAGTTACTTGCTAAGAGGTGACAAGGAATTGGTTATTTCACCAAGTAGTTAACCTAGACTAATTAAACAGGCGGATTAAATACTTCGGAGAGTTGTGAAAGACATCCTTTATAAGTTATTCACGCGCTCATTAGCGAAGTCTGTCTTTCCTGAAAACTCCACCTCTATGGTAATGTTTAACATAATAAACAAAGTGGCGAAGGATCATAAGCTGGCAGTGTAAGCCGATTATTGGGGCTATTTACTTCCTGGACCAATGCAAACAATTTCATATTCCAAAATGAGCAAACTGCAAACCGCTAACTCCTGTGAAAACGGTTTCTGTTTCACGTCAATTTCAAGGGCCTTATACTTATTTATATGAACGAATCAGTTTTTTTCCACAACACCTCTTTAACATTATCTATCTGTCTGAAAAGAAGACGACCTCGGTTTAAGTTGACTTTGCTATTTGAGTACTGCCAATGTATAGTTTCTCTATTTGTCATCCCTTATCATTAATTCTATTTACTTATTATATTATCGTAAAAAATAAATAAATAAAAGGCTTAGCGAACTTGAAGGCTCGATGCCGATGCCACCATTCTCTGCTTACCTCTGTCCACCACACCACCACTACCCAAACCTAAATCCTTCAGATCACTCTTAACGCAATATTTCCACCTAAGTCTCGGTCTACCCCTAAATAAATACTAATAAATACTATACTCATAATAACTAATAAATAGTCAATTCCCCGTAGTCTCAACACCTTATTTTTGAATACTTTAAGACGTTATCTATTATCTTAATACGGTTGTAAATTTCAATAAATAAATTATTAAAAAGCATTGTCTATCTTCTTAACCTCATCCAGCAGAAGTATTCTATTTCTTGCAATATCTCAAATAAGATCCTCTTACTTACTCCTTAGACAATATCACCTTCGAGGTTTCCATATTCTTTGTCTCCATTACAAATTTTCAGTACTATACTGTCATCAACTCAGGATTATTTTTATGAGGAACAGGATGGGACATCCTAGTTCATTTTTGATGGAGCACGATATTAAAAAAGAAAAGAAAAGAAAATTGAAAAATCTTCAGTACAATACAATTATTCAATACATATTACATATTATATATATGTTATATAATATTATATATATATATATATATATATATATATATATAAATATATATAATATATTTATATATATATATATAATATATTATAATATATATATATATTATGTATTGAATAATTATATATATATTTATATATATATATATATATGTATATAATATATTTATATATATGGATATTATATATATATATATATATATATATATATATATATATATATGGATATTATATATATATATATATATATATATATATATATATATATATATATATATATATATATATAATATCCTGTCCATATTCCTAACCCGTAGAGTTCAATATACGTTATAATTCTCCTCCACACCAGTTTCCACTTTCTCTTCACTCCAATTTTATCTTTATATTTTCTCCTTGTAAAACATATTGGATAAAAACTAATTATGTTCTCAATACATTGTTCTTATTGTGTCCAGCCCATTTTTATTTACTAGCAACAAAGAAGAGCACGAAGCTCAGCTCTGAGAAGTCATCAATTAAAAGTCAAGTGAATCGAAAAATAAGACCTCGGTCTCAATATAGCCCAATGCATTTTAGGATTATCAGATCTAAACTTTTTAGCCTTCGATACTTCTCGATTCGATCACAAGATGAAAGAACTTTCTTTTTTATTTTTTTTATTTCCCCTTTGGCTTTTATAATTCTGTTGAAGGAGAGAAAGCATCTCTTTTACTGCACCAGGTGCATTCTAAGAGAGGAAATGTGAAAATGTGAATTGGATTTTCTTGATTAATTAGATGGCAGGAGTGGGGTTCTAGTGATGGGGCTCACTAGCTCTTTCTGATTGGAGTTAGCTCAGTCCATTTTGAGTGTCTGTTCATGTGCTTGCCAGAGCTTAGGTCGGCCTGCCGGTGTGTTTTGAATTGTGGGTTCGTACAGTGTTGTAGGCTATCAAAGAATTTGGTATGCCTCCATGTGATGAAGTTCGTTACCGTCGGGAGTTCGAGGGTCTCGTGGATTATGTCTGACTTCGTCCTATAGTTTATAGATTTAATTTAAAAAAAAAACAACCATTTCACAAATTTTTAAAATTACTTTTCGTTACTTTGCTAATAATTCACTTCAGATGATAATTACCAACAACTTTTTATCTTTTTTCTTTTTAAATCTCATTCAATATAAAAAATGTTTTATGTATCTTGATCAGAAAAGATCAATCAATACTTGGTTAGTCTGTGGTTGATAAAAAATAAATAAATAAGTAAAATAGACATTTTTAAAAACAAATCACTTCAATTAATATAATTAAAATATATATTTATAAATACATAGTTCTGATTTTTCATACATCAAAAATAATAATAATAAAAAATTTTTATTATAAAAAAAGGTAATAATAATAGAAAATTTTCATGTAATGTAATGGATGCAACCACTTTTGACAGGAAATGGAATCTTTGGCTATTGACTTTTGAAGGATCTAGACGGTTTTGAATCAAACGAATCAATCAGATCATTTCTGGCATTAAGAACTAATAAAAAATAAAATAAGCAAACATCTTTTTAAAAAAAAATGGATGTACATGATTTTGAAACCAAACGCCTCATATATGTTGAAAATAGATAAATATGACGCATCCATTAGCTGCTATATTATTATGGTTTCTAATTATATTCCTAAATAATCAGTAAAGTACTTATCTGTGATTTTAAAGTTTGTGCATGCAAACGTCTCCACGTGATTCTTAATGCCGGTAAGGGTATGCGCGTCAAATAATAAATAATGATCAGATTCAGTCACTAACATATTCCGTCGATATTTTACATATGCTAGGCAGGCTGTTCAGCAAATATATTCGAGTCCAGTACAACTTTGGAAGTGAATAATAAGGAAAAGACAGAAAGACAGGGAAAAACCCGGGGTATTTAAGAAAACGAATGGGAAGCCAAGATACTTTTTGTTTTGGATTTTTTTCTATCTTAAATGCTTGGAAAACACACAAGACTAGAAAACAGTAGTGATTCCAATATTTAAATGGATTTCGATCACTTCCAGAATTAGATATGATGAAGTACAAAAAAAAGCAGCACCCTGTGTAGCTACATTTTTACCATATTCCCCCCAAAAAAATGTGAAGATTAGATCTAACTATGGATCGGTTGAGTTCCAACCACGAATTAATAGTTTTCGAAAAAAAAAGTGAGAATTGATTAATTGATTGTGCTGTGAGAGGATGTCAAAAAAGTAAAGTTGGCCAATCAAAAAAGTGAATCCATCCAACTTTACTTTTTTGACATCTACTCACAGCACAAGGAACCAATCAATTCTCACTTATTTCATTTAGAAAACTCTCCATTCAGAGTGGTAAAAAGAACAAGAAAACTAGTATATTATTTGTGTTGTATTTATTCAAATATGTAATTATTGCACTATTAATAATTAATAATAATAACAATAATTATTATTGTTGTTATCATATTACGTAATGTAAGGAAGAAATAGTTGGGGGTGCAGTCAATGAAAACACCATAATAAGTGCATACTTATTTATTGTGTGCCGACGTTTCGACCTACAATGTAGGCCATCTTCAGGGCGACGAGAGAGAAACAAGCAGAACAAAACTTATAAAAAAATAAAACAAACAATTTGTTCTGTTTGTTTCTCTCTCATAGCCCCGAATTCATTGACTGCACCCCTAACTATTTCTTCGTTACATTAGAAGTTCCAGTCAACTATTTCTTCTCTAACGTTATCATATTACATAGTAATATGATAACAGTCGTAACACATACCACAGTTCATTTTCGCCCCTTTGCACGTCTGAACAAGCTTAGCGGACGGCGGCGGCTCTTTGCAAGTCTTAACACCTTGTTTGAATAAGGAATATGCAAGTTTTTACAAGTAACAGTCGCTGAGCTTCTTAAAATATAATCTGGCTACATTGATAGGTGAAGTCACGCCAATATTTTAGTTCTTCACTATCAAAAGCAGATAAATTTTCGCGGAACCCCACTAAAGAATTGTGAACACCCATTTTTTTGTCACGCCAACGTAGACCCCCGTCGAGTCTCCCGTGGACCCCTAGGGGTCCATCTGGACCACTTAGGGAACTAAAAATCTAGACCAGAAGAGCAGTAGTAGACAAATAGACCGGTGCTAGTAGACAAGTAGATCAGCAAGGAAAGGTGAGCATGTGCTCCAGACATGATAAATTTTGATCGCGATATTTTCTGATTTTGAAAGAGTTTTTCTTGGTCCTTTTGTGCTTTTATGTTCTAATATTTCTGTTATCGTTATGTTCTCTTAGTGTTTATAGTTTTTTTCCCGTTTTATTAGTGTATATTTGTTTGAGTTTTTTTTTAGGTTAAGTTTTTGACTTTATAGACTTTGAAGTGAAGTGAACATTTAAAACTATTGTGGTTTGGAGTGCATAAGACTATTGGGTAAGTTGTCCCTTTCTTTACCACTAGTGATAATGGTTCTTGGTAATGAAATCATGAACGAACCAACTGGGATTAAAAAAAGTACTGTTAAAAGACCAAGAAATATCTCTCCGGTAGCTAGTTCTAAATCAGAGCAGGATTCGACTCTCCTTTTAGAAGCTAGGAGAATACAGCAGGGTCTACATGTGTTCCTAGCCAAGCAGGACAAAAAACATGTCAGCACAGTGCGTGAACATATTAACAATAGTGTGAAATCTTTGGTTGATAAAGTTGAATCTATAACAGTAACGAGGAAAACCTTCGTTGTGTCTCATCCCTCGTACATAAGGCTCTAATAGAAGCATTGACATCCAACCAGATTCAAGAAATTATTAGGAAAATAGTTGTAGACGCCAGAGTTCCCAAGGTTGCAGAAACAACGACAGTACAGGGTCCTGTTTCCATCCCAAAACCCAAGCCAGGACCGTCTGATAAAGATCAAATTCCTCAACGAGACGTAGAGCAATCGCTCGAGGTAAATGAGGCCTTTCAGCTGGTTAAAAGCAAAAGGCGAAAAAAGAAGGCAAAAGCAGGCTACAAATTAGGTAATCCGCCCATGAACCAAGAGATCCCTAGAGAGACTCAAGCGGGTCAGAAAGAAAAAAGGTTAACCATTGCGGATATTGTGAAATCCCTGCCCAAGAAACCGTCAGAACAAACTCGGCCGACTTATATTACTATAAGTGGTGAGGGTAAAAGACCTGCGGACATTGTAAATGGGCTGCCGTCACCAACTGATATCGGTGTCAAGGCTTCCATTGTCCGTACGACCAAGGCAGGCTCCGTCTTGGTCCGTATAGAGGATGGTAGCGACGCCGCAAAAGTGATAGGAAGTAAGGCATTGAGAGATAGTGGCCTTCAAGCTAAGCTGGCTTTAAGAAAGAAACCCAAACTCGAGGTCCGGGGGTTCCCTATCTCATGGGATTCTGGGGGGATGGTGAGATTTCTCTGGGGAAGAATATCCGAGAAGTCTGTCCCCACTCCGCTGGTCATTGAGACATTAGGGTCCTATTTTCTTCAACGGCCAGAAACGGGCTCACAAGGAATTGGGTGATAGAAGTGCACCCGGTAGTCAGGTTTCTTCTTTTGGAAATGGGAAATTTAGAAGGAGGATGGAACATCGGCTTCAAGGATTACCTCGACGCGCCCCGATGCAGTAAATGTCAAGGTTATGGGCACTCTAAAGCCACATGCACACCAAATGCCGTAACCTGCATTTGGTGTGCAGCCACTGGCCATATAGTTAAAGACTGCCCACAGAAACAGGAACGAGCTGCCCCGACATGCATAAATTGCGAATGGGCAAATGCTCCAGTAAGCCAAAGAAAGCACAAGGCGGGCAGTCGGGAGTGTCCAGTGCATTTGAAGGGGCAAAAGAGGTAGCGAAGAGGACCTTCTATGAATAAGCTCACCATCCTTCAGCTCAACATGGGCCGCCGACAGGTAGTGGCCAGTGAGCTCCGAGCTCTCTCACTGCGCTATGATGTGCCAGCGTGTAGGGAGGAACCCGCAACCAACGTTCCATTCACAGATGGACATTATACATACCAGTAACTAATACTCATTAACTAGATATATGTTATTTTCTCATTATTATACTATGCATATCTATAATGCCTTTTCATTCGTTTCTACCAATTCAACTACTATACAGTCCACCATAATATGGTATCAGAGAGGGAAGGTACCATAATTCACCAAGGGAAGGTATCTTCTCTCCCTTAAACAAGCTTTTAATGCAGACAAAGTCAAAAATGTTTGTCATTACCTGTAATTCAACTATTTATCCATTCTTATTATGTCTAATCATTTTATATGCAATGTACCTTACTCATTTTCACTAGCCATTTCATAATATACCTATCTTACTCTTTTTATCTCGTTACATTATGATCAATGCTGTACACCATTTCTGTTATTCATACATTCTTCTGTAATTCTTCGCATTACTATAAATTCTGTAATTGTTTTTTGGTACTACAATGATTTATATATTCATTTTCTATTTCTTTCTTAGACCTAAAGATGGCCTACATCGTAGGCCGAAACGTTGGCACAATTAAAAATAAGTTCAGCTTATTTTGTGTTATCATTGACTGCACCCCCTTGATCAATTCAAACCATCATTAGAATTATCCAGCCAACTATTTTCCATTCAGACAAAGCTTTTCTAGATTATTAAGGTAAACAAACCATAATGAGACTGAAACTTTAAACTTTGCAATAATGTTCTATGATGAAACAAAAAGAATTTCAACAGTATTAAGTTGCTAACGAAGTACCAGTTGAATGATTTTGTCCAAACAATTACACAGGTTGGGTAATGAACAGTGTTTCAGAGCCCAAGTAAAACGCTTTACCGGCTTAATTATAGTAGGATTTAATTAGGAAAAAGTTGGGTTTGGTCTGGAAATTGAATGTTAGTTCGTCTGGAAATAGTAACAAATAGGGGGAAAAACATAGAACTTTAATCATTCACTAACACGTCATTAATTGTTATTTATATTTGTTTTATTAGTCGATCTCCTCAAATTCAAGATTTTCTTCATAGATTTAGGTTTGCTTTTTTTATCTCACTCTCTGTTTTTAATGGTTATATCTACTATGAAATTTGATCATAGTTTTTATCTAATTAGAAACTAAACACTGCAATAGTTGTATTTAAACGAATAATAATAATGATTCCACAACATATTGATTTTTAAAATATCCAATAAATAATATGAAAAATAAATTTTTAACTAAACATTTTATTTTTAAAAATAATCTATGCTTTATTATTAATAGTTTATCTCTAATATATTATCATATACCATACCCATTTCTCAAATTATAAAACAGTTCATTTTATTGTACTACTGGTTGCTCGAATATTATAACTGTAATTTACATGTATTCTGTAGTTCAGATTGCAATTTCTTTGCAATATTGTGTTGGCAGAAAAAAAAAGGTTTTTGTTCATAATCCCAACATTTTAATTTATTCTTTTAATTCAAATGCTCAAATTAGAGAGTAAATAGTATATATATATAGTATAGTATATGGATACAAATGATGGACGCATTATTAACTGTCATTGCGAATATCGTTAATCTCACAGAATACGATTGAAAAGTGACAACTTTTTTTTGCAAAGGTGTCTTTATTAAAAGACACCTATCCTACCATATCAGGTTTTGGTTTTCCCGAGTGACCAGTGTTCTTGTTTAGATTTGCGCCTTAGGCTGCTGGACTCCACATATATCCTGTGGGTAAAAGACAGCAGCTAATCGGGCAGCGTTGCGCTGACAAGAATACCTCCTCCCTTGTGTAGAGACTGTGAACATGGCGGAGCCATCAGGACCCTCCACTACAGCAGCAGCGGTCAGCACTGCAGGGCTCACGGTGACCAAAAAGAGTAAGAGCGACGCCGATGACGGCTGGGAGCAGCCAAAGAAAGTCTGAAGGCAGACGAGCCGGACGATAAACTTCTCGGTGAGTACCCAAAACAGTTATTTATCTCTGTGTAGTGAAATTGTTCCCAGTGATAGTGCCCCCAGTGCGCCACCTAAATTCAAAAAAACACCTCCTATAGTAGTTAGTGGTGCGACTAGCACAATAAGAGAAGTAGAAGAGCTTCAGTCCGCTGGGTTTCAGGACTTTAGCATTCAAAAAACCAAAGATGGAATCAGAATTTTCCCGGGCACCTTAGAAGCACACGCGGGAATTGTGAATTTTTTAAAAACAAAAAATAACCCATTCCACACGTACGCGACATCCAATGGATCCAGAACAAATAAATATGTCATATACGGGCTAGACCTCGAATATGACATAGAAGAAATAAGTACATTTCTAAAAACGAAATTACAGGATGTTTTAGACGTGCGCCGCATGAGGAAGAGCAACAAGGACGGAGTAAAAACCGAACTTCCACTTATCCTGATCACCACAGCAGCGACAGTAAAGCTGGCCGACCTACAAGCTGTGCAAGCAGTCAATCGAGTTAGATTCACTGCCAAGATATACAAAGGACGGACAGGCATTATCCAATGCCATAGATGCCAACAGTTCGGACACACTAAAAATCACTGCTCTCGAGCACTGGTATGTGTCCGTTGTTCTGGCCCACATTTAGTCTCTGAGTGCCAGAGAGAAACAACTCCACTGAAGTGCTTCAATTGTGGAGAAACTCATGTAGCCTCATTCTCAGGCTGTGTAGTCAGGAATGCTCTGCAGGCGAAACTGGAGAAACTCCGCCAAAGTACCAGGACAAGAAGCAAGCCTAATCCAGCAGCACCACCAGGATTTAACGAGAAAAATTTTCCCCATCCCCCCAAACTAACTCAAAGACGGACTGACGGACCAATGAGGGACCGACCTCAACCTCCACCCAGGCAGGCCGAATGGACTTCAGCGGAGAGGACCGTTGCCAGGCCCTGTTACGATACTACTCCCCCTTGGGTAGAACAACTTATTACAAATATCAAAAATTTCACAAACACTGCAAACAGACTCTTAGAGTTATTTTCTGCTCTACTGACAAAATGAATAACCCAATGACGCTACTAAATTTCAATACTGACGGCCTCATGCCTAAAATTACAGAGGTATACGCCCTGATAGCACAGACCCAACCCACTGTAGTGATCCTCACTGATACCAGAGTTAATTTCCAGCGCATACGCATTCCCGGGTACGATCTAACGGGAGACCATTTGGTTGAGCAAAAAGGTGGGGTCATGATAGCCATTCGACACGGTACAAGATGGAGGGATCACCCCACACCAGTGGCCATCAGAGACCCAAAAATACACCACAAAACCATACAGGTTCTACTGGATAAACCCACCATTATTACAGGGTTATACAGAAGACCTAGATCATCCCATGAAGAATTCTCGAGACTGCTCCACGCGTGCGCCAAGAGAACAAACCATTGGGTAGTGGGCGACCTAAACGCCCGGCACACCCTCTGGAACAATGCCTCTTGCAGTGAAGCGGGAAAAATTATTTTAAAAACACCGTTTACACTAGACAGCCCCATCGCCTTATTGAATGCGTAGCGCTGGATATTATAACAACAGACCATAGGCCTGTGCTTTACTCATTAGATGGAGAAACACCATTCCCACCTCCACCTACTAAATTTAAATATCAAGCAGCAGATTGGGAGTTTTATAAAGCACATGTCTACCATAATTTGTCAACTGTTCCTACTCTCCGAAAAACGAAAGACATAGACGATTACCTAGAGTTTTTTACAAAAACGATCAGAAGCGCCGCGGATGCGGCCATACCGAAATTTAATCCACTTCCGCCAGCCCTGCGTCCCCTAGCAGATCACATTCTTTCACTTATCGCCTTGCGCAATGAGTGGAAGAATAAATGGTACAGGACTAGGGATCATGAGGTAAAATCGGTAGTGAATTCCCTTACTACTCAGGTTCGCAATCTCATGGAACAATGGCGGACTGCACAGTGGCATGAGAAGCTCCGAGCAATCCATGGCGACCACCGTAAATTTTGGAAATTACTCAGGGCGAGCACAAGGAAGAGAAGCTCTACATTACTACACGACGGAGACAAACTGTTGACAGATGAGGAACAAGCAAGTAAGTTCGCTGATCACTACAGTGCCACTATAGCCCGTCGAACAATCAGTATGACCGAAATCCCGAACGAAGCCATAGGAAATAATTATATATTTGTATCCCCGAAGCAGCTGAAGGCGATACTCCGTCGTTCGCGAGGGAATAAAGCCCAAGGCCACGACGGAATACAAACTATACTCCTAAAACAATTACCAAGAAGAGGCATAGCTCACCTGACGAACCTCTACAACTCTTGTCTCAGGCTAAGATACTTTCCTGAGGCATGGAAAAGAGCTATCCTCTTTCCGCTGCTGAAGCCTGCAAGAAATGGTAATCAGCCAGTCGACTACCGGCCTATTAGCTTACTTCCGCACATGGGCAAAGTTTTTGAGAAAATTATTCTTAATTATCTCAAAACCTATTGCTCAGAAATAGCGTTAATCCCACCGGAGCAGACCAGCTTCCAGGCCGGAATGTGCCCGGACCACCATCTGGCTAAGCTACACGCGGAAGTAAGCCAGAACACAGTTAAGAACGAGGCAACCGCTTTGATATCCATAGACTGCACGGTGGCGTTTGACTCAGTGTCCCATAGCCTTCTATATAAGACACTGCAGGACAACGAGTTTCCCGAGCAGCTATATACTATCATAAGGTCCTTTCTACACAACGTTCAATAAAGGTACGAGTCGGCGAATAGCTGTCCAACCCCTTTCCACTCACGTGTGGTGTACCTCAAGGGTCTGTGCTATCACCGGTATTATTCTCAGTTTATACGGCGGAAATCGTTGGTGCCAAATACAAAAAAGCTACTGTGGCGGCGTATGCCGATGACATTGCCATCTACAGAAGCTCATTGAATGCAGAGAGAGCTCTACGGCAGGCGGAGGTGGCCTGTGAGGAAATAACTGAAAGACTGGATGGATTGAATATTACAGTTAATCCCAAGAAGACCGACTGTATTATTCTCTCCTTCTAAAAGAATAAGCGCCCTCTACCTAAGGTTTATAGAGTAGCAGGCAAAGTTAACAAACCTGCGAATAGGATAACGTATCTCGGTGTCACCCTCGACCGGCACTTGACGTTATCCCAACATTGCAATAAGGTCGGTGAGAACCAAATCTTACAGGCTAAATCATCTTTTATCCTCACCGAACTTATCACTCCGCCTCAAAGTAATGATCTATAAGGCAGTTATTAGACCAGCACTCCTTTATGGGGCGCCTATGTTGAATAACATTTCGCCAACAGCTTCAAAAAGGCCCCAACAATTTCAAAACCATATGCTGAGGCGTATAGTAAGGCACACTTCTCTACTAAGGACGAAATCAGACATAATACACTAGACTCTCGGACTCCCGACGGTAACGGACTTCATCACACGGAGGCATATCAAATTTTTTGATTGCCTCCAACACTGCACGAACCCACTATTCAACGCACTTACACCGACAGGCCGACCTCAGCGCTGGCAAACACACGTACAGACACTCAACATGGACTGAGTAAACTACTAACAAACTCCAATCAGACAGAACTAGTGAGCCCCATCACTGGATCCCCCACTCCTTCCATTTAATTAATGTTCAGAAAATCCTTCAGACAATCCTCTCTTAAAATGCACCTGGTGCAGTAGAAGAGATACAATGTATCATTAGTAATATTAATATGTTATTTTTTCAAATATTAATAACAACCAAAGGGGTTAACAAAAAAAAATAATAATAAAAAAAAAATATTTTACAAATTATACTTCATCCAATCTTTTAATTTTTTATGATTTATTAAAACAAAATAAAATAATTATTACAGGTGATCTTGAGCTATGAAAGTTGTAAGTCTATAGTGAAATATAAGATGAATTGTCAAACAGCAAATATTAATTATTTATGACATGAATTATTACCTCATTTCTAGTTCCAAGATTAAACTGTTTTAATTCCTCCGATTGTTAAATAAAATAAATTAATTACAGAATGAATAAACTCGATAAATAATGATTAACAATAAAATGATTTCAATATTCATCGGTTCATAGTTCGTTCTACACTAAGAGGGAAGTACTGCGTTCGAACATACACGGATCTGTTGAGCCAAATATTCAAAGTACAAATATTAATTGACAAATTACATTTTATTTAAACATTTAATTTTGTAATAAGTAGAAATAAAAATGTTAATATATGTTCATATATATGTAGAAATAAAAACAGTTATATAAGTTCTGTTGTACAGAAAAGAACATATGTATATAAGAAGTGAATTATTATTTCATTACTTTTTCGAAGATGAAATTGCCGTGATTTCGATTGAAAATTTTGTGTGTTCGATTAAAGGAGTTTATAAATATAAAATATGTAGCTTTATCTTAGGTAAAATAAAATGCTGCAACATCAACAAAGACTTTTTTATACAATAAAGAAAAAAACATACACAATTTTAACTAAAACATAATGATGTATGATGTATGCTTTACACTTAATAACTGTTCCAAGTTCACGAGACGGATATATAAAATGAACTAATCAAGGAAGCAATTAAAACAACTAAAAGTGAAACAATTATGAATTGTCACAAGTTAAAAAGACATAAATTTTTAAACCAGGTCTTTTAATTTGGGGAAATATACTTATGAAAAAAAAATACGTATTAAAAAAATACTTAGGAAATTAGAATTCTAATTGAGCTGTAAAACAAAGTATTTTTCTAAATGATGTAACTGAATATAGAGCATTAAAATTAAGTTGTTTACTCCGTTATATAATTCAAACCTGTCTACTGAATTGTAATAAAATATTTAAACATATAAATTGATTAAACAAGGTCAGATTGTAAATCTGGATGGAAAATGCGAACTGGGGATTTCATACTCAGAAACGACATCATTGAATTCCGGTCTAACGCTTACCTGGAAATTCCACTGGTGAAAAATCATGGAGGCTGAGTTTAAAGCTAAACATAGCATAGCATTGCCTAAGGACGTTTGCGGTAGACTATATGCGTCACTATTAGGTCACGAGCAATTAACAAAGATAAGATATGACAAGACGTAGTACTTTTATCATCAGCGCATCATACAGCTACGTAAGTAGTATGATGATAGTTAATTAACCCTCAAAAGGTACGGTGGGATTAGGGCCGACCCCAGGATGCTTTAATGCACCCGCATGCCCCAAAATTATCTCCAAGGGTTAAGACTTTGAGTACCTGCCCTGTCAGTCGTATTCCAGCTGTGGACGAGAGGGTTTCGCTGCACAAAGTGAGTCAATTGTTACCCAAATTCTGAGGAAATTCATGTTTGGGGTTGACGATAACCCCACTGCACCATTCATGTACTCCACCGCGTTTTGTAATAGATGTTCCTTTATTTAATAATTCTCTTATCTATTACTATTAATTCGACTATAAATTTCCATAGGGAAAATGACTAGTTATAGACATCCCCCACCAGTAATGAACACCCTTAAATTAAAATACCAACAATAAGAAACACATAAACCTGGAACAGAAGTTTCCGGTTGATTGTTGTCCCTCATTCTGAACCACCTCAGAAGACCAGAAGGTGCAATATTTGTCTTTGTAGTGCAGATAAGAAAACGAAAAATGTTTGTACTACATGCAAAAAATCTATTTGTTCGAGATAAGCTGTTCACTATTGTATATCTTGCTATGAGTAATTGAGAATGTTTTATTCATGAGGCTGGTTTTTGACTACATTTTGCTCAGAAAATTGAATGTAAATTTTATTTATTTTTTTATTTTTATTGTTTGCTTGTTTGTAAGTTACCTACTTTTGCTGCCTATGTTTTATTGGACATTTTTCATTTACTTGAAGTTATATTGCGCTTTAATGAAAAGTTTGATTTGAAAATGTATTTTTATGAAGGATAAGGTCATGATACGGTATTAGAATTATGTTCTTATTGATGAGTAGAGAGGCACTGATACCAAAGCACCTCAAACCTTAAAAAGAAGTTGGGGTATGTGGATAACTTATACTAATTGTATCATTGGAATAACGTATGTGGTCAACATGGTTGCTTCAATAACATTTCCAGTAATATTTTTGATGACCAAATGTGTACCATTGCATAATTACGCAGAAGAATCATAGGTGAACCGATCTTCAACCGAAGGTTGTATAGTGGCATTTGGTATATCGAGAGAATTTAAAAATTCAGTTGGATAATTTACGGCTTGGTTTTCATCAACAATAGTATCGATTGATTTAAAGGACATTGGATCACCTGGTAGCAACTCATGTATTTGAAAAGTTAATTTCGTGAACGTCAGCATTTTTCGTTGCCAAAATAGCTCGATTAAAGAGCCAATTAGGGTCCTAGTAATTACTTAGTATATCCGGGAAGACACTCCAGGAGAAGGGGGCACCGGGGCATGTGTCCCCCTAGACATTTTTTTGTGTACTGTGGAGAATTTATTATAGGACGTAATTACAGGCAAATCACATGATCATAGTTGCTAAAATAATAGAAAGAACATGAGTGAAACTATTGTTTTGATATTTTAATAAACCTTTGAAATCTTTCTATAGATACAAAATAATTTGTAAGTTATTGATGATGTTTTTCCCGTCTGTCCGTTGTGCCCCCCCCCCAAGAAAAAAAATCCTGGATCCACCCTTGCTCCTAATTAATTCATTTCTTGTCTGAACAACAGCGCTCAAATTGTCTGATAATTTGATGGATTGTGTATTTGGATGCATTTCTATTTCACGGTTTCCAATATCCAGCAATAGTTTTGAAAATATTTGTGCTGATGGATCATTTTGTAATTGTACTCGCATGTTTATGGTCAAATGAAGTGTTTCGACATTTCGACATAAAAACAATTGTTTTAAACATGCGTTAATCTCATCGGTAAAAGTAGAGCGAGAGTAAAGTTGAGACTGGCAATGTCTGTCGGAAATCACTTTATTCATAGTAATAAAACAGCACCACCGAATAGCTTGTCGTTGTTGTTCAAATCTTTCATAGTTCTATTTTAATTAGTTAATTATTAATAACACAGCACCATGACAATAAATAAATTAATATTATATTAGGAAAAGGTTGTTGGCCGTGGAGATGGACTTTCGGAGACGCTGTTGTGATATTTCCAGAATTCAGCACGTTCCTAATAGAACAATAGGCAATTAGAGAATCAGGAAACAACGATCCTCTTCGGAATAGAAACAAGAAGATTGAAATGGTATGGCCACTTAAAAAGAATGGCAGAGGATCGATGGCCACAAACAATCTTCGAATATTGCCCTGTGGAAAGGAGGAAAAGAGGACGACCCAAACAACGATGGCTCACAGGAGCATGGCAGCGAGGGGTATTAGAAAAGGAGACTGGCTGGAACGACATCTATGGCGCGACCTTTTAGATACAAAAAACAACTAAATTGTAAAAAATTGTTTAATAATGAAAGAAAAAGTAAATGAACGCTTCTATAATGAATGCACGTATGTATAACATGAGTGAATAAATGAAAACGTGTAAAATACATTTTAGCATCATGGTAAGAAAAAAAAAATTTTGCTATAAAAATATCGCGGTCATTAATCGAAATAAAATATAGCCTATATTTTAAGTTGGACAATGTTACTTATCTGTGCGAAACTTCATTAAAATCGGCCCAGTAGTTTCGGAAATTAGCCCGGACAAACATCCAGACATGAGATTTCTATATATTAAGATACTACAATCTAAAATATATAGCCTTATATTGGAAACTTTTTGTAAGTATTTGTGTCAAAGATCGATTGTCTGAAATCGGTATCGAGAGTAGACATAATGCCTACTAGCGGGGTGACATATGGACTACTACTCATGTGAACAATTTTACGCCACCATGTGTCTGTAAAAAACTATCAAAAATTTTTTTTAAGTTTTACTCGTTTAATAAAAAATAAAATATGTGTCTTTGTGCTTTTGCTGCAGTCTTTAAGCATCTATTGTCACCATTTCCACAACACTTTGAATGAAACTGTCGAATCAATCAGTTTAAGACAGGCAGGTGAAGTTGTAATCGGATAAGGGAGAGAGAAACCGTCCAGAAGAAATTACTGGTGGACCATTTCAGGAGGAAAAGGAAACAGGAAAACCAAGGGGCTAGCTGGTGGAAATAGAGGATGAGATGGAGAAAGATGCGAGGAAGTAGGAAATACGCAAATGAAAACTCAAGAGCGTCAAGGAGTTAGTCATTTAGTCAATAACATTGTTAATGACTATTACCTTTTTCCTCATTCGATTCAGTCCTGAAATCGATAATAATATATTTTTAGGTAGGGATTTTTATAATCTTGGGATAACAAATGATAGAATAATAACTATTCTGTTTTAATAAATGATTGATATCTTTAATTGGTTATAAGTTTAAAAATACGCATGATAATGTTTAAAGTTAGAGAAGAATTGGTCGACTGTATCTTCTAAAGTAAGGAAGAAATAGTTGGGGGTGCAGTCAATCAAAACACGTAAATAAGTGTAACTTATTATAATGTTTAAAGTAGAAAAATATATTGAATTCTGAGGACAATAAGGGTACGCAATCTCAAAAAAATGTACTGAATCTTTTCAAGAAACACTATTTTTTTCAATGATTAGAATCTAAATATCCTTTTATTATCAGTAACCTTATTGTCAATATTAGAAACGTCAAGTTTCATGACAGAAAATAATAAATCAAAATTCGCTATTAATTCTCTAAGTAATCTTCACACATATTGTAATAATATTAAAAGAATTCATCTTGAATAATATTGGTTGACCCTAAATAATCGAGCAAGATAATGGTCCTGGTGGACGTCAGAAAAAATTCTCTTAAATAAGAACTATTATTTGAAAGCCAACGCTTTGACCCTTTCGTGTAACCGATTTGTCTAATTATAAAAGTAATAATATATGATAAAAATTAATAAACTAACTTCAAACCTTAGACCCTTTTAGCAGCCCTGAAGAAGACTTTCAATGTGCTATTGAAATTCGAAACGTTGGCTTTCAGATAAATAATTATGCTTATTAAAGAGAATTTTTTCTAACCTCCACCTGCAATATTTTCTTCCTCTTATTAGAAGAATTATAAATAAACTTTGGAATGAAATAAAAGCGTGAAATGAGTTTTAAATGGATGCAAATAGGCCGTTAGAAACCGAAGGATAATGAATAGTGTTTTTTTTTAATTAACTAAAATAAATAAAATAGTCAATTTCGTGTAAACGATTCGGTCGAATTACAAAAATAATATATGATAAACATTTTCAAAGCAATGGATCACAAAAAAAGATCTGATTTTCATGAAGTGACAAAGTTGTTTAATGATATTGATAAATAAAATAATATTTAAAGCTACTATAATAATAGCCTAGGTAAAATATGTTTATTAGGTAACCCATTGAACTTGCTAAAGAAGATAATTTATGTATTGTTCTATTGGCCAAAGTTAGGCTCTGGGGACAGGGGGAACCCTTCTATAGTTAGTTATGTTTACCAAGCCTCTATAAACGAAGTAACTTCGATTTGGGTTGAGGGAACCCTCGCTGTTGATTATAAATGCAGACCACCTCGCCTTGTATAACCGTTGTTAAAGAAGCAGTATTTACTTCCTTAACAGGTACAGAACCTGAGATCATTCGTGGGCAAATATATCACGATGTTAAAAAAAAAATAATAATAAAATAAATTAGAATGTTAAAGGAAAAATTCGAGATGGTACATTTATATTTATTAATTTATAAGTTAGCTCCATGAACTAAAATTTTCCACTGTTGGCAAAAGCGTCCGACAAAAGAAATTTGTCAATGTACAATTTGTGTTATTGTACTAAAACTGGAACTTTTTGTAGGCCACGGTATGTTACGCAGGAAGTGAGAAAAAAATCGAGATTTAACAGGGATCTACAAAGAATATGTTATACCGGCTCCAAAAATAATAAGATTTTTAATAATAATATTTTTTCACATATTAACAGCTTCGTCAATCATTATGGATTCTGGTGTTCCAAAGGAAGGAGGAAAAGGAGAGTTCGGACAAAGTTGAGGAAAAAACAACACATTGAACAAAAGCCACCATATAATATTGTGCAAATATAATTGTACTCAATAAATACAATACTGTAATTGAATTACAAAGGAGCGTGAAATGAGAATCAAGAAAGGGTTATTAATATTCTAAATTCTACGGCTTCATCGAACCCTACAATGAATTCCATATTTATTTTATCAACATTCGTGTACAATAATGAACTTTTGGCTTCTTTTCTATCGACCGCGCAGTACCCTTTATTCTTTATTTTCCACAAGAACCCTGACTTCTGTTAATTTAATTTCCATATTGTTCTCTATCTAAAGTCTTTTTCTGTCATTTTTAATTTTTCTGCTTCATTTTATTTTTAATTTCTCTCTCATTTTTTTTACATTCCCTCCTATGCTCTTGAATTCACGGAGTTTGTCAAATACTTTCTTGTTTAGTCTCCCTGGGTCCATTCTACCATGAATCTTAATCTTCTGATTCTTATTTCGGTGTCCACGTTTTTCATTTCCCTGTAATGGTTGGATTTTAACCTGTAGCCTTCTTGTGTTTTCTTGGGCCCATAGATTCTCCTCAGGATATTTATCTCTATTTTAAGTAATTTTTATAGTTTAGTGAGACATGTCAATAGGGAGAATTATAAATAACTAGCTTTTGCCCGCGGCTTCGCTCGCGTAGAATTTGGTCTGCCACATGAAGTATCGTAACAGATCATTTTATAAATAATTTAATATTTTTTTTAACCATAGCCTATGTGTTATTCTGATGTATAATCTATATTACTGCAAAGTTTCATCCAAATCCGTTTAGTAGTTTTTGCGTGAAAGAGAGACAAACATACAAACTTTCACATTTATAATATTAGTAAGATTATAAATAGTAATAAAAGAACCTGTACAGCTACAACCCATAAAGGATATTTACACACGCACAAACCCCCCCCCAAAAAAAAAATCTGTACCACTACAACCCGTGTTCTGGGTTTCAGTACACAGTTGAGACTGTACTGTTTCATGGACAACGGTTGCCTTAAGCTACGCCCAACAGCCAGATTCCCCCCGTATCCACTTCATAGAGGCCGGGAGAGCCCCAGTAGGGTCCTAGATCCCATATGATGTATATAACAGTCAGATAAATAATATTCACCAATACATACAAACTTGCAGTTCTAGAAAATGACACAAATTTTCTTGGATAAAAAAAAAGAACAAATAGAATAAAGTAGAGGGAAAGTGAATTAGCTATTATTAATGTGCCAGTAAGTTAGGGAAATGCAGTTTTTGTTTCTAAAAGTTAATTCCCTTACTTATATTTATCTATTCTGTATGTGTATATATTGCTTAATACTATATATTAAGGTTTATGCAAATAGATTCTTAAATGTTTGCCATGGTTTGGAACTGTGTTTTGTTCAAAGTTAAATGAATGATTGATGGTCAGTGGAAGTTCTGAAAAATTGGGACCGGAAGAAATTAATGATTTATGTTAGGAAATTTGTAGTTTGAGGTGGTTTTTGGTTTCGCCAATTTAGGGGGAATTAGGGGTAGAGCAAGAAAAACTGTAGAAGTTTTTTAAAAAAAATATAGAAGTTTTTAGAAAATTATAGTAGAAGTTATTAAAAAAGTATATTACATAACTTTTTTTTATAGTATAGTATATAATATTTAAAGGTAATACACCAGACCACATCGGAATTCCCAGAAATTTATAATTATAATAGAATCAGTATGTCAAGCTCGGAATAATCCAATGATAATAAATCAAAACATAATGGAGGTTCCAGATAAATACTGATTTAACAATAAATTGGTATATCTACACACGACCTTGTTCTTCTACAGACTTTTAAGTTGATTTTTTTCACCATAGTTGATGGGATCAAATGTTTGGTAATTGTTTATTAATTGAACAATTAGTATTGCTCCCGCTTCTTTCAACTGCTGAATTAATTAATTAATTATTCCGTAAAATACACAATGACTAATGGAGTACCCCCTGTACGCCATTGTTTCAATTGCATAATAATTATACGACGGTCCCTACCTACAAAGCAACATGTCAAAAACTGAGGTTTATAGGAGAGCGTAATGAAAGTTCAAATCACTCTTCATTACGCTCACCTGTAAACCTCAGTTATTGACATGTCGCTTTGTACGTAGGGACCGTCGAATTGTTCAAAGCACTGGAACTTCCGTGGTATATTTTTTTGTCTTTCACACAAAATTCATAAAATGTGTTCTTCTTCAGTCAAATCCAATTTTAAAGTTTTTAATACCCCATTTAGAACAGTTTAAAAAAAATCTGCATCACTAAAATACATTAGAGGTCTTGGGTTCAGTGCAGAATGTGCTGTTTCCAATATCTAATATTTTTTTTTCAATTGTCACATCATTACATCCCAAGGTTTTGAAGAAGCAACATTAATTCAGTTTATTCAGTTTTTTTTTTTTTAATTCTAGTTTTGATTTTTCGTTTTAGTTTAGTTGTAGTTTTGTTATTTGTAACTGACATTTTGCTTTGTTTAATAAATTTTCAGGCATTGGGATGTTTAAACCGAGATTACTTCTATTTACTAGAATAAGCTATATATATATATATATATATACGTATAGAATTACACACACACACACACATATAGGAATAAAGTATTTATAGACCTACACTATAATACAAAGTTCGGGGCTTTGTAATACACTACCCGCACAACACTGGAGTCTCATAACTTTGATACACATCCAAAACTTTTTTAAATAATAAAGCGATCCTATAAGCCATTTCTTATATATGATGATAAAAAGAAGTTTCAGATTTTTAAACATTTTTATTTTTTCAAAAAAAGAAAGAAAAAAATGTGTTGCTGTGGAAAAAATAATATTTTTGCATAGCGATTTCACATTTATTGAAAAACATGTAAAATGCTACCATATGTCCAATTATATGCAATAATAATGGATCCTAACACTTAGTTTATGGAACAATGCTCAAAACCTAAGGGCTATAGGACGACGCTATAAAATGAACTCGCCCTTTTTAACCCCCATAATGATTATATAAATCGGAATTCCATTTACTGAAATGAACGACAAATGTAAAGCGAAAACAGACTGTTAAAGCTTATTTGTGGAAATCAGTATTTCCATGGGTTTCATTACCGTAATAAGAATCACTCCGGAATACTTATTCAATCAGCATTTATTAAAAGTCATGATAACATTTACACCAGATCTAAAGGTTCTGTTTACTCAGGATGAGTGCGAGTTGAAGGCACTGTATTATTCAACAGAGAATAGGCGACTCTCCTGAAATATTCAAACGCTTTCATAGTAAACTATAAGTGTGTAATTCTTTTACCGAATATCAACTACCCCAGTTAAATATTTATCCTTCTTGAGAAAGGATTATATCCGTCGATAAAGTCAGTTACAAGAAGCTGGTCATAAATATGGAAAGAGCAAAGGGAAATTGACCCAATTACTTTTCCAGTTTCAAAGAATTTCCATCTATTCAGCAGTCTATTGTTTCTAAAAGTAGATTGAACAGTAGAACACATAGGGGATAACTGGTAATCGATTGCAAAGCAGGATAATGAACTGAAATTGATCTGCGTGTGTAGAACAATGGAAACTTAGGTAAAGAACTGGAATATTTGTACTTGTCAAACGTTATCATATATGTATTTTATAGAGTATCAAAAATCGATGATATATAAAACAAATAGGTGCACTCAGTCAAAAATAATAGAAGTATTTAGCTAAAATGTGAGTGCCAGAAATCGGTATTCTGTCAAAAATAATATTATTTTGTAAAAATGTTATGTTCTGTCAAAAAAAAAAGAAAAGAAAAAAGAGCACGTGGTCAAAATAATATCAGATTACAAACCAAAATAATCTTAGATAATAATGTGGTACCAAAAGTTGAGTCGATATTCTGTCAAAAGTAGAAAACCTCAGTAAAAAATAATGGTACTTTGGCAAAATCGATATGTCGTCGAAAATAGGACTACTCATGTACAAAAATCAATTGGAGTACGGGATTGAAATATGAGTACCACAAACCGATATTCTTTCAAAACTAGGCGCATTAGTCAAAAAGAATAGGAGTACTTAGCCAAAATTGCCTGAAATCGATATTCGGTGAAAAGACAATGTACTTAGTCAAAAATAATAGTACTTTTTAAAATTTGAGTATCAAAAACAAATATTCTGTCAAAAATAGGCGTACTTGCACAAAAATTTGTCATAAAAATACGAGAACTTAGTCTAAAATAATAATATTTAGTCTAAAGGGATGTTAGTAATTGGTCTAAAATACTATAATACTAATAGAGTATAAGTAATTAGTCTAAACAATAGGAGCACTTGGTCTAAAACAACAGGGGAACTCAGTGTAAAAGAATAGTACTTAGGCAAAATTGGGTATCAAAAATCTATATTCTTGCGAAAACAGGAGTGCTTACCAACAAACAACATCTATTAACGATCGGAGTACAAGATTAAAATTTGAGTACCAAAAGGATTCGATATCCTGTCAAAAATAAGTGCATTTCGTCAAAATATGAATACAACAAATCGGAGCATTTAGGCAAAAATAATATTAGTACTTGGAGTTTTAGTACTTGTCTTGTAGATTGATGGATTGATATGAACTGGGTCCGTTAAAATAAACATTTTTGATTTTTTTAATAAGGGATAATAATTTTTGGATACTGGATATTAGTTTATAAAGTTGGATTTTAAAAACTCGTTCAATTTTATTTTGAAAAATCATGAGATGATTAAGTTCATATATATAATCTTCTTTCTTTTTTCGTTTAGAACAATTGATTATTTCGGCTCTATCAAGCAACATTTTGTTGGATGGATAGGAATTCCGTTACTTTGGTATTAGCTTCTAACAGTCGTTTCAGGGCAAAAGTTGTTTGCCTCAATATATTTTGCGGGGGTGGTGGGAGAGGAGGGGTGGCACTTGAATATTGTAATGATATTGGATCTCTAGGCTCAATAAAATCCATTCTCTTAAATTGCTCTTTCGTGGAAAACAAAATGAAATCCATAACTGGTTCTTCAGCAATAAAATCGAATTACGAGTTATCCGTCCTTTTGCTTTACTTACCAGATATTCAAGCTAAATTTGGACAATATTTTGCCACAAGCTATTTGCGTTCTCTACATTAGTAAAATTATCTTGTCCATCAATTCCAAACTAGGACCAAGTCCATAGTTTTTAAATATAACGGCGGTATCCTCATAAAGTTTAGATACTATGAATATTTAGTTAAATATATCAATGTAAAGAAAGTAACAATCCAGGTAAATGATAGAGAACTAATCTTCGAATAATTAAATTATATTGTATCGTACTATAGCTCTCAAAAATCATATATTGGATTTATAAACGTGGTTCAACAAATGGCAAATCAAAATAAATGCCTCAAAATCGAGCCCCGTAAGATTTTCCTTAAGGAAAGATTCGAGTCAAGTAGTCAAAATTGACAATGACGAAATATCTTCTAAAACTCAAGTACTTTATCTTGAACTATAATTGGACAAAAACTTGCATGGGACATACAGACAAAATTAAAAAGACAAGATGCTACTAACAACTATCACATCCTCGAGCCTACAGATCTTGATCCCACTTATAAACGACTAATCTATATAACTATACGAAGACCTATTAGGATATATGGAGCAGAACATTGGGGTTCAGCAAACCTCAGAATCCAAAGAAAGATAGTTAATACTCCTTGGTTTATTTCGAATACACAACATGCACAAAGACATAAACATTCCCACTCTAAAAGCATGTATTCACAGCAAGTACACAACATTCCACACATCAACACAAAATCACCAAAATACATTTGTTCTTTCTCTTTCCAACTCCCTGTTACTCGGACTTGTTAGAAGATTAAAGATGTCTCAGTGACAGAAACTATTAATCACTAGTAATTTCGTATTATTTTCGCTATCAGTAGTACATTTGAAGCGATAGGACGATTAAGTAATAAGCAATGACAAATCCGTACACCTGCTGAAAGGACCATAAATAGAAATAAGTTATAGCCAATTAGGACGACAACTGTCATTAAAATTGGTGAAGATAGTAATAACTTCAAGGAAACCCATAGAGAGATTCTAAAGAAAAAATTATTGCCTTTTCTCAAAAGAGCTCTTTATTCAATTTCGGAAGTCGACCAAGCAGAGTATGAGAGAAAGTTGGAGAGAGAGAGAGAGAGAGAGAGAGAGAGAGAGAGAGAGAGAATGTGAGAGAGCGAGGGAGAGAGAAGTATGTTTACCTCATTTTTTGTTTGTTCAACAGTCGTATCATTTTCATACGTGGATACCATCCTTGAGTGGATAACCTTCTACGGATCCTTGGAACACAAAAAAGTTGTACGTTGCATGTTCACAGAATTTTATTTTGGACATGCAAAGATATTGCGATGAAAAGGCAGCATGTTCTTATCAATACTGATTCGCGTAAAAAGATAAAGTATTTCACCTTCAACGTTATTCACTATCCTTTTTAAAAAAAATAGCATAATTTTTGGACGTTGTACTTAGAACACTAACGCTGAAGGGATAGCATCAGAAATAGAAGTGGCTTTCATATCACAATAAACTCACTGCGTAATCATCATTCATCGTGATAGGCTGGAAGAGATTATTTGTTTTTAAAGCCGCAAGTGGTTAGGACTTTATCCAGGAGAGTCACCATTCGACCGAACACTTATAATACATTAGAAAACAAACAGTGTATGTTATACTAAATGACACCGAAGAAGTAAATGTAGAAAAAATAATATAAATATCAATGTAAAACATACATAAAAAATTGAACAAGGGTAATGAGATAAAATGTAGAGCGAAAAATAGTATTTCATATGATTTAGGTAAATGTTACATACTAACTTCAATCTTTTGAAGTATCTTTTCCTATGATTAACCGGTTAATGAATTTGAACGAGCACCGCTCGCGTGCGGTCGGCATACTCTACTTCGCATATACTTATTCGGCATACTTGTGGTGATCACATAGATATATGGATGAGTGAGGTATTATTTAAAGGTAGAATGATTAGGAATGTTTAATTAGTTATAATTAGTGATAAGTATATTGATTGTTGTTGGGTGTTATATACAATCTATTCATTTAATGCAATGGAGTTTATTATAATTGGAATTATATGTATAGAATGAAGTATTAAGTATCCTTCGCTGTGGATTGTATATTAACTCGGATTCAACTTTAGACCAGGATGTGTACATTTTTCGCATTCGCGGGATAAGTTTATGCCGCCGTTTAATTGGCAGATGAAAGGGGAGTAGAAGGTAAGTTGTGGTGGAGGGGATGGCGTAAGCCTGTGGAGACAGAATGGTTGGAGGACACACTCTATCTCTAGACTCCAGCTCGGACGCCCGCTTACCTCCTACTCTTCTTAGATCCCCATATAAGGCTTGTATTAGAATATTGTATAATTGTACTTAGTATTAAGGAATTGCATGTTATAGTGTTTTATGTATATATATGTATAATTGGAGAATATATTTGATTTTGGGGTTCCTCGTTTGTAATTGGCCTTATTTTCTCCTCCTTTAGGTCTACGGACATTTATTATATTTATATTATATCATTTAGGGAGAAGGGTCATTACAATTGGTAGCAGAGCGTGGTTTTAAAAAAAAAATTGTGGTGATTAAATTAGTGAAATTATTTTTTTTGAGGGCTAGATTTTAAAAATAATTAATAAAATGGTGGCAACTCGAGTCGATGAACTCGCTAGCAGAATGGATGAGATCCAATTAGAAAATTTAGAATTAAAAAAACAAATAGTTGCATTAAAAGAATTAATGAACGAAAAATTAAAGAAAATGTTAGAACAATCAAATAATTTAGTTATACCCCAGAGCGTCGGTAATCAATCTAGTGGTTCGGGCGAAGTTAATATTAATAAACAAGAGAGAGCGGAGGAAAATAATGAATTAGGGGAAAATACAAGCCGAACGAACACCACTTCAAAATTGCCAAGTCATCTATATAATGTTAAATTTAACGAAAAGAATCGCCCGTCAAATTATTATTTTGAAGAGAAATATCGACCTAGACCGCTTAATCCCCAAAATATTCCCGAACGGGCCTTTACTAAGTTTAACCTTAATGCGTTCAAGCATAATAAGACTAAGAAATATGACTCACAACGTCGACGAGGTAATAATAACTTTAATAAAAATAATAGAAACGGACATTTATTATATTTATATTATATCATTTAGGGAGAAGGGTCATTACAGATATATGAACATGAAAAACTAGACTAACCTTTCAAAGAATTTTATACTTTAAAAAATAACAGTTCATATGTAATATATACAACTTGCTTCCCATTCTATTCCTGATAACCCGCCGAGGCGCCTGAAAAGAAGATGGCCTCGAGACCTTCTGTTACAGAACTTTATTGGAGTGCTACCGATGGGTAGTTTCTCCATAAGTCTTTTTTTTTCATGTCATTTGTTTATATTAGCAAATTTGCTTGTTGTAATATTATTACAGTTGTAAATATCAATAAATTAATCTAAAAAAAATGTAATATATATTGGCATAATAAAATTAATTTTAATCATTATTGCTTGAAAATGAATAATTTTAGCATGTAACTAGTGGAAGCTGATGTTAAAATTAATTTAAATTAAATGAATGATTCATAAACTGTAATAACAACAATACCTGGTTAAATGTAAAAATAAAAACCCAATAAAATGAAGGAGTAAATCTTAAGGTAATGAAATTTTAAAGAATAAAAAAATATAATAAATTAAAAACAATAAGGCATGTAAGGAAGTAAATAAACAATGCAGAAATGAAGGAGATAGATACATAGTAATAAGAAAAACATAAGAGAGGGGTGTAAAGTTAAGTGCTGATTAAATAAAATTTATTCATATTTATTGATTTTTCTATACATATATTGTATTGAATTTATACAATTAAATAAACTGGTTTTAGTGTTATCAGTTGCCAAAATCAAATATTTGAACACCAGATGACAGATGACAACTACTGATTGATAAAACAACTAGCAGATATGTAGTAAAATAATAAATTACATTATACATTAAGGATCTATCTACATTTAAAAAAATTAGTAAATATTTGAACTTTGTCGTTCACTTTTTAGGTGTTTCGTGGAAAAGGGTATCAAGGGGGAAACTCTTCTTATTTTTATTCTTTTTTAAAGGCTATTATTGTTATTCTTTTTTACATTATGTGTAGCACTACATATATTGAAGATATAAGATCTCCGATAATTTCCTTTCATTTGTTAAGATGATCTTTCGATCCCATACAAATTTTGGACATATAGAGAATAAAAAAAATGTGAGAATCTAGTTGCGAGAAACCTCGTTTTTAATATCACAGTATACGGTGAAGTTTAATGTATGAATAGAATTGTTCATGCTAGAACTATATGCTGCAAGTCGACGTATGTATACAGTAATAAAAAAAAACTGGGATATATTTTCACTGGGTAGTGTTCAATAATTATAATTTGGTTGCTGGAGTATAGCTGTGGTTTTTAAAAGAATTAAATCAGTATTCTATAAACAAATGTTTATAGAAGTTTAAAATATTCAAAATTTGAGCTTCAGATTGCGAATAGAATAATATTGCTTCTCATTCATTGAAGCCTATTTCTTAATATATATCTTACAGTAATCATCTCAGAGTGAAGACATTTCTCTTCCTCGTATTTTTTGTCTTTTAGCAGATCAGGGTGTTTTAGATTATTTCCACAATTATTTATTTGACTTGATTATTTAAAATGAAAAAGAAGGACCTTTTTCAAGATTATTAAATTTCTGAACTGCATTAGTCATTTTCGCCCACCTTCGCATTAAAAAAAAATCCCTCATTTAACAATTCCGACGGATTATTTTTAAATGAGGGTTAAAATCTCTGAAAACACACTTTTTATATTGCTAAATATGTTAAAAGCTATTTACAAAGGATTATTATAATCATTTTAATTCGCAGACGATTAAAAAAGAAAATTAGTACCGCACAATTAAGTGATATTCGTTGCTAGTGAAAACCCTTGGAATTTTAGCTATGAAAATCCCGTTCGATACAGCTATTAATATTAAAACTTCGTATGTTAAACATACAGAATTATAATGATTTCGCATAAAAATGATGACCTGGTGACGAAATTTTTGGGTTCTGGATTTGAAAAACGCATTTACAAATATTAAGATTTTTATGTAAACATAAGAAAATCTTATTTTTTAATTTTTAAACTATAACCATTCCCTTACGCACACAAAATCTTTTATCAATATACTCGTGTGGCATTTATTTGTAAATCGTTAGACAATGTAAATTTTTAAAACGCATAACAGACGACAGTTGTAATTTACACATTGCTAAATTAAACGTTTATTATCCAAACCAGATCTCTAAGATTTTGAACATCTCTCCTTGTTATATATTATCGGGTATTGCTATAATTATTGTTTTAGGATTTTATTGCAAATATCTTTTTCATAACTCCAATAGAAAAGCATTTTTTTTTAATCTGTCATATTTATTGCTTTAAAATCAAACGCTGAGTGAAGTTAGTTTATATTTTTTATTATCATTTATATATATATATATTTTTTAAAACTATTTTCATATAAAAACAGTGTAACTATTTCGTTAGCTTACATCATCAGGAACTCTAGAACTATTCAAACGGAAACCACAAATATTTCTCTTTATTACATTAAAAAGAAGTTTTCATCGGGTTACAAATTTATATGTACATTTTTTTTTAACTTTCAACAGACAGAAAAGAATTTAATTACATCACAATAGAAATTCGCTCAGTTCATAACCCTCTTTTTGCTTATGTATAGTGTAAAAAATCAATTTTGTGTTTGAATAAACAATTTAATTTGAAAAATGTACTGAGAGAAAATATTAATCTGTTTATTTGACTTGGGACGACAGCTAAGTTGATTTTGGCTTCTTGTATGATGTCTGAATTGGAGAAACATTGGCAGGATTGTTTTTTTTTTTTGCCGGTATGGGTTTATGTATTTATGGCCGAAATTATTAATACTAAGTGGAATATTTTGAAAATAATTATATTATATTTTAATAATAATATTTAATATATATTTTTTATTTATTTTTAATATGTAAATAATTAATATCTGAATGTTTTATGTATGTATGTGTGAAAATATGCCACGCTCATTGTGATACTATTATTCATATTATTAGATGCTCTTATCTACTTTTTTATTTTTTTCCATTAGCCAATTTCTGTTTATTGTAATTTTTTATTCTATTGTTTTTTTTTATTCTTTTTGTTTGTCTTATGTATATATTTTTTTCTCTATGAGAACATACGTTTTAGTTCATATTTAATTGTAGTATTCCAATAATGTAGCCGTTTGGCCAGAAATATTTCTATTATTTTCTGTACAATATTGTTATTCTTAAGGGACTTGGTCCGAGAATAAAATTATTTTTCTATTCTATTCTATTACAGCCTAATATGTAATTAATTTTAAACCAAGAATTTTTAAACCGACGAAGTCAAATTTTTGGGCTTGAAAAAATCGCTTTAACTGGTAAGTATTATAATCTTAATCTCACAAATATATTTTTGACATGATGATGTGACATTTTTAATCTAATAGCAATCAACAAAATAAATTAAAATAAAAAATGAGAAAGACGTATTTTGTATTTCCTTATAATAAAGCCTGAAGAAAAAATGTATTTTAAATAAAATGCAAAGAAAAAAAGGCGTTTATTCCGTTAGCAAGCTCATAAATATATTAGGACTTAATTTTTCGGAAATAGAATAAATCGATAGGTAGAAATATCGGAAACACATATTTCTTGCCACAAGGAATTAAATAAACAAAAGAAAAAAAGAAATAGAAAAATACCTACGATGTTTAAGTATGTTGATAGATTTCAGGTATTATTCGATTTCAAACTTCTTTTCCTTTTCTATAATGAAGCGATCGCATTAATGTTTTCTAAATATTTCTAGTTTTTGAAATGTATAAATACTTAAAAATATAAAATCTTTTTAGGGCAAACTATTTATGAATATTCAGTTATGGCTAAAAATTGAGTAATTTTAGGTACTAAAATTTTAGTTCTGTAAAAGCTATTTACAAAGTATAAAGCCCTTTCCTTCAATTCAATGTAAACCCTTATTGTTCTAAGAAATGCAGATATTTATAATTTGTATATCGATCGAGTCTTGGGTGTTGGGTGTACAACGTTCTAAAAGTCTCTGTGCCAGTGTGCCCCGGTGATTACGGGGAAGGTTTATTTCAAAGGTATACATTTTCTTAAATAACACGAGAAATTATATAGGCTATGTAATTATGTGTTCTATTAAAATGAATGTCTATTTAATTTCAAGTAAGGCAGATCCTATTAATATTGTTTAGTCAGTAGCATAGTAGGCCATTATTCGAAAAGATTTTATTTGAAAGACAGATGACTTTTTCATCCGTTATTCGAATGAACTGGAATATATGCGTCATTAATTATTTATCAATCTTATTTGAAAAATCCTCTTTATATTCGAATTATAATTTTTAAAGGTAACTCGAACCGTAAAAACTCAAAATTTCTATAGATATTACCTTCTCTTTTGTTTCATAACGTTGCTTTCTTTTAGTTGTCTTCCTTGATGTTGGTTGCTTTACAAACTCTGTAGATTCCTACCTCCTGCATGCTTTCCATATTCAATCCTATCTCCTGCGTTCCTCAAGACAGTATTCTCGGCCCAATCCTTTAAACGCCTTATACAGTTGACATCCAAACCAATCCTAATGCTATCCTTACCACGTATGCAGATGACACATGCCTATGATCAATCTACTCTGATCCAGTAATAGCATCGCTTCAATCCCATACTACTGAACTTGAAAAATGGTGTCAAAACTGGAGGATTAAAATAAATTCCCTCGTAGACAGACGCTTTAAGCTCACAACGAATTGCAAAAGATTCATACACATGACAATAATTAGACCCATCTAGACACTCGTATTAAATCTTTGGGGCTCCACTAAGCCATCGAATCCCTCTCTTATTCAATCCTTAAAATCCTAAATCCTTCATAAAATCATGAATGCTCCTCACTTTGTTACGAACAAAGTAGTCCACAATGACCTTAATGTCCCATTTGTTGCTGATTTGGCCCGAATCCGGTATCAATCTTTTCATGACATATCCCACTCAAACCCACTAGTTTCAAATCTAGCAACCTCATGCCTAGAAATTCATGATAATCCTCCGAGGCGTCTGAAAAGAAGATGGCCTCGTGACCTTCTAAGTCGAATTCGTTATTAGAATACTGCCGTAGTTTCTCTGCCTGTCTTTATCCATGTCATTATGTATCATTCCTGCCATTAACTTGGTGTATTATTATAATACAATTTCAAAGAATTAATCATATTAAAATAAAATGTAAATATTTCGTTTCTCTGTTCAGAATCAAAGTAGTAAATGCTTCTGTCTCAGTAGACCCTGAAAACGGGGCTATAAGAATCTATTCAGAGCTGAGACCAAAGGGACGGTTATCAACACAGCAACGATTTTACTACCAACCTTCAAGGAATAGGCGGAACCCAATTGGCTCCAACTGAAAGCTAGGGCCCTTCAGCCTTCCCGGAAATCTAAATCCAGAGAGAGAGAGAGAGAGAGAGAGAGAGAGAGAGAGAGAGAGAGAGAGAGAGAGAGAGAGAGAGAGAGAGAGAGAGTGAGAGAGAGAGAGAAGATTTTTATCACGGGGCGTAGCTCTGATCAAAGTTAGAAACCATTAAAGACGAATGAAATAGCACTAATAATACATCTTTCAGAGAAAATGGTTTCCTTTGCGACCACGAAACATTCATTATAGAGTCAATAATAGGTTTTTCTCAAATTAAAATTTATTTCAATAAAATAAATTAAATGAATTTTTGAGATTTGGATTTTGATTACTTGAATAATTGAAGCGGTTTTATGAAACTGTAACAATTATGCTAATGATAAAAAAAAAGGATCTGTTCCACAGGTTTTCGCTTCGAATTGAGTTTTATCTATTGATTCGTTTTGTAACGGGAGTGAAATAATACAGTGAAGGTTATAAACAGCAGGGTGACCAATGAGATTTTTGTGTGAAGTGGATTTGCCACTGCCTCAACCATTTAATTTATTTTATTGCATTCAATAGTTATATCTTGACCAACATTAATTAATATTCATTTTTTAGTTCACTATAGCATAGTTTTTATTTATTTGTATTACAGTGGCAAATCCACTCTTAACCTGTCCCCAACTGGAATATACGATTCTGAAAACTGTAACATATCACACTTTATGATATAAAAAATTAAGAATTGTTAAGAATACCGAAATAAAGAGTTGTAACTTGAAGTTTCATTTTTATTTTTTTCCAAAACACAAGTTATTGAGAACACAAGTTTCAGCTTACATTTCGAAGTTATGATATATGCTTCTTGAAACGTTCATTTCTAGATGAAATGATAACCGAAGTATACACATTTCCCATAATTACATTCTCTTTTCCGTACTAAAGCTCATGATAACTTGTTTTTAAAGGAAAGTATTAAAAGGGAAACGAATGAAAAGTTAAAACTTGTGACTCAACTCGAAGCAACAACCTGTGGGATACTTACCAAATAAAATTATAAGAGTTAAGATAAAATTCCGATAATCCAGAAGGCGAATATATCTTGCATAACGTTCTGGTATATATACACACACACACACACACACACACACACACATTTGTGTGTGTGTGTGTGTGTGTGTGTATAAAACGAAAGAGAAATAGGGGTAGAGTGATTTTTTTTTAAATCCAAGCACAACCTTTAAAAATGTACTTTAAAAAAATACCTTGCAAAAGGTAAAATATTAATGCGCCCGTTTCATGGAACTTTTGCTTAATTAACTCGCCACAATTACCAGCCGCTTCCAAGTATCCAATCCCTCTCTTCAAACCGCTCCTAAAATAGCGATAAATAATTTATTTTTCAGCGGAAAAGGTAGATTCGGCCACCGAGCACCTTACCTTATGAAATATTGAGCCTAATCAAGCTCTCTCCCGTAGAGGCAGAGGAATGAAAGGAAAAATATAGGGCTGTCTATGATTGGCTTTCTTCTTGAGAATAATTATAATACTTAATACAAAGGTGAGAAAAAATAAAATAAATACAAAAAGGTCATCATGTGAGTGTAGAAATTACATTTAAAAACTTTTCAATTAAATTGAATATTGAGAAATGTGGGTGCTACCAACTAAAATTATATTTCAGGTCCATCAGTCCATATTTAGTAATATTCCCTAACCGAGATCAGATGTACAACAGTATCCTGATCGCAATATAAAGAAAAAAATCCAAAACAATCCTCTGAAAATGAAAGGAAGTTTAATAAATTACACTGGTCGACAAGGTTTTTTTCACAAGAGATCTGAATAGTGAATCTAGTGGCATTTTCCATCCTAAATTCAGATATGTAGTCAGAATTTTCCCATCAGGCATACCTAGTTTTTCTGTAAAAGCTACTTTTCAAAATATGATTTTTAGCGTTTTCTTTGACCTGTCATAGGAACCGTTACCTCATATGTAGCTATTTTACTCAAGCTGTATTATTGAAATTATTTGCAATGTCATGCTGAAGCGCAATAAAACATGACTGTGCAGGTTCATTGTTGTTGTTTATACATGTTCAGACCTCTTTGGCATTGTGATGTGTCAGTATTGAGCTGACTGTGAGATTGTTGAGTAGTGAAATATTTCCTACCTTTCTGTTTAGAAGTATATTGTGTATGTTGTGCATGTTGTATTTCTGTGCTTTATTTTTTCATCATGCCAAGAAATTGTGTAAATCATGCAGATAATTTCTGCTATATTTGTGGTGAGCTGACCATCAAGTCTCAGAGGCGAAATTTGACCCCACTTGTAAAGAAGTGTTATAAACTTTACTTTGGCTGTCAAGTTGGTGATTTTGATAAGAGCTGGGCCCCAAATACATGCTATGTTTCGTGTGTTAGACTGCTGACTGGGTGCAAAAATGGTACACATCATATGCCATTTGCAATTCCCATGATTTGGAGGGAACCGAAGGATCATTTAACTGACTGTTATTTTTGTTTGACAAATATTAAAGGAATCACATCTAAAACAAAATATACAGTTAAGTATCCGAATTTGCAATCTGCAATGAGACCTGTCTTACACAGTGAAGAGTTCCCCGTACCAGTATATGCAGATACAACCTTAAGTGATAACTCTGGTTCTGACCTGACTGAAACTTCAAATGATTCAGATGAAAATAAAAATCTTACATATGAAGCCAGTAGCTGTTGATCAGAACCATACTTTCCCAGACCTTAGTGACTTGATTCGCGATTTAAATCTGTCTAAACAGCGAGCGGAAGTTTTAGCTTCCAGACTCAAAGGGTGGAATCTACTCCAAAAAGATGTAAGAATTAGTAGATATCGTAGCCGCCATAGTATTTTCAAAGTATACTTCTCTGAAGAAAATGGTATTGTGTTTTGTAATAATATTTGTTCAGTTATGGAAACTCTTGGGTTTCAACACCGGCCAGATGAGTGGCGATTGTTCATAGACTCCTCTAAAGTAAGTTTGAAGGCTGTGCTGCTACATATTGGCAATAAACTTCCATCAATACCGGTAGCGCATGCCGCTGAAACCATAAAGCAGAAAACTATCATGACATAGTGGCTGATCTTCTGCATTTATAAAGCTATGGGATGCAACATGTCTTTAAAAATTCACTTCTTGGACTCTCACTTGGACTTCTTCCCCGAAAACCTTGGAGCTGTCAGCGATGAACACGGTGAGCGTTTTCATCAGCAAATTTCTACAATAGAGAAGAGGTACCAAGGCAAGTGGAGTTCCAATATGCTAGCTGACTACTGTTGGACTAAAATGAGAGACGTTCCAGATGCAAAATATACCCGAAAATCACTATCTACCACTTTCTAGGTAAGTCAGAATCAGTAGTTATAATTTTGAGTTAGATAGCTAGTTACGGATTTTTTGGAATATTATAAAAAATTCAAATGAATATCACACAAAACTCCTGCCCGATGGGGAAAAACTGTAATTATATTTGAATTCAGCACGAAAAATACTTTTAGAATCTGTTATTTTAATTCTTGTGAAAGAAAAAAAGTTAAATTTTGTCGACCAGTGTTATTTAAATAATTTTGTTGAATACAACAATGAATACAAGTCAACGGCATACATAATGCCATAATAACAGATTTTGCAGTATAGCAGTGGATTGGACCTATATTTATATTTTAAAGAGAAAACATATGCCCCCGGCCGGGAATCGAATCCGGAACCTCTGCCCCTCCGTGAGAGAGAGTAACATAGAGTCACGGAGAGACAGAGGTCCTGGGTTCGATTCCCGGCCGGGGGAATATCTTTTCTCTTTAAAAAATAAATATTTAAAAATCTTAAATAATTATAAAAAAAAGATTGAACCTATGGTTTTATCATCGAGAATCTTTATATTTTCTCGTATAATAAAATTTACACTAATTCTAATTGAATATTGCTGGGTGGTATTGAGTCATTGAGCTAAATTAACAGAAGATTGATAATCCAAAAATTACTAGTATATTTTACGAAACGGGAAAATCTTAAATCTATGATTATATAGATTCCATATATCGATTACAAATAACTGATTGTCATAATATAATGAAGGTAGCAGATGTTCATTAATTAATATTTAGTATTAATTAACATAGAGTCGGATTGTGAATTTTTAAAATTAATATTGTAATCCCAAATCATCTTTTTATTAATAAAACATACCTACAAACATTAACAAAGATTAAGTCGATTTTTGTACAGGTATAATTATTGCGGGAAATAGAATTATGTTATTCTCGTGGTTAGTGGCTTGAAGTGGAGTAGTGACCTAAGCGATAACTCCTTTTCAAACCAATGCCTGAGCCTACCCCTCATCCCCTACGAAAATAACACGAACCCGCTTTCCTATCAAAGAAAATAATTTTGGAATAAATTCGAATTAACCCTTAACCGGAGCTGTAGATATAAAATTCGATAATTCTCGAATTTTATATCTACAGCTCAGGTATAATACTCATATTATAATATGTGACTTCCAGGCACTGTATGTAAAACGAATGAATAATCTGGAAGTCTCCTTTTTCGTTTCCGCCATTTTGTATTCAAGAGGATTGACGTTTATTTTAAATATCAAGCCCGAAGGTAATTATTCCGCAGGTTGTCGTTTTGAGTTGATTCATAACAAGTTTTACCTTTTCATTCGTTTACATTTAAGTATTTAACAAAAATACAAGTTACAAAGAGCTTTGGTGAGGAAAAGAGAATGTAATTACGGGAAATGTGTATACTTCGATAATCATAACATCTAGAAATGAACGTTTCAAGAAGCATATAAATATTTCAACAAATAAATATCATCTATAATTCGATATGTTGGTTGAAACTATTATTTCTTGATGAAATCATTACCAAAACATACTCATTATCCATAACTATGTACTAAAGCTCAAGATAACTTGTATTTTTGGAAAATATTAAAAATGAAACGAATAAACAGTTAAAACTTTTATCAAAGCAACGAACTGCGGAACAGATACCCTTTTTTTACCGCATAATGCTTTGATTTCAAATTAATAATTAAAAATAAATTATGAACAAATATTATCAATAATTAAATCATACTCGGTAATTAATTCTATCACAAAATAATAATCTGATGATAGAGTCTGGCACTGAGAAATAGATGGGGGCCGTAGGAGATATTGGCTCTTCTAGGAACTGGGTGTGTGACACTAGCATATTCCGCACAAGGCTGCCGTCAATATACCATCAATGCTATTATCTATTACAAAATGTATTACTCGCTCCATCAGATACATTAATAAGGGGTATATTACACGAAGGAATAATGTAGTTTTAGTGACATTCACTATTTCATCAAATATTTGCAAATAACGGTTCAAAAGGGTATAGACACTATCCTTCCTGTTACACATGTCCCTGAAGAACCCTCATAAAATGTTAAGAACGCTAGCTTTGTAAAATAAACGCCCTCTTTTCAAATTGAAAACAATTATTTCTAATAATTAATCAAATTATGAAATACTTAAAAGAAAAACATTAAAAAAAAAAACTCTACATAACGAAAACCAAATCACCTATTAACTGGACTAGTATTTACAAATACACTATGCATATATAAAATTCTTTAAAAAATAGGCTTTAAACGAATGCTAAAATATTATATCCGTGATTTAGTTAAGGTAGCTAACACATATTAAATATCTGAGCACATATTAAAAGTGAAAGAAGAGAGAAATTTGAAATTAGTTAGAATAGAAAAGTATCTTTATTCTGGGACTAAGTCCCTTTAGAATAACAGATATGAACAGAAAAAGAAATATAATATTTATCTGGCCAGAAGGCTAAATATTACAAATCATAAAGCGTGTAAAAAATGACAGAAAACAATTTAAAAAGAAATAATAAGTAAATAAAGAGTGCCAATCCTAATAAGATATTAAGCAATTAAAGAGAATAGATAAATCCATAGCTTTTGCTAAATTCAATAATTTCTTTACATGATGTACAGCTTCTTAAAAAACCAAGTTAAAAGAAATAAATAACGCAATGATTTGTTCAAGACATTACAATCTAAGCAAATGACTAACCTGCTTAGAGAGCATCTTTTTGGGAAGATAGGTGTTGGAAAAGCAAGGATTTAAATGACGATAGTGAGGGACTGTGACGGATGTTAGGAGGGATTGAGTTCTACAATTTCACCTTATTGATATTACCTTTATTAATATTTATGTATGAAGCATAATTATAATAGAAACAGCAGTGACTGAGCTATATAAAACCGTAAGTTATTATAGTAGCTTTGAGGTCAGAATCAGAATAATAACAGATGCGAAAAAGTGGAATATTTCCGGTCTAGGGGGAAAAATATATAAATAAGGAGTATGGTGTCTCTGCTATGGTCCGTTCCGCTTAACAGCTGTAAAATATAATAATATATGGCCACGAAAAACTTTTTTTTTAGCTAGAGAGCCCCATCACTAGGATCCAGATAGATACCTGTGAGATAAGATAGATACATTAATCCTTTTCAGATCCTCAACACCCTCTTAATATGCACCCGATACAGGAAAACAGTTGTATGCAGATATATATGAATTATTAACTAATTGTATGCTAGCTTTTTATGTTCGTTTCAGAAGAATCTACATTTTTCAAGGGGATTGGGGAAAAAAATACATGCCAACTAAAAACATTTTTGTATATTTACATGTATATATCTACAGCACCAGTGAATAAGTGGTGATTTTCTAAAAATGAGTTTCTAGTACTTAAATTAATATTGAATCGAGTTATTTTCGTAGTGAACAAGGGACTAAGTAAGGCATTGGTTGGCTTGAAGAGTTGTTTATATTACAACTCCATTTGAAGTCAAAAACTACGAGAATGATATGATTCCGGTTATCTGAAAGCAGGAAAAGAGTTGTAACTCTCTCTGGAGAAAATCCGACTTAATCATTTATTCACCGGGGCTGTAAGCATGAAGAATTTCTTTTCCAGGTTTTCTGCACATGTTTCATAGATATCCTTTTGATTTTTTTAAATAATCCGAAAATATATTTTACAAATAAACTTTTCACTAACACACTTATACAATATATATTTCCCATATAATATACTTCACTTCAGCTTTGGTTTATAAAATAGATTACGCGTGCTGTTTTTTTTTTCCTTTCTTAACCCCTTGGCTTTTATTAATTTTTGACAATAACGTATTAATATTAACAATGATACATCTCTACTGCACCAGGTGCATTTTAAGAGAGACGTGTGCTGCGGTAGGTTAGGAAAATATGTAGGTGAGGAATTGAATAGATTTTCTAGGGAGATGCTTTAGATGCTTTAGGAAGATGTGGATCGTGATGAGGTCATGTCCAGGAGTTTTGCGAGAAGGTAATCTATGAATAATATAGATATTTTTGCAGGATGGAATGCTTTGGGAGGAAGGGTCATTTGGAGGGGAACACTTAACTCAGCTTTTAGACATTGAAGATGGGTTGAGTTTATAATAACAGGATTTGGATGAAAAATTTTAGAGAGATGTTGGCCGAATAACTGAGCTTTTTTCATCATCACATCTTGACCAGACATTGGATTCATTAATGAATGGGTGTTTAAAATCTTTGAATTTCTGGATCTTTTTTGCGGTCATCCATAATGTTTTGTCAGAAGTAGTAAGATTTTCAGTTAAGTTAATTAACTTTTCTAATTTCTGTTTTTAGTTGGTTAGTCAATTTTCAGGACAATATTAAACGGCACAATGGATATTGAATTCAGGGAATTTCAACCACAGTTTGTCAGAGCAAATGTTTAACAAGGAAATATACAGGAAATTAAATTATAAGTTCCATCCAGGGCATAAACAAGGAAAACACCATCTTGTTGTACAACGGTAACCATAGCAAATCAGGTTCTTCCAGCAAATCGATTATTTACAGGCAGCGCGATTTAACAGTTTTTAACGGTACTGTGACTACGTAATAAATACAAAGCGGTTTCATGTGAAAAAAAAACGGCTGAATAGTAGCATCATTTAGAAACACCACGAGCTATAATCGAATACCGTTTTCATGTGGCGAGTTTTATCATATCTTCAGAAGTTTGGTTTCATGGGAACAGGGCTATATTGAAGAATATTGGAAACATAAATACATCATTCGAGATGTGAGTGCAAACCCGTATTTCCCAAAATTCATGGACCAACCACATAACCAACAGAGAAGTTGGAGCTGATAACACAGGGATTGATAGTAGAAGAAGATCAGTTACATCATACGAGAAGATACTGCATAATTGAAGGCAACGGCTTAGTCCATGTTAATAGCCAACATAAGTAATAACATTGAATCATAAGAAATAACATATTAAATGCTAAATGTAAGAAAACCATATTACATGGTTTGTTTATCTATTATACACCACTTTACACTGCTATGGCTGATGCTACAATGGGAGTTGCTATGTTAACCAATAAAACACAGATCAACTCCCAAACATATTTATTTATAATTACTTTTTTAAGAACAATGGGGAAATATTTTTTCTCCTCTGAGTTATTGTCTAATTCTAACTTAGTTGAAACTTATTTAAACTATTCAAGAGAGTTTGCTTGGTTAACATAATATTTTTAAAAAACAAAATTAAAAGTACATTAGAAATTAGGTTTTAATCAGTCATTGAAGTTCTGCAACTATATTTCTATGGAGATGGAAACTAGCTTATATTAAAGTGTATTTAATTGTAAGCGACAAGAGATGATTAAGATATGGTTAATAAAACGCTTCATACAGCACACCTGCTGTATGAAGCGTGATTATCTGTGATTTTATTGAAGAAAATCTTTAACAAAAAACCACAACAGTCATTTAGGAAATATAATATAATATATAACATAACATAATATAATATAATACACTAGTCATTTAGGAAATATGAATATATTCTACAAGAGTAGTTTCGCTGAAATATGTGGTATAGGCGTTTATTCACATATTTTTTTTCGATACTACATATAAATACATTTATATCTTTTTAAATTAATGATTGGCTTTAGAACAAATAAACCGAATGTTCAAGATGACCAAGGGTCACTTACAATTAGCTTATATGTTATGGATTAAAAAAAAAATATTTTTAGAAAAAGATTCTTTCGAAGACAAAACAAATGTAAAAATAGCCGGTTAATACTCTTTAAAAACTACCAAAATGTGTCCAAATATCAAAAGTTGTAAAATCGGTCCCGAGAACACCATTGAAGGATATTGATACAGTTTTTTTATTCTGCAATTTTTCATGTCCTGTTTTGTATTTTAGTATTTTCCTCCTATTGGCCTACATCTACCAAAAAACGTCCCGATATCCTTGACATATTTATCATATCCCAAATTTCCCCCGCACAAGTCAATATCCAGTCCTCCTTTTCTTGCACTCAAGTTTCGCTCCCAAGCCTTCCCCTCCCACATTGATTACAGGACGTGTCAACTCGGACGATTTTTGTTATGACTTGGAGGACAAACTGAACTTAAAAATTTCACTAAAGACAAAACAAGACATTGATACAGCCATAGAAAAACTTACAACATCAATCAGAAACAGTTTACATGACAATATCACAAATCACACAAATAATAACAATCAACAGACTGATTTGCCATAGCATATTCGTATCTTATTAAGAGAAAAACGCAGAGCTAGATCGAAGTGGCGTAGAACTCGATATCCAGCAGATAAAACTATCTATACAAAATTAACTAACAAACTAAAAGCAGAAATCAAGAAGTTCAAAATTCAAAATTTAATTACCTGGACTGAAAATCTTACAACCACCGACAAAACATTATGGATGACTACCAAAAAACTCCTTAAGTTCAAATAATTCAATCATCCACTCCTTACTGAATCAAATAACTGGACAAGATCTGACGGAGAAAAATCACAGTTATTTGGCCAATACCTTTCTAAAATCTTTCATCCACATCCTGATATCATTAACCCAACTCAAATTGAATATATAAAAGAAGCGTTAGATGTTCCCCTCCAAATGTCTCTTCCACCCAAAGCATTTCGTCCTTCAGAAATATCCAACATTATTCACAGATTACCTTCCCGCAAAGCTCCTGGGCACGACCTCATCACAATTCATATCTTAAAACACCTACCTAGAAAAGCCATTCTATTCCTTACCTATATATACAACGCTGTACTCCGCTCCATATATTTTCCTGACCTCTGGAAAGTTTCCATTGTAAAAATGATACCCAAACCTAAAAAAAAAAACCAGAATACCTATCCTCGTACCGTCCTATCTCTCTTTTACCTTGCATGGGTAAAATCCTAGAAAAACTCATCCTTAAACGATTGTACCCTATCCTTGATGCAAATCACATAATACCAGATCACCAGTTTGGATTCCGAGCATCACACTCCACCATTCAGCAATGTCATCGTGTGGTGGATGTGGTCTCCTCTGCATTAGAACGTGGATCATATTGTTCGGGCGTCTTTCTTGACGTGGAACAGGCTTTCGACCGTATTCTGGCATCCGGGCTTGCTCTACAAACTCCGTACATTCCTACCCCCTATATACTTTCTCATTCTCCAATCCTATCTCACAAATAGAACTTTCCAAGTAAACCATAACAATGTCTATTCATCCCTCTTTTCCCAATCTGCCGGTGTTCCTCAAGGTAGTATCCTTGGTCCAATCCTTTATACAGTTTATACAGCTGACATCCCGACTCATCCTAATACTATCCTTACCACGTATGCTGATAATACATGTGTATTATCAGTCAACACCAATCTAGTTATTGCATCCCAAAGCCTCCAATCCCATATCACTTATCTTGAAGAATGGTGTCAAAACTGGAGGATTAAAATAAATTCTCAAAAATCGCACCAAATCACTTTTACCTTACGTCGTAAACCAATGACTTCCTGCCCTTCAGTATCCTTTAATAATATCCCACTGGTACCTGTAGAACAGATCCGATACTTAGGGTTGCACTTTGACAAACGATTGACCTGGAATTCTCATACAAGACTGAAAAGACAAGAAACCGCTCGACGTTTCAGGTTACTTCAACACTTACTAGACAAACGCTCTAAGCTCCCAATTAACTACAAAAGACTCATCTACATGACCATCATACGACCTATTTGGACTTACGGAGTAGAGCTTTGGGGCTCCACTAAGCCATCGAATTCCTCTCGTATCCAATCCTTACAATCCAAAATCCTTCGTAAAATGCTCAATGCTCCTTATTTTGTTAAGAATAAAGTCATCCATAACGACCTTAATATTCCTTTTGTTGCTGATTTGGCCCGAACCCGGTATCTATCCTTTCATAGCAAACTTCATTCCCACTCAAACCCTCTAGTTTCAAACCTAGCTTCCTCTTCAATTCCCGATAATCCTCCGAGGCGTCTGAAAAGATGATGGCCACGTGATATTCTTATTTGAACTTTTGAGTACTACCAGTGGGTAGTTTCTCTACTTGTCATTCTCATGTCACTATGTAACATGCATTCTATTTACTTGTTGTATAATTGTAATACAGTTGTAAATATCAATAAATAAATTAAAAAAAAAAAAAAAGTATTTTCCTGGAAAGCAGAAATAGAATGCAATGTCCTAAAAGTTGGAACGTGATCAAGAAATTTTTATAGATAATCAATGAGGCACATAGCTAGTGGGATAAATGAGAAATGTAATGAACGAATAGTGGTTGAAAAAAAGAGAATAACATATCTAAACATTTGGTAATAGCAATGTCTTTTGATGGTGAACACGTGGGTAAATAGCTAAGGAATACTTTTAGTTACATTATGCGGACACAGACTTTAATGTACACAAACATAAAAAAAAGTATCTATCATTAATTATCTATAATAAATTTTCAGGTGTAAAACCTATGATTGCAGTTTTAATCCCAATGTAGGAAAACCATAGAGTAGTGAAACAAATAAATTACAAATTAGCTTAACGGTGGAACACGGCTTTGGCTTAGTCTGGCACCCGGCATTGCTTTACTTACTCCGTAGATTCCTAACCCTTACTACTATCGGGTCGTAACACTGAGTGAAAGAACTATCTCCGTTGGTTGGAAAAATTTCGGTCTGGGGATTATGACCTTACCAACAAAGAACGTGGTAGGCCGAAGGCTAAGTTGGACAACAAAAAGTTGAAAGAGCTGGTCGAAGCGGGCCCTTCCCAAACCACTCGTGAATTAGGTTCACAACTTGGAGCAAGTGTCATGACTCTTTTCAAGCACCTTAAGGAGCTTGGTAAGACAACAATGGTGGAAATATGGGTAACACATGAATCAACCGAGGCCCAGTAGCTCCCCCGATTGGAAACGTACTCCTCACTTCTGTTGCGAAACATAAATAAGAATTTTTTGGCTCTTTTGTTCACCTGCGATGAAAAGTGGGTGTTATAAGATAACCGCAGGAGATATGGACAGTGGTTAGATAAAAATGAAAAACCTCAACATATGTTAGGCCCTAAACCAAACCTTCAACTCAAAACAGTAATGATTACTGTTTTGTGGAGTATGGCTGGTTTAATCCACTATTTATTCTTTTTTGCCAGCTGGTGAAACCATCACTGCCAATAGTTACTGCGAAGAACTGGAAAGGTTTCACGGAAAATTTGTTAAGAAACAACCTTCTCTGGTTAACCGAAAAGGTCCTATTTTGCTCCACGTGACCGTGCAAAAGCTCCAGGAGCTGAATATAGAGGACCTTCCTCACCAACCATACTCTCCAGGCCTTTCTCCAACTGATTTTTACTTTTTCTGTTGTTTGGATAATTTTTTAAGATATAAAAAAATTGACAACGAAAATACCCTGAAATCGGCCATACAAGACTTTGCATTTTCCTTGATACCTAATTTCTACAGAGCAGGGATAGAAATGCTTGTTTTACGTTGGGAGAAGTGTATTGAAAGTGAAGGACCCTATTTTGATTAATAAAAGTATTGTTTAATATTTTTTTTTGCTAATAATTTAAATTTACACCTTCACTGACGTTTTATATGTTACAACCCAATATCTCATTACCCAATCCTCAGAAACAGATCATTTGAAGTAAACTATAATAATTCCTGATAAAGAATATAGATAGTCTGGGGGTGCAATCAAAATAACACTAAATAAGAAAAAACTTATTTATTAAATCCTGCTACTTCCTCTCTATAATAATTCCTATTAATCCTTCTTTTTTTTTTCTTCAATCTCCTAGCGTTTAAGGCAGTACTCTCGCCACAATTTAGACACCTGACATCTCAACCCATCCTAAAATTATCCTTACCACGTATGCTGACGATATATGAGGATAATCAGTCAACACTAAGCCAGTCATTACATCCCATTCTCTTCAAGCCCTTATCACTAACCTTGAAAAATCGTGTAAAAACTTTAGGATTAAAATAAATTTCCACAAATCCCTTTTACCCTTCGTCGTAAAACAGTGACTTCTTGTCCTTGTGTACCGTTTAATAACATCCCACTGATTCCTACAGAACAGATCCGATACTTAGGACCACATATTGACAAACGATTGGCATGGAATCCTCATACTAGACTACTTGTCTTTACCATTGCCATTACGTGTCTTTCCTGTCATTTACTTGTTGTAATCCAGTTGTTAATTTCAATGAATAAATTAAAACAAAAAAAATTTATTGGTAAAACAATAATATCATCCTGAACTAGAAGACAATTAAAGAACACGTTTTTTTACTGAAAATAATTTTAGTTTATATTAATTTTGAAGTAGTTTAACAGGTGTTTCTTATTCAAAGCAAAAAAAAAAATCACATAATAAATACATTTACAAAAGTATTAATATATTTTATTAAGGTGTATACTAAGAGTTTAGAAAGCAATTTAATTTATGGTGCATTTATCTTGTGACCCCACTTTGCAGTCACCTCGTCTAGCAGATTAGCACATTCTGGAATGCGTCAGGCATCAGGCCGTCTGAAAGCTGAGAATATACAAGATGTGCGGGGAATTAATTTCTAGTTTATAACATTAGTTGCCACTATTTTACTTTATTTATTATCCTTAACAATAAGTTCGGTCATTATTAAGGATAATATCTTCATATAGACAACTTAAAATCTAAATAAATTTAGTTTTTTAATGACCGTTTTAAAATTAGAAAAATGTGAATAAGTGAACATATTGTTATCAACAACTCTGAACATATAATTAGGATATAGAAAATATTTAATTTATACAAAAAATAAAAGGTGTTTATTCAAGGGGTAAATAAGAAAGCTTATATTTTTGTGTCACTACAAAAGAAAAAAATAAAGTTTTTTATTTATAATTATTGGTCATTTTTTATGAGTTATAAATATTTTTATTTTTTAAAGAGAAAAGATAGGCTTATTTTTTTTCAGGTCGAGGGCCTATCTTTTCTCTTTAAAAAATAGAAAAAAATAAAGGTTTTGCAAAAAAATATATTTTTTTTTAATTTAAAAAAGTTTAAAAAAGGCTTAGCCTTTATTTTTAATCTCTTTACATATATTTTAATAGCTAAAATTAAATATAGTAATTAATTACAAACAAACAAAGGAATACAAAAATGTATTAAGTGATTGCATGAAGCTGAACGAAATAAGAATTATTACGGCCCCATTATTATATAACCCATTTTCTTAATAAAAACATGAAACTTATGTTGATTCAAAATTAATCCAAGAATCTCATATGTTGTTTTTTAAACACATTAAATAATAGGGGTATAAGTAAGTTACTTTAAAGTAAGATATTAATAAAGTTGAATGAAAAAATATAATTAGAAAAATAAATTAAATCGGAATCCAAACTTACGACTCCTGCTATAAAATTAATTTCTAAATGATAATCTTAGAAAACAGTGGATATAGATTTGAAATAAACTGATTGATAAACTGTTTATAAAATCAATAGGTAACATGATGTTATTCATTTTTGAATATTTTTCTAAAATTATTACGCGTTACCTTTATATTTAGAATATTTAATTTAATTATATTATTAATTTCCTTGTAAATATGTTAAACCAATAATAAAAATTGTTAATAAAGTTAATTGTTGTTAATAAAGACAATCCACTAATGCTGTTTGCATTCTCTAACTAATACATTTTCTATCGTGTTGTATTTTCATTTCTTAGCTTTTGTATGCCTTTAGGGTTAAGATTTTTGTATTTTTTTTACCATCCCAAATTTTTAATATTGTATTTTGGAAGTATTTTAATTTTATTTTTATCTTATCAATTTTTTATCATTTCTTTTAATTGGAATTATCATTTAATTTTGTGAAGATTCTGTGTTCTTGTTTTCAGAATTTATTTAAAAATATTAATTCGGTAATTATTAAGCAGCTTGTCGCTTCTTGATGAGCCAAAACAAGTTTTAACTTTTCATTCGTTTTCCTTTTAATACTTTCCAAAAATACAAGTTATCATGAGATGTCGCATGGAAAAGAAAATGTGTAGTCAGTAATCATTTCATCTAGAAATAAAAGTTTCAAACAACATTTCGAAGTATAGTTCATTGAAGACATTGGAAAGTTCATTTCTAGACGAAATGATTACCCAAGAATACACATGTCCCATACCAAAGCTGATGATAAATTGTGTTTTTGGAAAATATTAAAAATGAAATGAACAGTTAAAGCTAGTTGTAACTCAACTCGAAGCCTATTACATACTTTATCAATTCTGGAGCAATGTTGTTCCTCCCCGAGGCCTTTCCTGTCTTCATTCTGAGGATAGCTCTTTCCACTTCGTGCTCCTCTATTCTGTCTTCAGCCATGTCATTGTTCCATGTTGTCGTTTCAAGTGAATTTCCAGCATTAATAACATTAATGAAAAATGGTGATCGTAGAACTCCCTCCAGTTTTCCAGAATCTCCTTTTCTTCAGACACCATCTTATTTTCGAGTTCTTAACATTTCGTATTTGCATACATTTCCGACCTCGCAGAGCCTTAATTTTCTCCCAAAATGACCTAGTGTTTTCTTTATGGTCTTTCTTTGTGGTCCTTATTGAGAAATTTTCCAAACGTAAATATTTATCTCCTGCTTTCAATACAAGAAGAAGAGAAAGTTTTAAGCTTTCAAATATTAATATTTACTATTTTTTAATGACTAGCCAGGAAAACATGGCTAATCCGCCATCGATGGGGGTTATGGTAAATGTTGGAAGAAGTAGGTGATGAAAAAGGAGGAAATGATTTTTTTTTAATTTTGAAAGGTAACTATATCGAAGAAGTGACAATTTCACATTATTTCAATAAACAAATATGCTTTTGAAAAACATTTTATTTATATAAAATAAAAAAAAAACGCACTTGTTGCTAAGTCAATTTTCGCCTTCAACTTCTTATTACTCCACCATATCTTCCCCCATTCTTAATATATATATGTGTGTGTGTGTGTGTGTGTGTATAAAATTCTTTTTACTCTAATAAATAATCGTGTGTTTTAAAGGATTCTAAGCTCTTACCGCGCAGTATGGGGGAGCTTATTTTATTTCTTGTGGCGTTTTGCCTTAAATGGGGAGGGGCCAGTTAGCATTATTTTTTTTTTTTACTGCCAAAATCCTTCAAATACATAGTTCTATAAATTAGCACTATAATATAACATTCAATCTTCTTTTAATAATACTAAGGTGAACCAAGATTGCTTTCGAGAGGAAGAATTAAACTTAAGAAGAATTTATTTAATAAAAGGATTAAAGTTATTTCATTTGGGACGGCGCAGAATCTTGAGCTGGCCCTTGACCTAATCGTGAGAAAATATATTAAGTTATTTTTAAATATAATCACTTAATATATCAAAACATATTAAAAATCAACTAAGATTAGACAAGGTTTAATTTATAATGTAATAACATCTTTAACACATTATAAAATTAAAGATCTATATATTAAAGATAAGAGGTTATTTAAGGTGTAAGGATTTTTCTTGGTGCCTACATCCAATCAATCTATTTCTTATTAAATGAACTTTGATCTGCAAAGTTTACAACTATATTAAAAGATATAATTTTTAAAATAAGGTAATCTTAAGCAATTCTTAATACTTTCATAAAAAATGCCCAATATCATAAAATCGTTTGACAATAATTTTCTTAATAAAATGTTGCAAATAGTAGATTCATCAATCAATAACTAATAAAAAAAAAAATGTCTAGATTATTGCATATTATATAATAAGTACTATAAATATACAGATATTAGTATTTGTATAAGTATTAAAGAACTTTCCAAAATATCAATGAAGTAATATTAGTTTTTAAATGATTTTAGAATTGTGTACAGATAGTTTGCAATTCAGATTCATTGAAACTTAAATTATTATTATTTTAATGTTATTTTCAAAACTATCGATGGTAGACCAATAATGGCAAATTATTTCAAGTTTTTTTTAATTAATTAATTTTTATTATCTATTCTGGCCCAATAAAAACCCGTACCGCTTCCAGTCACGTTAGGTCTTGGGTTGAGTACGTGGTAGATAATGAACTATTTCTAAGACAACAGTTCGGCATGAACTTGATTTGTCCTAGAAACACAGTCAACCGTCAGGTTTTCCCCAAAGATAAGCACACAATTTATCGAGGCTGGGTGAGCCCCAGGAGGGTCTGCAGATCCATCCTGGTCCAATACCAAAATAGTAAATGTCATATGTATCAGCTCTCAACGCCTGCTCAAGAAATTAAAAAAAAAAACGTATTGCAGTGACGTCAATGCAAGTATTCAGTAATACAGAAAAATCTCTCAGGAATGAAATTTCAGATAGAAAAATGGCTAAAGTATAGGATATTTATTATGATTTAATATTATTTTATTGGATACTATTTTAAGACAAATTCGGATAGGAATAAGTAATAGGATTTCTACTATAAAATACAAATTAAAAAGAATAAAGAAAAGGTTGGGTAGCAATGACCTACCTCCTATGCAGATACTTGAAGCCAGGTCATTGAGCTTCATGAAAGAATGAAAGCCTGGCAATAAAACTTTCAATCTGGATATAAGATAATTTTCTTTAATACATTATTTATAAAAATTCATAATAGTTATAAAGTAATAATAAAAAAAATTGGCAATTTCCTGTAATAAAAATTATTGTAAGTAAAAAAAATTAACTTGAATATCTGAATAGATTAAAGTTGCTGAGTTCTTTTCTACTAAATACCTGAAATATATTCTATACATCAACATTAATTAATTAATGCTAAATATAAGTAGGATGTTTCATATAACACTTAATAATAGCCAGTATAAAACTTTTAATATGTTAAAGAGCCCATTATATAAAGGCAAGTAGTTCGCGTTTTCGTAATGATGCGTGAATTCCAGTTCTCATTTCTACTACCTGAAAGTACATTAGGATTCATACAAATAGAAACGCTCCAAGAAAAGCTTTCGTCTTATTAACTGTTCCCTTAGTTGTTGAGATATATATTCGTAGTAAATAATACAGAGAACAATTTTTTTTCTTTCAAAATATGGTAAAGCAGAGAATTACAATATAAAATCTTGAGATTAATAATTAAAATCTTACATGAAACAACTTTAAAATGCGGTCGCATCATCAGAAAATTGCTGCAATAGTGCACTAGCACCCTTCTTGCTACTTGACTGTTTTTTTTTAACATTAATATTCCTGTATTTAATGAAAATATCAAAATTATTACTGCTTTAATATTGGTTAATATTTAAGGAATCTTTTCCCGAGGTTGCTGCCCTAAGTTGAGTTACAACAAATTTTAACTCTTTATCGTTTCATATTTAATATTTTCCAAAAATACAAGTTTTAGTATGGAAAAGAGAATATAATTATTTCATCAAGAAATAAAAGTTTTAACTAACATTTCGAAGTATAGATGATATATATTTGTTGAAACGTTCATTTTTAGACGAAATGGTTACCGAAGTGTACACATTTCCCATAATAAAGCTCAGAAGAACTTGTATTAATGAAAAATAATAAAAGGAAAACGAATGAAAAGTTAAAACTTGGGTGGAATCAATTCGAAGCAACAACCTGCGGAATAAACACCATATTCGATCGAAGTCCCAACTTTTTCATTCTAGTTTAGGTAGGTACCTGACAATTTTTATTATTTATAATTTATATTATTATAATTCTGTTAATTTCTACACATATTTGTTTTATAATGTACAGATAGGACACTCTCCACTTCGATTTCTCAGAATCGAGCAGAGTAAAGTCAAAGCAAAAGGTTATGGCTGGGTATTTGCCACGCATGGGATGATCCTATAGCTTCCTTGTGCCTCCGGTCGTTGGATATTGAACTTCAAGTCAACCAAGCGTCTACCAACCGTTGAGGTTATGACTGAATGGAGATGTTTGGGATCAGGTTTGATGGTGCGTAGGTTTTTCGTCCAAACCTTAGTTCATGTATCGGTCAAACGGAAAGGTAATCCGTCTGTTCCTTGGTATTCAACAAGACACAATGAAAAAGATGGCAAATAAGACAGGAAAATAGGAATACATCGTGTATTTAGTTCAAATTTAAATAAGTAGAGCTAACAATATTTATTATATCCTATAAATTCTATTTGTATATGATTGAGAAAAAAAAAATTGCAGAATCCTATAAAAACATTTATTACCACTGAAGCAAAATAATGTTAATTTAATGACGATTGCATCGTCCTCTTTAAAAAAAAATTAAATTAAAGGAATCCATCAAACGATGAAAGTTCTCAAAGATGAATGAATGTTTATCGAGATCATACTAATAAAAGCTACTTTACCTAAATAATGATGGACTGAAAAATCTGAATAAAAAAAGTTTAATTGCTGACGCAGATTTCTTCTGATTGGCTAAAAAGGATATAAAAAAGAACATCATCATATCATTTGATTTTTTATGTAAGATGAACTCCCTCTAAATAAAAAATAGTTGCTCCTTGTTATAGTAACTGAAAAGTGATATAAATAACACCTTTCTTTTGTTTCCAAATAATCTAGGATTCGGAATAATTTCAATAATTTTATGTTAATTACTATTGTTAACAATTAACCATATACAATACATTATACACACGGTGCAGAATGCTCACAGAAGTGTTTTATCGAACAGAAAATATCCTTAAATTATAATATGACATTTATTGTCATTATGATACTAATTTATAAGTTCCTTTTTATATTAAGAATTAATATTTTTTGCACAGTATTTTAAATCAATTAATATATAAAGCGTTCCGGGTGTAAAGCGGATTACTCCAGAATTTATTTTTTTTGTCTTTATATTTCCATCCACACCTGTCAAATACAAGTAATTGACAATCAGTAGATTGGCTGACTGAAGAAAAAAATACAAAATGACATGGAAGGCATGACGAAGAACAGTACCCAGCGGTACCTCCCCATTGGCTTTCTTTTATTTCCTACTGTAATAGATCCCTCATCCACGTCCTTTTTAGTCTCCACCTAGTGTTCTCAGGGATAAGAGTAGTGGCCATTTGTTGTATCAATGGGTTTGGGTGTCCGTATAGTTTTTCTTGAAAGCGTTTGTAGTACGTTCGTATGTGTTCGTCAACCGTTTTTATTTTTAAGTCAGTATGCAGAGTTTTGTTATTGACGTACCATGGTGCATTAGTGGTAAGTCTAAGTACTTTTGACTGAAAAGTTTGTAGTCGTTTTCTGTGAGTCTGTTTAGTGATGCCGTAGATTTGTAAAGCATATGTCCAAACTGGTTTTAGTAAGTAAGTGTACGTATTTAATTTCTGTCTTAAATCTAATTTGGAGTTTTTCCTGAATAGCGAGTACATTAATTTGAGTTTGTGATTTAGTGATTGGCGTTTCATCTTAACGTGAGGACCCCATGTCATTCTCCTATCAAATGTGAGTCCTAGGTATTGTACTTTGTCTCTCTGTGGGATGGGTTCGTTATTAAGGAAAATGGGAGGGCATGTTTCGCGTCTAAGAGTAAAAGTGATGTGTTGTGACTTTTCGTGGTTCAGTCTGATTTTCCACAGTTGGCACCACTCATTAACCTTTTGTAAGTTGTGTTGTAAGTTTTGTGAGGCCTGTGTCGCGTCTTGATGTTTGGTGATCATGGCAGTGTCGTCAGCGTAGGTTGCGATCAGTGTGTTAGGACTTTGAGGAATGTCGTATGTATATGTTATGTACAGTAGCGGTGCAAGTATTGATCCCTGAGGTACACCGGCTAAAATGGGTCTTATTGAAGATAGCTCTGAGCCCTGTCGGACTGAGAAAAATCTGTCTGCAAGGAATGAGAGAAGAATCAGATAATAAGTGTGTGGTAGTACAGTCTTGAGCTTAAAGAGAAGCCCCTTGTGCCAGACCTTGTCGAATGCTTGGACGACATCCAGAAATACTCCAGTTGCATATAACTTCTTCTCTAGTGCTGTCGATATGAAGTCAGTTACTCTGTGTAATTGCTGAGTAGTCGAGTGTGATTTTCTAAAACCGAATTGATGGTGAGGGATTGTATTTTTGTCAGTCAGTAACTTTAATAAGCGGGGATAAAGTAATTTTTCAAAAATTTTAGAACAAATAGTCAGTAAACTAATAGGTCTGTAGGATGAAGGGTTGGTAATGTCTTGTTTGTTTTTTGATCATTGAAACAATTGAGTATTGCCACTGTATAGGGAATTTCGTAGTTCTAAGTATTGAGTTGTAGATTGTCGTAAGAAGCACTAGAGCTTTCCTGGGCATTTGCTGGAGCACCTCGGCATTTATTAAGTCATAGCCCGGGGCTTTTCTTTTTGGTAAATGTCTAATTAGTTCTGCTACTTCTGTTGGAGTGAATGAAGGCGGTGGTAATGATAGTTGTAATGGGGCGTCAAGTGTGTTATTTACAGTTATTTCGTGTTCTGTGTTTGTGAAGTCAGTATGTGGTGTAAATACGGAAGAAAGATGGTTGGCAAAAAGCTCAGATTTTTCCTCGTCCGACACAGCTCAAGAGCCGTCTCCTTTTCTAAGAGGTGTCGACATCTCTCGGTGTTTTAAGAGTCTTTTGGTATGCTTCCATAAACTTCCATCGTCTGTCGAGAGGGATTTAATATAATTCTCATAGTTTGATATGTTAAATTTGGTAATTTGACGTTTTAGTTCATTATTCAGTTTGTTAAATGTTCGTCTATCTGATGGTTGTCTGTTAGTTTGCCATATTTTACGAGATCTTCTCTTGGCCCTGATCAAATCTCTAATATACTGCGGGTAGCTTGGTATTATAAATTCTTAAGGTCACCTGTGGTCTAGTGGTTAGCGTAACAAACTACTAAGCCCAAGATCGCGGGTTCGTAGGCCGGCAGGTGGCCCTAGGATTTTTTTAAGGGAGTAAAAAATCCTTAGTTACGCCGTCCTTCGGAAGGGACGTTAAACGGGGGTCCCGAGCCTGTACGATGTCAGGTACTCGTTAAAAATCCCTATCCTAATTAAACCTGGATAGGCAAAATTTAGAGCTCCCACTGTAACCTCATCCGATTAGCCATAGCAGCATAAAGTGACGTTAAATGAACTAACTAACTAGCTTGGTAAACTATCCGTTTTTCCATCCCTGGGTTTTGATGATAACCACGCTGCGTCTTGAATGCTTGTAGTGAACTTTTCCACTGCCTTCTCTAGTTCTTCTTCATTCTTTATAGAAATAGGGATTGAGAGGTGAGAATTGAGATAACTTCTGTATAAATCCCAATCCATTATACCCTGTGTTAGGGAAGGTCTTTTTTGTGCCTCAGAAGGCTCTTCGCACAGGATCATTTGAACTACAGAATGATCAGAGCAAAGATCAGAGCTCGTATTTACAGTCTTGTTTACTGTTCTTAAACCTTTTGTAACAAAAAAGTCTAGTAAGTCCGGGGTTTTGCGTCGAGAATAAGGCCAGTAAGTAGGAGAATTTGGAGTTGATGTGTCTAATGAAAGTTCATAAAGAGCATAGACCACAAGTTCCTACCTCTTGGGGTACACAATCTTGAACCCCAACATTGGTGTTTCGCGTTGAAATCACCTGCGATAAAACATTTACCTAACCGTTTGAAAAACTCAGAAAACATCGAAGATGTAAGCTTGTACCTAGGGGGACAATAAACTGCAGCGAACGTGATATTTTTCTGTTTTGAATGTAATGTGATTCCAGTTGTCTGTGGTGCGATGGGTAAATGAATGGGACTATGTTTTAATGACGATTTGATAATAATGGCGGTGCCACCGTGAGCCGTTTTGTCAGGGTGATCAGTTCTGTAAATAATATAGTCTGAAATATAGATTTTTGATCGTGAGGTAAGATGTGTTTCAGTGATGAGTGCTATGTCTGTCCTTTTTTCATGTAAATATAAATCAAGTTCGGTCCTGTGTTGCATCAGTCCATTAGCATTCCATAGGAGAATTGACAAGGAGCCAGCTGTTGAAAAATTAGGGGGCATGGCTGTGGCTCCAGGCTTGTGTAACCTGAGTTAACTGTTGGAGAAGATTAAAAAGAGGGTGGATAAGGTTGTTAAGACCCGTTAGTATTTGAAATAGTTGGGGAGGGGAAGTATCATAAGGGGGCACCGGCTGGGTACTGTTATTCATCATACCTGTTTGAACATTATAGTGTTGTGGTGTTGACTTCGGTACTGGTGGACTTCTTGGCTTCTGCTGAGATTCCACGCTGTTCTCCGGATGTACTGGAAGATGGGGCTGTACAGGTCTGAGATTTGGGAATTCTTGTGAATCTGGTGGCAACTGAAATGGTTGAGCTGGTGAAGGCCGCTGGTTGTAATGTCTTGAGCTACGCTGAATTCTTAAGTTCCTCAGTGTTTGGCAGCCTTTGTAGTAGGCAGGATGTTGGCCACCACAATTGGCACAAGTAGCAGGAGTTTCTCTTGTTTTACTGCAAGTTTTGCTGTCATGGTGCCCGCCACACCTTACACACCTTGGTGGGTGGTTGCAGTAGCCACGAGTGTGACCATATTGTTGGCACCTTAAACACTGAGGAATGTCTTTTTTCTTCCGCGGTTCTTCGATGTTTACTTTTGTGTAATATATATATTTTAAATCGCAGATATCTTCTTTAAAAGTTTCTTTTGTAATATCTACAAAGAACATTGGTAAGGGCTTCTTAAATCTTGAAATAACATTGGTTACATTACAAGCTTCGTAACCTTTCTCTTTCAATTCTTCTTTTATAATGCTAATGGGTGTAGAGTGATAGAGTCCCTTAATCACTATCCTGGGGCATCTGTCCTGTGGGAGCTGAAAGGTGGGAAAATCTGCGCCTTCACTTCTTAGGCTCGCATTTAAATTTCTGTAATTGTCAGGTGTATCATGATAAACTGTTATACCTTTAAGTGTGGTTTTCGCCGTAAATTTGTTTGGTCCGGCTTTTTCTTTTAGGAATGCAATTAATGCAGAGTAATTTTCTACTCCATTTATATAAAGTGGGGGCGATTTTTGATTTATCACGTGTCTCGTAGTATTTTCTAGTTGTTCGTCAGGTATTGAGATTAGTATTTGAAAACTGTTGTGTGTTTGAATTGGTGCTTGTCTTTTCTGTCTAATGTGATCTTGTTCAATTAGTAAAGGTCGTTTACGACCAGTTACTAGCTCCCAAGAACTATTATTATTACTATTAGTACTTAAATTAATACTGTCCGCTTCCATATCACTTACCGCCTGCGAAGAAGTAGACGCTTCGCCCATGGCTGGCGGAAAAACCCGCTCTTTTATTATTTAGGTCTTAAATCTAACCTGTCTGATCAGAATAAAACACTTTTTAAGAAGAAAAAGAGAATATTAAAACATTAACCGAAGTTATATTTATAACACATAAAACTAACCTATTTTCACTTTCACTTCGATCATATCACTCCAGAATTTAAAAAAATTTCACATATTTTGTTAGTTAAGGCAAGCATTTTTAATTAACGCGACTCAGTTTAAGTTTTAGTTCTGTTTGGAACCTTAAGTCGCAGGTGCATAAAGCATTGCTTGACTAAACTCGTGAAAAAATGTGGAAAAAGCGAATTATAGAAATTTAGAGATATGGCCTCATATACTGTACATTTATATCTGTACATGATAATAATAAATAAAAACGGCAAGCGAACCCGAAGGCTCGAGGCCGATACCACCAATCTCTGCTTGTAAACCTCTGTCTATGGACCACCACCCAAACCCAAAATCTTTCACATCACCCATAATGCAATCTTCCCATATACGTCTCTACCAACCCCTCAGACGTTTACCAGACCATCTTAATCTTCGCGACGCTATCACTTCAATAATATTTATTAATCTGAACATGATACTAATATAAACTTCGATTTAATGTCTATTATTTACTTATAAGTGCTTTTAATCTTTTCAAAAAATGCGTTATATTGAGCTTTAGTATGGAAAAGAGAATGTTAACATTTTAACAAACATATATCATCTGTACTTCGAATCGTTGAAACTTTTATTTCTTAATGAAATAATTACCAAATTCTATTCATTACCTGTAATTGCATTATCTTTCCCATGCTAAAGCTATATATAACTTGTATTTTTGGAAAATATTAAAAATGTAACGAATAAATAGTTAAAACTTCTATGTCAACGCGAAACGACAACCTTCGGAACAGATGAACATGAAATATAAATACTCCGATAAAATAAAGTAAAAGGAATTCAAAAAGTTCTAGTTTTTCAAGAATAGCGGTCATTACCGCGTGTTTAACGTATTGTTCAACAATATGAGTGTTAAATAAAATTATCATTGAATCGCCAAGTAATTAAAAACATTTTAAAAAACTATGAGGCATTCAGGAGGGGAGTATTAAAAAAATGTTTATAGCAGCTTAAAACATGCTATGTACGAATGAGAGACGAGACGACTTCAGGGAACAATTAGACTTAAAACTATTAAATAAACCAACGATGAGTTTCAGAGAAAATAAAACCAAAGCAACGCGGAGCAGAAGCAAAGGGAATTGCTTTACCTAGAAATGGATAGGTTTCTGTATAAAGTGTTTCTTGGGAAGCGTACGCGCCGTCCTGAAAACATCCAACAACAACGTGAGAATCACCTTTGCCATTATCGGCTAAGCACGGAACTATCAAGGCTGTTATGTATTCTGCCTTTTAAAATACATTATAAATGGAATGCAGTTCATTTATAGCAATTACATTAGCCATTTGCCAGCAGAATAAACGGTAGATAACGTTTACTGCTAAATGAGCACTTGAAGTTACATCTAGAAATTAAAATAGTATAAAACATGTTTATCAACAGTATAAAGTAATAATTATATTAATATTATATAAATTTATAATAATATATGACTTAAAATACACAACCAAGTGAATAATCACGCTTTAGATTCAGATACAACTTAATGATACCAACATAGCTGTCTTATCATTAAATTTTTTGTTTGCAATTATCAATTTCATTTACAATACATATTAAATACTGTATAATAAATAAATGTTGTGTTAAATACAACCATATAATTATAGACCAAATACCAATACTTCATCGAGTACATTCTTGATGCTCCATTCATGCATAATGAGATACATCGACTAAATCATAAAAAGAAAATTTTAAGAAATCGCATACCTATTGATTGGTTCTCCAAAGTGATGAACTAATTCCATTCGCACGTAAAAAACCTATGAAGCTGATGATGAATATTGCTAGCGTTCGAACAACAATTACCAACACAGAACTTCCTTATCAAACATAAAAACATAACGTGTTCAACAACAACAAAGGACAGCATCCACCAGTAACAACACTAGCCGGCAGTCGACTGTCTGATAAAGCGGCTCCCTTTCGCGCCAGAGCTACTGCGCATGCTCTTCCTTAAAGAGCAGTCAATGTTTGAAGTTACAGGCATTCGGAGATGCCTTCATTCTGTCTTAATATCTGTGAAGATTTCGTTTTTTGTGTTAATCTGTTGTCCTTTTCCATGTCTGTAACTGTACAGTTAGATGCTTTTATGGATATTTATATTGACTGACATGGAAACTATTGTTACCGTCATAACCTGACACTGATGACACGTTTCTAGTTTACTGTACCTATCACTGATAATTTATGTAACTGCGTTATAAATTAAATTTTAGCGCATTTTCATGGAATGCAATTCTTTGAGTACTTGTGTATTACCCGGTCTCCATTAAACCTACTTTCTTATCTCGTGTAATCTATTCTTATAACTTGCTTCATTTGAGTGTACTTTATTGTATTGTTTTTTAAAGTTTCTATATTGATGAGTTTGTTTATTATCTGTTTACATCTATGTATTGTTTATTAAATTTCGCTGCCAGTCACTGATCAGCTAATACAGAAGCAACTTCCTTAACAATAAGAAATTGAATGATTCCAAAATATTGAGTTTGTATTGAGACGACCTTAAAGAATCGTTCATTTCGGGAGAATTAAAATTTTATTTTATTTTACTTTATTGGCATTATTAGATCATAGCGGTGGTCTTCCTTAGATTACGAATGGGGTATACGTAACTTAGGTGTACAAGTCCTCAATACTACTTTAATAACCATACTATCCTTTTATAATCATTACCCGTACTAATTTTAATAACCATTTCTTGCCATTTTCATGGACTTTCGTCCTGGTGATATAATCTTTAAAATAAAAATTATCAAGAAAGCATAGTTATTAACTAAACAATTAATAATACTTTATAAATAACAATACAAATAAGCAAGATCTCAAAACTAGTCAAATAATTACTGCAATTGGAAATATTAAAAATACTAAGTCTCTGAAATATTATAACGGACCTGTATATGTTTCGCCAATTGAATCATCAGGATATTCACTAATAAATTGGCATCAATAATGATTAGATGCAGAACATCCCATATCAACAGCTAAACAAATTCACCAATCAGATACAACAACCATATTCCAAGACGTTCAAATAAAAATGTATGATAGTCATTCCACTCTACCGCTCATGTAGTGTGATGTTTCCTTCTGCAGCCCGGACCACACCGTACGACCCTCCACCATTTCCTTTATTATGTTCCATTCTAGATTTCTCTTCACGAATCACTTCCCTAACTCCTTCTTATGTCGAGTCTTCCTCTGGACCTTCTTCCGTCAACAGTAGTCTCGTATGTTATCTTGGTTAGCCTGTTATTTTCTATTCTTAAGACATGTCCAAACCATCATAATCAGTTTTCTTAATAAATTTAATATTAGTTTCGCTCTGAAGTTTGCTCTGAGGTGATGAAGAATCCTGATATTAGGTACAAAATCGTTGTCAGCAAGGCTTACTGTACCATCTGCGAAGACTATCAAGGAGTAGGTAACTTTATTCAAGTACCTAATCGCCAAATGGAAACTTCTCATCCGGGCTTTGGCTTGAGAGATAGAGATGGAATCAAGGTCCAGAATAAAAAAGATGGGGGGGCAAGCTGCAGCCTTTTCTTATAACTTCTCTCACGGTGAAGATCAAATCTTGTGTGCTCCTGTTTTCACTAAAACAATATTGTCCCTCCTGGAGTTTTGGTACCACTTTTTGTCGTAACTTTTTTACTAAGATCTTGGGTGATAATTTGCTAGGAACGCTTAAAAGAGAAGAGATATGCTCCGATGATTCTGACTATTAACACTTTTTTGGAAAATCTAAATTAAAGTCGCAACTTTCCAGCCTCTTGGAATGCTCTTATTTTTTTTCCATACCAAATTTTGAAGAAGTAAAAGCTCTTTCCTTCTTTCTCCCTTATATTTGAGGGTGTCTGGGTTTACGCTGTCTTGTCAAGCCGCCTTTTCTACCTGCATTGCAGCTATAGCCTCCTAGAGTTGATCCTCAAAGATGTAGTTTTCTTTGATAATTTCAATGGCCTCTCTTATGCCCAAGTAGGTAAAGAATCAGAGTTCATACCAACAATTGGCATTAATAGTCTCCATAACAAATCAAATCACAACGGAGAAAGAATGATCAACTTCGCAATATCGAACTCTCTAGTAGTTGTGAGCACAGTATTCCCGCATAAAGATAAACACAAGCAGACATGGCATTCCCCCAATGGTGCTTTTACTCAAATTGATCATATCCTTGTGGATAATTCTTACTTCAATAATATTCAAGTAAATTTTATCTTCGAAAAAAAACAGCTTCCAGTCAATTTATTTTATTCTTTCATAAACAACAAAAGAATAAAATAAATTGACTGGAAGCTGGTTTTTTTCGAAGATAAAATTTACATAGAAATAGAGTCCAGTATATTATATAAGAATTAAAATAATATTCAAGATGTGAGATCTTTTAGAGGCCCGGATGTCAACTCCGACCACTTCCTCGTTATCATGAAAATAATGCTCAAAACGTCTCCCTTCAAAAACGGAAAGATCAAACCTAAGGTCAACAAATGGTCCAAGGAATCAATAAAAGATGAGCAAATACAACGATGTTTTTCCCGTAGAGTGGAGGAAGGAATCAGAAATACACCCGTGGTAGAAGATGGATGGGAAGTGAATGCACATTGGAATCATATTAAAGAAATTATAACGAATACTGCAAAATGGACATGAAACCATCAAGAAATATATGGTTTGACGAAGAATGTAAAGAGGCAATCCAAAAAAAAAAATGAGAAAAGATTAAAATACTTGAGTATGAGCACAAGAAAGAGTACCAGGAAGCAAGAAGAGAAGCAAAGAAGATCTTGAAAGGGAAGAAAAGGAAAGCTCTATACAATCAGGTTAAAGATATCGAAAATTCCAGAAGAAGTAACGATACCAAAAAATTCTTTAAAGAAGTGGAGTTGTGTAAAACCAGTTACTGCTCTGGAAGGAGCATGGTAAAAAATGAGGAGGGGCGACTACTGGTGCTGGAGACGGACGTCCAAGTGAGATGGAGGAATTATTTCCAAGGACTACTAACCCAGACAGAAGAACCAATAAGTATATTGAAATGTGACTCGTATGACAGCCAAGACGAAGCAGTACCACCGGATGGAGAGGATATAAATGATATTATTATGAAGCTGAGAAATGACAAGTCACCAGGATCAGATGGTATCCCTGCTGAGTTCCTGAAGGCAGCTGGCAATGCTCTAACTAAAGAGCTGCAGGAACTAATTGCTCCAATATGGGAAGAGGAGCAAATCCCGAGAGAATGGAAAGAGTCTATTATAGTGCCTATCTACAAGAAGAAAGGAGACTCTACAGAATGTAAAAATTACAGAGGGATAAGCCTACTGAATACTGCCTATAAGATATTCTCGATAACTCTGTATAACCGCCTACTGCCCTATGTTGAGAGAAATCTTGGAGAATACCAAGGAGGCATTAGACCTAACAGATCTACTATAGATCAGATTTTTTCTCTCAAGCAGATGTGCGAAAAAATGAAAGAGTTTAACAATGCAATGTGGATGCTGTTCATAGATTTCAGGACGGCTTATGATACAATATCCAGGTGTGAACTCTTCAGAGCTATGAGCGAAATGAAAATTCCATCCAAACTGGTGCGCTTGGTAATGAGTACGATGGAAAACACAGTTTGCAGCGTAAGGGTAAATGGCTCAACCACAGAAAAATTTAAGATTTGTACAGGACTTAGGCAAGGAGACTCGCTGGCACCTCTACTCTTCAATATTGTAATGCAAAGTGTTATTAAAAGGGCAGGATTACTGATGGAGGGAACCATCTTTAACCGTAGTCTGGGTATTCTTGCATATGCTGATGACGTTGTATTAGTAGGAAGATCGCTGATTCTCTTAAAAGAAGCTTTTGAGAGGCTAGAAGTGGAAGCTGGAAAAATGGGGTTACATGTGAATGAGGAGAAAACTAAGGTCATGGTAATAAAGAATAGGAAACAAAACCGACCACCTCATAGCTACGCTTTTGGAAAATACACTTTCCAACGGGTGTCAAGTTTCCAGTATTTAGGAAGCCGTATAAACGAGAATTTGGATGAGGAGGAAGAAGTTAGAGCCAGGATAGTATCAGCTAATAAAGCATGTTTAGGGATCTCAAAGCTCTTGAGAAGTAACCTCCTTAGCCTAAAGTCCAAGCTGATGATATATAGAACAATCACTAGGCCAGTAGCGACATACGCTGGTGAAACCCTCACACTGAATAAATCCGTGGCTGAATTAAGTGGCTGGGCCACGTATATAGGATGGAGGAAGAAAGGACAGCTAAAAAGCTGTATACAGGAAATCCGGATGGCGTAAGACTTCGAGGAAGGCCCAAAGCTAAATGGAAGGATGGCGTCTGTGAAGATCTGAGGCTGAGCAAGGTCTCCATCACTCGAGCAGGCGATCGGGACGATTGGGGAAGAGCGGTTGAGCAGGCCAAGGACTTGTTTATGAGTCTATAAAGATAATGCGCCAATAATGTAATGTAATGTAATGGCCTCTCTTATGGTGCGGTGTGGAGGTGATAATTATTTTTTTTAACCAGTATAGCCGTGCTTTCGAAAGGTATGGGATGGTTGGTGTCGTAGAAGTGTTCTACTACAGCCGATGTTTTCGTCTTGAAGTCTTTTGACACTAGATATGTGCTCCTTTATCCTTCTTTCGATGGTCCTTCCAGTTTGTCCTGTGTAGAAACCAGTATGCCACAGGAACAGGGTATGCTATAGATGCCTGGGATACGTAGTCTTAACTTTGGGTTTCGTTAGGATGTGAGCTATTGTTTTGTCAGTGGAGAATGTGGTCTTGATGTCGTGGTTATTTACAATCATGGCGATCTTTTCTGAGGTACTTTTAATGTAAGGAATGGTTGTCTGGGTTTTAGGTTCGTTATCTGTTTCGTTATTGTCTTGTTTTTTGTGTTTTCTCTTGCGTTCTAACCGTTTAATAGTTTCTTGGTCGTATCCGTTTTCCAGTCCCTCTTCTCTTTAGAGAGCTGTGAAGGTTCAGCTATCATTTCAGCTCTGCTGAGTAGAGTGTTGATAATTCCTTCCTTCTGAGACGGATGGTGGTATGATGTGGCATGAAAGTATCTGTCTGTATTTGTAGGTTTACGGTAGACGGTGTGACCTACTCTTAAGTGCCTTACTCCACCTAAACAGCATCCACCCTAACATACAATTCACCATGGAGCTGGAGAAAGTTGGGAAACTTCCCTTACTGGATGTCCTGGTCGAACTGTCTACCGTAAACCTACAGACACAGACAGATACCTTCATGCCACATCACACCACCATCCGTCTCAGAAGGAAGGAAACATCAACACTCTACTCAACAGAGCTGAAATGACAGCTGAACCGTCACAGCACCCTAAAGAGAAGAGGCACTGGAAAACAGCCTTCCTGAAAACTGGATACGACCAAGAAACTATTAAACAGGTAGAACGCAAGAGAAAACACAAAAAAACAAGACAATAACGAAATAGATAACGAACCTAAAACCCAGACAACCATTCCTGACTCCAACATCCGCTCTTCATTTACTATGATTAGCCCTGAGGAAGCTCACAACACGATGAGCGAAAGCTAGGCAAACAAAACCAACACCACACGGTCCGGAAAAAGAAAATATGGACAATACCGTAGACTGTGGAAGTATACGTGAATAAAATGAAAGTAGACAGACCATCCAACACTAAATGTCCTATAATTATTCTAATATCACATTTTAGCCGTTGAATAACGTCGATATGCTTTTAGTATGATTTCCGTGGAACCGATCGGACTGCATTATTAAATATCAGTGCTAAGTGCAGACTTGTTTAGATTTCTGATGATTGAGACCTACTTCAAGGTAAAGTTTGTTGCGGGGAGAAAAGTCTTGTCTGAGATGGAGAGAGATGACTCCCTAAATAATTAATCTTAATGAAGGGAAACCAATTCTCTTCGGTTTGGTCTATCAGACAAAGTTTTCAATAAATGGGAGCTGCATTGAGTTTGGATTAAGAACGATTAAATTATTAGAATATCTTTAACTTCCTAATATCCTATGCCGAAATGATTCATAACAATGAAAATGTTTAGGTGTGAATATTTCGGGTATAGGACATACCTTCATAGACATTTTTTCTTATCTTGAGGTCCTTAGTTCATATTTTCAGGTTGGCTACTTAACTCTGAAACACCCTGCAGGTTACATAATAAGTCTTTATTAGTCAAATCTGTTAACATATATAAAAGAGATCAACGAGTTCCCGTATTTTACTAGCTGTCGTGTGTTTACTTTAGTACTGGATTAGGTTTATAGGATAAATGATGTAATTCCATATTCATAGTTTTTGATCATATTTTATTTTACTTTATGTGTTAATTTTTTATATAATAACTTAAGATTCCCTTTGCAGGAATATTTTAACCGGAGAGCCAACGTTCAATTCACATTAAGCAGTGCTTGGTACCCCCTGTAAAACGTTAATTACTCGGCACCACGAGAAGCCCTTTCGGAGAAGTCCTGCGTTTTAGCAAATGCTACCGCCTCAAATCCATTTCACTGGGTATCTGATACCCGACGTTTTAACGAACCGATACCTGGTATCCGGAACCTACATTAAACCATCTCATTAATGAGCGTTTTACTGTAAAAATATCTATGACTATCATAGGTGTGTTGAGAGCTTATGCTATAGTGCGTTCAACCTTGTTACAATGCCCATGAAGCCTGCATACCTTCTTGTATTTCTTACATCGTACCTAGCCGGGAGGAACTTCCAAATCCACCGACGATCCCTAGACCCGTCGTCCGGAGAACTGTGGTCTGAGGAGTAAAGATGTGAGAACATATATGCAACCTCGGTGAATATGTGGTTAAGTCAGTTCTTAGCTTGAAATGTAATTAGAGCTTTTACTACAACGCCTTTTCAAGCCAAAACTAGGAGAATGATACGATTCAACATCCATCAGTACAATTACCTCGTTCTGGAAATAAATTGCACTTCTTCACCGTCGGGTTTGTTCTAGGAATTTTTTTTCTCTTAAATTAACTGAATTTACTTGCAATATAGTGGAGACATATTTTTTTATAGCCAATAAAACCTTATTTTTAGACTATTATTGCTCAAGCCTGTTATGAGAGGAAACCAGGTGTCCTATTTTAAAAAAATATTAATTTTTATGACACTTAGTTAAAACTGAAGAACTTTCAACAACCATTGTCAAATTATTTTTCAGTTCTAAAAAAATTATTTGAACACCTTAGCTAAAACGAATTTAAATGTAGAGAAATATGTTACCGAACCGAAACTAGTAAATAATATTTGTAAATTAGTTCATTACATTTTACAATCATTATTTAGTCACAAATATAGTTACCTAATACCCGGCTCTATCCCATACTGCTATCATATTTAATATCATACTCAAACAAGCTTAAGAAATGAAGCTTTACCTAATTAATAATAATATATGCTTAAATGGAGCTTAATAACCAAAACAACACGATTAAGTATGAACATAATCAGCATTATCGATATTCGCCTTTCAGGATCTCTGAACAAAGCATACAACATCCATAGCCTTTTGTAGTCATATAGATATAGATAGATAAATATTTATAAATATTATACGTCAATTTATTGATACACTGAACCGTTTATTAATAAAGGTTCAGTGTATCAACAACATAAAGATTTTTCCTTTATTAATTTTAAACTTATAACAACATTTGTTCCAACAGAGATATAAGATTTCAATTATAGGAAATCGACATCACGACCCACATTTAGTTTTTTCTTTAATCGGTTTGACGTTTATAAGCCAAAATGTCGACTTATAATATCAAGCTCTTGAAAATATAGACCTTAATGAAAACAGCTGATCGAACCATAAGTGGAAAAATAATAGAGTGTTATAATACTTAAATATATAAATAAAAAGATAAATAAATCCATAATCACATAAAGATTTCATAACAAACAAAAAAAATGTTCAGGTTTATTAAATGTTAGTATGAAATGAAGGACCTGCTCCCAGTCTAAATAAAATATTATAAAAATAGGATACCCAAAATAAGGGGGGGGTGGAAATCTAATCGTGACCTAGGACAAGTCACCTTGCAGAACCATTGTCCTTGAAACAGTACAGTCTCTACCATGTACTGAACCCCAAACCCGTTCACGCGTAGCAGTGGTACAGTTTTTTTTATATACACATAAGTTGTTCATACATTCTTCAGCTCAGGCTTAGCAGGACCTCTTAAAAATAAAAGTAATATAGTTGGACAGGTTCCAAATTGGAACTGGAATGACTTGCTAAATATTATTTCGCCCATTGACTTCTCGGAAATCTAACCGCTATCATAGAATGTTTTTATATCAACTCAGAAATAACCCGTCTCCAAACCTTTGCTTCTAATTAAAAGTGAACCTTGTTTAAAAATAAATGGGATAAGTTAGTCTAGGTCAGTCTAATTTAATAGTGTTTTTCCTCGAGAAATCATAAATGTTATAATAGCTCAAATACCAAGCGGAATAAACATATCGACCATTAGTTTATTTTTAGTGTATATATTTTATATTGTATTTATTTAATAGTTTCCTAAATATAGTTATACCCTCATAAGTTTTTTCATTATGTTAAGTATGCATTTTAGGGGGATAAACACGTTCCTGAAACATATTTGCGAGCTGTTTATCTTACAAAACCAACTCTTTTTTATATGCGGTTTAAGATTTATCGTTATAAATTAATCGGAAAATAACAATAATCGTATAACAACTCGGATTATAGTTATTGTTGTTGGAGATGCACTTTAAGGAATGCGGACATTTTCGAATTTAACTCAAGTAGCCATTTTTTTAAAAGAAAAAGTAAGATAGATAACTTAGTTATTTGTCGGAGCCACTTATCACTATATCTCAGTATACACAAGTAGACTGCGTCTATTTAGATCATGAGAGATTTTAATTGTTTGTATTCACAATATTCCATCCATAACTTGCAACACCGGTAGAATTAAGAGGGCGGCAATTTTAGTGTGATTTTTCAAATTAGTTTATTTATCAGAGATCCAATCTACTGAAAATATAATAATGAGCTTTCAAACATCATATCTTACATTACATATTATCTTACTTACTTTAAGTTTGACGTTTCGGGCAAGATGTTTATTTATCTTTAGTCCAATATTCTACCATTTTATTGTATTATTAGTTTCTATATTTAATACTTTTTCGTATTTCTTTTCTAGGGTGTACGACTCGGTGACGAGTCTTGGCCTCCTCTACCAGCGTCTTCCAGTCGTCTGTTTTTCGCAGCCGTCATCCAACATCTGAGTCTTAGGATATCATCTCTCGCGTCTCTCTCCTCACCATCCGATCACCTCGGTCAGCTACGGTCTCCCCCTTCTTCTCGTGCCGTACAGATGGTCTGTTAAAGCCTTTTTACCAATGGCTTCGTCCTCCATCTAGCCACATGACCAACCCATTGCAGTCTTCTAATTTTTAAGGAGTAAACAACATCTGCTTCGTCGAAAATTGAGTAAACTTCGTTGTTTTTTCTCCTTCGCCAGTTTCCATTTAGATAAACTCCACCGAAGATCCTTCGAAGGATCTTTCTTTCGGAGTCCTAGGATATCATCCCTCGCGTCTCTCTCCTCACCATCCGACCATCTCAGCTACGGTCTCCCCCTTCTTCTCGTGCCGTACAGATGGTCTGTTAAAGCCTTTTTACCAATGGCTTTTTAAGGAGTAAACAACATCTGCTTCGTCGAACATTGAGTAAACTTCGTTGTGTTTTCTCCTTCGCCAGTTTCCATTTAGATAAACTCCACCGAAGATCCTTCGGAGGATCTTTCTTTCGAAGACTAGGAGATCATGCTCAATCAGCTTGGTCATTGTCCATGTCTCCGATCCATATAACAAAACTGGGCGGACTAATGCTTTATACAAATGGAGCTTAGTCTGCCGTGATAGAAGACGTGAGGAGAATTCCTCGCGTAGACCAAAGTAGCACCTGTTATCCATCCATATTGTTTTCTTTACCTCGACCTCAGGTCCATTATTCTCAACCACTATCGAGCCCAAACAGGTGAATTGGACAAACTACTAAACCCAAGATCGCGGGTTCGTAGCCCGGCAGGTGGCCCTAGGATTTTTTTTAAGGGAGTAAAAATCCTTAGTTACGCCGTACTTCGGAAGGGACGTTAAACGGGGGTCCCGAGCCTGTACGATGTCAGGTACTCCCCTATCCCATATCCTAATTAAACCTGGATAGGCAAAATTTAGAGCTCCCACTGTAGCATCTTCCGATTAGCCATAGCAGCATAAAGTGACGTTAAATGAACAAACAAACTTTAGTTTCGTATTTCTCATATATCTTTTATTGAGCAGGGTAAATCGATGAGTAGAGTTCTGAGTTGCTATACTGACTGTTCAAGTTTCAAGTCTGATAGTTACAAATAAATAATTAAATCTTTTAGCAGCCACCGCTGGGGCTCACTTAGTCTATACAAAGTTAGCAAACTTTATTAGGGAGCAAACCTTGCGAATGAGTGTGATCTCGTAAACTGTACTGTACTGTTTTCTTTTCTTTTTTTTTTACTTTTTATAATTTATCTACTACCAGGCATTTATTATATTTCCTATAAGTAGTTAATATTTAAATATGAAATAGGTAATGAAAATAGATACGAAACAAACCTCCTTAGATATGAAAAATAATTTAATATATGGAGTAATACAGAAAATAATTAATAATTAACAAACAATTAATATTTTTGAATGATTAACTAAAGACAATATAGATTCGGAGCTCTTAATAAAATATAATATAAGGTTAAATAAAAAATAGTTAATTAAAGAAGTACTTCATTCAAACTCTGCTCTCTGATGAACACAAAAAAAATAAAAAAAAATAATAAAATAAATTTCCCAACCTCTCGGATATTGCCACCCAGAGTAAAATATTAATTATTAATTAATTAATTAATAATAATTATAAATAATTAATAAATATTATAAAATATTGTAAACCTATAAACCTGATTATTTGGGGAAAATATTTGCCACCACCAATAAATTAGGTAAATTTATTTATAATTCATTCATTTTAAGTTTAATCAATTAACAGTTGTTGATATAGATCTAAATAAATATAAAACAAGTACAATAACCTGACTTCGACTATTTTTTGCGACAAATACATCACACTCTATCATAAAACATAAATAGTTCATAGCTATTTTCTATAATATTTTAATTTTTAAAAAAATCCTTCGTAAACTAACGACTTCCTGTCCTCCTGTATAGTTTAATAACATCCCACCGATTCCTGTAGAACAGGTCCGATACTTGGAGCTTCACCTTGACAAACGCTCAACTCGGAATCCTTATGCTACACTGAAATGACAAGAAGCAATTCGCCGTTTGAGGCTACTTCAACATTTACTATACAAACGCTCTAAGCTCCCAATTAATTACAAAATACTCATATACATGAAAATCATTTGACCCATCTGGACTTACGGAGTAGAGCTTTGGGGCTCCACTAAACCATCGAATCCCTCTCGTATTCAACCCTTACAATCGAAAATCCTTCTTAAAATCCTCAATGTTCCTTACTTTGTTAAGAATAAAGTAATCCATAACGACCGAACTCTTCAGTTCTCCAAAGCGTCTGAAAAGAAGATGTCCTCCTGACCTTAGACGTTGAACTTTTTATTTGAATACTACCACTGGGTAGTTTCTCTACTTGCCTTTGTTCATGCCAAAAAGTACCATTCATCCTATTTACTTGTTGTATTAGTATAATATAGTTGTAAATTTCATTGAATAATAAAATAAATAAAAAGATATTTAAAAAATTTTTTTTTCCTGATTTACCCTGAGATCTAGGACCCTACTGGGGCTCACCTGTGCCCAAGATACGGGGGAAAATCTGGTGGTTGAGAGTTATCTTGAACAATTCACCTCCCTGCTCAACCGTTGTCCAGGAATCAGTGCAGTATTTACTATGTACTAAACCCCAGACACTTCATGGGTTATAGTGGTGCAGGTATTTGTTTCCTCTTATTTACCGATACATTAATATAGATTCCTATAAATGCGTACAATGTGGTATAATAGTGGGTTCGATTTTTTTTAATCCCTGAAAACTGTAAGAGAAATATGTATTTGTTGAGCATTAGTAAACAATAAAGTAATTAAGGATGAGTTAGGAAATATATAAATATTGCGTTCACTTGATTTTTTATGTCGAGAATTCGGGAAAATTGTGGACGAGAAGAGTTCAAACAGGAGAGATTAGAATTGAATCGATAAGTTAATTCGAGAGTTCGGAGAATTATGTTTACCTTATTTACGCCTTTCATTTGAATTGGCAATCAACAATATTTAATCCAGTGCTACGCAAATGATAATGATAACATAAACTAACAGTATCTGAACTTAAAATAAAAAACTATTTAATTGTAGGCCGAATCGTTGACATATATAAAAAATAAGTTCTGCTCATTTTGTTGAATCTTGTCGAAATCAATTGTTTAACTTTAACTGTAGATTTTGTTTCTATGTGGTACTTTAGAACTCTTTTAGAGATTCCATTTTAGTAAAAATTCAATTTCATCTTTAAATATTACTAAATGTCGAAACATGACAAATAATATTCGCTTCCACCTTGTGATTATTTTTTATATCAAGGTTATAGAAATGTTATAAAGCTACATCCACACTACCTAGACCATTGCTCAGATCTGGTCTCACAGACGTGGTCTACCTGGTCTAGCTAGACGGTTGCGGAGCCGCTGCTGAGACTAATCCCCGTTACTGAGTCCGTCTCTGAGAACGAAATTGCTGGTCTGAGGTCTCCCGATCCGAATGGGAGACCTTAGAACAGCGGGACGAGACACGGCTAAACCTGAGCAATATTCAACATTATTATTGTCATTATAAATTGCGATTATGCATTTTAATAATAATTATTGTAATCATAGATAGTAACTATCACGTGTATACTGAAAATTATAATAATAATTCAATTATGTTAATTATAATTATGTCAATGTAATAGCGTAAGGAAAACTATTTCAGTACTTTTGGATAAATAACGAACGTATTACCATATTTTATTTTATTTTATTAATAACGTTTACGTTTTCGCCTTCTTTCATTTTTAATAAGCATTGCAAGAAATCGTTCCGCACCAAGCAATGCTCTTGATGGCGTATTGACTAAGATTGGTCTAGATCGATTTATTAATTGACTTATTTATTGACTAATATTATGAATTTATTTATTATTTCGCAATTGACTGACCATTTTTAAAACTTGTTTTAAAAACTGATCGTCTGATTAAATGATATATTGAGGAATGCGAAAATAAGAAAGATTTAAACAGTGATCCGAAAATTACGTCTTAAAATATATCCTACTTATAACTTCATTGTGATTGTTAGATTTCCACAATGAAATAGTTAAAAGTTAAAGATAAAAATTATCTTCTACCTTTCCCGGATTCCAAGAAATGATAACAGTAAAACTTATGATAAAGCGACACTCCAGTAAATAAAAATATTACTTGTAAACGCAAACAAGACTGAAAAGACAAGAAACTGCTCGACGTTTTCACCTACTTCAATATTAAATGGACAAACGCTCTAAGCTCCCCAATTAATTACAAAAGACTCATTTACATGACATTTATCAGAACTATTTGGACATACGGAGTTGAGCTTTGGGGCTCTACTAAACCATCCAATTCATCTCGTGTCCAATCCTTACGATCCAAAATCCTTCGTAAAATCCTTAATGCTCCTTATTACGTCACGAACAAACTCATCCATCATGATCTTTATATCCTATATGTTTCTTAATATCCCATATGTTGCTGATTTGGCCCAAATTAGATACCTGTCCTTCCCTGACAAGCTCCATACACACTTAAATCCGCTAGTCTCTCAACTTCCTTTCCATACTATTCCTGATTACCGTCCGAGGCGTCTGTAATGTAGTTGGCCTCAAGACCTTCTACTATAGAACTTTATCGGAGTGCTACCGATGGGTAGTTTCTCCACAAGTGGTTTTTTTTTCATGTATTTTGTTCATATTAGCAAATTTACTTGTTGTAATCTGATTAAAGTTGTAAATATCAATAAATTAATCTGAAAAAAAACTTGTAAATTGATTTAAATTATATGTAAAATAAAGTATCTGATACGGTACATTCGATTTACTTTTTTTTTAAACCCAGCTTAACTTTAAGAAACATACAATTAAAGAAATAAAAAAAAATATTTGTTTAGAATTTTGTTATTCCATGATCAATTTAAAATTGGGTATTACACAGGTACTTAAAGATATTATAAGATACTGAGACAGGGTGATCCCCTAGGCCCTCTCCTTTTTAATTTAACCCTAGAAGCAGCCATCCGTACAGTAAAAACAAATCCTGGAGGCAAGGGCGGATCCAGGATTTTTTTCTGAGGGGGAACAACGGGCAGACGGGCAAAAAAATCAACAATAACTAAGAAATAAAATTGTAGTATTTATAGTAAGGTTTCAAAGATTTATTAAAATATCTTAACAATAGTTTCACTCATGTTCTTTCTGTTATAACATCACATGTTTTGCCTATAAGCATGTACTGTAATGGATTCTCCACAGTACACAAAAAACCGTCTGGGGGGCATGTACCCCCCGTGCTCCTCCCTGGATCCGCCTATAGCATATATGGATAGCAGCAGGTAATAGGTGTTATTCTTCTCTATGAAGAGTGTTTCAGTTTAAATTGCTCAAAAATAGTGCAAATCCAACTGTACAAAACCATATTAAGAACGTTAGTCATGCATGGCGTAGTCGTCCAGGCGTAGGGAATTGGCGACCCCATCACCCAGTCGTCAGACTGCAATCAGCCTCTGGTCCTCCAGGTTGGGGGAACAATAACTCTGACACTTAAACAGTACACAATATACAGCACACTACATACACCCCACATCTACAGACCAAGGTCATCAACAGTACACACCCTAGGATAAGCTCCCCTAGGTAGACGCCCCGGATGGGGAGTGTGTCTGGACGCTCTAAGGAGGCAGCCCCTCCACCTGACTCGAGGGCAGTGGGCTGATAACCTGCTCTCCTTAAACTCAACTATCACGAGACCTCAAAGAGACAAAGCCGGCAGATTTAATGGTAACAGAAATGGAAACCGTCAAATGGAGTTCAAGTTAGGATACTGGAACATTTTATCATTGTACAGACCAGGAGGACTTCAAGTTCTCTTATCTCAAACTGACGAATACCGAGTGGACATAACCGCCATCCAGGAGATCCGCTGGACCAGCAACGGAATACTAGAAAAGAAATTACACACCATCTACTACAGCTGTCATCCCAGAAACCACACTTTTGGAGTTGGCTTCATCGTTCGAGGATGGATGAGGCATAGGTCATAGGATTTAACCCAATCAATGAGCGCATTTGCACATTGCGCATTAGAGGAACGTTTTACAACTACAGCCTTATTAGCTGCCATGCCCCGACAGAAGCATCTGATGATGAAGATAAAGACGGCTTCTACGATTCTCTTGAGAGAGCCTACGATGGCTGCCCTGCAAGCGATATTAAAATATGTTTAGGGGATTTCAACTCCAAGATTGGTAAAGAGGAAGCCTATAGATCAACGATCGGCCTCCACAGTATCCATGATACCAGCAATGACAACGGTAAGAGAGTTACAGACTTCGCTGCATCAAGAAATATGGTCATTGGAAGCACTCTCTTTCCCGGGCGTCGAATTCATAAAGCTACCTGGAGATCCCCTGATGGTATTACCTCCAACCAAATCGACCATATCCTCATTAGTGCCCGCCACCAATCTAATCTCCTTAGCAATCGAACATTTAGAGGAGCTAATGCCGACTCTGATCATCACCTGGTGATAGCAAGAATCAGAGCAAGAATCTCAAAGGTCAGGAACCACGTGGCTCAGGTGCCCAAAAAATGGAACACAGGCAAGTTAAAAACTTCTGATAACTGTGAAGCATTTCAGCGCACGCTAGACCTAAAGATTAGAGATGAACTTAGATCTGCAGACTCAGAAAACGTTAATGATGTCTGGGACAGTCTAAGAAAAGCTATGGAAAATTCAGCTGAAGAGATTCTTGGTAGGCAAGAACCCAGGAGAAGATGTGAGTGGTTTGATGAGGACTGCAAGCGAGCCAATGATGCAAAGAACTATGCATACCGTACTATGGTTAGCAAGCGTTATACAAGGAGAGCCACGGAGTTGTACAGAGAAAGTAGAAGAGAAGAGAAAAAATTGATAAGGCAAAAGAAGAGGACCTTTGAGAGAAAGAAAATTGAAGAGTTAGAGCCTCTCCGAAATGCCAATGAGAGCAGAAAGTTTTTCCAGAAGGTTAATAGCGGAAGAACACCCTTTAGACCGAGGATACAAGCCTGCAAGAAGGAAGATGGCACTCTGCTCACGTTCAAGGAGGATATACTTGACCGGTGGGCAAGGCATTTTAGATCCCTTCTGAATGAGGAGGAAGAGGAGTTAAAAGAAAACGGAGATTCCCAGGATGGGTATGGGGAAATAGAACCTCCAGATTTTGAGGAAGTCGCTGAGGCAATCTCAAAACTAAAAAATAACAAAGCTCCAGGTCCTGATGGATTACCAGCAGAATTTTTCAAGTATGGAGGCGAGGAGCTACACAAGACCATACATGAGTTAATCATGAGCATATGGATAGAAGAGAATCCCAGGGCAATGGGGTAAGTCTGTCATATGTCCCTTACATAAGAAGGGAGACCAGCTGGAATGCTCTAATTATCGGGGAATTTCATTACTTTCATGTGCCTACAAGATTTTCTCAATCATCCTCTTCAACAGGGTAACACCATTCTCAGAGCAGGAGATTGGAGGGTATCAGGCTGGCTTTCGTCGAGGCAGATCCACGGTGGATCAAATCTTCACCTTGAGAACCATCCTGGAAAAAGGCCATGAATACAAGCTACCCACACACCATCTTTTCGTGTACTTCAGAAGTGCCTATGACAATATTAAGAGGGAGAAACTGTACGAAGCATTAGAGGAAATGAACATCCCCGCAAAATTGATTCGCCTTGTGAAGTTAACGATGAGTGAGGTAAGGTGCTAGGTCCGGATACAATCTGAGTGTTCCTGGGAGTTCCCATCTGATAAGGGATTAAGGCAAGGAGATGGACTTGCCTGTCTTCTCTTTAATTTAGCATTAGAGAAAGTAGTAAGGGATTCAGGAATCCAAACTCAAGGAACGATATTTTCCCGACAAGTGCAGGTTCTTGGTTTTGCCGATGACCTAGAGGAGGCACTACATCGAACCCGAAGAGATGGAACGCCCAGGCTGAGGTGGGCCGATGGTGTGGCAGCTGATACTCGAAGCCTACTTGGGATCAGGAACTGGCACAAGATAGAGCCGAATGGCGGCGGCTCATTGAGGAGGCCAAAACCCACCTAGGGTTGTAGCGCCAAAGAAGAAGAAGATGAAGAAGTCGTGCATGGGTGCAAGACATGGCCCCTGACCAAAAACTCAAAACATATGGTCAACTGGCAAGGAAAATATTGAGAAGAATCTAGGGCGGAGTGGTCGAAAATGGGGCATGCAGAAGAAGAAAGAACGAGGAGCTGACGGAGCTATAAGGGGAGCCGGACAGGGTGGCGTTGATAAAGAAAGCCAGAATTAGATGGATGGGACATGTGGAGGGAATGTCAGACCACAGTATAATAAAGATTATGCTCAATGAGAAACCAGACGGCAAACGAGGCAAAGGACGCCCTCGGATTAGATGGCTGGTTGAGGTCGAAGAGGACTTGTAACTGCTGGGTGTACAAAACTAGAAGAGGATAGAGCAGGATCGCGAAAATTGTTCGACTGTGGCTGTGGAGGCCCGGGTTCTTGTAGTGCCAAAATAATAAAAATAATAATAATTACACAGGTTATCCCTGATATTCTGTTGTTCATACATTTTTTTAATAAAGCTTCAAATCAAAGAGTTATTTCGAAAAATATTGAAACGTATAATAATTATTAATCTAAATGGAAACGTGATATACGGTTTGCGTTTGTTTTTATCTTTTGATAAGAAGTATGATCTGTATCGAAGAATATTTTTTTTTTTTTTTTCTGTTTATATTTTCATCCACACCTGTCAAATACAGATTGACAATCAGCAGATTGGCTGACTGAAGAAAAAAATACAAAATGACATGGAAGGCATGACGAAGAACAGTACCCAGCGGTACCTCTCCATTGGCTTTCTTTTATTTCCTACTGTAATAGATCCCTCATCCACGTCCTTTTTAGTCTCCTCCTAGTGTTCTCAGGGATGAGAGTAGTGGCCATTTGTTGTATCAATGGGTTTGGGTGTCCGCATAGTTTTTCTTGAAAGCGTTTGTAGTACGTTCGTATGTGTTCGTCAACCGTTTTTATTTTAAGTCAGTATTAGTTTGTTATTGACGTACCATGGTGCATTAGTGATAAGTCTAAGTACTTTTGACTGAAAAGTTTGTAGTCGTTTTCTGTGAGTCTGTTTAGTGATGCCGTAGATTTGTAAATCATATGTCCAAACTGGTTTTAGTAAGTAAGTGTACGTATTTAATTTCTGTCTTAAATCTAATTTGGAGTTTTTCCTGAATAGCGAGTACATTAATTTGAGTTTGTGATTTAGTGATTGGCGTTTCATCTTAACGTGAGGACCCCATGTCATTCTCCTATCAAATGTGAGTCCTAGGTATTGTACTTTGTCTCTCTGTGGGATGGGTTCGTTATTAAGGAAAATGGGAGGGCATGTTTCGCGTCTAAGAGTAAAAGTGATGTGTTGTGACTTTTCGTGGTTCAGTCTGATTTTCCACAGTTGGCACCACTCATTAACCTTTTGTAAGTTGTGTTGTAAGTTTTGTGAGGCCTGTGTCGCGTCTTGATGTTTGGTGATCATGGCAGTGTCGTCAGCGTAGGTTGCGATCAGTGTGTTAGGACTTTGAGGAATGTCGTATGTATATGTTATGTACAGTAGCGGTGCAAGTATTGATCCCTGAGGTACACCGGCTAAAATGGGTCTTATTGAAGATAGCTCTGAGCCCTGTCGGACTGAGAAAAATCTGTCTGCAAGGAATGAGAGAAGAATCAGATAATAAGTGTGTGGTAGTACAGTCTTGAGCTTAAAGAGAAGCACCTTGTGCCAGACCTTGTCGAATGCTTGGACGACATCCAGAAATACTCCAGTTGCATATAACTTCTTCTCTAGTGCTGTCGATATGAAGTCAGTTACTCTGTGTAATTGCTGAGTAGTCGAGTGTGATTTTCTAAAACCGAATTGATGGTGAGGGATTGTATTTTTGTCAGTCAGTAACTTTAATAAGCGGGGATAAAGTAATTTTTCAAAAATTTTAGAACAAATAGGCAGTAAACTAATAGGTCTGTAGGATGAAGGGTTGGTAATGTCTTGTTTGTTTTTTGATCATTGAAACAATTGAGTATTGCCACTGTATAGGGAATTTCGTAGTTCTAAGAATTGAGTTGTAGATTGTCGTAAGAAGCACTAGAGCTTTCCTGGGCATTTGCTGGAGCACCTCGGCATTTATTAAGTCATAGCCCGGGGCTTTTCTTTTTGGTAAATGTCTAATTAGTTCTGCTACTTCTGTTGGAGTGAATGAAGGCGGTGGTAATGATAGTTGTAATGGGGCGTCAAGTGTGTTATTTACAGTTATTTCTTGTTCTGTGTCTGTGAAGTCAGTATGTGGTGTAAATACGGAAGAAAGATGGTCGGCAAAAAGCTCAGATTTTTCCTCGTCCGACACAGCCCAAGAGCCGTCTTCTTTTCTATGAGGTGCCGACATGATCTGTTAAATTTGGTAATTTGACGTTTTAGTTCATTATACAGTTTGTTAAATGTTCGTCTATCTGATGGTTGTCTGTTAGTTTGCCATATTTTACGAGCTCTTCTCTTGGCCCTGATCAAATCTCTAATATACTATTAGTTTCTATCCCTGGGTTTTGATGATAACCACGCTGCGTCTTGAATGCTTGTAGTGAACTTTTCCACTGCCTTCTCTAGTTCTTCTTCATTCTTTATAGAAATAGGGATTGAGAGGTGAGAATTGAGATAACTTCTGTATAAATCCCAATCCATTATACCCTGTGTTAGGGAAGGTCTTTTTTGTGCCTCAGAAGGCTCTTCGCACAGGATCATTTGAACTACAGAATGATCAGAGCAAAGATCAGAGCTCGTATTTACAGTCTTGTTTACTGTTCTTAAACCTTTTGTAACAAAAAAGTCTAGTAAGTCCGGGGTTTTGCGTCGAGAATAAGGCCAGTAAGTAGGAGAATTTGGAGTTGATGTGTCTAATGAAAGTTCATAAAGAGCATAGACCACAAGTTCCTACCTCTTGGGGTACACAATCTTGAACCCCAACATTGGTGTTTCGCGTTGAAATCACCTGCGATAAAACATTTACCTAACCGTTTGAAAAACTCAGAAAACATCGAAGATGTAAGCTTGTACCTAGGGGGACAATAAACTGCAGCGAACGTGATATTTTTCTGTTTTGAATGTAATGTGATTCCAGTTGTCTGTGGTGCGATGGGTAAATGAATGGGACTATGTTTTAATGACGATTTGATAATAATGGCGGTGCCACCGTGAGCCGTTTTGTCAGGGTGATCAGTTCTGTAAATAATATAGTCTGAAATATAGATTTTTGATCGTGAGGTAAGATGTGTTTCAGTGATGAGTGCTATGTCTGTCCTTTTTTCATGTAAATATAAATCAAGTTCGGTCCTGTGTTGCATCAGTCCATTAGCATTCCATAGGAGAATTGACAAGGAGCCAGCTGTTGAAAAATTAGGGGGCATGGCTGTGGCTCCAGGCTTGTGTAACCTGAGTTAACTGTTGGAGAAGATTAAAAAGAGGGTGGATAAGGTTGTTAAGACCCGTTAGTATTTGAAATAGTTGGGGAGGGGCAGTATCATAAGGGGGCACCGGCTGGGTACTGTTATTCATCATACCTGTTTGAACATTATAGTGTTGTGGTGTTGACTTCGGTACTGGTGGACTTCTTGGCTTCTGCTGAGATTCCACGCTGTTCTCCGGATGTCCTGGAAGATGGGGCTGTACAGGTCTGAGATTTGGGAATTCTTGTGAATCTGGTGGCAACTGAAAAGGTTGAGCTGGTGAAGGCCGCTGGTTGTAATGTCTTGAGCTACGCTGAATTCTTAAGTTCCTCAGTGTTTGGCAGCCTTTGTAGTTGGCAGGATGTTGGCCACCACAATTGGCACAAGTAGCAGGAGTTTCTCTTGTTTTACTGCAAGTTTTGCTGTCATGGTGCCCGCCACACCATCCACACCTTGGTGGGTGGTTGCAGTAGCCACGAGTGTGACCATATTGTTGGCATATTAAACACTGAGGAATGTCTTTTTTCTTCCGCGGTTCTTAGATGTTTACTTTTGTGTAATATATATATTTTAAATCGTAGATATCTTCTTTAAAAGTTTCTTTTGTAATATCTACAAAGAATATTGGTAATGGCTTCTTAAATCTTGAAATAACGTTGGTTACATTACAAGCTTCGTAACCTTTCTCTTTCAATTCTTCTTTTATAATGCTAATGGGTGTAGAGTGATGGAGGCCCTTAATCACTATCCTGGGGCATCTGTCCTGTGGGAGCTGAAAGGTGTGAAAATCTGCGCCTTCACTTCTTAGGCTCGCATTTAAATTTCTGTAAGTGTCCGGTGTATCAGGATAAACTGTTATACCTTTAAGTGTGGTTTTCACCGTAAATTTGTTTGGTCCGGCTTTTTCTTTTAGGAATGCAATTAATGCAGAGTAATTTTCTACTCCATTTATATAAAGTGGGGGCGGTTTTTGATTTATCACGTGCGAAGAATATTTGAACAGAAACTGAGCATTTTAGTGATAAAGGTATTTATTCGGTTAGATTATTTTGTTTAGACGAAGATACTTCCATTTTTCTGTCACATTTGTCTTCAAATGCTTTCTTTAATACATTCTTAAAATAAGGTTAATTATAATACCATCGCTGGAAATATCTGTACATCCTCAATGAATTTTTGCAAAGAGAAATATTATAAACTTATTTTTCTTGTTGTATAACTCAGCCGCTAAAAAGCAGCGCAATATCCTAATTTGAGCCTCAAATCCAAAAACAATGTAACAATAATTTTATTAGTACAAAATACTACGTTCTTTGTGGAAAAGGATCACTTGTCACTCACATAGAATGATAACAATATTTCCTTGTTGACTTAATAACTAAAATGTTATTAAAATTTCTGTTAAAAACCTAGTTGTCAACGAGCTATTGACATTCGAAATGTTATTAACATTTTAGTCATTAGCAATACAATCAACAGATGACTCACTCATTATATTTAGTGATGCCGGTAAAGAGGCCGAAAATAAAAAGCGATAAATCTATCATAGAGAACATTATGATGGGTAATAAGAAAAATGTTATTATCAATAGGAAATCAAAACCTACGACAAAGTTAAAAAAAATAAATAAATAAAATAAAAAATTTATAAGAATCTCCGTGTTCTCGCAATTTGCGATGTATTAATTGAACATTACTTTATTTTTGGATCTTGTTGACTTTAAGTCATTAATATTATTATAATTTATTTTATTGTTATATGATATAATTTTTTAAATATTTTATTTGAAAAGAAAAGATATGACCAGGACCGGGAATCGAACCCGGGTCTCCCACCTCTCCGTGATGGTGCCTTAACCATCTCGGCCATCCTGGTTCGTTTCTCAGTCAGCCATATCCCTTCTTTCCACTGATCCTATATCTCCGTGTTCTCGCAATTCGCGATGTATACACGGGGAGAATGTTAATTGAACATTATTTTATTTTTGGATCTTGTTGACTTTAAGTCATTAATATTTTATTTGCCGAGATGGTTATGGCACAATCACGGAGAGGTGGGAGACTCGGGTTCGAGTCCCGGACCTGGTCATATCTTTTCTTTTCAGATAAAATATTAAAAAACTATATCATATAACAATAAAATAAATTATAAATTTATTTTATAGTTAAACACTCTTATTTTATTGATTCTAGAATTAATTTTTTATTCTATATATTTAGAATTTATTGATTATCCCTATTTTTACATTTTAATTATTCATAATTAATTAAAAGTAATAAATGAGTGTAATAGCAATAAGTCAGTATTATTAAAACTTTCAAATACACAGAACAAATTTAACTTTTAATGTAAAATCTAAATTCACTAAAACAATCATTCTATTTTTAAATTTTGATATAAAACTCCTCAACTACAAAACTTACTTATAATATTATCTACATTGTTGTATATCCCTGATTTAACTGGGTTAGTATACATTATAAACATACCTTTATGTCCTTTTGAGGGTTCTAATTAGTTCTTTTTCGTATTAGGAAACCAACATATGATCATGCATAGGATATACTTACGTAATTTCATGCTTTCTTCATTTGAACTCTCCTTTTTAAAAATATTTATCTTAAATTATTATGATGAACAAATAACTTCAAGGGATAGGATTAACTAATGTTAATAACTGAATTTAAAAAAGAGATATTTTTTTTGCTAAATTATAAAAATCATCTCAATTCTCCCACCAACATGCAACCACCAGTGCTTGCAGTCAGTATCCAGAATTGCGTTTTAATTTGACCAAGAAACATGATTGGCATAACTTTGTAGGGGATTCTTGATATTTGCTGTGGCTCAATTAGCTTCTTAGCAGTTAATTTCATGAGCGGAATACCTGGAGGTTGATCATGAATAGGCATATAAACAGTACGGCTCCTACCAAATACTTCACGACAGAATTACAACCCCCTTTATTGGTTGTAATATCACAGAGATTTTTTAGATACCTTGAGATAGAAGGATAAGAAATGGGATATATTCCGAGTAAAGTTGGAATAGTCTGAGATTTGTTTGCCCTTGGGCAGTGAGCTGCTTCAACACAAATCAAAGAGAGGATTGTTACTATAAAATGATCCAAGGATATTAAAAAATAAACCTGTGCCACTACAATCCATGAAGGATCCTGCGTTCTGAACATGGCCAGTAGCGACAGTCTGTTTCTAAGATAAAGGTTGTGCTTGGCTGTGATTTGTCCAAGATCACCCTCAACCTCCAGATTTCCATCCAAATTTTATAGAGGCTGGGGTTGATCCCTTAGGATCCATCTGTGACTATTGACAGATTAAATGATTTATCTCCCAAAGTCAGATTTGAGCTCGGAATCCTCAGTACAGTAACTCAGCACTCTACACACTCAGCTACCCCGCTCTTCTAAGGCATCAATCGTTAACCTTATTTTTTAATATTCACTATAATACTCGAAATACCTTGAAGATGTTACTTGTTGTTATCGACAAACATTGAAATAAAATTGACCATACAAATGATAAAAAAAATCTCGGAAAGGCCGTAACTTGTATTTTTAAGACGAAATATGACTCGGAGATACGAGGACGGCGATATATTACGCCTTTCTGTTGTTTACGAAGCCAGATCCTAGAAAACTATTTTAAGAATGGCTTCCACTTAACGAGAGATCTAGTTTACGCCAATCCCTATTTATTTACGATATGGAACGTTGTTGCCCTCAAAATGCCGACTGTAAAGGCATTTTGGATGCTGTAAACAAAGTGATTTTGGCGGACTATAACTAACAAGCCTAAAAAAAAAAAAAAAAAGTAAAAATAAAGTCTGCTAATTTCATAATTTTTAATAAATATAGGCTAACTTATAAACACTTGTATCATTATTGAATTGATTTAATAATAATAATACTGTTATTAACATACTAATACTATGTTGGTTCCAGTTGATGAGGTTTATAGTCCTCGCGAAAAAACACTGGAGTATAGGTATATTTTTAATTTTAGGATCTTATTGACTTACGTCATATTACTATTTATAATTATTGGTCAATTTTTGTATTTTTAAATATTTTTATTTTTAAAGAGAAATATAGGCCCTCGGCTGGGATTAAAATTATAAATATTAATATGACGTAAATCAATAAGATCCTAAAATTAAATCAATGTTCAAAGGACATTCGTTCTAGTTTATTCATCGCAAAAATTGCGAGAACACGAGGACATGGGATCGGATAAGAGAAAAGATTTATCCTCAGCCGGCAGGCGGCCTTGGTGGCTCAAATGGTAGGGCGCTTTCACGGAAAGACAAAGAAAGGGTTCGAATCCCGGCCAAGGTCCTATCTTTTCTCTATAAAAATAAAAATATTTAAAAATCAACAAATTGACCAATAATTATAAAAAATTGAAAATTAGTTATTATTTTACAGCTGTTAAAAAAATTTTAAATGAAATCCAAAGAAATTTGTCTGACATTCAATGCTCTGAAACAGGCATACGGTATTGTAATTAAAATTACTATGGGAAGCACTTCAAAAGAATGCTATTCACAGACCGCTTATTGACCTTATGAAAAGAATATACACCAATCACTGACAAATTAAATTAGGCGGGATTTTATCACCAGATACATAAACTTGGTCGTAAGACACATAAGTTAAATTTTCAAGAAACTCACTAGAGTTTAATAACCTTTAATACCCGCCATTATTCTTATTATTATTAATTATTTAATAATCATTTGCACCTATGCAATTGCGCATCCAGCAAATTTGATCCAAGTGTTTTTCCCTTTGCTTTTGTACTGGAACATCGAGTATTGGAATGGAAATATCAATAGTTGAGTAGATCTCTTGACCAATGTCTTTTTAATCTTTTCTTATCAAGTCCAGGTAACGGAGTAGGAAAGCGGAAGAACGAGTGAATTTGTGTCGATGAGTGGAATATTTTGTATTTGTTATGAATATATGAGATTACAGTGGGAATGTTCATGTCGTTGTGTATGGTGTGATTCGAAATATACCACGATGCATTAACAATTTTTCTTAGAATTTTGGACTGTGTTGTTTGTATCTTGTGTATGTGGACTTGTTTAGCTGAACTCCAAAGTTCTGCTCCATATGTCCAAATAGTTTTTAGTACCTATACTGTTATTGATAAGTCATTTGTTCTGTCAAGTGAGTCAAGTGAAGAGCTGTAGTCCAGAAGATGTGATAGATGTGATTCTAGTTGCTATCTCCTCACCATCATTCTGGGTATCATATATTATAAAACCAAGATAGTTAAACGAGCGGACTGATTGAAAATTGTGGTTTCCTATGACATAGTTCTGTTGTGGATAAACAAACTTCTTCTTACTTAAACAAGGATCTTGGTGATGTCTTCAATGCTTCATATTCATGATTATTATTGGGATTGATTCAAAGCCTCATTTTCCAACCAACACACTGCTTCCTTCACACCTTGAAGTGAATGTCCTGTAATGACCACGTCGTCTGCGAATGCAAGGATTAGGTTAATTGTGAAAAATATCGTACTTTCATGTCTTCAGAACAGTATTAAGTGTGAGTGCAGTCAATGAGTCACCCTGCATGAAGCCAAACACACACACACACACTACCTAGCACTTTTTTTTTTTTTTTACACCCTTCCTGCCATTGCTGGCATACGGGTTTCGGCAGTGGCGGGTTGATACGTTGGATTACGCACGCCCACCACTACCAATAAACAACTCTTTATTAAATATCTTATTATACAACACTTCTGGGGGGTTTGTATAATTAGGGGGGAACAATTTTAAGAAAAAATATTCTGTGGTGCTGCCCAGTACACGGATGTGCACCTTACTGATGGGACAGCACCTTTTAAGCCTCCTGGCCGGTCTGCATCCGTCCAGTCCTCTCGGTCCGCCGCATCCGTCCGATCCTCCGCATCCATCTCCTCCGGGGGGCCCTACTCGTCTGGCTCCCCGTCCGGTTCCTCGTCTGGTGGCTCATCTGGTGACTCGCCGAGGGGCCGGGTCCTGCCAAGGGTGAAGTGTGCAGGCCCGACCACGTCCTTCCACCCGTAGACGAACTCCCTGAAGAAGGGATAGTTCGCTTCTTCCATCAACCGGGGGAAGTCGTCCTCGGTGAGTGTGAAAATCCCGGTTTTTGTCAACAACCTGGCACGGTGTCCTTCCATCGCGGTGCAGGAGAGCACCACGTGCTCCGCTGTCTCGGGGACTCCACAGGCAGGGCACAGAGGGTCTTCCACTATCTTATGCTCAAAGAGCTTCCCCAGGAACCCTCCATGGCCCGTAAGCATCTGCGAGACCCAGTAGTCCGGGAGGACCCATGTCGCAGACAATCTTGACTGGACGGTGGGGAAAAACTTCCTCAAGGTAGAGCCCTTCTGGCTTCCCACCCACCGTCCATTCCACTCTCCTATGGTATCCTCCCTCACTATCTTCTTCCATCTATTGGGGGTCTCGCCGATTCTCTCTCGGAGTCCCTCCGTGAGCGTTCCAGCCCCTGCCTCTTCACCTCATATATCAAGGTGTCCTCCTTCAGGATTAGAATTTAGGATTAGGAATTCCTGCACCGCCTCGTGCGACACCGTTCTGTACGTCTTGGTGACTCTCAGCAGGGCCAATCTCTGGATCGTCGCCAGCCTCCTCTTCTGCAGCTGCGTGAGGTTGCGGCTCCACGCCGGGGATGCATACCTCAGGATACCCAAGACCACACCTTTGTAAATGGTCATCTTTGCCGGGTACCTGAGGCCCCAGAATGCACCCCCTATTCTAGCCAATCCATTGAGTGACAGGGTCACCCTATCTTTCAGGTATACTAGGTGAGGAGTGGCATCGAAGTTCCTTCTGAACTTTACCTCCTCACCCAGTCTAACCCTCTCGCCTTCTATGTCCATTATGATAGGGTGAGCCCTGTCAGTGGAGCCCCGAGGAGCATGGCCTGGGTCTTGGCAGCGGCCATGCTCAGTTTCCTCCTCACGCACCATTCTGCTACGAGCCTGGCGCACCTTTCAGCCTCCGTCTTCAATCTGGCCCTGCTGTTTTCAGCCACGACGACTGCCAGGTCGTCGACGTAGGCCGTGGCAAGGAACCCTTCACCTTCCAGCTCCCCCAGCAACTGATCGAACACCAACTTCCACAGGGCCGAGCCAAGTACCGAACCTTGTGGGCATCCTCTCTCGATCTTTTCCTCGACCTCGTAGTAGTTCCCTCTGATCCTCACGCTCCTGTCGCTGAGGTAACTACTTACGAGGGAGTACAAGTTACTGGGGGTGTCGAGCTCCTGCAGCCGCTGGAGTACGCAGGGCCACCACACACTATCAAAGGCGGAGGATATGTCAAACAGTACAAGCATGACATATTTCTCCACCTTCCCTTCCACATCCCTCGCACTCTCAGCAGTGCATCTTTCGTTCCCTTGCCACGGGTCGAGCCGAACTGCCGTGGATGGCTTGCTGCTGTGAGGACCGGTCTCAGGCTGTTAACCATCAGGCTCTCCAGGACCTTAGTGACGACCGGGAGGAGGCATATCGGCCTATACGCCTTAGGATCCTTCTTGTCCTTACCTCCTCCTTTGTAGATCAGTCTCAGGTCCGCGATCCTCCATCTACTCGGGAAGCGCCCCTGATCCAGACACTCGTTAAAGACGTCCAAAAGGTCTTCCTCAATGAGGGGGGCGCTTTTCCTTAGGATCGCGGCACCTATTCCGTCAAGTCCTGGGGCTCTGCCGATCCTCTGCCTATCCACGGCAAGGCGAAGGTCCCATAAGTCCCATGGTGGACAATAATCGGTACCCGGAGGGCACACCGTGGTGCGTCTCACCGTCCTATCTTCGTCAGTATCCTGGGACGGATAGTCCCTGGGGTACGTATAATCCACGTACATCTTAGTCGTCTCCTCCAGGGTGGTTGCCTAGGCATCTCCCACTCTGAGAGCCACCACCATGGTAAGTGGTTTCACCTTGCCCAGTGCCACCCTGTACGGGATACCCCAGGGATTCTTCTCTGTCTCCTTGACAATGAACTCGTCCCAGGATGCCTTCTTCTGGTGACGCTCTCCGTTTCGGTATGCTATATACCTCCGTCTGGATTCGTCTCGGAGTGCAGGCCTCCTCTCCTCATCCCTGCACTCCTGGTACCTACCCCTAGCCCTGTAATACTCCTTCTTGAGGAGTGACAGGGCAGGCGTCCACCATGGGACCGGACGCTGTAGGGTCATACTGGCCGCATCTGTGATGGCGCCCGTCAGCTCCGCCACTCTGCGGTCTATCGCTGACTCACCTTCCATCGGCGCCATATCTTCCCATTGTCTATCAACCAGTATTCCCTCCAGTTCACTGGAGAAAGCTCCCCAGTTCGCCGTACGGGTCACGAAGCCCTTCTCAACTGGAAGGACTTCACCTTCCTCCTCTACTACACTGAAGGCAATGACCCGGTGGTCGGAGCTCGTGTCCGTAGGGTCCAGTCCGCTATGCGCCTCGCCATGGTGGCCGTGGCGAGTGTCACGTCAATCCAACTGTGGCCCCTAGCTCCAACGAATGTGGGACCAGAGGGCTCATTAACCACTATGAGTTGACACCTCGCCACGGTCTCATCCACCACTCTTCCTCTAGCGTCTGTGCGCACTGAACCTCAGGCCGTGCTCAACGAATTGGTGTCGGAACAGACCACTACACTCCTATAGCGTTGTGCAATGGCCTCCACGGCGGCTGCACTCTCCTCTATCCTTTGCCTCGGCGGCATGTATGACGAGACGAGGGCGAAGGATATCCTCCCCTAGCTGACATAGCAAGCCGCCTGATCCGCCGTAGTGAATTGACTCAGTTCCATGATGTCGCGGTTTGGATTAACTATCACAATAGCCGCCCTGGGCCTCCTCTCTCCACTGCCCATGGCGACTACCCTCGACGCGACACCAAATCCGGTGACCACGTTTCCCTGACACCACGGCTCCTGTATAGCCATGATATCAGTCTTCCTTGCGAGAGCTCTCAGCTCGTCCGCGACCACTCGCCTTCGGCCCATGTTGACCTGCAGAATCCGCAGCCTACACATACCGGGTTCTTTTCACCTGTCCGGCCATCATCTCCAGGTGCTGCGGGCACACCCTGCTGCCCGCGCAGTGTCGGAGCTCTTCCCCCTCTCTGCCTTTGGCCTTGCAGTTAGCGCATGTCGGTGCCTGCTTGCTCTTCTTTGCCGGGCAATCCTTGACCTTATGCCCGGTCTCTCCGCACCACATGCACGCTATCCCGGTCGCTTGGCATGTCTTCGCCTGGTGGCCATACTGCAGGCATTTCAGATAGAGCAGGGGTTCGATGTTGTCCTTGATGGCCAGACACCACCATCCCCACTCAAATCCGCCTCCGTCATGTTCATCTGGGCGAGCCTCATCGAATGATGGACCTCGATGATCCACTTCTTGGTCACCCCGCCCCTCGCAGGAATGGCAAAGCAGGGTCTAAGCCACTCCCTCCAGACGGACTCCTCCTCCGGCCTTTCGATGGGCACCTTGCTCCAAATAAACCTCTGGAGCACCTCCCCATCCCAGTGGTTGGGGACGCCTCTGAGTTCCAGGCGGGGCCTTCTCGCCATCGCCATCTTAGCGTCGAGCCCCTTACCTTTTAGGGCGTCCCAATTTAATAGCTTCTGGGCCTGGTCAGGCCCTCCAGTCTTGACCAGGACGGCGCCAGCCTTGGTCACTCTGACCACACTGACGCTGGCGCCGACTTCTCTGAGCTCCTCCCGGTTCGGGAGTTGCTCCCCACTACCTAGCACTTGTCAATCTCTCCACATCTGGTACAATGAGGTTTAAAGGAACTATCTTGTACGCAGAATTAATTAAACTGATGGCTCTATAATTCCTCCAATCTCTCCTTTCCCCTTAAAAAGTATGGTGGCATGACTTCATCAACATCCTCTTCTCCTGGCGACATAATACTTTCACTGGACTCCTCTTTACCAGCAGGTTTGTGTAGCTCCTGGAAGTGCTCTTTCAGTCTTACTTGCATCTCGTTATCCAGCATTAGCCTGACACAGCGGTTTTACCCTGAGCGTACCTGACTCATGGAAAGAACATACTTTGGTGTCCTTTACATCCTGGAAAAAAAATTTCGTTCTGAAGTCTCACTTCTCTTAGTTTTGAATTTTTTCAAAATAGTTGACTGGATAATTTTAATGATGGATTGAATCAGTTAGGGGGTGCAGTCAATGATAACACAAAATAAGCAGAACTTATTTTGTGTTATCATTGACTCTACCCCATGACCAATTCAATCCATCATTCGATATCTTTTTTGTTTAATAATTTTTATTTTCTCCTCAACACTTTCTTAGCTTTTCAATGTTTTACACCTCTGCCTGTCATTCAACGTGATTCCTATTCATTACTTTCTATATATTTCTTCTATATTTATTATTTGGCATCATATTTTGTACCATTTTTCATAAATTTTACTTATGTAACACTCTAGGAGTCTATTATCATACTTTTCTCTGTAATTAAACTAGGTTTTCCATACCTTTATATCTCACCTCTTCATATTTATACTTTTTCACTTTGCATCTTTCGGTTCACCTTCTCATTTTTATTTCTCTTGGTATTTTATTCATTTGGCATTTTTATTCTCTTGGTATTTCCCTTTTGTACATTTATTCTGTATTTTTTTATTCATTATCCTTAATTATATATCCAACACTATTTTTTACTTTTTTATTACTCTATGTATTATTATATTCTTGGTACTGTAATTTTTTTATAGTTGTTTTTTTTTTATTACCGGATTTCCAATTAAATAGCGACTGAGATAACACAAAAAATTGCCAAAACAGTTGTTTCTTTCGACGTCAGACATGACGAAGTTTTGACTCTGAAGATGGTTGTTCCTAGCCAACTGACTAACCTCTAATACGCCAAACTTTTACCGGAATAGCTTTGTCTATTTATACTGTTATAACCTTTTCCTGACCAAATATGATCAGATATTACTGTTGTGGCTGGTCAAGGGCGGATTTAGGGGGAGGGGTGGTCACGAACGGGGGAGGGTGCCCCCTAGATTATTTTTTGTATACTGTGGAGACTCTATTACAGGTTATACTTATAGGCAAATCACATGATCACAGTTGTTAAAATAAAAAATGGAAAGAACATAAGTGAAACTATTGTTAGACATTTGAATAAACTTTTAAAAGCTATCTATAAATACTACAAATTTATTTCTAAGTTACGGTTGATATTTTTTCTCGTCTGCCGTTGTGCCCCTCCCATAGAGAAAATCTTGGATCCGCTCTTGTGGCTGGTATACAAGTACAATAAGTCTCTTGATTTTTCAAATGATTAGAGTTAAATGAATGGTAACAATTTTTTTAACATCATTTTCAAACCTTATTAGTTACATTAAACAAATTTAAATAGTACTGCTGAAAGAAGTGATAACTCAAAACATTGGAGTAAGTGTGTTCTATTTTGAATTTCTAAATCATTTATAGTCTGAGTTATTTATATTTCATTATTTGTAAATTGCAGGTAAATCCAATGCGTATCGCTCTTCTTACTAATACCCAACCTAAAAGTGGTAATAAATACTTTCTTAAAGCGTAATAATTTGTTTTATGTTTCGTAATTATCATTAGGGAGCGGAGTGGCTCAGTGGTAGAGTGCTGAGTTGCCGTCTCGAAGGTCAAATCCCGCTCGCTGGCATACTTTTATTTTATCTGTTAGTGGCCGGAGATGGATCCAATGGGATCTAAGACCCTCCTGAGCCTCACCCAACTCTATAAAGTGGGTAACCAAAATAATAGGATAAAATCTGGCGATTGAGCGTTATCTAGCACAAATCAACTCCTTACACAACTGTTGTCCAAGAAATGGTACAGATTCTTCACTGATTGTAGTCGTGGTACAGGTTTTTTTTTCTAAACTCACCAAGTCAATGCTTGGTTCACTCTGTGTCGTAAATATAATGCTAGAGATCTGCTAGCCAGCCTTGTCTTTAATGAAAGACGTTCTGGGAATCACTTTTTTCTTCTATTCGCAGGACCTCATTCTCATTTTTTTAAGACCCAATTAGGCCTTAGTCGATTATTCAGTATGTCGGGATCGATAGAACGTTCGAGTTCCCTTTCTTATCCTAAAAAAAAAATGGAAATATCTTTATTTTGTGTGGTGTTGCATCGGGTTATCCATACTATCCTAAGACTGCGCCCTACAAATTGTGACTTTGTCTGCATTCAAATCTAATAAAGAAACCGTACTCTTTTTGCTAGACTATTGGAGTTTTAAATTATATTTTATTTCAATTATAAATTTGATGTTAATATTATTAATCATATATTATTTTACTTCTCAAATTCTGAGTTTTTCTTCATTAAAATATTGATTACACCTATCGTAGTCAATGTGGAATTTGGCATAACTGAATGGAAATACAATATATTTTTTTTATGTTTACGGAATTTAAAATGGCTTATAAATTTATTTTTAATTAAGAAACAATCATTAAAAATTTTGAAAAATGAATTAAAATTTATATTGAAACAATTAATTTTTTTTCACGAAACGGCCTTTTTCTTTCAGGCGAATATCACTACTTTCCCTTTCTCATTTTCGTCTTTTTTTCCCCCAGGAATTTACTAATCATTTCTGCGTGTCTCCCTTTCTTTTGACCACGCAGTGCCCTTATTAAGTAAATAAATATTTTATTTTAATAAAAAACAAATTTTAAATTAAATGTAAATTTTAAATTAAAAAATAATTTTAGTCCATCAAAAAGAATAATCTAAAATCTTTATAAAATTACTTCAAATAAAAGGATAAAGAGTGTGATTAATCCAAGATTACTAATTAAGCGAGACTTAATTGTGTCTCATAAAAAAGGAACGATACAATGATTAAAACGGAACATAGTGTGGGAGGTATCGCACAGTAGAAGATTCGAAGAGATTCACTGTAAGTCACAAGATCATTAAAAGTGGTTTTAAAAAAGATTAGGGTTATAGATCAAAGGGATTGATGTTATGTAAATGAGCATACTTGATTAAAAAGTTTTCCTAGGCTTAAATCGAGGTTACAAATATTTTCTGGCTGTAAAAGATTGATTCTCAAAATTTACTCGTATATCTCCAATGTAGAAGAGAGTTTGTGTTTATACTTCGAAGAGTGAAGATCTACGTTCGGAGCTCCTGAGGATTAACTACAAGCGATAAGTCACATTTAGTTTATTTTTTCCGTTTTAAATTATTTTTCTTTCCTTAAAGTATTTGTTTTACCTCTAAATAGAAGGTTTTTTTTTTTTATTTTTTATTTTATTTCATTTTTTCTAACGAAATGGCGGAATCTCCGCCTGTAAAAAAGAAAAAAGTGAGATATAGAAATGTTATTTCTAATAATGAAGAAAACTGTTTAAAAACTAGTGTCAAATTCTTAATTATTAAAAGAAATGAAGCGGATGATGAGGGAAATTCTCTAGACTTCAAAAAAGTATCACCGTTTTTTATCAGTAAGAGCCTAAAATCTATAATCGGTGAAGCTAAAACAGTCAAAAAATTGAGAGATGGGACTCTTTTAGTCGAAACTATGTCAGCAATTCAAACGGAAAAACTAATAAAATCCAAAACCCTATTAAACCTCCCCGTTATTGTCGAGCCACATGCTAAATTGAACACCAGTAAAGGAATAATATGGTGTGCAGACCTTCACAATTGTTCGATCGACGAAATAAAAGAAGAACTAAAAACTCAGAATGTAGTAGATGTTAAAAGATTGACGTTTTAAAAAATAATGAGCAACAAAAAAGTAATAACTACCTGTTAACCTTTAACAGCCCCACCATACCCAACGAAATTAAAGTAGGTTTCTATAACATAAATGTGAGACAATTCATTCCAAACCCTACCCGCTGTTATATTTGTTTGAAATTCGGTCATACTAAAAATGTATGCAAAAAAGAGCCGCTTTGCAGACTCTGTGGCCAAAATAAACATGAAGGATCAGAATGTGTTAGCCCTATAAAGTGTGTTAATTGTAACGAGCAGCATGATTCTTTCTCCAAAAAATGTCCAGTGTTTCAAAAAGAAAAAGAAATTAAAGGCATTCAGGAGGCCGAAAAGATAACATACTTCGCAGCTAAAAATAAATTCGAATTGTTACATCCCTTGTCAACACGTATGACCTTTTCTAATATAGTTAAAAATACAAAAAGTGTTAGTGTCCAAACAGATAATATAAATGACAATGTTAACATCTTTAAGAAGCCGTTAGTGCCTGAATGCAATAAAACCTCTTTATTTATTGCCCGTTCGGAAAAGATTAAACCGGACCGGGCCCCCACTCCCATTCCCTACCCCCACCACCACCCTACGTCAGCTGGGCCATCAGCTGGCTCCATTCCTCTTCCAACTCCTTTCACATCAACTTCTCCTCCAGCTGACCATAACCTTCCTTCCCTACCCACCAAACCGACTCCTTCCCTGGCTCCGGAACCGGCCAAAATTACGGAAGCTGAGTCCACTATCCCTAAATCTCCCGCGGAACTCCCAGTTTTATCTTCGGATAAAACTGGTTGTGACGGAACCACCTCATGTCGCAGGAACTTCGACGACATGCAAGGTGATTGGACACTAGTAAAAGACAGACGATCAAGAAGCAGATCGCGTAATAAGTCACAAAACCGAGCGCTTAGTAAGGAAAAAATGGAAACAAATTAAATAAAATAATTAGTATTGACCATATATTATTTGTTTATTTTTATATCTGTTTATTTATTTATTTTCTCTTTCTTTAGTATTTTTGTTTTCATATCTTAACCAATTAAACAACTTAATTTCATCTCTACCTGTTACCTATTCTTATTTCATTATTTATGCCAATATATTTATTTACATTCATACTTAAAACATGCCATTCACAACAAATATCATTCAATGGAATTGCAATGGTATAACTGGTAAAAATGAAGAGTTGAAATTAATCATTAAAAAATACCAACCAGTAGCCGTATGCCTTCAAGAAAGTAAGTTGCTTCCTCACAAAAAATTTAATCTCAAGGAATATAATATTTATAGAAGGGATTTTGAAAACAGTAATATAGCTTGTGGTGGTGTACTGACCGCGGTTCACAAAAATGTTGTATCCGAGCTGGTCCAAGTAGAAACTTCCCTCCAGGCGGTAGTGGTTAAGGTCTTCCTCAAATTCCCTGTCTACTTGTGTAACATATACCTACCTCCAGATAATTTTTCAGAAAATAGTTTATTAAATCTTTTCAAACATTTACCATCTCCGTACATTTGTGTAAGCGACGTCAACGCCCACCACACTTCCTGGGGCTCCTCTCATTGCACAACTCGGGGAAATCACATTAGGAGAATCATCGATACCACCGACTCAGTCGTCCTAAATACGGGAGAGTCAACTTATTTAAGCCCGGCTTACAACACCTTTTCCTCCATCGATATAACCTGGTGCTCTTCAAGCATCTTTCCGCATTTATGTTGGCAGGTTGCACAAGACCAGTACTCTAGTGACCACTTTCCGATAGTAATCTCTCTCCCTAACGATAACCCCATAAAATCAAAACATCCTAGATGGATCATGGAAAAATCTGACTGGTTCGCGTTTCAAAAAAAACTAAACATAAATGAATCAGAACTACTATCAGCTAGCGGCAGCGACGAGAAAACCCGTTTGATAACAACAGCGATTCTGGAAGCAGCAGGCCTTTCAATCCCAAAGACATCCAACAAAACGAGATCACGCAAAAATGTACCGTGGTATGATGAAGAATGTAAGGCCGTTATTAAAAGAAGAAGAAAAGCCCTGAAAATATTTCAAAAGGAACCCACTTCTAACAACCTAATAGAATATAAGAAGAGCCGTTCACTCTCCAGAAGAATAATCAAGAGTAAAAAGAAAGCATCCTGGGAAAATTTTTTAGATAATATCACAACTAATACTCCCCCAAGCACATTCTGGAAAAAAATACAGGGTATTACAGGAATATATAAAGAAAATCAGGTGGCTCTCCTAATCGGTGAACAAGTAGAACAAAAGGAGGAATTGTTAGCTGAGCGTTTTGCGGAATTTTATTCAGGACTATACTCCTCGAAAACAGATCATCCACCCAATAACTCCGAACAAAATACAAACGCGAATCAAGCAGAAAAATAGTATAACCTTCCTTTCACCAAAACCGAATTGCGAGCCTCCATAAAGGATCTAAAACCTTCCGCACCGGGAATAGATGACATTCACAACGAGATGTTAAAACATTTACCAACACAGGTTCTGGATACTCTTCTGACCCTATATAACCACATATGGCGCTCGGGGGACTTTCCGAACGTCTGGAGAAGATCTGTAATTATTCCAATCCCCAAAAATGGAAAAAATAAGCTATTTCCACCAAGTTACAGGCCTATTTCACTGATAAGTTGTATGTCGAAACTGCTTGAAAAAATGGTGTACAAACGGCTGATATGGATCTTGGAAGAAAATAAATTACTATCGAAGGAACAATGTGGATTCAGAAAAGGACGCTCTACCTTAGACCATCATGTTACCATGGAATATGAAATAATGAAATGCTTCGTTGAAAAAAAAGAATGCATAGGCATTTTTTTCGACATTGAAAAAGCTTATGATAATTTAAATCCGACGCTTGTACTGCATCAGTTGAAGGAATGGGGATTCGAGGGTCGCATTCTCACCCTGATAGAAAACTTTCTACGGCACCGCACGTTCCAAGTCAGGATAGGGAATTATTTATCCTCGGTTAAAACAATGTCAAACGGAATACCTCAGGGTAGCGTATTAAGTTGCGCCTTATTTGCTATTGCCATCAACAAAATCACTAGTGTTATTCCAAAACCCATAAAATCGTATTTATTCGTAGACGACCTAGCCTTACTACTTCCGTTCAGCAATCGAAATCAGGTCACGAAATCTTTACAGAAGTGTTTAACAAATTTAGAATCATGGTCAAGACAATCTGGATTATATTTCTCAGTTGATAAAACAAAATGCATGCTCTTCTCAAGACGGAGAACACCAACATCTCCCCCAGACTTAGTTTATAGAGGCGCAAACTTAAGTTTCGAATCCAAAGTCAAGTTCCTGGGATTATTACTTAACTGCAAACTAGACTGGAAGGAACACATTAAATGGCTGAAGGAAGAATGTGGAAAACGGCTAAACGTGCTCAAAGTCCTGGCAGGAAGCTTATGGGGAGCAGACAGAAAAAGCATGCTGAGAGTATACACTTCTTTAGTCAGATCGAAACTGGATTACGGCAGTTTTATATATGCTTCAGCCAGTCCCAAATTGCTGACTGCTTTAGATTCAGTCCACCACGCGGGCATCCGTCTGGCTACTGGTGCCTTCAGAACTAGCCCAGTGAACAGTCTTTGTGTAGAAGCAGGTATAGCTCCGCTGGCTGTTAGGAGACATCAACTGGCCTGCGGATATATCGCTAAACTAAAATTTAATGAAGAAAATCCAGCATGGAAACCAGTTTTTCAACCTAGAAGCAGGAGGTTTAACGATGTCCGAAGATTACCCACCCCACTCGGAATAAGAGCAGGAAGTCACATAGAAGAAATCAGATCCTTGCAAACCTCAGTCAACGAACATTATTACCCTCCATGGACCCTCAAACTACCTACAATAGATCTAACTCTTTCCAAATTTAAAAAATCTAGCACCCCAGATTATGCATATATATCAGAATATCTAAGTATAAAAGACAAATACAGAAATAGCAAATATTTGTATACAGACGGTTCAAAAACACACTCCAATGTAGGATGTTCCTTTACCATAGACTCAAAGACAATTAAATATAAGCTCCCTTCCATATCGAGCAACTTTACAGCGGAATGCTATGCTATCAGTGCAGCACTCTACCATATCATGCAGTGTAATGAAGAAAACTTTATAATATTCACCGATTCACTTTCCGCAATATCAGAACTAAGCAACATACATACAGATAATCAAATACTTAAGAAAGCGCAGAGCTATTCAACAATGATAAAAAAGCAGGGCCAGAATGTAATAATAGCATGGATACCATACCATGTTGGAATTAAAGGCAACGAGGCAGCAGATCTAGCAGCAAAGGAAGCAGCCATGTCAACTCTAGATGAAATAAGAGTCTACACTCCATCAGATCTCGGAAACAGCCTGAAATCCCTAGCAAAGAAGACCTGGGACCAGCTCTGGGAAAGTGTAGAGGACGGCAACAAATTAAAAGGCATCAAAAAAGAAACCTCATCCTGGGAAAGTTCTAACCGTACCAACAGAAGAGAGGAAGTTGTCCTAGCAAGATTGAGAATATGTCACACCCGATTAACCCACGGATACCTCATAGATAAAGAAGCTCCACCTAAATGCACATCCTGCAAAGTACAGCTATCCATCGCTCACATTCTAGTAGATTGCCCGCGTTACTCAGCTTACTTCGAAAACTGCAAAATAGAAAGAAGACTCCACTGGATGTTGCAAAATAATGTTTTGAACGTAAACAAAGTAATTGACTTTCTAAAAAAATATAACCTATATAGCAAAATTTAAAATTAAAAAATAAGCCAAAACAAACATAACCTAAAGGACACGAATGACCTCTGTAGTTGAGTGTCCAAAAACCACAAAACCTAACCTAACCTCCAATGTAGAATGAATCCATACTGTATCAAACTTTCGAGAAAATATTGACTATAAGCAATCCAGAAAATGTAGGAATTCAATCTCACACTATATAAAATCAACAAATTTTGGGTAAAATTAGAAAGGTTTTGTAAATAAGTAAATTAAAGCTATATTTATGTTCAGCAGGAGTTGACAGAAAAATTTAATATTCAATTAAGCATTATTTTACAATTTGTAAAAATAAATTAATTAATAAAAAACTTCCGGCCTTCTAAATCTAGCCAACAATTAATACTAAATATTTCTTTCATGTTTTATTTATTATTATTATATTTTTCTATTTTATATATATATATATATATATATTTTTTTTTTTTACTTTATTTTCGTATATATTTTTTTCGCTTGTATATATTTATTTATGCATTTATTTCATTTATATCATTGATTTTTTATGGAATGATTGTAAGCTACATAGCACCATTACATATTGCCCACAACAGGCAGATTGTAATGCTTCAATAAAGTGTTTTCTTCTCTCTCATTACCAAAAAAAAAAAAAATTAGTACTAAAATTTCACAGATCTAACATGGAAAAACACAAGCTATTTCGATTGGTCATTTAGTTCAACTGAAACAATTCTCCAACACATTGACCTAAGAAGTTCAAGGACAAGCTTTCCTAGATCTTAGAAGGATTTACAATTTTATTTTATTTTATTAGAATTGCTCAGTGGTAGAGCGCTGAGTTGTCGTACCGAAGGTCCTGGGTTTAAATCCCGCTCGCTGCTATACTTTTATTTAATCTGTTAGCAGCCGGAGATGGATCTAGGACTCTCTTGGGGCTCACCCAGGTTATATATGGAGGATAGCCAAAGCAAATGACAAATCATATCCCTTCATCAGAAACTGAATTCTCTACCATGTACTGGCAACAAGACCCTCCATGGGCTGTAGTGGTACGTTTTTTTTGTTATTACCTTGGTAATGAGGATTGGAAAGAAGTCAAGCAGAGTCATGAGAGTTATTAGAATTAACGGTGAAATATTTGAAAAGTTAACTTCAAATACGCGCATCGTAAAAATAGTGGCTACATTTTATAGTGCAATAACAGAGCACATGGGGGCAGCAAGCAGGGTGTACAACGCCCTGAAATGAAGCTTCTAGAATAATTGCGAGGTGGAAAAACAGACATAGATGGCTGTCTAGAAGCCTACCTTTATTCCAATCTTGTCATACTCCTAAGAGTCATGAACTTTAACAACCAAGCGTAAATCAAGGGTTCAGGCTGCCGAAATAAGGTTTCTCAGGAAGGTGTAACGGCACACCAGAAGATACCGAGTGGGTTATAAAACAATGAGGACACACCTCGAGACAGTTCCAGTCACTGAACTAATGCAGTGGAACTAGCTTAGGTAATTTCGACATCTGCTACATGTTGAGCCAAGCCGCGCCGCAAAATGTGCATACAGTGTTAGAGTAGAGGGCTACAGGGAGAGGAAGACCAAGACTAAACTGGGAAGACGGGGTGAAGGAGGCTTTCAGGAAGCGAGGAATGGATTGGAATGGAAAAGATGAGCTAGTATATCACAGGTGTAGCTGGGCCAAGCTCTACTTGGGTCTGCTCATACTGCTAAGATGATATGATGATGATGATGACCAAGGTAATAACATCATCTTCGCAAATTATCCTTTGCAATTTGCATGCTGGGGCATGTCTTTCAATAGCGGCCACTAGTGAGTACTAGGAAATATTAATCAAAATTGGATCTTTAGAGTTACTCCTTATTTTAATATCAATTTGTTTAATCTAAAGTCATATCTTCATTGCAAACAATAAAGTGGTTTAAAAACATGTCAGTTTCATATGATCTACTCGACATTCAGATTTCAGTGCTTTGGATGCAGATATCTTACAAAGGCAGCATACTAGAATAGATTGAGCTTTTCTAAGGAAAAGGGTCCATAGAAAAATATTTAAATTAAATAGATGGATAACATTTTTTGGTAAAATATGATTTTGAATAGAGAGTTAACAAATGAAACATTTAAGTACAAAAACAAGTATGAACAAATTCTTAATAAAGAATAAAAATGCTAAGTACTCTTCAAACAGAAGAAAGTTTCAGTTGTCAACATTACTTTAATAATTCAGATTATTTTTAATTTGTGGTCAGTTAGAGATCTACATTACATGATAAAAATAATTTATTTAATTTAGTACTAGCTGTAACACACGATTCACCCTGTTTATTAATTTATATTAACTGCTAAAACACAAAATAGCCGTATCAATAAAAATCTGTAACCTGTTTTCCAGTCCCACTTGTTACTGACATTTTAAATATTTAAAATGTCAAGAAGTTTTGGCTTGTTCAATGCACGCTCGGGTGGTGATATCCTGATCCCAATAATCTGATCTCAAGGAGCCCAGGCTTATAAAGTGTTGTGCACGTTTAATTACATCGTTATTCAAGATTAATAGAGGATTAACATTTTGACTTTAACTAAGGTACAATCAGTTAGTAGCATTAGTTTTGAGACCATATGACCCTCACTACAGACTTCTTTTTCTCAAAGACACTACATGTCGTGGAATGTCTCTGCTAATAAGGCCGAGTCTTCCGCGTTCAATTATATATTTTCTGTTTACTTTGATCCCTTTATTAATATATCTACACATTCACGGGATATGTGCTTAGTATACAAATCGAACAGCTTTTGCGACAATGTACAACCATGTCGGATTCGGACCACGTCTAATAAATAAATGTGAATAATCAATCGGCTATTTAGTGTATCAGGGGATGTATATATATATATATATATATATATATATATATACAATATATATATATATATATATATATTGTATATATTGTCTATATATCTATATATTGTCGGCACTGATGCGGGCGGCAAACATGAAAGGGAATATGTTTTGGACAAAGAACAGACCTATTGGTCCTCTTATGGAGCCTTTATGGCCCAAGAAAGAAGAAAAGGGGGGGGGCAAGCAAAACTAGGCGGAAGGAGTCACTCTTGAAACGAGGCCGGAGAAGCAAGGAGGACTGGAGAGACAGACCCTGCGGAAGATGGAGAGTTCCCGAAGCGGCAAATTTATTTCCTGTAACGTATTTTATGGCAATCCTTTTTTATATATTTAAAATCTGAATCATTAACCTTGTTTAAAATTGAATAAATAATTGTAATTCTTTTGGTGCTTACATACCCCAGATACACTATTTATTTATAAATAAGATATTGAAGGTATAATAGATGAGTAAATTGGTAAACACAAGAACAGACCTTTGGAAAGGAACCCAATTAAGATTAAGGCATATAAATAATAATTTGACTGGGGAGCAGCTGTAGACCTGATGCCCCAAACAATAACCAATCTTATCTTGCCGGCAGCCAATATAGTACATTTCATCTCCACACCGCTCTAGTTACATTAATACTTCCAGCACCTGCACTACCTACTACTGTTCGTCTTTATGTGGTAACTTTGTATATATAGTAAAAAATAATGGGTGACAAAGCAGGAAAAATGAAGTTCATTCGGTTTATAGAGTATTTTAATTGTAAACTACATTACTTTTAATATTATTGTCCTTTAAATAAAACAAGTGTATTATTCTTCGCACGTATCTTTTCCAGATTCAGATTGTCATAGAAACGTTTCAATTCGTGGTACATTCTAGTTTTTAAATATAATATTCCCACTGCAGAGATGATTGATGAGTAGTGAGACTCGTCCTCTAGAAAATGTGTTACATTAGGAAAAAAGTTTCTGCCAATGCAATGCTTTATTAGGAGTGATGCGAAAGCCCCCGACTTGTGTGAGTCTTTTATGCTTGGACTTGGCATTAGGACATGTACCTAAACAATTTTTCACTTATTTTACAAATTTCAGTGACATCATCACTTGGTAGGATCAACCCCACCCTCGGTCCTTTATTACAATAAGTCGTCAATTTCCAATGGCATTCTTCACATTTTAATGTCAAATTCAGTCTTCTCACTATTTATAATACAGGATTTATCCTGTAATAAATAAATCGTCGCTTGAAAATCTGAATGACACATTAGGCAACGATATGATTAAAATAATGTACTTAATATAAATGAGGTAATGCGTTTATTATTAATAAAAATTGTTATTCTTATTCAAAATTCTTTGTAAAATTAACAAATCAATAAATAATGGACATGGAAAATTAGATAGTACCTGAAATGTATTCTACAACATCTTGTGACGTGTTTGAGCTACACATAATATAGAAATATTTTAACACTCTGTGTACCAAGGCCTGATGAAACAAATAAATCAAGTAACATAATTCTCAATAAAAAAAATGTCCAGGAAGTGCTTATACAATGTAGGGCTTTGTTTCTAGTGAATTGAATCCTTCAAATAAGAAACATTCCAGTAAAATTTATCTGTTTTTAGAAACAGTTCCTAGTAAAAATTAGTTTAATTATGGCTATGGATTTTTTAAATAACTAAGGAGAAAACCTAAAAAGGTGACGTCGGATACCACGGGAGTCCCGGAAGGACCCCAGCCACATTTTTGAGAGAAGGAAAATTTTTGAAAATTCGAAAAGGCTCTCTAATACTTTCGTTTCAGTTCCTAATTATTCCAGACAGTTTTGCGTTAAAATTCATTGAATGTGACAGATCAATCGATTTCTTCAAACGAAGTTTCAAAACATTAGAAAAATGTGGGACCTAAATTGACCCCATGGTACTTGGAGGGTTATTATTATTATTTATGTGTGACTCTTATTACTATGCACTTCGGCCTAAAAAGGCCCATTGTGCTTGAGTCCTAAAGATCCCTAACATAGGTCTACCAGACATATAAGGCATACCTTATATGTCTAGTCTGGTAGACTCCTGAGAAATTTTAAATAGTCTTTAAACCTCAGTTCTTGAAGTTCCTTGTATCCACCGGGGCCAAGGTCAAATGTCCTCTTTCGACTTAGTGCTATACATTCAAAGAGGACATGCCAAGGGGTTTCGTCCTCCTCTTTGCACCATCTGCACCTAGGTTCTTGTTCAATGCCCAGACGATGCATGTGTTTCCTGAGTTTACAGTGCCCAGTGATGGTTTCAACCATACTTTTGAGGTCGGTTCTCGACGAGTGAGCAGCTTCTTTCTTGATTTTATCAGAAAGATTATCATTGGGATCCTTTATGAAAAGTTTAGTATATCTTATCTTGGCTCTATCCTAACGTGTTTTCCTCTTGGCTAGTTTGTTCATTGTATCCTTAGCCAGGGGAAGGGGGATCCCGCACCATGGTTCTGGTCCAATAGGAGCAATAACTGCTCCTTTCTTCGCCAATTTGTCGGCCCTTTCATTTCCTGGAATATTACTGTGACCAGGGATCCAAAATATGTAAACTCTGTTATGTACAGCTAGTTCATCTAGTCTTAGACAGCATTCCTCCACTAGTCTGGAGTTTGTTACTGCATTTCGTAATGCATTGCATGCTGCCTGACTGTCAGTGAGAAAGTTAATTACCTTATTCTTGTGGTCCTTCATAGCGAAGGCACCTGCAAGTATTGCCCATATTTCCGCTTGGAATACAGTGGGTGTCGTGCCCAGAGCTAAGTAAAGACCCCTGCCCTGACAACCCCTAAACCAGAATCCCGAGCCGGCACCAAACTCCCCTTTGAATCCATCCGTATACACATTTAGACCATTGGGTGGATTAAAGCAATCATTCTTGCTTTTGCAAATCGCCTGTATATTAACGTGAAATCTTTTGTCAAAGTTATATTTGTTTAGCATTGAGTCGGAATGCTTTTTTAGATCTGCATTTTGCTCGATTATATCAAAGACACTTCTGTGTCCAAAATCGTTGGTGGGTTTTTTGACCCCTCCTATTTTCACTAGCCTGTAGGCTGTCTTCAATGCCTCTGATTCAATTAGAATGTCAAGAGGAGTTAAATCAAGTATAGTTTCCAGTGAAGCGGTAGGGGTGGTTCTCATGGCCCCAGTGATCATGATGCACCCAAGCCACTGCACCTTCTCCAACCTTGATCTATTTTGTTGGATACCTGCTTTGTGCCACCAGGCTATTGAGCCATAGGTTAGCACAGGTCTAACTATTGCTGTGTACATTCAACGAGCCATCTTGGGGCTAATTCCCCACTTGTTGCCACAAAGGCTCTTACAAGTCCACAGAATTCTTGTGGACCATCTCACCACCATTCTTAGTGCCATTGTCATCAACTCTGAAATAGTTTGTTGGTCAAAGCCCTTGATGATAATTGCTATGTCATCTGCATAGCCTATCGCTTGGAAACCCGCCTCATTTAGGAGGTGTAGTAGTTCGTCCACTGCCAGGTTCCATAGGAGTGGGGAAAGGACACCTCCTTGGGGGCAGCCTGCGGCTGCTTTAACCTTTAGGTGATAATTGCCCATATTGGCTTGAATGACCCTGTTCTTTAGCATGGCAATAACCCAATTAGCAATGTTTGGTCTAGTGCCGTGCCTTAGTAGGGCATTAGTTAATATATGAGTAGGGGGTATTATCAAATGCCCCTTCTATATCTAGAAATGCACCGAGCGCGATTTGTTTCCACTGCAGAGCATCTTCTATTTGGTCCACCACTGCATGCAGCGCAGTGTCGCAAGATTTGCCCTCTCTTTATGCATGTTGATGCAACATTACTAATCCATCACTGAGATGTTTGTCCCTGATATATCTATCAAGAATTTTCTCCATTGTCTTCAGCAAGAATGAGGAAAGACAAATGGAGCGATAGGATTTGGGTTCATCATATGTTTCTTTCCCTGGTTTGGGAATAAATGTGACCCCAATTTCTCTCCAAGCTGTTGGGATATAATTATAGGCCAAACAGCCCTGGAATAGAGTGGAGAGCCTGCCTAAGATGATTTCAAGACCCTCTTTTAGCATGGCAGGATAAATTCCGTCAAAGCCTGGTGTTTTGTACGGCTTGAGGTTTTTAACTGCCCATTTTATGGCGCTGGTATTGAAGATTTCACGGACTGATGTCCAGTCCGGTTTGCACCTATCCTCAGGGAGGTAGACCTTCGTATCCGAGGTTGTAAGCTTGCTCCCCGGGAAGTGTGATTCCAGCATAGCAGTTATAGATTCTGTAATGTTCATGGGATCTCCATTTGGTTTCTTTAGGGAGCCCACGGTATTACAGTAGTTGCTCTTAGAGATTAATTAGTAGTTGCTCTTATTTTATTCATGCGGGGCGCATGTATTCGTATTATTAATTTCCTCACAGAACTGTCTCCATGAGTTCCGTTTGGCTTTCCTAATGAGGTTATGATATTCAGTTAGAGCGTGTCTGTATTCGATCCATTCACCAGTCCTTTTTGCTTTATTGAAAAGTATTCTGGTTCTAGATCTTGACTTCTCTAACTGCATATTCCACCAGTGTGCATTGCAGTTTGACCCTTTAGTGGTTGTTATCCTTGAATGCAGTGATAAGTGTCTTAGTCAGCAGTTCATTTAAGAACTACAGCTGGTAGGTATTAGAAGCCAAACGGGGAATTATTTAATTAAGTCTTTAAGATTTGTCCTAAAGCCTTCCTAATTTGTATTTCTGGGGTTTCTATAGGTTTCAGGCCTTGAAATTGTGGCCTCAAGTTCCCACCTAATATATTTATGATCAGAACTGGAAAAGTCTTTAGAGACATGCCAGTTTGTAATATTTATCTTTCTAGTTGATTTAAAACTCAGAGTGAGGTCTATGACCTCCTGTCATTTAGAAATTTCAAAAGTTGGTGTGTTACCTTTGTTAACTATGTCTAGATTATTAACTATCAAATATTCCAAAAGGGACTCACCTCTACGGTTAGTATTGCTACTGCCCCAGATGTTATGATGGGCATTGGCGTCCGCCCCAATAATTCCCATCGTTTCCTGCCTTTTGAGATAGTCAACTATATTCTCAAGGCAGGTCGTTGGGACTTGTTCCTCAAATGGGAGATACAGTGAGGCCAGGATGACTTCCTGGCCCCCTAAATTGATCATTACTGCTACAGAGTCTCTGGAACATAATGACCACATTGGAAAACTATTTAATTCTATTTTTGCAAGGATGCAGGCTCTGGGCCTTGGGCAGTTTTCTTGGATAAGTCTATATTCCTTCAGGCCCAGTCCCGCAATCCTGCTATTTTTGTTAATCCACGGCTCTTGTATAAGTATAATATCAATGCCATGACTTACCACATATTGCTGCAGAGTTCCACTGGCTGCCCTGCAGTGATGGAGATTTATCTGCAGCAGCTTGATCATAGCGATGAGGAGGCATCACCCCCGGGATGTGGTGGAGTTTCCTCCTTTCCACTGCCCGGGGACGGTTTGCGGTATACGGGCCCGGCCGCGCCCACGGCCCGACGCCCCACCCCGCAATCCCTCCTGCCTCCGTGCTCCGTTCGCTGCCGCCTGGTCCCAAGCTTGGCAGTGACAGATGCACTTTGGCCCGAAGTGGATCCGGGCATGGTGACGCCAGCCGCCGACACAGCCGTTTTATTCGTCAGTTGTTTTTCCCACCTCTTCACCAGTCTTAATATCATCCACAGCTGCTTCCGGTGTGGGTGCGTCCTTTCCTGGAAAAAATTTTACCTATAGGTTCTGGAACCTATGGTAGATTCTTCCATTCTTTTCCTCAATGGCTTTAGCCACAGATTCAGGAATGGATGCCACAAAGTACATCCCATGTTTATGGGTCTTGTTACCAAGAATCTTCCATATTTCAGTCTGCAGGTCCGTATTCTGTACCTGCAGATTCTGTAGGCATTCCTTAATACCTTCCACTGGGTTTGGTATGAAGGTGCCTATCTTCCTGAAACCCTCAAGTTCTTTGGGGTCGCAGGTTTTCAGCGGTGCTCCCTCCCATGGGGAGAGCTCCGCAATATTGCTAACTAACCACTCCCTGGTGGACTCGTCCTTGCAGTTCACCACGAGTGCTCCTTCTCTCAGGGATAGCCGTTGAAGCCAACAGGGGTTTGTTCAACCTTCCTCTCCCTCATTCTTTTCATCAAGGGGGCAACTGCTACCTTGATGCTTGCGGCTGCTCCACTATAATCCATTTTTGGTTTCTTCACCGTTTTGCAAGGTGAAGGAGTCTCCTGCTTCTCCCTACCTCTCTTCCTCTCATCCTTGGATGTTGAGGGTTGAGTTTCGGTGGGAGTCGCCTTCTTCTTTTGCCGTAGAAAGTTCTTCCTTTGGCTATGCGTCATATTCTTCCAGACTTCGTCTGGAAGTTTGTTTATATTGATCTCAGAGGTGGTTGCCAGCTGCTGTGCAGGTGGTTCCCTTTCCTCTGCGAGGTCTGAGACCTCTTGTTCTAGGTTAGCCATCAGTTCAGAGACCGATTGGCTAATTACTGACGAGTCAGTCGTATTGGACTCCATGGAGTCCTCATTTGTTTTTGGGTTTGTATAGTTTGGGTTCATTTTGTTCCCACGAGTATCAAAGGTAATGAAAGGTCACCTATAGCAGAGCCTTGTTACTATAGGAAGGCATTTATTGAAACCGGAGGTCGCCCAGGTGTCCGGAGTTCGCATAGTAGGACTGAATCACCCTCAGCCATTCATCCAATAGCCTATGCAGTTCCACCTGGATTGGGGGATGTTTATCGACTTCTCAGTCTAGTTCCGATGGGTTTCGTCAGTGAGGAGGAACTCCCCACTGTGCAGTGGTACCACGTGCAGGACGAGGCTATTCACCTCGCATGGGTTCTGGTACTAATAAAAATTTCTCAGAAGCCAAGACCAATCGGACTGAGAGATGCCTATCTTCCCTTTGTAGCTACCCTTCACCCCCCTTGGAGGGTTAAGTGAACTATGAAAATATTATGAGGAAGAAATAGTTGGGGATGCAGTCAATAAAAACACCTTAATAAGTGTAACTTATTTATTGTGTACCGACGTTTCGGCCTACAATGTAGGCCATCTTCAGGGTTAAGAGAGAGAAACAAACAGAAAAACATATTAAAAACATTGCAGGAACAAGAAGAATGGTGACAAGTAATGTAGTATTGTGGTACAAGAGTGGAAATTAAAATAGTGACTAGATATGATGAAATAGTGAATAGATATGATCGTTAAAGATAATGAATATAAACGTGGTTACAGAATATAATAAAATTAAAATAGTGACAGATAATAATAAACTTATAGGTGATGAACAGAAATTAAAATAGTGACTGAATTAAAGAATACGAATATAAAATACAGAAAATAAATGTACAGAAGGATAAAATGTAAACATAATATACAGGGGGAAAAAATGAGGAGGTAAACGGATAGATAAAAAATGAGAAGATTAAAATATAGAAAAAGGGGTGGAATATGAAGGATTTAGAAAAAACTAGTTTAATTATAGATATAAATGGTATGATACCAGACTTCTAGAGGTTCCATAAGTAAAATGTAATAATACAAGCATATGTAGAAAGAAAAGATTGATAAATTTCAAAAATTAAAAATTGAAAATAATGTTTATAAATATGAACTCTAAAGTATGAAAAGAAAATAGAAAATATAAGTAAGGGAAGTTAATATTATAACTGTATACAGTTAAAAATAAGTTGTATTAATATAAAATATGATGTGAATATAACATGAACATATAGAAAATAGGTATAGAAATTCAGTAGATGTAAAAATATGAGGCTAAATAATATCTAAAATAATAATAATAATAAAATAAAATAATAATATCTAAATAATAATATGAGGCTAAATAATCTCTATGCTATTAACATATGATGGATGCCAAAAATTGGTGTGAGAAACAGGTGCGAAGAAAGGTGAAGGTGGAAAGGATGGAGATAAGATAAAATTGATAAAATAAAATCTTATCCTCATATTAGATAACAACTGGACTCTCATAGAACCTCATACCTCTCTCAACCGGCCCTCATACCTCCAATCCCTAAAACTCTGTTGCGAATCTGGCTACCTTACCTTCCTTCTCTTTAATTTCTGGACTGGCGATGGGAAATCCCCTCGCTCCTGACCTCTCCAATATTGTCCTAAATGACCTTCTTGGCTCCATCCTACCCCAGTTCCGTGATGATGTCATTTTCATTAAAAAATATGTGGACGACCTCCTCCTTATCCTAAATCCTAACATTATTCCAGGTTTATTATCATCCTCCAACGCATACCATCCCCGCCTACATTTCACCGTTGAACTAGAACATAAAACATCACTACCTTTCCTTGGCCTCCGTATCATTAGAAATCCCGACACACCACACCTTATCCACAGATTGGTACACGAAACCCACCTATTCTGGCAGACTCCTCAATTATTACTTCCAACATCCGCACCACCAAATTATTAATGTCGGCAAAAATATCATCCACCGTGGCCTATCCCTCTCCGACTCCTACTTCCATAAAGCCAACACCCACCGCATCAAAGAAATCCTATTAAAAAACAATTTTCCTCCCCACGTTATCAATAAACTCATCCATCACCATTATAGTATGAGTAGAGCTAGGGATACGATAGACGACCTGAGAGCGATGTTTAAGGGGAATGGGATCTTTTACTCGGGTATAATTGGATAATTGGAGAGTGTTGTTATGGGATTTGAAGGCGATACGTAAATTGGGGATCAAGGAACGTAAGGATTTTTGAATGTTATTAGAGAGGGAGGGTATATATGGCAAGGATCTGTATATAGGGATAGATGGCGGATGTGGAGACCGGGTGTGGGTGGGTGGGTTATAATGGTGATGGATGAGTTTATTGATAACGTGGGGAGGAAAATTGTCTTTTAATAGGATTTCTTTGATGCGGTGGGTGTTGGTTTTATGGAAGAAGGAATCGGAGAGGGATAGGCCACGGTGGATAATATTTCTGTACTGCATCAAAATGCAACACAACAAGGCATTTTGCTAAATACACGGTCAGTGATTAGATCAAAAAGTATACAAAACTCAAAGACAACACAATGTTGAATAATATTTAAGTAAACAGAAGTACACGAGCTAAGTAAGAGAAGTAAACTGAGCGCTGTACCACTTGGTTGGGGCGGGAAGAGTGGAGGGACCAGTGGGAGGCTGGCTTCACTCGCTGGCATGCCGCTTCTAGTTGGTTCTATGTTCTGTGGCCTAAACTAAGCCCGTAAAATATTATGTAGAAAGCTTACGTGTTTATTAATTTGGCTTAAAAATGAAAAATTCCATTAAATGCTGATACAATATGTGACAAATGGCATTTGTATGAGTTCTTAAAAAAAAATGTTTATTATTATTATTAATTGCTCTTAATTTATGTGTTTTATAATATGATTACATTTTATACTTTACATATTTTTGTCAAAGATATTGTTTTTGGAAAGAAGTTTTAATCGATAGAAGCGTTTAAAAAAGCTGAATTCGGAAACAGACATTTACTCTAGGTTGTGAAAAGCTAACAGAGAGTCGGGCAAAATTTTGAAGCAAATACTACGATCAGAGCCTCTACCATGTCAGTTTGAAGGTAAAAAGACGGGAGCATCAAATAGTGCTCTCCTACCTGCATAGCTTTATGTAAAGATCTCCGCATTGAAAGGGCCAAGCTATAGGTTACCACTTAGTGCAACGATACATTAAAATAAAACATTGTAAAGGGAAACATGCTTCAACCAATGATGAAGATGAACAGAGTGGTCATCCTAGATCGACATAAACTAAAGTGAAACTTCACTAGAAAAAAAACCTATAACATTAGGAATAAACAAGGCATATCAAAAAGTTTTCGACTGTGTATTTCTGGTATTTCAGAGTAAGTATATAAGCAATAGCAGGTTCGAAATTAACATTATTATGTAATTATTAAGTATATATTTGCTGTTAAAGTACAGCACTGAGCTGCTATGCTGAAGATCCCGGGGTAGAATTCGGCTGTGACGGATACATTATTAAATATAGTGACATCTATAGATACACCCTTTAGGATCTGTAGACCCTCCTGATGCTGACCCAGTCTCTATAAAGTGGGTACCCTTAATTGAGGGAAACTAGTGGTTGAGGATGATCAATCCTCCCTGCTTACTAGTCTTAGAAGCAATGCAGCCCCTACCATTAACTGAGTAGTAAAGGATTTGGTTTTCATGTATTTTAACCGTTTTAAAAGAATTTATGCTACATGGTGCATACAAGTGTTAAATTGGGCTGCTTAGGATATTTACAAGGAGCCGAATAGTCTAGAAAAACATCTTGCCTTATCGAGTTTTTTTTCATACGATACCCGAGAGGTTCTAGGAAAATCTTTGATCCACGTGGGGTGCTAAGAACAGCTTCAGACTGACGAGTGTATTTCTGAGAAGAGTGGGCCCCCTTCTCCGCTAGGTTATAAATATAATGGGCAACTGTCACGACAGCTAGCGTGCTCTAGTACACCACGCCATTAGCTATTATCGTCTTCGCTCATTGTACTCCCGACCAATCGGATTTGCCAAGGCTATCTTCACTGTCATCAATCAACTAATTGATTATTGTTTTGCCTTTCATCTCCAACTGTTTCGGGTCTATGGCCAACTGTCCTAGATAATGGTCCTTAATAGTTTCTCATTAATACAATTTTTCTTTCCGACTTATCCAATCATCCGCTGTTCAGAGAACGAAGCCGGTTGGTAGCCTTGATTAGAGCTGTACAGCACTTACTGCGTGTGAATGATTATATAGTTCAAGACTATTCTAATGGATGACTTTTTTCTTTGCGGTGCCGGTTAATCAGCTGGGAATAGAAAATAATGGCGGAACCACGGAATGGATCTTGACCTTCATCATACTCTGGTTTGTATTTGGACAACCCTTCGTAAAATGATCCCCCACTTTCCTTAATGGGAGTAGGAAAAAATCCTAATAAAAAAAGTGAAAACATCTTACCTAATCTTAACCCTTGACTGGTAACATACATTTTACGCTCGTTGCAAGTAACATGCATCTGTGAGACGTGTACAAAACAAAAATCGATTTTAGAGGTAAAATATTCATTAAATCTGTGAATAGGTTAATTAAATAAGTAAATAAGTTTTATTTGATTATTTACAAATCATTTATTCAAGACTAGCTTTTGCTCACGGCTTCGCTAGCGTGGAATTTGGACTGCCACATAAAGTTTCGTGACAGATCATTTTAAATAAATAATTTAATTTTTTTTAACTATAAGTTACTCGTACATCCAAAATTTCAGATATCTAACTTCGAAAGTGACGGATTCCACACAATCTTTGAACCCCTACCATATTAAGGGGGAAACCCTTAGGTTTCCCCATTAATATTCCATATCAATATCAATATCAATTATCCAAATTCCTTTCTTCGCACACTTTTTTCGAGCATAAAAAAAAACATTAAAATAATAAATGAAATAGTAATAATGAAAATGAAAACTTGACATACCTATTTATACCAATTATAAAAATAAATAAATATTGGGGAAAGATTACGCTTTGTGTACATACATTTTTTTTCTAGCACATTTTTCGTAAATCGAAAGAAAAGAGAAAGGGAAAAGTATGCATTCAACGAAGTATTTAAACAGTTTTGAATATAAATTCATTGGCCTAGAATGCAAAACATAAATCAATAAATGAGTTGAAAGATTATTTGACTAGCTGATACATCTAGTAATTACTTTTTTTTCTTTTAGATAATGCAGGATTCAAAGGCTTTCCAAGGTATTTAGGAGGGTAAAATAAAATGAATTGAGGTGAATAACATACCGAACTCAATTATTCAAACATAAAAATAGTAATTATTGGTTAGGTAAGTACGTCATACGTAGAAGAAAAAACGTTTCAGGTAATGCACGTCTGTAATAGGCGTCTCTTAGACGATGTATGTTTTAATTATGACCTTACTGAAACTATCAAACACATTTGATTGGATTGAAACTTCACACGCGTTGTTTAAAACATTCAAAGTGAGCATACAAAGAAGGTTTCATTCGACAAGTCGCGCTCAAGTATCATAAGCCGAAAAGTAGTAAACCTTAGCGTCTCTCTGACGTATGTTACCAGTTGAGGGTTAACCATTAAAGAAGATGTGTGATGTGACAAGGGCCAGTAGCACGTTGTAATCCAATAAAAGACCATATTTCAGATTTATTTATTTGTAACTGAGATATTAGAATATACGTATCCCAATGCTTTCAATAAAACTAACACAATAATTAAAGGGCAATGTGTAATGGGGAAGTAAATTAGAGAGACAGACATGGTAGTTAAGTATAGAAAATTTACAAAACGACCTTTTCTGAAATTGTAGGTGAGGCTGGGGTGGTGTGGTGTGAGAAAAGGATCAGGTAGTGGGGACGAAGGATGGTAGTGGCGTGCCCGGCTTCCCTGTGCGCGGCCGGTCCGGGCGACTTCCGCGCAGGTTGTATTGAAAATTGTCAAAGTAGTGTAAGTGCGGCTCAGACCTAATCAGCTCCGTTCTTTAATATTCCATTAACTTCTTTCTCGTAACATAATTGATCTGCTGCCATTAAGGCGTAACATTTTGATTTGTAGTGAATCACTGTCATGGCTCAAATTAATAAGAATTGGATAGTTTTATGTCCAATTCATCTCATCTCTGCCTCAGAAGAATTTTTCCAGCGTCCTATCTGGATATTAGTAGCTCCTAGTATATGACGAGTTCAGCAACCTCATTCAAACCACGTCTGTCTTATGGGGTATCAAATTGTTTCCTTAGTATCGGAGCTTTTCGAAAAAATCCGCACACTACTCTGATAAACAGGTGGTTAGTATCCACTTATTAGAAATCTTAAGTTTCATATATCAATGCTTTCTCTAACTTTTAAAACAATTTTGCAATTTCGTTCGTAATTTTAAGTGGAGTGCCACAGTGGTAGAGCGCAGAGTTGCCGTGGCAAAAGTCACGGATTCAAATCCGGGACAAATTTATTTAATTTGTAAGTACAACAGGGGATGGATCTGGAAACCCAATTGGGTTCAACCAGCATCTCTAAAGTGTGACCCAAAATTGGGGAAAACCTGATGGTTGAGCGTGATCTCGACCAAAATCACTTCGCTGCACAACCGTTGTCCTAAAACAGTACAGTTTTTATCGCATATTGAGCCCAAGACTATTTCTGGGTGGTAGTGGTACAGTTTTTGACGTGAATACGTCTTCAAATTGCTTCAATTGATTGATTCAAGTGGGAGACAATACAAAAAACTGAATGATAACAAAATCGGGGGATACAGTTTGGTGTTGGAGCTACATATCTATCATCTCCATCCAAAATGCAATTAGACCACATGATAGTTAAAGTATAAAATAATTCATTACGATAAGTGAGGACTCCGACACATTGCGCGCGGTGTAGGGGGAAGCTCAACCATTTTGAGGTCATTTTCCTGCATATCGATATTTCCATTAAACATAACTTTTGACTTGGAGAAGCTACAACGTTCGTTTAAGTCAATCGTCGGCTGTCATCAAAATATATCGATTTTGAATTAAAAATTACTCAGTTTTCAGATCAATATTTTCTAACTGATAGATAAATGATGTGTTTTTATTTATATATAAGCATATTAATATCATTATTTATATATATTTATATTATTGACGCTTCACTCATCCAGTTAGATATTTTTAAAAACAAGTTATATTAGTTGATATTGTTCATATTTTTGTTTCATTTTCTGATTTTTTAGTTTCTACTCGACTTTGTAATTTTCATACATATGTAATTATCTATTGTTTATCTTTATTCAATTATTGTAATCTTATTTCTGTTTTTTATTTATTTATTGTACTCTGTTTTCTTTTTCTTTTTTAAATGTTATCACTGTAATTCACAACTTTTTTTTTCTCATTAATTCTTTCTCACTTAATAAGACATAATAATACCCTGAATTAATATACTCTAAGACGTAATAATACCCTATATACCTGTATTGTTATTCTAAAGGGACTTGTGCCATATATCCAGCCGTGTTCGTTAAGATGTGCACCGAGATATTTAAAATCTCTTACTTCCTTTAAACTCGTGTTATTTAGTCTTACAACTCGGTCCCCATGCTCGATTTTTCTTCCTATTCTCATGATTTTGGTTTTCCCTATATTTATTATCATGTTAATCACGTCCAACTCTTCTTGTAGGGTGCGTAAATTGAGCTGGAGCTCCTGCAATTGTTTGCTAAAACAATTATGTCATCGGCAAATGCGAGAATACTGAGGTGGGTTGGCCTATGGTTTCTGTACCCTAGATGGTACGGTTTCATTTTTGACTAAGCCCTTTTCAGGGCCGTGTCCAGTGTCAAAATAAAAGATAATGGGCAGTTTGGACTAAGTGATTTTAAATTAGAATTATGTATCATCGGGCGATATTTTGAAAACAATTTCAATATACTGACAGTACAACATTATGTTAACAGTAATAGGCATTCATTCATAGGATAACAATGTTTATCATAGTAAGCTTTCCTACTTTTACCTTTCACTTCTCATTTATAGAATGATCACAAAGTTCTAGTGAAAAGTATTTGCGTCACCTGTTCCAGGTTTGCGACATTTCCTGTTGAAAATTCTTCTTCATTACTGTACGCTTCCTCTATTTTCCTCCTGTGACCAACCAGCAAGGTGATTTATCTTTATAATAATAATTATTATTATTATAAAACGCCTGTATATAAGAGATTCGTACTGCATTTTGAATATAAATTAAGATGCATTCTTCTGTTCTATGGGAAATTAACAATTAACGCAATCTTCCTCTTGAAAAACTAGGGATATTAATATTAAAAACATTATATATACAATTATAACTACTAAATATCGATACTTAAGTAAACTGGAACTATATTTAAAAAAAGGCTAAATTAAAAAATATTTTAAAGTACCCTCCATAAAAAAAGCTACAAGCAAGGAAGACATACAAACTTTTCTTACCAGAGCTTCATCTCGAAGTAACGTATAATCTAAATTTAAAGTTGAATACCGGAAACTACTATTATTATCAATCAAAATTATATAAAAAACAAAACAAAAAAACAATTAAAAAATGCCTAAAGAGTCCATTCTGAAAGTTCCAATCGATATTAATTGAATTTTTTTCTGAGCAGTTGCTAGCATCTGAGTTCTTTTAATAGCTCAACTTAATAAACATGAAAAACGTGAATATAGAAAAAAAGAAACATATAAACAGAAAAAATTATTATTATAAGTAAAAGAAAATTATAAAATGATGGCACAAAAAAAAAAATTGAATATTAAAGTTGAAAATACAAAACTAAATGAATTTATTTAAATTGAATGATAATGGTTGACCTTGATAATAAATGTGGAAGAAAGTGGTCCGGGTAGAGGTCACAATGAATTTCTCGTAGAATTTGAGAAAAACTTTATTGATTAGCCAACGCTTCGACCTACATTGCAGGTCTTCTTCAGGGCTATGGGGGGGGGGGGGCTGGGGGGTAGGTCCTCACTGGCTTGAAACACAGACTGATTTTTGAAAATTGATTGTTTCAAGCCAGTGAGGACCTACCCCCTTGCCTCCCCCCCCCCCTCACAGCCCTGAAGAAGACCTACAAAGTAGGTTGAAACGTTGGCTAATCAATAAAGTTTTTCTCAAATTGTACGAGAAATTCATTGTGACCTCTACCCGGAACACTTTCTTCCACATGAATTTATTTAAGTTTATTTACCAAGACCTTTGTACATTCAATACATTTTAATTATGCATTTCAAGGTTTATAATGTGGATTTATAATTTTGCATAGCTAAATGCATACTTATCATTTATTTTTTAAACTTATGTAGAAAATGAAAACTCTCACAACATTCGCTATTTTACCAGCTTGAAACGAATTGTATAGGTGTATATTAATTTTCGGGGAAATTTCATTTAGTACTGATTAAACTTTTGTCTTTTCAAAAGATTTCCAAGAGCACAGAACTGTCGATTATTTAAATCTTCAATATAAATTTATTTATCTATATTAATTTAGTATGAAAACGACTGCAGACGCTTGGATAAATCTTCTGCCATAATGCTTGGAGAGATAAACGAGTCCAGGAAATGATGAGATAAGAAAATATCGTAACGTCACTTCACTATGTCAATCACATCTCATTATTGTTGTAGTCCATCGTGAAGTTCTTCTCGTGGTGTCAAGGAAACTATAAATCGGCTCCAATGAATTCCATACACAGTGCTTCCTCAAGTCCTTATTTGAAAAGTGTACTGTTATGGGCTACTCGGTATTAAAATGAATTAAACAATTCCATAATTAAAGATACTAATATTTATTTACAAAAGTGATAAAGAATACAATTAAACTATTAACAATTACTAACAAAGAAACTAAACAAAGAAATTACTAAAAAATTGATTATTAACTGAAATAAATTTACAATAACAATATTTTAGATATTTATAATCTAGGCCTAACTTTTATTTAATTATTACAATAATGTAAGATATTATTATTACTAAATAGCTTAACTATTTATATAAGCTTGTACAAAGCACATAAAATTACAACTGCTCCTTAACTAATTAATTACTACTAATTAACACTTACAGTTCACTAATTAAAGTCCACCGACCGTAAGAACATCTGAATATAACAAACTGTCACACAATTACACACACAAACTGTCACTGACTTATTACACTGGCTTATCACTGTTTCCGATGTTAACCGTACCGTGTGCTTTAACACTCTCACTCTACTCGCGCCGAGATGCTGTTTAAATACCAAGACCGACCGGTCTCGAACTTTCTGGAAACGGTATCTTTCATCTCTGCCGACAAGGGGCTTTGTTCTCTTCCAGGAATCGCTAATTCCCCGCGCTCATCTTTCTGTGACCGTAACAGTACTTTGGAAATATATAAAATATTCCGAAGTACACTTTTATATATTTCTACATGTATAACTAAATAAATAAATATGCTATACTTGACAGCATTTAGAATGCGTACCGTGAAGTAAATTTATGTGTCATGTATAAAAATATAGGTTTAAAACTCATAGATTGTTATCACAAATCTGTTAACGACAAATTTCGCATTATTGGTTTTTACCCTTTCCAATTTTTTATAATAAAAAATTATATTTTTCAAAAAAAAAAGGTGGGAACCACTGCTCTAAACAGGTAAGAAACTGCTTTTTGAAAGTCGTATAAGACCATTTGGATCTAGAAAAAAAATCATTTATCTTTTAAATAATTTTAATGGTGCTTTTACATAATAAAATTTGAATGGCGTGTAGTGTTAAAAATATCACTTTTTTGCTAAGTGCTCAGAGTTAAGAAGATAACGTTTGCCCATTTTTTAAAACTTATTTCAAATGCAAATTTCTTAAATATCTTAATACATAGAAAAATGGACTTATATCACTTTTTAAAACAAGAGCTCAGTTTATTTAGGTTAGTGAGTTTCTGTATTTCTTCCTGTGAGGTTGGTAATTATATGTAGTGTTTGGTTAATGACATTATGTAGTATTTGGTTGGTGAGTATCGAACTTCTTACGGTAATGATGACTTTCTCAGCATTTCTCACGTATATAACGCTGATTTGAGATCAAAACTTCCATGAGCAGAACAACCATGAAAAGCAATCTAAGCCAATAATCGCATTACTAAAGAAGCCTTTTATAGGAAAGTTAAGACCAAACAGCTCACATTCTAACAAGTATGAACTGTATGGAAATAACGACAAGAAATAATGAAGCGAAGATTCATCTCCGAAAATTAAAATTGTTCAGGAGACATAACACTGAATTTCGTCGATATAAACAAAATACAAGTATTTTAATGAAAAAAAAACTACACATTTTTCGTTTTCGATACACGTTTTATAATTTATTATTGATATAAAATACATAAAGTCAGCTGTAGGGCACAAAACCATCTATATGACATAAATAAACTATGTTTGACGGTACTCGATGATTTTTGGATGAACCTTGAAGCAACTTTTTTATTCTGCTGAAATGTTTTTCTTTTATTTCTTTTCGATATTTTGCATTAGTATCGACGATATGAGCGGTATTTCTTCTGTACATACCGATTTCTGTTTCTGTTATCAACATAGAAGAATAGTAATATTAAAGGAAATTAATTGGAACATATTACCATCACGGTTACCCGATCTGATCAATGTCCTAACCTAAAATTTTTCATAATCCTTGGTTATGGATTGTTTTAATATATATATATATATATATATATATATATATATATATATATATATATATATTTATTTATTTTATATTTATTTATATAAATATATATAATATATATAAAAATAGATATAAATTATATATAATTATAATAAGAAATAAGATATAGATCGTGGGACTAACTTCTTGGGCGCATACAGACATTTACAAGAATTGTTTTATTGGTGGAATCTCCAGCCAGTAAGACAAAAGATTGAAGAGCATCTCACGGCAAAAGGATTTGAATGGAGTTTCATTTTCATTCCCCAACTATTTCTTCCTTATATTAGAAGTTACCAATTCTTCTCTAACAGTAATTAGCTTTAATTTAAGCACAGACTAAGGCCTGTAAGTGTAACAGATTCTGAGTTACGCCTCTTTGTAAATTGGTCATTTTAAAAAGCTAACGAAAAAATTTTTCACAAAGTACAAAAAAGATATTTGAAACAATGTGTTTTTTTTTAAATGCCGATTATTTTCGCGTTGATCTTTAACTCCTGAAAGGAAAAGTACTCGTGTATGTCCTCTTCTGATATGACAGCGAAGTAAGGGATGAAAGTTTTCTCATATGAAAAAAGAAACAAAGTTCAAGCATTACAGGATACTCAAACATATAATATATATATATATATATATATATATATATATATATATATATATATATATAAATAAAATTATAATTATAGGTTAGGTTAGGTTTTATTGCTTATAGACGCACAACATCTATGGTCATTAGCGTCTTTCTTCTTTTTGTTCAAATGTTTATTTCATTATTTATTTATTCATTTATCAGCCTCTTTCTTCTTTTGATTCAATATTTAGTCCTTTATTATTTTTTGGTTTAACTTTTATTTCCATTTAACTTATAATTATTATATTTTACTGAAAATATTATTTTCTTTAAGAAAGGTTATCACCTTGTCTATATTTCTTTCTTTTATTTTATATTCGTTATCTTTAATTATTATATCTGTCACTATTTTAATTTCTGTTCATTATCTTTAATTTTATTAATCTGTCTATATCTTAATTTTATTACATTCTGTCACTTTTTTAATATTCGTTATCTTTAATTTTCATATCTGTCACTATTTTAATTTTCTACAATACATGTCACTATATTATTGTTACTGTGTATTATTGTCACTATATTATTAATAAGTGTAACTTATTAAGGTGTTTTTATTGACTGCACCCCCAACTATTTCTTCCTTATATATAAAGCTAATTACGTATGAGAGGAAAATAGTTGACTGGATGATAAAATGTAGAACGGAGATAGTTGGGGGGTGCAGTAAAAAAAAAAAACACTAAATAAGTACTAGACTTATATTTATGTGCCGACGTTTCGACCTACAGTATAGGTCATCTTCAGGGCTATGAGAGAGAAACAAACAGAAAAAAAATATATAAAAACGTTACAGTAACAATAATATAGTGACATGTATTGTAGAAAATTAAAATAGTGACAGATATGAAAATTAAAGATAACGAATATTAAAAAAGTGACAGGATGTAATAAAATTAAGATATAGACAGATTAATAAAATTAAAGATAATGAACAGAAATTAAAATAGTGACAGATATAATAATTAAAGATAACGAATATAAAATAAAATACAGAAAATAAATGTACAGAAAGGATAGAAAAGAAAAAATAATATAAAGGGAAATAAAAAAGAGGAGGTAAACCAAAGACACAAAATGAGAAGATTAACATATAAAAAAAGTTGGAACATGAAGGATTTAGAAAAACTAGTAAAATAAAGAATTAAAATGTATGATAACGGACTTCTAGAAGTTACATAAGTAAATTGTATGAGAAATAATATTAATACGTCGGCACATAAATATAAGTCTAGTACTTATTAAAGCTAATTACATTTACTACCTTGACTTTTATCGTAGAATCATTCCTTCGGCCGGTGTTCCTCACGAAAGTCGGCCAAAACTTAAATTTGGATTTTTTGAAAAAAATGACTAATTTTCAAAGGGACGTGACTCAGAATCTATTAGGTACAGAGAGCTGTAGAGCTGCGGTTGGGCTCAAATTATAATTTTTTTTTTTATCAAAAACGCACCGATTAGGAGATGTAGGCCAAAAACTGCAGTACTTCGAAAATATCGACGTTTTCGGCCACCAAAAGATTTCCCATCCGTTTTTTTTTTTTTTAGCAACCTTGGATTTCCACTAGTCAGACATGCCCTTACAACATATCAAAAATTCAGCTCTCTTCAATTTATTGCAACGTTCAAGTGCTTGGCCGCTGGCCTATTTTACGTGGCAAGGGAATTACATGTAAGCTTTTTCGAAGGGAAAAGTATAAAGTCAAATATATTCTGAGAAAACATTCCCAATATCACAATGGCTTGAGACTGTTCCCAATAACATGAGAAATTACAGAGGGCATGAGATTGGCTTCTAGGAAGAGACCGCACATGGGACCTTTTGTCCAACTTCTCAGAGAATCGTGAAATGAAAACGACGGTATCAAATATGAATTCCTCATGAGAATGACATTGAAAAATTTAATGAAGTTCTAAGAAATGCCATTGACATAATTTAACGTTCGAACTCCATGAGACAACAATCAATACCTTGTATAAATACCTTCTGTATAGTCATTCCCTTTTCTTAGAAAAAATATATGTATATTTTTTGAATTGGTATAATAGATCCGTGAACAAAAAAGTAACGATAAAATTACATAACCAATTGCTAATAATAGATATATTATTTACATAATTATGGTGGTAATCCTCACGCTCTAAGCTCCCAATTATTTACAAAAGATTCATATACATGGCTAAAATAAGAACTATTTGGACTAACGGAGTAGAGATTTGGGGTTCCACTAAGCCAACAAATTTTCCTCGTATCTAATCTTAACTATAAAAATTCCATCATTAAATCCTGAATGATCCTTACTTTTTTAAGAGTAAAGTCATCCATAATTACCTCAATGTCCCATTTATAGCTAATTTGGTCCGAACCTTATATCGGTCCTTTCATGACAAACTTTATTCCCATTCAAACAAACTAGTTTCAAACCTCTTCAATTCTCAATAATCCTCAGAGGCGTATGAAAAGAAGATGGCTTTGTAACCTTATAACTTGAATTTTTTATTTGATTACAACCACTGGGTAGTTTCTCTACTTGCATTTATCCGTCCTCTTAGGTATCTGTACCTACAAAATTAGTAATCTTCAAAAACCATTGACTCCTGATGCATACTTGTTTTCTTAAACATGTATTACATCTAATAATTGATTGCTTATCTCTTTTATCCCTTTAACTATTTGCAGGAAGTTTTATAAACATCTATGCATTCCGTTTGAAGGTGTTCATTCAGATATAGATCATTCCAAAGTGGTTAGCAAAAGGTTATATCGTTTTATTTTCTGCTTTTTATTTTGACGCTATCTATAAACCTATGTCCACTCTATGAGACATTTGCCTTCCTATAGACGAGACAAACCTTAGTCCGTCTAAACAACGGTCTCAGCAATGGCCTAAAGCTATGTCCGTTAAAGCTAAACTAGTCTTATTAGTACAATAATACAAAAAATGAGTAAACAGTAACTATAGCGAAAAAATATGTTAAATACAAATAAAATAAATGAATTGTCGGTAATTATTCCACAGGCTGTCGCTTCGAGTTGAATCATAATAAGTTTTAGCATTTAATTCTTTTCCCTTTTAATATTTTCCAAAAATACAAGTTATTACCTAAACATTTAGTCTATGAGCTTTGATATGGAAAAGTGAATGTAATCATGGGGAATGTGTATATGTACTTCGGTATATATTGTAGTCTTTTTGACTAAAGATTTTATTTTATTTAAAATTTATATTTAATTTTAATTTTGTTTTTTTGTTAAAAATAAAATATGGGATCTGTTCCGCAGGTTGTCGCTTTGAATTGAGTAAAAACAACAGTTTGTTGCTGAACAGTTTGTTCGTTCCATTTTTAATACTTTCCAAAAATACAATTTATCGTGACCTTTAGAATGAAAAATATAATTTAATTATGGATAGTGAGTAGATTTCAGTAACCATTTCATAAAGAAATAAACGGTTCAAATAACATATAGAAGTATGTATGATATTTGTAGAAACGTCCCTTTATGAAATGAATTCATTTCTTTATGGAATGATTACCGAAATATGCAGATTTCTCATAACTATCCCCTTTTTTCATATTGAAACTCAAAATAACTTGTATTTTTGGAAAATGTTAAAAATGGAATGAACAAAGAGTTACATTTGTAACTCAACTCGAAGCGACAACCTGTGGGACAGATACCAGCTTGTCATAAGCACATTCATAAACTGATAATATTTTCGAACTGATGAAGGAACTTCCAACTAAGCTTCCCCCTTCACTAGTGCTATTGAAAGTCATTGGAAACTGAATAAGGGCACTAGAGCCATAGACGCTCAAAACGTTAATGTTATTGCTTGTTAATAACGTTAATGTTATTCCTTGCACTCGTATAGAATATTTAAAATAGCACTCAGGGCCTTTGCCGTTGCAGGAGAATTACAGGAAAGGTTGGAGCTTGCTATGGACTTTCCTAAGGGGCTAGGGGCTAGGGCAATGAGGAATGTTCTGATGGAATACGGATAAAACCAAGGAATAATGTGGAGGGTAAGTGGGATACACAGTACGTGGCTTACAGACTTATCAGTAATAAGATGTGGAACTTTGACTATTGCTTGCATGATTGGAAGAATTGGTAACGTTTGATGGTTGAAGTTTAGCAATCTCCCATAATTCAAGTCCATAGATTCAAATATTAAGTTTCAGACCGGTCTTGTGGCTTAATTATCGATTAAAATATAAGGAATTCTGTTCAGAAGTCTATGCAACTGATCTAATCACCGATAAATTTTAGTATATGGATACCAACATCAAGGATTCAGGAAAAGGATAATGGTATCATCGGCACATGTTATCCAAATTTGAAGGAAAGCCAGAATTATATAAAATATAGAGGAGTGGAAGAATTGTGCATTATTGGATACCTGAATAAATTCGGGAACATTTCAAGTGTTCAACTACAGGGGAAAAACGGGGAAACAATTTTTTTACAAGTGGATTATGATAGAGTTTTTGATGTTGAACACGATGGTGTGATCAAAACAGTATAAATACTAGTACAAATGCCTCAAAATGGCTGTATAAGCAAGTCCGTAAATCTGAAAAATTAGTTTATCCGAAAGGTGGCAGGGGTAAAGTGGCTTCTCTGAGTTGAGTTTCGGTCCATTCAAACACTTTCTTCGTTGTCAGATTTACAGGGCCAGCAATCCGATGGACTTTAAAAAAATAATGATACTGAGTCCGTGTGAATTTTGCTACCCTGGACATTTAGGAAAAAGCGAGTTGCCTCATTTTTCTTCTGTAGCCTTTATTCGGAACATTCAGTTACTGGGTGTTAAAAATGAATTAAAATACTTCTAAATTGAAGATACTAATATTTATTAATAAAGTGACAAAAATAATACAATGAAGTTACAAACAATTAAATTATTAGACTAATATAAATTTACCATAACAATATTCTAAATATTTATTATAACTTAGGCCTATTTAATATAAGATATTACTACTACGAAATAGCTTAACTATTTACATAAATTTGTACAAATACAATAAAATTACGCTAGAGCTTATAACTACAAATTAACACTTACAGTTCACTAATTAAAGTCCATCGACCGTAAGATTCTCCAAATATAACAAAATGACACACAGTAACAAACAGAAACGGTTTATTACATTCACAAGACTGTCACAGTCCACTGATACACTTATCAACACTGACTGACTCGTGCCGAGAGGGCATTTAAATAGGCAAGGCAGACACAGAGTGGGGGGGGGAGTTCTGGACTCTTCCAGAACAATCTTCTTAATCTCTTCCGGCAAAGGGCTGATAGTAAAATAATACAGAATGGCATGAAAGGCATGAAGAGGAACAATACACAGCAGTACCTCTCCAGTGGCTTGATTAAATTCGCTATGGTAACAGATCCCTCATCCACGTTATTTTTAGTCTCCTCCTAGTCTTCTCAGGCATGAGAGTCGTAGCCATTTGTTCTATATATGGGTTTGGGTGTCCGTGTAGTTTTTCTTCGTCAACCGTTTGTTTTTAACTCCATATGCAAAATTTTATTTTTTACATACCAAGATGCTTTGGTGATAAGTCTAAGTACTTTCGATAAAATGTTTGCAGTCGTTTTCTATGAGTCTGTTTAGCGATGCCGTAAATTTGTACAAATTTGTAAATACATATGTCCAAACTGGTTTTAGTAAGTATGTGTTTAATTTTTGTATTAAATCTAGCTTGGAGTATTTCCTGAATAGCGAATACATTAAATTGAGTTTATGATTTAGTGATTGGCATTTCATCTTAACGTGAGGACCACATGTCATTCTACTTGTTCCGTTTTTGAATTTAAATAAATGAAAGTATTCATATTCTTTAATCCGTTCCACCAAAGTGAGGTAAATGAAAAAATTCTATATAACAAAGACGAGATTATTAATATCTGATACATAATGTTTCCAAATAGAATTCATATTTGCATATCTGACAGAGAAGGGTGACGTGAGCGCCATGCCGGCTCTGGAGAACCGGTCTCAGGCCATTCCCACTTGCCATTCCACAATGTTCTTCCATATCTACCACCACCGACCTTTACTGTTTTAAAATCTGAAAATAATAGTTCTCTACACGATATTGATGATAAATCTCTCAAATAATATATTAGGTTGTCCGGAAAACATGCAGGATTTTATGTTTTTTTTTTAAAATGCCCCTCCAATTACTAAACTGTTTATTGGTATCTTAAATTGCCATGGCTAATATTTTTAATCCATTCATCACGTATTTCTTCGTGTTTCGACCGTTTCGTCAAGGGCTTAATCTGAGACTGAAAATGTTCTTCTCTAATTCGGTTTTTATAGCTTCCGGATCAGAGGGCGGAGCCTATTCTTCCAGTGATCTGATTGGCCGCTTTCTGATTGGTTTGTCATTTAATTCAGGTTTTTAGGTTTCTTTTGGGCCACCGCTATGTTTGGGAGTTACAGATTGATAAATGTTTACAAATCTCAGTTGAAATTTTCGAGGTGCTTTACTATTTCGATTGCTTCTAATATCTTACTCGATAGCAAGGTTGGTATTCACAAAATGATCTCCCAATGCTGATGACTTTCTATCCATATGCTTTACGCTTCTAATATGTTCTCCATGTCTTGTACATATTAGTTTTTCTGTCTTCCCAATGAACTCCTTCCCACAGGACCATGTAACGCTGTAGATCACTGGCGTCTTTAGACAAGAACTTGACGACACGGTCAAAACCAGAAGAAATACGTGATGAAAGGATTGAACTTTTTATGTTTGTTGAACTTTTTTCTTTTATAAAACAAACACTTATTAATTCTCTTTCATACTTTTTTTTGTTTTTCTTTGTATATTCACTCACTCACCCACTCACCCTTGGCTCTACGGTCCTACAAAGACCTGGGCCTCATCCAAATGTCCACTGCCGGCCAATCACTTGGGCCCTAGCAAGTCTTCTCCAATGTCTTATTCCCATCTGGTGCAGATTGGCCTCCACATCATCTAGCCATCTCGTACGGGGCCTTCCCATGGGTCTTCTACCACCGAGCTTCCTCAACAATAGTATTCTGGGCACTCTTTTCTCCGGCATCCTCATCACATGGCCCAACCATCTGAATCTATCTCTTTTTACGAAAGAAACTAAGTCTGGCTCTGCCTGAAGTTGTCGGAGCTCTGCATTATTACGGATCCTCCATGTTCCCTGGCGTAGATTGGTCCATAAATCCGCCGCAGTATTTTCCTCTCCCATACATTCACCATTCTTTCTACTTTTTTACTCACCCCCAACATTCACAACCATATGTCGCTATTGGCCTGACAATGGTTTTATACTAGCTGATCTTGGCACTTTTTGACAATTTCCCAGTTTCAAGAGCCTTTTTTATTGCATAGTAACAACAATTATCAGCGGCAAGTCTTGCTTTTATATCCTCCTCTATCTGGTTGCTGTGTGTTACTATTGCGCCCAGGTGTTTAAAATTTTGAGTTTGCTTAAAGCTAAACTCCATAAACAGGGCTTGTTCTTCTACCTTCCTTCTTGAGCTACACATGTACATGGTCTTGGCCTCGTTTATATGCAAACCCATTTTTTCTCCTGCTTGGTTGAATTCCTGGAAGGCTCCTACGAGTGCTGCTTTGTATATTGCTACTTGGAAATATTTCCATCATGACTAAAATATCGTAGCGTGATTTTCGCATAAGTTTATTTTACGAGTTCAAACTCGTACGGGGCCAAATGACCAGAAATGTCAACGAATTTTGGAGAGAAGGCAACATGTGAGTGCACTTTTTCATAGATTTAGAATTTTGAGAGACTTGAGTATTTTTATAAGAATTATTTATTGATATTTACAACTGTAATTATATTACATCACGTAAATCTGCTGTATGAACAAAGGAAATGAAAAAAAAAACACTTGTGGAGAACTACCCATTGATAGAACTCCAATAAAGTTCTATTGTAGAAGGTCTCGAGGCCATCTTCTTTTCAGACGCCTCGGAGGGTTATCAGGAATATTTTGGGAAGCAACTTGAGATATTAGCGGATTCAAGTGTATATGGAGCTTTTCATGGAAGGATAGGTATCTAGTTTGGGCCAAATCAGCAACATATGGAATATTAAGATCATGATGGATGGATGAGTTTGTTTGTGCCATAATAAGGAGCATTGAGGATTTTATAAGAATTTTGGATTGTAAGGATTGGATACATTGGAGATGAATTGGATGGTGACTTGAGTATTGAAGACAAAGAAGGTGTCGGGAGTCAATAGCTATTTTTTTTTTTACTTGCAAATGAATATTTTATTGCATTAAAAGCCAGATGTTTTTTGTTTGTTTTATATAATTCTAATAATAATAAAATTTGTTAAAAGGAAATAAAAGAATTCAGAGAGTAATTTTCAAAACATATGTTTTAATATTAAGTGTAATGTTCGAAAAAACAAAACAAGATCAGTCTCAAGACAGTTGTCGTGTGAGTAGGTTGCTTGCTACTCTACATTTGAATTTGTCGCCACTCTCACCACCTTCTTCATCTTGAATTTGTCAAATCTCATCAGTAAAACTTCTCTCTAGATTTATCTAATTTTGGACTTACCGGTAAGAGACATTATGTTGTTTCTACTCCTCAACATATCGAATTACCAACTCTTCATCATCAAGAACTCACCTCACACTTTTTGAGAACTCAGTTATTTTATTGATTCACAGACTATTAATATTTTTTGTTTTAAGACTCATTCTTTTTTATTAAATAGTTAATTTCAAGATTTTTTGTCATTTTTTTTTTTGGAAAAATAATTAATTGTACGTGCTTATTGCATTTTCTTTTTCATAATTTTTATTTAGTTTTAAATAACCTTTTTTTGTATTTTCTTAATGTTAGTTGTGCACATTTATATTTTTGTAATTGTTCTCTCTTTTTATTTTTACATTATACATTTATTATTTATTCATTTTTTATTGTTTTTCATTTGTATTTACTTGACCAATTCTTTTATAGCTTCAATTGTATGTATTTGGGGGAATTACCACCCAATCAAATTATCAGTTGTTTTTTTTAATTCACAATCGGTAAATTCGCTCGGATAGAAGTTTAGAGAATTATTATTAGGAGCCCCTTCTTCCACAAAAGGCCGTGGAAGAAATTCTGACTTTGATGACTGTATTATCCGATATACACCGCTGCATATCCAGATTTAATTAGGATAGAAATCTTCAAGAAGTACCTGACACTAGACAGTCTCGGGACCACCACTTTTTGTTCCCTCGGCATAACCAAAGATTTTTTGCTCCTTTAAAAAATATATGAGGCCACCTGCCAATTTTCAAAGTCTTAAACTTATAAAACTAGTGAAGTATTTTTTTCGGTGTAATCATCGTGTGGATCTGTGAATGTCATTAGGTTTTTACTTTTAGAATAAAAACTGTAGGATCCTTACATTTTTTTACTGTAATAAAAATGTCTTGATGGACTTATTGTAACAAATTTAATTTAGAGGTATGTTATATACAAAATATCATCCTAAAGTTAACACTAAAGATAAAAGGCCAAGGTGGCTTTGAAGAAATTCCTTCAACAAGGAAGCTGAATTCTTAGATAATGAATATTCTTCAAAAGAGGAATGAGTTGACACTAATTAATTCCAAAATTTCTTTGTAAAGGATCGCATGATTATTTTCCTTGTCGGGTTATTTTTATGATGTACTTGATCATATAAAGTTAAAAAATGATTTTTTATTTATTATTTAATTTTCGAATCCACCTACGCAATTGCGCATCCAGCAAATTTGATCGAAGTGTTAATATTATTATAATTTATTCATTAATTATTATTATTAATTATTTATTATTTTTATTATTATTAATGTAAAAATTAAACATTACATTTTCATTGTCAGGTTTTTGGCCACCAGTCAATTAATATAACAACTATTGGCAACGTTTCGAGAAGAAATATTGTTCTTCTATTCTTGCCCTAACAATGAAAAACCAAGTGTTCAGTGAATTACGGTAAATAATTACGGACGCTAAGATCACATTCTAGTCTGAATGTTAAGCCAACATTTACACAAAATATTTATACATAGATGCATAAATCGTTCTTACAAATTAATAAAATATGGTTCACTACTTCAACCAAAATGTCTGCATCAATATCTTACAAGCAAATACTGCTTGAGGCAGGGACATGCGTTAAAAGCTGTAATGTTCGGGTTTTATGTTCTCTGTTTAAAAACCTCTTGATAAAAACTTTTTATCATCTTTAACGGATTACTAAATATTCAACAAAATATAGGAAAGCAGCCTCACTTCTGACAGGGATCTGCAATAGTCCGACATGCAACATAAATATCCGATATCCGATGTACAAAATAACTGAACAAGGTTGATAAAAATGTACTGGCAATGTCACATAGTTCTTCAGCATATAATTAGTACTCTAATAATAGTCTTCGGTCATAATTTGTGTAATGTAACTAACTCCCTTGGATATGACCCCGCAAATGACGTGGACTTCGTATCTTCCTCTTAAAATCCTGAACGTCACTTGGCCTCAGCCAATTGCATCATTCAGAATTATAATAAAATGAGTCTGCGTCCAAAAAAAATCCACTCTCAGAGGGATAATGATGCTGACGTTAATCTTAACGGAAAATAGCCTCCTGTACCTTTATGAGTCAGACACCGGATAATGTCAACATTCCATTTGGTATAGGTGTGACTTCAGGAATCGGCGGAAAGTATTTTTCTATCTTGAATTCAAGATGGCATTTCTACAGCCACGATGAATAAGTTGTTAAGTCGAATTTTGTCAACTTAATTCAAGTGAGTTAATTGAATTAAGGGAAACGGAATTATGTCATTTTCGTAGCATACGGCGAGAAATGGATTTGTAACTTAAGCAATAACTCCATTTCAAGCCACTGTCTTATTTAGCCCCTTAATTACTACGAAAATAACACTATTCCACTTCCTAAGAATAAGAAGCTCCATTTGTGGAAAATTGGACTTGGAAATTTAACATTGATTTAACCTAATGTATTTAAATGTAGCGAAATATATTATATACATATTTTTATGAAAACGTTATATTTAAAAATAGTTACATATATACAATACTTATATTTTACCAAATTTCAAGACCTTTGACTTACACAGTATTGAGTTCAGGAATACTCATGGATCGCAATGGTGATTTTTATTTTTGTATTTATGATGAAGTTACTGCAAGGAAGTTCAGTGTATGTTCAGTGTATGGGATCTGACTGGGATCAGTTTGTGGGATCTGCAGATCCTCCTGCGGGTCACCCAGCCTTTCAAAATGGGCGTCCTTAATTGGGGAAAAACCTGGTGGTTGAAAGTGATTTCGCACAAATTACTTCCCTGCAGAACTGCCAACTATACACTGCTGTATCTACCATATACTGAATCAAAAAACACTTCATGATTTGAAATGGTTATAAAATTAAAATGTTTGTGCAACGCATTAAGCATTATTAAATAAGCTTACCTAAATATAGTACGATTATTAAGAAAAAATCTCTGTGCTGATTTTTAACGCAATTCTTATAAATCCATTAATCTGAGGGAAAAAAACATTTAACAGAAGTTTTAATGTAAAGCATTAAAAGACAAGCATCAATTAAATCAAAGGATTCATTTTTAGGAGTCAGAAACAAACTTTACTGAGAGGAGCCAGAGCTGGGGCATTGTACGCATGCTACGATCTCTGTGGACTCTTCTGTGTACGCTATCATTTATACAGACAGAAACGCGACTCGGAAGTACACACGACAACATTCCAGTTGGTGTCCTATTCTAGGCGCTCGCTGTACCACATTCTTCTCAGCTCTTGGTGGGTGCAGCTTATGCAGATATAACAGCAGACTCCAGAACGCCGTAGCGAGGATAAGAGTCGATATCTTTCCGGTAGAAATTATACTGGCAATTGGGCCCGAAAGATTCCATCCCTGTGAGGAATTGCGGAACTCAGTACTTCGGAAGAATCAATTTGTACGGATATTTTCTGGTAGTCCTGCTGAACCTAGTTTTTTAGGGTTGAATTATATTAAATCTTCATGCTAGAGAATATCGATGGATAACCCTCCTGATAATACTTTCACCGCCTCAAGAGACACAATCCTGTACGCTCTATTGATTCGCAGTAGAGCCGTCGGCTGAACCGTCGCCAATCTGCGCTTCTACGGGTGTAAGATATTATAGAAAAAACGCAGTAGCTGCATCCCGCAGAAACGGTTACTATCATTCGCCATCGTGGTCGATTATCTCATACACCAAAAGACTTTCTCAAGTGGCTAAGGTTATTCAAGGCTCGGCCACCCTATTTCTTAGATAGACAAAGTGAGGGGTGACGTTAAATCAGCTACTCCGCCTTTTTCCCAGATAGGTGTCTGCCTCATTTGGAGGTATTCTCGTGCCTCTGAAATTAAGATTAAAAGGATGTTGTCGTTCTCTTTTACTTTAAAATTGTTGTTGTTTGTTAATCTTATAGATTAATATCTAACTTGACGTTGAATAATGCATTCAAATCCTGCATTCAAAATTAATTAAAAAATGGTCAAGATTAAAATACTTTTGTGACTGCGTTTAAGGAGGAAAAATGTGTAAACTTTCCATAATTAAAATGATATCTGAACCTGTCACTAATCCTTCACCTTATCGTCCAATTGCACTCCTCACTATAATGGCTTAATTATTTGGAAAGCTTTTTCTTAGTATCATAAAGCCTATCATCGAAAACAGCGGAGTGATACCGAACCACCAATTTGGCTTTCGTTCTTATCATTCCACTTTACACCAGTGCCACCGTATGTATCGTGGATACAATATCCATCGCTTTTGAGAAAAAAAATAATTTCTTGACATTGAAAAAGCATTTGATAGTGTCTGACACAAGGGTCTTCCCTGGGTTTGCTCGATCTATATATGAATTTTGATATTGCTTACATTTATAACAAAAAATAAATACTTAAGGAACTGTTTAATCCACGATAATTTAAAACTGATCCTGTTTAATTCGGTCTCAACAGATTGACGTCATATAATTGATTTAACGAGCTGAAAGGAAATTAATTTTTCAATTAGCTCAGTAATGGACTGTTGACTGAGCAATGCTATAATGACCACCGTTCTTGGAATAAGAGCGGGCATAATTTATTAATAGTAATTACTGCCTCTTTTGTGGTCGTAGTTGTCCGAGAGCAATTTTCTATATCAATTAATATTTTATGAGATACTAAATTTAAACAAATAATTAATCCCAATCAACCAATAATTTTGGTCAGTTACCAAAAAAAAAAACTTACGTTGACACCATATTTACGTAGACTTCCTTGTATTTTCAGTAGACTTTAAATTGTTATTGTAACTAAAATTAAAATTATATTTTGCGTGATAATCTTCATTAATTAGTTTATAATTAGTTGTTACTGATTATTATTAATGGAAAATATCGATAAGTTATCTTTAGCTCCATCTTTTACACATAATACAGTTGAGAATTTCAATTAAAATAATATAAATTAAATAATTAAAATTAATTATAAATAAAATTTATGAACTAAATTTGGTTCCTAATATTTCATTCTTGTTTGAATGAAACCGATTTATAAATATAATTCTGGAATAAAAATTGTTTTATGCTCCAGAAAATTATCACTTATTCCTTCAATTCGACATTTAATGCCTACTAGCATAACCTTAAAACCTTAAATACAAAATAAAAAAATAGTAATCACATCTAATTTTTTTTTTGTAGCTACACCATTTTAGAGCTTTAAGTGAAGAATTCGATGATCATGTAATGGCTAAGAAGGTAGATGCACAAATAGATGTTACAAATATCCGAAATAAAAATGTTCATATTTGAAAAAAATCTTTACTACTACCATCCATGAAGGGTCCATGTTTCAGTAAATGATAAGAGATTTCACTTTATACAATATAACGGTTGTGCAGGAAACCTAGCGGTTGAACCTGCTCTTGGATAGATTAACTCACTAATCCTCTTCAATTTTATCAAATAATGCATTAATATTTATTGGAAATTATACTATATTAAATATTGTTAAGTGTAAAAATTTCCATAATAATATAAACGCTAGGTAAAGTATGTACCTACTACAAAATAAGCAATATCCCTATTCATTTTTGCGCAGTATATAATAAGAATTAAAATATTTCAGTTGATATACATCACTTTCGTAGGTATCGATATTGTGCACTGAATTAAATTATGTTGCTGTTCAAATATTGACCCGGATCTAATATTGGCTACGATTCTCGGAATGTACAAGGCTGGATCTGGATTTTCCTTGGAACTGAGTGTTCCGACTAATAATTGACGCAGTTTGATGATCATCAGAGGATCGAAGTTAGAAATTTTTTGTAAGATATCCAGGAAGTGTACAGATGGCTCACGGCTGTTAGATAAGGTGGAGGGCGCGGTTCGGTAGACTGCGCGGCGGATGCCGGCATTTCCAGAGACAATGGGTCTAGACGGGGCGACATGGCGGGACTCAAGATGCCAATTTTCCGGTTGGCCGTCAATGGGGAAGAAGTGCCTCCTCAATTGGTTGCTAGAAACGGTGATGGAAGCATTAAGGTTGTTTGTTTCGCCGCTCTAACCGCTTCCCGTTTCATAAGATTATCTCAAAGGAGGCCATTAGATTAATGTACTTCTAGGAACATCAATGATGCAATTTAATACTGCAACATTCCCTGCCATTTGCATTCGATCCAATGCATTTCAGCATTCTGTAATAATTCTACAATTTACCGAGGTAAACATTATATGGGACCCATGTATTGTCTGAGATTGAAATACGTCACTCAAAATCTTTAATGCTTTAATTAATTTAATTATCTTAATTACGTTTATATTTATGTGTTGATTTTGTTAAAAAAATTATACTTACATCATTAAGTCGTTTTCTTCAAATTATAACTATTCTCGGTATAAATGGCATAACCATTTCATTTTATTTATTTGTTTTTTGTTAAATATAGGTATATGTTTCTTAATTTTTCATTACTTCGATTTTTCTATGCAATTCTAAAATCATACTTCAAGTAATCAACATTATTAGAGACTTTTGTTAACCGAAATTATAAATGTAAAGGAGATAGTTGGGGGGTGCAGTAAAAAAAAAACACTGAATAAGTAATAAACTTATAATTATGTGCCGACGTTTCGACCTACAGTGTAGGTCATCTTCAGGGCTATGAGAGAGAAACAAACAGAACGAAAAATATAAAAATGTACAGTAACAATAATATGGTGACAAGTAATGTAGAAAATTAAAATAGTGGCAGATATGAAGATGAAAGATAACGAATATTAAAAAAGTGACAGAATATAATAAAATTAAGATATACACAGATTTAAAAAAATTAATGGTAATGAAAAGAAATTAAAATAGTGACAGATATAATAAAATTAAGATAAAGACAGATATAACAAAATTAATGATAATGAAAATTATTATTTTCATTTTCTTTTCATTATCATTAATTTTGTTATATGAACCCAGCCATCCACCTTGCCAAATGATAGGTATTTGTAGTAAGAGATAAGAAGCGAAAACCTTGTATAGGTTTGGGCTATTCAAAAACGATAAATAAGTTTACTCAACTTGAAGCTCACTCCATTTCGAAAATTGGAGAAATAATTTGGTAACGGAGGTCTTAAGATGAATTCGAAGAGCGCATATGACTAGATACCTAACAATACACAGCTTTTAAAGCAGCCAGCTTCCCTCTATATAAAGATTACACTTCTTTGATTGATACCTGTTGGTAGTACTAAGTACTAATGTTAGATCCTTTACAGCTAGAACAGTTTGGTTGCCTCCTTTTAATGGATAACAGAAAGTTTTTCCATTTTCCAATCCTCTAGGTTCTCCTCCTCCAGCTTATCCCAGATCTTTTATCCTCCATATTTACATATCCTTGAATCTCATCTATTCCTGGGGCTTTTTAAGTTTTCAGGGTTATTTCTGTTGTTTCATCCTTGTCGGATTGCACATATTCCTCTTCCGGCTCCTCTGATTTTAAGGTTATCAATAATATCAAAAACGAATCTAGGGTTGCCATCCTGGATTCATTGGGTCTCTATTCAAAAGTTCCAGGAACTGCCCTGCCAGTATACTGACAATTTCTGTACTCATCAAAATTTTATTTTAAGATATTGGTGTCTTACACTTCTGAGGGTCATACCACGATGTGGGAGGGTGGATTACATTAGAAGTGATCATGGGTAGTGGTTTAGGTAGTAGTCCGTAGAAGGAAGTTTGTAAGCAGAAATTGATGGTATCGGCATAGAGGCTTTGAGTTCGCAAAGCCTTAGTATTGTTTTAATTTTATTTTCTGCACTTCTCAACTTATGCCTGATAAATACACCAAACTGGACCTAGGTTAAGGGTTTGGTTCATTTTATGATTAATTTGAAATATTAAATCATTTTCTGACGATGCTGGCAGTCCCCAGAATAACACCTTTCTGTACTTCTTGAAGTCTCCAACTTATTTCTAGATTTAATTGTTTCTTCAGGAATCAAACCATTGGATATCATAATTGGCAGTACTTTTACTTCCGCCAGTCAGTAAAGATACCTTAATTCCTCTCACAGCTCTTGGTACTTACAAATTTGTTCACTCAACGTTCTAGAAACATTGTCATCAGCAGGAATCCTAACTTTGATGAAAGTTGCTTTCTTCATTTTTTTTATTTATGAGCAGTATGTCTGGTCTATTGTGGGAGATATTATGGTCAGTGATCATAGTTTGATCCCAGTACATTTTGATGTCTGCTTTTTCTAATATTGCCTGCTTATTTGGTGGCTTATCATTAATTTGTATTTTTGAGCCAAAGCCTTATTTACAACCTTTGTAGAATTATTTTGCCTCATTAGGTATTCTTTACCTGCTAATGCTTGGCAGCCAAAAGTATCATGCTGAATCAACTCTTTCGCGGCTTTACATAGGCGGTATCTGTTCTCTATTGCTTGATGTAGAATATACTTTTTGTAGGAGTGTGTTGCCATGGCATGTTCCTGTATTGCCATAAGAAATCCCTTAGTCTCAGGGAAAACTTTTCCTGTGGTCAGCCAACAGACACAAGCTTCTAAATAGATGTCCGGTGTATTCAAAGATTGGTAGAACACTACCATGATTCTATAAGCCTCTTCTCGGTTGGCATTGCAGTTGGTTCTTGCCGAGGCAAATTCAGTGCTATTTAGTCGTGGACTAGGGCACTAATGTTTGACAGCAGTGGTGAACTACTGTTCATTAAATAGGTTCTAAGTCTTGCTTTTTCTTCATGACCAAGGTATTTAAGCTTTTACTAAATTTCCTGCTGATAAATTAGTTTTCAGGAGAATCTTGACACATTTCGTCTTCTATACCGGTTTATTATTTTTATTATTAAAGTGTTTATTTAATACAAATATTAATGGACTGTTCTGACTTATATTAATGGACTTATAGGTTTTTTCATTCCATCTCTGGAACGTTTTCTTTTTTCATTTGCTATTCTTTATTAATACATCTTAAGGAGACAATCTTAAATCAGAAGATTTAAAAGAAATTTATTTCAGAATAATAAACATGATTTCACATATTATTGCTATAATTAATAACAATCTGGACAAAACGATGTGTATTGAATCAAAATAAATTGGTCTATTTTTTTAGAGAGAACAGTTTACGTTTTATAGAAATGATCTCTAATAATGTATCAAACAAAGGAAAATAAATATGTAAAGGAAAATAAACAATAATTAGAAAAACAATACATTTTTTTTATTAGGTACATTCACAGATTTATTAATTTCTTATAGATTAAATAAAGCATTTTACCTATACAAATAACAAACAAATAAGTTTCCCTTGTCATTTTTAGACAAGTTGTAACTTCTAAATTCTAGAGACTAGGTTCACTCCTCCATTTTCTATAATATTTATATAAAATTTATTAGATGGGTACATATAAAAGGTTTTTATAAAATAATTCAAAAATGTTTAAAATAAATACCATAGATTAGGAAAATAGTAGTCTTTGAATAAATATTCATCCCCACTTGATTAACTTAAGAATAAACATTTTTTTAAAAGTTTGTTTTTAGTTGATTTTGAAGATGCCTTGCTATGTTATGTAGCAGCAGTTAATACTTATCGATTTAATTCTAAAAAAACAACACTAGTAGAAACAATAAATAAATAAATATAACCATATTCAAATATGATACAGTCTACACAAACTTTAAAAAAAAAATTAAATTAAAAAGGTGAGATAAATAAGTTTACTGTTCTAAGAATTAGGCATTTCAAATTCATTGGAAATGTCAATTATGGAGGTGTCATGAATATTGAGCAATCAGTTGTAACAAAATACCAAATTGTTAAGAAATAATAACTTTAATGTCATGTTTAAGTAGAGTAATGATTATCTAATTTAAGATTGGTTTATTTGAGGAATTATTTGATTATTTGAAGAGGAATTATTTGATTCCCAAGAGCATTATTTGATTAGTTAATGAAATTATATTTGATTAATTCAAGTTTTGTTTTTATTTTATTCCAAAACTTTACATTTCATGCTGTACTAATGGATGTCATGATTGAAAATGTTGATATCATTAAGATAATATAATAGATAATGAATACAGAAAAATAATATAATGTGGCATATTCATTAAACTTTATATTAGTATTAATTATATATTGTTTAATAACAATCAATATATAATTCTACAATCTAGGTATACAGAGTATCGATTCCTCTATTATAAAATATCTTTGATTTAAAACTTAAATTTTCTATTAATGTATTCCTTGTTTAATTTGAATAAAAAATTATTGCGTTTATATAAAACGTTTATGTTGGTCCCTTTAACATTTAAATAGTATGGCTATAAAATTAATTATAATGGTGACTAATATTAAACTGTACTTTTTTTTCCACAATAATTAAACTTTTAATTGATAAAACACTTATAGTTATTAACTTATTTCCTATAGTATAATTTTTTTCATAATCTGTTTTTTTTTTAACTTTAAAAGTAAGAATAATAAATTATATTTTTTATCTTATCCTAGATATATATCTTGCACTAGGTCCCCACCTGTTCATTATTTTATAGCAACTGCAATAATTGTTGTTAGTATAAGGCATATGATAGCTATCAGTAATCCCTATAAACTAAATTAATATAACTAGCGACAATAACCTCGATTTCAGGAATCGGAACCAAGGATCCACTCCTGGATATAAATTGTTTGCATATATACATTGTTTTATTACTCAACATAGTTTTCTAACTATATTTTACCAATATAATAAGTATATCCCAAAAGATTAGTTTATAGGGAAAATAGAAATAGATAATTTTGTGAAATTAAACCAATTGTTAAAAAAATTTTAGTGCATTTTTTCTTAATGAAAAGAAAAAGAGTATCGAAAAAAAAAATTCTGTCATGTTTACATAAGAATTTATTATTATTAGTTTTTTTGCAACAATGGGTTTTAGTTATAGGTACTTAGTCTTTATTAATTAACCTTGCCTTAGAGAAAGAAGTCACTGTAATAGTGTTGAAATAGAATTTAAATACTTCTGTCATTTTATTTCTCGTGAAGGGAAAGTTTACTATAAAGAATAAAATATAGAATTTAAGCCTGTTTTCGCAAACAAACGACTTTTATCCCTTTACTACAGCTACTAAGAATTACCATTTGAATTTTAATAAGTACCTGAACACATTACTTTATAGGGCTCTTAAATTACTAACTGAAGAATCAGAAATTATCAACAGTAATAAGTCATCCTAACATTTAAAAAAAAGAAAAAGGAAAAGCAGCAGGCTCATTCTTAAAATAATATACAATATGAAACCAAACTTCCATGGCAAACTTAATGTTGTTGATAATTCCCCACATAGTTAATATTATTATTAAGTGTAATTAGTTAATATTATTATTAAGTGTAATTGTATGTGTTATTATGTCACCACTGGATACATATGGCCGTGGTAGTTTTTACTGAGTGGTTGTTGCTTCCTGTTTTCATGCTTGTTTTTGTACTCTTGTGTGCGCTCTGGATAAATCAGTTATCATCACGTTTATATTGTGTTTATTATTATTTCCTTTTATTTATTACAAAAGGTTATGGGCCCAGACGTCTGAGGAAACTCTTAAGTGGAAAATTGATAAACGTGATTTCGGAAATTTAGTGTGTATCCGTTTCGAGGTTATTATCGCACGTGGTCTGAAGTTTTTGTTACTGTGTTCTGGGTTTATTACGCGGTTAAACGATGGCCAGTGCGTCAAATATTCTGTTGGGAATTAAGCCGTTTGATGGAGCCAACTTTGTTAATTGGAGCTTTCGTATGAAGCTATTGTTGGAGCAAAATGGTGTGGCCCATGTGTTGACGGAAGAAGCCCCTACTGAGCAAGCGGAACTTAAAAAGTTTAAACAAGATGATATCAAAGCACGAAACATAATTGTTCAGGGTTTGGCAGACAGTATTTTGTCGATGATCAAAGATAAGACGACTGCAAATGAAATGTTTGATGCCCTCTCATCCACGTATGAGAAGAAAGGTATGAAATCACTTGTGACTGCTCAAAAGATCTGGCGGAAGCTCGAGTTTATGGTTTCGAATCATTAGATGAAGAAGAAGAAAAATCAGAAAAAAAATCGAAACGAATGACAATGAAGCCTAAATATCTTGAAGATTTTGTCACATCACTGGCGTATGAGATGGCTCTCTCTGCATGTGATACTCCTCAAAGTTATGATGATGCCATCAAGGACTTGGGTTGGCAAGAAGCCATAAACAATGAATTGTCTTCTTTAGAAGAAAATCAGACTTGGGAGGTGGTTGACCCTCCAGAAGACCAGCCAATAATTGATAGTAGATGGATTTCTACCTCAAAAATTGTGGATGGTGCACCCAAGAAGAAAGCTCGTTTGGTAGCAAGGGGCTACCAACAACCTTCAACAGAGGATGAAGACTTGTTCGCCCCAGTGGCAAGGATGGTCACTCTTCGAATCCTGCTCTCTGTGGCTGTTGAACGTGATCTCTACATCAACCAACTAGATAAGCGTTCAGCATTTTTAAAAAGTGAGTTATCAGTTCCTGTGTATATGAGGCCACTGGATGGTCTCAAGTGCAGTGAAGTGCAGGTATTAAAATTGGTTAAAGCACTATATGGTCTAAGGCAAAGTCCTAAAACTTGGAATAATTACATAAATAATAAAATTCTTGATTTGGGATTTAAAAGATCAAAAATAGATCCATGTTTATATTATAAAGGGACAATTAAAATAGCTCAAACCTTAGAAACAAAAAGATCTAAACATTATGATATTAAATATAACTATGTTAAAGACCTAGTGAGTAAGGGAATTGTAAAAATAATTTATATTGAGTCTAAAGAACAAATAGCAGACTTATTAACTAAGGCATTAACAAAAATTAAGTTTGAATATTTCTGTAAACTTGTAAATCTTGTTAATGTATAATCTTAGACCGAATGTGGAATTAAGGGTGGGTGTTGTTGATAATTCCCCACATAGTTAATATTATTATTAAGTGTAATTAGTTAATATTATTATTAAGTGTAATTGTATGTGTTATTATGTCACCACTGGATACATATGGCCGTGGTAGTTTTTACTGAGTGGTTGTTGCTTCCTGTTTTCATGCTTGTTTTTGTACTCTTGTGTGCGCTCTGGATAAATCAGTTATCATCACGTTTATATTGTGTTTATTATTATTTCCTTTTATTTATTACAAAACTTAATACTTATTAAAAAAAACCAAAGGCTGATCAGTAAATCACATATTATTGCCTATTGACTCATAAATGTTTTATCCAAAGAATATTTAAAAAGAATAACTTAAATTTTTATATATATTTTTATTAGTCCAGAAGGTAGTTAAAGAAGAAATGACACTGAAAAAGTTTCAAATTGTTACCTAGCTTTTTCTTTTCCATCTTTTCCTTCACTGATTCTAAGCATTAAATATTTCTTCATGCTTGGTAAGCAAAAACACTACAAACAACTCACTCAGATAATTACCATTTAATATTTAAAATGACTTTCATATTTTAAAAATTAACTTTTTCCCAGTAAAATGTATCAAAATGCATGTTGTGTTATTTTGTTTTTTTTTAAGTGCAAAGAAAATAAAGATAGTAAATAGCAATGCAATATTTATTTCAGGCAATATTTATTTTTCTTCAGATGGATATTTATTCTAAAAGTGTTTTTATTTGTAATAATAAAAAAATCATTTAATTCACAAAATATGGAATATGATTGCTTATATTAATGATACCTTAAAATGTGTCACGGAAACAGATAAATCGCATTTTTACAATTACTTTTCTTTCTAATTGAATTTAGTTTGAGACTGAAACAAGATAGTTTTCCTTTATTAAAATAAGAAAATTCAGATTAATTCTTTGAAATCAAGGAATGTTGATTAGCATAATATTATTACTTGTTACTTATTTTTTTGGCGACAATCGCTCATTGGCGTAGCACTGATATTATTTTTTCAATTGTTACAGTAGTAACATATAGTTGTGTCAATAATCGACGTGAATACTATAATACTCTATAGTTTATTCTTAAATTATATATATATATATATATATATATATATATATATATATATATATATATATTTACATATAATATTCATTTAATAGAAAAAATAATGTAGAAAGAACTATTTTCTTGAAAATTAACTATTGATTAGAACATTATATACACTAGTTTATTTTTTACATTAATATTTTTTACAACATATTTATATTACATTCTGTCGTGATAAATAAAATATAACAATCACAATTAGATAGTTTCATTAACCAAAAAAAAAAAGAAAGAAAAAGTCTCAAACTGAGATTACTTGAAGGGTTGATCGTGGTGATCTGAAGCAAGCTGATTCTTCATGCTTATATAAATAAGAACGGAGAGCAAATGCTTTGCCACAGCGAGCGCATGAATGCGGCTTTTGTTCTGAATGAGTTTGAACATGAGCTCGCAAGTTTGATTTATCAGCAAAAGCTTTACTACATACCTCACACTTGAATGGTTTTTCACCTAAAATAAATGACTAGTTAAATGTACAAACAAAGCCTTCTATCTATGATACAATGAACCCGGAACTTGTGTATTAGCCGGTTTACATGATGCCTATCTTCTAATCATAATCATATCTAATTTCTTGTAACCTCTTCATAACACTCATTTCATTTGATTTATTTCTGTGTGCACAATTATGTCGATTTTTCTTTGTTTTTTTTATCTTTTTCCTTGTTAATTTTGTTTGTTTGTTATAAAATTGCTCATTTAATATGTTCATTTTAAATAATCAATATAAAAAATTATAAATTAATAAATATATTAACTAAAACAAAGGAAATTTAAATAGACAATAAACAAATTAACAACCCCTCTTTATCGGTAGTTTAAACAGAATTCAGCTATGTTGTCCTCAAAAATAAAAAAAATGTGAAAAAAAGTTGTTTGTTATTATATTTCCATCTTCATATCACATCCATTCTATTTCCATTAATATGAGTAGAAAAGTAGATGTTATCAATGTTCAAGTTATAAACAATGTAGTATAACAGTCCCTGCAGACTGGCTAATACACAAGTATCATGAATCCTTATTTGGCTCATTATATTATATCATTCAAAACTGGTATTCTGTTTCCAAATTTAATTATGGATCTCACTCCTTATTGGTATTAATTTGCCATTAAAGACAAACCATCAACTAAATCCTCAAGGTCAAACTGAGCACAATCCACACACCAACTTATTTCATATGATTGGACTATCATTAATTGACCTTTTAAATACATGCCAACAACTTTATAAAAATATTCAATTGTGTACTTAAATTTTATTGCAAATTTATCGCCTCTAAAAGACAAGGAAATAGTCCATTAAGTAGCCATTTGATATCCTAATAGTGTGTTACCATTTAAATGCCTAAAGGCATTATCAAACATCTTTTGCATCCGAAAAGAAAAATTAGGAAGTACATACAATAGTTGGCTAATTAAAAAAGTAAATTTAACAGTACATTTTTATGTTTATTTTTTTATGTTACCAACAATGAATCCATATTTATAAGTGATAAAAATTAATTTCAAAACCAACTTGTTAAAGATCATACAAGAAGTAAATTTTCAATACCCTGCTTGCAGTAGAAATTTTTCATAAAGTTAGTTATATGATAACTATCTGAGTAGAATGATATTCTCTGGTTTGACCTTGGAAATATCAATGAATATCATCATGCATTTTATTTTATATTTTATATAGCAGTTTTATTTCATTTGCCCAATGATGCTTGATAAGAATGCACACAGATAGGTAATAACAACAATTTTAATCTTTGATGGATTTATTATGGCAAAATTACTCCAACGTTTTTTAAATTACATGGGAACACTTAGAATACTTTACAAATGTTAAGGTCGTCAGAGGATTTGAAATTGGGAGTGGCTACATGGTATTGAACGCCAAAACCAGAATCCCGTCTGTGAAGAAACCTCAGTCAAAAGCCTATTAAAAAATTAAATTAATCAGACTCAGATTTTCCAAAACAGCAAGAGATTCGACAGCAATAGATAAACTTCGATAAAAGCCTAAACTAGCTGTGCCTGGATCTGAATGTAGCTAGCAACTTTGTATCAGCTATTCAAGTCTGTTGAGCGAAGAAAGGATCAGCCAAAAAGAAACATTCAGATTGGCAGAGTAAGGGCTAAGACCTATCATAGAGGAGAAGACCTACTGGAAAATCTATAGAAGCCAGAGATGACCTATCATGTATACAAATCTATATATATCGTGACCATATTCACCATATTTACAAACAGGAAGAAGATAGTTGTGAAACCATTACAAAAGCATGGGAATGATCTCTTGATTTATGAACATCAAACTCTTCTGGTGAAAAATCAAAAGGTAGAAAGTCTAAACAAAGGTCAAATATAAAGAATGAGAGAGGAAATGTGGTATACAAGAAGAAAAAGGCGCTGAAAGTCTGGTATAGGTACTACTCAATCTGGAAGTTACCCGGATGAGTGACCTAAGGCAGAGTTAATGATTGTTCCATCTTGAATTATTTTTGTTATTTTCTGCACCATCTATTGAACCTTATTAATTTAGTATTATTAACATTTATTTTTGGTTGAGTTTGTGATTATTTCCACTGCATGGGACATACTCAGTATTTTACCAAAAATAGTTCTCAAAGATCATAATTCTGTAATGTTTTGATGCCTAAAGAATGATATTATATTTGAAAACGTTTTATATGGTAAAAAATGAATGGATAAACAACATAACATGGTAAAGTCTGGTAACTTTGGGAAAATTCTGGCTCTTTATCTCCACATAATAGCACCTCAGACATTTTGATTCTTGGTATCAAGGACAAACTTTGGTGTATGCACTAAGTAACATCTTCAGCGTTCTACTTTGGTTAAAATGGGTTGTTAAATTGTAAAATAATCAATTCTTACATCTCTGGGTGAAATTATAGGATTGGCGACTGGGTGATTAATGTTTGCGTTGTGTACAAATAGAGAAAATTGAGATATATGCCATATATTTCAAACCAGATTACTTTCTTGATAATCCTATGCGTGTACACTATCAATAAACTAGAATAATTTTATCAATATGAATTGTGTGATAATCAATAAAGTATATTTATATCTTTCAGAATAATTTATTAAGCATGAATCGCTTACCTGTATGTGTCCTAATGTGACCTTGTAAAAGCCAAGGACGGGAGAATGCCTTACCACAAATTTGGCATCTGCATGTTTGGCTATGGGTCCTGATGTGCATGCTAAATGCAGGAACTGATACGTATAATTTGCCACAATGAGGACAACTTTTTGCTTTCTTGTCTGATAAAGAACGATGCGTCTGTCTGTGCCTTGCAAGATTGCTTGATGTGCTATATCTCTTACCACAATCACGACATCCATAATCCTGTTTATGAAAACAAAGTAATTAATATATTGCATAATGGAAAGTTAATTGTAAATTATTTATAATTATAAAATTTAATAATAAAAATAATTAAATAAATAATAAATGATTATTATTATTAATAAATAATTATAAAAATTAAACAAATTAAATTTTAAAAGCTTTCAAATAAGCATATGACTAATTTATAATGTAAAATATGTATATTAAAATAAATATCTGTCTTTGGATTGGCTGATAAAACCAGGGCAATCATTCATCAGGCCTTAACTACCACAACATCCAGAGTCAAGTTCAGAGAAGTTGTTTCAGACCGTTTAGAAATTAAGATGAGAGTTAGGCAAGGGGACGGGCTCTCGTCCTGCTTTTCAACTATTTACTTGAGAAAGTCATTGATGAGTGTTGCAAGGGAATGGGAGATAGTAACCAAAATGGAGTAAAATTGGGATAACAAAAATAAAACCCTCTATTGATTGCCTCATTTTTGCAGATGATCTTGCAATTTTCTCTGACATATAAGAAAATACAGTTCATTATTAACATCAAGTCAGCATCAAAGGATCTAAGAGTAAATCAAATCCAAATATAATGGGCAGGAAAGGTTAAATATTTTGGTGAGTAGATAGAACCAAATGTTGATGAAAAAGAAGCCTTCAAATCAAGTTTGAACGTTGAACAACCATGGGAATTTACAACAAAAGGTCCATGAATGCAAAACTCAGACATTGCACTGACATATGACCAGAGGTTCTGTATGCTGCTTAATTCCTCACTATAAATAAGGCCTGGTAGAAAAAGTGGAAATAAAAGAAAGAAATATCATAAGGAAGATTCTTGGCCCGTTTAAGGCACAAGGTAAATACAGGTGATAGCATAACAGTGAACTGTAACTCTTGTTCAATAATTATCGGATGCTTTGAGGAAAAGGAGTATTTTATTTTATGACCACTTACTAGGAATGAAACCCATACCTTAAAAACCTTAAAAATAAAAATAAGACCAGCCTGGTTCAAAGACGTAGAAAAGAATTTACAGAGATGGAGATTAATGGATATTCAAGAATGCAACCGCCTCTGGAAGAAACTAGATACCAACCAGGGTTTTCAGTAAAAACCATAGCTGGCTGCAAGAAAGAAATGGACGAAAGAAAGAAAGGAGCAACACTGACACCATATGAAGGAGCACTGGGCAAAGATCAAGGCTAAGACAGGACGGTTGAAATGAGGTGGTCCTTAGTAGGCCAATACAAATCTATATATGTAAGCCATGGAGACATAATATTGAGTACAATTAAGATATGAAACTGTAGTCAGATATTTAAGTTAATTCTGCATCAGATCGAGGTGGTGCTGAGGAGGTGTAATGGGGAGGGTTAGGGAGTTCCCCTACAACATCTCTATTGGAGATAGAATCCAAAGAAAGCCAAACCTTATAAACAATACCAATAACAAGCTCAAAATAAAGTCCAAGTATAGCTGGTTCAAACAAAAAATAACAATTATATCTCCTCCATAATGCTAAAAAAAAAACCTGTACCACTACAACCTATGAACGGGTCTGGGGTTCAGTACATGGTAGAGATTGTACTGTTTCATGGCCAACGGTTCTGCAAGGAGGTGACTTGTTCTAGGTCACCCTCAACCACCAGATTTTTCCCTTTTATTTTGGGTACCCTATTTTTATAATATTTTATAGAGGCTGGGTGAGCTCCAGTAGATCCCATATGGTCCATCTCCGGCTGCAAGCAGACTAAATAAAAGTCTTGTCTGCAGCGGGATTTGAACTAGGATTTCCGGCGTGGCAACTCAGTGCTCTACCACTGAGCCACCATTGAGCTCCTTACCATAATTCTAGGTATTAAAGTAAGAAGAAACGGTTACAGTCAGAGACATTAAGACGGACTGAAGGGATTAAGAAGGATTAGAAGGATCTGGAAGGTCCGAGATCGGCTTCCCCCACTCCCGCCCTGCGAAGCCAGTCAGTAGTAAGTCAGTGTGATGAACTAGTGAGTAATAAGTGAGTAGTAGCAAGTGTCAGTGTTATAAACTAGTGAGCAGTAAACTTGTGTGTCAGTGAACTGTGACAGTCCGCGAGTGTTATAAACTCTTTCTGTTTATTACTCTGTGTCAGAGGACAGAGCCTTACGGTCGGTGAACTTTGATTAGTAAACTGTTAGTAGTTGTAAACTGTATTGTAATTTTACTGTATTTATACAAATTAATTATTATTTATACAAATATAAATAGTTAAGCTTTATAGGAATAAAATAAAATAGTTAGTATTAGGAATATCTTATAATATTTTAGTAATTAAATAGGAGTTAGGCCTAGGCTATAATCTTTAGAATATTTTTATTGTTATTGTAAATTATTAAACTAATATAAATAGTTTAATTGTTAAGTTTAATTAAACTAATATAATTTAATTGTATTCTTTTGGTCACTTTGTTAACAAATATTCAGGAGTAGTATAATTCATTTTCACACCCAGTAGCCCGTAACAAAACTATGCAGGATGAGGAAAAGAGCAGCTGAAGTCAGCTAGGCAGTGGGGGTAAGGACATTGGTAAGGGTGTATAGCTGACCTGCACTGATCATTTAGTGAATTGTCAGACTGCAACAACTAATAATTAGATCTAACATATTTAAATTAATGTTAACAACGCTTTTTTATTTATCTGCCAGGATTAATGACCCTTTAGCAATAATCCTTGTCATTTGTCAGTAAGCTTAAGTAGTTCAAGTGTCATTAAATATTTAGCAAGCTTAACAAATATCAAAATTCTTAATGTAAGAAAATAATATAATTATTTTTAATTCATTAATAAACAGTACACTTCTAGAGTCTTTAGGACTAATTTAAGATTGGTTTATTTAAAGTAAAGTAACTTATTAATGAACAAAGAGTAGATGTACCTTAGTAGGGGCCAACAAGAGAACAAACAAAACAAAATAACTTATTAATAGTTAGGTCAATAAATAAATTGATGTTTGTTTGTGAGTTGATTTTTTTTTAAATACCTAGTATTAAACTTTTGAAAATTATTATATATATATATATATATATATATATATATATATATATATATATATATATATGTATCTTACTTTTCGGGGTGTAAGTGGACTTGAGGGGGTAGTGATGCCTCCAGCTGCAAGACTAACCTCTGCCAACTGAGTCAAGTTATAAAACTCATCACAAGTCGCCTTCTCTTTTTCTTCCTCATCATCTACAAAAGGCAGAATAAAAGAATGGATAAAATAAATCGTTTTTAATTGATTCGTATTAATTTGTACGTTCTAACTAATTTTCACACTAAAATATAAGCTTATGAAGAAACACAATTCTGCTAAGAAAATGTCGAATTAACTTTAATCATTGCTTTACTAGTTTTAGTATTCTAGTTATTGGGGAAGTCATGGAAAATTAATCGCTAACTACAGAAGGGTAAATACTCCAACTTTTTAGATTTTTGTTCTTAAAACTTGTCTTTCGAAAGAGATGGAAGGCAGCAATGATTATAGAAAGGACAATTGTCAACAAGAAAGCACATTCTTGACAACGACTTCGATATTTTCTTTAAAAACATAAGGAATTAGTCCAAGAGAAAATCCTTTCTTTTGACTATCAGGTAAAATATAGTAAAGTGGACTAGTTGCCTTTTTGCAGTTAGTAATCAAATATATTTTTGAAAAAAATATTTTTTTATATAAATTTGTTATATAATATTACTTTAATTCACTGGTTTTAATATTTTTAGTTTAGTAATATGTGGAAAAATAACTTTAAATGTGATTTTAGGATATTTATTTTTTTCTATAAATGAAATAAAAAAGGAATAATAAAATTTATCCTTTTTTGTGATATGTTTAGCTTGTTAACAGTCACAGATCGACTTTGGAATATTGGAATCTGCAAAAACTCTTGGACTCATCCAGCCCCTATAAGTTTGTACTCTTACATGGGGAAAACCTGGTGGTTACGTTAACCATCTCCTTGCGAATCGACTTATAAACAGTACAGTCTCTATCATGTAATGTACCCAATCCTTTAGTGATTAAAGTTTTGTTTATGGCATTATTATTATTATTGATACAATATTTTAACCTACTTCTTTACTATAATCGCCTAGGAGGAATAAATAAAAGTTTTAAATATATTTGAGAAAATTGTCTCAATCTTTCAGCCATATTTGTATGGCTATTGTCATAAGTGTGGGCATTTATGAGGTAGATGCCATGATGAACAAGCAATTGGAGATAGGCCACAAAGTGTTCTGCTAGGAATTTTGTGGGTTTTATTCTCACTTGGGGCAGTTAATATTTAGAAAAAAAAAAGTGAATATCGAAACTCTGACAGTAATTGATATGTGACTGTAAACACTAAAGAAGTAACAAGGTATGAAAAAAAAACCAAAAACCGAAAACAAAGCTTTCCTGGACTACCTCATCATTATTCTTGGTTGGGTCTACTGAACCTTTGGTCTAAAATAAGGATCTAAGACAAACGATGGAAAAAATAAATTAAGTGATAGGGGCGAAGCATTGATCAAACTGTCTCATTAAAACAGTTGATGGTTGAAAACCAAGATCTTACATCAGTCCTTTCATTTGATTCAGATTCACACCTGGACGCCTATTGAGTCATGGAAAGATCCAGGTTAAAAAATCTTATCATACATAATTATTAATATATGAGAGGAAAATAGTTGACTGGATGATCAAATGTAGAAAGGAGATAGTTGGGGGGTGCAGTAAAAAAAAAGATTGTTAGCAAGCCGGTGCACCCAACGGCTTCTCTCTCCAAATCGCCCTGAAGATGACCTACACTGTAGGTCGAAACGTCGGCACATAATTATAAGTATAGTACTTATTCAGTGTTTTTTTTTTTACTGCACCCCCCAACTATCTCCTTTCTACACATTATTATTAATAATTAGGTTTTATAATTCATGATATATAATAACTAAATATGGATTTTAAAAAATCCACTTGTTCGATGTCCACAACTGAACTTATTTTCTAGAAATCTGGTACCTAAGTCACAGACTAGGATGAACCCTCTGTCATTTGATATGGTTTCCGATAAGAGATTTAATGTGCTAGTAATTTAATCAAAAATGTTTGAGAATCGCTATACTGAGGCTTTAAAAAAATATATAGTTCTACTAATATCATAAATGCGAAAGTTTGTGAGTATGTTTGTTACTCCTTCACGCAAAAACTACAGAACGGATTAGGATGAAACTTTACAGTAATGTAGGTTATACATCAGGATAACAGATGGACTACAATTTATAATGATTTTGTGTAATTTGGTCATAATCTATTCATATAAAATGCTTTGTCCTGAATGATTTAATGACGGATCAACGTGCAGCCTAAACCGCTGATCGTAGAGACCTGAAACTTGGAGGATGTATTCTTTGTATGATTGAGGCATCCGATTAGAAAGGATTTTCCGAAATTCTACTCCAAAGGGGTGAAAAGGGGGGGGGGGCAAAGTTGTATGCTTGCCCACGTGTTTCGTACTCACAAAATCTACATATTTTCGCTGAACAAAACAAATCAAGTAACATAGTTCACTTCTTCTGATGCCATCGTGATGTCATTTCAGAGTGTGAGTAGGAAACCTCTACCGAAGACTTTTACCGTGGACTGCGAGGATAGAAAATTATCCACTTCAATCCTCTACCTTGGCGTTACTTTAGATAGACATCTCACCTTTTCAAAGCACGTTCCGGCAAGATTGAAGTTGACATGACAGAAATCCCACAGGTTAAACCTGCTGCTCTTGTCGCCGCAGCTCTCTCTGAGGTTGAAATTACAAATCTACAAGTCCATCATAAGATCTACGTTGCTCTATGGTGCACTCCTACTCAGACACCTCTACAAAACAACGCTGCAGCGCCTGCAGCATTACCAGACCTCTATGGCAGTGTTCCAGATAGCAGGGCAGTGTTCCCTTGGTCAATGTGCTTACATTTGATCTAGGGATGGGGTAAGTACTCCCTTGCCCTTATCCTTCCTTCCTTTTCCTTCTTCCTTCCTCCCCTTTCTTCTTCCTACAACTATTTCTTGATCCCGCTAAACGTTCCTTCCCTGTTTTGTATTGTATAAAGTCAGCGGCTTTCAGCCGGTTCGAGTAAAAACCGCCTTCAGCGGACTCAGCCCACTGTAACGCCTTAAAATACCGAAAGGTAACAGAAGGCTTTTGGTTTATTTAGAAGCATTTTCAGATATTTGATTGGTATTATATTGTAAATAAATCTTGGAGAATGCGAAAAAAAAAAAGTTCACTTCTTCGTACCGAAAGGTAATAGGAGGCTTTTGTTTACATAGAAGCATTAGTCGTTATTTATTGTAAATTTGTATTTATAAAATCTTGGAGGATATGAAAAAAAAAGTTCACTTCTTAGCAATTTCTACTTAGCAACATTCAAACCCAAAGAGACTAAGGGAAAAAAAAGTTCACTTCTCGCTGATGCCGTACGATAAGTAAAACCGTTATACTGAGTAATCCTTTTCAATAAGTTCTATAACATTACATTCTAATCTTTTACCGCCACGGACGTAAACTTCTGTCCATCCCGTTTGTTAATCAGTGTCAATGTATGCTTTACGTCTGTGATGAAATTCACAGATAGGTTATTTGTATGGCTTAAATGAGCATTAAGAAAGGAATTTGGACAATTCCACCCGCAAGGGTATCCCCCTTAATATAATAGGGGTTCAAAGATTGTATGGAATCCGTTAGCTTTGAAGTTAGACATCTGAAATTTCGGATGTACGAATAACTTATAGTTAAAAAAAATTAAATTATTTATTTAAAATGATTTGTCACGAAACTTTATGTGGCAGACCAATATATGTGAGTGAAATATATCAGCTATACTTTATACAGCTCCCTCCCATTTTTTATTACATCCAGTTGGAATATCCTATATTACTGGTCATTGTCACAACAGGCAAATTAGTTTCAATATTATCCCTAACTCCTCCATTGTTTCAAACAGTGTATGTAGCCTGGTTGTTTGTCAATAAGCACTAATTATCGACGAAGGTATGATGTGTCGATAATTTGTATTAATTTCGATTTTCGATATTCGAGTTTCTTCCTTATAGCGATCATATACTAGGTGATATATGTTTATTATCCCGTGTATCGAATCATATATTTGTTCTTGCCAATATATTTTGACATGTTTTTTATGTAAATCCCGAAAGACGTGAAGATAAACAATGAATTATCAGATTTGTTTTTCCTTGAACATTTATGGAATCTTTACACACAGTGAGAAAGCACTAATGACCTACTTGGCCGACTTTTTCATTCCCTGTTTGTATATTTTGAGACTTCGGAACTTTATCTATTACTGGTAATCAGTATATAGTGCCAAGCTGCAATCCATTTTAAGCTTAAAGGCCCGTAATTCTTGTTTCTGCAGTTGTTTTTTTTATCACTTAGATTTGGCGCCCAGACAATTAAATAGATTTATAATGAGCATTAGGAATATTTGAGATGTCTAGTTTTAGAGCTATCAAATAATTAAACAAAGATGGGCCGGATTCTATGTTATCACTTTCTTTCAGCAAAGAAATTGAAAGAAAAAACCTTAAAACTTCTCAAGTCTCTTGCTGTTTTGGAAAGGAGATAAATTAAAACTGTAAAAATATCTAATTAATTAATTATAAATATCTAATTAATCTAACTATAAATATCTATCTAATATCTAATTAAATAGTAGCCTATTGTGGAGTGGAAAGATGATTTTTGTCTCAAGATGATTGCAGTAAACTAAGAATTTTCGCAAAAAAAAACTGCACCAAAGCGAGTAGATGATAAAATGGTGAAGGATTCCCTCTCAGATATTCACTGAAAAAAAAGAAGTAGGATGATGTGGAAGAGTATAGATACAAGGAAGCATATAGTAGAGATTAATCTGAAAATCAGCAATCGATTGTTCGAAGGCGAAGCTATTTTTTTTTTTTTTTTTTGCTGATACAAATGGTCATATAAAACCACAATTTTTGCCCACGGCTTAGCTCGCGTGGAATTTGGTCTGCCACATAAAGTTTCATGACAGATCATTTTAAATAAATAATTCAATTTTGTAAATCAGAAATTTCAGATGTCTAACTTCAAAGCTGACGGATTACATATAATCTTTGAACCCCTATTATATTAAGGGTGAAACCCTTGGGGGTGGAATTGTCCAAATTCCTTTCTTAGTGCTCATTTAAGCTATACAAAGAACCTATCTGCGAATTTCATCACAGACGGATCAGCACAGCCGTAAAACATACATTGATATTGATTAACAAACGTATCCCCCGTTTGTTTGATTGCCAACTTGAGGCGGAAGGATAAGTCAGGAGATGTAAGCAGGTGGTTAAGTCTGTAAGGCTTGGTCCTAACCGATCTGAGTTTCTTCCTGCAGTGGTAGGCTAGTTTCAGGTTCCGGTCAAGGGTTACACCTAAGTAGACTATGCTGCCCGCTGGTTTGTTTTCTTGTCCCGCTACCCTATAGACCTTAGGGAGAAGGCGGCGCTTTTTCCCTTGAAAGGAGAAAATTGTGCAGTCAGTCTTTTTAGGATTTACCGAGATGTTGAGTCCTTCTAGCTTCTGTGTGATTTTATCACAGAACTCCTCCGCCTGCCGTAGAGCTCTCTCTGCGCTTATCGAGCTGCTATAGATCGCTAAGTCGCTGGCATAGGCTGCTACAGTAAATGTTTTGTAGTTGGCTCCAACAGTTTCAGCTGTGTATATTGCGAAAAGTACTGAAGACAGCACAGACCCCTGAGGTACTCCGCAGGTGAATGCGATGGCTTCCGATGATGTTTCGCCGATACGGACTGCTATTGTTCGCTGTTGAAGAAACTATCGTAGTGCCGAGTAGACCTGTTCCGGAAATTCGTTGTCCTGCTGTATCTTGCAGAGTAGGCTATGGGACACTGAGTCAAACGGTTAAGCGGTTCCGTTCTATGGAGATCACACCTGCGCTTCATTCTTGGCGCTGCACTGGCTCACTTCCGCATGAATATTCGCCAGGTAATGATCCGGACAGATGCCGGCCTGATAAGCGGTTTGCTCCGGTGGGTTGAGCGCTATCTCTGAGCAATATGTCTTGAGATAATTGAGCACAATTTTCTCAAAGACTTTGCCCAGATGCGGAAGCAAGCTGATGGCCAGTAGTCTGCTGGCTGCGATCCGGACTTCATCGGTTTGATTAGAGGACAAAGAATAGCTCTCTTCCAACTCTAAGGAAAATATCTTACCCTGAGGCAGGTGTTGTATGAATTGGTCAAGTGAGCTATTCCTCTTCTTGGGAGTTGCTTCAGCAATATGGTTTGTATCCCGCCGTGACCTGGTGCTTTATTCCCTTTCGTACGACGGAGAATCACCTTCAGCTGCTTCGGAGATACAAACATATAATTGTTTCCTGTTTCTTCGGTGGTAAGTCAGTTTGTGTAGGGTCAGTAGTGATGAACAACTTAAAACTTAAAACTCAAAACTTGGTGAATTGTATTTTTACTGTCAACAGTTTGTCCCCGTCTTGGAGTAGTGTAGAACTTCTCTTCTTCGAGCTGGTTTTCAAGAGCTTCCAGAATTTCCTGTAGTCGCCGTGCGTGGACATCAGTTTTTCGTGCCACTGTGCTGTCCTCCATTGCTGAATGAGATTGCGAATTTGCGTGGTAAGGGAATTTACCACCGATTTAGTCTCATAATCCCTAGTCCTATACCATTTATTCTTCCACTTATTCTGGGTGGCGATAAGGTTCAGAATGTGATTTGGCATAGGACGTAGAGCTGGTGGAAGTGGCCTGAATTTCGGAATGGCTTCGTCTGCGGCTCTTCTGATTGTTTCATTGAAGAAGTCCACGTCTACAAGTCCTCCGGGGGGGGGGGCGAAAAAGAAGATGGCCTCGTGACCTTCTAAGCTGAACTTTTTATTTGGGTACTACCACTGGGTAGTTTCTCTGCTTGACTTTGTCTCTGGACATGATTTATCTTTCATTATATAGTTGTAAATTTCAATAAATATATTTTTAAAAATAAAATTAGTTTAAAAATATAGGCAAAAGGGCAAATGGTTTTATCACTTGGCACTCCGAAAAGAGTGATGTTTTAAACCCTATACAACTTTTATATTTTATTATGAAATAATAATCATTAAAACCATTTAAAAGAATAAATTATTTTTTTAGATCCAACAGCTCATGCCATCCATATTTTTAATTTCCAATAAAAATATAAAAAAATGTAATGCGAATTGGTACGTGTCGGCGGTACTTAAAGCAAAAGTTAGCAACTGTCGTGATTTCGGCAAATGTTTATTGCTGTTGAAGTTTCCTGTGGTATCTGTATTGTTTTTCTGTGTGTTTTATATATATATATATATATATATATATATATATATATATATATATATATATATAATTGTATGTTTTTTTATAATACGTTCAAATACTTAGAGCCTACAAACGAAAATTTACTCGCAATAAAAGCAACAAATGAATGAGCACTCACATGTCATGGTTATTTTCTCTTCAAAGGGCCAGCGCGAACAAAGCCTGTTTTGGGGACAAAGAACGGCAGGGACGAAATACACCTAAATTAATTGGAACCCAGCCAATTTCAGGAACAACTGTATAAGACTTTTAATTTTCCAGTTTTATGAAACAAATTTAGATATACTGACGAGTTTCATATTGATTAATGTCGTCAATTTCGTCGTTATGAGATTCTCAGTGTGTAAAAATGTTTTGCTATTTTTGTGGCTTATTTTCAATGTAGATATTTCAACATTGACTTGTAAATATGTTGTTACCACTTCCCAGTATTATTTAAAATAGGAAATTGTATGTGAATCACAGATAGATAAATTAAAAACAATTATTAGATCTGAGACTAATAATAATAACCTGCGCTCACTATTCGAAAAACTCTATAATCTATATTAAAGACTCGATAAAAATTAAAACATTACAATCTCTAAGGAAATTTCCACTAAAATATTCAGCACTCCTTAACAGATGCATTTAAAACAAAAAAAAAAAAGTTTCGGTTTTTTATGCCTTAAACTTAAAACGGAAAAAAATAACATTACACAATTACTTGGACATACCAACAGTCAATGAATATAAACTGATATACAGGTGGCATATGATGTATCCTCATCCACGTCACGTGTCTATTTATTAATACGTTACTCATCTGCTGATTATGCAGATTAAAATGTAAACATTGAAAAAGAGTAAAAAAAAAACATATTTTTTTATAGTAGTTTATGCTATGATATTGTGTTACACATATGAAGCCATTATGTACATGGAGAGTTTTTGAACCACCATACTGTTACGGGCTACTGGGTATTAAAATGAATTAAACAATTCCTTAATTAAAGATACTAATATTTATTAACAGAATGATAAAAAGCATAAATTAAACTATTAACAATTAAATTATTGAACTAATATAAATTTATAATAACAATATTCTAAATATTTATTATCTAGGCCTAACTCTTATTTAATTATTACAATAATATAAGAGATTACTAATTCTAGATAGCTTAACTAGTTACAATAGTTTCTATGAATATTATAAAATTACACTACAATTTATAACTAATAATTAACACTTACAGTTCACTAGTCCACCGACCGTAAGATTCTCCAAGTATGACAAACTGACACACAGAAACAAACAGAAACAGTTTATTACACTCGCGAGACTGTCACAGATCACTGATACACTTATTACACGGGCCGGTTCAACACTGACTAGTTTATCACACTGCCTCTCACTTATCACAGATCTTGCGTGGTCTACTCTCAGGCTAAGACTGCCTGGCTCGAGGTGAGGGAAGTATTTAAATAGGCAAGGCCGAACATTCTAGAACACGGAGGGGCCAGAAAATTCTGAAATCTTCTTAATCCTTTTCCGACAAAAGGAGACGATCTAGAACGGTCCTAATCCTATTTTAACTTCTCCCGCCGACGGATTTAAGCTGCTAATCCCCTTGCTTCCGTCTTCCTGCCGGCGACCGTAACACTACGTAGATCTATACTTCTCGTAGATCGTGTAATTTCACATTAAACTAACATTACATAATTTTTGGCTCGTTGTGCAACAAGAATGGGGCGAAATTTAACTTGTATCATTTCAGTATTTATAACATATCTGCGCCAATAGGAAGTAAGATTTCAAGATTGGCAACACTCAATTATATATCTAAAAATACTTTATAAAATACACGTAATTGGGTATATAATACTTGTTGTTAGCAATGTATGTGTAAATCTTATATGAATTTCATCTAAAAAGTCAAATAGGATAACGCAGTAAGTATTTTTGCGTTGTCCGCTGAATCGTAGTTTCAGGTGTTCAGTTTGGTGAGGAATTCTTAAATGATCTAGATTATAAAAATAGCAGCGGCAGTTGTTGATGGATATTTGATTGAAAGATTCGACATTCTTTTGTCCTAGCTATTTTGGAACAAGATTTATCCTCAAATCTTCAGGATAATGCTACTAATTGTAACAATTAATAGAGATATTTTATGTACCATACATGACGTCAAAATTCACAATTTTCAATTTCCAATAATACCAAAAAATTTCATTTTTTGGTATTATTGGAAATATGTTACACGAAGTAACTAAATAAAGGTTTGAGTAATACAAAATGTTTTTCATTTTCAGCCTTTTCTCTACAATCCCATAAATAATATAGTATTTTTTGACTTAGAGAATATATATTTTTTCGGAAAATTTAAAAAAAATAATTCAATTGTTTAAAGATTGAACACCAATGAAAAGAATTGAAGTTATTTTTCTGTTTCTGGCTGTATGGCCCGGATAGTTAAAAATAAATACGGTTTAAAAATAATAGTGCAAATAGATAAAGAATGATTGAGCTACATTTGAAAAGTCTATTTTATCTTTATCTAATTTTCGCACGGTAGGACAATTTTTTAATTACGCCTTGAAGATATTAGTATCTAAAATTCAGCTAAGAACAAATTCGTTGGTATGTTCATGTAATGCTGATGTGCAGAACTATCGAAAAAACAAAACAACTGATATCAAACATATCTCTATTATATAGAGTTTTTAGTGATGTAATATTTTGTCTATTTCATTACAGAGAATGCAATGAAATAAGATTAAGAAATTGTTCTTATAAACCATAAATAAATAAATAAAAAGGCTTAGCGAACCCGAAGGATGCCGATACCCAATACCACCCAAGCCGAAATCCGACAGATCCCTTAACGCAATTCTCCCACTTACGCCTCGGTCTACCACTCAGACGCTTCACAGTCGGTACATCTTATAAACTACAAATTATTTTTTTTATTCATAAAATCTGTATCACTACAGACCATGAAGGTTCCTGGGTTCACTACATAGTAGAGACTATACTGTTTCTTGGGCAACAGCTATGCAGAGAGGTGATTTGTTCGAGAACACTCTTAACCACCAGATGTATTTCTCGATTAAGGGTGCCCACTTTATTGAGTCTGGGAATGTCCAGGAGGGTCGTCAAATCCCGCAGGATCTTACCACAGTTATAAACAGACTGAATAATTTATTTGTCACAGCCGGATTTTAAACCGATACTTTCGGTATACCAATTCAGCGCTCCAACCAGTGAGCTACTCCGCTTCCTATCCACAAAACAAACCCAAAAAATTTTAATACTTTATTTATGCAAATACTCAATATCTCATAACAAATAAATATTTTCAGAAGTAGTTAAATGGGGGTTGGGACACCGTTAAGCGGACCGGGGTACCACCTTAGTTATGGTAATTTTCCAATATATCATTTCAGCATTTGCCAAAATCTAGAATTATATAAACACTCTCGAACAACCTCCGTCCATATCGTTCCATAATTTTTCCGATAATTTATATAAATTGTTTGTTTGTTCATTTAACGTCACTTTATGCTGCTATGGCTAATCGGACGATGCTACATTGGGAGCTCTAAATTTTGCCTATCCAGGTTTAATTAGGATAGGGGTTTTTAACGAGTACCTGGCATCGTACAGGCTCGGGACCCCCGTTTAACGTCCCTTCCGAAGGACGGCGTAACTAAGGATTTTTTTACTCCTAGGGCCACCTACCGGGTTACGAACCCGCGATCTTGGGCTAAGTAGTTTGTTACGCTAACCACTAGACCACATGTGACCGTGTATATAAATTGTGGCTAGCAAAGTTTTTAAAAACTTTCCTACAATAATAATATCTTAAAAAAATAACTTAAATACTGTTGGCAGCACTGTCCGGTATTGAGCAACCTGTTAGCTCAAAGAATCTTTAATTTGATTGGTAAAAATAGCCCAACTATTTTTAGGATTTGTGGTGCCTTTGCTTCTCTGCGATCCGGTTCGAAGTGTTTCGGATTCCATTCCCACCTGTGTGAGTTAACCCTTTGTCAGTTCGACACGAATTTTTGAAATGACTTTTTTCCTATCCACTCATTGACTAATGATCCTTGAAGTAAGGAAAAACAACATATGAATTTAGTGATTTTGATTTCTTTTAATTTCCTTCCAAGAGAGCATTTCTCTATCTTTCACTCGCTAAGCTATTAACACCAAAGGTATTCTTCAATTTTTTTTTCAGAATTGTTATAAATCTACAGCTCTGGTGAAAAAAGTGATTAATTAGAATTTCTTCTAAATAGAGTTTCTTGTACTTAAGGAGCGGAATCGTATTATTTTTGTATTGAATCCAATACAAATTGAGTCCAAGTCAAACATTGTCTTATAATGGAGTAATGGTTTACATTATAACTCCATTTCACACCAAAAACTAAAAGAATGACATAATTCCACTCACTTCCCTCAATACAATTAACTGACCATGTACAAAATTTGACTTGACCAATTCATCGGTGCTGCGGAAATACTCTTTGGTGGATCCTAATGGTCAAAACTTTGTTTCGAAATCACAAGAGAATATTTTGTTCTAATTTGGAAATATTAAATTCAATTGGCGGGAAAATAATGTTTACGTGCAAATAAATGCTAACCTCAATCTTCTCGGGAGATGCGCAAATCGAAAACCTGTTTATATGTGAAATAGTGACAGAAGTTTAACTCCAATTCTATTGTATTGTTCTGCCGAAAAACAAACGTACTTTCTTAGCATCGGTTCATTTAATAATAAGAAATCATCTGAAAATACCCAAACGTCAGTCTGAAACATAACATAAATGTGTGATGGAATAACTAGTGTTTTTTAAGACTAAAGGCCTTCCCGTAAAAATTTAAATCAGATAATATTATAGCAAAAAATATCACGGTCTATTAAAAACACTTTGGCTTAACAATGTTTCAACTTTTAAAAATATTTTTATATGAAGAGAAAAGGTATGCCCCCGGCCGGGATTCGAACCCGGGTCCTCTGTCTCTCCGGGACAGTACATTAGGTACCAAGTGCTTGAGCTACCGGAGTCGCTTGCCAGCCGGGGACAAATATGCTCTCTTATCTGATCCCATGCCCCGTGTTCTCGCAATTTTGCGATGTATACACGAGAACGAATGTTTGATGAATGACGAATGACGGATTTTAGGATCTTATTGACTTACGTCATATTACTATTTACAATTTTTGTTGATTGTTTTAATTTTTATATGAAGAGAAAAGATATATTCGTTCTCGTGTATACTTCGCAAAGTTGCGAGAACACGGGGCATGGGATCAGATAAGAGAGCATATTTGTCCCCGGCTGGCAAGCGACTCCGGTAGCTCAAGCACTTGGTACCTAATGTACTGTCCCGGAGAGACAGAGGACCCAGGTTCGAATCCGGGTCGGGGGCATGCCTTTCCTTTCAAATAAAAATAGCTAAAAATTAAAACAATTAATAAAAAATTTAATAATAGTAATTTTTTTAGTAGCAGAACAATGTTTATTGGCAATAAGTTTTGAAGTGATATAACCCATTGAGACTATCATAGATTAAAAAAAAATAAAGATCCTCTGACATATCTTTATTCCTGACTTGAAGATCCGTTTATTACCAACTTAGAGAAAATCGGAAGAAACTTTTGTTACAGACAACATATAAAACGGAATCGAAACAGAAAAATTTCGAGTTGAAACTTGACCAGACTAACTCTAGATTAATTATTGTAAAAATTAAAACATTGTCTGTTTGAGCCCAACTGTAATTGTATGCTGCAACAAATAGAAACTTTAGATTTCTTTCAAGCGGTCTACTGGTACCTACTGGTATCGAAGAGCTTTTGCGTTTTGGGGCTCTATAATATTTATTTATTTAACAATACGAACCAGCTCGAATGGCGAAGAAATAACTAAGAGCAAAACACAAGCATTCGTACTAAAAATAGAATATAATACAGCACTAAATGCGGCACATGTTCCTTAAAATAAATGAACTGACAGCCACTATATTTTGCAAAACAAACGGCCTAATACATTGCTTCAAAAGTCTGAAAAAAAAAACAAGAAGGAAGGGAAAAACAAAAAACTTCTTATTTATAAAAGATGTGTAAAGATCTCTCGTTAAAACTGTTTTATGAACTAATAATATAAAATATTAAATTATATAATGTAAAATATATTCAATGTACAATCCTCTCTTAAAATGCACCTGGTACAGTATAAGGGATAACATGAATCATTATTAACATTAATATGCTATTGTCAAAAATTAATAAAAGCTAAGGGGCTAAGAAAGAAAAAAATATGTAAAATATCGTATAATAAAAATAAATATATTTAAATAAAATATTATACAATATAAAATATGATATTATATTATATAAAATATTAGAAGTCTTAAAAAAATTGTCACAGGAAACAAATTGGATATCTAGAAACAAAAATATATAAATAAGACACTCGACTGCAGTTTTTAAAATATAATTTAGCGATCCATTAATGAAGGTCTAGTAGTTTACAACTTATTTTGTGGGCTGAGAATCAATCAACTGCAGACCCAAAAACCAATTGCCAACTTTAGCTCCTGTACTTCCGTCTCAAAATCAAACTCAAACATTCTTTTTACAATATATAGTGAAACATTTTATCTTTTTAGCAATACTAATTTTTGCTTCCTAGCATTTATGTAAGCGGAACTATGAGGGCTTAAAAATGATACCAATTCCATCTTAAATATTGTATTTTCGGCCAACCTAGATGGAGAATCATACTTGTTGAAAAAAGGTTAGATAAATCATATGCAATCATAACGTAATATGTTATATATAATATAATAGATAATATTAAGGATTTTTAAGTAATGGACTTGTCAAACTAATTATATTAAATATTTTAATTTATATTAATATTATTATTTGACTACTTTTTCAAAGGAGCAAGAGGATGATTTAACTAATCAAACTATAAATACAATTTTATTTAATTATAATTTAAAAGAATTTATTTATTTCAATTTTAAGAATAAATACACTTCCCAAAATCTTTGTTTTCAAATAATACTCACTTGAAGAAACGTATTCACATATTTTCTTCATTCAGTTAGGAAAATTAATATGATAGCTCTTCATCCGTAGGCAGCGAATCCTTCATTAATTTGGGCCTGTACACCTAGGCATGCCAACCAATTGAAAAAACAAATAATCACGCAATAAAAATATTTTGATTTATGGTACAAAATTATTAAGTTTTCATCCGCTTGCCCCTTGTCTGATTATGACTTATTTTTCTTAATATCAAAACTTATTGTTGTAGTTGGGTTTGTATCCAGAAAAATAAAAAATGAATCATAAGTTTTATTAAGATATTATACCACATTTTCATAAAAAACACAAAACATATTTATTACACGCCGGTCAAAGTAGGTTAATATTGTAGGATATCACTGGGGCAAACAGGGTAAATTATAAACAACAATCTAATACAATGTATAAGTTATACAACAATCTAAAAGTTATACAACCTAGCTTAATTATATGTAACCTTCAGATTTTTTTTTACCCAGCATTCTTTTAAAATAAATTGAAAATGACACCTGTGAACCGTCAACTCTGTTTTCACTATAATTCTTTCCAAAACTAATATTAATTTATTTAGATTATTACACACTGTTATAATGAAAATTTGTCCCAATTTTACTTCTGAGAGAAGAAAAAATTTGGCAATGCAAGCGTTTCCTATTATGGTTTGGTGGTATCTAAGAAAGAAGTGGTAGGGGGTAGCAATATTTCTATTAAGAAGTCTCATCAAAGCTACGTGAAAGTATAATAACATCTGAAGAAACTCATTCGAATATATTACCGAATTTCAAATATTAAAATTAAACCAACCTTTTTACTGTCGTTGAAAGGTTATGGGATTCGAAATCAACCATACCGTTCATGTAAAATACTGATGATCTTCCGAATTCTACAAAATGAACTTCATATTCCTTGGCACTGAACTCGAAATCATATTCTTTGTATGATGAAGGTGGTCGTGGATCACAAATATATTAGATTTCACACATGTTGATTTACAGAACAATTACACGCACAATCTGTTGATTCGATTAATCCCAATCTTCAATATTAAAATATTTTTTCATTATTATAAAAAAATGGTTGTAATTTGTTCACATTTGAATAAAACAATTTGTTTTAGAATTGTTTTAATACCCGACCTTAATTGCCTAATATAACAAACCTGATTCAACCACCTTGCTAGACTGGTTGTCCCTCTTCAGCACTGATACTGGCCGACCCGGATGAACTTGGACTACAGGCTTTGCACTAACTTAATTAGATTATGATCTACTTGATGTGGAATCAAACCTTACCTTGATTGTGAGGATACCTCTTGTGTGTGAAGAGGAAAGCCCTGGGCATGACTGAAGGCAGGCTCCGAGTATAAATAGTGTTCTCCTGTTTACACGTGTTCACAGCGCCCCACCTTCAGCTGCTACGAACTTCACTTGTCTTTACTTACCAATTGTCAATTTTATTTACTTTTGTCTGTGTATTTTTAAAACAAAATTAACAATAATCTCAAAAATCTCCTGGTTTTTCAAGTTTTAATTTCTGCGACTAACTTTAGTCGACATCTAATTTTAAACTCATGTACCCAGTGCCTCTTCTTGCCATCATTAATATAAAATATGATTTTGAGAAATAGTCGTGTATAAATTAGCAATTATTTATAAATTACTCAAAACAATTATTTAAAATATAAAAATGATACCTGTTGCTTGAAGAGATTTCAAAATGTCTCTTATCATTGAGGTTAAATTGTAAATACGAGTTAAAAAATATGTTTCATAGCATGAATCACATTGAGAAAAGATAACCATGAAAATTATATTTTATTTAATATTTTCGAAATTTTTAGGGATGCTATTTTATTAATTTTGTTGATGTTTTCTTTAATTTGATAGTAATCAGGTCTGTTTTAAGTATAAAAAGTTATAGAATATCAGAAGTTAACGAAACTGTAAAATGAACGAGTATTCTACAGCCCCGGTGAATAAGTGGTTAGGTCTAATTCTCGCCAAAATGAGTTTCTTTTGCCTAAGTAAGCGGAATCGAGTTATTTTCCTGGTTAATATGGGGCTAAGTACGGCATTGGTTTGAAAGGAGTTATTGTTTGTATTAAAACTCAATTTCAAGCCAAAACCTAAGAGATCTAATATGAATCTAAATTGTTGTTAATAAATAATGTGATAGGTTAAAAGGAAGCAGAAAAACAACGCGTTTGAATTGTTATTATTTTTGTATGGTGACACGAAGTAGTGATATACTGCAGCAGGAAAAACCGAAACAATGTGTTATCGTCCATCAAGAAATGTTTTCTGAACCCAAGTTGATTTAAAATAAACGTTTATTATTCTCTTTTTAGTACTCCATTTATCCCTGTTGAACAAATTCGCTACCTGGGACTCAACTTAGACAAACGTCTTACTTGCAACCCTCACACAAGACTGAAAAGACAAGAAACAGCTAGACGCTTCCGACTACTTCAACACATACTAGACAAACGCTCAAAGCTTCAGATCAATTACAAAAGACTTATTTATGTGACTGTTATAAGACCTATATGGACTTACGGAATTGAGCTATGGGGTTCCACCAAACCATCGAATTTCTCGATTCCAATCCTTGGAATCCAAAATCTTTCGCAAAATCCTAAACGCTCCTTATTTTGTCACAAATAAAACCATTCATAATGACCTTAACGTTCCATATCTTACCGATTTAGCCCATTCCAGATACCTATCATTCCATAATAAACTCTAGGCCCATCCAAACCCACTAGTTTCCATCCTTGCATCTAATTCCATCCCGGACAATCCCCCTAGGCGTCTGAAGAGAAGATCGCCTCGTGACCTTCTATTATAGAAAAGTAACTAGAATGCTACCAGTGGGAAGTGTATCTACATGTCCGAATTTAAATGGCTAAACTTCAGGGACTTATAGGAGACCGAAAAACTAAGACTAAAAAAAGGTCTTTAGAGATTTCCTCGTTTTTGCTTAGTGTTAGAGAAAATCGCAAAAAAAGAAACAAAACAAGTTTTCATTTTTATACTTATTTATTTACATTTATAATTATGTTATGTTCTTTTTAATGTAAATATTGTTCAAAATGTCTTCTTGCACCAATGCAAGCATTACAACTCCCTTGATAAATTGCAGCTAAACATTGTTCTGATGATATTTGGTGCACTACATCTATGATTTTGTCTCTTAATTGCTCTTAATTGAGTTGATTGACACCGAATAAACTTTCTACTTCAAGGCTCCCCATACGAAGAAATCCATGGGTGTCATATCAGGTGATCTGGGTGGCCAAGATACTACTCCTCCACGTCCAATCCATTGTTGTGGATAATTTATATCCAGCCAAGCTCGAGCAACTCTACTATAATGAGCTAGACATCCATCGAGTTGGAACCACATTTCAATCCGCTGTTGTAAGGGAATGTCATCTAAATAATTAGAAAAGTCGTTCCCCAAAACATGCGTAAATGTGATACCATTCAATCTTCCAGGTAAAAAATATGGTCCCACCGGTAATCCGTTCCAAATTCCAAGCCAAACGTTAATAGCAAATTCATGCTGAAACCTATTCTCTCTAAAAGCTCTGGGATTTTAAAGAGCCCATACATGATAATTTCTTTGATTAACAATTCCTCCTCTTGTAAAGTTAGCTTCATCGGTCCATATAATTTTTAATGGAAATAAATTATCACCGCGAATTTTTTCAAGAAACCAGTTACTAAAATTCAATCTCTTGACACAAACTTGGGGTAATAAATTCTGAACTTTTTGAAGATGGTATGGGTAGCGATTATCACCTTTCAAAGCTCGCCATATTGCTTGCCGTGATATTGCTAATGCAGCAGATGCTCGTCGGATGCTAGTCTCAGGATTGTTATCGAAGTGGCGTTGGACACAATTTCTTCTCCGATAATCTGCTCTTACTGCTGCCTGGAATTGGTCGCCTTCATTACGTATTAAGAATGACCCAGTCTCTCGTAGTCTATTAAAAGACTTGTCGATTAGGCACTCTTCTGTTTGGAAATCGGCGCTCATACATTGCACCGCTTCTAAAGCATTACCGTTACAGAAACTATACACAAAAATCATATCAGCGTATTCAACATTAAAATATGTATGCGGCATTGTGGCTGATGCTATTCACACAAAAATATCCGAGTAACTGACTGAAGACTGATTTAGGAATTATAATCCAAGAAGGAAGTCAAAATGTAAACAAATAAAAGAATGTAAAGGATAACATTAAGTGTTTACATATCTCACTGCCTAGCCTGACGAACTTTGAAAGGTGATAATCGCTACCTGTAACATTTTTGTTTTGTTTCTTTTTTTGCGATGTTCTCTAAAACTAAGCAAAAACGAGCAAATCTCTAAAAGGACTTTTTGTCTTAGTTTTTCGGTCCCCTATAAGTTTTGCCATTTAAATTCGGGACAACCTGTATATTCTTTATTCTTATAGTCATTGTACTATATGTATATATTACAGTTGTACAATTCAATAAATTAATTTTTTTTTTAATTATTCTCTTTTCAGGTTTTTCCGAGTCACCCTTGACCGAAGGACTATAAAACCTCTGCCACAAATGTGACAGGATGAATAACAATTTAGCACATATTGCTCATGTAGTTAGTTTTGTTTTTAATATCAGTCTCCATCATAATGTTAAATATGAATCTGAAAGGTTATTGTTTGCTCTATAACAGTCTACGTTTATAATTAGCATAGACAGTCTGGACAAACATAAATGTAGTTTAGAATTACGCTTTTTATTTTTAAAAGCACAAAGAGATATTGAAAACGAGATTCCTGATGACAAAAAGATGATAGGTCTCCTAAATGGTATATTAAGAATAAAAAGGAAGATAAACCTCTCCTTCCTGGTAGACACGACATTATATGGGTCAGATTTGACACTGACAAAATAATGCGCAAATAAATTACTGGCTCTGAAAATGGATTTCTTGGTAAGAAGTTTGGCCATGTTCAGATTACAGGTTCCAAATGAGGTTATTGTTGAGGACATATGTTGGGGGCTATACTCAACATTCTCAATTGCAACTATGGTAGTATATTGCTATGGTATGGACACGCCAAAAGAATGGACAAGACGCGATGGCCTTTCTGAGTTGTTGAATACTGCACTGAGCAGATATTAAGAATAAGACTCTGAGAGCAGCGGATTGAAGAAGCCAGAGAAGAAATGTTATATATATGTCTGACAGAGGTGGATTATATGAACAGGAGAGATTGGAGAGTAAGTATATTGGGAACCGGAGTGTAGATAATTGCAAAACCCGAAGTATGGCTGAAAATTTATTCTTTTAGGTATATCGATAAAATATGCAGAGGGAGACGAGCTTCCATCATTAATTTAAACATAAAACTCAAAGTCAATCTCAGAACAATGGATATTATATATATATATATATATATATATATATATAATACAACTAGTTTTAACGATAACCCTGGCGGATTGAAATCTTAAACTTCCTCAAAAGATCTGAATTCTCTTTGCAACTAGTCTGCCACTCGGTCCATAGATAGCGATTCCAGAAAGCAGAAAACATAAAAAACAGTACAGCAGTTTATTATTAACCTAAGCAAATTGGGTTCCATTATTTAGTAGTTGGTTAAGTATTGTGATAGGAAATCTAGAGTTAGAGGACCATGTTTCTTCAATGCTTGATGAAATATTGAGAGATGAGTGCCATATCACTGCAATATGTGACACTAATTGGAACACTAGAAATATGTAGATATGTAGGTTAACGGTCACTAAGCAGGCAGCATAAGTGTCCCTAAGAATCTGTACCTGCAGATAAGACAGGACAGAAGAGTCGTTGGCAAGAAGCGGGCAACTCAACATGTAGACTGCCACCACATATAGCGAAAGGGTCTGTCCCCCTTTTTCTTTCTTTGTAAGTAGATAAATAACTTAACTTGTAACCATGATCACCACACAATAAATGTAATGAAATTTAATGAGATGAAAAGTCTTTATTTACGAAACAACTCCTAGTCGGTTGACGTCTACCTTTGGAAAGAAGGGATATGTTTTATAGTCATTAATGATACACTATCACTGTACCTCAGTGATAACGATCTCTGGGTGGCACATCCCATTTTATTATTTAAATATTATTCAGATCAAAGGATTTTAATTTTCCCTGAGATCATTGTTTGGATAGGGAATCCAATATACCTTGTTGGCGATTTAGTGATATTTGGTGGGTTTCCATGATTGAGTAAGAGAAGTTAGTTTTAATTTGAAGAAACATCGTAAAAAAATAGTGATACTAGCTAATGGGTGAGAAATTGAATTAAACTACTCCTAAATTCAAGATACTAATATTTATTAACAAAGCGAAAAAAATAATATAATGCAATTATTAACAATTACATTATTAGACTAATATAAATTTACAATAACAATATTCTAAAGATTATAATCTAGGCCTAACTCCTATTTAATTACTAAAATATTACTAATACTAAATAGTTTAACTATTTACATAAATTTTTATAAATACAATAAAATTACTCTACAATTTGCAACTACTAATTAACACTTACAGTTCACTAATCAAAGTCCACTTCCAAATATTCTATAAAAGATTCTCCAAATATGACAAACTGCCACACAGTAATAAATAGAAACGGTTTATTACAGTCGCGAGTCTGTCACAGTTCACTCACACTAGTTTATTCACACTGCCTGCTCCCCCCCTAAGCGGCAGCCTGCGGTATTTATATCAAGATCGAATGTTCTAGACGCGCGGGAGTGGGGAGGTCGTTCTGGGACCTACTAGAACCATCTTAATCTCCCCAACCGAAGGGCTTAAGACGTTAATCCCTTCCGCCCGTCTTTCTCTCTGACCGTAACAATAGGTATCAACCGGGCAAGTAATGAGAAACCAAGAGGGGATGGTGAGAGAAGAGTGCCATATCGCTTTCTACCCCTTTTGTGAATAAGGACCTAACTAAATTCTAATGAATGAAAGAAAGCTCTTGCAATTCCGCTTTTTGTAAAATTATGAGAATCGGGTTGTGTTACAATCCTCTAAAAATGAGATGCTTATTGTAGCAAAGATTGAGGTATAAGAGAGAGCTCTTGTCTGAATTATTGGAATCAATAGGTGAAAACTTAACTTGTTACCTACAGGTCAGATACAAACTGATTAAGTAATAAATTGTAACGGTAAGACTATGAAATGAAGATTCTGCTAACATTCATATTTTTAAACAGTACTATCAAAGTATCCGAAATGTTAAGATAGTGCAAAGACGTGTTTAATGAAGAATTGATGAAGATGTATGAGTATGAGTGTGTGTACATGCATGTATTCAAACTATAAATGTAACAGGTCATGCATTTATGACTAACCATAAATTTTAATAATGTAAGGATGGAGATAGTTGGGGTGCAGTCAAATTAATGGGTGCACCCCGAACTATCTCCATCTTTCCAGTCAAAGAATTTCCTCTCTAATATAAATGTGTATAATGGAGTGGAGTAGCTCAGTGTGTAAAGAGCTGAGATTTTATTATTCAGATAATAAAATCTGATAGATTTTAAAGGTTCTGGGCTCGAATCCAGCTGTGGAAGATAAATAATTTAATCTGAAGATTCTCTAGTCTCAATAAACTTGGAATCCTTAATTGGAGACAAAACCTGGTGGTGAGCGTGATCTCACACACAAAGGAACAACATGGACAAGGGACAAATCACCTCCCTGCACAACCTAATCATAGACACAGTGCAACGTCTACTGTGCACTCATATAACGTCTAATAGGAACCCTATATCCTTCATGGGTTGTAATGGTACAGTATTTTGTTTTCGTAAATGTAAATACATGTTAGAGAGGATAATAGTTGACTGGCTGAATAATGGAGAATGGAGATAGTTGGGGGGTGCAGTCGAGAAAACATCAAATAAGTCAGGACTTATTTATATTTGTGCCGACGTTTCGACCTACTTTGTAGGTCTTCTTCAGGGCTATGAGAGAAAAAGCCCTGTTGTTTTGTTTGTTTTTTCTCTCATAGCCCTGAAGATGACCTACAAAGTAGGTCGAAACGTCGACACAATTATAAATAAGTTCTGACTTATTTGGTGTTTTCTTGACTGCACTCCCAATTATCTCCATTCTCCATAAATATAAATAGTTGATCTCTTTTTGATAGAGGTTAGTTCGTGATTTTTGGTTGCTTTTGTTTACTATAAATTCATCAAAAACAAAAATCCTGTTTTTTTTACTATCTGGGCATGAATATAAGAACAACAAAATTATACGTTGGCAAAATTGATTAAACCTCAAGATCTTGCAAAAAACTTGTGTGTATCATATATCTATATGTGTACCTATTTTTGATGAGGTAGCAAAATGTTCTTATGGGTTCTCAATCTCAAATGAACCCCCCCCCCCTGTCCCTATTCAAATAAAATTCCTACTATGCCCTCTTGCACAATAAATTGTATGGGTATGTGAAAAAAAAACAATAAGCATTACATTGAAAACAAAACATTTAATTTTACCGTCACTAAATACAACATTATTTAATTTCAAATTAAGGTAAAGAAATACTGGCAAGTGAGAAATAACTATAAATAACTAGAAATTTTTCATTTCCAAATGGTCTGACGCTCCCCTTGGACTTGTGCATAGGCCCTCCCCCCCTCAGGTTGGGAACCACTGTTTTGCAACAAACGTTTTGCCTGTAGCAGCTTTTAGCAGTCCCTGAGGCATAATATATTCGGATCAAGACAAGAAGAAATGGATCGGTTCTAGTGGATAGAGAGGCTAATTTTACGAATGTGACTGAAGTGAATGATCCCGACATTAGTCAGTTGGGCTAAAAGAAGGTTCCCATGGCCCTCCGCCAACAACCACCGGCCGAAATAACAACTGTTGCTCCCAACTTCATTTCTCCTTATAATTGTACTCTTATAAGATTTTAAATTATTCGTTATTACTTTAAAAAATATTAAACAACATCTCTTTATAACATTTTTTAGTGATGTAATATTTTGTCGGCAACAGATCGAGGGTTATTTTTTTTTTAGTCTATGGGCGTGCTCCATCAGTTAAATTATAAATATTTTGTTTATTCATTTAACGTCACTTTATGCTGCTTTATCTAATAGGAAAATCCAGCAGTATGAGCCCTATATTTTGCCTATCCTGGTTAATTACGATAGGAATATTTAACGAGTACCTGATCCCGTACATGCTCGGGATCCCCTATTTACGACCCTTCCGAAAGACGGTATAACTAAGGATTTTTTACATACTTTATAAAATCCTAATATCACCTCCCGGGCTGCGAACCCGCGATCTTGGGCATAGGTTTTTATCCTAAACACTAGATCACAGGTGACCCTATTTAAATATTTTTAAAAATTGGCAAATTACACAGCCACTGCTCTTGAATTCTTTAAGCCATTAGGCCAAATATAGCACTGTTTTTTTTTTATTAGAAAAAATGAAATAAGTTTAAAACATAAAACAAGCTAATATTAATACATTAATAATTTTAATACTTTATTGTTTAGTGTTTTATTGGTTTGTAAGAAGACCAGCTGAGGAGACGTTACCAAATGATTTTCAATTAAAAAGTAATGATTAATAATTAATATTAATTTGTGAACACGTAACAAATGGATATAGAAAAGAAATAAAATATTAGAAATGATCGCGGCAGTGGGAAATGCTTATAATTCGCTAATCATTTCTACTAGAAATGAGCGTTTCAACAAACAGATATATATATATATATATATATATATATATATATATATATATATATATATATATATATATTTTAAACACTTTATTGATGCATTACAATCTGCCTCTTGTGGGCAATAAGTAATGCTGCTATGTAGCTTACAATCATTCCATAAAAAATCAATGATATAAACAAAATAAATGTATAAATAAATATATTCAAGCGAAAAAATATATACAAAAATAAAGTAAAAAATATATATATATATATATATATATATATATATATATATATATAATAAAAAAATATAATAATAATAAATAAAACATAAAAGAAATATACTCTACACATTCATACTCTATTTACAATTTGCCTGGGGTCCCCGAACTGAGCTTCTTCCCCAGGAATGAGGGCAAAGCAGGAGTCCGGGAGGTCCCTGCCCCCTTTCCCAGCCGCGTCACTGGCATTAAACGCCACAGGAAGCTGGAAATATCTATATTCGAAATGTTATTTGAAACTTTTATTTCTTGATGAAACTATTACCGATATTATACTCATTACCCATCGTTACATTGTCTTTTCCATACCAAAGCTCACGGTAACTTGTTTTTTTTTGGAAAATATTAAAGTTTAAACGAATAAACAGTTAAAACTTGTAACTCAACTCTAAGCGAGAGCCTGCGGAACATATACCCAAGTTTATTATGTATGTTTACATGAAATTGGAAAGTAGGAAATTTAGTAAATCAAATATATAACACACCATGGCAGAGGTAAGGCTTAGAGCTAATAAACTTAGTATTGGTCTAAAAATAGTCTTCTTTTATTTAAATCAGTATTTACATGAATGTAAGGGAGTGGGGGAAAGATAAATGTCTGAATAGCAACTGATGTAGTAGAGATATTTGAATCCTTCCTTTAGACTAGAAGCGATTGTCTTCTCCAACTATAGCCTAAGATATCTCCCATTGGTCGGAAAACAACAGGTGGGACAGTGCCCCCTGAGAGAGAGCATGAAGCTATCCAGAAGGCAGGGGGTACGGATGGTGGTCGCACGTGCTAGTACCGCCATCTGCCTGGCACGCGCTTACTATTATTAGTGTCTGTTTTTTAAAGCTTCACCGGCTTCCTCCTTTCCTCCGACATTAAACACCAACAACTGTTTACACAGCCTCTCTTCCATCAGGCCAGGTCATTGGACTTGGCATCGATATCCTTCTTCATCCCCGTTGCTTGCCATAGGTCATGTGTTTTCTTGTAAAAATGGGAAATATGACTTTTAAAAAACTTGTTATAGCTCAATATTACTATCCTTCAGAATGACAAGTTTTTTGGATCTGGTTTGAATGGTTACTAAATCAATTTCTTGCATACCAAATTATTGAAGACGCCATGTTTGTTTGCTGTTGCTACTTTTTATAAAACCAACGAAGTATTTTAAAGCAGAATATCGCTTATGGCATATTCAATATCAGTGTTAAGACCTCCAAAAAGGCAACTCTTACTATTGCAGGATATTGATTTAACGAGATGATCAAGTACTAATGAAGTATAATACACCCTACTCTAAAGCCATTTTATGTATTTTATTAATTAGCAAATGTACAAGAACAAATGTATCTGTTAATATTTTAATTTTTTTTTACTAAATATTAAATAAGTATGGCTGTCTCAGCTTAAAACACAATTAACCCTTTAAAGGCTACGAGTGGAGAGCTTTACGTCTATTACAGCGCTAAGCGGACCGGTTACCCCTCTACCGGCCTATGCTACATACTTTTTACCTGCATTCTATCATTCATTACGCCCCTTTTTACTACTGTCTGTTAACCTATTTCATTGTTTCCATCGTCCTTTCCGCTTCCATTCTCCATTTAAAAAAAAAAAAATAGCTAGATAAAAAACTGCTACAAAATAAAATTTATAGAAAATAAATGAATGCTAAAGGCAGTTGTACTGATGATTGTTTCACAAAGAATGAGATTGGTTACCGGCCGGAGCAGGTAGCCACCGATAGCCCAAGCAAACTGCACATGAATGAAGCAAGATCTCCTCGTCTATACTCTGCTATAGCAAATAGATAGAAAAACAGTGCGACAGCATATATCGTCTTTAGCACCGTGGGCACCGTTCCCTTGCACCGGCATATATCGCCCATATTATCTAAAGGGTTAAAGCTGATGAATTGAAAAAATATTAGAGGGATCGGAAAGTAATCTTGTTTCTACGCATGGTTATATTCGTTGGCATTTATCAACTCATTATGTAATTCAAATTCACGCCAAATATATTCAAATTTTAGTGTGATTTGTTTACTCGTAAAGAATTAAATTTGAACTTTTTTCTAGAATTGTGGTGAAATAGCAGGCCAAATGCGTAGACATTCTATTTTTTAGTTAAGCAAGGTAAAATAATAGCAACACAATAGTTGCTATCAAAAACATTTACTAGTGCTATAGGAGGAAATCGTTTCCGCATAAAAAGGAATCAAGAACTTGAGGACCTATACGGAGAACCTGATATAGTTTCTTGTATTAAAAAAGCAAATATGACTTGTGATGATGATGAAGTGCTATATGTTGTTTCTACGTTTAAATTAGGTAATTTTGATTTTTCCCACTTGTATCGATCAAGAAGAAAAACAACTTCAGACAATGACATGATAAGGGCGGAAGTGAAAACAGATCCATGTCTGACAATCGAGGAGCTGCCTTACACACTTAAACAACCTCGGACAGCCATCCAAAAACATTTTCAGCAGTTTGAGAAAGTAAGCAGAGTTTTGCGTTCCATATAAATAAAGTTTACTAAACATAACTTATTGCTTCAGAGGCAGAATACAGAAGCATTTGTAATCCGTAAATCACTGGAAATGATAAAAAGGTTCTTTATGATAAACAAAAATGTAAAAGGCAGAGACTCTATCCGAATAATTCCTCAGGAAGTACAGCTAGGCAAGGTTTATTCCCAAGGGCGCTCTAGCGGCAACAATAAGATCGCAAATGTGAGAACAGTTTAGACAATTCTTAGAATCTAGAAGTAAAGTCTGGATGGGTCTAGAAATTTCCCTATGAAATTAATTATAGTAAGTTATTGTAACCAATAAACAGGATTACTTGTATTAAAAAGCTATTTCTTGATTGCCCTTCCAAAAATAACATTTATAACTTCCAAAATAACATTTATAAAAAATTATAATCTATTTATTTGAATTTGGAGCTGTATCATTTATAGTGTACTACATATTATACCTATATTACGAGACTTTTTTTTAAGGGAGTAATATGTTGGAGGGGTTGACTGGTGGGGGTTAACCCCCCAACCATGAGTCAACTCTAGTTACGCCACTGGGGGTGAGAGATGTTCCGTCATCAACCGTACTCTCCCAATATTGTGCCATCGGATTTCCATTTTATTATTCCGATCACTAATACATTTTCAAAATAACCAACAAAAAAAATGTAAATTTGGATGAAGTCTCCAGATTTTCACTAAAACTTTAAAATTTGCACAAAAGATGGCAAAAGGTTGTTGACATTGAGGGTGATTACATCATTAATTAAAAATGTAAACTTGTTGAAAATTAACTATTTGAATTTTATGTAAAAAAAAACATTATATCCCAGCCCCCTAATAAATATAGGGGTGGAGTCCTATCAATAAGTACAGTGTTGGCAGGTTAGTACCTGAAAACAGAAATAGTAAATGATCAACACTTGCTTCAGGCTAATTGCCTGGCCTTTTTCCCCTCTCAAAATGTTTCTTGGCTTAATTACTCCCAAATCTGCTTATTACATTTTAATGCCCTTTATATTGTTAATTATTTTAACTACCCCTTTCCATTCTTAAGTAGAGGTAAAGTACACTTTATTAGTCAGCAGTGGCAGCAAAAAAGTGCTCTAAAACCTTCCAGTGCCCAACGCCCGCCATTACTACAGATTCAGAAAAAAACAACTGAGAATTTATCTTTCTAGTTAATAGTAGTTCAATGATATGAATATTTAAGCAGAATTTAATTAAGAAAGAATGTGAAATGAACATACCTTAATTTACTGTTAATTCTTTTTGAATATAGCATTTTAACCAATGAAATACTAATACCTTTTTTTTAAATAATTATAAATGCCGCTGTTATCAATTTTGAAGTATTTTATTATTTTTCTATCTTAAAAGATAGAGCTAAAAGTAGTTACAAGAAAATCATCTATGACATTTTTTGGTGCTTTTTAATATTCCTATATTTGCACTTGTGGATTATAAAATTAACAATCACATGGTCAATTGATGCTGTTTTACATATATGATTACCATGTGTTATCGTGTATTTCCTGTGGAAAGCACTGGAGTATTATATTATTTGCTGTTATAATGTAATAGAAATTTATTTCATAACGTAAATTTTTTAAAATAACTTTTTTCTATTAGTGTTCAAATAGGAACAATTTTATGTTACTTTTTACTTTATCTACTTACTATTTGGGCATTAATTTTTAATATTTTTTAAAAAGTTATTTCTTATCATGATATAAGGTTATAGTACTGACCTTGATTACTAATATATTACAGTCCAGTATAGTTTAGCTATAAAACCACTCAGCACATTATTCAATAATAAGTATTTTTAAAATATGGTATCAAGGTTATTTTATGTGTCTTAAAAGAAAAAATATTCAAGGTTCATATTTTATAGTAATATGCCTTGTAGAGTAATATGCCTAGGGTTCAGGTTCTTCTCACAGATAATTTGATTGAGGGAGAACTTACTTGGATCTGAGGAAAGCATGTCTGCCTGAGTAAGCCTAGAATTTACATTCCAATTGAAATTATTTATGCCCATATTTGAATTTGCCAGTTATTTACACTTATTTATGATTTTCTATATACATTATCTGTCACTATTATTGCCTAAAGAACTTGTTCATTGGAGATTGGGGTATTATAAGCATGCACAAATGATTAAAAAAAATATTATAATTTTCAGAATTCATGATAGTTCATAGTTCTCATTACTTTGTAATTTACCGTTTTTATTAACAAACATTTTAAACACATATTTCTGCTGTTGGTTTTAAGATCAAACTGAGTTAAAATGAGAGTAAATGTTATAATAATTTTTTTTTTCGTATCCAGTGCGATTATTTCTATTTTCTGTAATATTTGAGGTCTCAAGGAGAAGCAGGTTATCAGCCCACTTCTTCCAAGTCAGGTGGAGGGGCTGCCTCCTCAGAGCAAGCTGACTTATTCCCCCATTCTGGGTGGCTACCTAGGGAAGGGTATCCAAGGGTGTGTACTGTAAGTGACCTTATGTAAGTGAATTGTATACTGTTCTGAGTGTGTTGTGTGTACTGAACGCGGGAACTGGTGGAACATTAACTCCCACTAGCTCCAGCTCAGACTATTCTAGATGAACACAAACTAAGGTGATCCAGACACCTTAGGATGGAACCAACGCGATTCGCCAGGACCAACAAAAGGCCTCGCATATGCTGGGATGACAGCGCAAGGGATGCTTTCAGGAGGAGAGGAATAGACTAGACCAAAGAAGAGACCTAGTTCAGGAAAGAGGGACATGGTCCACACTCTATAATCAGGATCCTCAAACTGAACAGAAGAGGAAAAGTATATGATAATGATGATGACTAAAATAAAAAAAAATAGCTTCCATTATTATATAAAAAATCTCTTTTTTCTCATACAATATTGTATATATCATTTGTGCTGAGTAAGTAAGAAATATGTATCAAACTAGTGGTGATAATAAATAACAGCATTTACTACAGATTTCCACATGTAGTAAATGCTGCTGATGTATATCAATATGTTGCCAAATATCTGTGGCACCTGTGCATAGTGGGCTAAGTCGAATTTTGTGAATTTCAAGCTATCTACTTAGAATCGTAATTTTTCTGAACTTATTCAAGTTCAAGATTAGAGTATCAGCTCACGATTCACAAAGGAATATCCTTCATTGCAGTGGATGGAACACCTAGCGTGTTAGACACAAGGAAAGAGAAAAAAATTACGGTTCTAAGTAGATAGCTTGAAATCCACAAAATTCTATTTAGCCCACTATCAGGTGCCACAGATATATTAATTTGCTCATGAAAATCTATTATATTTTCAAAACTTCATATTTATAAATTAGCATGATCATTTTTAAACTATTTTTTTAGGCTTAAGAAGGAAGAAATAATCAATTTATGGTTGAAGAAATAGAACAAAAAGGCAAATTGTGTATTTGTATTAATGAATAATTTATCTTACCCCCTATTTTTTCTAGGTTGTTATGAAATATCCAGTACAAATAATATTTGTGTGCCTTTATGAATTGTTAGAAAGATACGCTTTTTATAGTATCCGAAGTGAGTTCTATTTTATTCATTACTTTTTGGCCTATTAAGATTTCAATGGTAATCATTAATAATTTTTGTTAAGACAGCTATCTTGGTTCTTTACTTTTCTGATGTTTTGAAGATGACTGAAGATGAGGCTACAGTTTATTTCCATAGCTTTATAATTATTGCATATTTATTGCCCCTTTTTGGTGGATGGATAGCTGACAGTTGGTTTGGGAAATTTCGGTATGTTCCTGTCATGATTTTACAATATATAGAAGTAAAGGTTCCCAGTATATTTACATTGACATATACATTTAAAATCATTAAGTTTATGCTGACCAACTAAAAAAGTAAATTCCAGAAAGTAAAGAAAATAGAATTAAATTTATATTTAAAAAATTGTTCTTGTATAATATTAGACGACCTGATATATATATATATATATATATATATATATATATATATATATATATATATATATATATATATATATATATATATATATATATATGTATATATATTTATATATATATATATATATATATATATGAGGAAGAAAATGGTCTGGGGGAGACAGAAAAAATTCTCTTAAATTAGGAGACATATTTATTTTAAAGACAAAGTTTTGACCCACATTGCATGTCTTCTTCAGGGCTTATAATGAGGTAAAGGATTGACAATTCACTGCCTTAATATTACAAGGGTGTATGCTACAAAATTGAAAAATCAAAGATTTTTGAAATATTTTGCAAAGAAAACATGAAAAGAAGTACACTACAGATAAAGCAGCAGTTTTATGAGCTTTTCTATTCTACAAATTAGTCCGAATTTTAAAATAATCACAATCAAAATTCCCATACCTAGGTATTCATGCATTTAGGACGTGCAATTAAATGGAACTTAAGACAATCAGAATATTTCTCTACCTCACTTCTGAGAGTATTATTAAAAGTGAATACAAAAAAGCATTACAAATACTTCAAATGAGGGACTAAGATTTTCTGGATCTCAACTAGTATTTTTCCAAAATGCAATATAATGTAGTTCTACTTTCAAAATTTCTATCCTAGAATTTATTAAATCGTTGTATCAAATAAAGTGCTGAACGCCATGTGAATCTCACTAAAACCGTTGGTCTGAGGCAGCAAAATCTGAGAAAACACTTATCAGCAGAGAGTGAAGGAATAGCTCTAATTAATAAAATTGATAATGTAATAGCTAACCTTCACCTATTTAAGATAGAAACTCTGAAGTACATATATAAGTGTACGCCAGGATTGGATAGACAATTTTTTGCATTCTTTCATTTTTCATTTACAGTTTTTGTGGAATTCTTTTTCTGCTGTTCAATATCACCCCACTGAATTGAAATAAAACTACAATATTCCATTAACTAAAGAATCCGTAGCTCAGAATCTTTAACATTGTTTTTCTCATTTTCATTTCTAATAATAGGGCAGCGAGTTGGCTACAAAACAATTATTGTTTACAAAAAATCAATCACAATAATTTTTTTGGGGGTTACAAACATCTACTTCTAACTTTAATAAAATTTTTCAGGACGATAATGTACTTGTCATATGTATATGTAGCAGGAGCAATAATATTAACGATTTCATCTTTAGCTCCTCAGTTATCATTACCAGGAAAGTAAGTTAAAATTTTTTTTTTTTTATGTCATTCTTCAATTTAATGAACAGAACTAACTTAATTTCTACTGTAGATCTTGTTTTTATTTTAATATAATTTTAGCAAAACATATAAATAATAAATAAATATTTTGGCTTAATTTCACATACATATTGAACTGTAATTTAAACTATTCACCAGTATAATTTTTCTTTAATTACTATAAGGCTGTTAAATCATAGTCTAAAATCAGTATTAATAATAACATTCTTTGTACATCCTTTTTAGACCTGTCTGCTTATTCGGTATGGTATTAATCGCTATTGGAACTGGAACATTGAAGCCATGCGTGGTACCCTTTGGAGCTGATCAGTTCACACTTCCTGAACAGCAACATGAATTGGATGATTTTTTCTCATTATTCTATTGGTGCATAAATGTTGGGAGTGTGGTTGCTTGCTTTGCTTCTCCGTTCATTCGGTCCAATGTGCACTGCTTTGGAAATAATCACTGTTATCCACTAGCCTTCGCTACTTCAACATGCACCATCATATTAGCTCTGAGTATAAATTCATCACTCTTATGTTTTTTTATATATGGTAGAGTGTTGATTATTCAAACTGATATTACAACATTCTTTGTGTCACTGCTACAGTCAATTCCAACATCTATTATAAATCTTGCTCTGTGCGTACATATTTCTAATGATGTTTATTATTTTAACTACAAATATGTATTTTGTTAACATATGTATTACTAAATAAAATAAAAATACAAATGAGGTAATTGTTTGTTTTTGGTGTTAATTGGCATTCTCCTTCCTTTAAGAGGTGGTCGATTATCCAAAATTTTGATTTTTCGAACCACATCTGACAACATTAGCCAGGATAATTGAGGCTCTAATATATATACAATATTTTATTATAGTATTTGTATTATTAATTAGATACATTTAAATAAAAATAAATAGAAGTATAAATTACCAGATAGTTGATGACATAAGGCATTGGTCCTGTTTGAAAGTGTAACAACGCTTGAGAAGAATAAATACTTTTATCAATTGTCAAGAGCACTTTGAGACATAAAGTTATTTACAGAGAATTGTTGCTCAGACAAACGTTTACACAATACCAAGACAGCAATGGTTTCACAAGAACTTGACTATGAAGTCATGGAGAGTGGGATATAGTGCTGAGTTGTGCCAAAGTCCCAGGTTCAAATCGGGCTGTGGCAGATAAATTATTTCAACTGTTATCATCTCGGAAGGACCCCTTCCGTATGGATTCCTATGTAGGGTACGGATTCCTTAGACTCACCGAGCCTCTATATATCGTTGATTGGGAGAAAAACCTTACGGTTGAGCGTTATCTAGGACAAATCACATCCCTGCAAAACCATTGTCCTAGAAAATAACTTAGCCATATTACGAGCCATTAGCCTAATTACTCCCTCTTAAAATTTCTAAAATAAACTGTAATATTAGTGAATCATCAAAAAATATATGATTTTAAAAATATTTAATATCTAAATTAATATAAGTATTTATACTCATAAAAGTTTAACTATATTATTTTACAATTTTAGCTATAATTACAATTGGAAAAAAATGGTATACCATCAAGGAAGCAAATCATAATGTTGTCTCTCAGTTCTTTTATTGCCTAGGTGTGAGTTTTTCATAATGCTTTTACTATTATTTTTAATATTACCTTTCTTGTATTTTTAAAGATGTTTAGAAAAGCTGATAAAAAATAATTCATTTGTATAATCATTCATTTTTTTAATTTGTTTTTAGGATCTAGATAGAGTTAAATAGAGTCTATCTCAAGCCTTAAACAATTACAAAAGATTTTCCATATTCTAATACATTACACTTTATTATTTATTTATTTTCTTTTAACTTAATTTACATATCAATAGAATAATGTAATATATAACTAGTTAAAACAACTTAGTGTTATACAAAAAACACTTAACTACAATTATTTATACAAAAAAAGACTATGTTTAAAGATATAAAACTTATAAAATACATATACAATTAATCACATAAAAATAATAATAAATCCATTTCAGTATGGGCTATGGAGGAAATTAAAGTCTCATCATGACCGAAGTCATTGGTTGGACCATGCTGATGACAAATTTCCACAAGAATTGATTGAAGATTCTAAAATTATTATTCGCATTTTTACAGTAATATTACCAGCAATAGTATTTTGGGCCTTAAATGACAAACAGGTAATTGTAGGAAGTTATGGTTATTCATGTAGTAAAAATATTAATAATAATAATAGTAGATATAGTTATTATTACAGTAATATGGTTTTCCTGGAAGCATAACAAACCACATAGTTTTATGGGTATATAGTAACAGTAAAAGGCCAACCATAGCACTGACAGAGTTAGAGTTAGTTAGAAAATATTATATAGAGAGAGAACCACCAGAGAAATTCTTAAATGTAGATCCATGGGTGGATCCCTTCCTGAAAAAAATGTTGGGTGAGCTTCTGAACTTTTGTATTAATATTTCATATTGCACATCTGAGGGATAGTTCCTTAAATATGTAAAATATAACACATAATGGTCAATAAACTTGTTTTTATGCATTTGGTGGAAAGAAAATCAGAGAATTTTCTGTTCTATAGTTATCATTAATATAATGTACTAGGTTTGGTGATATACTTTATGTATTTGTTTAATACTAATTCAACATTATTGGTTTATTTTGATTTTAGAGTTCGAGATGGACATTTCAAGCAAGGAAATTAAATGGTCAAATTGTGGAATGGTTTAAAATAGAACCAGATCAAATGACAGTATTGAGCTCATTGCTTGTACTTGTAGCTGTTCCTCTATTCCAGAAAATAATATATCCTGTCATGGGCAAAGTTGGCTTATGCAAGTCACTATTGTGTAGAATGTCTCTAGGAGGATTCCTGATGTGTCTCACATTTCTTATTGCTGCTTTACTTCAGAGCCAAATAGAGGTTGGTGTAGATTTTTGTAATTAATGATATTACCTTGCTAATTAGAAAACTTTATACCTCTCCCTTGATGGACTTAAAAAGTTTTATAACTATGGTGAATCATCAGTATATATTGTTTATTGAACTAAAATAACTATTAAATATTACAGGTTTATAGAAATGAATTCGAGTTGAGTATAGCCTGGCAACTTCCTCAATATATTGTCCTTGTTTGTGCAGAAATTTTGTTTGTCATCAGTGGGACGAATTTCGCTTATACACAGGTATTCACTTTATTAATTATTTTCTTTAGATGAGCTTACAAATGTGATATCATTGATCTTCTGCATTTTAGAGTCCCGTAAATATGAAGTCCTTGGTTGCTTCACTCTGGTTTTTAACTGTATCTATTGGAAATATAGTAGCATGCATCGTAGTTGGAATAGGAATAAAAAATTTGGTAAGTGCTCTAAGAATATTTGTTTTTTTTATGAGTTATAAAACTGAAGAGCTAGATTCATTTCTTCCTTATAATCACGTTTCAAAAGATCATTTTTATAGGTGACTTTTTAAAGTATCCTTTAGATTGGAAGTTTGATATTTAAATTGTGCTAATGGTTTAGTTTAATATTTCTATTAAGTAAAATGAAAAATAATATTCTCATAATTAATATTATTTTCCTGAAATATATTTCAACTCATTATATTTATGTTTCAAAGCAGTAATAATATCCATTGACATACATAGTCTGCAGGGACTAGTCCAAAAGCCAGGCTAGTGGGGATTTAACGACCCTCCGGATAACCGAGTTCAGTACATGGCAACCACACAGCACAGAACAGTACACTCAACACTAATTCAGACATAAGGTCACATACAGTATCCACCTCAGGGCTACCTTCCCTGGGAAGACCCAAGTTTGGGGGTTTAGCCAAACAACCAGTTGTCCCGAGGATACGGGGCCTTCCTTGCTGGGCTAATCACCCGCAAGGGAGTATAATCGATTCAAAGTAACTTAGCGAATAGCCTCGGATATGGACGTAAAATAGGGAAACGACCCGGCATGGAAAAGGACATACGGCTAGGAACCTGGAATATAAGATCTTTCACAGGTAAAGAAGTAGAAATTATTGAAGAAATGACGACATATAGGCTGGACATTCTTGGGATTAGCGAAATGAAAAAGAAGGGAACTGGAGAGATAAAGTTAGACCGAGGCCACACACTGATTTACTCAGGAGTCCTTCCAGGAAACAGAGCTGTAGAGGGTGTAGGAGTAATAATGAAAGACGAAATTTTTAGGCAAGTCGTAGACTGGGAGCCTGTAAACTCACGAATCCTTGCAGTCAATATAAATATTGGGAAGTGGACCCTAATACAAGTATATATAGTATTGTAGGGACAAACGATGCCAACACCCTGGATAAAGAGCAGTTCTATAGTGACCTTGAGCGAATAGTAAATAAATACAGGAATAATAATAGGAGCATCCTGATTATGGGAGACCTCAATGCACGAATAGGTAATGACTACATGAGAGCACATGGAGCGATGGGTCCACATGGAGGTCAAAGTACAAAGAATGACAGTGGGCAACGCTTAATTGAATTCTGCATAGATAATGACCTACTCATAGGGAATTCCTACTTTCCGCACAAGTTAGTACATAAGATAACTTTCTCGGCCCCAGAAAGGAATGTAAATAGTATTATTGACTACTTCATCTATGGGCGGGACATCAGGAGATATTTTACTGATGTAAAAGTTATTCGAGGAGCGGAGATAGGAAGCGACCATTTGCTACTGGTAGCAGACACAAAAGTATTAAAGGAACGCAAGATAAAGTCAAAGGCTTATGATAGGATCGAGGTGAAAAAGCTACAGGACCCTGAGAAAAAATCCCAGTATGAAGAGGAACTGCGAGGAAGATTACAGGAATTAGACGGAGATGCAAGCCTAGATGATATGTGGACACATATAAAAAACAGCGTCTTAGAGTCAGCTACAATAGTCTGTGGAGTGAAAAGGATAATCAAGAAAGACAAACGTACATCATGGTGGAATGAAGAACTGAGGACACAGATAAAAGAAAAGAAGACAGCCTGGAAGGATTACTGCCGGGAAAAAACTCCTGAAAAATGGCAGCTATATGTGATGGTCAGGAACCGGACGAAGGAAGCTGTAAAGGAGGCTAAGAGGAAATCATGGGAGGAATTTGGAGAGAAGCTTAACCAGGAACATGGTGAAAACATAAAGCTCTTTTGGAGTAAAATAAAATCACTAAGGGGCTGCAAAAGTAAAGAAATCAGGAATATCAAAAATGAGGAAGGTGAAACGGTCACAGATGATAAAGGCATTCTGGAGGTCTGGAGAAGGCATTATGAGAGGCAATTCAGTGATGAGTTTCTGAACCATATGAATAACCAAGAAGGACAATGGAATGAGACAGAGTTTGATGAGGTGATAGAGGAGGAGGAGGTTGAGCAGGCTATCGAAAGGATGAAGCTGGGGAAAGCTCCAGGACGGGATAACATAGTCGGAGAGTTTGTAAAGTATGGAGGCATGGAACTAGTCAGGTCTCTTCAAATGCTTTTTCAAAAAGCTTGGGAGAAGAAGAGGATACCAAAAGAATGGGAATACAATATTATAATCCCCATACACAAAAAGGGTAGCCAGACTGAGTGTTCCAATTATAGACCCATATGTCTCTCTCCAGTTATCTACAAACTATATACTTCCATTTTAGAAAGTAGATTAAGAAATATAGTTGAGCGGCACATCGGAGAGGAACAGGCCGGCTTCAGGCCAGGAAGACAAACTCAAGACCATATATTCTCTCTAAGAAATGTCATACAAAAATCCTGGGAACGAGACAAGAACATGTACTTCGCCTTTCTCGATCTTAAAGCAGCATTTGACTCTGTACCAAGAAACGAAATATGGGAATCATTCAGAGTTAAGAACATCCCAAAAAGCCTGGTGGATGCTGTAAAGTCTATATATCAAAACCCAAAAGGTATCATTAGACTGAATGGGAAGGAGTCTGGGCACTTTGATATGGCAAAAGGAGTAAAGCAGGGTGACAGCTTAAGCCCGTTGCTATTTATACTTTATATGGATGAAATAGCAGCAATATGCAAAAGACAAACTGAAAGGACGTTCCTGGGCCGAAGAAACCTCCTGCCTGTAGTGATTCAGCTTCTGCTTTATGCAGATGATATTGTCCTCATTGCAGACTCCACAGAAAAGTTACAGCAAGCCGTGAATGAATGGGATGAAGAGCTCCGTAGGAAAGGCATGCAGATCAATACCGGCAAGAGCAAGATCTTGCAAGTAGGAAGAGTACAGGAAGAAATCCATATATACTGCAACGGAGGAGAGATGGAAGCGGTCACGGACTTCACCTACCTCGGAGCAGTAATGAACGGTACTGGAAAATTAGACTTTGAAATCTCAAATAGGATAAAAAAAGCAAACTCGGTCTACTACCAGATCTGTAATGCTGTTGTTGGGAAGCGAGAAGTAGGCAGAAAAGTGAAGCTCAAGATCTTCAAGTCGGTATATCTACCTGTGCTCCTGTATGGTGCCGAAAGTTGGATATTAACGGAGAGGCTGGAGAGTAGAATCACGGCTGCAGAGATGAAATTTCTTAGAAGAATCTCAGGAAAAACACAAAGAGATTGTATCCGCAATGAAACGATCAGGGAGGAACTCAGGATCGTGGCAATGAAGGAGATGCTCGAGGCCCGCCAATTAAAATGGTTTGGGCATGTTCTGAGGATGGAGGACTGCAGGGACCCATTGAAGACGATGGACTACATCCCTGAAGGTAGAAGACCACGAGGACGCCCTAGAATGTCCTATCTGGAATATGTCGAGCGGTTGTGCAGGAAAAGAGGCAAAAATATCCGCCAGGCGAGGAACCTAGCTAAGAATAGGAAAGAGTGGCAGTCCTGGTTAAACGCTCCCCTACGCTGAAAGGCACCATAAGGGTGATGCGAAAGAAGAAGAAGAAGACATACATAGGGTTACTTACACAGATTTTACATAACCTACGACAATACTTGCTCAATAGACAAAGAAGAACAGACATTTAAACACTGTCTGTCCAGATGTGAGTGAAGGAAATGAACTTTGACACTCACGTTGCAGCCCAACATGTTGTAGTTTTGTAACAATTCAGCAACCAAAGTTCTGTTGGATCTTTTTTGTTTCCAAGAAAGCTTGGTACAGGAAGTTAAAATGAATTCCAGGCATTTTTATCTTCCATTTCCATTTAAGTGACAAATCTTTCATCTTTTTAAAGTTTTCTGATGTCAGGCCCAACAAAGACTCCCTCTTTTAGCTTAGCATTGGAAATACCAGGAAACTGTTCACAAAGATACTTGAAACACTCTTTTTCTTTGGGTAATGCTTCACAAACTGTTTCATTAGCCTCAATTTGATATGAAGTGGGGGAAGTAAGATATTTTTAGGATCGACTAAACTTTGTCTTTCAACATTTTTAACTCCAGGAATAAGAGCCTTTCGGTTTGGCCACGTCTGCTTGAAATAGTGTTGTTTCTGGTTACGGCTATCCCTAGGAAACATGGAAACTTTGTGTAACCTCTTTGTCGACCTAGTAATATGGTAATAACATTCAAATCCCCACAAATACAAACAATAGTTTCTGGGTAATATTTTTTAAATATAAGTTTCTCGTACATCCAAAATTTCAGATGTCTAACTTCAAAACTGACGGATTCTATACAACCTTTGAATCTCTATTATATTAAAGGATGGAATTATCCAAATTTCTTTCTTAAACTTACAAAGAACCTATCTACAAATTTTAAGATGCTAAGTTCCTGATTTTGCTGTAATTATGTACTATAACGGGGGGGGAGCACATGTCCCCGTGCCCCCACATAAATCTGCCTTTCCTGTAGCCTATGATGTATAACCTATTTTACTCAATAAGTTTCATCCAAATCTCTTCAGTAGTTTTTGCGTGAATGAGTAACAAACATAAATACAAATATTCGCATTTATAATATTAGTAGGATATCAAAACAATAGTTTCTCACTCATGTTCTTTCTGTTATTTTAACAACTATTATCATTTGATTTGCCTTTAATTATGTACTATAATAGATTCTCCACAGTACCTAATAAACTGTAGGGGGGGCACGTGCACCCGTCCGCTCCCCCCTAAATCCACGCTTGCTATAGCCTATGTGTTATTCTGATGTATAACCTATATTACTGTGAAGTTTCATCAAAATCCATTCAGTAGTTTTTGCGTGAAAGAGAGACAAACATACAAACTTTCACATTAATAATATTAGTAAGATTATCACAATTGTTGTTAATATTTATTGTAAAAATGAATTTAAAAGGCACATAGTATACTCTTTTATGGAAGGTGCCAATAAATAAACGGACCTTTCAAAGGGTTACTTTGAAAGGAAAAAAAATACATAGAGTTATAACAAGTTTATCAACCTTAATTCTTCCATAATCAAATCTTGAATCAACACCACAGGATCTGATGAATCCTACCAGTCCTTCCTTCATATATAACTTCTTACTTCCAACTTTCATTATTTTCTACTGCCAACTATGCAAGGTTCTGACATGATAAATAGAAGTATGAGATAGATTTGATTCAATAATTAAAGTAATAATTAAACAATCATACATTTAAGAATTGTCTTATAATTTATCAATAAAGAAAATAGATATTTTTAATTTTAACATATTAATTAGGGATAAAAAAATAAGCCTGCGCTCTTGTAGTCATTACGATACTTAAACAATCCCAAAGCAACTATGGTGCTGATAGCTTTCTCATAAGACAATTGCAGTATTCAAATTCTGGTGGGATCACCCTACAGGAAGACCCTTAAGAGAATAAGGGATTATAAGTAAGAGAGTAAGTGTCCAAAGAAATATTTTTTTAAGAAGGAAGATAGGAAGAAATAGAGGGCAGGAGACCACAGCGGAGAAGGCGAGCTTAGAACCATCCACCAGAAATTAGGGATATCAATGAGAGAAATGAAAAACTGTCAAGGTCATGAAGAAATACATTCAGATCAATTTTAGTCCTAACGTTTCCGTGTCTACTGGTTTAAAATTATAAAATGTAATCTTGTGTGGCAAATGATATAAACATTAAAATTAAATTCCAGCTGAGTATTCTCAAGTACATTAATTCCGCTATGGTTAGTAGTACATTTATTACCCATTAACGCCACAATTATGATTCTCACTTCTCACTCCATGAACAGGAGCTGTCCATTTATGAAATTTAAATCTAAGCTTAAAAACTTCATTGGAAATAATTATTTTAATATTTATATTTTTACTTAATAGCTCAATATATTATTTTTATTTTATTTTTTGTTAAATACAATTACTCTTCTTTTTGATTCTTTTTTTTTTTGTTAAATTAATCTTTTATAGCATATCTAAATAATAAGCTAATAATATGAACTTATTTATTTTTACTATTGTAGTATTTTGGTCAGATATGTTTTATTTATTTATTCATTTCTGTTATTACTGATGGACATATCCCAGATTTCAGTTTTCTTTTTCTTCCTTACAATTCTTACATGATAATTTGATATTTACTGAATACTAATAAAAATTAATGTTTAACGAAAAATTTTTGTATTACAGGTTCTTGAATTCATAATTGATTCAAGTATTATGGCATTTTTCATGATTGTTTTTTCCTTTCTGGCTTATCGCTTTTATCGATCAGATATGATACTATTAAATGGTGTAGCAGCAGAAAGTCAGCAAACAATTACTTCAAAATACTAAAATATACCGGATGAATTTCTGAATACATCATGAATATGCATTTAAGATTATGATGTAAAAAATAAAAATGTAATAGAAAAATGAAAATTAGTTATTTTTAGTTTTAATTCGTTTAACATGAAAATATTATTTATTTTATGAATTTAAGATAATTTAAAGCCTTATTAAAAGAAAACTTTTTTTAGAATACTATCATTAAGAGTATTAATGTATCACATAACATAGGTACTAATCTAAGATACTAGGAATTAGTGCCTAAGGTTTGATTTTATGTTCTTAATACAAATTTAAGTCCAAGGATGAATGATGTATTTATTCAATTGACCAAGTATAAAAAAGTTACTGATCTTATTGTTTTTTTTTTCTTACTGGATACCACTAGGATTGGTACATCTCATTGTCTAAATTGGGAATACTTCCTGTTTTTGGAATGCAAACTTGTCAAGTTTTCACTTTTTTGGTTTTCTATCTTTAACTGTTTAAATATTTTATTTGAAAAGAAAAGATATGACCAGGACCGGGACTCGAACCCAGGTCTTCCACCGATCCGTTGTGGTATTTAGCCACCTCAGCCATCCTGGTTCACTTCTCGGTCAGTCATATTCTTTCTTTTCACTGATCCTATATCTCTGTGTTCTCGCAATTTGAGATGTATACATGGGGAGAATGTTAATTAAACATTGCTTAAAAGCAATAAAATAAAAGTAATAAAATAAAATAAAATAAATTGTAATTGTTAGCCTATGAATTTCACCAATAAAGTTATTGCATATTAAATTAAAGAGCATATTATTAAAGCTTTATTTGTTTAATTGTAAATAATATATTTTTTTTAAATGTAGTCAGGCCAAAAACGGCACTGTTTAAAAAAAAAAAAAGGGGGCAGATAGTACTTTTTATAAGTCTATCACTTAGAAATGAGTTATCTTAAAGGAACAGTCATAGAATAAAAGTTGCTGAGCTTAAAATTCTTCATCTGTCAAGCACAAAAATGATTAAATTTGGTTAGCTGAACCTCTCAAAATTGGCAGCCCATTGAATTTGGTAATGTTAGTTTATTAGAGGTTTCATTTCACTTTTCAAAAATGAAATAATGTTGATCTTAAGATATGCTCTAAGTATTCTCTACTTTAAACAAAAATTCTGCCTGCAAGTTATATTCTGAAAATTCTGATTAGCTGATTAGATATGGAGTTTGAATTTACCCGTTGTTTCATATGGAATTTCATTAAAGCGCTCAGAAAACAATATGCCAGTTGATACCAAAACCTTGTTCACCAGGATCAGAAGAGTTATATTGGGGAGATTAGAAGGGAGAATTATGAAAAAAAAGTAAAATAAATAAATAATATATAAAGATAAGTCTAAACTTATTGATATAAAAATAAATAATTATCAAGAGAAGAGAGGAAGGAGAAAATGATTCATGAGATGACAATCATATAGTAGCTACTGGGTTAGGGCTAACTAAATAAGTGTCAAAGAGATTACCTAGAATAAGGGTAGCCGTTGAACAATGCTGCCAATCTATAGTTTCACAAAGATTGTTATTTAAGTATAATTAAATGTAATGTAAATTGATTAAATGATAAAACTATAAATACAAAAGCCTGGTTAAACTTATTGGTTAAAAAGGATTAATTATATGTTAATGGAAATAAAATTTCAAAGGTGAAGGGTGGAATATATGGGAAAATGTAAGCAAAAATCACAGTAAAACAACGGTTTAAAATGTAAGGTTTAAAGATTTAATACGGTTTAGTGAACTTATAATAATTTAATAATAAATAATTACTATAAAAAATATACATTAAGAATAGAAAAAAGTGGAAGGAGTAAAATGCTTTAGAAAATGAAAAGCATATCAGAGAAGCTTGGAGCAAATCTTCACCTTAGTTAATATGAAAGATAACAAAAACATGGGTTATAGATGAATATTGCCAACTTATAGTTTTATAAAAATTAATCTTTAAATAAAACAATTGATTAGAATACAAGACTGTATTATTAAAAACCCAGTTAACTTATTGATAAAAATAAATTTATTAAATAATAATGATAATAAAAAAAATTAATAAAAATGCATTTATGAGGTATCTATACTTGATTTTTACTAATAATTACAATTTTATTGAAATTATGTATTTATCTTAATATAATTATTTTTTTCTTAATATAATTGTTATTTATACAGATATATAGACATATAACTTCTTTAAAGTTATGTATAATTATTGTAACGATGCAGACAAATTGTTTTAAATGATTGATAATGACATATAGTTGTCGAAACGTTTTAAAGAATTAAACAATTTAAGAAGACTAGATGAGTTTAAGTTTTTTTTTCTCCCAAAATATAAAAATAAAAAAATATTGAATAATGAAAGTAGAAGTTACTATATTTAGCAATGCTAAGTGGCAAGGACACTTTAACTTTTCTTATTCCATCTTTAACAGTAACTATTCTTATATTAAAAAAATCAAAACCCTCATAAGGATCATAGATAGTGACAGAAATAAGATCATCCACTATGGTCTTAGACCATATATATTTTGTTGTTTTGGAGACGAACTAATCAAACATCTGAAATAAAGATGGCTTAGTCTAGTACTAGCATATATGGTGGTCTAGACATTCTGAAAAAGTGCTGTTATTGGAGTAATAGTTATGGATTTTTTATTCAATGATAGTTTATTGATTAGATGTGTTTTTTAATTTTATATCCAATTTACTTAATCCATCAAGTTATAAATCTTAAAAAATATCCTTACTGAGGTATCATTTGCCACAGATATTACATAAATTGTTACTCAAGTTTTTTATTATTAAATTAATTAATAGTCTGTCTAAGCTACCTGTAAAATTTAAAATACAATATACCTTTATTTGTGACTAATAAATTGTTTACTATTCAATAAATTTGGTCTAAGGATGGTTTACTTAATCATTCCAGTAACCATCACTTTATGGGAATTAGTGGCTAAGGTTTGATTTTATATTCTTAATATAAATGTAAGTACATGAGCCAATGACATATTTATTCAATGAACAAACAAAAAGTTACTGTTGTCTTTAATCTATATTTCTTATCCGATACTGTTAGGATTGGTAAGTCCTTTACATGAGAATATTTGTTGTTTCTGGGATGAAAAGTCAAATTTTCCATTTATTATTTTTTTTCTATCTTTAATTGCTTACCAAAAAAAATTATTTTATGTTAAATTAAAGAGTATATATAATTATAATGTTTAGTCATTATCAACAAAATAATTTGTTTAAATGTAGCCAGGTCAAAAACGATAGTTTTGTCAAAATAAAGGGGGTCGTCCAAAAAAAAGTGCTGTCGCAATGCCCTAAAAGTTTTGGTATTCAAAGAAACACCATTGAATGAAAAATTCACATAATTTATTAATAAATCTCTGTATACATTAAAATTTGAATACAGATTTACCCAATATTTTTGAAAAATAATTTCTGTATTTAAGTGGAAAATAGTAGACTGTATAATTATAAAAATGGATTAAATTGGGTGGGTGGAGTCAAAGATAACGCAAAATAAGAAAAACTTATTTTATTGTGCCAACGTTTCGGCCTAAGATGTAGGCCATCTTCAAGTTTCGGAAATGAATTTTCTGTTTTATTATTACAATTTCTGTAGGAGTAATGAAAACGGTTTAATTTTATTTGTATGAATTTACACTCAATCAGTTGTACTACTTCCGAAATGTTTTTAAATGTAAGGAGGTTGGCATTGCAGCACTGTTTGTCTATCTCACTGCTAAGACAATATTCCCATAAATAAGCAACTGTGGAATACCTTCTCTAAAGTCCAGTCATGCGGAGATTCGGGGTATATTTTTTACTTTGGAAAATTGTTTATTTATGTCCTTGTGAATAAGCAGTCAAGTCGAATTTGAGGCCGGGATGAATTAAATGTACTAAGAGAAGCGAAATCATGTCATTCTTTTAGTGCCTTGTGGCTAAGTCAGGTCTAGGCTTTGAACACCCAGACCATTTTCTTCCTCTTGTTTTTATTATGACTCCATTTTAAGCCTAAGATTAGGAGAATGACACTAGCTCGCTTTTCAGTGCAATTAATTTATTTTGGACAAAATTCGACGTATTCATCATTTATTCACCGGGGCTGCAGATTTTTATACATATGTGAAAAGAATAAATATATTTTAAATAATCTATGTTTTAAATTAAGGGCCTATGGTTCCAAAAGACGAATTTAGTCATAAGCGGAAGCCTATGCACCTGTGGCATTCTCGTGCACAAGTATTTGTTCTCGCAACAGAAAGCTATATTCTTTTTTAAAGAGCTTAACGTACGATATTATATTACATCCGATGTAATGTTTTTTCCCATTACCATTTGTTTGTTGACAATTATTTGTTGTTCACTTCTTCCATTCACTGCACTCCTCTCCTTGACAAGGCCGCCAGTCAGATAGTCCGCTGTACGTCCTCGATCCACGCTGTGGTGGGATTTCTTGTGGAGGGGAGTGCTAGAGAAGTAGTGAAACAGTCTCGTTGGGGACATCTGGAGGAGCAAGGTAAGAAGCTTTGACTTCTAGGTGTTAATCGCGATCTTTAGTTGTAAATAATATCGCATAGCTTTAATGATTGATATAAAATATGTTATATCAATGAACACTACCAGAGAACAATATGTCGTTTATCATTTTTTTTTTAAATAGAGTCACTTCTGATTTCAAAATTTAAATTCCGTAAGTTCTTGATAGTCACATACTATATAAGTTATATCCGTTTCAGGGCTCTTATTATTTTTTTTTTTTTAAGTTACAATATACTATTAAATATATTAAAAGTATACAGTACAATTTATTGATTTGTATAAGTGTTTATTTACTCCCAAAACATTTTTGCAACATTCATATACCACAAGAATTTATATTTTAAAACGAACATCAGTTGTAGCTCAAAACTCTATAAATTACACTAGTATTTAAAAAATCGGAGTTTTTTCTGTTGTGAGTTATATTATATTATAACTCACCAAAAATGTATCAATCTAGCATTCATATCTTGTCTGAAAGAAAGTACTTGTGCCACTCTTAGTGCCCTAATGATACTCCAAGCTCACTTATACTTTTTCATTTTTTCCAAAAATGTAGGTTTTTGACCTACCTAGGTAAGTATATTTAAAAACCTCAAAAACAGCATATTTAAAGCCATTAAACTGACTGATAAAAAATACATAAGCTCCGTGAAAGAGACCATCTGCACGATGTTCGAAATTAACTTGTACCCTTCATTCCTCATTAAAAAATATTGGAATTTGAATTGTAACAAGATTCACAATAATATGAACTGTACTTCTAGTGGTGGGGATCTTGCATTGTCGGATAGTGGTGGTGCCGAGAGAAATAATATGAATGGTGTCTTTTTTGCGTGCACTTATATTAAGGGCCTGTCAGAATGTGTTAGAGATATATTTAAAGAGTATGATGTTTACGAGATTAAGCTTGCGAATAAGATTACAAACAAGATGAGTAAATTTTACACTCCATTGAAAGATAAAATACTTACAAAGCAACAATCAGATGTAGTGTATGAGATTAGCTGTTTGCAATGCCCTAAAATATACATTGGTGAAACATCACAATTGTTGCACAAAAGAATGTATCAGCATCAATATGATTGTAAAAATATTGGTGGCAAGGAACCTAACACAGCATTGGCCCAGCATACCAAAACTTGTAAGCATCAATTTGATTTTGAGAATGCTAAAGTTGTTTACAAAGAGAGTGATGGCTCTAGAAGGAAGTTGTTCGAGGCCATGCAGATTGCACAAAAGATTGACATTTCAGTAAATTATAAAACAGATTGCAGAAATTTGAACCAATATTATTCGGAAACGTTGAATATTTTAAAAGAAAAATTTGGCTAACTTTGCTAATATGTATAAATTTTTATAGGCTAATATTACTTGATATGTTTTGTGGATCAGCTGATGCTATAACCTTCCCAGCTGGTTGCGTATGACTTTCGTTCAGTTGTATGTTGAACGTCTTGGTGGTAGGGTGCTGTCTCATGTTTGGAGCCTGTTTGGGCTGTTGATCGTTGGGATGTATTGCACTTTTTTCTTCGAGATGCGATTCACATAACCCTTTTTGATTTTGGTGTCTTGATAATGCCTGAATAGGCGAAACGTCGACTGGTAAGTAGGTGTATTTTTTGAAACATAAGGCTTTGCATTGTGGTTTTTCCCAATTGCATTATAATTAATGTTTTTTCATTTTAAATTACTTTTAAACTTCGGATCTTGACGATTTTTTATTTGACATTTATTTCAAAAATATATGATGGTTAAGGTTTTACAAATAATTCACTTGACAAACAAACTATCGATGTTAAAAGTCAAAATACAACATAAAAGTTTTACCACTAAAACGATTTTCCCTACCACAATGTGAGGGGGTCCATAAAAAATTGCATTAAAAGCATTTCTGGCTCATGATAAATGATCTATGAAGGTATATTATTAAATTATATTTGATTTTATTAATGACTAAACTGCAATCGAAAAATAATATATATTTTATAATCGTTCGAATCACAAAATGGTCAATAGTTAGTCCTCCAGGAGCATTTTGAGTGGACTATCAATTCTCTAATTTTATTCTCTCCAATTTGAGGTAGAGGGTTGCAAATTTGCATGTGGATTGAGTTGTGATTAGAGAACTGGCTTTTGGGGCATCAAATTGTTCTCCTTATTCCACCATTTTGATTTTTTCAATTTTATTTTTTAGTGAAGTGCAATCTTAGTGATGGAGCTCTGATCCTCACTTTTTTGTTTTCGTTGTTTGGCTTTAAGGGCAAAATAGTGTTGATGGTTATTATTGATCTGATGAATGAATTAAACATAGTTTATTTATTGTTTAAAGAAAAATCGAAAAGTATCAAAAATGAATAAAATTTAAGTCAAAACAGAGCAGAAAAGATGTTTAAAAGATCAATATAAATTAAACCATTAAGTGCATAGTTATGAAAAACTAGCTTAAGTCCACGGCTTCGCTCGCGTGGAATTTGGTCTGCCACATAAAGTTTCGTGAAAGATCATTTAAAATAAATAATTTAATTATTTTTTAAAAATATAAGTTTCTCGTACATCCAAAATTTGAGATGTTTAACTTCAAAACTGACGCTTCTATACAACCTTCGAATCCCTGTTATATTAAAGGGATGGAATTATCCAAATTTCTTTCTTAAACTTACAAAGAACCTATCTACAAATTTTTAGATGCTAAGTTCCTGATTTGGCTGTAATTATGTACTATAACGGGGGGGGGGGGGGGAGCACATGTCCCCGTGTCCCCACATAAATCTGCCCTTCCTGTAGCCTATGATGTATAATCTATTTTACTCAATAATTTTCATCCAAATCCGTTCAGTAGTTATTGCGTGAATGAGTAACAAACATAAATACAAACATTCGCATTTAAGTATTAGTAGGGTATCAAAACAATAGTTTCACTCATCTTCTTTTTGTTATTTTAACAATTATGATCATGTGATTTGCCTTTAATTATGTACTATAATGGATTCTCCAAAGTACCTAAAAAAATGTCGGGGGGGGGGGCAGGTGTCCCCGTTCGCCCCCTCCTAAATCCGCGCTTGCTATAGCCTATGTGTTATTCTGATGAATAATCTATATTACTGCAAAGTTTCATCCAAACCCGTTCAGTAGTTTTTGCGTGAAAGAGAGAAAAACATACAAACTTTCACATTTATAATATTAGTAAGATTACAAAGAAACCAAGTTAAAATACTAAAAAATCAGCTGATGTTATGACATGTTTGAAGCAATTTTTATAGTAGTTTTTATATTGTTCCTTATAGCTCAATCTCTTAGGCACACCACACCTTTTCATTTTACTTCTGTACATAGCCTACTCTTCAATAATATGACGCTCTGTAAATACCATTTTACCACAGGTAGACCTCTTCTTGTCTGGTATTCATGGTTCAAACGACGATTACTATTTAAGGCGTGTAATAACCACCTCATGACTTCTACACTGGAAGTTGGGGTCAAGCAATTGCTGATAACTTTGTTATTATCCAACAAGGCTCACTGCTGTTATTATTCCCTTAGGATATTTTTTTAAAATCTTCCTCCTCGTATTCAGTGATTCCAAAGTGAAAGAAGACCCGGATGAGAGATATTTTTCCTGAATGAATAATGAATTTCTGTGTTGTTTTTTTACACCTTATTCGTTATTACTGACTGGTCTATGCACTGTAGATTAGAATACCAAGGGCTTTTTGCAGGCAATAAGATTATTAATAAAGATTGAAGCGCTAGTTGTGTTAAATTTGTAGTTGATTAAATTCATAGTCGTAAACTAATGGCTTCCGGTCCTCCAATATCCTTTAATAATATTCCACTGATTACTGATTCGATACTTAGGACGACATTTTGACAAACGTTTAACTTGGAATCCCTAGACATACTAAATTGAAACTACAAGAATCTGTTAGCAGTTTCAGGCTACTTCAAGACCAACTAGAAACACTCTTTAAGCTCACAATCAATTAAAAAAGACTCCCATACTAGACTATTGTAATGCCTATTTGGAGTAGAGCTTTGGTGCTCCAAAATCTCGAATGTCTCGTATCCAATCTTGGCAATCCAAAATCTTTCATAAAATCCTCAACGCTACCTGACTTTGTTAAAAATAAAATCATCCTAAATGACCTTAATGTCCCATTTATTGTTGTTCTGACCCGAACTCGATATCAATCCTTTCATGACAAACTCCCACTGAAGCCCACCTGTTTCAAACGTGGCTACTTCTTCAATTCCCAACAGTCCTCTTAGGCGTCTGAAAAGATGATGGCCTCGACACCTTTTAAATTGAACTCGTTATTTGTTTAGTACCAGTGATTTGTTTCTCACCTTGCCTTTATGTCATGCCATTTCGTATCATTCATTCTTTTTACTTGTATTATTGTAATACACTTGTAAAAAAAGAAGTTAATTAAAATGAAACCAGATAAAGGTATCTAACGAAGTATGTATCATGAAATAATTTATTTAAAAGTACTTTTTTTGTTAAATAAATCAGAGTTTAAAAAATTCATTTTAATTCACTACCTTGAAATTGTTAGGTTATTGAGGCTTGTCAAGAATTCCTTATTATGGACACAGGTAACTAGATATATAGGTAGTTGTTTCCTGAAAATTGGACAGAATATAGGACGCGATAAGGGTATGTAGATTTGGAGAAGCATTTTTTTTTTTTACTGCATTTATCACTGATTGGTAGTTATCAAGTTTTTTTGTTTTAGGGAAGTAAAATTATACGATCTAGGGCGCTAGGGCAATCGTCGGCATTGAGGTCTTTTCAATTCACTGACATTAAACAACTGTGTAATTATTGACGCCTTCCATTAGAATAAGAATGCTCTTTACATTTTTGTTTTTTACTTTCACTTATTTTCATAGTTATTCCCCATCAAATATTTTTTTTTACTTAAATAATTTCGTCTCGATAACTAGCTTCGAATGTAAACGCATATGTCTAGGCCCCTTTTAGTTTAAGTTTAAAAATCTTAGTTATTTCAAAGAAAGCATGTGATGCATGTGCTGCAGGGTTCATGTGTTGCTTGTTCATTTAACGTCACTTTATTTATGCTACTCCAATTTTTGCCTATCCAGGGTTTATTAGGATATTTAACAAGTACAGGCTCAGGTCTCCGCTGAACGCCCCTTCCGAAGGACGGCATAACCAAGGATTTTTTGCTCCCATTAAAAAATCTTGGCGCCACCTACTGGGCTACCAACCCGCGATGTTGGGCTTAGTAGTTTGTTTTGCTAACCACTAGATCACAGACCACCTAGTGGTTTATGATCTCTCAGTTGCAGATACAACCATATTGGTCATTATCAAAATATTTCACTTCTTTTGGCCGGCCAAACACGTAGAGGTGTACCAAAGAAGTTTGCCTAGTCCGCCTCAAGAACGCGTGTTTGGATCGGTGAGTTTTATGTCTCACATAAGTTGCTGCCAGACAAATGCGGAAAGAGTGTTTTTTGTGTTTTCATTGATTATTAAACACTCAATTGAGTGTTAGTATATGTGAAAACCATATTGATGATAATAATTTAAATTTACAAATATGAAATTCCACAATTGGCCCAATATCCTTAATTAATTGTTGATATTTTCTCCAATGGGCACATTGTACAGTTAGGGAATGTATCGTACGAATAAAGTAACAGTTAAATTTGGAACATTCCTTAATTAATCAAACAGTAAAATGAACTTTTACCAATTCAATTAATATTATTATTACAGTCAGTTTTCGACTTAGGAAAATTCCGAGTTAAATAGTATATATATAAAAAAAAAGATCTTTATCACAAATTATGCACTTAAATTAATCACTGAATAAAATGAGAGGATGCAATTGATTTTTTATGTCCAATCAGCTAGCATATTGAGGGCGTTTTTCAAAGCAATTAATAACAAAGCAAATAAAAATATCCATAAATCAACGGATTATCCAATAGCAAAGAATATTTGTACTTTTAGTACTTTTGGCACACTCCTTTCGAATTACGACAAATACGTATATTGTGTTTGAAGTTTACTAATATATTACGGTATTAATAATTAAAGTGTTAATAAATTACTGAAATTTATTTATTTTATAACATTTTATTGTGTTTTAATGACAATTTCTCGTTTATTAAACAAGCAAAACAAATTTTTATTGATTTCCTTTGGCATAACATACCTTTATTAAAGATTATATGATTACTTGCATGAAAATATTGCATTCATTGTAAAAAATTGTATTAAAAAACAAAATTGAATGAAATAGTATTTTCAAATTTTTTTATCTGATCCAGTCTGCTACGCTGGCCTTATCCAATATTGCTATTATGTTAAAAGAAATATTTTTTCTTAGTTTTAACTTTAAAATATTTTTATTTTTAATTTAATGTTCTAGTTCCGACTCAAATAAATAAATATATAAATATTAAAGGTGAGTAAAAATTCTTTTCTTTATTCGGTAATTAATATTATTGAAACGGCGTTTATTTATTATTTAGGTTTGAAGATTCCCTTGAAACATTGTTGATGTCTTCAGACAGTTGACTATTGATAAATATTTATCTTTCCCTTTGGGATATCTTTATTGCAGTTATTGAAGATGTTTGATAGAGGTACGTTTAATATGTTCATGTTATTAATATTTAAAAGTAAATATTGAGAAGTATGTTGGATGGGCATATTTTTCTATACTTTTGTTGTAGCAATGTTTTTTAAAATATAATATACCCAAAATGATTAAAAAATAGAAATGAAAAGTCATTAAAAACAACAGGAAACGCAAAGGCTAAAACAGTTATCAAATGTTTGTAAAAATGATTGCAGTTAATCCTAAATAATCATTGGCTAACTATTGACAATTCTTAAAAGGCTTTATTTATTACACAATTTTCTAATATGTTTTATTAAATTGTTAATTATTAAATATTATGTCAGAAATTAACATAGTTAAAATAATTAGCGAAGGGAGACAGTGGAAAATAGGCTCAACCGAGAACTTAAGCTTTTACGAATGAAACAAAGTTGTATAAAAATCATTAAATAAAAAATAATAAAACACTTATTTTTAATTACAGTCTGTAAATAATAACCGTACCTCTATTGCAAGTTATTAGCGAAAGAATTGAGGCGATTTCTATCCATTACGTCAATAAAACCGCTTTTTAAAAATTACAAGAAAAAATTTCATTCCAAGGAAATGATGTAAATCACTATTGAAAAATGGGGGCGACCTGTGGTCTAATGGTTAGCGTAACAAACCACTAAAAGCCCAAGATCGCGGGTTCGTAGCCCGGCAGGTGGCCCTAGGATTTTTTAAAGGTATTAAAAAATCCGTAGTTACGCCGTCCTTCGGAAGGGACGTTAAACGGGGGTACCGAGCCTGTACGATTGTAGGTACTCGTTAAAAATCCGTATCCGAATTAAACCTGGATAGGAAAAATTTATAACTCCCACTGTAGCATCGTCCGATTAGCCATAGCAGCATAAAGTGACGTTAACACTATTAACTTTGTAATAAACACTATAAACTACGAAGATTTGCCATATATCTTACCTATTTCTACCAACCGGTCAAAATGACTACTACTACTAGTAGTACTATATACAAAATAGTAGAATTCAATAAATAAAACTATAAATTCATAAGATAATTTGATTTTAAAGAAAAGAAAGTATATTTCATTCAAATATTGTAATTACATAACAGTAAGTGTAGTATCAACATTGCATGAATAATAGTGCGTGTTGCAGCTTGCAACTATACACGGCAAGCAAGAATACTAAATTGAAATTTTATATGTTAAAAATACACAAATTTACGCATAGTAAATTGAAAATGTAGAATTTTTGGATTTTCCTGGAATTATAGATGTATAAAAATTCCCTGAATACACAACATGTATTCATGATATTTTCATGACCGAACAAAATGACCGGTTCGTATATTTAGGTATAACACATAGATACCTCTGAAAATCAGAAGCTTAAGAACTAAATAATTCATAATATTATTGTATACACAAATTTAATAAAAATCATGACATTATCGTAAAATATTAAATAAGACTTTAAGAGGAAATGCTATAAATAAATGATATGCAAACGGTCATTTTGACCGGTTCGTAGTTCTATTGTTAAATGAACGAACAACTATTGAAAAATTTAATTAAGACTTATTAAAATAAATAATAGTTTAAAAGACTAAAAATATGCTTAAAAAGGAAACAAAACTAAAAAGTGGAGAATATTTTTCAATAAGTTTAAAATAAAATTAGAGCGATGGGTTTGTTCATTATTAATAATTATTTATAACATAACATAATTAATTTTATTGTAAAAAAAGCTGGGTGATATTTTCATAATGAATCTACTTTTACCAATACCAGTCAATCAAATATTTACTAAGATAACATCAAGCCCCCCACGCTTTTTTACGAAGAAATGTATTTTTTTCTTCACCACTCTATTCTTATTTTAAACTTATTGGATATTATTTACTATGTTTTATTAAAGCGTGTTTTTTAGCTTTTAAACCATTATTTATTTTCTGATTATCAGTTCGGCTAACTACAAAAGTGTGGTTTTTTAACTATTATATTTTTTTTTGTGCAAAACTGATGTAACTCCCCTGTTGAACCTGCCAGTATCCGTAAACTTGTCTCTCTATACGCCATATTTGCCTTAATACGCGCCCTTGTGCTTGGCACAAGACACAGTTGTGTCTTCGGGTATGAAAACTATCTAATCCTGAAGGTTAATGAGACAAAGTTGTTAAATTATTGTATTGTTAACGGTCCTTGAGAAATAGGCAAAGTCTGAATTTAATTCCATATTTGAGTTGCAGAAAATCGGGATAAAAGATTCCGTTACATACATGCAGATGAAGCCACTAAAAAGCATAATATTGCATTTGAAATCAACTAAATAACTTTTCTAATTCGTTAAGAATATCTTAGCTTCTCCTTGTGTGTGAGTTTCATTTGATAACACTTTCTTTGAGAACGACACCATCCAAACTTCGCGGAAATGGAATAATTATAATTAATTACGAATGCAAATGCTCTTGTGGTGTTTATTCAGGTGACGGTTACAAACTTCGAGCTTAAGAACAAAAGACAATGTCAACTAGTCAATTTTCCAAGAGCTTGAGCAATTTCAAGGTTTATTAACATAAATTTGTCATCTGCAAAGAATTTTTACTGTAACAAAAACTATGATTTAACTTAGGAAGCCTCAAACCCTTTGCATCAAAAGTCGTCTTGTGGGACTGTTTGCCATTCTTGCATATTATGCCAGTCGATTTAAAATCTTTCTGCTGATGGGTTCATGTTTTGAAAATATTTTTTTATATTCTTTCTGTATTTTTAACCTGTTTGGATATACGAATCCTTAAGTAGCAAATCGTTTTTCACAATCATAAAAACAAATTATTGTCCCTCATGTCAAAAAGTAGTAGTTCGGTGGTGGTGGACAGATGTTTTTATTATTAATTAAAACGAGTTAATACTTGAGAGTAATGTAGGTTAAAATGGCCGGTGCTAGAGTTCCGTTTTCATAGGTTCTCAGTAGCTGCCAGGAGCCAGTTACTTTAACTGACCTGTTAAGTCTCGGGAAATAGTTACTCTAATCACGGTAAAAAAAACCTGTACCACTCGTCACACGAAGGGTCTGGTGTTCATTACACAGTAGGGACTGATCTCTTTCCAAGCCAACGGTTGTACCCTTCTTAGGGCCTACACATGATTTGAACATCCAAAAATATTGCATTTTAAAAACACTTTATGACAAGAAAATCACTTAAAATTAATTGTACCCTTTAGTTACAACTTACTTCTCTCACCTCATATTTATGTTGTAATTAGTGTATTATTTATATATCTAAAGAAAAAAAGCAAACATTTTTTTCGCGTAAGTCGTCTCATTTTTTTTTATTTACAGAGCTCAAGAACAAAACTCAGAGTTCTTTTCAAATGGAATAATCAAGTGTACGCTAATTTAAAAAACCATCACCATAAACGCTGAATGTTATTATACAATAGTTTATTATTTACCAACAATTAAAAACAGAAATATCTAGTGTGTCTATTCACGCGCCTTTTCTTATCAAGTTGATCCAAAATTCAAAAAATAATTTATATAAATAGGTATTTTGATTGAGTGATGTTAGTAAATATTTATTATTTATTAGTCTCGATGTCAAAAGATACTTTAACGAATATACGACTGAATCTCAAGAACTGAAAGTAAAACTTATATATACATTTATAACGTATTTTATCTCGGATTTTTTAATGTGGTTTGGTACAACCCAGTTGGATTTTTATTTTATAATCGTGTTATCAATACTTAAAAATATTAATGAATGTTTCACTCTTTTATAAAAATCTATAATCTTCTATAAAGTCTCAGTGGAAAAAGAGAAAAGGGAAGAGCAAGGAACAGGTGAGAGTTATCCCAAATTGTTAACTTCAGAGGCCAAGGAGATTGGAAGCGATAGAAAGTCTAAAAAGCTAAAAATGCGGTTTCTCAGTTAACTCCTTTCCAATTTTGATGGATATTTTTTATTTAATAGGAACTTTTAATTTACATTAAATAGTTTTTAAGCAGTCCAAAGGCAGGTTGTAATTACGAGTTGGAAGGATTTTTCTTGCTTCAATGTGGTGCCAAATTTCATGAAAAAAGCTTCAGTAGCTCTGAAGAAAAGTCGCTAACGGCGTATTGTGCACCTTGGAGAGACTGATTATAGGGTCACCGGTAGTGTAGTGGTTAGTATTGAAGCCTTCTATGCCCAAGGTTCGCACCCCGGCAGGCAAGTAAAAAATCCTTTGGAGGAGATGTTAAATGGTCATCTGGTACTGTTTTCTGATCTCTATCTTAATTACATCTGGTTAGAGAAAATTTAGGTCTCCCATATCGTCCGATCGTCCGGACATCGTCCGATTAGCCAGCTAAAGTAGCATAAAGTGGCGTTAACAACAAGAGACTGATTAATTATAATTTTATTAAATATTTAGATTCCCCTTTTAGTTACCGTGTAGTATAGCGTAGTGAATGTTCACTAAACCCTCACGTTGAACAGTAAAACATCAACTATAGAAGGGGTGCTATATTTTTTGTTACCTTGATCGATTTTACTAAGATCTGATATTGAAAATAAAAAATAAAAATATTCGAATTTTTTCAATAACTATAGTAATAATTTTTTACCAGATTCTTTATTAAAAAAAAAGCTACATAGAGTTAAATGAAATAATTTTTACTATTCTATGATTTAATTACAAAAGAAGCATTGGGGATTCTGAAGACTTATTAGTTGAATAATAAGTGCAATATTTCATATTTTGTTCGTAGATTTGCCGAGGAGACCAATACCTTCAAGAAACACTTTATTAGCAATAATTTTATTTATTACCAGGTACAAGATAAACAAATATAGTGCAAAAGCGGTTATTGTTCAAATATTTATGAAATAGCTACAGTAATAGAAAAAAAAATCTGTTGTTTCTAATAACCGTCTATTGTAAATTGGTCTTGTTTCAAGGACCACTGTAACCAGAAGTCCGCCTCTAGCATCACAATTAGTAGGAAGAGCCTTTCGTTACACAGAATACTTTTTATTCAACAAGAGATTATTTTTTAGAGGTTGACTTGATATAACTTGTGACAGGCTTAGAGAAAATAAATATTTGTTATGTCAGCGAGGACCAACCGAGATCATAAATATTCATATATAACAAGATTTTTAGATCATATACTATGATAATACAATACCAAATAAGGCAACAATTAGATCCAAGGAATTAAAAATTGATTTAACTGATGATACAATGTAGGAAAGAACAACTTTCAGAAGTTGTATATGTATATGTAGCTTTAAGGGTTTTCTAGACAGGTAGAAGAAAGTAGGAAACAGCACCCGGGAAGAGGAGAGAAGGAAAGAGGAGAGAGAAAGGATGAAGAATTATTGGAGGAAGAAAAAGAAAAGAAGCCAAAAGAAATGAAATGACTTCAAGCGGTCCTAGGTTGCCATAATCTAAAAGAAGAATAAAATATAATAATAATAATTATTCTAATCTTCTTTAATGTAATGACGCTTCTATTTGTTACCCTTTTGACGAACTGCCAAAGAAAGCACGTGTTTTGTGAATGACCTGAAAATTCCAAATAAAGAACAAAAATTTTGCGTATTATTAAATTTTACTTATTAAATAAATATAAAATGTAAACACCTTTGTTATTTAAACTATCGACAAAAAAAAAAAAAAGAATGACCGACAAAATGATATGTAACATAATCTGCATAAGCTATAACTAGTAATACCAATTGTTGGTCTGAACAGGGATATTTATGAGAAGTGCTCCTATTTCCTTGAATAGAAATTTCACGAGAGAGAAGAGAAAAGAAATAACTCCAGTGGACCATTGGAGAGAGAGTCCACTTTGGATTGGATCTCCTCAACAAAGCAAAGAACCTTCTGGAAGATCTGGGCGCACTTCTGTCGTCTAGATTATACAACCATATTTCTTGCCCTAAATGATTGTAATAATTGTAGTATTCTTTATATAGTACTTTTTAATTTCTATTAATTATTACTAATGCAACTGCGAAACAAATAGTATTACTTCTCTTAACCTTAGCTTAATGGGGTCACTTGTGGTGTGGTGGTTAGCATAACAACCTTGTCTACCCAAGATCGCGAATTCGCAACCAGGCAAGTAGCCTTAAAGGGATTAAAAAAGTCTTGCGTCTTTTGGAGGAGACGTAAAATGGCGGTTCCGAGCCCGTTCAGATTCGTTAAATATCCTTTTCCCAATTTTTCATGGATAGGTAAAATATTGGACCCCCAGTGTAACATCACCCGATTGGCCATAGCAGTAAAAAGTTACAATAAGCAATAAACAAATCAATATACCTTCAATACTTTTCCAATGAGAAAGTATTCGAGTACTATTTCATGAAAAGGACCTCAAATATTAAATATTTTAAGTGAAAGAATTAAGAAGTAAATAATTTATTTTATTTTATTTTTTTATGATTTTTATTTTGAAGAGAAAAAATCGGTGAAGAGAAAGGATTTGTCTGACCGTGGTACGTGCCAGAATAGCTCAAGTGCCAGAGTACCACGACGGATCCGCGAATATCATTGGTTAGACTTCTTTGGGAGTCTTGATTTTCTTTCTTCCCAACTCAGCTAATATACTTTTTATATAGAGTACTTTATTATATATAAATAAAAACAAAATCAAATATTTATTTATATATGAATTTATTATCTTGCCGTTAGATAATTGTACGGGATTAGGCAGCTTCTTCAGTGAAAACCATCGATATTCCATCCCAGTTACACAAAACCTTGACAAATTACATACCTAAACGTTCCTGGTGAATCACACCGCGAACAGATGTGGTCGAGGACTTTGTTTTATAATATATATTAAACGTCACCAAACAATTTAGCGATCGATAAAGGAAGAAAATTTATATTTATATACATATAACATATAAGTTTATAGCACAAACTATTTACTGGTGCATTTCCCACCGCCCAAATAAATGGAAAGTCTTCACCAATGCCTTCGGCCCATTAACTTACATTCTTACGGAACATTTGAAGTTGATCACAGTTATCATTAGTGCAATTTTACAACCAAAAGTGAAGCGCAATATTCTATTTTAGTGACTAAGTAAACACCATACATCAGCAACCCCGGTGATTAATGGGTTAAGTCAAATTTTGCAAGGAGTGAGTTAACTATGTTGAGGTAAGTAGAAATCGTGTCATTCCCATAGTTAATGGCTTGAAATGGTGTTGTAATATATGCAGTAACTCCTTTTTAAGCCGAAGCTTAACTTATAGTATTTATTTACTTAACACAATTCCACTTCCCTTAGTAGAAGAAACTCATTTTAAACGAAATTCTACTTAACCGCTATTTTTTCGAATTCCTTCTATACATTTTAGTGGGCCTACCTCTTCTTCTGTGTATCTGTATCTAATTGTTCTATTTTGCCATTTCGTCGGTTCTTTCCTTATTGCCTGATCGAGCCTCGTCTTCGTCTTCGTTTCTAACACGTTGCAGCCTGAAAATATTTGTCAGTATCTTCTGAAATAATCCATTTTTAATGTTTTTACCTTTGTTCTGCCAACGGTCATACCACGTTGAACACACCGGTTCCCGTCAGATCACCGAAGTTAAGCAACGTCGGGCGTGGTTAGCACTTGATTGGTGACCATCTGGGAAAAACCGCGTGCTGTTGGCAAATAACTTAACAGTTAAACAAATAAATACATAGCTGGCTGTATGGATGAACATATCCAATGCCATAAATCAAATAAAAAAATCTTTGTTCTGCTAAAAGTTTCGCAGTATTCAAAGACCCACAGTTGGAATAGGCGATACAATTGTGTAAATTTTCCTTTTTTATTAGAGTCTAATTTATTTTAAATAATAATGTTACGTGCTACTCAGTGTAAAAATGAATTAAACTACTGCTAATTAAAGATACTAATATTTATTTACAAAGTGACGAAAATAATACAATTAAATTATTAAACTGATATAAATTTACAATAATAATATTCTAAATATTTATTATCTAGGCCCAACTCCTATTTAATTATTACAATAATATAAGATATTAGTAATACTAAATAGCTTAACTATTTACATAAGCTTGTACAAATACCATAAAATTACAACTACTACTTAACTACTTAACTACTACTAATTAACACTTACAGTTCACTAATTAAAGTCCACCGACCGTAAGATTCTCCAAATATAACAAACTGACACACATTAATACACAGACACGGTTTATTACACTGACACTCACTTATTACAAGTTCATCACAGCGCCTGATCTACTCTCTGACGGACTCACTCGAGGGGGATATTTAAATAGGCAAGGCCGAACATTCTAGAACACGGAAGTAGGGGGAGACTATTCTGGGATTGTCGAGAACCTTATTGATCTCTTCCGACAAAGAAGAGGCGGTTCTACTATGTTCAAGAAGGTTCTAATCCAATCTTAATTTCCCCCGCTGACGGGCTTAAGACGCCAATCCCTTGTTTCCGTCCTTCTCTCTATGGCCGTAACAATAATATTTTTTCCTTTCTCTACTATTTCCAATATTTTTTTTTTTGTTATGGATCATATTATTTCATTCTATATAATAATACTCCACCCGGCCCTATTATCATTTGATTAATCTTGGTAGTTTTTATTGCCTTCTTACATCGTAATACTGATTTAGGTTTCTTCCCATTAAATATGTATGTCGATGTCTATCGAATGAGGATTGTTTATTATTTCTATTTATTTATTTTTTATTCTTTCAGCCTTCTTTCTAAGAAGGTTGGAGACCATCATGAAACTTTTCTTTAATAACTTGTTATTAAAAAAAAAAAATTAAATATACTAAGTCGGATTTTCATTTAATTATCTTTAGATTTTTTACCATAGCTTTCATTTTTCTATATGTGTCGCACGAGTGGAACAAATAAAATCCCTCTTCCGTTTTGTTTGGTTTTTATTACTCTTCTGATTCCTATAAATAATTGTATTAATGCCATTCCACGTGATAAGAAGAAGAAGTACAGTTGAGTGTTAATCATTACAAATGTCGTCGGGCATGTTTCAAATAACCCAATGTTCGGTTATTTGAAATTCACATTAAAAAAAAAAAGGAAAATGCCAAACACCACGTTTCTTAATAAAAATTCTTAATTCTACAGTAGACATACATGTTTCATAAAAATAAGCAATGCTAATATGTATGTATCATTAGGTGGAAACAAAGAGTTATAATATTATTATAATTTATTTTATCTTTATATAATATAATTTTTTTAAATATTTTATTTGAAAAGAAAAGATATGGCCAGGACCGGGACTCGAACCTGGGACCTTCACCTCTCCGTGGTGACGTCTCATCCATCTCGGCTATCCTGGCTTCGCTTTATTAATATTTATTATTATTCGCTTGATATTTCAAATAAAATATTAAAAAAATTATTTAATATAAAGATAAAATAAATTATAATAATATTAACGACTTAAAGTCAACTAGATTCAAAATAAAATAATGTTAAAGTAACATTCTCCCCGTGTTTATATCGCAAAGTGCGAGAACACGGAGATGTAGGATCATTTGAAAAGAGGGGATATGGATAGCCGAGATGGATAAGGCGTCACCACGGAGATGTGAAGGTCCCGGGTTCGAGTCCCGGTCCTGGCCATATCTTTTCTTTTCAAATAGAATATTTAAAAAAGTTATAATATTAATTTGTTTCAAATTTAATTCTCTGAATTTCAAGTCTCTGATTAAGAATATTGTTTAGCATTAATTAATTGTTCTGGAACATTGGAAATCTTGAACCTAGAATATCAAATTTATTTTTCAGGCATTGCAATGTCAAACGATACCTTTTTTAGTCTTTGTCACATAGTCACTACGGATAATTAACGTCCAGGTTCTTGACGCAATAATTATTTATTTAATTATTCCATATATACAAATAAATTCTAAAAAAATAAAATTTCTTATAAGCATAAAATACGTAGGTGGATATATCGGCACCATTGGCAACTTTATAACTGAGTTATAAAGTTTAATTGATCTGAATGCAATAAAAAAATCAATTAGGTCTTTCAGTTAATTATTATCTCTTATTATGTTTTTTGAAGGTCTCTTAAACATTATTGTATTATGAATTACGTAAGACTGACCTTCATGGATCTTTAAAACGTGTATGATATTATTTCCTTATTATTTGAAAGAATAATGAATCAAATGTTTAATAGACCAGTAATATGGCAGTTACACGAGTGTGACAAAGTATATTCCTCAAACGTTTTGTTTTGTTTTTATTTACTCTGCACATTCATTTGCACATGTGGTATAGTTTGTCTGTTGGTTTAACGTCACTTTATGCTGTTATGGCTAATCGTACGATGCTACATGGGGAGATCTAAATATTGCCTATCCAGGTTAAATTAGGATAGGAATTCTTAACGAGTACCTGATATCCTACAGGCTTGAGGGCCCCGTTTAACGTCCCTTCCAAAGGACGACATAACCAAGAATTTTTTACTCCTTTTAAAAAATCCTTGCGTCACCTACCGGGCTTAGTACTTTGTTATGCTAACAACTAGACCACAGATCGCCCATGCACATCTAGGATTAATGTCATTCCATGTAATACATAGGGTTCAGGGGAAAACGTCTATACAGAAGGTTCATTAATGTTTATTTCAAAATACTACCTTTTGAGGAAAATAATATTGCTTGGCTATTTTTTTTTTCGTTATTCTGGCTGAAGCTATATTATCATAAAGGTGTTCTTCCTTTTCTTCTTTCTTGGGCACCACAGCCCGACTTTGTTCTCCTCTAAGCGATTCTTCCTCCATTCCCTGCCTTGTGCCCTTTCCTTCCAAGCAGGCACATCTTTAGCTGCAGCATCCTAGTCGACTTCATCATTTCATCCTGTCTTGGAACTTCCTGTGTTGCGAACACTCAGGTAGTCTCCATGACTTCTCAGTTTAATCCTTCCAATCGCAATCAGTTTATTTTGATTAATTTTATGATAGAGATATCATTACACAGAGAGTATAATATTATTATCCCCAATTCTCCATTCTATCCCTACCTTTATTGGACTGTAAATCTTTTTAAAGATAATTTAAGATCATAAACGCAGACTATTCAGTTTGGGTATAAGGATTGTAATAGATGAACGCCTTTGTGTTTTTGTTTTTATTAGATCAACCTGGATTTAAATAATTTTGGTACAACACATGTATTGACTTTTCAGATTCTTCAATAAATCCCACATCATGGTTACTATTTATGTAGAAATATTAAAGAACCTCAAAATATATTCTATATTCTCAAACGTGTAGTTATCTATGAATAATCAGACAAGAATAATCCTTCCATACATTTATTAGCATGTACATTTTATCAACATTTATGATAAGCCCCAAGCTATGGGCAGCCTTCTCAATTTTTCGCTTCTCAAGGACGTTTTCCATTCATTCTCAGTTCTGATTATAAAATGTATATTGTGAGCATAAGAGAGTATTTGGTTATTTTCATAATAGGTCACTCACGTCCTAGATATAGTTATAAATGTCAAAATTATAAATTACATCAACAATGCAATTCTAAATAGGACAAAGTTATAAAAATGTTAAGGATCACATAAAAATTTCATTACTTCCTTCTTTTAAGTGTTGTTTGTTTATTTTTCAGATTTCATTTATTAAATATTTGCTGATACATTACAAGAAGACAATATAATTTTGATAACTCGAGGGTAAACAAATAAAAAAGCAAATACAATTTCAATGGAGTGTCCACTGGATAACAATACCATTTTGTAAAATGTGCATGTTTTAGCAAATATTTTGTACATACAATCGAAAGCTTCGCCCTCGGAATCCTTTTAACCTGTAATTAAGTGCCTAATTATACATTTACTATGCATTCAACATATTTAAGAATTAAGTGATTTTTTGCGGGCTGAATATGATTAGTTAAAGGTTTAAAATATTGAATACGCTAAGTTATATTGCGGATGTTATAAGGATTTTGATGTCCAAAACAAAACATATCGTCCCTTTTCATAATACAAGACATCATCAACCGACCCGTGGTCTATTAGTTAGCATAACAGCCTGCTTATCCGCAAGATCGCGGGGTCGTATCCCTAGGTTTTCTTATAAGGGAGTAAAAAATCCTTGGTTCTGCCGTCCATAGGAAGGGACGTAAAATGGGGATGCCGAGCATTGATGGTTTCAGTTATAATTCCCTACTCTAATTAAACACACCGATCATCTCCCGATTACCCATACAATATAAAGTGACGTCAAACGAACAAACAACTGTCATCAACATTTTAAAATGTTTTCACTATTTTTGTTTTTCATAATCAGAATTTAAGACTCCAAAAGTAATTTTGTCAATTATTCCTGAAATCCCTTATCTATTGAGTCTCTTTCATCAATCCCCATCATTCCTGAGTCCTGGAAGAGGGATTTTACACTAAAGTATTAATGAAGAGTGGTGATAAATAAGGTGACTCCAACTATGTACTAGTAGTGGGAGCGGAGTTGCTCAGTGGTATGACGCTGGTCCTGGATTCAAATCCCGCTCGCTGGAAGACATTTATTTCATCTTTTAGCGGTCGGAGATGGATCCGATGGGATCTAGGACCCTCCTGGGCCTCACCCTGCCAATAACGTGGGTAATCAAAGGGAGAAAAATCAGGCGTTTGAGCGTGATATAGGAAAAATCACCTACCTGCACAGACTTTGTCCAAGATACAGTACAGTCTCTACCTCGCACTGAACCCGAAACTCTTCACAGGTTGTTGAGGTGTAGGTTTTATCTACCAGTAATGAAAAACGGAATCTTTTTTCCCCTATAAGGTAAGAGTATTGATAGTTAGCAACACCTTGCGTTGTTTTTTCTTCCTTTCTCAGTCTCGGTTTGAAAAAGTACGAATTGAATGATCTTGCCTGTAACTAATTTCCCGATGACAATCATTGCTTTCCTCTTCTTCTTCTTGATCTTCTTTACTTTGTTTTTACCTTTTTCTCCTTGAAATCTACTCCTTTAAGTAAGTAAATATATATACATCTTCTTCTTCTTGATAACAGTCATCCTCAACAGATCATAGTCATTTTTTTCACTATCTGGAATCATGGTGTCATAAGGTGTATTTGAAGGTGGAAAACATTAATGGTTATCCGATGATGAATTGGCAATCTTTTTTTTTATGGGTATTTAGACGTGATTGGGCACTGACTGAAAATAAAGGTCAGTTTTCTTCAATTTTCATTCTCGTTTCTTCTTTTCAAGCTCCAACTATTCTTCTATTTTTTTCAATTAGATTGAACTATACTGAGTGCCATACTTCAGTCAGATCCAGTTGTAAACAATATGTTAGTTAATTCGAGCTAAAAATATACAAGGAAGTTAAATAAACAATTGTTGTATGTTATTGTTAAGTAAGAATGTTGAAAAAGAAGAAATCTATTTACATTTTAATGGAGTTTTCCTGGTTATCTCCCTTGACAACAGCCAAAGTATTGACAATTCTGAATGTCTACGTTATTAAGTCTCCTTGTTATTAAAGTTTATGATGTCTACTGCTGGTGCTCTTAACCGATACGATAAGAAATGTTATCTGCATATCTATCGAATGATTGATGAATTGTGTGTATTTCGATATATTATCCCTTTGTGCTTAAATGTAAAGTTGTCCTTGTACATTTTTTTTTTTCGAATCACAATATATTTCTGGCAATAAAGGATTTAGTTTTAGTGAAAAAATTTAGCTCTATAAAACATAAAATTTCCATTTACCTTTGACTGAAATGTCATTTTAAAGAATAAAAAAAAAAATTACATATAGTGACACAAAAATGTATATACGAAATTGACATTTTAGAGACTGGTGTGGTTTCTAACATTATTATTCATTTTATATTTTAACATTCATGTCATGAGATCTTACATGTGTGTTATCTGGATATACGTTTTTGTTTTCAATATTGTTTGTATTCCCTATTTCATAAATTTCTGGAAAATGACATTTTTTTAGATACGTTTTTTTGTCACTAAGGAAATGATTTATAATATTCATTGCATTTGGCGATTGGCAAAATTTAAAAGAATCAATCTAAAAAAAAAGAGTTAAATTACAGTGTGAAAATAATACTTTACCATAAATTAACTATTACCAGAGGCTTTCATTCACAACATCTATTTTAATTTTAAGACTGTGGATATAAATGAAAGAAAATGACGCCGTAAGAATAGTTTATAGTTTAGAATAGTGTAAAAAGTACTATTCAGTTAATAAATATTATATTTTTGTTTATAGATCTAATGAATTTCAAATAAAAGTTTAAATTAATTCTTTAATGTTGCAGGAGAAGATACAGTTCAAAGATGAAGTTACCCGGTAAGCAATATTTATTTATTTATATATAAAATTATTATTTATTTATAAAATTATCATTTGCTGTAACGTGTGATGACTCGAAAATATTAATTTTTAATGCTTTGAAAAATTAAATTTTTAATTAATTTTTTGATGCTTTGAAAACCAGTTCATTAATACGCACTTCAACTAAAATCTACAATTGTCATTGCTGAGTGTTCAAGAGCAACCACACCATTCAGTTTGTTTTATGGTTTGGTGAAAACCACCTTTTTAAAACGCCCAAACAATCTTAAATCGAAGTACGACGTTTTTGCAGCAAACGAGGTGTACTTTTTTTTAAATATATTTATAAATGATTTTTTTTTTCCTGGCTTTAAATCTATCTCGGGTGCAGTTAATATCTGACTAAGTAGAATACATTCAAAATCCAACAGTAATCTTTCAACTCTAAATATTATTTAATCTCAACTCTAAAAGAAAAAATCTGTGTAGAGTATGAGAAATTCTATATAACATAATATATCTATATCGTATATTATAGATGAGCCGCTATTTTTGAATGTGGTTTCAAATACACTTTTACATTTTTCGAGCTTTTTAAGGATTTGAATTTGGATTAATTTAAAAATATAGGCAAACTTTATGTTTTTAACACTTTTTAAATGAACCTATCATTAAAATTATTTTTTAAAATTAACGATTTTTCTTATCATAACTTATACCACTTTCAAACATTACAGGTTATACATTAATCGTGTATCTATATTATATGTTATTATAGATCTATATTACATAGATTCTATATAATCATAAATAATAGTCTAAAAACCTTGAAGATAACGGGAGAGCTTCTGTTTTCTGTTCTCTTTTTTTTCAAAAAACTAAATTAGTGTGAACACATAACCCCATTAATAGATGTAATAATAAATTAATAAGGTTCAAAATAATTTGGTAATAGGCCCTCATAATTTTTTTGATACTTGAATCTATTGGTTGGTATATAATAAATTGAAATCATTTTTTTTGATACTACTGTTATTTTCAAATTAATAATCAAGGCAGCATATTCAATTAGCACACGAATTCTCATTGACAACAATATACTAAAGTGAAAATTTATGTTGCCACACAGGCCAATCGTAAAGTAAGAAACGGTGCCAAGGAGGAACGGTTTGTTGTTCATTTTGGAAAAGGGTACTGGCAAAATATATGCTGATTTTAGATGCAAACCTGTATCTGTATAGTGATCTATCAATATTTAAATTTGCTTCTAATTTCGTTTTTAAAACTATATTTTTAGAAGTTATACAAATTATTTTTAGAAACTTGGAGCAGGTCAAAGATTTAGGCTAATTAGACTGTTTTTCAACGAGTAATCTCAAATGATCCTTGAGAACTTGTAGGATATTTGAATATTTATGGGAATATTACCGATAAATGATTACTGATTACAAGATTTTCGGTTATACGTTCCCATGTTGTGAAATAAGACTTGAACTCCGTTGGGGAGTGAAGGATTTCAATTTTATTTAACATTTTTCATAAAAATAAAGCGGTAAATACAGCAGTAGAAATATAAACATGAATATACGAAATACAGAAATTTAGTGCGATCTGAAACGTTTTTTTTTAATCTGTAAAATTTTTTAGAGATATGGAATTTTACCACAGAATAGTAATAACAAAGGTATGTTGCTAATAAACACTAACAACACTGAATCTAGTTAGAATCAAAATAGTAGATGTCAGGTCTATCTAATTCCTTATATCTAGGCTTCGTTCAATCACAATGACGGCGCTGATAATAATAATAAGGTTTAGCGAACCCGAAGGCTCGATCCCGATACCACTCTGCATACTAAACTTCTGTAAGTGGAACACTACCAGAACCAAATCCGCCAGATCACTGTTAACACAATCCTCTCACCTAAGCCTCTACCCTTCAGACGCTTACCAATCGGCACTGAAGGCTTTATTTTGTTTAGAGGTAGTTCTATGATAATGAAAAGTTAAAACTTTGTTGCTCTAACAATAACAGAAGCTATGTGTAACAACATACAATCTTCTGGCCTGCCATGCATAAATGTGCTTAAATGTATAATTTACCCTACTAATTCTAAAATAAATAAGTATAAGCGGTACATGAAATAAGGTGAACTAATTAACGAGTGACTTATTAACGTAGATTTACATAAACTTAGCGAATGTAGGAATCCGATTATGTACGACAATATGTGCGACATTAAAACAATATTCTTCACCGCGTGTGGAATATTGAATATATTTCAAATGTATTATTTGAATTTGTAATATATTAAACCATATGTGCCTAAATTCAGCTATATTCTAAAAGATTTACGTAAAATTTTATGATAATCAATAATACAGAGAAAATTCATTGGTTATAAATATTATAAACATAAATAATATATTCAAACATTGTATTATTATCATTGCATTAAAATTTCTTGTTTTGATTCACTTTACTTCTATAATGTATTTATTTAAAGATATTATTTCTTAAACCGATGTTAATTATTTTTATTTTATCTATCACCGCAGCTACATTTTTAAAGTGAAGTTATATTAGTTTCTTTCCTCTATAATAGAAGTAGTGTAGAGTAGCATCAGAGTATGTAACTTGTTGAGACTATAATAATCTATGTATTGACTAATTGTTGTATTAATAAAGTACAGTATCATATTAAAATAAAATGATTTTTTTTTTTTTATGAAATAATAATTATTTCTTCTAATTTATTTTATTGTTATTTGATACAATTTTTTAAATATTTTATTTGAAAAGAAAAGATATGACCAAGACCGGGACTCGAACCCGGGTCTCCCACCTCTCCGTGATGGTGCCTTAACCATCTCGGCCATCCTGGTTCGTTTCTCAGTCAGTCATATCCCTTCTTTACACTGATCCTATATCTCCGTGTTCTCACAATTTGCGATGTATACACGGGGAGAATGTTAATTGAACATTACTTAATTTTTGGATCTAGTTGACTTTAAGTCATTAACATTATTATAATTTATTTTATTGTTATATGATATAATTTTTTAGATATTTTATTTGAAAAGAAAATTTATGACCAGGACTTATTAAATTAATTATAAAATTATTTAAATTAAATAGATTTTTTCCATTAATACAGAGTAAATAAATATCAAATATTAAATTATTATCAATACAATTACTAGTAGTATAATGTAATATTATCAGAACGAAATTTAAAGAAGTGAAAGTTATGACAATGTTTAAAGTGTTGAGATTACCTATCTCCTTTAGAAGTTCAAGATGATTACATTGTTGAGTTTCACATCTTTTATAGATACGAAGTTTTCTTTAGTACGCACGTTATATAAGAAGTTTATAAAACTATTATTTAAAAAATGTACCTAACACCCTACAGGTTTCTGGAAACATATACAGTCGTCATTTTAACATTCAAATCCTCGAAATATATGAATGAATTATCGTTTTTATTTTATTTTTTCCTAAAACTATGTGGATAAGGTTGAAATAGGTGGATACGCGTAACTATAAATCATATACTGTTTTGTGCGGAGCACTTGCTCCAAGAAGTGAAAGTGGATCGATTAAGTTGAATGACGGGATGTCGAAGTTTCACGTCGCCAAGATGAGTTCAAAAATCTTTTAATTCAAAATTATATATGATTATTTAAATAAATAAGAGAAGTATTGCAATAAATAATAGTCAGTTCGTATGAATGGTGAAATACATTTAACTGTTATTAAATCTACTTCATTTGTGATTGGTTACAATTGTAAATGATATTTTCAGGCTCTACTTGTGTTGTTTTTCGTGAATTTATTTATGAATTATAAAGAAGAAAAGCAACAAATTGTATTGTTTCTTATAGATTTATGTTTTGTATATATTTGTTGTTATTATCAAACTATTATTGCACTCCTAAATTTTACCTTTACCTCACTATTTCCATTTCTTATCTCATTTTCTATTGATCACTTCAATATAAATATCAATAATTTATAATTAATTACTAATTTACTCGCCTAATAAACTAATGCATAGTTTCATTAACTTATTAACGTAAAATAGGCTAATTCACAAGCAATCTTATCTTTGATCATGTTATTACATTATAGAGACAGCACGTGCCAGAATAAAAGTTGTTTCAATCATTATAATAAACATGTCCTAATTCATTGGTTAATCTATTGTAGTTATAATATAAATAAAATAGATAATAATTAATAAAATTATTATTCGCATTAATTATTTAATTATTAGTTTATCATAAATATTATATAAGCGTATATGTTGTTTCAAATATTTTGGAAGTAACGCAGTTATTTATGTTGTTTATGTTTGTAATATATATATTATCACGGAAAATTATTTTTTATTACGGTATTGAATATTCAAGAGTATTTTTTTATGAGTAGGTGAAAAAGAAGAAGATAAAAAAGAACGATCATAAAAAAAGATTTAGTTTGTAATTAAGTAAATTAAGTCTTTAAATAAGTTTAAAAATTATGGGTATTATTTATTTTTATGAATAGAAATTATCAAATGTGCTATATAAAACGAATATGAGTTTCTTAAATTATGTTTAGCCATACAAATATAAGCCTATTTTCTATAGTTAAATTAGTACAAAATTTTTGCAAAACGATGCAACCTTCACTGAATTTAGATGTATATAATATAATTGCAATAGAAAAGTAATAGACTTTTAAATAATACATCTTGATTTAATCATGATATTAACATAACTTCAATGGCATCAAAATGCTAATCAACCTTGGGTACCTATTGTTACCATTGACCAGTTTAGAGATAAATATCTTATTTTTATTTCTTTATTTCCATTTATTTTAAATCTTTAATAAAAGCATAATGTTTATTTATTGAGGCTTTAATAACAATAACAATAATCCTAACAACAATAACCTTATCTAATGACTTGACTTATGGAGATTATAGCTTTCTCCATTATTTACCCACGCTCAAACCAGAAGTGGATGTCGGTGATTGTTAAGTTATAATGCGTATGAACAATACAAGCTTGACATTTTATCATAATTTTTTTTAAACATTACATTTTTTTTTTTTTAATGAATGGTACTGTTGTTATCGTCAAATATTACTATCAGTATTCTAGTAAAGATTCATGCAATATTAGGGGAAAAATTTACATTCATGCATAATCAGCCTATGAACTTCTTATACATAACATAATTAGACCAATTTTTGGATTAAAAAAGTAAAATATTGTTTCGAATAATGTTCTATTTAACGGTCTCTTTTTTTTTTTTTATTTAAATTTAGAATTCATTAAGAACTGAAGAATTATTGAATTATAAATTATTTAAAACATTTAATTAACTTTCATAATAGGCAGTAAATATATATTATATAAAATTCCAGCGTGCTACTGATGAAACCCACCGTCATATCTTTATTTATTTATATTTTAAAGGTTTCGTAATCACACTAATTACTCTTTCCTTTCATCAGCGTTTTCAAAAAATTATGTTTTTTGATTTAACGGATTTCACTTGTAACTTGTGACGGTATGAACAACTAGGGCTCGAGCTCTGTTCTATTCGGTGCAAGATATGAAATGTTCTCCTTTCTTCTCTTTCCTATAAATTACACGGATTTATTTCAATTCAACCCTTCATATACTTTCTGAATCTATGAGATATAATTTTATTGAAATAGTCATAGAACTCAGAAAAGTAATGCATGATTATTTACAAAATGATGAAATTCAAATGTGTTCAGAACTATGTTTAATATTTAGGAAATAAGTAGAAGCGGAGTGGCTCGGTAGTAAAGCGCTGATTGCCTTTTATTTAATCTGTTACCAGCTGGCGATAGTTTCTATGGGATCTAGCACCCTCCTGTGGTTATACTAACCTTTATAAAATGGGTACCCAAAATATAGTGGGAATATCTGGTGGTTGAGCGTTGATCTAGGACAAATCCTGTACAACCGGTTTCCAAGAAACAGAAATTAGTACTCCAGATCCTTTAAGGGTTTTAGTGGTACTGGTTAATGTTTTATGAAATGAAAAATTATGTTTTCCATATTTAAGATTATTCTTTTTTTTTAAAGTCCCACTTCTCTTTTAATATTTTAATTTACGGCGTGAAATAGTTCTCTCAAATTACATTTCAAACATTATTATTATTATCTTATCGAATGTTTTATAGGGAATACATTTATTGTATTGCATTTTTTTTCTCGTTCATAAGAGTTCTCAAAAGAAGCCTATGTAAATAAAACCGACAATGAAGTCCCGTTACCTGTTCGTGAGGATATTCAGTAGTAGCCGTCTACTAGTCTTATATTACCATTCGGAAATTTCTGAACTTATTATGAAATTTATGAGATAAATTTATTTTTTATAGTTTCTTAATTACGGTTATAAGTTGTTCCACTAAAATAATCTATACATTACGAATCAATATAATTATTTATCATTGAATTACTTTTTTTAATGCATTACTAACTGTTTTTATTAAATTAATCAATTGAGAGACCTGTTTTTTATTTTTCAAAATTATGTGAAAATTCTCATAAGCTGTGAATCACAGTGATATGATGACACCGGGTCTCTTGATATACACAAAATGGTAGAAACAGTGAAATGAATCACGAGAAGCAATGGTCTCGTTGAAATATTCATTTAGTGATCTTCAGACACTCCAGGACTCATCCAGTTTCTGTAAGGTGGATTCTCTAAATGAGGAAAACCTTGGAGGTTTAGTGAAATCTCGGACAAATCACTTCTCTGCACACAAACATTTCCCCTGAAACCGTACAGTCTCTACCATGTCTTGGGTTCAGGCCCTTTATGGGTTGTAGTAGAACTGTAGTTTTTTAAGTTTCAATTAAATAAGAGCATTGTATTTGTCTACTGCACATTATTTCACAATATGGCTCATAACCTTCATTAGTTCTTTAAGTAATCCCTTTTCTAATGTAATGCATACACCATGCTTGAGGATTATTATTTGGTTTGTAATGGAATAGAAAATAAAATTGATTTAGTTAAATTAATTTATGATAATATATAAAAAGAAAACAATTTATAAGTGTACTGTTAACAGTTTTCTTTACTACTGTTGTAGTTGTTTTACATATTCACGATGAGCAATGTTTGTCCTATAATTATATAAATAATTCTAATGGCTAGATTGTAAAATGGAATAATATTGAATTTACAATTTACGTAAAAACCAATGTTTATTTCAACAAACAAATTGTAATGTACAATATGTCCGATATGGATTGGTCAGTATGCTGTGTATTACGGCAATCCAATATAGTTGGACAGCATTGCTGCAGATAAAGCATTTCTCTCTCTAATTCTTATCCTGAAGGAATTATTTGAATTTATTTCGTAATAATTCTTAAAGTATTTAATTGCAAGAAATAGTTGACAAAGCTTAAATTCAATGTTGTATTTTCAAAAACCGTCTCCTCTAAATAACCTTCAATTAGATTTACTGGAAATAATTAACTGATCCTAATTATCAGTAGTAAAAAATATGTATTTACAGTCAATGAAACGAAAAAAGGTCTTCTGGAAAAATTCGGTATCTTCGAAACTGCGAAATGTGGTATCAGATATTCAGAAGATTATCAAGATGCCAATAAAAACTACGTACAAATTTACAGCATCGATAAAAAAACTCACAGAACACGATTACTACTTTTTCAATCGAAGATACTTATCACAAACGCACCATGGCTTGTTAATGTTAAAACATTGCACAGACTTAACAATACAAAAATAAACAAATACGAACATATAAAATCGTTTTCAAGAAAAATTACCTGGACAACTAAACCCACTGATTTAACAATTGGCAACTATACTCAAGGAGAACACGGTGAGACTAAAAAGAACGCAGGTGAAGGATCCGTTGTCGTTGAATATTAAATTAAGCCACAAGAGAGGTATCGCTGGGTACAGTTCTTATTCATACTTCTGACTTCTGCCTTGTTATCACCACACACCAAGGACCTTTTTGTGAAAATTCTGATTATTTTTTATGGAAAATTTTGTAGTCGCTTTCTGTGAGTCTGTTGTAAATTTGTAAAGCTTATGTCCTATATTTTTTTTATAAAACTGGTTTTAGTAAGTGAGTATATATATACTAAATAAGATTTAGTGATTGCCGTTTTGTCTTAATATGAGGGACACCATGTCATTCTCCTATCAAATGGTAGCCCATGGTATTGTACTTAGTCTGCCTATGGTGAGTTATTAGGTAAACTCATATAATACCCTAGTAAAGGGCATGTTTCACGTCTAAGAGCAAAAGTAAAAAGTTGCGACTTTTCATGGTTTGGTCTAATTTTCCATAGTTGGCACCACTTATTCAACTTTTGTAAGTTATGTAAGGCCTGTGGCGCGTGTCTTGATGATGGATAATGGATAATAATTTTGGCAGTGTCGTCAGCGTAGGTTGCTGTCAGTACGTCGGTACTTTATGGAAGTCGTATTTATATGCTGTGTACAATAGGAGTGCAAGTATTGATCCTAGAGGCTAACCGACTAAGATCGGCATTATTGACATTATAGATGATAACTCTGAGCCCTGCCTGACTGAGAAAAATCTGCCTGCAAGGAATGAAAGAATAATGAAATAATAAGTGTTTGGTAGGATAGTCTTAAAACTAGCACAGAAACACTCCAGTTCCAAGTAACTTCTGCTATAGTTCTGTCGATATGTAGACAGATACTCTGTGTAATTGTTAAGTGTGATTTTCGAAAACTATATTGATAGCGAGGGATTATATTTTAGTCTGTTAGTAACTTTAATAATCGGGGATGAAGTAATTTTCCAAAATTTTAGAACAAATGGAAAGTAAACTAATAGGTCCGTACGAGTCTCCAATATATAAAGAGAAAAAAAATAATAATAAAACTAGAAGCTGTTTATAAGCAATAGAAACATAGAACTTATTACAAATGGTCAACTCTGAAGCAAATATTAAGATTTTTTTTACTAGTAGAAGTAGCTTTGGGAGCCAGTACAAAAACCAGATAAGCGTGAAAACGTCTTCTTATTTTTCTCTTTAACTGCTTCTTTCTTCGTCATGTAATGGGCTCGATTGCCAGTCGGTCAAGTGAGAGTTTCCGGCTACTTCCCGACTGACGTGTGCCGTTTAACCAATGCCGTTCCAATGGATAAGTGGGCAAGCTATCACTAAGCCTTCATGACAACGACTTGTGAGGTGACATATGGTCTAGTAGTTAGCAATAACAACCAAGGATTTTTTAAATGGAGTTAAAAATGATTGGTTATGTCGTACTTCGGAATGGGCGTTAACCAGGGGTCCCGAGCTTGCACAATGTCAAGTACTTGTTAAAAATTCCTGTCCTCTTTAAACCTGGATAGGCAAGATTTAGATAGTCCGATTAGCTATAGCAGAATAGAGTGACGTAAAATAAACACAAGACTGTGGTGCGGTGGTCAATGTGCCCATGTGGACTACATAAGATAGGACATTATCTCATTTCCCTTCCGAAGCAGATAAACCCTAACTACTCGGATAAGATTCAGTTTCAATATCTCTAGTAAGTAATTAGGTATATCTGGTATCCTTAAGGAACTGATTTAAATCATGGTGTCTGTTATATCAGACGAGTGTTATTTTTATACTTGCTCCTCCATGCAAACCTAAAGTCAAGTTAATAGTTTTTCGTGCGTTTCACATAGTCATCTTGAGTGTGGTGACTGTGAATTAGTAATTATAAGAATTCTTGAATGTGCCCATTTACCGTGATGGTTTCGAAACTGTTAATACATGACGAAAGCGGGTGGCATTTGGGGATAGGAGTGGGAACGGTAAAATTTCTCATGAACTGCTTTATTCATGTCAGTTATTAGTTTTATTCATGTCAATAGCTTCAAACTATTTTTCAACGTTGTGAGGTTAGTGTTATGAGCAGGACTGGGGTAGCAGGGGTCGTTGTGTAATAGCCGGGATCTCCAGATCGAAAAAAATAATGTTAGTTTTCGATTACAATTAATTGAAGAACACCAAGAAGTCGAAAATAGAAGATATGTCGAATTACTTTGGCGTGACTGAAAGAACGCCTTTGTATGGAACCTTCCATGAGGTTCATACACAAGAAAGCGATGAAGGTAATTATTTAATATATCATATGTTTAAACTTTGTGTACTTAATTATTTAATTTTAATATTTTAAACTTTCTTTTTCTGTTGGAACATTACATATCCGTCAGTGTTTTTAACTCGTTGAACGGAACATACGTAATAATGACGAAATTTTTTCACACTTTTACTATAAAAGCGCGGGCGGGTGCAGCACATCTTCGGTCAGGTATCGGCACACATCCGCATACCCCGGGAGCCCCTCACCGCCTTTTGGTTTGGCGGAAAAAATCCAACGGACGAAAAAAATAAAAATAAAATAAGTAAAGACTGATTTTATCATTTCAAAAATGAAAAATAAATGCTTTATTTCTAATTTTGACTTCCTTTTTAGCCCCTATCGTACGAAAATCTTCCGAAGTACCAACAGTAATCGATCGAATAACCTAACTCATAACTGTAAGGCTACTCGCATTTCCTGAAGGATCATTATGACGGATGTTCCCTGTGGACCACAATCAGAGATGTTCTGTTTAACGGGTTTATAATATATTTATAGAGTTGATTTTAACTATAAAAGGAATTTTAAAATAAATGGACTGCTTGCATGAAGTGTTAGCTTTATATTCAATCAAATTTCAATGTCTTGTTTATTTTATTATGGATTTTTTTTAAAATTTATTATGTAATCTATTCATTTTTCTGTTGTTGTTTTATATTTATTTTAATAAACGCGAACTATGTACAGTGAGCTTCGTCAATACCTAAATGTTAAATATATTCAACTGCTGACATTTCTGTTCATAACGACCTCGATTGAATACGTGTGGGGGTGGGTCCTTTGTACTGATTGATGATAAATTCTTGAAAATGTTTAAATAAATAATATATAACAAAGTGAGAGAGAGGGAGAGAGAGTGAGAGAGAACAGCAAGGAAAACTGTTATTAAACCAAACTATTGATTGTTTGTAACATCTACTCTAATAATCTCAGTTTTCTTTACTTTGTTTTAAGGGCACTACATGTATATTACTGCATGCCACCTAATAATATAACCGCATGTCATTCAAGTGTAAAATACTGCAGCATTATTATAAATAGGTCTATTGGCTCTGTCTTTACCTATAATTTCTACTTTCAGATTATATGGTCTTAAAGAATTCTGAATAATATACTTACTATAACTTTGTATTCTGAGAAAGTTTATAACGATTCATCCCGTCTGTTTATCCTATGTATGTGATAAACATTGCTTTAAAATATTTATTCTCAGGGGCTGATTAAAATATTTGTTAAGCACGATTTTTCTCATTATTGTTGTCAGATTCTTTACTCTTGTACAAAATATATATCCATGGTTATAACGTGTGTATATAATTCCAGATTTATTTTTTAATGCACTAATAAACATTTATGTACTCACCTTTGGAATCCGAATAAGCATAGGTTGTCCAGACAACCGCGTACTTTTCCTCCAGTATTTCTTCCACTCCTGCAATGAACAACGTTTCAAGAAGTAGCATGGGCGATATACTTATCATTAACTAAAACTTTCAACTGCGTTCAGGCGCCAGTTTACGATTACGACCAGGAAACCAGGCATAACCTCAGTGATAAGGCTTGAATAACTTATTTTGGACTTCGTTTAGTTACACTTTATTTACTTACTTAAGATAAACCTGGCCAATTAAAAACCATTTTTCTGAATTGCATTAGTCTTTCTGTACTTTTTCAAACTTAAATATTACCTAAAAATGTTTTTGAGGAGAAAAAAAATCGAATTTGTAGGTAATTTCAATAAAAATAGTTCAAAAAAACCGATGAATGAATGAAATAACCTACCTCATCGATGAATGAATTATGTGTACATTCATCTTTTCTTTGAGAAACTTATATGTAGACCATTTGTCCTGTATGAACTATTATAGATTACCAATATTATCACATATAAATGGTAACTAAGATACTCAGTGGCGTAGGGAAGTAGCGACCCCATCGCCCGGCCCTAGGGCCACAATCAGCTACTGGTCCTCCAGGTTGGGGGTTGAGCGGAGGGGCCAGCTACCCCACCCTCAGAAAACATGTATTGCTGTGAAACATCAAGGAATTAGCCTCGTATTTGGACTGTTTTCAGGGAATCGACCCGGCGCACTCAAAGATTTTAAACTAGCCACATGGAATGTACGATCATTATATAGACCAGGATCTTTTAAGATGCTACTGCATGAGCTGTCTAAGTATAAGATAGGTATAACGGCGATCCAAGAGATGAGATGGACAGGATCAGGCATTATGGAGATGAGGCATCACACCATATACTACAGTTGTCACAAAGATCAGCATATTTTTGGAACAGTCTTTGTTGTTGGCGGTGGGATGAGACAAATGGTTATTGTTTTTAAACCCATTAACCACCGTATCTGTAAGTTACAATTTAGAGGAAGATTCCGAAACTATTCTATAATTTTGTGCCACGCACCAACAGAAGTGGCGGAAGAAGAAGCAAAGGAAACTTTCTATAGCAACCTCGAAAGTGCCTTCGATGAATGTCCTCGTCACGATATAAAAATAGTTTTGGGAGACCCCCCCCAATGCACAGATCGGTAGAGATTCAGTTCTTTGGCCCCTAGCTGGAAGACATAGCCTGCACAATATGTCCAATGAAAATATTGTGGGAACTAAGTTGGTCAATTTTGCAGCATCACATAATATGGTTGTTGGGAGTACCATGTTTGATAGGAAAGATATCTACAAGGCAACGTGGGTTTCTCCAGACAATAACTTCAGGAACCAGATTAATCATGTTCTTATCTGCAGAAGACAGCGTTCTATACTTATGGCGGTTAGAATATACAGAGGAGCAAATTTAGATAGCGATCATTACCTGGTAGTAGCACGTATCCATGCCAAAATTAGCAACGTACATAAGACTAGAGTTACCCGCTCAAGGAGAATAAATACTCGAAAGCTGCAGGAGCCAGAGTACAAACTCCAGTTTGCCCAAAGGTTGGATGTAGCTTTGAAACGTGGGTCTGAGGAGAATGGTGTTGATAAAATATGGTGCCAGTGTAGGGATGCTATTAAACAAATTGCTGAAGAAGTACTGGGCTTAGAGGGGCCACCTCAGAGGTCAACATGGTTTGATCAAGAATGTCAAGAGGCTAGAGACAGGAAAAACAAGGCCTATAGGAAGATGATAAATGTGCATAGGACTCGCCAGGCTGTTTCTGATTACAGAGCGTTAAGATTGGAGGAGAAAAACCTGCATAGGAGAAAAAAGAGGGAGAAAGAAGAAGAAAGAATAAGAGAGATTGAGGTCTTGAGTAGACAAGCTAATACTAGAGCTTTCTACAAGACAATCAATGCCCAGCGAAAGGGATTTAATCCAAGATCCAATACTTGTAGAGGTAAGGACGGTCAATTGATCAGAGATAAAGAAGGGATCCGGGAAAGATGGTTCGACCATTTCGGTAGTCTGCTGGGGAGTGTTCGGAACCCTGCCCTAGAAGATAGTTATGGCTCTGACACTATTCAAAATTACAAAGAGTGTGAGCTTCTTGACCCACCAGATGATGAGGAAATTGAGGTTGCAATTCAGAAGCTTAGAAATAATCGAGCTCCTGGATGTGATGGCATACCAGCTGAACATCTGAAGGCTGGTGGAAATGAAATGATAAAGGTAATTCGAGATCTGCTACACAGTGTATGGATAAGCAAAACTCTCCCGCATGTCTGGTGCATTGGCTTTATCCTCCCTCTTCACAAGAAAGGAGACCAGATGCTTTGTGATAACTACCGTGGTATAACACTCCTAAGATCTGCCTACATAGTACTTTCGAATGTGGCATTCCAAAGACTACTTCCCCATGCCCAGAAAGAGATTGGAATGTACCAGTGCGGATTTATTAATGGTAGATCTTGTATTGATCAAATATTCTCCCTGAGAACTCTTATGGAAAGGACTAAAGGATTTCAGCAATGCCTATGACTGTCAGGGTTCATCAGGGGAAAACTGTATCAAAGTATGGAAGAAATGAATGTCCCCAGAGAATTGATAAGCCTCGTGGAATTGCTGATGAGGGAGTCGAGAAGCCAGGTCAAGATCCAGAATGACTTGTCTGAAGAATTCAAGACAACTAGGGGTCTGAGACAAAAGAATGGAATCTCGTGCCTGTTATTTAATTTTGCACTAGAAAAGGTCATAAGAGACGCAGGGTTACAAGTCACTGGTACGATTCTGACTAAGTCCATCCAAATACTGGCCTATGCAGATGACATAGACATAGTGGGAAGAACACCGAGAGATCTACAGCAGGCTTTTCTTGCATTGGAGAATGCTGGACGGCGTATAGGTCTTCAGGTAAACCAAGTAAAGACTAAGTATATGGTGGCTAACCCTTCAAGACAATCGGATCCCATCATCACATTTGGTCCCTACACATTCGAAAGTGTCGACAGTTTTGTCTACCTCGGTTCTTTGGTCAAAGCAGATAGCTCAACCAGCCCAGAAGTTCAAAGAAGATTATTGGCCGCTAATAGATGTTATTTTGGGATGGCGAAAATTTTACGAAGTCGTCTGATCTCAAGAAGAGCCAAGGTCATGCTGTACAAAACAATCATCAGGCCTGTTTTAACTTATGGATCGGAAACCTGGCCTCTGTCCAGGGCAGATGCCAACAGTTTGCTGCTCTTCGAAAGAAAAATATTAAGAAGAATGTTAGAGAAGAATTGGTCGACTGTATCTTCTAATATCAGGAAGAATGTTTGGAGCTGTAAGAGTTGGCGATCAATTTAGACTCAGACAAAATGCAGAGCTGTATCTTTTGTATCAGAAGCCTGATATTTGTTGTGGTGAAGCACATATGAATAGCTAGACTGAGATGGTCTGTACATGTGGCCAGGATGAAGGATAACGCTATCTTAAAAAGACTTCTGTTTGGATTCGTTGATGGAAAAAGAAAACGTGGGCGTCCACGACTTAGATGGTCAGATGAAGTCGAGAGTGATGCAGGCAGCATCATTAGATCAAGAGCTTGGAAAACCTTGGCGCAGGACAGAGAAGAGTGGAGGCGACGCCTTGATACGGCCAGGACCCGTGCTGGGTTGTAGAGCCAGTGATAATGATAATAAGATACTCAGAATTTTACTTTTATTCTTCTTACACACTTGTCAATGTTGTCTTAGCTCAGGCTCGTTGTGATATTACTTGATAAGGGGCTATGAGTGGCAAAGGAAGCAAGCGCTCTAGGAGGCCCTTTGCCAATAAAAAATATAATTAATGACTTAATTATAGATAACTATATACTTTTTATAAATATATAATTGTTTTTATAGATAAATTTATAGTTTTATCACTTACTTCCTCTCGTGGGATGTATACCATACATCCTAACCCCTTTTAAGTACATCACTTCATTTAGCAATTACGAAGTTAATTTTAAGCATATCAAATTCTGTTCTTCGGCCATTCGTTGTGGTAGAGATTGGAAAACATCATTAAAACGTCTTTAAAAAGTATGTATTCCTAACTGTGAATTCGCCTAGCAGACAGTTGAACAGAAGAATCGAGTGTGGAAGAAGTGGGAAAAGACATCAGAAAAATAAAATTATATAAAGCATTAAAAATTGACAGAATTTCTAGTAAACGAGCAAAAGCATGCGGTGAAGTAGGGGATTCTAAGGTTCATCTTTTGTTTAATATGTTAGAGGAAAATGAAAAAAGAAATTGAAGAATGGGTATAATATATGCTTATTCTCATCACTAAAAAAGTAACCGATAACTACAAAATAGAAAATAGAAATAGGTTAGAAAATATTCTTATTAATCTTAATTAGTACGATCAGCTTCCTTCAGTACAATTAACTTATTTTAGACAAATTCGACATGACCAATTATTCAGAGGAACTGCAGATATGATTTTAACATTAAAACAAAACCACCGTTTTATCTTCTTTTGATTGGAATTGGAACATTCTAATGATAGTAGTTCATGATTAAAGTATTAATTGGCGTAACCAACAGTTGAAGCATTAAAACTGCCTTCCTTTTTCATACTCAAAGCACACTAAAGACGAAGCGGTCAAAAAAACACTTCTCGATAAGAAGTATCTGCGCTGTGTTCACTATCTCTTTGGGATTAATTATTATTTCAACATGTTGGATTATTATTAAATGTTTATCGTTCTGTAAGAAAAATTAAATGCAGGGCTAATGATAATTTAAAAAATATGCTCATTTAATTTTTTTTTAAACCTTAATATAAATGAATAAAATTCATTGAACAAACTTTAACGATAGATAAAGCAAATAGTTTTTGTTTTGGACTTTTTAAGTAAATATACAGGTAAACTGGTAGGTAGCGGAGTAGATCAGTGGTAGAGCACTGAGTTGCCAAACCGAAAATCCTGGTTCTAATCCCACTGCAGGCAAGACTCTTTAGTCTGTTAGCAGCCGGAGACAGATCATATAGGATTTAGGACCCTCCTGGGGCTCACCCAGCCTCTGCTAAGTGGCTACTGAAAATAAGGGGGCAAATCTGGCGGTTGAGCGTGATTTAGGACAAATTACCTCCCTGCACAACCGTTGTCCTTTAATAGTATAGTCCCAGACGCGTTCACGGGTTGTAGTGATACAAGTTGGGTTTTTTTTTATATAGGTAAGCAAGAATTTGTGAATGGGTACAACAGATACAAAGCTTCAATGCAAGTGAATCTAAATGTAAACGATAGCGTCATTTGGATTGTTTCAGAAATCTAGATCACAGGGAAATGAATAAAAACACAATTACTGTTATCGCTTTTAATACAAAAAATGTATAAACAATAAAAGGCGGAATAAATTGGACATAAAACCCAACAGGTGGAAAGATACGCTCAGCATGTATGAAATGTAAAAATATTTCATTTTTATTAGTTATGATTTTAAAGTCCATTTTCTTTACTGAACACAGAACGATATATTGTTGATAATAATTTCATATGCTAATACAATAATTAACCTGATAGCCTACATTTCAGTCAACGAAGGTCAGTTATGAAACTAGTAAGAGATCACTTTCACTGCACCTGAACCGGTTGAGCGGGAAGGTAGTCAAGATATGTTACTCTCGTGTTTACTGCAGGATGAAAAGGTTTCTTCAAAGCTTTTTTACAGCAATGCAAAGCGAACTTTCTAAAACAAGATGACATGAGAACAATTATGACTGGTGCATACAATTAGATTTATTACAATATTAAAATTTTACATTAAATTACATTTTTAAACAAGTACATTGTATGATTTCAAAAGGAAATTTAAATACGCTCTAGTTTAGAGTTTGGCGTATTCGTATTCGCGAATACGAATACGAATATCACCCGAAGCACCACCAACCTGCGAATACGAATAAGATAAATACGATTCGTATAAATACGAATAATCGTGTATTCGCAGAAAAATATGTAACCTAAAATAATCAATGAAAAAAATGGTCCTCAACACTATTGACCTGCTCATCAATCGCTAACAACTGAAAAAATTCAAATATCCTGAACAGTGACAACCCATACAGCGCACAGTGTTTCGATTAGTAGGAGCTAGTTGGACAAAATTCATGTTAAAATTCTAAAACATTTGATTGGAATATTGTAAACAATTGTACAAAACCTAGAAATCCAATATTTGTTTATGACTGGCACACTTCATTTCGTCAGTAATGGAGTCCAAAGTAATGAATCCATAGAAATTGACTAAATCAGTTGTATTTAAGCTTCATTTCAACAGTACAAAATTATAATGTTACTAATTTTATATGAATCAAATGCTAAATATCGATAATATATGTATATACTCATAGGTGCTATTTTTTTCCAATTAAAAAAAATCTCATAATTTAAGTGTATCATTTTTTTTTCATGACAGATTTTGCCTCATTTTGAAACTTTCAAGATATGGGAATGACTTGTATCCGGGCTAAATTGTATGTATTTCATAGCTGCATCTCTCCCATTAAAGATAAAATATAGCCTACAAAATTGGTTGGAATATAACGATAATTGCTGGAAATATAGGAAAAAGTATAGCCTCCAGGGAGGTTTCATCGATGATACTACCTAATCTCTTTGCCAAATGTGGATACAATGCATGGCGGTATATTCCGCTTTTTAGATCTACAAAGATGTCAGAGACAGCATATGTCTATCTTTTAAGGATAGCTTACTATACATATTTTATCTTCTCAAAAATTGATAACGTATAATGCAGTATTTGGAAACCTATTTACAGAAGTACGGTATTAATCCTTATCAACTTATATACATTTCAGTAACCTTAATCATTTCAGGCATATTATTAGAATATTGTATGTCATATAATTTAAATGACTGTCTTATGGGTTATCGGAAAAACTTAATGCGCATGAAAATAAATTGGTATATAAAGATATATTTTGTTTTGTTTTTATGTTTATAATATCTACATAATAAAAAACTTGTCTATACAATATAAAAATAATATGCCTTACTACCCGTTCAAAGCCGGGGGGGGGGGTCACTAGTTATGAATATATCATTACTTACAGTTAGTAATATATTAAAAATAAGTTGGTTATTGTATACCCTTGCAAGAACTGTCACTTTAATTATCATACTTCTTACTAATGTATATAATTACTCAATAATTTTTTCAGTCAAATCTTTTCCTCGGGTAGAAGTTGGCAATTTCCTCAAATACTTGTTTGCCTTATAAGTTCATAAAGTTCGTCTACATAATCAAACATTTCAATTTTCAACCGTCGATTCATTGCGACCAAAACATAGAAACTCATTTATTTAACCCATAGAAAGAACTTATATTACAAACGGGAATTCGTCATTTTTCCTGAGATTCGATGCCAGTTTTATACCTCTTTTACGAAACCCTTCCTAGCTTCTGAGCTAACGCGTAAAACCATCTAATTAATTATTACACTATTAAGAATTATAATATAGAAATGTATACAAAAAGTAACGTTCAATCAGACCACACGTGCGATTGTTTTAAAGGTTATTGCTCGAAGAAAAGTAAAAAAATTAGCTCCTTTTATCATAAAATCATTTCTAAAACTCTGGATTTAATGTATATGATGATATGATGTAAAATCATAAAAAATAATTATAATAATAAAATAACTCATTTAAAAATATCTATTAATTTTCGTATCGGTCTATTTCAAATTAATGTCATGCCAAAGTTATATGAAAATCGGGATTTGCAAATCTATTAAATGTTATTTCAGTTAATGGAGCTACATTTTGTGTTCGCTATACATTATGTTGATGAATGTGTCTTGTACCTTTTATAAATTTGTAGTTATGAGCCAAGAAATCCAAAATAAAGTTAATAATATCATGCTTTACCAAACCTAATAAAACAGTAATTTAGACAGAAATGGTTTGATAAAATAATGAAATATAATAAACAAAAGGTTGAATTATAAAATAAAGCTTTAAAGATGAAAAAAATAACAAGAGTAAACGGATGATACGAAATCTATGAATTTAATAAAAAAATTATGGTTCAATAAAGAATCTATTGAGGATCTTATTTTATGGACAAAATATGTCATCCTACAAAAGGTTAATGATTATCAATAGAAAAAAATCAATTGCCTCAAGACTGCTTCAAATGATGATAAAAAAAATTAATGTTATTTAACAAATAACAATAATAAAAACAAGGAAAAACGAATAAGTAGATGCCTAAAGAAATCTAGTACAAGTGATAAGAAGAGGTTATTTACCTTGAGGGTTTATGATTCATATGGCTTTGAGGTTTATGGAAATGGCGGAAGCCTAACAAAATGCACACTGTAGTTGTTGGAATATAGATTAGTTTCTTTAAAATATTCTAAGATATTCTAGTGAGCTTTGGGTACTGTTCGACACATTGTCGCTTCGAGTCGAGTCATTTTTAATATTTTCCAAAAATAAAATTGTTTTATTATGGAAAAGAGAATGGAAGTATGGATAATGGGTAGATTTAGGTAATAATTTCATCAAGAAATAAAATTTTCAACTTACATTTTGAAATATAGAAGGTATATGTTTGTAACGGGCTTTGTAACAACTGTTGAAAAGGAGTCTTTCATTTTAATTCTTTTTAAAAAACTCTTCATGTTCATACTATTAATTACATAAATGCATCTGCAGATTCAGAAATTATTAAGTTTACAAAAATTTTAAAAAAGTACTGCTAATTTTACATCAAAAGAAAATTTTTTTTGTATTTATCAGGAAACTTGGTCTGCCAGAAAAATTTTCTTTTTCCAATGTTTTAGATATTTTTTTTCTAATTTTCAGGTATTTTCTAGTTCATTCACACTATACTGCTACTACGGCTAATCAAACAATGCAACAGTGGGAGTACTAAATTTTTCTTATCCAGTTATCATTATATATAATTATAATAATTATATAAATCAACACTCATTCATTTAAGCAGGTCAATCATTTGCTTAGATGAATCAATATTGAATAACTGATTTTGTTTCTTAGTTGTTTTTGTATCTTATTGGTAAAGCTGAAATGCATTATATAAGAAATTATTGCATGCACTTATTTTACTTATTAACTACTGTTAGTAATATACTCGATCTCTATAATTGGTTAATATCCTGTCATGATTCGTACTTTTTAGTTTTAGTTAGTTTATTTAATTTTAATTTTATTTATATTGTTTTGGCATTTTTAAATATCTCATGCTTTGTATTATTATGTAGCCTTCTGGCCAGATATATATTATGTTTCTTTTTCTTTTTATATTTGTTGTTCAAAAGGGAATTAATCCCAGGAAAAAATTTCTTTTCTATTCTATCCTAATTATGATAAGAATCTTTAACCTATACCTGACACCGCACAGGCTTGGACGTCGTTTTATGTCCTCCCGAAGGACGGTGTAACAAAGGATTTTTACTCTATAAAATTCTAAGACCATAAGCCCGCGATCTTCAGAATATTATGTTGTTACGCTAACCACTATACCAATTGTAAATACGAGTATTTCATTGTTAAATGTCGGATGTTCATAACACTGTGATTTTTGAGGGGTTTTAATTTCGCGGTATTTCTTTTTCCTCACACGTTCAGTCAACCATTATCGAACCAAGGCTAGATATTTTTACTCTTAGTTTTCCCAAGACACAATTTACAATAAAATCTTTAACAACATTCCCGACCTCTACTTAAATATGCAATGTCTTCATCGAAACTTATATTTGATCTCAAGTGAAAATTCATTTTAGAGAATTGATTTTTCTTGATTACTTTTTTTCGAAAAAATCTGGTTTCTTTCTCTTTTTCATTTTTTTTTTCATTTTTGTCTGTTTCGTAATGAATAATAATTCATGGCCTGACCACATTTGACCTTATAAACTTTCTCACATTAATTAAACTATTTTGCCATATATGTTTTGCCAAGACATGAACAATTAGATTCCATTTTTGTGAATTACAAGTATGCATATGAATATCCCTAACTTCCATTCATTGTATTTTATCCTAATCCTAATTTCACATTAATGATCTAATTACATGTTGACGTCTGCGTTGTGTTGTGTAAAGACATGATCAACTCAAATCCATGTTCATGTATACTATCTTTATTTCCACGAACCATACCCTTATGTTTATACGTAATACTCTTGATTACTGGGCTTTTGCGGAAAAGTGAAATTTGTAACTAATCATATTTTCACTACTAAATTTAAGCAAATTTTATTTACCAATCAGAGGAATTTGTTCGCCACCTTTGGATGCTAAGATCTTTGAGCATAATGAATCTAGTAGAATATTTCACTAGAATAATCCAATGGAAAACGTGGAAAAGAAAGAATTCTGTGTCGAATCGCAGATTATCCTATGTCGAATCATAACCTAGGTGTACCTTCCTCCCAATACAATATAATGAACGTAACAGCATTGCAACAGGTAAAATAAAATGTAAGATAGTGTGATATATAAGGAAATAGTCTTCTTCTTATTTATTTGGCGATTTTTATCCAAAATTTTATTTATATTTTACACATTTCCAGTGGTTCGTTCAAAACCGAGGAGAAAATAATAAACACGCAGAAACTGGTTTATTTTATACCTCGAGTTTCGAAAGTCATGAAACTTTTTTTTAGCGTGTACCTACTAACAGAAAAATACAAAATATTTAAACACTTCGATTTGGTTAAATAATAAACTGTAAAATATATCTAAACTATGAGGTAAAAAGCCTTTGGGATTTTAGGGAAAAATCCATTTTGTTGAGAATATTATCGAAAGAAAAAAATTATAATTACATTTCTTCTTCAATCTTAGATCATTCTTAAGCTGTTTTAAATATGTCGTTTCTTGGAATGAAAAAAAAATATGTTATTCCCATTGATGTTGCATTGCATAACTTTAGAAATTGACTTTCCTCAATGCTACGATTTTAAATTTATAATGGTGAGGAAATGATTGACTGGAAACATTTTCAGCATTGTTGAAAATGGTGGGAGAGAAGAGGAGAGCGCAGTCTATAAATATTGCACAAATAAGAACAACTTATTTTATCTAGTATATAGCCCAATATTTAGGCCTTCATCAGGGCACAGGGTGTTATAGATTATTAACAACTAACAGGTTATATATATTTTGATATAAGTGCACGAAATTATTTCTAGTTGAATTCATTCATGTACTAATAATACACCAAAAATTACTTGGTTTTAACATTGCCGAAAACCTACATGGTGAGCATATCATAGAAACAAAAATTTCTATATCTTTTCTTATTACACGGAAAAAGACTGGATTCAACTAGGGAACATTAGCGTGCGTAGCATAATTCATCCCAATAAGTTCTTGATCTTAGCATAAGCTGTATCGAATGGTGGCTAAGAGATAAGTTCTAGCGATAGGAAACAACAAATCTCTGTGTGGAAGAGTGAGACTAACATAAACAATATTTACTTAAACACAAATATGAGGCGTTCAGAATTGTTAACTGAGAAATTTTTAAAATTGACTTTTCGACATTTCGACTTTTCGCTAGTTTAGTCAAACCATTTTCTTAGGCACCACAGTTTGCCGACTTACTTATCGATGTTTTAGTTCGGTTCTGAACCCGAGGTTTCGGGATCATTTACTAAGCATTGCTTGACTAAACTAGCGAAAAATGTGAAAAAATCTATTTTTGAAATTTGAAGTCCTCATACAAGACTGAAAAGACAAGAATCTGCTCGACGTTTTCGCCTACTTCAATATTAACTGGACAAATGTTCAAAGCTCCCAATTAATTACAAAAGACTCATTTACATGACAGTTATCAGACCTATTTGGATAAGATTTGGATTACTTATATTATATTATATTACTTATATATTATATTACTTATATTTGGATTACTTATCCAATCCTTACAATCCAAAATGCTTCGTAAAATCCTCAATGCTTCTTATTATGCCACAAACAAAGTCATACATCATGATCTTAATATCCCATATGTTGCTGATTTGGCCCAAACTAGATACCTATCCTTTCATGACAAGTTCCATACACACTTGAATCCGCTAGTATTTCAACTTGCTTCCCATAATATTCCTGATAACTCTCCGAGGCGTCTGAAACTCGAGACCTACTACTATATAACTTCATTGGAGTGCTATCAATGGGTAGTTTCTCCACAAGTGTTTTTTTTTTCATACAGCAGAGTTACTGTAATATAATTACAGTTGTAAATATCAATAAATTATTCCACAGAAAAAAAAAATATTGAAGTTATTCATATAGAAGCCTCGTAAGAGAAATCACAGAGAGTTTACTAGAGAGTTTATCATTTCTTATTATGAATAAATAAGAAACCGGCCTTTGCCTGCATATTGCAAGAGATTTTATTTATTTTAATATTATTATTGTTTTTTAATCTTAAAAAATCTTATTCGGGTACTCGTCTGTTAGAGGGGCCCCACTACTGGTGACGCTGCAGTATAGAGCAATATTGCAACCTTTTATCGTTTGTTATTGTTTACCGCGTTTTTCGTTTTCTATTTATAAAATGTGATGCAAATGTGAGATCTTCCTAAAACTGAGATTGAAGCAGTTGCATTTTTCAAGAAAAAGGCATATTACCTCGAAAGAAGCGTTGTCAGCAGGGCCACAATATGATATTGCTTACAAATAAAATGATTTGGAGGTCTCAATTAAGAAGTTACAGAACTAAGTGTGGTTTAAGAAGTGGAACCTCATTTGATTCAACTAGACTGCCATTTCTTATTGTCATTAGATTTATTTATTTCTGGTGTAATGAAAAACATAGGTTAAATTTTTCTTTAAGGATCTATTTAAAAAAAAAAGACCTATTCAATGAAATTTTACCTATTATATTCGTCTATTGGCCTGTAGATATCTAAATTACTATTGTATTATTATGTTATTAATTGTATATTTTGTTGTTGTATGTTATGTTGTAACGTTCGTTCCTTTTATTTTTATTGCTATTAAATTGTGTTATTATTAAATACTTCCTATTATTATTAATAAAACGTTCCTTTTATTTTTATTACTATTATATTATTGGATTATTATTAGTTATTTCAAAGATATAAAATCATTTTCACGTGTTATAAGTTTTTGATGTATGTGGTTACGTCAAAACTCCAGATGTAAGTTCAGCAAGCTCATCACTAGGGCCCCTCTGACAGACAAGTACCCTTACTCAATTCTATTGGTTTTGGGGAAAAGGTACAGTAGGTGAATAGTGAACTATATAGAAGAATGAGTACAACGTAAAAAATAGTTATAAAACAAAAATAGAAACATTTTTAGACTCTGGCCATTGTCATAATAGATTATTTAAATTTTTATTACTTACTTACCGTCAGAAATAACCTCAAAACCAAGTGGAAATTACATCACCACGTTTATCACGTTTTCTGTTTTCATGGTATTATTTATATCGTTCATAGAAAAAGTTTCTATTTAAGGAATGGTATGTGAATTACGTATTTTATCAATCATTCTAGCCGAATAAACTGCCAGGTTTTTCGAGTACCATTTAAAGCTAATTGCCTTGAGTTATCAAACGAGCTTCTGTCTAACGGTCAAATATCTCCTATATCGTTTCGAGAGCAATAACGTATAATGAAACTATTAGTTTAATTTATTTACTTAATGAATAGCTCAATTAATGTACGTCGGTATTTAAAGGAGTAAAAATAATCACCAACTGTTTAAGATATTTTCTACTGCAGAGAAACAGTTTAAGAATTTCCAAGTAGTGTATTATTGTTACTTTTGGTTTGAATACATTCCAACAAGTAACAAGTACGTTAAAACTACTATTAAATATATATTAAATGGGGCAAATCAAAAGAATTTTCTGAATCGGAACGGCAGATTATTATTTTTCCTCACAATGAGATCAGAGAAAAGTCAGTAAAATTGAGGATACGTCACATACTACTGTTAAAGACATCGACAGATATGGCGCGAGGAATACATTCATTTATAAAGAACGTTGTGGACGTCCATAAAATTAAGCGTGTAGATGAAAAGGACATAGTGAGAAAAGTATTTAAAAAATCAAAAATTAGTGCTTCAAATTGGCGCATTAACATTGTGTTGAAATTGAAAAACAATTAAATTCACGCACAATTAGGTATTTGAAAAGAAATGATTTACAAGGATTGAAGAAAGGCTCGGGAAATAAGATACATAGATAATGCTAATATAAGTAAAAGGGAGCGAAGAAAAAAAAGCTGAATTCTTGCAAAGAATGAAAACTCTGTGTGTGCAAATAAGAAGAACAAGAAGCCCCATGACATGACGTCAACCATGTTTAATTAGCGTCTTCCACTTTGGGAGCTTTATGACTAATAATAATAACAATAAAAGATTAGAAATTGCTAAAATAAAAATAACATCCCAGATTTCTGGAAACGAAGATTTTTTTTAGATGAGTGTAAATTAGAATAATTTTGTGCCCGAGAAAACCAAAAAGTAAGGAGAAGCAAAACTGATACCATGAATGTTAACAATCTCATCCCAACGGTAAAATGTGATGGCAAATCAGTCATGGTTTGGAGGTGCTTGAATCCCGGTGGTGTAGCCTTTCTTAAGATATTGCATACATGGTAATAGATCATGTGAAGTATTTAAATTTCTGAAAATGGATCTTCACTTCAGTGCTAGCAAATTAGGAACTGGGCAAAGATTTATTTTATTCAGACAATAATCCTAAGCAATCCTCTTGGAAATCTGGAATTTTGGATCATTTACAACATCCCAAAGTGATAAGTGACACCTCCTCAATCAAATTGAGCGTTTTTGGGAGTAATAAAAAAGAAATTCATGCGAAAGTCTATAAAGTATACTGCGCAAAAATTAATAGGGATGTTGCTAATTTTGTATTATATACTTTGCCTAGCATTCATTTCATTATATATTTAATAACTACATTAATAATTAATGTAGTATAATTTCTAATAAATATTCAAGCTTTTTATAATAAAAATAAGATTAAAATGCTAGGCAAAGTAAATACAACAAATTTTTGCGCTGACTATGTTGATTTACTAGACTTCGAAGACACAATCTTGGAAGAATGAAATCAAATCCCCGCTTCGTTCACACAAAAAAAGAGTAGTTTCCATAGCACGGAATGGGTATGGCTAATGGGTGTCATAAAAATATCAATTCCTAAAATACATTGTTTGTGTTTTAAATTTGTAATATTCATATTGTTGTGTACGAAGACTATTATTACGTTTGAAGGCTTTTTCGTAGATAAAATATTATTTTACATTACATATTTATTGATTTAAAAAAAAAAGTTAAAGTTAAAATTTCAATTGATTTGATTGTTGGGCAAAGCAATTATTTTTTAACAAGAATCAAGCGTATATTTCCTGAATAAACTGCAGCTGTAAGAATACTTATGACTCTGACTGTACAAATATATCCCTGCTAAATTAAATGCTGGAATTATGAAATTCGCATAATGTAGGATTTCCGCTGGTTCGGTGCTTACATTGACTTAATATAAATAGCGCTTTAAAAACTCTAACTTTTAAGTCATAGTATGCATTTTTGTAGGAAATATATCTTGTATCAACCAATCTATAAAGCGTTAACATTCATATATCATTAATTGAAAACGTTATAGATTTCAACACTCACCATGTCTTGAATAGTATAATGTTTTTTTTAATTTTTATCCAATGAAATTTACAACTGTATTATACTAATACAACAAGTAAGTAGAATGAGTGGTATATATTGGCATGAATAAAGACAAGTAGAGAAAGTAATATCCAGTGGTAGTACTCAAATTAAAGTTCAACTTAAAAGGTCACGAGGCCATCTTTTTTTCAGACGCCGCGGAGGATTATCAGGAATTGGAGAGGTTTCTTGGTTTGAAACTAGTGGGTTTGAATGGAAATAAAGTTTGTCATGAAAAGATTGATATCGGAGTCAGACCAAATCAGCATGAAATGGGACATTAAGGTCATAATGGATTGCTTTGTTCGTAACGAAGTTAGGAATAATGATGTTTAAATCTTATTAAGAATAAGTTTAGATGACCGATTAAAATTGATTAACAATCAACATAACAAGTTGATGGATGGTGGTTGATACGATATTGGCTACAAGGGTATTCAACCGCCGCGGCCTTGCCCCTAAAATACTGTCAATGAAGAAAGCTTCATGTCCCCGATCGGAACGTCGCTGTCTCAATCATTCAGGGCAATCAGCGATGTAATCTTCCAGTACATCAAATTAAAATTAAGTAACACGATCATTGTGTTAAGATATGAAACGTGTCGATATCTCGTATTATATTCCCTTGTATTCGTATGACGTTGAACTTTAGTAAACTAAACCTTCCCTACAAGCCATAATTCTTTATTGATGAAGAAATTAATGAGAAGTTTTCTTGGCTTTCCATATTTGCTCTTGATAGTGTGTTTACTTCAATCTAAACCCCTAAGGTCTCATAATTATCATAAAATGTTTCATTCATATGTGTTTAAAACTATTCCAACTTACGGAAAATAGTTTTTCTAAACGAGGCGTTTGGTATAAAAATCAGGTACATCCATATTTTTCCAAAAATGCTATTTTATTGTTATTTATTTACAGTTCTTACAGTTCTTAATGCCAGAAATGATGTATTAGATGTGTGTGTTTCAAAACAGTCTAGATCCTTCAAAAATCAATACCAAAAGATTCCATTTCCTATCAGAAGTGGTTAGGTAAATGAACATTTTTGATGTATGAAAAATCAAAACTATGTATATACAATATTGATTCAAGTGATTTGGTTTTAAAAATGTCTACTTTATTTATTTATTTAATTTTTATCAACCATAAACCAACCAGATATCGATATTTTCTGATCAAGATATATACAGCAATCAAGATATTTTTTTTATATTGAATGAGATTTAAAAAAGAGAAGATCATACAAAATTGTCAGTAATTATTATTTGAATATAATTCTTAGCAAAATAACAAAAGATAATGAAAAAAATTGTTAAATTGATTATTTTTAAAAATTAAATCGTTTTGATCAGTACTGACAAATTTTTGAAAAAGGATGTAACTGGTTTAAAGCCAAACGTCTCAAATTATCACTTCATTCTCAATAATACCGAATATGTTTTCTTTTCATGCAAAATATCTTTATTAAGGAATCCTAAAATTCGTTGTTATATGAACACCTTGAAGTAAAGAAGAATAACATTATCATATTAAAATAGATAAAGATATTCTTTATATGGTACTTAATAATTCATAAGTAACAATTAAATATACTTAAATGTTAATTAATGAGTTATATTGTTTATAATTTTACATATATTTTTAATACAGTAAACTTCATCTAATCCGCCATCCTACTGCCTGCAATGCTGTATTAATATTAGTGGAATATACTATCGTTACTATGTAATTGTGTTTAATATTTACTGTAATTTTGTTTTTGTGAAACCATGTGAATAAAAGGATATTTATTTTAGGTTATTCTATTTTTCCTTAAATTTAAAGAACGCATAACAATCAATTGTTAATGAATAAAAATAAAAATTAGATTCAAATAAATATAAACCTCATCCACGAGGATTATTAGTTACTCGTCCTCAATTCAGTTACTTTCTGACTCTTATTTTTAAAAAGTGTAAATATAATTATTAATACATAATTATTATATCTCATGTAATGAAATTTCAATTGTTGTTTCTTCAGAAAAAATGGATTTGACTGTTGATAAGAAGATTCTTAAGATTATAAAACTTGTATTTTATTGACTGTGATATAAAAGTTCTAGGAAAAAGGATAATAACCTTTACAATTTTTTTTGGACTTACATAGTTTACTCACAACGTAAATATAAATCGAACTTCATCTATTCTTTTTTGAAGTGAAAACTTCTTCAGCCGCGTTTAGTGACTAATAGGGAGTAAACTTCTGGCTTCGCGTCAGCAACATGCTCGGCCTTTGGGTGAGTTATATAATTTCTTTTAATCAACTTTAGTTTAAATGTTAGAATTCCATTGATATTAGAATAATCATATTTTACTAAAAAGTCGTTTAATAGTTGTGCAATTGATGCTAATAATAACTTAAAAATTCAATAACTGGTTGAACTTTTCGTTTCCCCTATGATTTTATTTGTCATAGCAGATGTTCCAAATATTTTTCGGTTTGCGGCTCCCTAAATCATCGATTTTTTTCCGCGGCGCTCTCCTCAGGCTTTTTTTTCCCAAATTTTTTATTTTCTCGAAAAATTGGAAAGCTTTCCTTTATTAAAGCGATTACCCATTTAACAGCGAAAAATTAAAAACAGATACTTACTATTTCTCTTGGGACTATATAAAATATCTAATTTCAACGTTTTCGGTAATATTGCCGAATTGTTTACTTGAATATTCCACGGCGCCCTTATGATGGCACCGCTGCGCCCCGGGGAGCCGCGGCGCACACTTTGGGTATCACAATGTTATAGTTAAATGTCTTGTGACAAATATGAAATGATTGAAAGTACAAATGAGGCATTGACATTGAAAAGGAGGTTAGTGCCAAAATTGCCGAAAATGTTTTTTTTTCCACTGAAACAGAATTATCAGTCATTCTGTTGCTACCAGCGGCATCTTGTAACATCGCTCAAAACTAAACGAGACGTGATAGGAACTTACCTCCTTTTCAATGTCAACGCCTCAAATGATCTAAGGTAATAAATAAATAATAGATAATAAAGCTAAAAATAAAAATAAAAGCTATTTAAATACGAATAAAAGGTATAAATTATATAACTATATATAATTAAAATTATTAATTCTTTTTTTCAAATTTCCAATAATTTAGTTTTTCAATTAAATTATTGATATTTTGTATTGAGCTTGTGCAGCCTTCATATTTTTTTATTAATAAATAAATTACTTGAAAGTGTATATAATTATAGTTCGGAGAGCCAATAATTGTGAAAACCAGACTAATGTTAATAATTTAAATTGACAAGTTCCAAATTGAAAGAGAACACATTTATTCCAAAGCCTTAATTTTTTTTGTGACTATTAATGTTATTATTGTTGTCTGACGTTCTTTTTGATCTACGGGTTTAACTGTACTGGGGTTAAAATCAAGGTTTGTTTGTTTGTTGGTTGTTGCTTTCCAATACGTTCAAAGATGAAGATTTTGCTGTTCGTCCTAAAAATACGTTAAGGGTCAAATTAAGTGAAGAAAAATTGTTTTTTTTATGACACTTGACCTTCCTTATTCATTTTATTCATTATTATTTTCGAGGCAGTAACGACCAAAATACAGAAGCAAACATTACTTCGCGTCCTAACATAGCACGAGGCCCCTCGTGCCGACCACGAGTGTAAAGCTGCCGAAATACAAATATTTTACGAACGTGTTAAAAACTACATTGGGCTTCGCACATTGCAACTTCGACGAGAAGGATCTGTTGCTAATATGCCATCGAAAGAGTTATTTTTATAAGTAAAGTAATTAATAATAAACTAACATTAGTCTTTTATTCTAACTAGCCCACATTCCATTTTAAAACATCTGACCACTTCAGTTTCTACAGTTCACACATTCTGATCTAATTCTATTGATATCGAAATTCCAATTCTAATGGCTCACCTATTGTTTTAATTAAGAGCCATCAATCTATACTATTTTAGTCTTCCATTATAAAAATAAAAATTTATAATTTGTATAAATAAATTTACAAAAAATTATGCATATGGATCCTTGTTTTGTTTTATTTGTTGTTATTTTTTTTATCATCATTCCAGGAAAACGCGGATAATAATAATGATAATAGTAATACAATTTCAGAACCTCATGAATAAGGATTGTTAAAAATACCACCAAAATTAATGCGCATTAGTTGTGTTTGTTACGTCGCGACCACAGCAATTGAACTTTAGACACCTTATTAGAAGGCATTCCAGAGTATGGTTTTTTCTAACTAATTGCGATTATCAAAATATACAATTATCATCTTTGATAATTAAACGAATTAAGAATTATAAAAAATATTAGTTATATTAATGTTAAAGGAGGAATCAATTATCTTTTTTGTTTTTGCTGAATTTTATCAGATGTTTCCTTATTATACTCCCATCAAAAAGAGTTAAATTACTGGTGGATCTAGACCAGTGAAAAACAATTTTATTTATTGTAAATTTTTCACAATTACATCTACAACCGAAAATGTATCGATTATGCAAATTTCTACAGATATACAACATTGAACGAATTTCTATTGATTAATGTGGATTTAAAAACGAGAAGAAGCCTGCGCATTTACTATAGAATATTTCTTATTGGTGGACTTTATTGAGGTGGTTGATAGTCGGAAATTTACCCTAAGAAGTCTGTTACTGTGTCTAGGAATTTTGTATTCACTATAAAAGCCGTTCCTAACTGCGGCGTGTTCTTCTCTCTTTTCCGTTTATTAATTTTTATAATTTTTAGAAATTTTTAAAGAGAAAAGATTTGTCCAAGCCGGGATTCGAACCCGGATCCACCACGTCACTAGCGTGGTGCTCTAACAAACTGAGCTAACCTGGCCGTGTTGCGAGTGATGTGGGTGACCCGGGTTCGAATCCCTGCCTCGACAAATCTTTTATCTTCAAAATAAAAATATATTTGTAGCCCTTCTGAATTCATTTTTTAAAAAGTAGTTGAAATTCTTATTGCGGAATATTTCATCTTCCTTGCTCAGTGATTCATTATGAAGATAGATTTTAATCGGTCCGAAGTCCACGTGATATGACAAAAACAAGGATATTTTGTCTAAATTGAAATTTCTATTGTTTTCCGAGATAACTTTGTATTTACGTAAGATCTAGACACTCTCTATGATACTCAATAAAGATCTTATCTCAGGGCAGGTAACGTGTGTTTTACGTAGTTTTAATGTGGCAACAATTATAGGTTCAGTTATATTTTGGTACCTCTGGAATATATTACCATTGCACCTAATACTACTAAGGCTATTTCTCTGATCAGTAAGTGATTATTATCATTATTAGTCGTAAAGCTCCCAAATTGGAAGACACAAAGTAAAGATGGTTCTCGTTTGGGGCTTCTTGTTCTTCTTATTTGCCCACCAGGTTTTCATTCTTTGTGATAATTCTGCTTTTCTTTCTTCGCTCCATTTTGTTCCAGTTGTCGGCGCTTTTGTCTCTGGCTTGATCCCCCATTTTTCAACTTTATGCTTATAATTGTTTCTTGTGTTCATGCCTTCATTAGTAATTTTTGCTAATTCCAAGTCTTCCTTATATTTTGGATCCATTCCCCTCCATTAACGAGGAAAGTAAGTGATTATTTATTTTATTTTGTATTCCAAAACTTTAAATTCTTATATTTGTTATGTGAATTTTTCAAATGCCAATATTTGTTTATTATTCTTTTATGTTACATTTGCAGTATTTCATCAAGCAAATTTTATCTCATTGCTTTTTTTTCTTCTCGATTTGCTGGAATATGAAATTTTCGAACTGACTAATATTTCAGAGAAGGTCTCTAGACCATTTTTTTTTTTTATCTTTTCGTAGGAAGTCCTGGTTACCGAGGGTAGAGAGGAATAAGAGAAATAACGAGATGATTTTGATGATGTCGTGCCGATGAGTGGAGTCTTGTGTATTTGCCATGAATATATGATTTTACAGTGGGAATGTTCATGTCGTTGAGTATAGTGTGGTTCGAAATAACCAAAGGTGCATTAAAATTTTTTCTTAGAATTTTGGATTGTGTTGTTTGTATCTTGTGTACATGGAGGTGTTCTGCTCCACATGTCCAAATGGTTCTTAGTATAGTATAGTTGATTAGTCGTATGTTTCGTAAGTCAAGAGAAGATTTGTAGTCCAGAAGGTGTGATAGTTATTTGTAGCTTCAGATCAGTTCTTGTCTTTTTAATGTTGTATGCGTGTTCCATGAAATCTTTTGTCCAAGCATAGTCCGGGATAGCGTAGATATTTTTTTAACGTAGATCGTCTTTGTCAATTTTGATTGCTGGACACGAAGCTATCGATAGGGAGAAACTTACGTGGCTCGAGGGTATTTGATTGTATACAATGATTTTTATTGTACATATTGCATAATACAAAAAGGAAGTCTATGGTGAATAGTTTTATTCCAATTGGACGATATGGTAATATTACAGATGAATAGCAAATTTATGTTATTGGATATGATTTGGTACATTTTTTCAGAATACACCTGAGAAGATATTTTCAATATAATCTGTTATCTAGATATTTTTTATATTCATATATCTTCAGTAAATCGCTTGTCTTTATAATTCTGTTTGTAGGTAATATATTATTCTGATTTCGAATAGAATACCAAGACAGACTTTGACATCTAAAAAGGTTAAATAGTTGTTATGAAATAGATTTACGAAGATCATTGACAGAGATCAGGACCAATATAAACATTGTTTGTTTGAATTTCCATTCTTTATATATGACGGGTCAATCAATTGGTAAGAGGTGCCTCTTAAAATATGTAAAGAATGCTATTTAATATCTAAGAAGTCTATTTAAAGAATAGACTGGGATTAATTAATGGGGCTGAAATAAGAATATTTTGCGTTATTAGTTATTATCAGGTGTTCTTTTCTTATCTATAAATATATTTTAAAATGCTTTGTCCTTAATGCCTGACGGATCAACGCACAGCCTAAACCGCTGATCCTGAAGCTTGGAGGGTGTGTTCTTTATATGACGTAGCCATCCGATAAGAAAGGATTTATCGAAATTCTACCCCTAAGGGGGTGAATAAGGGGGGCAAAATTTGTATGGGACAACGCAATTCCTTGATCCAATCAACTTCAAATTTTGCATAAACCTTTTTTAACATAAATGATGGAAGATTTGTTTCGAATTTTATTGAAATTCATCCCCTAAAGGAGTTAAAAAGGAGTAGAAAGTTATTTTGGCGGTGATTTTCTTCGAAATCGATATCAATACTCCTTAGTGCTTTTGATTTAAATTAAAATCCTGAATGACTGTCTGGTTGGTCAACGCACAGGATTTGATATAAACCGAAATCCCACACTGCAATATACCCAAACATAGTAATATGGCTTTCCGCAAAACGAAATTAATTGTTTGGGATGAGAGTAGTATGGCTCATAAAGGGGGTTTCGAAGCCCTAAATAGATCTTTACAAGATTTTAGGAATAATAATTGTCAAATGGGAGGAGTTACTGTATTGTTAGCAGGCGAGACTTTATCAGTAGTGCCCAGAGGAACGCGAGATGACGAATTTATGTGTGCGTGAAGCGGTCTCATTTGAGGCCTTCAGTGACAAAACTGAGCCTTACCAAAAATATGAGAATCCATCTGAAGGGAAATCTTACTGCCGGACAGTTCTCAGACCTGTTTCTTAAAATAGGAAATAGGATTTCCCGAAACTATATAATAATATAATTATCCCAACAGAGTTTGGTACAATTGTTTCCACTGTAGAAAATTTACAAGGAATGAAAGAATCTATACTTGTCCAAAGTCACAAAAAGGGGTTCCGCAAGGATTGTTGTAACTATAGCGAGTTCTCTCATATTCGCCTTAATTGTGACTAGCTGAATCACCGAATACGCCGAGAAAATTATTGGAAATTTAAAATTTGGTTTTAGTAGAATCCATTTAACTAGTTATTGATAAAATAACTCACTATTGGGCGCTACTGTTCTTGCAGGCCTGGGCCTCTGCCACCATTCTTCTCCGTTCAAGACCGCGAGGCTCCTCCAATTTCTTCTCCCAATCCTTCTCAAATCATTGATCAAATACCTCTCTTAATTCAGATTTTAAAGGAAAAACTAAAACTGGGTAGTTCGTCAGCTTCATATCGATACTGTACATTTTGATTAAAAGAAGCAGTAAGATAGAATTGGTATTTATTTCAAGGAAAAGTTCAAGGTTTGCTTGGGTTTAAAAGAATGCCAATTTCTTATAATTTTTTTTCTTTTTTTAAACTGGATTTATTCTTCATTTATTTTGGGTAAGAGAAAATAAAAACCATTTTCCAGTTGTTGTTTATTCAGTTATTTTCACTCCTTAGAGACGTTTTGACACTATGGTGTCATTCTCAATCCTTTCTTCTCCTGCATTTTTTAACTTTAAATAAATAATTATTGTAATTAAATTTATAGTATTGTAATTAAAAAATTAACGATAATTACAATACTATAAATAATTTAACATAAATGTCCAAAGACAACACACTATAAGTATAAATACCTGGAAAGTCATACTTTTAAAAAATTCTTAGGAGATCACTAGTCCTCCACGGTCAATAAATAATATTGCATTACAAAACCAAATTGTGATCTTTGAACCATCAGATCCTTTTACTCATTTCTATGAGTCATTAGACTTTAGTATAAAATAACAAATTATGTTCTAACAGCACATCAACAAAATAATACAAATTCTCTTACCCAAAATGAATGCCAATTTTAAAATGTATTACGCAGTTTGAATCTGAATAGTAAACTGCAATTTCTGGGATTTGGGGATGAGTTGGCAATTTATGTGAAAACGCAAAACACTATTATAGAATTAAAACTGTAAAGAAGTTGGATTTGAAATAAGCCAATACATAGTTAATATCAGAAACAACAATCAACGATGATTTTTGTGACCTAGATATATTGTTATTTTAGTATTGTTGATGATTTTATTAGATATAATATTTAGTGATATAGGTGGAAATAAGTTTTAAAACGTCAATAAATCTAAATATTTTGGGTTTATGATTTTGAAATTAACGATACAAGTAGGAATAATGTTGAGGAATGATTTGAATATGTTGAGTAATTCCAGTTTTGGGGGTTATTAATTACTTGAAAAGCAAAATCATAAAGGAAATAAAAGTCCATAACATAAATTAATCTTGGTGTTGGTATATTAATGCCAGCATGGAAATGTTGAGCACTCTTGAAATAATTTTTTAACTAACGAATAACAAATAATTTATAATTACTAGCTTTATCCCACTTCTTCGCGTGGAATTTGGTCTGCCACATTAAGTTTCGTACCAGATCATTTTAAATAAATAATTTAATTTTTTTTAACTATAAGTTACTCGTACATCTGAAATTTCAGATGTCTAACTTCAAAACTGATGGATTCCATACAATCTTTGAACCCCTATTATATTAAGGGGAACACCCTTGGGGGTGGAATTGTCCAAATTCCTTTCTAAGTGCTCATTTAAGCTATACAAAGAACCTGTCTTTCAATTTCAAGATGCTAAGTTCAGTGATTTCTGCTGTGACCATTGGGTGTGTTGGTCAATCAGGTAACAGTTTTATATAAACTTCGCCTGTGTGGTGTGTGGATAAACTTCGACTGTATGGTGTGTTGATAAAAAGTAGCCAATGTCCTTCCCTAGGTTTGAGATTATATGAAATTGCATCATAGACGGATCAGCACAGCCATGAAACATATATTGACACTGATTAACAAACGGGATGGATAGAAGTTTACTGTTTTTCCTGTCAGTAAAGGATTAATAATGCTATTGAATTGATTGAAAAGGATAACTTAGTATAACGGTTTCATTTGTACGGCAGCAGCGAGAAGTGAACTTTTTTTTCACATCCTCTAAGATATTCTTTACAATATACATAAAATTTACAAATAAATATCTGCAAATACTTATATATAATCAAAAACCCTCTGTTACCTTTCGGTTTCAGGACAAAGTCTTTTATATGTATAGATTTGTTATTTGGAAAATAAAATATACCATCTGCTATCCATTATTCATTGATTAAATTAAATGGTTTTATTAAAATTTGATATTGATAAATAAATGAAAATAAACATCCTAATACCACATATTTAATCAGCTAAGTCCCACAAACATTTTCAGACATTCATTCTTTGAGTTCTATCTGCTAAAGGGTCAAATCAATTTTAGTAGTTAAAATGATTTTCTGTCTATTTAGATATAGTAGCAATACTAAAAGAAAAAACAATTGTAAATTTTGTCTTTCTTCTAGCTATAACATTTCTTGATATAAAACTTTTTTTTTCAGCTGGTGGCTCTGACATGGTGGCTCAGAATGGAGTGCATGAGATGGAGAAAACACCTGAAAAGGTAATGATATTATTTACTATTAACATATTATTGATTAAGTATTTGTAATGCTACAATGAATCAGTAACTCTAAAACATACATTAATTATAATTAAATTAAATATAGAAATGGACTAATTTTTATTGTTAATTTTTAATGTCTACCAGGATATCTTGAGACCCGTATTGGAATATTACTTTCTTATAAGGGCAAGAGTTACTAATAATGAACTTGTCTGACCCTTGTTCAAATATTATGCAAAATTTATCTTTGTTAAAACTAATGTTAGTAGGTTGTTACCTGTTGAGAGTTAATTTAAAAAAAAAAATAATAACCTGGCAAAAATATTAAAATAAAACAAATGATAAGATGCAAAATGCATTTTTAAGATATTTTTGTAAAAAGTTATGGTAAACTTAAAAATTTTGCTTCTTAAGTCTCTTTGACTGTACATCTTGTACTCATTTACATTAAATGGAAAGTGTAGAGTTAACAGTGGATAATAAAATATCAACAATAAAGCTGATAACTTTAAATAAAAATTTTAAAAATAAGAATTACTTGTCCCAGACAGATAATTTCAATGTTTGGAGACTTAATGGCTTTTCGTTGGAATTTTTCCACAGCCTTTATGACATTTATGTAAGGTCTCTTTTTACTTTTCAATATTGATTTTTTTTTCTATTCAATTGTAATTGATTTTCTATAATTTTTAGTTTGTATTAATTGTTATTATTTTTAAATATTTTTGTTTTGAAGAGAAAAGATTCGCTCTTGCCGGGATTCTAACCTGGGTCGTCCGCTTCACCGTAGCAATGCTCTAACCTACTGAGCTACCAGGGGTCGCATATTTTTTAATACATACGTCAATATATTATTTATAATTTTTATTTATTATTAATTGTCATTATATTTAAATATGGGACCACTGGTAGCTCAGTTGCTTAGAGCACTACTACAGTGAAGTGGACGACCCGGGATCGAATCCCGGCTGGGGCGAATCTTATCTCTTCAAAACAAAAATATTTAAAAATAATAACAATTAATAAAAAATAAAAATTATAAATAATATATTGATGTAATTCAACAAGATCCTAATTAAAGTTATGAACATATTGAACATTCTTCCCCGTGTATACATCACAAATATTGCAAGAACATGGGGATATAGGATCGGTGAAGAGAACGGATTTGCCTGACACCAGCGACCCCTGGTAGCTCAGTTGGTTTGAGCATAGATACGGTGAAGCAGACAATCCGGGTTCGAATTCCAGCCAGGGCGAATCTTTTCTCTTCAAAATAAAAATATTTAAAAGTAATTTATTATCTTTCTAACATTTATTATTTCATTATTTTCAGAAAATGAAGTACCCAAAATCTGTGTTTTTCATCATCATCAATGAGTTTTGTGAAAGATTTTGTTATTATGGCATGCGAGGTAATTTCATTAACAATATTGCTAATAACTTTTATTGGTCTTAAAAATGAAAATATTAAATAGTTCAATGTTATATAAGCCTTATTTTTGCTGGTTGTTGCCAAAATATAATATAAAAATCATTAAAAAGCTGTTGTGAGAACACATTTCTGTATGTTAGAGGTCAATTGATTTATAATTCTGTTGATTATAGTTTTATTATTATCTTGGCTCTATTTTGGGAATATTTGTATCATTAACAATCTAAGAGGTTAGTAAAACGTGAACATTAAAATATAATTATTCACTGCTACCTCTAAAAATAATAGACTGATCTGGAGCTTCTGTTTGTTTTTTGAAAAACTTGAAAATGTGACTTATGCCACTTTACTACTGATGTAAAGATTTATCGTAAGGAAAACTGAATTTTGAAATTATATATTCTCTTCTCAAAATATTTATAGTATCATAAACATTAAATTAATCTATAAAACGTAACTTTCAGGTGTTTTGGCATTGTACCTCAAGGATTCTCTTCACTACAGTGAAAATAATGCAACTATTGTATACCATATGTTTGTCATGTTGTGTTATTTCACACCTCTCTTTGGTGGTATTATGGCTGATGCATGGCTAGGAAAATACAAGTAAGATTATTATTATTAAAATTTAAGAAATTGCATATTTTATACTTTTGGGTTCAATATTTACAGTATAAATAATAATACTTTGATACAAAATAAACCAGTGGCTCCCAACTAGGGGGGTGGAGATAAATCCGGGGAGGGGGCATGACCGGTTGAAAATAAATAAATCTCACTTAAATTTAGTTATTTTTCTTATACCAGTACTTATTGATCTTAAATTGAAACTTATAATGTAGTATCTTGTGACATTAAAACTAAATGTTTTGTTTTCAATTTAATACTTGCTTTTTTTTTCTTATGGCCATACTTTATTGAGCAAGGGAGACATGGGAGTCTTCCATTTGAGCTGGGGGAGGCATGGATGGCTTTCATTTTGAGGGGGCAAAATAGGTTGGGAGCCACAGCAACAAACAATGATTAGTGAAATAATTCTCATCGTATTAAGACCTCAGTATTGTTAATTTCAGAAATTGTTGGTTTTCTTTTTCTTTTTACCTTACATAAAATATCAGTCATGGAGGATACTTAATATGACAACAATTTGCTAAGTAATATTATTTTTTCTAAATAAATATAGAAGCTATTTATTATTTATTTAATGCTATTATAATTGATTGATATTTTAATAAAGTTATTTTTCAGCACCATACTTTATGTCTCTTTGATTTATGCTGCTGGAAACATAGTGCTTTCTTTTGGATCTGTTGAAGCTCTCAGCATTCCTCATAAGTATGAATTATTCTATAATTTATAGCATCATAATAATGTAATCCAGAATTTATTTTAGTTAATATATATATATATATATATATATATATATATATATATATATATATATATATATCAGTTTACTATTCTCTACCATAGCTACATTTACTTAGCTTCACTCATCCTGGAACTATGAAACTAATCCTGGAAATATGGAATAAGGAAGAAATATCTAAGGAATGGTATAAGGCCATTATAGTACCAATACATAAGATAAATTAGAATGCCAAAATTATAGAGGGATAACAATGTTATGTTCAATCTACAAAATGTTATTGATACTATAATTGGAAAGATTAATGATAACAGCAGAAGCAGTTTTGGTTGACTATTAATGTTGGTTCCACCCTGGAAGATCGACTGTTGACCACATATTTACCATGAGAAATGTAACAAATGGAATGTAGATCTCCAATACCACCTCCTCATTGACAACAAACACCCATATGATAGCATAGAAAGAAAGGAGCTACCCAAAATCTGATGCTTCTTGGATGCCTTAAAAAATGATCAGATTGATGAGGATGACATTATAGTATAGTAGCGGGTTGATAAAGGTCTAGGGAGAAATATACAGAGAGTATTGCAGTTTTGAAAATGTTAAAAAGTTTAAGTATCTTGGCACCATTATAACAGAAGATAACAGATTGGAACAGGAAATAAAAGCTATTGGAAGGGAACAGATGCTATTGGTCCCTCCGGAACATGTTCCGACATAGAGCTATACCCCCAAAGCTTCATCCTGCTGTCATGTATGGTGGTTCTATCCAAGCACAAGTAAAAATTATTAAATACTTGGGATAGAAAGATTCTTAGGAGAGTATATGGTCCAAACAAGGAAGGAAATCGTTACAGCATAAAAAATAATCAAGAACTTAAGGACCTGTATGGAGAACCTGATATATTTTCTTGTATTAAAAACACAAGATTAAGATGGTTGAGGTCCTTCCATGTTCACAGAATGGATAAAAAAAAGCTCCCAAAGTTGATTATTGTTGACTGTTGTTGATTTTTAATTCTGATGGAAGTCTGAATTAAAAAGAATATGACAAAATATTACCTTATTGCTAGTGATTACCTTTGGTTCTTGTTTTTGCAATTAATTTTTTTGTTTATTTTTATGTTCTATATTAAATAATCAGTTTCTATTCTAAATTAAATTTTCAGAGAGCTATCACTCCTTGGATTGTTTTTAATTGCGGTAGGGACTGGTGGAATAAAGCCATGTGTTTCTTCTTTCGGTGGAGACCAGTTTGTTCTGCCTCAACAAGAACGACAACTTCAGCGTTTCTTTTCTGTTTTTTATTTTTCTATTAATGCTGGAAGTGTTCTTTCCTCTTTTTTGACACCCATGCTACGTGAATACCACTGCCTAGGAAGCAATGAAGACTGTTACCCACTAGCATTTGGGTTGCCTGCAGCATTGATGATAGCTTCCCTTGGTAAATATAACAGCTATTCATAAAAATATAATAGTGTTTTATTTAATGTCTATTATATAATATATTCATGTATGAGAGGAAAATAGTTGACTAGATGATAAAATGGAGAACGGAGATAGTTGGGGGTGCAATCAAAAAAACACCAAATAAGTACCAGACTTATAATTAATTAGTGCCGACGTTTCGATCTACAATGTAGGCCATCTTCAGGGCAACTGGGAGAGGCGGCTGGATGAACCGGCTAACCAACAAACTTTAAACAACAAAGCTTGTTGGTTAGCTGGTTCACCCAGCCGCCTCTCCCAGTTGCCCTGAAGATGTATGAAGATCTATGAAGATGGCCTACATTGTAGGTCGAAACGTTGGCACTAATTAAATATAAGTCTGGTACTTCTTTGCTGTTTTTTTGACTGCACCCCCAACTATCTCCGTTCTCCATCCAATCTATATTATATATTGTTTTAGTAACAATAAATTTTTTCAATTTCTTTTGTTGTGTCAGTTACTTAGCAAAACTTAAGTAAAGTAAAGAAATAATGCAAATAAATCAACAACATTATAAATATTATTTGTAATGTAATTTTAATTTATAGTGATATTCGTTCTGGGAAGTCCTATGTACAAGAGGAATAGCCCGAAAGGAAACATAGTCCTCCAAGTTAGTGGCTGTATAAGTGTAAGTACTTTTGTATTATTTTTTTGTTTGTATTGAGAAATGGTAATTAAAATTATATCACTGATTTTCTGCTATAATTTTATACTGCTGTTCATGAAAAATTCATGATTTTTCACCTGATGTATGTAAATAGTTGGTTAAACTGAAATCAAAAAAGTATTATTGGACATGGGCACTCAAAAATAGCATCTTACTATCTGCAAACGGTTACCGAGGTCAGGGTTGCAATGCAAGTAGAGACGGCAGAAAGATCCCCTGAAAGAGTGCCATGGAATTGGGACAAAACATTAAGGCAGATTAATAATATTTTTTTAATAATAGTAATTACAATAAGCTATCAAATTAATTACTAATTTACCTAAATCAAACAACCATTGATGGAAGAGCTGTTGATGTATTTGGAAGTGTTAAGAAGTTACCCAGACAAAAATCTTACTCTGGTCCATGAAACCCATGTTTCGGGCCTGCTTATCATATTTGTTCAAACAACATGATTTTCGAGTTAAGATTCTGTTGTAGCAAATGAGCTATATGATGATTCAAATAAACTTTTTTTAATTTCAAGAGATAAAAAGAAAAAAAATAAGATATAAATTTCAATATGATGTGTCATAAATTATGATAAAAACTTTATTAATTAAATAGAGTCAGTTTAATATATATATATAATAGAGGTTTTTCTTTCTATTTTTTGACGTTGTGATATTAATTGTTTTTCCTCTTGGCTCTGAATAATGTTGCCTCCAAGCCCATTATACATCTTTACATAACTTTAGTAAGTTATCTGAATTTTAATGACCAAATAATTAGTTCTAATAGTTTAACATGTGGATATTGGCCTAGCAAACCCATTACATCAACAAACAATATGGTAAAATGTCTTATCACCATTGTGACCAAATCTGTATGTTTTAAACCCAAATAAGGCTTCTATGTGGTTTATCACTGAGTATGTTTCACTTTCTTTATTTTTTTAAAAATCATTTGATGCTTATATTTATTACATTTGAGAAAGTAGTTTATAATGAATGGTAAAAATATATATTATCAAGATAAATATTGCTTAAATATCCAACATGCTTTCATCTTTTAATCCATTCCTCTTTATGTTCATATAAAATACAGCTAATGCTGTATTTATTCAGTTCAGACTAAATTTTTTGGAATTTACTCCTACGATTTTAATATTTAGCCCGTGGTATAAAAATTTTATGAGGAATAAAATCGAGTTTTAACTAAAAGTGGCCCGTTACATTTCCTTCTCGATAAGATTGTATTATTTGTTTTACGTAATAGATAGAAATTATTAGTTAAATTCCGGGACTAATCAGGAAGAGATAGATGTGGTATCTATGGTAACAGTGTATATTCTGTTGCTTTATTCTTGAAGTGTTGAAATGCGATAATCTTTCGTACATGACAAAAAATTGGATAGGTGCCTTTTTAAAGACACCTATCAGAACAAACACTATTACTACTCTTATTTAGATTCCATCTTAAGCTGTTAAGTTCTATTCATATCACTTGGATACAAGCTCAACAGACGACAAGGCAGTGTTGCTCTGATAAGAGTAGGAAATTGACCAGCTATCTAGCAAGGCTGTCCAGTGACTATTTAATTGTGTACAGTGCTATTAGTGTGTAGTGTAGCTACTAAGACAGGAGATTAGTGTATTAGGAAGTGGACAGGCAGCGACCATGCTGGGCTTAAATACACCTCCACCGGACTCTGAAGATGAGGCCCCCTTCAAAAAAGTAAAGACAGGAAAGAAATCGATTGTGGTTCAGTTGTCATTTTGGTACCTTGTAGAAAAGATGCGTATTCTACATCTGGGCAAACTGTCATGCTGTTATTCATTAGTTTGGGTATGTTTTGGTTAGTAATGATCCGCTTAGATCTCTTTTCTTCCATTTTTTTAGTCACTATTTCTTCTAATTTTTTTTCTAACTTTATGACTCTTTTTTTTTATAAGAAGCGACATGCGCTCCCTCGCAATTCGAGAATTTTGTTTGAGTTTGCCTAGTCACGGACATTCAGAAATCTTGTGTGACCCGCTGCATCTTACACATTTTACGCAGTAGTTTTTTGTGTGCTCAAATTGCTGACATTTATAGCATTGGGGCAGTAGGATATCCTGTCTTGGAATATATTTCACAACCATGAATATGCATCTATATGAGTTCAGTTGACAGTTTATTGTTCTAACAAGTCACCACACCCACTATTTACACTGAAGATGGCTTACAGCCTAGGCCGAAACGTTGGCACGATTAAAAAAATATATATATATTTATAATTTTAATTAAAATAGTTCACATTAATTTGAACTATTTTTTTTATCAGTAGAGAGCGATTAAGTGGTAAGAACTCATCTAAAATTCATTAGAAACGGAAAGAGCTAAACTCCAGTCGTGTGTCGGAGCTGACACACACACTTTTTTATTTTATTTTTTTCATTTTTAGCATGCAGTTGCCAATAAGCTTGGCTCCAAGGAAGAGAAAGAACATTGGTTAGACCATGCTGAAGACAAATACAGCCCAAAGTTAATAGCAGATATTAAAGTTCTTCTCAGAATAATATATTTATTCTCTCCTACTATTGTATTTTGGGCTCTGTTTGACCAACAGGTAAGTTATATATGTGTTATCTGCTGTGAAATATGGCACAATCAATAAGATAAGCTTATTTAATAAATCCTAAACATATTAAATAACATATTAATAACTGCACACTCCCAAGAGGTAGACCTATGTATAAGTGAGAGGACTGTGTTTAAGACAATCTTTGGGATTAGGTTTTGGGCATAAATCTGTGAACAGTGATTGATGTTGGTACTAGCCTTAAACATTTGGGTTCTCTAAGTTTTCAATTAATACTACTTTTTAATTTATTACAACCGAATTATTAATTCATACCACTATACTAGTGATATATTGAGGAATTCTTGATAACAAACAAGCCAGTGGAATTATTAAAGTGTTTCTTTGATATTATTTCCAATTGTTATTGCTGTTTAATAAATAAGGCTTATATAGCATTTCCAAGCCTATTTGAACCTTTTCCAAGTCAACTGTAATCTTTTACAAATCAAATGCTACCCTTTCCAAGTCACAAGCAACCCTTTCCAATCCAAATGTAACCCTTTCCAAATGAGTTGAAACCCTTTCCAAAGCAAATGTAACGTTTTACAACTCAATTGTCAACTTTTTTATTTCTATTGTAACCGTTTCCATTTCAATTGTCACCCTTGAAAATGTTTTGAAAATTTAACGTACTGTGGAATGGGCGAAGTTAAGGCCTCAGAACTTAACGGGATAAATCATGACAGTATTTTTAAAACTATTATTGACACAAAGCAGTAAACGAATGAAATTAATTAAATTTTCGAAAAGCAATGGTTTTTGTTATTAAACATAAATAATTATTCCTTTTTGAAGGAATCCATAAAAAAAAATAAAAATGCATTTTTTTCTGAGAAAGTAAAAATATGTACACCAAAGTTATCAACAGTTTCTTTCTTCGATTTTGCAAACATTTTCTTTGCATTACAGTTTACATTTTTTTTCATTTGTTTTTATTATTTACTTCTTGAGAAAAAAAATCAAGTTTTTGTTTTAAATGTTTTGTAAACAAAAATCTTATTATGTTTATTATTTTATTGCCAAAAAACTATGAAGATACTGTTGTTAAGTTCAGATTACATGTTTTTACTTTTTGTAAATAAACTTTCTCAGAAACAAAAAATCATCAATGCATTTGTTTTTTTAATTATTTCCCTCATTTTTGTCCTAACAAGAGTTGTGAAGAAAAACAGTGTAATGATTTTATCCTGGCGAGTTCTGAGGCCCTAAATTCGCCCATTCCCCAGTACAGTAAATTTTCAAAACATTTTCAAGGGTGTCAATTGAAATTGAAACGGTTACAATTGAAATAAAAAGGGTGACACCTGAGTTGCAATGCGTTACATTTTCTGTGGAAAGGGTATTAACTCATTTGGAAAGGGTTACATTTGAATTGTGAAAGGTCACAGTTGACTTGGAAAAGGTTCAAATAGACCTGGAAATACTTATATTTAAACAAAATCACAATTTATAAAAGTCATAACGCTTCGGCATTATCAAGTCTTCTTCTGGCACATCAAAATAAATATGAAGAAATATCAGTTTGAAAAATTGTGTACTATTTTATATTTTGTTTAAGTCCAAACTAGAACAAGTCAATTTTTTAATGAACTTAGGAACTAGTACAAATGCTTCAATCAGTGGAAATATGCAGTAAAAATAATTTTAAATAATATCAAATTAAAACAATAATATTTTAAAGAGAAAAGATATGCCCCTGGCCGGGATTCGAACCCGGAACCTCTGCCTCTCTGGAACCTCTGTCATGGAGATACGGAGGTTCCGGGTTCGAATCCCGGCCGGGGGCATATCTTTTCTCTTTAAAATAAAAATATTTAAAATTCAGTACAGCTGACCAATAATTATAAAAAAATTATAAAACAATAATAAGTTTAATATCTGTAATAAATAGGAATTCCATTATTACCATTATAACAGTTAATTATCACGATTCTGCATGTTAAATATTGTACAGCATGATGAATTGATATGATAATTTTAATCATTATCTAAATAAGTTTAATAATTTTTAGGGTTCCAAATGGACATTTCAAGCTAGTCGCATGAACGGAGATTTAGGTTGGTTCACAATTCAACCAGATCAAATGCAAACCCTTAATTCCGTACTTGTACTTATTTTTATTCCTCTGTTTGAAAGTGTCATCTATCCAATATTAGCAGCATTACGATTGGTGAGAACATCTCTTCAAAAATTGGTAGTTGGAGGTTTCCTGGCTGCTCTTGCTTTCCTTTTGTCTGGAACTCTTGAGCTAGTTATCCAGGTAAATAAGTTTACTAAAATTAAATACTATTAAGCATTCAAATCTTCTCTAATGAGTCATTTCTTTTTTTTTATTTTCAAGCAAGAGAATCCACTGTTACCAGGAAGTGGGCAGTCAGAACTTGTACTCTACAACTCACTAAACTGTAGTGCCAACATAAGTGGAATCACAAACACACCACAGTTACCACCTTTAGGCTTTCTTGACTTAAATGGAATCTCTTCTGAGCCTGTGAACGTGACCATATTAACAGAATGTGCTGGGTCTTGGACTGGTACTCTTGAACTTAAAGAAGAGAAGGTATTCTCAAATTTGTGTTTCTCATTTGGCAAAACAAAAAAATATGCTTTAAATTAATTTAGCTAAGAAATAATAATAAAAGCATCTCTTAGGTTGTTTGGTTATTTCACCACATGGTAGTCCAATATACTTAAGGACAAAAAAATGTATGTAATTACTGCCTTAGCACTCTTAATACAATGTTTTTGTAAGATTAACACCTTGTGAACTGACAATTTTTGAAAATTAGCAATAAGTGTAAATATGAGAAATCCTGATCATTTTATTGTTTTTATTTCTAAAAAAAAACATTAAATCAAGTCAAGTGCTACCTAGTTAGAAGTATGCTTGCTTATACACTTTCCACAATATAGTCTAAATTGTTTTCTTAAAAATTGTTTGCACTTCATTTGGATCATAGGTTTTTGCTTTTGACGGTGTTTAAGTGACTAATGAAATATTTCTTTTCCAGGTTCTTTCTTATATGCTTTTAAATCAAAATAATAACCTCTCGTTGATTCAATTAATGATGACTGGAGGAAATAATGAAATTGTTAAGTCTCAAACTTCTAGTCCCAAACTTAAGTAAGCTATTTAAAAACCTTTGTAGCATAATATACCTTTCAGCTATTTTTGCTGGTTGATTGTGAATATCTCAAGAAATTGATTTAGGCATGTAATCTTGAGAATTTATTTAATATTTTCTAAATCCTTATTCATATTTTACATTTTTGAAGGTTCTCAGAACTGTTTCTATAAAAACTATGTATAAAGAAATAAATAATGATTGTATGAACAGATAAATCGATTATATTTTTTTAGGATGCTTTATTCTGGTACTGATCAATTGTCAATATTAGCGAAAACTACTGATAATACTAGAAACTTTACAATTGATTATGGATCTCATCATTCAACGCAGGTTGAAATGCCTCTGTTTGGAAGGTAATATCAATTACAACCATGAATCATTTTGAGTCACGAATTGAATTTATTTATTTTCTGAAGCTATGCCTTTTTTTCCATGGTCTTATTGTAAGATAAGTAATTAGAAAGCTAATGAACGAGTACCAATGTATATTTGAATAATAGTCATTTAATGTTTAGATAAGGTGCATCGGGCTGTAGTAAGGAACCATTCAGCAATAGACTTCACTCTTTTAATCATTAGAAATCAACTACAAACAAATGTTAACAATTTCCAAAATATAAAATAGAAATTCCATTAAAATAAAATAGAATGACATTTTTCTCCTCCCCCATCAAATAAACAGAGTATTCCACTTCCCGGCACTATTGGGGATAGCATAATTGAGATATATAGTGAAAACAAATTGTGGGGAAAATAATGGGGAAATTTCAAGTGAGTAGTTTTTGGTTATGATTAGCAATGAACGGTTCAGTCAAGCCCTTGATTAGTTTTGATAACACTGCTAAATGAGACACAATGTTCTAAACAGACATAGGAATTTCAACCATTGTGAGCTGATTTATTCATTGTAATTTAGATTACATTACATTATTGGTGTGACAGACTCATAAGGAAGTCCTTGGCCTACTCAACCGCTCTTCCCCAATCATCCCGATCGCCTGCTCGAGTGATGGAGACCTTGCTCAGCCTCAGATCTTCACAGACGGCATCGTTCCATCTAGCTTTGGGCCTTCCTCGAAGTCTTACTCCATCCGGATTTCCTGTGTACAGCTTTTTAGCTGTCCTTTCTTCCTCCATCCTAAATACGTGGCCCAGCTACTTAATGCGTTGAATCCTTATGAAGCTACGTTAGGTCTCCTTGTTCCTTCTGATCCTGAGTTGGTCATTTTCTCGCATTGGGCCGAATATTTGCCGTAGAACTCTCCTTTCGTATCTATTCAGCTTTTCCATGCTGGATTTATTCAGTGTGAGGGTTTCACCAGCGTATGCCGCTACTGGCCTAATGATGGTTCTATATATCATCAGCTTGGACTTTAGGCTAAGGAGCTTACTTCTCAGGAGCTTTGAGATCCCAAAACATGCTTTATTAGCTGATACTATTCTGGCTCTAACTTCTTCCTCCTCATCCAAATTCTCGTTTATATGGCTTCCTAAATATTGGAAACTTGACACGCGTTGGAAAGTGTATTTTCCAAAAGCGTAGCTATGAGGTGGTCGGTTTTGTTTCCTATTCTATATTACCATGACCTTGGTTTTCTCCTCATTCACATGTAACCACATTTTTCCAGCTTCCACTTCCAGCCTCTCAAAAGCTTCTTTTAAGAGAATCAGCGATCTTCCTACTAATACAACGTCATCACCATATGCAAGAATACCCAGACTACGGTTAAAGATGGTTCCCTCCATCAGTAATCCTGTCCTTTTAATGACACTTTGCATTACAATATTGAAGAGTAGAGGTGCCAGCGAGTCTCCTTGCCTAAGTCCTGTACTAATCTTAAATTTGTCTGTGGTTGAGCCATTTACCCTTACACTGCAAACTGTGTTTTCCATCGTACTCATTACCAAGCGCACCAATTTGGATGGAATTTTCATTTCACTCATAGCTCTGAAGAGCTCACACCTGGATATTGTATCATAAGCCGTCCTGAAATCTATGAACAGTATCCACAATGTATTGCTAAACTCCTTCATTTTTTCGCACATCTGCTTGAGGGAAAAAATCTGATCAACAGTAGATCTGTTAGGTCTAAAGTCTCCTTGGTAATCTCCAAGATTTCTCTCAACATAGGGCAGTAGACAGTTATACAGAGTTATCAAGAATATCTTATAGGCAGTATTCAGTAGGCTTATCCCTCTGTAATTTTTACATTCTGTAGAGTCTCCTTTCTTCTTGTAGATAGGCACTATAATAGACTCTTTCCATTCTCTCGGGATTTGCTCCTCTTCCCATATTTGAGCAATTAGTTCCTGCAGCTCTTTAGTTAGAGGATTAACAGCTACCTTCAGGAACTCAGCAGGGATACCATCTGATCCTGGTGACTTGTCATTTCTCAGCTTCATAACAATATTGTCAATATCCTCTCCATCCGGTGGTACTGCTTCGTCTTGGTTGCCATACGAGTCACATTTCAATACATTTATTTGTTCTTCTGTCTGGCTAAGTAGTCCTTGGAAATAATTCCTCCATCTCACTTGGACGTCCATCTCCAGCACCAGTTGACTCATTTTTTACCATGCTCCTTCTAGAGTAGTAACTGGTTTTATACGACTCTACTTCTTTAAAGAATTTGTTGGTATCGTTGCTTCCTCTGGAGTTTTCGATATCTTTAACCTTATTGTATAGAGCTTTCCTTTTCTTCCCTTTCAAGATCTTCTTTGCTTCTCTTCTTGCTTCCTGGTACTCTTTCTTGTGCTCATATACTCAGATATTTTAATCTTTTCTCATTTCGTTTTTGGATTGCCACTTTACATTCTTCATCAAACCATATATTTCGTGATGGTTTCTTGTCCATCTTGCAGTATTCGTTCGCGGTCCCCGTTATAATTTCTTTAACATGATTCCAATGTGCATTCACTTCCCATCCATCTTCTGCTACCGGTGTATTTCTGATTCCTTCCTCTACTCTAAGGGAAAAACATTGTTGTACTTGCTCATCTTTAATTGATTCCTTGGACCATTTGTTGACCTTAGGTTTGATCTTTCCGTTTTTGAAGGGAGGTGTTTTGAGCATTATTTTCATGATAACGTGGAAGTGGAATTATCCAAAAGGATATGATCAATTTGAGTAAAAGCACCATTGGGGGAATGCCATGTCTGCTTGTGTTTATCTTTATGCGGGAATACTGTGCTCATAACTACTAGAGAGTTCGATATTGCGAAGTTGATCATTCTTTCTCCGTTGTCATTTGATTTGATATGGAGACAATTTGATATTAATTACAATTGTTGGTGTGAACTCTGATTCTTTATTTACTTGGGCATTAAAATCTCCCATAACAATCTTTACAACACCAGATGGGCAACTTCTCACGATTCTGTCCAGATCTTCATAGAAAACTTCTTTTTCTTCGTCGTTCTTTTCTTCTGTTGGGGCATATATATTTATCACTGAAATATGTCCGGTCCTTCCTCTCAATCTTAGGGTGCATATTCTTCCACTGATTGGTTGAAAATCAACTACGGCTGAATGTAATCTCTTACCAACAAGAAATGCTATCCCAAACTGTTTTTCTTTACTATAGTAGAGAGTTGCTTCTTTTCTTTTGAGAGCACCGGCACCAGTCCAACGTACCTCTTGAATTGCAGCGAGGTCAACTTTCATTCGGGTCAATTGTTCTACCAACTCTTGCATAGCTCCAGATCTAAAAAGGGTTCTTACATTCCATGTTCCAAATCTATAGGCCGTGTTCCATTTTCCAGGTCTTTTCCGTAAATCAGTCCGATATCCGAGGCTTAGTTGTTGAGTCCTTTTAACCAGGTTATTTTTTTCTGACAAAAGGGGAGTAGTCGGCCCCTCCTTTCAACCCTCCTGCTTTATCCGGACTTGGGACCGGCAATGGAGTCTAGTTAACTAACCCCACAGGCGCAGTTTGTAATTTAGATAAACTATTTATATCATCTTATATCTACAGCCCCAGTGAATAAGTGGTTAAGTCTAATTTTCTCCAAAATGAGTTTCTTGTACTTAAGTAAGTGGAATCGAGTTATTTTCGTAGTGAATAAGGGGCTAAGTAAGGCATTGGCTTGAAAAGGAGTTGTTTATATTACAACTCCATTTCAAGCCAAAAACTACGAGAATGATACGCTTTCATTTATCTGAAAGCAGTCAACTCTCTCTGCACAAAATAAGATAGTATGTGCTTCAGTTGGAGCTTCTCCTGGTCAAGAGATTTATTTTAAGGATTTAAGTCAGATTGAAAAAACAAAACATACAAACTGTTTCTACTATTATCCATATTATTGGGAGCGAAGTTGCTCATTGGTAGATTGCTAAGCTGCAATTGAAAATAGGGGGGAATCTGGAAGTTGAGCATGATTTAGTCAAATGATCAAATCTGTACCTCAGAGGTAAACTATCGTAACTGACATTTTTCAAACTTTACAGGAGAGCAGGTTTAATGTTAAATTTTCCTTTTTATTGTTGTTCACGGTTTTCAATGATAATTAGAGGTCTTCAAGATCAAGACCAATGATGACCTCTAATTATCATTGAAAACCGTGAACAACAATAAAAAGGAAAATTTAACATTAAAACTGCTCTCCTGTAAAGTTTGAAAAATGTCAGTTACGACTCTGAGGTACAGAAATGTTCTTGTCAAAAGCATTGAAAAACGTAATAGGCATGCCATTCTATGACTTGTACATACTGTACATATTTTAGTGCATTCCTACAGTTCACACTTTACATATGAATTATGTGGAAAATCTTACAGTTTCAATTAAAGTTTCTGAAAACTAAAATCATTTTCACAGCAGATTGACTTAAAATATTAAGTCCTTGAGGCAAATTGACCCTTGAGGCAAACCTTTACATGTACCATTAATCCATATAAACTTTTGATGCGTGGCTAAGAGGCTTGCTAAGTTACTATGTGCCTACATTTGCTCATTACAAAAATACTTTGCAGATGGTTAATAATTTTATCTCAAAATATATGAAATTTTAGTAAATAAAGAAAAAAAAATATTCTACTAAAGCCCATGAAGGATTCAGTATATCTATTGATTTAAACATATTTGATATTGAAAAGTAAAAAGACGCCATAAACGTTAAGACCATGGAAAAATTCCAACGAAAAGCCCTTAAGTCTCCAAACTAAAACAGAAAATGAAATTATCTGTCTGATATTTCGCCTATTCAGGCATCCTCAGGGTAAAAAGAGAATAACAACAAAACAAAAAATGAATAATGCGCCCAAGAAACATTCCACCACCTCCAAGGCTCAAATGCAACTAATGAATCATAAGGAAGGTTACTCTGGATAAGGTTAGATAAAAACAGCTGATAAATACTCTAGAATTTGAAAAACAAACATACACTACCCAAACTTCAAAAAGCACAACAGGAAAAAATAAATAATATTAAACAACAGAAAAACATAAGACAAAAGACCATATGAAAAAATAAAAGTAAAAATGCAAGAGAAATAAAAGAACTATCAAGTGGACCAATGGCTATTCCACAAAATATATTAATATTGAAAAGTAAAAAGAGACCCCACATTAATGTTAAGACCGTGGAAAAATGCCAATGAAAAGCCATTAAGTCTTCAAACTAAAAGAGAAAATGAAATTTACAGGGACAGATAATGTTGACTGTTTTAGTTTTCTCTTGCATTTTTACTTTTATTTTTTCATATGGTCTTTTGTCTTATGTTTTTCTGTTGTTTACTATTATTTATTTTTTCCTGTGCTTTTTGAAGTTTGGTGAGTGTAGGTTTATTTTTCAAATTCTGGAGTATTTATCAGCTGGTTATATCTAACCTTATACAGAGTAACCTTCCTTATGATTCATTAGTTGCATTTGAGCATTGGAGGTGGTGGGATGTTTCTTGGGTGCATTATTCATTTTTTGTTTGTTTTGTTTTTATTTTCCTTCTAACCTGAGGATGCCTGAAAAGGGCGAAATATCGGATAGATAATTTCATTTTCTGTTTTAGTTTGGAGAGTTAAGGGCTTTTTGTTGGAATTTTTCCATGGTCTTAAACATATTTGATTTGGCTAGAATATATTACCAACAAAATTGGGCTATATACAAATATTTTAGTTAATTATTTGTATCTTTATAGGTATTCCATTATGATTAATGACAAGTTTTTAACAGACATTACCTTAAAGCAAGGTGGGATTTATGTTTTAATGTTGGATGGAAATTTAGATAACATGGTATGTATGAGATGATTACTATTAATGAAATATTTAACAAATTTTCAATTAGACAGAAATAAAATCAAAATGGCTATTAGTAAATTAAAGTTCCAACAAATTTATGATTATATACATATAATGACAAAATGTTGTGTTTTTCAATAGATCTTATTAATATTTATTTAACTATCTGATCCCTTCAACAATTTCTAACTATTTCTTTATTTATAAATAATAGCATATTTGTTAAGGATGTGTTAGGGTGAATAAATATACAATGTTAAATCACAAGGGTGTCAAGGTCAGAATTATTGTTCTGCTGCCCATAGTTATGGTAGATAAAGTCATTCCCTTCAGTTGCTTTTATCGCCCAAAACAATAGTGCTTAAAGATTAGAAAGTAAATGAAGATACAATTTTTGAAATGTAATTTTTTAAAATTTATTTTTATTAATTGTTATTTTGATGGTGATAATTTTTAAATATTTTGGTTTTGAAGAGAAAAGATTTGTCCTGACTCGACCCTGGGTTGTGGTGTGGCTCTAGAGGTGCAGAGTTCAGTGGTTTGGAGCACTGCACTGGAGATGCAGATGACCCGGGTTCGAGTTCCAGCCAGGACAAATCTTTTCTCTTCAAAACAAAAATAATTTTTTATGCTTGAGCCGTTTGTATACTTTCAAAGTCATTTCAATAAAAAATATAATTTTACTCAATTTGAACTGATCCCCCGAAAATTATCTCCTCAGGCAAGCTCCTGCCCCACCTATGTATAAATCTTCTACTGAATGTCACTATAATATGACATGGTGTTAACTTTTCTTCAGCAGATGTGACAGCTTTCATATTAGGTCTTTGCTAAAAATTAACAAGAAGATAATTTTATTTTCACAAGAAGGCTTAAAAATTAATGGAATTAAAACACCAAGCATCAGATATGCAGATGACACCATTAATAGCAGGACTCCAAAGACTGATTGATAGGTTGAATCTTACCATCGCAGAATTTAACATAAAAATAAACAATGAAAAGACCTTCTCTCGAGCTCAGAATATACCACTGCCTGTTACATCGAATGGTAAAATGTTGGAATAAGTGGACAAGATAAAATATTTAGATTGCTGGATAAACAACAAACTGAATCCAAATCAAGAAATTAAATGCAAAATTGAACAAGCCAGATGTGCATTCTTGCAAATAAAAGGACTGCTATGTGACCCACATATCGACTTGGGGCTTAGGATTCGGCTACTTAAATGTTATGTTTGGTCAATACACCACTATATGGAGCAGACTCATGGACACACAGTCTCTGTCATGAATAAGTTAGAAGTTTTCGAGATGTGGACTTACAAAAGGAATTCCCTGGACCAACCATGTAACAAATAGACAGGTTCTAAATCATTTAAATCATTTAAACCAAGAAAGAGAATTACTCCATACCATCAAGGTCTGCAAAACATCTTACCTAGGACTAGGGGCCGCAACAGATCATACAAGGTAAAACTGAAGGAAAACGTGGAATTGGAAGAAATAAGGTCTCTTGGATCAGAAACATAAGACATTGCTAGGGTTTGAACTATGAAGAACTGATCAGAATAGCAAAAGATTGAGACAAATTTGCCGAAGTAATCACCAACATTCATTCATTGATTAATGCACCATAAGAAGAAGAATTTTATTTTATGATGGATTGAATTGGTCATGAGGTGCAGTCAATGATTTCACAAAATCAATCAAGAAAAACTGATTTTATTGTGCCTACATTCCGGCCTAAAGTGTAGGCCATCTTAAAGACTGGGAAAAAAACAGAAAATGTTTTTTCTTGCAATTTTTATTTTTTATTTAAATAACTAGAGAGCAGAGTGGCTCAGTGGTGGAGCACTGAGTTGCTATGGCAAAAATCCTTGTTCAGACCCTGATGCTGGAAAGAATTTTATTTAGTCTGCTAGCAGCCGGAGATGGATCATATGGGATCTAGAACCCTACTGGGGCTCACCCAGCCTCTATAAGGTTGGTACCCAAAATAAGAGGGAAAAATCTGGCAGTTGAGTGTGATGTAGGACAAATCACCTCCCTGCACAACAGTTGTCCACGAATAGTACAGTCTGTATGTTAGAGAAGAATTGGTAACTTCTAATATAAGGAAGAAATAGTTGGGGATGCAGTCATTAAAAACACCTTAATAAGTTACACTTATTAAGTTGTTTTTATTGACTGCACCCCCAACTATTTCTTCCTTATAGTACAGTCTCTACCATATACTGTACCCCAGGCCTGTTCACGGGTTGTAATGGTACGGTTTTTGTCAACACGTGGCAGCTACGTTCAGTTTGCCACCACTAGAGTGTCAAGATTCTTTTTTTCAGATTTAAAGTTAAAATAAATATAAACTTATTTAGATGCAGATCCAATCTTAGAAAATGAACGCATTATTTAATACGTATACGAATTGTAAATTTCATTGAAATGAGTTAATTTTAGTTATTTATATTTATTATTATAATTATTTTGTAGACCAGCCAGCTGTTGACTGTAGTAAAACCAAATGGAATGAGTATGTTATGGCAAATTCCTCAATATGTGGTAATAACATCTGCTGAGATTATGTTCTCTATCACAGGCCTTGAGTTTTCATATAGTGAGGTAATAGTTTTTACATATTGACTTATTATTAAAAATAATCAAAATCAGAAGCATAATGATATAAATATTTTTTTTTAATTTATACATTAATTTACAATACTTTTTTAGTGATTTGATCTATAAATGCTTTGATCATAATTGAAATACTGTTTTGAATTAATATATATATAACTTATATACTTCCAGAAACAAAACATAAAAAAAAAGAAAATTTAGGATGAAATGACTCACACGATAACTGGGTTAACATTGCTGTATTTCCATCTTTGTATCACTATATATAGTGCTTACATATTAACAGCTGTTACAATGGCCAGCTTGATCTTAGGTACTAAGTGATCATCAGTCTTGTCATAACTCCCCCCTGCCAGTTTAGGAATACCCTCGTAAACTCAAAACAAAAAAAAATGCTGAGAGAGAACACAACAACAACAATAAATTACAAATTTCTTGAATCTTATTCTACTTACATAAAAATACAAACAAAAGACCTTACTACTAGCTTAATCTACATAAATATCATTTGTAATTAACAAAAAATATTTCTATACAAATAAGTTACTTTACAAAAACTAAACATAAGAGAAATGAAAATACACTGCTCCACTATACCTCTTAAATAAGCTCCAAAAGTACTTCAGATAAAATAGTAAATAAATAATTTAAGAATATAAAAAAAAAAATACTTCCTTAGCAAAAACATTAACTATCGAAATAAAATACAAGGTTATGGGCTTGCTTCCCGAGCTGGAATCTTGAGCTGTTCGATATGAACTGTCCAACGTTTTTTGGGCTCAGCCACACTCTGAATAGTGAATATTGCTCTGATAGCAATCACTCTGAATGGTCCCTCATAACGCAAAACCTCCTTTGCAAAGTTCGACACAATTTTCTTGTACACGATGGTACCTGTCCTGATCATGACCGTAATATCTTTTACTCCCAGGTTTTCCCGCGCGACTCTATTACGCTTTTCCGCGGCCATCCTACCATGTGCTTTTCCCCATATTCTCTCGAGCTCTATTCTAGTGGTGACCAATCGTCCTGCCATGCCCTCGTCAACGACCGTACCGCCACATCTCTCCGTCGTGCATGTAGGCCAAAAAGGGTCTCGAAAGGGGAAAACCAGTAGCCATGTGGAAGGAGTGGTTATATACCGCTATTGCCCAGGGCATTGCCGCATCTGCCTCCAATCCCTTGTCCGCGTTAAATACTCTCAGATGTTTCCCCAGAGTATTGTGAAGCCTTCCGTCCTCCCCCCCTGCTTTTGGGATGTCCCGGCGTATTCCAATGCCAAGCGACACCTAGATCTTTCACCTCTTTCCTAAGTTGCGCATTGTCCAATTCCTTACCCCCATCTGAGGAGATCTTATCAGGCACTCCATAAAACTGGAACCACGTTTGGACGGCTCTACTGACTTCTGTCGCTAATTTCTCCTTCACTGGGTGGGCCATGGCTATATTGCTGAAGGTGTCCACCACTGTCACCCATTTGAATCCCCGCCACGTAAAAGTGTCGATCTGGAGCTCGGTTAAAGGTACCGTAGGTGTATTTGTCTCTGTTTGTATCCTTATTGTGGAGTGATGATCATATTTCGTGGTATTACAAATGTGACATTCACTTATTAACTCTTCGATAGATTTGCGCATTCTTACCCAATAATATTTTCGTTTCAACGTCGCCATTGTTTCATTAATCCCTCGGTGGTTCGTCATTCCCCTGATGATATGCGAGTGTCAACTCCTGTTGTTGATCGGGATCACGAATCGTTTCGACCATAAGACAGCATCGGACAAATGATCTATCTAAACCTATTTCCTCGGCCCTCCACAAGTTTTGGGTCTTATCCCAGACCGTTGCGTTTCCGACGTAGAGGTAGTGGGTCGCACCTGCTCTCGATGCCCCTTTCAGCACCCGGCACATTTGTTCTTCTTTAATTCCTGGTTGGGACCAAATAGTGACGATATCATGTTTTTCATATTTTGACTTTTCCATTTTCAGAAGTCCCTTGGTTTTCGTCTTCCAAATAATCTGACGAGGCTTGTTGTTAATGACTGCGTCTGTTAACTTCTCCATCTCTGTTGGTCTCTCGTCTCCCGATTCATCTCGATCAGATGAGGCCCCTTCATATTGGTGATCTGCACCGCCTTCTCCTTCTTCGCCCGGTGTTCATTCGCGCTCGAATTATTTGTTATCTCTGGAATTTTCCCCTGTAATCGGCTCGATTGCGTTAATTTGAAGATCTCGCGATAGCCAATCCGCTAAAATATTTTCCCTTCCCGGCTTGTACACTACTTGCATGTTATATTGATTGAGCTGCTTTCATTGTCCAACTTAAAATACATATAGGCTATATTTTATTTCAATTAAAGACCGATATATTTTTTTTTGCAAAGTTTCATGTTTTTTCTAACCTGCTGCATTTTTGGCATGTCTGTGTAGTTTAAATCCAAATTTGCATCCGAAAAACGGATGGTAAAACTTTTGGCGGCCGAAAAACCATGAAATTTTCGGAGTTATTTCGGTTTTTGGCCTGTATCTCATAATCGGTGCGTTTTCGGAAAAAAACGTAAATGACTATATTTAAATATGAATTAATTTGCTACAATTTGGACCCAATCGCAGATCTGTAGGTCTAAGATAATCCAAGTTCAGTTCAGTCCTATCATTAAAAAAATTAAAAATAAAATAAAATAATGTAAAATAAAATAGAAATAATAAAATAAAAAGTAAAATAAAATAAAATATAAAATAAAAATAAATAAAATAAAACAAAATAAGAATAAATAAAAAAAATAAAAAATAAAATAATATAAAAAATAAAATAAAAAAATGAATAAATTAAAATAAAATATAAAATAAAGTAAAGTAATATAATATAAAAAATAAAATAAAAGAAATAATAAAAAAATAAATTAAAAATATAATACAATAAAATAAAAAAAATAAAATAAAAGTAAAAAACACAATAAAATTGTAGAAAATTTACCTTTCTTTGAAAATGGTTATTTGTGTTTTTCCCTATAACAAACCGATTAGGAGATACAGGCCAAAAACTGAAATAATTCCGAAAATTTCGATGGTTTTCGGCCACCAAAAGTATTCCCGTCCGTTTTTTCGGTTGCGAACTTGGATTTACACTACTCAGACAACATATCAAAAATGCAGCATCAAGCGATCGACGCATAATCAATAATAATGGCCAACACATATCTCTTAGGTTTATGAAAAATAGTTTACATTCTATTCTCAGACCTACTGAATATAGACACAAAATTTCATAAGAATCGGTCGTCGTTTCGGAGGAGTTTTGTTACAAACACTACGACAAAACTATTTTATTTATATTATATTAGACTAGCTGACCCGGCACGCGTAGCTGGGGCTATTGTAATAGTTTTAAAAATATATTGCATTAAAATTTGAACTTTAAAGAAACAATGAATGAATGGAAAAAATGAATTAAATCGATTTTTGTTTTACATTTTATTGATCTTACATCTAAGTACAGTATATAATAAATAAATAATTTAAAAATACCTAACTGATGAAATATAAACATTGGATTAATGAATGAGGTTTATCATGGTTAATTTTTAATTATGGCTACTAATAATTTTTTAAATTATAACTATTTATTTCCATTTAATTTAGCGCTAATCGATGCCTGCTTTTTTTAATCTGTCCATTACTAATAGAAATAGATTAGATGGTTTACTAACACGTGAGCATGCAACATATAATTGCCCATAAGAGAAATATGGGTGTTCTAGTTTCAAACCGCAAATGGACATTGTCTGGCCTCGAGACTTGTTGATGGTCATAGCAAAAGGCAAGCTTATATCAAATTGAAGTCTTTTTAACGGTATAGGTTCTGATGGAATCATTGGAATACGTGGCTAAAGGACGACTTCTCCTTTAAAGTTTCCAGTCAACATTCCTAGTTCAATAACATTCTCGGTGATATTTTTGATGACCAAACGTGTAAGATTCCATAATTGGAGGATTCAAATTACACACTATGAATAATAATAGCCGACACATATCACTTAGGGGTGTGAAAAATAGTTACAATTACATGCTATTCTCATACCTACTGAATATAGACACAAAATATCATAAGAATCGGTCAAGTCATTTCGGAGGAGTTCTGTTCCAAATACTGACACGACAATTTTATATATTAGATAGAGCTAATATTCCGGTTACTTATTATATGATTGCAACATAACTCTGAACTCTGGATCTGTTAAACCTACAGAGCTGCAATTTGGTTTAAATTGTAGAAGATTTAATCTTCTTTAACAATGGTTATTTGTGTTTTTTCCCTAAAACTCACGGGTTAGGAGGTACGGGCCAAAAACTGAAATAATTCCGAAAATTTTGTAGTTTTTCGGCCACCAAAAGTATTCCCGTCCGTTTATTCGGTTGCGAACTAGGATGTACACTATCCAGACATGCCCTTACAACATATCAAAAATGCAGTATAACCAAGCGTCACTGATACGATCGACGCTTAATCAATATTGATGAGTAGTTATAGATAATACCGTTCAATTTGATTTAAGTTTGGCTTTTGCTATGACCATCAACAAGTCTCAAGGCCAGAAAATGTCCATTTGCGGTTTGGACTTAAAAAATCTATGTTTCTCGCATGGCAATTATATGTTGCATGCTCAGGTATTAGTAAATCATCTATTATATATGTAACTATTAGCAACGGACAGATTAATAAAAAATTTTGTGCATCGCTTAGCGCTCAATTTTGAAGTAAATATTTATAATTTAAAATAATATTACTAGTCATAATTAAAAATCAACCATTATATACCTAATTCATTAAACTTTTTTTAAATTATTATATTTTATCAGTTATGAATGTTGTATATTATTTATTTTATAATATATTTAGATATATATTATGTTAATATTATATTATGAATAAAATGTAAAATCAAAAATCTATTTAATTCATTATCTCTTTTTAATTCAAATTTTAATTAATATTTTTTAAAAGTATTACAACAGCCACAGCAACATGTGGCCGGGTCAGCTAGTATATATGTGTGTGTGTGTGTGTGTTTTAGTGAAATGAATATTTGAGATATTCAGGATCAAAAGTGGATAACTCCAAAATTGATTTTTTCTCATTTCTCGCTAGTTTATTCAAGCAATTTTGTCTAACAGGACATATTCTGCCTTTTTTCTCCTTGTTTTAGTCCAAATCTGAACCTGAAGTTTCAAAGCATAAAACATTGCTTGAATAAGCTAGCAAAAAATATGAAGGCCTCATTTTTAATTAAACTTATTTTTTTTCAATTACTTATGTTGGTTATTTGTTTCATTGGCTGGTGCAAAATATTGTATCAGTGTATGAAATAAAATTAGTCTGAATTTACTAAATGCCTGAGTCTATTCTAGAAGTGTTTTATGATTAAAAATAAAATTTAATAGCATCAAATAGGATCCATCAGAATCTATTTCGGTTTTTAAAAAATAAATTATCCCTATTGATTAGAATCCCATAGCCTTTTAGTGATCTCTGTATACAGCAGAATATAGCATAATGTTTGTTTATTTTGTCAATGTTAGAATTTTTTTCTTTTGAGATTTGGTAGTTAATACCTATAGGTTGCTATAGAAACAAAGTCTGTTTTGGTTTACAACTCTTAGTGGATTTAATTTAATTTTTGACACAGATTCAATGCTCACAAAGAGATCTGTGAAAATTATGATGATGATTGTTTAACAGAATACATATTTCAGAATTGGTTTGAGAAATTTGTTCTGGAGATTTTTCTCTGAAAGATGGCTAAAATTCTGGTCGAAATTTCTGAAGTTTATGACAAAATGAAAGGCATAATTGAATCAAATTATTTATATAACTGTATAAGAGTTAAACATACCACATTTAACAATTAAAAATCATATGATTCATTAAGAACCCTGTTATTTGGTCCTACATGAATTGAAAGAAACTCACCTTACACAAAGAACAAATATTTATGATAGGCATTTTGAACGTAATGCATTAGACCCTTTTTTTAAATGAATATTACTGGTGATGAAAAGAGAATCATTTACAAAAAAGCTAATACAAAATATGTATGATGTTTCATTTTATAATTTTCTCTTTTTAGAATGGATATACAAATTACGAGAGATAGTTTACTAATTTACTAATGCTTCTAAACTTTTTTTTCAGAGCCCTGACAGCATGAAATCGGTCATAATGTCTCTTTGGCTGCTAACTGACTCATTTGGAAACATCATTGTTTTGGTTATTGCTGGATTTAAAATGGCTAATGCGGTAATTTTTTTTTTTAATGTTAATAAATGCCGCACAAACTCTATCAATTAGGTATATATTGATCAAACCATTAACTTACTTACAGAGGGTCCGGGTTCAAATCCCGGCCAGGGGCATATCTTTTCTCTTTAAAATAAAAACATTAACTAACTTATTTTCATTAAGCATTCATGTGATATTTGCTTATACATTAGTAAATAAAGCACAACAAAAAAATTAATTTTCTTTTGATGTTCTGGAAAAATATATAAGTAAATATTAAATACTAAATACACACATATTTAATTTAAAAAATATTCTGTGATTAATTTATATATATTAAAAAAAATCTTCCTTGTTAATTTTTATTTCTAACATATTTCCTTTTATTATGTTGTATTTATTTCATATCTTATCATCAATTATTCCATTACTATATTTTGTACATAAGAAAACATAAACCCACTGTAGCCAGTGTTTTAACAAATTGTTACCAATACACAAAACAAAACATTTTATTTCAAATTTTCAATTCCATTTTAAACAACAAGAAACAATAAATTCATTGCTATTAATATTTTATTTGAAAATTTCAGGCTTATGAGATGTTCTTCTTTTCTGGATTAATGTCTGTAGTAATGTTTTATTTCATTTATCTTGCTTGCGAATATACTTATGTTGACCGATCTAATAAAGGAAGTGAAAAGAAAGAAGAAGCTGTTATAGAACAAACCAGAATTTAATTAATCTAATCCTTCATGAAATACCATGGTGTATGAGATAATGTCTGTAACATCTAGGCTGTAAAAAGTCCTTATGCCTAATCTTGTTTATATTAATGTAAATCAAATAAAGAAATCAAATGGTATTGATAAGAGCAGGAGGTAATATTGTAAATATAATTTTAAAGTATTGTAAATAGTATATATAAAGTTTTAATCTTTAGACATTTTTTAACTTGTATTTTTTTTCTCCAAGTGTATTAAGTAAGATCTAATGTTTCTTATTAGTTTTAAGTTATTTTTTAGGTTATTAAATTAAGACTATCATAATCCTTTATAGGATTCTATACCTTTTTATGAAGTCATCTTAAATTTCAACATTCTGTCCAGCTGTGACTGAGGCTGTTTTAATTGTGGTACAATATGAAATGTGTTGTAGACCTTTTACAAAAATAATTACATGCTATATTCATGATTAGTTAACAATAAATTTTAGGAAGCAAAAAATAAAACAACAGTAAAATCTATTCAGCATAAATTTTAATTTGTAATTTATGAAGAAAATTACAGTAAAAAACTAATAATGATTTGATATTTTTGTCTATTTAATTATATATTACAGTTATTCAATAAAATTTTGTTTATTTGCTTTGAAATAGCACTTTTTTAAGGACGGTTAAATTTTTCAATCTCAAGCTTCCAGAAAATTATATTATACCCCAACAAAACATGTTTTGGACAATATTTGTTGAAGTTTAAAGATATAAAACCATTTGTTCATCAACGATTAAAATGGAAAATATAGCAATTGCAAATATAATGATTTTAGTAGAGAAGTAAGAATCCAGTAAATGTACATGAATGATAAAGTTATTTAAATTAAATTGAAAAAACATTCATGGTTATTTTTAAATGCTTTAAATATTCATGAGAATTAATTTTAATTTTCTCTTAAACATTTATATTTCTTGCCAGTACAGTATTTTACTTTTGTGCTGTACCTTGTCTTCGAATGGTATGTTGTCCCAACTCAGTCTGATGAGTGCTCAATTTTAACTAAATAGGCTTATCTTTTAGTTCTTTTTTAATTATAAGGAATTTCAATTAAGATGTTCTGATCTTCAGATAAATTAATATCTTGTACAGCGCAAGAAACTACCATCGTTCCTTTTTTTTTCATAATCCAACAAGCCTTTATCAAAACATTTTTGTGATTAGAAATTACTTGTAATAGATAATATAATGATAAATGAAGGACTTCAAAAAGACAGTAAACTTTTTATTTCAAATTAAAAATACTAAGAATGCACAAAATTTATTTTTAATCTAAAAATTAAATTAGTTATTTTTATTGAAATGTATGTACTCAAATTTACATAGGATGGTGCATTTTTTTTTAAATGGAGTTCATTGAGACTTACTTTTGAATTTTAACACCTTAACTCAAGACTGAAAAAAATATTACCATATGTTTTATAATATCAAAGACCATGGATATCAGTAATTTGAAAATAAGACCATTGTAAATATTTATTTAGCCTTTGATATTTTAAAATTAGTATATGATATTTAGTTTAACTATTATTATTCATTCTTATAAATTTTTTTTCTTTTTTTAAACTGGATTTAATTCTTCATTTATTTAGGGTAAGAGAAATAAAACCGTTTTCCAGTTGTTGTTTATTCTTAATTTTCACTCTATTAGAGACGTTTCGACACTATGGTGTCATTCTCAATCTTTTCTTCTCCTGCATCTTCTAACTTTAATAAATAAATTAACAATAATTACATTACTATAAATAATTTAACATAAATGTCCAAAGATAACACACTATAAGTATAGGAACCTGGTTAAAAGTATGACTTTCCAGGTACCTATACTTATAGTGTGTGTTATCTTTGGACATTTATGTTAAATTATTTATAGTAATGTAATTATTGTTAATTTATTTATTAAAGTTAAAAGATGCAGGAGAAGAAAAGATTGAGAATGACACCATAGTGTCGAAACGTCTCTAATAGAGTGAAAATTAAGAATAAACAACAACTGGAAAACGGTTTTATTTCTCTTACACTGTTATTATTCTTAATATGGAATTAATATCTAATATTAACTATATAGTGTAGTGTGTTTAATATTTTGATTTAATTTAATTTAATGTACCTAATATTACATAAGGAATTTTTTAGTTAATGTGATTATATAATCTATTTATGATTTGTATATAAATAATAACAAGAGGAACACTTAAAAAAAAAAAATTATTGTTCCTTTTTATGAAATTTGTGATGAAATATATTTTTTTAAGTTACTGGAAATGTTTGTAGCTACAAACTTTTTTAAAGAATGTGATTTTAATAAACTGTTTTTTAAAAGTACGTAGTATTTACTCTTGCACAACTACAAAAATAAATAGTAACTATAAATTGAACTTTGATACATTGCAAATATAACATTTTTATAAGAAATTCCTTAGAACAACTGTTCCGTGTCAGCCTGCCTTTTATTTCAAAGTCAGTCATTTGTAAAAAGCAGATAAGAATAGCATTAATTTTTAATAATTCAATTATATTAAAACAATAATTCTTTATCAACACTTGTATAAATTAATTGAAAATGTTTTAAACACAAAAAATCAGCTTATATTTTTAGTTCAACTAAAAATAATCATTAAAAAATCAATATAAAAAGACTAAAATCAAAAATGAATTTTTTGAGAGAATTTTCACTTCCTATTCACCAATTATTATAACCATACTCCATACTTTATGATAGGTATGAGCAACCTTTGGCATGCTATGGGTCAAACCTTAGTGTTACAATACGTTCGTGGGCCGTGTTTGAAAGTAGTGGATTTTAGAGTAATGTTCTTAATTGTTAGAGATTTGTATCAGACATCAAATAATAAGACAATGTTATTATAATACAATTTATTAAAATAACAAAATGAAATGAAAAAAATAGGTACAGCACGATAATTAAATCGTTAAATTTGTAATTGTTACAAACTACGAAAGTTAAATAGCGACACCGAAATCAATGAGACACTTGAGCTTGAATTTGGGGAACTAATCCATCGATGTTTGGATTAGTTCCACTGATAACAAGACGTAAAGAATTTCCCAAATTCTCGTCAGTCAGCCTTGTACGATGTTTTGATTTATTAACTTTCATCAATGAAAAGAACTATTCGCATTTATAAGTATGTACTGCCAAACGCACAAATAAATCTTTTTGTGAATTTTCTGAGCTGCGAGGTATTTGTTGTAGAAATCGCAGAACTCCACGTCTTCAAATTTAGATTTTAGGAATGAGTTTTCTTGAATCTAGACCAACTCCATTAGCAAGTGTATTGGAGCATTTTGTTTATTTTTTGGAGTAGAAAATAAATTGAAACAGTCTTCCATGTTTTTGAAATCGCTAAATCAGTTCGAAAATTGTTCCGACAGTAGCTTGAATTATTCAGCGTACATAAGCAATATTTTCATACGCAGAGAGCTTGGTGATATGGCAACTGTTACCAGACAGCATATGTATCTCCCACAAGCGGATTTTGTTCTAAAACGCTTTCAAATGGCTGTACAAATCATTTACTAACTATCCTTATTTTTGAAGTTTCAAATTTAAATCATTCAAATGGGCTGCAAGGTCGACCAAAAATGCTAAGTCACATATCCATTTTGGGTCAATCAATTCCGATAGTGGTTTATCTTTTATTTGCATAAAGTCTGCTATCTCATTTCTAAGCTCGTAAAACCGTTTCAGCATTTTCTGTTTGCTTAGCCATATAACTTCACAATAATATGTTACCTCGTCATATTCGGCTGATATTTCATCCCAAAACGCCTTGAACTGACGATGGTAAGCCCTCGGACTCGAATAAAATTGATGGTTTATACATAACACTCTGAAGTCGAATAGACTTAGAGCACAAGTTCTGTTAGTGGATAATGCAGTGAAGGACTATCAAATCATATGTTTGCACATTTAATTCAGTTGCTTTTTCATTCAAAATTCCGATAAAACCTTCAAGTAAGCCGACCATGGAAGGTGGACCATCATGTGCATACTCCAACTAATTTTGACCATGGCAAGCCAAAACTTGTGAATACCTTTTAAACTCCAAAAAAAAATCCTTTCCTGTAGTGGTTACTTTTAGCGGCCGTAAAGCAAGCAATTCCTCGGTAATAGTGAACTCTTTATCAACACATCGAATAGATATAGCCATTTCAGCTGTGTCAGACAAATCGGTGCTCTCGTCTAATACTATGGAAAATGATTCAAAACCAGCCATACGGTCAGTCAATGTTTTTTTTTATATCATTAGCCATTATTTCTATACGTTGGACAACTGTTCGTCTTGACAAACTATTTTTTTCAAATTCATTTTTTTTTCAGGGCACAAAACACTGCAAACTTCTATCATACACTCCTTGATAAATTCTCCTTCGGCAAATGGTTTAATGACTGCCAATTTTGAACTAACTATAAAACTAGTTTTCACAACATTATCAAGCTGTGTTCTTTTTTTTATGAAACATTTGCTCCAAATTTGCGTTAAGCTTTTGGATTTGGTTTTTTCTTATTTGTCCTGTCAGTGAGAGCAGCTTAGGATACTTAGTTGAGTAATGCCTCTTTATATTGAATTCTTTCATCACTGAAATAGGCTTACCATTGTGTGAGATAAAAAAGAATTCTTCAGTCCAATTTTCTTGAAACTGGCGACTCTCTGCATCTACTTTTCGTTTTTTTCCAACAGACATCACTTTCGTTTACTATTCGTTAGATAAACTCTCTGGCGGATCAAGGATAGTTTTCAGAGGGGAGGGGGGGGGTTAATGTGAAATTGTTATGAATGTATACGATCCATATATGAATGAAGATACATAAAATATCAATTTTTAATTTAAGACAACTGAGGCCCGAAAACAATAAAATGGAAAAAATGAGCTTCTTGATCAAAGCGTTAGCTATCTATATGTCAATGAAAACCGTAAAAGGGTTCCGAGTTCCGATTTTGGATGCACCCATTGAAAATACTAAATAATTTTGGTGTGTAAAACGTATTTGTTTCTTGTTGAAAACTAACTAAAATTCATATCAATATCAACTAATGAGAACTCTAGGGAGTCCATGGCCCTCATGCCCCCTCCCTCAAATCCGCCAATAGATAAACTTTATAGCAAAATATAATTAGTAAGCACTCAAGATGCATACAAAGTCACAAAGCTTTAATAGTCTTTATAAAAAAAAATGCATAGGTATACTTCATTAACTATACCAGGTTTTCATTAAAAATCAAACTGTATGTTTGAACCTGATTCAATAACTATAAACAAAATATAAAAAATAATGATAGGTTAAAATCTTTCACAATAAAATATAAATCAAAGTGGTTATATAAATATAAATTACTAGAACCAATGAGAGATGAATTTGTCTACTCTATGAAAATCATCACAAATTAATTCCCTGGTTTTTAATTTTAACTGAGATGTATTCGTAATTTAACATAAAAAAGTTAAATTTCTTGAAAAGCACTATTATTATTTTTTTATTTCAAAATAAAGTAATTTATATATACCATTTTCCCAACGTGTTATTATATTTTCAATCACAGAACTGAAAAATTCAGACTTTGCTCAGGAAATAGAGTCTGAAAATGCGTTGGAAGGAAACTTTCCAAATTGTGTGAACAGATGGAAATCATTTGGATAAATCCTAAAAAAATACGTAGGTATACTATTTTCAATAAGAATCAAACTGTATGTTTGAAGCTGTTTCAATAATTATAAACAAAATATAAAAAATAATAATTTATTTAATTGTTATACGATATAATTTTTTTTTAAATATTTTATTTGAAAAGAAAAGATATGGCCAGGACAGGGACTCGAACCCGGGTCTCCCACCTCTCCGTGAAATACCCGGGTTCGAGTCCCAGTCCTGGCCATACCTTTTCTTTCAAATAAAATATTTAAAATATAACAAATAATGATAGGTTAAAATCATTGACAATAAAATTTGGTCTAAATCAAAGTGGTAATATAAAACTAGCCTGAATCGTTTAGTTTCTTCACTCTCTGTCCTGAAACATGAGGTTTGGTGCTATCATGTAAAAGCATAGGCTCCTCCCTATTAACCACTGCAGGTAGTTTTTTGATAAGTTTTTGTAGCTCTACGATGTGAATGTGACGGTTTGAAAGAAGTCTCCTCTGGGTAAAAAGAAGAAATACATTAGTCCTGCCAATGACCACCACAAAGAAACCATTATTGTTTTTTTTATTAAAATTTGGTTTGGCATGTATCCCGGTGTCGTTTGATACAACTCCCTTTCCAGAAAGTGGTGGTACTGTTTCTTGCAGGCTGCCGAGTGTTCAATTTCAATCTCATAAAAAAAAAATTACAGGAAAATCGTGTGTTGGCATGGTCATATTTAATGGTGATCGTAAATATTATGAAACAAGATAAAATTAATAACAAATCATTACGACCATCAAACATAAACATAGTAAACAACAGAAGTCCACTAATGCACTTTGAATTTTAGAAATAATAGAAGTGCATATTCCTGAGCTGTAACATAATTGTAGCGCTAAAACATGACCCTTTTTGTAACACAAAACTGGATTAAAATAGGAAATCATAATTTTTAGTTAGTACTACGATACGTGTATAAATTTAATAGCTGTCGGAAAAGAGATTCATGAATTATAGCACTGTGAGTGAAGCAACATATGTTAAAGTAAAAAATTAATAAAACTTAATTTTGTGTACTAATAGAAGCTTAGCTTTATCATGAAAAAAAATACTGTTGAAGCCAGTTTTTTTTCTTGATAAACATTATTCAAAGTCAGCATCACGAAAATCAATCGTTAAAGTGATTCACTAAATTTAAACTGGGCGAAATTATCATCGAAGACAATAAACTCAGTGAACGCTCGAAAGAGAATGTAACTGACAAAAACATACATAAAAAGGTTCACAAAATATTATGCAAGGTTATGGCATCAGGATTCTGGGATACGCAAGGTATAATATTCATTGATTGAAAAGGGCCACGCCATTAACAGCGATTATAACAGCGTTTTTGGAGCGTTTGAAGGATAGAATCACGAAAAAGCGGCCCCATTTGAAGAAGAAAACGTGTTGTTTCGTCAAGGCAATGCACCATGCCCCATGACAATGAAAACTATGGCAAAATTGCTTGAATTAGGATACGAGTTGCTTTCCCTTCCACCAAATCTGGCCACCAGTGACTCTTTCCTGTTTGTAAATCTCAAATGAATGCGCACTGGAAAGATATTCAGCACTAATGAAGAAGTAATAGTGAGGTCTATTTACAGAGAAATGGTACTATAAAAGTGGTATAGAAAAATTGCTTGATCGCTATAATTCGAAGGGAATTATAATATTAAAGTCGAATTTTACCAGAAAATGTGTTTTACTATGTTAGCCTACGAACTTTTCAGTCCACCTGGTGTAACAAAACGACTGTATTATTTATTTATTGTTGTTGTTTGTTCATTTAACGTCACTTTATGCTGCTATGGCTAATCGGACGATGCTACAGTGGGAGCTCTAAATTTTGCCTATCCAGGTTTAATTAGGATAGGGATTTTTAACGAGTACCTGACATCGTACAGGCTCGGGACCCCCGTTTAACGTCCCTTCCGAAGGACGGCGTAACTAAGGATTTTTTACTCCCTGGGTTTAGTAGTTTGTTACGCTAACCACTAGACCACATGTGACCTTAAAAAATTTATTTATTTTTGGACAGATAGCCATAATGTTTGTTATATATTTTAAGCAGTAAATAAACCTTTAAAGATTTAAACATACATCTTTAAAGCCGAGAATTCTTCCTTATGAAAACGTTATAAACTGTTAATTAATTGTTCTCATTGGTTATAAAATATTGCAATAGGATGTCACACCATTGTAAAACGGAAAATATTGAACCTATAATAGAGGCATTATCTTCTTTCGAGTGCTGGGTACTAATCCGTTCTATATCTCCCGACTGCCTGTCGAGTTTCCATCAGAGATATGGTGTATCAGATTTTTTTTTTGTTTTTGTTTATTTTTCTCAAATCCTTCATGAGTGTTGTGGTTACAGTTTTTTTTCAGGCGCACTAACATTTTAAAAACATTTATCATAGTGGTAGGAGACAAGAGGCTCTTAAAGATAGCAGGCAAACCACTGAGAATTTATGTTATGAACAAGTTATAACCATTGCACCAAAAAATTTCCGAAACGGTACTCGAGGAAATTTAAATAAAAATAATTAAAACAAACTGTTCAGTGATGATTATTTAAGTATCTACATTCCCATACTATTTTATATACCACTAGCTGACCCGACCACGCGTTGCTGTGGCTGTTGTAATAGTTTAAAAATATATTACGTTAAAAATTGAATTTTAAAGATACTTTGAATTAAAAAATGAATTAAATAGATTTTTGATTTTACATCTTATTCATCTTAATCTGAGTACAGTATATAATAAATCAATAATATACAAAATTCCTAACTGATAACTACTCAGACATGCCCTTACAACATATCAAAAATGCAGCATCATCAATCGTCACTGCTACGATTCACGCTTAATCTACAATAATGGCCGACACGTATCACTTTAGGGGTATGAAAAATAGTTTGCATCCTATTCTCAGAAGAATCGGTCAAGTCGTTTCGCAGGAGTTCTATTACAATCACTGTGTCACGACAATTTTATATATTAGATAGAGCTAAGATTCCGGTGAATTATTATATGATTGCAACTTAACTCAGGATCTGGTGAACCTATAGAGCGGCACTTGAACTCAAATTGTAGCAATTTTAATCTTCTTTAAAAATTGTTATTTGTGCTTTTTCACTAATCGACCGATTGGGAGATAAAGGCCAAAAACTGAAAAATATCCGAAAATTTCGAAGTTTTTCGGCCACCAAAAGTATTCCCGTGCGTTTTTTCGGTTGCGAACTTAGATATACACTGTTCAGACATGCCCTTACAAAATATCAAAAATGCAGCATCATCAAGCGTTACTGCTACGATCGACACTTAATCGATAATAATGGCCGACACGTATCACTTAGGGTCATGAAAAATAGTTTACATCCTATTCTCAGACCTACTAAACATGGACACAAAGTTTCATAAGAATCGGTCAAGTCGTTTCGGAGGAGTTCTGTAACAAACACTGAGACACGGCAATTTTATATATTAGATTTACCATTTACTTCAAAATATGTTCGCTGAATTCTTGAAATTATTTTCAGTTTAAACTTTTTTTATAGAAAAACTACAACGAAGAAAATCTGAAGTGTAATATTGGGTAATTTAAAGAAATCGTATGTTGTATTAATCGCTCGTTCTGAAAAGGTGTTTGTTGGAGTCTAATATGAGCAAGAAATTTATAGTTTATTGAGTTAAAGTCGAAAATTACTAGTAATATTGACACAAAAGTTTTTACAACTTTATACTTTTACCAGAGACTATTAAATTAGAGAAAGGAGAATAGTCCGTAGGATAGTAATCTTGACAATGTCTTAAATATTTTCTTTATATGCATGTATGCATAATATTTTATATACTACATACATACATACATATATACATACTATAATGTCTGCATATATGCAGACAGGGACGTAGTCCAGGACAAGATCCCTTTATTTTAGCTTATCTAGTAAGATATAGAAAATTGGACAAGTAGCCTTTCCACCGTTATTGATTAAACTAAAGTTTATTTCCAAAGATTATGCTTATGGAAACGCCTACTTGAAATATAAACGTCATACAGGGAAGAAACTCAAAAGGGAAAGTTTATCAACACCTTTGACTGATTAACGGGGTTCATGTAAGAGAAGTGAACCTTTAAACCGGGAAAATAGTCCGAATCAGGAAATCTGTGAAAAAGTCTATTAAACCCATTATTCTTTATGCTTGATAACATTTATACATTTTCCTGATTGTTTCTTCAGAATGAAAATATAATTCTGGTCTGATGAAATTCTGGACAGTTTCAATTTTAGAGAACATATAAATATGAAGACGAATATTAATATGACATTTATAATTAATTACAAAAGCTGATATTTTAGCATTAAAAAATGGCGCTCTGTTGCGAATTAATCAGCGTCATTACTGATAAGGCGACCGCCTGTCTGTCCAAGTAGTAAGTGCATTGCCAATGGCCTAGTTTGATCATTGTCGCCTGTGTGGTTAGAACGATCTGTCGTTCCTCCACCGAAAAAATTCTTTAAGAAAAACACATTTTTCGGATAACATTGCGTAAATAATATATATCCAGGCACCCTTCATAAATATTTGTAATTGTCAACGCTCCTTATTTTGTCTCCAACAAAACCCTCTACACTCACGACCAGTGTGTGCGAAGCGCCCTTAACCAGCTTCCATTGGAGTTTAATTCCAGTGACGCGGCTGGGAAAGGGGGCAGGAGCCCCCCGAACTCCTGCTTTGCCCTCATTCCTGGGGAAGAAGCTTAGTTAATAAAAATAAAAAATTTGTAAACGATTGATGTAAACAGGAAATCAGTAAAACTATTATTTTTAAAATAAAGTACGTAAATAACATGTGAGAAAAAACTATAAAAAATAAAACTATGATTAAAAAATTTGGTACTTTTTATTGAAAAAAATCATAACTACATATACAGAAATATTAATTGTTGATCAACCTGTCTGCTTATTTGAAGTCAATCACAGTAGGAAATAACACCAACAGGGAAAGAACAAAGAAAAAAAATGTTTTAAGTAAATAATTGTTATATAATTGTTATTAAGTAACAGTCACCTTAAGAAATTTTTTTTCTAATTACCTAATAAATTTTCAGGGTGAAAATTCATTGCGTCAATGAAAGAGAAATGCCTCCAACAAGGAAAGAAAGACTTCGCTAAGTGAAATGTCTGGAAGATAATGGTTTCCCAAAAAAGCATTGACGAAATTTTAATGAAATTTATTTCTTCTTCTTCTTTCCCTTGGCTCTTTTTCTCCATCTCTGCTATTCTCTTCTATCCTCGGCCATTTGCCTCATCTGATCACATATCTCCACTTTTCTCCTTCCTTGTGCCACTAGGTATGCAAATATTGCTTCTGAGAAATACTGAGCTTGAAAATGTGAATAAGGTTGTTTTCTGCTCAACCCATTTTTTTATCACAGAATCTATAGATTCTTGACGTGGCTAATCCATGGAGTATACAGGCCATGTAAGTCAATTATATAGCATGTAATTAAGATTTCTGACAGAAGTTAAGCTCTAGTCTAGACACAGGACAATGAACTGTCATCGAACTCGCTGCATGGAGCTTGGCATTATATCGCCCGAGGACTTAAAGGTAGTCAGCCTCTGAGATGTCACTAAACTAACCATATCATGAACAAAAGACACAGGAGTTTCTGAGATAAAAATAGGAATTAGAACATCATTTAAGACTGATGGTTGTTGTTGGAATTTCTTGAGACTATTGGACTGCCCTTAATCTCAATCTATATGAACTTGGCAGAGATGACGAAAAAGTTGACTAGAGCTCACCTATCATCAGGATCGAAGAGTTTAGTCGTTTGTCTGAGTACTTTTCATTAAAGGAGCATATTTATTAGCATCGGTGGGTCTAATGATAGAAAAATAGCTCTAAGTGGACCCATCTTCAATTATTCAAGAATCTGAGTTGGACATTGTTACGGGCTACTGAGTATTAAAATGAATTAAACAATTCCTTAATGTAAATATTAGTATCTTATTCCTTACTGTGACAGTCTCGCGAGTGTAATAAACTGTTTCTGTTTGTTACTGTGTGTCATTTTGTCATACTTGGAGAATCTTACGGTCGGTGGACTAGTGAACTGTAAGTGTTAATTATTAGTTATAAATTGTAGTGTAATTTTATAATATTCATAGAAACTATTGTAACTTGTTAAGCTATCTAGAAAATATATATTGTCATTATAAATTTATATTATTTTAATAATTTAATTGTTAATAATTTACTTGTATCCTTTTTATCACTTTTGTATTCCGTTTTATCACAGTAACAAACAGAAACAGTTTATTACACTCGCGAGACTGTCACAGTAAGGAATAAGATACTAATATTTATTAACAAAAGTGATAAAAAGGATACAAGTAAATTATTAACAATTAAATTATTAAAATAATATAAATTTATAATGACAATATATATTTTCTAGATAGCTTAACAAGTTACAATAGTTTCTATGAATATTATAAAATTACACTACAATTTATAACTAATAATTAACACTTACAGTTCACTAGTCCACCGACCGTAAGATTCTCCAAGTATGACCAACTGACACACAGTAACAAACAGAAACAGTTTATTACACTCGCGAGACTGTCACAGTTCACTGATATACTTATTACACTGGCCGGTTCAACACTGACTAGTTTATCACACTGGCACTCATATATCACAGATCTTCACCGTGCGTGGTCTTCTCTGATTAAGAATGACTCGCTAGAGGCGAGGGAAGTATTTAAATAGGCAAGGCCGAACATTCTAGAACATGGAAGGGGCGAGACAATTCTGGAATCTTCTTAATCCTTTTCCGACAAAAGGAGACGATCTAGAAGGTCCTAATCCTATTTTAACTTCTCCTGCCGACGGATTTAAGCCGCTAATCCTTTGCTTCCTGTGACCGTAACACTATTAACAGACCGACTGCGGAGAAAGATTGGGAAAACTTGGAGAGACTGTGTTCATGTTTTGGTAAGTTAAATGAATTCCAACTGATATACCGATTATATGCTTTTAATGAACATGGCATACTAACAACAAAGGAACTACTACATGCTGAATGTAATCTAGATCGAACTTAAAGTGTACAGAGGTTATTGCAAGGTTACATAATGTGAACATGAAAACTAATCGGTGTTACAATAAATGATGTTTATACTTCAACAGTTCGTTCAACTCGGCAGCTGAAGTGGTTTTGCCATGTTATAAGGATAGATGACCGCAGAAACCCTCTAAAGATCATGGAATATGTCCCAGATGGCAGAAGACCTGGAGGCTGCCCTAGGATGTCCTATCTCGGCTACATTGATCGACTCTGTAGGACGAGGGGGGAGGACCTCCGACAGGCCAGGAACCTATCTAGAAACAGGGAAGAATGTTCCTCTACGCTGAAAGTCACTAAAGAGGGAAGCGGAAGAAGAAGAAGTATTTATTCAAATATGTAATTATTAAACTATTAATTATTATTATCATTAACAGCGTATTTCAGTATGTAAGAGCAATCGTTGGAAGTCTTCACCACTTTCATCGCACAATTGTGCAAATAAACGCGTATTCAACGCATTGCTTCTTATTTTGTACTGCATTAATTACAAATTGAAGCGATTGGTGCAATCTATCACTTAAATTTTTCGCTACTATGTGTTGTCGGTGGATGACACAGTGAATTGCCCGACCATGGCAGGAGCTCCATCTGTTCCCACCAAAATAAAGTTTGTGGATGGAATCGATTTTCCTTAAAAAATCAGGACGTTAAATATTGATTCACTGTCTACAAAGTTTTCGCGAATAGTAGTTCTTTCTGGTTTTCCAGATTTCGCTATAAGTAATGAGATATTGTAAGATGCCCGCAAGCCATCATTGTTATTTTCAGATGTTAAAGCGAACATACTGTCCACTGTGGGTCTCTTTTCATATTTTTCTTTCAATGCTTGAAAATATTTAAAATCTTTACCTATTTTATCAGGATGACACCTCCTTAGATGATCTTCGAGCTTCGATGGTTTCATAGTCATTGCTCAAAACGTTGTTCCGTAAAGGCATTCGTTTGTCTGCCTTTGAAGGAATAAAACCAAATTTTAAATAATCAACACTTACTGTCGATATTTCTTCTTAGGTTCAGCCATATTTCGTATCAGTTATCTACCCATAAATAAATACAAAATTTGTTCTGATTCTAATTATTAAAAGCAATAAATCGCTTCATAAAATTCTATTATGGATCTTAATCCATAATAGAGTTTTATGAATATGGCTGAACCGATTTTAGTGTAATGTAAAACATTTTTTCATAAATATATTTTGATATATTTCTGTAAATTCGGTAGAAAATACTTTTAAATAATATTTTGATATCAAAACACCGTTTTTTTTTGTTTTTTTTTTTTTTTTTTTGTTTTTTTTCATGACCCCTAAATATGTTTTTTTTTTTTTGTGCAACTGGGTTTTGTGCTCTCTTATGGGCACATTTATTTTTCTGAGTTCTTCTCCTTCTACTGTAGTATGACTACATTTTAAGGAGTTGAGGTGGTTGGAATTTTTGTTGTTTTAGTTGTATTTCTTATTTGTTTAAGTGCCGGAGCAAACTTAATTTTTGTGTTTATTTTTATAATTACAATCTTACACACTACTTTCATCAATCTTACGAGTTTCTTCCATTACTTGTTGCCACCTTATTGGAGCTGAAGCAGGTGTCAGAGTTTTAAATATTTCGTTAGTTGTGCATTTGAGGGAGTCGAAGAATTTTATGTGTCTTCGCTTTATGAATTCAGTTGTTGTGGGTATGTTGAAGAGATCGTGTAATTGTTCCGGTTTTAGCTTTCTCAGCGATGTAGACCGAACAATTTTTCGGAGTATAGTGTCCTGAAACAGTTGTAATTGGCGCTGCGTTCCGATTCTGAGGTGGGTGAATAGCGGGGCTCCGTATAGAAGTGCAGGCCTTAGGATGCTCTTGTAAATTTTGATTTTTAAACGCAGTGATAAGGCTGAAGATAGTAGTAGGTGATGAAGTCTATAGGTTCTTCTTCTTACCATGCGGATTTTTGAATAGCAGTGGGTTGACAGTGTCATGTGGCGATCTAGTTTGATTCCGAGGTAAACTATGGAGTTAGATGGGCTGATAGTGGTATTAGCCACTTGTAGAGTTTTTGGTAAACGGCCTTTTTTCCCTTCAAAACACCGTGATTTTAATTATTTATTTATTACTTAGATGCATGTTTTGGGTACGTAAACACGCGTACAATTTATGAAAATATATTTAATTAAGTCATTTAGCATATTTAGAATCGTCAATCTTAATATATCTCTCCTTTAGTGAACCACCACACAGTCAGGTAAAAAAAATACTAATATAATAGGGACAAAAAGTTCAACTTTTCTCGGATTTTTGTTTTTTTATGGAAGTATCTAATAATGACTCAGTTCAGTATTCAATTTTGTAATACGCAACTACCACACGCAAACATTACAAATATACTTTTTACTACATAAGATAAAAGTATGTAAAACAAATAGGCAGGTAAATACTTACTTTTTCTGACACTGGCAAACGGTAACATCAATTCACTTTACTTTACTTTTCTTTTTGAAATTCCGGAAACAAATGAGTTACGCTTATCTTTGACATTCGTAATTATATTGGTGAAGAATCAAACAAGTTCATGCAAAATTGCAAGCACACACATCACAGGTCGTATTTCGACCCTTTGCTCGGCGGCGGCGCTTTGCAAGTCTCGAAACGTTGTACTGAATATGGAATAGGTATGCAAGTTTTTACAAGTAACAGTCGCTGAGCTTCTTAAAATATAATCTGGCTACATTGATAGGTGGAACTGCGCCTGTGAAGTTAGCTCGCTAGACTCTACTGCCGGTCCCAAGCCCGGATAAAGCAGGAGGGTTAGTAGGGGGTTTGACAGCCCACCTGTTGTAAAAAAACTATCTTGTTATGAACGCTCATTCATCAAGCCTCGGAAATCGGACGGAATCACGGAAACAACAAGGATCTCGGAAACGGACTATAAAAATTGGAACATAGAACGTACGTACACTCTACAGAGCAGGAGCGTTGGAGGAACTCAGAATACAGGCCAAGAAAAGTAACCTGGATATAGTAGCAGTGCAGGAAGTAAGGTGGACTGGCCATGGAAATGTACAGGGAAGGAGTTCACATTTTTCTACAGTGGAGCAAAGGACAGACATGAGTTTGGGACAGGATTCCTTGTATCTAACAAGATAAAGAACTCAATACTGGACTTCATGCCGAATGATGAACGGATATCCAAGCTTAGGGTGAGAGGACGCTTTCACAATATCAGCATTGTGAATGTCCACGCTGTGACAGAAGAAAAAGATGAAGAACACAAAGAGGAATTCTTCGAAAAGTTAGAACGGGTGTATGACCTCTGCCCAGCATATGACCTTAAAGTAGTTCTGGGAGACTTTAACGCTCAGGTAGGAAAAGAAACAGAATTTAGACCCACCATTGGAAAATATAGCCTACATAATATAACGAACGATAATGGTGAACGCATGATAAACTTTGCAGCCTCCAAGTCACTCGTGGTTATAAGCACTATGTTCCCACATAAACCCCAACATAAACAAACCTGGCTGTCACCAAATGGCAACACCGCGAATCAGATCGATCACGTACTAGTGTCAAGCAGATTCTTTAACAGTATCAACGATGTGAGATCGTATAGAGGTCCTGACATAAGTTTAGACCATTACCTCGTTGTAACGAAGCTTAAACAACGAATAAAATGCCTACCGAAAAATCAAGCAAGGAAAACAAAGGCATGGAATCTAGACCTTTTTAGAGATGAAGAGAAGACAAAAAAGTTTCAAATGGTAGTAACAACGAGTATAAACAATTTGCCAGCAGCAGAAGGTATGAACAAAAACGCGACTCAGAGATGGCTCGAAATTAAAGGCTGCCTAAAAGATGCTGCTGATGAGAGAATGTGGGCAGGCAGAAAAACCTCCCAGAAACACATGGTTTGATAAAGACTGCGCACAGGCCATAAATGACAGAAATGAGAAAAGGCAAAGATGGTTAGCCAGGAATACACGGAGCACATTTAGAGAATACTCAAATGCCAGAAAACGGGCAAAGAAACTGCTTACAGAAAAAAAGAAAATTGCTCTTAGGAATGAGATCCGAGAACTGGAGGATGCGAGACGGAATAATGACACCAGGAAGTTCTTCCAGAAAGTGCAAGGAATACAAAGAAAAGGGAAGAATCCGGCTTTAGGGATAAAGGATGAAGAAGGAAACCTACATATCCTTCCTGACGAGGTGCTGGACAGATGGAAAACGTATTTCTGCAATCTGCTGAATGCAGAAACGGAAAGAATTCCTCTATCCGGAATAGAAGGAAGAGCAAGGCAGGAACCTGGTGACGAACACATCCAGCCAGATGTGGAGGATGTTGAGGAAATAGTGGAAAAATTGAAGAACAGGAAAGCATCCGGAATAGATGGTCTCCCCGCGGAGCTGTTCAAAAAAGCTGGAAGGGAGCTAGAAAAAGAACTCCACGAGCTCATTGCACAGATCTGGGAAGAAGAAGCTATACCCAAGGAGTGGTGCGAAGGCATCATAGTGCCAGTGTACAAGAGAAAGGGCGACCCCTCGATATGCTCTAACCACAGAGGAATAACGCTCCTCTGCACGGCATACAAGGTGTTTTCAATAGCAGTATATAATCGACTTCTGCCATATGTGGAGAGGAAGCTGGGGGATTACCAAGGAGGCTTCAGAAGTAACAGGTCGACCACTGATCAGATATGGACCTTAAAAAATATCTGCGAGAAAATAAAAGGAGCACGACCAGACAATGTGGATGCTGTTCATAGATTTTAAATCAGCATATGACTCAATTATAAGGGAAGAATTGTTCAGAGTCATGCAGGAGACGGAGATCCCTGGGAAACTAATACGACTCGTACAATGCACGATGAAAAACACATACTGTCGAGTAAGCATTAGAGAGGGACTGTCGGAACAGTTTGAAATAAAAAATGGTCTAAGACAAGGAGATCCTCTTGCCCCATTACTATTCAACATTGACCTGCAGGCAGTTATGGAAAGAGCAGGATTACTTAGGGGCGGGAATATTTTTAATCGACTAACGCAGGTACTCGTCTATGCAGATGACGTGGTAATTATTGGAAGGACATTACCTAGTATTAAGGACAACCTGCAAAGGCTCGAGACTGAAGCAGAAAAGTTGGGGTTAAAAATAAATGAGGAAAAAACCAAACTGATGGTTCTGAGAAGAGGAAGGCAAAATCAGCAAATTCGCCGGCAGCAACTCTACGTAATGGGAACACATACCTTCGAGGTGGTGAACAGCTTCCAGTACCTTGGCTCTGTCATCAACGACAAACTAGATGAAACAGAAGAAATCAGAAGAAGAATACTGGCTGGGAATCGGGCCTACTTTGCTATTACCAGTTTGCTGAAAAGCAAAAATGTCGACCTCAAAACCAAGATCACTCTCTATAAATCGCTGATTCGGCCAATAGTGACGTATTCTTGCGAGACATGGACCCTAAACAAGAAGGATGCACATCTGGTGGATAGATTCGAAAGGCGTATCCTCAGACGCATCGTAGGGCCCGTCCAGGAAAACAGTGTATGGCGCTTAAGGAAAAACAGAGAGTTATATGAAAGGTATGATGACTTGACGATCTCCTCTTTCGCCCGGTTACAGAGGATGAAGTGGCTGGGTCACCTGCTGAGAATGGGAGGAGAAAGAACTGCTAGAAGAGTGTTCGAGAACTGCCCTGATGGAGTGAGGCGTAGAGGGAGACCCAGGGGCAGGTGGAAGGATAGCGTCCTGGGAGATCTAAAAAAACTGAGAATAAGTTCCATTCATGCGCAGGACCTAAGCAGATGGAGCTTGGAGATTGAGCAGGCCAAGGATCGCTTTAAGCATCTGTCGCGCCACTAAAAGAAAGAAGACATTGATAGGTGGAGTCAAGCCAACATTTTAGTTCTTCACTATCGAAAGCAAATCAATTTCGTGGACTGCCTCTTACGACATGTGAACCCCCATTTTTTGTAACGCCAACGTAGACCCCCGTAGAGTCTCCCGTGTACCCTGGGGGACCCCCTGGACCACTTTGGGAACTAAGGACCTAGTATATGCATTATGTATTATTAGTTTAGATATTGTTATATTATTATTATTATTATATGTGGATTTTTCCAATATACATGAACCTTGACCATTTTTTTTTTTTGTTATGCAACTTATATTTAACTCTTTAAATGGCACTAAAGTACATATGTCTTATATGGTTTCTAATCCTTATTTAATTTAATTAGATTAATTTATTATTACATAATATGTTCATTAATTTCATCTGTTTTCCTTCAGACTGTATATATTCCTAATATTTACTTTGATTTTAATTTGTTTAACCTTCTTTTAATTCTAGTTAATTTATTTCATAAGTTGTTTATATTTTATTTATAATTTTTGTTTATAAATAATATATAGGGGTCACCTGCGGTGAGTTAGTTAGTATAACAACCTACTATTCCCAAGATCGAGGGTTCACAGCCCGCCTTAGGATTTTTTAAATGGTGTAAAAATTCCTAGTTATGCCCTCCTTCGAAGTGGACATAAAATGGCTATTTCTAGCCTATTCTGTGACAGGTACTCGTAAAATATCTCTATCCAAATTATTGGCAAATTTAAGGATTCCCTAATAAGGATTAAGATAGCATCGTTCGATTAACCATAGCAGTATAAAGTGACGTTAAATTAATAAATAATAATAATAATAATATTATAATTTATTTCTTTACATTATTATCAATTTTGTACATAAATTCTGTTATTCTTTCTTAGCACTGCAATGTTTTATATAGTTATTTTATGTTTCTATTCTAACCCTGAAGATGGCCTAAGTCTTTGGCTGGAACGTTGGCACATTAAAATTAATTTTGCTTATTTTGTGTTATCATTCAATCCATTAGCAAATTAATTTTATATATTGACCACCCCTCTCCACTGCCTTCTCGAATTAATTAAAATGACTCACTTATATGTATCACCCTACCACTGCCTATATTAATACTCCTTTCGAAATTTTTCCTTAATCACTTTTAATCAGTCCCACACTCGTAACTGGTAAGGTATGCTGTTCATTGTCTTTCTATTGTTTATGTCTAAGCTTTATTTCATCCATTATTATTATTATTAATAATATTTGGTATTCATAATTTTTTTTGTAATTACTCTATTTTTTTTTTAACTTTTTACCTGTTTTAAATATTAATGTTTTCACTACTGTTCATTATAAAGTATCTAATAAATATTTTATTTTTATTTGCTTTGACTCATATTAGTGCAGTCCTGATGAAAACATGTTATATCTGTTAATACGTTAGGATTCCAATAAATATTCCTAATCAATTAAAATCTTTGTCAATACATAATAAACAATTGAGTTATTCACCTCCAGTAGTGAAGTTCATTTTATTTTGTTTTGAAAGATCTAGCTTTTGGTAACCAGTTGATATAATAATTTTTATTAAAATAAATATATATTTATTAATTATTCACTGCTGTGAAAATTATACTCATAATCAAATTTGGACAACTAACGTCGAATTGAGTAGTCCCTAGCAACTTATTTTAATCATATTTTTTCTTTGGGCATCCGCTGCGAGTCTTCTGGCAGTCAGAAATATTTCAGATATAGATGAACTCCATAGCAGTACTTAAATTCTGGATCTTTTTTTACTTATCTAATCAAGCACGTCAGTTTCCTCCAGTTGCGCAATGTCTGTTGTAGGACGATTAAATATAATTTAATTATCAATAAATAAAAACGAATTTTATCTCTTTTGCAAAAGGTTCTGGATCGTATCGTTGTCTACAGTGACCCGGAATCGACTAGAGTGCAACTCTTTAAATCCTCTTTAGTTGTTCCATGATCTCTTGACAGCGTTAAGCGTTGGATTTTTGTCACTATTTGGAGTCAAAAAATAGCAAGAGTTCCAAATGTTTACCACATTTCCTTGTATTTTCATAATTTTTCCACTTAATTCAATCCTTTAAAAAATTTATAATGTATTTTTTTCAATACTTTCTTTTATACATTTGAATAATAAAAAGAACAATTATTATTACCATAACACATTTTCAGGAGAACAGCTCCTATTTATCGTTTTAAAATTTAGGAATGTTTACTGATTTGTTCTGAGCATTACAACTATTTGATTTGACAGAAGTAATATAAAAATGTATATTTCGTGAGACAAATCGCTTTATAGGAGGAATTCCTCTCCCCTTCCACGAAAAATGAAAAATACATAATTTTTTGTAACGTCAAATATCATTTTTCTAGCTATGAAGACAATCAGAATAAATTAATTTATGGTGTATATTAATATATGGTGTACGTTTTATAAAATTATTTTTAAAGAAACAGAATTTGATAATATAATTCTGTTTGTTAATAATATATATATTCTTTTTACCCATCTAATTAAACAGCAGATTTACTTGATGTAACATAATTACAGATGTAAATACCAATAAATTATTCTAAATAAAACCTTCTAATTAAAAAAAAAGAGATCCAACAAATTTTTAAAAAATCAATCAAAAAATATTCATCGATATTAACATTTCCATCAAAATTCTTAAAATCTAGTAGTTCTTTAAAACACTTTACCTAGAGAGTTATCTCACGCACAGACATGAGTTATTACGCACATTTGAGCTATTCAATTACTCCTTATTATAGTTTTTTATTATAATTTATTTTATTTTTATATGGTATAATTTTTTTAATATTTCATTTGAAAAGAAAAGATATGACCAGGACCGGGGCTCGAACCTGGGTCTCCCACCTATCCGTTGTGGTGCTTTAGCCACTACTGATAGGTGGGGGACCCGGGTTCGAGTCCCGGTCCTGGTCATATCTTTTCTTTTCAAATAAAATATTTAAAAAATTATAGTTTTTTATGTTCGTCTTCAGTAAAAGAGGAGTTTCCATGACAATAGCCAAAATAAACTTGTTGATTTTCTTGTTTTGGGTGATTTCTTTTGTAAAAAATTATTTTGGGAATTATTAAAAATAAAAATCACTTGTAATCCTCATTTTGTTGGAATAAGTTAGACTTTTTCAAGATACTGATTACTGAATAAAAAATTTGCGGAAACTTTAGGATTTTTCCTCCTATTACGTAAATATTTTATAATATTCTCCTTTCAAGCACATTCGGTATGCCTGTGGTATGACTGTAGTTGAGTTGTTTTTTGTATCTCTCTAATATATAAAAAAGGTTTTAGTGCTCGTGATTATCGTGTAATATTTTATTTTCTCCCCAAGCAATTCAAATTTTATGACCCGTGTTTATTAGTACATTATATGTACAAATTGAATTAATTAAGAAGAAATATTTGAATGTTTTTGTTACTTTCAACAGACAGAAAAATACAGAATGTAATAATTATATTAGAGTGGAAAATAGTTGACTGGAAGATATCATGGGGGATGGAGATAGTTGGGGGTGCAGTAAAAAAAAACCCCAGATAAGTCAAGACTTATTTTTTATTTGTGCCGACGTTTCGTACTTTGTAGGTCATTTTCAGGGCTAATAGGAGAGGCGGCAGGGTGAACCGTGTAACTGGTATATGAGTCTTGCCTTATTTGTTGTTTTTTTTACTGCACTCCCCAACTATTTCCCTCCTCCTCTATAATAATTATACTTTAATAGGAGTTGTAATTTGTAAATCATACAATCGGAACAATGAGGTCACCTATTGTGGTACGACCAGTGGCTGAAACTTTAGGCTCCCTCCCCCTTAGAATTGAAAAAATAAGTTATATAAAAAATAAATAAAAATATAAATTAGATACCTTTAATGGTTAATCAATGTATTTCACCACCGGTAGGTGGCCCTAGGATTTTTTAAAGGGAGTAAAAAATCCTTAGTTACGCCGTCTTTCGGAAGGGACGCTAAACGGGGGTTCCGAGCCTGTACGATGTCAGGTACTCGTTATAAATCCCTATCCTAATTAAACCTGGATAAAGTGGACATTAAATAAGCAGCATAAAGTGGACGTTAAATGAACAAACTAAACTAACTCAATGTATTTCTCTATAAAAGAAGCTCAATCATAAAAAAAATTAAAATCAATCAAATTTTTTTTTTTTTCTATTTTCATGCCAGTGAAGTGGACTATATTTACTAGCCAATAGAAATAAATGACAAGGAGGCTAAATTGATTTCCAAAGTGACGTATGGATCAAGTAGGCAGACTTTTTTTGAAAGTGTGGATTGGTCATGGAAATTAAATTAAAGACTCATAACAATATGTGAGATAAATATTTGCATTTAAACACAATTAAGCATCAATTTCCAACGCTACAAACAGCGAATTGTTTGTAACACGATTTCTCAGAAACAATCGTTAAAGATTGGTTCACTGTTGATCATAAAAAAATCACGTTTTCCTCGTTGAAAAAATAAATAAATTTAAAATTTTCCTCCTTAACATGAGGTGTTATGTAAAAACATTATTCTTAATAATTAATAATTAAAAACCCCAAGTGTAAAATCAAGTTTTATATTTAAAGAAGTCAACATAAATTAAAAGAAAAACAGGATACATTTTATTAAAAACAGTCTATTGTATAATAGAGTGTCTAGTAAGTCAATGATTGTATAATGTATGATGTAACTTGGTGTAGGAACAAATCCGAGAGTCACTACTGTGTTGAGTCACTACTCGGTAATGTCAATCAAATTGTATGAAAGAATATTTATAGTTTTTATTTTGGGTAACATCTAACCAGATCTAGACGTTAATGAAAAAAGAAGTTATTCTGCTTCCCTTCGTTGTTTCCACCAATGAATTTCTTATCGACGAGGCCTACTAGCGACGAGGTGCCTATTTCTATTCTTCCTTTCATTATGTTATCTCTTCCGTTCTTTCCAAAAATTTTTCATCATTTCACTATGCTGCTTATTTCTTTCCTAGGAACACATTGTTCTAGGTTTCTTATTCACTCTTCTCTGGAATCCCCCACATTGGCGTATTTGAGGGGAGGGCATGGGGGTCATGCCCCCCCTAGAGTTCTCATTAGTTGATATTGACCTGACTTTTAGTTGGTTTTCAAAAAGAAAACACGTTTTTCACACCAAAGTTATTCAGTATCGAATGTTTTCTCAATGGGTGCATCCAAAATCGGCGATTCCGAACCCTTTTATGTTTTTCATTCACATATAGATTTGATCAAGGAGCTTATTTTATCCATTTTTGTTTTCTTGCCTCAGTTGTATTAAATAAAAATTGATATTTTATGTATTTTCATTCATATATGGATCGTATACATTGATAACAAATTCACATTGACCCATGACCCCCCTCCTAAAAATTCTCCTAGATCCGCCAGTGATCCCCAGTAATCAAGATCCTCTTTCTAAAAATCTTTCTGCTCACATTGTCCTTCTATTCCTTTATCTTATTCCTTTCAAAATATTTCATTATTTCCTGAATGCAGCTGTTGTCAACCTTATCTATGTCGCGGTTTATTTCGTTATTAGATTCAATTTCCATACTTATGTCCTTTTCACTTAGTTTAAGATTTTTTCTCATGATTCATCTTTCTAGTACATCAGGTTTATCTAATCAATAGTTTAATTCTAGACATTCACTATCATATAAGCATTTCGGTTTCACCACTGTACTATAGTGGCTTACTATAAGGTTTTTAGATAATCACCCTTTGTTAAAATTATTGATTATTTTTTAATACATTTTCAATTTTTAACTAATGAATCTTTATAATTGGCAAAGAAATATCGCCTTCCTAATTTGAGATTTGAGATTTTACGATTAAATATTTATTATATCTGGAATCTCTAATTGTACTATCAAAAAATCGAGGACTCCGCCCGCCTCACTAACTCACAAACGGACGCTACAGTCCTTGTAGGACGAGGGCCTCCTTCAACAGCCGACTCTGTTCCCTGTCTGCGGCCTTCTATCTCCATCGCCGTAAGTCGTCCTCATCATCCAGCCATCTTAAGCGTGGCTTCCCTCGTTTTTTCACCCCACCTAGATGGCCACACATCAGTTACTTGGGGAGTCAAAGCTGATCCATCCTATCTGCATGACCAAGCCAAGCCAGCCTTCTCTTCTTTATAATGTGAGGTAATAATGTTATAATGTTGCTATGCAAACAACTCCGTTAGCTCTACATTTTTCTTTATTCTTGTGCGTTTGCCATTATTGACTGGTCCATCCACTTTTCTTAGAACCTTCCTCTCCCAAACTCTAGGAGCTCCCTTGTTGGTACTTGAAGGTATCGCACCGTGGGAAGCTGTAGTTTCCAAAGTGGACTTGTCCTTTCTGGAATGGTCCATTTCTTGAGAACGTCTTATACTTGGTGTTTTCTTTGTTTATTTTTAGACCTGATTCCCTTGCTCTATCCTCAAATTCCTGGAAAGCATCTGATAGTGCTTCCTTTGTTCTGGCTGATATAAGAACTTCGTCTGCCAATGCTAAATGTTGAGATAACCTTTTGTAAATGTTGCCATTCGGGTAGGTTTTTTCTTCCTTATGGCTACCTCCAGCATAAGTTTGAGCAAAACTGGTGATAGGGGTCTCCCTGCCTGAGGCCTCTATTCACTTCAAACTCATCTGATAGACTTCTATTCATCCTTACCCTGCCCTTTGTAACGTTTATGGTATTTTTTACCAAGCTTATTAGTTTTCCAGGCATTTCCAGCTCTTTCAGTCCTTTCAACAACTTTACTTTGTCAATGGTGTAGTATGCTTGGTAGAAATCAATGTTATAATATGAATATTATATTCTCTGCCCAAGTGTTTATTTTTTGACAGAGTGCGACAGATAATACTTTATACACTAGAGGACTCCGCCCATAAACCCCACAAATACTGGATTCTCTATTGATTGATTGATTTTTTTTTTTCTAGAAATAAATGCTATAAAAAAATGCATGTTATCTATATTAATCCCAATGGATAATTATTAATATACATTATATATCTTGTCCGTTGAGATTCAATATACGACTAATAATACATAAGATGAAATTTAAATCGTTAAAAAAAGGGAAACAAAAAACCCTTTTCATCGTAATTTTTTTAATTAATTACGTAACCTGAACTTATTTTAAATTCTAAATAAGAAAAAATACCACTTTAATTCAAATTACGATGAAAGAGAAAATTATTACTTTATTAAATTTTTAAATTAATATTCTAGTAAAATTTAATATTAAATCCTAAATTAGCCTAGAAGAAAAAAGAAATAATAAATTTGATTCAAAAAACCATCAGCATTAATTTTTATTAAGAGGTAGATACTTACAATACCAAAAAAAAAAAAGAAATCTTGCTCTTATACTTTATCAGACCCTAGTGTTATTAGCAACAAGGCTTGTAGTTTCTGAAAATAACTTTTAGGGTCCCTTGATTTTGAAAAGAATTGTTGAAATCCTGAAGACAGAGATTCTTGAAGGCACTAGTTTATTTATTATTTGTATGCCACTGAACTCAATGCAGTGGTTAAAAAGGTTATTGAGAACTTCTTGGCCCTAAACTGAAAATTCTCTAATTCGAAAACTTTCGATGCACACTTGAAAAAGCCTGAAGTTCAGTATATGGTAGCGACTGTAATGTTTCTTGGACAACTTTTGTGCAGGGCGGTCCTAGATCACGCTGAACCGCTACGTTTTTCTTCGAGTTCAGGAAAATATAATTAATGTTTCGTTGAAAAGGGGAAGTACATAACTTGAGTCATAATTTTAATTGAGTATCTTGTAGGACATTTTGTTGATAAAACATGGATAAAGCAAGATAACCTTTTGAAAATGAAATGGACATACTTTTTACTAAGAACAATCTGAGGCACCACTCGACGTGGTTATTCAGTTATCTGGTTGAATTGAAGCATCAATCGGGAACACGGGGACGATATTGTTACTCAGTCTGCCTCCGTCTCTCCTCCGTGGAAGGTTAAGCATCGTCAGGTATATCTAGATCTATTAGATACGTATTTGGATGTTAATTAAATTAAATATTTGCGTTGGTTGAACAAATATTTATTTAATGTATAAAGTAGAACGCACTTGTAATAACTCAATATCACGGTATTATGTTTAATCTATAATTATTGACTGATCTATATCTATAATTTGAGACTGGCTGTGGCAGATAAATCAATTATTCTGAACACACCTGTCGAGAGGCTGTGAGGGATCCGAAGACCCTCTTAGGGCTCATCCAACCTCTATAATGTGCTCTGTAAATCTCTAATTAAGAGGGAAAATCGGCCAAATCATCCTTGCTATTTTACTTGAAAGGTACATATTTCGGAAATAAAACTTCTTTTTTTTTAATAATTATTCTGCAGGTTGTCGCTTCAAGACGAGTCACAACAAGTTTAACTGTTTATTTCTTCCGTTTGTAATATTTTCCATACAATTTATCGTGAGCTTTAGTATAGAAAAGAGAATGTATCTATGGGTAATGATCAGATTTTGGTAATCATTTCATCAAGAAATAAAAGTTTCAACTAACATTTCGAAGCGTAGATGATATATGTTTGTTGAAACGTTCACTTATAGATGGTTGATTATTGAAGCCTCTATAAAGTGGTCTGTAAACTTCTAATTGAGAGGGAAAATCAGCCAATTCATCCTTGATATTTTATTTGAAAAGCATTTTTTTCGGAAATAGCAAAACATTTGTTTGCCCTTCTTGTTTTTTGTTTCATGATATGAGTCTATCCAAGATCAGTTTAAGTTTTGAAATACAGTTGACCCATTTATACACCATCCTTTGTTTCCAATTAGTCGTAATTAGGACAATTTTCTGTCTTTGCTACTTCAATTTTTAAATTTCCTTGAATATACGACTGAAGTTGTGCCTCCACGATTTTTTTTTATAACAATTATTACTATTAAAAAAGTTACATTATTCATCTGTACCTTAAATAATTTGGGAGCGCAATATCAAGCTGTGCAGACTGCATGATCCCATAAAAAGTGAATGGTAGTAAACAAAGACAATTATTGAAATTCTTTGAGATTTTGAATATGATGATAATAATTTAAATTACTGAGGACGAAAATAACATTAAAATCCTTCAAAAAATTAGCTTAGGAACTAAAGTATGATTTATGGCAGTACTCAGGTGTACAATTCCAAACCAAGCCAATAAACCACAATTTACGAAAAATGATTATATAACGCCTAGCAATGAATAGGTATATATCGCCTAGAAATGAGTATTTAGTTATTTTCTCTGAAATTGCATAACACTGTGGAAAAGCATAGCTGCTTGAGTTAGATTTATTGTTAGTTCTTCTTAAATTGATATCAAATCAGATGTTCAAGTCCTCAGAAAATAATTTTATTATAATAAAAATTACGATTTAATATCTTTTGTTAGATACAAGGTGGATTTGTGGTATTTGGTTTTAAGTCTCTGCTATTCATTTTCACTCTTGCTTACTTTTTGCAGCATTCATTGCAATGTTGGAACGAAAATGATTACACTGTATAGAAATATATATTTTTATTGCTATTTTAAAAAGTATAGAAAATAGATTAATTTTAACTATCAAAATTAAGCAGTATTGAACTGTAAATCTGGCCAAGCGCAGACTCTTGGATCTTGCCTACATCCTTTTGACTTATCGTTTATCGTTTTGAATAATCGTTTTTTATTTAGCCTATTAGAACCAGTTGTAAATAGTGTTAAATATAGCCTATGGACGCTACATTTTATGCAAAAACAAGTGCTTCGGCTGCAACTATACTGGTATCGATTTAGTATATGCCTACTATAAACCGACAGTCGATATAAACTCGATCCGAAGTCAGCTCAAATGATAACGACTGCATAGACACAGACTAATACACACACACACACACACACACACACACACACACACACACGGATACACTATTGGCCAAAATTTTGTAAGACATTTTTTGAAAATAGCAGTTGGAGATTACTATATAATTACTACTAGTACTAGTATATGAAAATTTCCCATGCCCAATCCTTAATCGACATACGATTGAGTTCCCCCTTCTCTTGGCTGTCTTTTGAAAGTTTATCATTTTAAGCAGTGGTTTACTTTATTTTTGAGTTGTTTTATTCTTATATCCGCTACCAAATTCTTTTAACAAAAACCATGCATCACTACATAAAGGGTGTGGGGTTCAGTACATGTTAGAGACTGTACTGTTTCTTTGGCAATCATGGTACATCTATTTGTCCTAGATCACGCTCGCCCGCAAGCTTTTTCCCCTTATTTTTGGTACCCACTTTTAGAGAGACTGGGTGAGCCCCAGGAGGGTCCTAGATCCTATATGATCCATCTCCGGCTGCTAACAGACTAAATAAAAGTCTTGCCAGCAACGGGATTTGAACCAGGATTTTCGGCACGGCAACTTAGTACTTTACCGCTAAACCACTAAATCTCACGATAACGTATTTTTGGAAAATATTAAAAATGAAACAAATAAACAGATAAATCTTGTAGCTCTATTGGAAGAGACAACCTGCGGAAGAGGTTACCAGGATTTATACTGATGAACCTGTCTTAATGAATTAAAACTAGCATGAGCCCCTATTCACAAATCTATTGGAGGGGAAATTATGTCCATATCTTAAGGAGCTCTGTCTCTTCCATGAGTTATACTGGGGTACTGTTTATATGTAATTCTGGATGAGGACCAGGAGGTCCCTAGATCGTATGGAATCCATCTCCGTCTGCTAACAGATTAAATAAAAGTCTTGCTAGCAGCGGGATTTGAACCAAGGACCTTCAGCATGGCAACTCAGCACTCTACCACTGAGCCACTCCGTCCCCTTAATTAATTCTTTTAAGGATTCTTCAATAAATACGTTTCTGAATCCTGTGATCCAGGCTTTCATGCTATTCCAGCTGTATACCAAGCCTTATACTATTTTCATATACCAAGATATTGTTACAATAAAGACTTCTTTTTTTTAAATTTCTGTCTCTATCTATAGATGATTTAAACCTGGTATCTGCAACATTCATAGAGCTCGCTACCACGGCCATTTGATGTTATTGCTTGATTGTTAGTGACTCAAAGTTACCCTAATTACCAAAATGTCTCCTATTAATACTGAAGATAATATATAAGTTTAAATATTTTCATATTAGTTAGCTTACGACAAAGTATACTACTTCATTATGCATTTTTAATGCGTGTGTAAGTAATATGTATTCTGAAGGATTGTAATTAGCATGTTACATACTATAAATGTTAAGTAAATTAAAATTACTACTAATGTATTTTTTAATTGGGTTTATTAGGTATTTAATTGGGTAACTTAGGAATTTACTGCATTTGCCTTCATTATTAATAACCTTCCACCAAACAACAAGGTGGAAACTGCCAAGGGGTTAGGCCCAAGCTGGATATGGGAATTTCTTTTTTGTAAGTATACATAAATAATTAAAACTTTGGTCGTCATTTATGCAACTTCTTGTATTCAATTGCTTCTCAATTTTTAATCTGCTACTGATAATTAATAATGGAGGCAACAGTAGGCAAATTCCTAGTTTGTAAAGAAGGCAAATTAAAAAAATATAGTAGAAGTAATTTTAAGTAACTTAACGAAGACTTCGGGAATATTTAGAAGAACCAACAGTTATATTATATACGGTCAAAAACTCCTTTTCGAATAGTTACTTCTTCATTGTTTTATCCTAGGCCTAGTTTTGTCCAGTGGTGGTTGTTTTAATTTTGGGATTGTACTGGTAGCTGTCCAGTATGCTATATGTTCTCGGTGTTTTGTTTAAGTGATGGTAGAGTGAAATGATATCCAACTAATGGATTTTATCTGTTAAATATTCAAAAAAGGTTTATAATATGTAAGTTTATTCATATATCGACGGATCAATCATTAGGATATATTTGACACTGCCTAAAAATTATGTTAAAATTGTCAATAAATATAAAATTTTCATTAAAAAATATTGCCACAACATGGTCAACAGTTCAAATTGTGCTGGCTAATCAACCAGAATTTAAGTTTCATATAAATTGAAAATTTAACTTTGTCGAAATAAGTAAGAAATATTTCCCGATAATAGGGGGATATCCCCGAATCGTCAAACCAAATAAAAAACGATGATGGGATATATTATTTGCTTATGTATTTAAAAAAGATACACTAGAAAAATTTATATTGATTATTTAAACTTCCAAAATTTTTATATAAATTTTATAAATGCCTATTTCCAATTAATTTATAAACGATGGAGATGCGACAAAAAGTTGTATAACCCAAACCGTAAACATCATGTTTGAAAACATTCAATGTCCACTAAACATTAAGTGTGCAAAATATTTGTATACTATTTATTAATATTTTATTTTGTATCAACAATATTGAATATTGTTGAAAAATTATAAAGATGACTATATTGGTAGGACTGAAATTGTAGATCATAAAAAATCAGAGGCCGGTGCTGCTATCATATCGTGTCACTGTTAGTACGTGTAATAATAGAACTTCAAAGATAGGTTATTCTTACCGACTATGTTTCCTCCACTGTAATGATTTTTTTTTTTAATCAAACAAATAATAACATTAGAATTTTAATTTGTATACCGTGAAGTAAACATTTAAATCTCATCTATCTGGTTCGAATGGGTAAGGATGAGTGAATGAATGAGACTTACTTAAGTATTACATGAGACTGTTTATTATTTATATTCGAAATAAGCTTTAAACAAGGTAAGAAAGCCGTATCCACGGTACAGTCATTTTTTTCTCTTTTTATTTTTATCCACACCTGTCAAATACAAATAATTGACAATCCGCAGATTGGCTGACAGTAAAATAATACAGAATGGCATGAAAGGCATGAAGAATAACAGTACCCAGCGGTACCTAATCATTTTATTTTAAAATCAATTTATTAAACGTTTACAAAATTGGCCATCTTTAGTTGTTTTTTTAGTTGTGCTGCAGGGGTCAAACCGGCTTTGGCGGATAAATTAATTGTTCTTATACATCCACGGAGGGGCCAAGAGAGATCTGTAGCCTCTCCTGGGGCTCACTCAGCCTCTTTAACTGGTGGAAACAGGGACAGGATAAGGGAACGGGGCAGCTCAGTGTGTTGAGCAATTAGTACCAGTGTTGAGAGTCCCGTGCTCAAATCGAGATGTAGTCGAAAAATTACATAATCTATTAACAGCCATGGCTCATCCCCACCAATCCTGGGGCTCACTTAGTCTCTATAAATTGAGAACCCTTAATTGGAGGAAAACCAGATGTTTGTGAGTGATTTCGGCCAAATCTACCTCCCTGCAAAACCGTTGTCTTATAAACAGCACAGTTCCTATAGTACACTGAATCCAAGACCCTTCTTGGGTTGTAGCAATGTTTTTTTTTAGTACTGTAATCCATTCCATCTCTTAAACATTGGTAATTATTTTATTCTTTATAAATAAATGTTGATTATTATCAGTTTGCAATGTTTTATTGTGCTAAAAAGCAATTATAAAAAAACACATTCTTCATCTCGTTCACCTTTTTTTCTTCTTCCACTATCTATAATTGTCAAGTGGGCTAAAAATCTTATTACACAACTGGTTAGAATATTATTTATTTTATGAAGAAGGACGATTTCTTTTATTGGTATATTCGACTTCATTATTAATTTTTTTTAAGAATAGAATAATGTATTGATATTTACAACTGTAATTATATTACATCAAGTAAATCTGCTAATATGAACAAATGACATGAAAACAAAAACACTTGTAGAGAAACTACCCATCGGTAGCACTCCGATAAAGTTCTATAGTTGAAGGTCTTGAGGCCATCTCCTTTTCAGACGCCTCGGAGGGTTATCAGGAATAGTATGGGAAGCAAGTTGAGAGACTCGGGGATTCAAGTGTGTATGGAGCTTATCATGGAAGGATATGTATCTATTTTGGGCCAAATCAGCAACATATGGGATATTAAGATCACGATGGATGAGTTTGTTAGTGACATAATAAAGAGCACTGAGGATTTTACGAAAGCTTTTGTATTGTAAGGATTGGATACGAGGATGAATTGGATGGTTTAGTAGAGCCCCAAAACTCAACTCTGTATGTCCAAATAGGTCTGATAACTGTCATGTAAATGAGTCTTTTGTAATTAATTGGGAGCTTAGAACGTTTTTCCAGTAAATGCTGAAGTACGTGAAAACGTCGAGCAGTTTCTTGTCTTTTTAGTCGATGAAAAGCTATACATATTATAAAACAAAGTCCTCTCCCGCGTCTGTTCGCGGTAAACTCAATAACTACTGCACGGATTTTCAGGCGTTTTTCACCAATAGATTGAGCGATTCTCGAGAAAGGTTTTGGTATATAATTTGTCAAGGTTTTGTATAAATTGGTTGGAATACAACAATAAATGTTGGATCTATAGGAAAAAATAAAACATCCAGAGAGGTTTAATGGAAGACGATACCTAATACCTTAGGCATACAATGAAACAATGCATGGCGGTGTATTCTTTTATTTAGATCTACAAAAAAGTCAGAAATATCATACATCTATTTTTTAAGGAAAGCTTACTTTACCTATTTTATCTTTAAAAAAATTGATACCGAACAATACGGTGTTTAAAAAGCTATTTAGATGGCTTTAATCCTTATCAACTCGTATATTTTAGTTACCTTGAGCATTTCATGGGCATTATTAGAATCTTTTATACCATATAATTTAAATGAGTATTCAATGGATTACCGCAAAAAATTAACGCTCATGAAATTAAATTCGTATATAAAGAAATATTTTGTTTTGTTTGTATGTTTATAATATCTACATAATAAAACACATTAGACAGACAATACATGTAGGCATTTTTTATTACCCGTGCAAGTGGGGCGGGTCGCTAGTTTACTATAAAAGCCCCTAATAATTAATTTCGAAATCATTCTTTTGCCGACCTCGGGTACAACCCCCAGCCAACCCTCCTTTGCCCATTAATTATCCCTATCAAACTCAAGGCTCATATCCATTCCATGTCCAAAATCCTATCGACATAAATTCCATCATCATCCTTCCTCAAAGACCTTCAAGAGACTATCAAGCCTCTCATCATCCTACTCACGAGAATCTTTAGCGAAGTCCCTCTTAATTACCCACGATGAGCATAAAGCCCTTAGCTATCGTTCTGTGGAACGCTAATGGACTGCTTAATCACCGTGATATTTCTACACGACAACCAAATAGATATTGCTTTACTTACTGAAACACATTTCACTCATCGCGCACATTTCTACATACGGGACTACATCACTTACAGATCAGACCACCCAGATAACACTTCACATGCCGGATCTTGTATTCTCATTCACAAAAACTGATCTCATTCCCTTATTCCTTCCATTCCAACTGATGCCATCCAATCAACCTCAGTAACCATAACAACTCGTCCTTTCCATATCACATTTTCAGCTGTATACTGTCCTCCTGGAATTTCTGTTTCCTATAATCTTCTTGAATCCTTATTCCAATCTCTTGGTTCCCGCTTCATTGCTGGAGGAGACTACAACGCTAAACACCAACGATGGGGTTGTCGAACATCCAACTCCCGAGGAAATATCCTGTCTGCTGTAACATCCAAAAAGAGTTATTCCATTCTGGCGCCAAACAACCCCACCTATTGGCCTACATCTACCAAAAAACGTCCCGATATCCTTGACATATTTATCACATCCCAAATTTCCTCCGCGCAAGTCAATATTGAATCCTTGGACGACCTTTCATCAGATCATAGTCCAGTCCTCCTTTTCTTGCACTCAAGTTTCGCTCCCAAGCCTTCCCCTCCCACATTGATTACAGGACGTGTTAACTGGAACGATTTTTGTTATGACTTGGAGGACAAACTGGACTTAAAAATTTCACTAAAGACAAAACAAGACATTGATACAGCCATAGAAAAACTTACAACATCAATCAGAAACAGTATACATGACAATATCACAAATCACACAAATAATAACCATCAACAGACTGATTTGCCACAGCATATTCGTATCTTATTAAGAGAAAAACGCAGAGCAAGATCGAAGTGGCATAGAACTCGATATCCAGCAGATAAAACTATCTATACAAAATTAACTAACAAACTAAAAGCAGAAATCAAGAAGTTCAAAATTCAAAATTTAATTACCTGAACTGAAAATCTTACAACCACCGACAAAACATTATGGATGACTACCAAAAAACTCCTAAAGTTCAAAGAATTCAATCATCCACTCCTTACTGAATCAAATAACTGGACAAAATCTGACGGAGAAAAATCACAGTTATTTGGCCAATACCTTTCCAAAATCTTTCATCCACATCCTGATATCATTAACCCAACTCAAATTGAATATATAAAAGAAGCGTTAGATGTTCCCCTCCAAATGTCCCTTCCACCCAAAGCATTCCATCCTTCAGAAATATCCAACATTATTCACAGATTACCTTCCCGCAAAGCTCCTGGTCACGACCTCATCACAATTCATATCTTAAAACACCTACCTAGAAAAGCCATCCTATTCCTTACCTATATATATAATGCTGTACTCCGCTCCACATATTTTCCTGACCTCTGGAAATTCTCCATTGTAAAAATGATACCCAAACCTAAAAAAAAACCAGAATACCTATCCTCGTACCGTCCTATCTCTCTTTTACCTTGCATGGGTAAAATCCTAGAAAAACTCATCCTTAAACGATTGTACCCTATCCTTGATGCAAATCACATAATACCAGATCACCAGTTTGGATTCCGAGCATCACACTCCACCATTCAGCAATGTCATCGTGTGGTGGATGTGGTCTCCCCTGCATTAGAACGTGGATCATACTGTTCGGGCGTCTTTCTTGACGTGGAACAGGCTTTTGACCGAGTCTGGCATACGGGCTTGCTCTACAAACTCCGTAAATTCCTACCCCCTACATACTTTCTCATCCTTCAATCCTATCTCACAAATAGAAATTTCAAAGTAAACCATAATAATTTCTATTCATCCCTCTTTTCCCAATCTGCTGGTGTTCCTCAAGGTAGTATCCTTGGCCCAATCCTTTATACAGTTTATACAGCTGACATCCCAACTCATCCTAATACTATCCTTACCACGTATGCTGATGATACATGTGTATTATCAGTCAACACCAATCCAGTTATTGCATCCCAAAGCCTCCAATCCCATATCACTGATCTTGAAGAATGGTTTCAAAACTGGAGAATTAAAATAAATTCTCAAAAATCACATCAAATCACTTTTACCTTACGTCGTAAACCAATGACTTCCTGCCCTACAGTATCCTTTAATAATATCCCACTGGTGCCTGTAGAACAGATCCGATACTTAGGGTTGCACCTCGACAAACGATTAACCTGGAATCCTCATACAAGACTGAAAAGACAAGAAACCGCTCGACGTTTCAGGCTACTTCAATACTTACTAGACGCTCTAAGCTCCCAATTAACTACAAAAGACTCATCTACATGACCATCATACGACCTATTTGGACTTACGGAGTAGAGCTATGGGGCTCCGCTAAGCCATCGAATTCCTCTCGTATCCAATCCCTACAATCCAAAATCCTTCGTAAAATCCTCAATGCTCCTTATTTTGTTAAGAATAAAGTCATCCATAACGACCTTAATATCCCTTTTGTTGCTGATTTGGCCCGAAACCGGTATCTATCCTTTCATAGCAAACTTCATTCCCACTCAAACCCTCTAGTTTCAAACCTAACTTCCTCTTCAATTCCCGATAATCCTCCGAGGCGTCTGAAAAGAAGATGGCCCCGTGACCTTCTTATTGAACTTTGATTTGAGTACTACCAGTGGGTAGTTTCTCTACTTGTCATTCTCATGTCATTATGTAACACGCATTCTATTTACTTGTTGTATAATTGTAATACAGTTGTAAATATCAATAAATAAATTTAAAAAAAAAAAAAAAAAAAAAAAAAAAATTCTTTTGCCGATTTAGATATTGGTATCTAATATTACAGACGGACGTTTTATTACGTTGTTCTCATAGAATCTCATTCTATGAGTGAAGTTATAAGAGGAAGATACATATTTCTGAACGTGAAATGCTAAAAAGCAACTCATTTGTTGAAGAACCAAACGAATTATGGAGTAGCCTATAAAAAAGAACGTGAAAACGTTAGCAAATACCTGTTAAATGTTATTATATTACTGAACAATGATTATTCTTGTTGCTGTGTTTCTTTGTTAATATCTTGTAAAGTGCAGAGTTGTCTACATTAGGCAACTCGTTAAATTCAAAATTATTAATAATTAATAATTAAATATTGAAATTTTACTTTTAAATTTTTATTTTATACCAGAAGTATTGTGAACACTGCATTTGACATGAGCTTGATAAAATCTATCGATTACATCATCATAAACTTCATCAAGAATTTCATGAATGTTTAATGCATAATAACATTTTATTTCAACGGTTACAGACTTGATTATCAACATATTGTCGTATTCAAAAGTTTTCCTTGACGATTTGAGTATCATTTAAAAAAAATAAAATCATATCCTCAAATATATGACATTTTGAGACATTTGTCATACAAAACTTCATATTTCTAGTGTTTTATGTAATATACAGTACAGATTGATGGATTAGTTACATGACGCTCCACTGCTTCAAGTATGTGATGTTTTGTTTATTTTATTATTTATTTCTTGTTCAGAAGAAAATGCACTTGTGATTTCGATTCTGTAATAATGTACTGAGTAGTTATATTAAAACTTGCTTTATTATAAATAAAAAATAAATAGTCCAGTGAAATGAAATAAAAATTTAAAAAGTTTAACAACTTTTGAAAAATATCTATTGAAACTAACTGGTTAATAACAAACTAGTGATCAAAAGCACGTTTATTTATTAAACAAATAAAGCTATAACGTATATATTTTATTTTTTTATTAATTGTTATAATTTTTAAATATTTTATTTTGAAGAGAAAAGATTTGTTCAGAGCTGGGATTCGAACCCGTGTATACATCGCAAAATTGAGAGAGCGCGGGGTAGTGGGATCGGTGAAGAGAATGGATTTGTCTGGCCGTTTTACATGCCAGGGAAGCTCTATTGGTTAGAGCACCACGACGGTGACGTGGGCGACCCTGTTTCGAATCCCGTCCCTGGACAAATCTTTTCTCTTCAAAATAAAATATGTAAAGTATATAGGTTGTATTCTTTAGTAAAGTACTTTTTCCTTAGTAAAGTAAAATTTCATTACCTATAATAATATAACATGTTTATTTCAATTTAATTATTATTTTATATGAAATTGATTTATTATCATAAAAACATATATTCCATTACATATTTAACTCTATTACATATACTCTATTACACATATTGATTGTGAACTCGGTATTCATAACTCTTGACGTTATAAATCAGAAAGCTTTTAATATTGCTGAAATTACCAGTTTTACTTATTTCTGTTTAAATAACAGAATAACTATTTTATGATCTTTACTTTTATTTATTTATTTTTTTGTGTATACTACAATTTTAAATATGCCTCACCAATTTTCTCCAGATTTCAATCGGTGAGGGTGACTCCTAAGAAACATGATGTTCAAAAAAAGTCCGTAGACTAAATTTATTGTGAACAGAATACTTAAAAAAAAAATAAATAAATAACTTTTGGGATTTTTTTACAGAATATTTCACCTTTTAACAGGGCCATCTTCGTTCACATCATCTCACCTACATCGAGATTATTGGCATCATCCTTCTCCTAATAACTGAGATTTATTATAAAAATTTAATTTTTCTCGTATGGTAATTTTAATTACATATGATTAAAGGGGAAATTTTAACAGTTTCCGGCTTCTTATTTACTTTTTCTCATTTAATTCGAATGATTCAGTTCATCAAACAATGAATGCAAATCCAGCACCTCAGGTACAACCCTCAACCAACCTTCCTTTACCCGTTAATTATCAATATCAAATTCCAGACCCATATCCAGTCCAAATTCAAAACCCAATCGACATAAATTGTATCCTTTCATCCTTCCTGACAGAACTCCAAGAGATTATCAAGCCCCTCATCAACCTGCTCACGAGAATCCTTACCGAAGTCCCTCTTAATTACCCACGATGAGCATAAAGCCCCTAATTATTGTCCTATGGAATGCTAATGGACTGCTTAACCATCGAGACGAACTTGACTTATTTCTTCATGACAATCACATAGACATCGCCCTAGTGACTGAAACACACTTCACAAAACGATCATATTTTTACATACGTGACTACATCACTTATAGATCAGATCATCCTGACAATACAGCACATGCCGGTTCTTGTATCCTCATCCATAAATCCATACCTCATTCTCTTATACCTTCTACTCCAACTGACGTCATCCAATCAACTTCAGTAACCATTTCAACTAATCCTTTCCATATAACATTCTCAGCTGTATACTGTCCTCCTGGTAACTCCCTTTCTTATAACCTCCTCGAATCCTTATTCCGATCTCTCGGACCGCGTTTTATTGCTGGAGGAGACTACAACGCCAAACATCAACGATGGGGTTGTCGAACATCCAATTCCCGTGGTAGCATTTTATCCCGAATTTCAACCTCTAATAGTTTCTCTATCCTCGCACCCATAAACCCTACTTATTGGCCTACATCGCTCAAAAAACGTCCAGATATTCTTGATATATTTGTTTCCTCACAGATTTCCTGCAATCAAACAACTATAAAATCCCTGGATGACCTTTCCTCTGATCACTGTCCAGTTCTACTTCAAGTACATTCAGTTCCCATTCCTAAGCCCTCTTATCCCAGACTGATTACCGGACGAGTAGACTGGGATAAATTTCGATCTAATCTGGAAAATAATTTAAACCTCAAAATTCCGCTTAAAACAAAAGGAGACATCAATTCTGCAATAGACAAACTTACAGAATCAATACAAACCAATATAATTGATAGCTCCTTACCAAGGAAAAACCATTATCAACAGAATAACTGGCCACTTCATATCCTCGAGTTATTAAAAGAAAAACGACGGGCAAGAGCGAAGTGGCACCGCACCAGATATCCATCGGACAAGATTCATTATACCAAACTGACAAACAAATTAAAATCAGAGATCAGAACATTCAAAATTCAAAATTTGTGTTACCGTACAGAAAATCTCAGTACTACTGACAAATCCTTATGGAATACCACTAGAAAATTCCTAAAATATAAAAATTTCAACCATCCACTTTTAACCGAATCCCAAACCTGGTCAAGATCTGATGAAGAAAAATCACAAATTTTCGGCCAGCACCTATTCAACACATTTAACCCTCACCCAGATATCCTTAATCCTACCCAGTCTGAATGCATTGAAGCAGAGTTAAGTATTCCTCTTCAGTTGTCTCCTCCTCCTAAAGAATTCCATCCTTCAGAAATATCAAACATTATTCACAGATTACCCGCCAACAAAGCCCCTGGGTACGACCTAATCACATCCTATATTCTAAAACGCCTTCCTCGGAAAGCGATCCTACTCCTTACATATATATACAATGCCGTATTGCGTACCACATACTTTCCTGATTCCTGGAAATTATCCATATTTAAGATGATACCAAAACCTAAAAAACCACCAGAACTTCCATCTTCTTACCGTCCTAGATCTCTCCTGCCCATAATGGGTAAAATGCTTGAAAAACTCATTCTGGAACGACTACATCCTATAATAGAATCCAACCAATTAATCCCAGATCACCAATTTGGTTTCAGAACATCGCACTCCACAATCCAGCAATGCCATCGAGTGGTGGACGTTGTCTCATCCGCATTAGAGCGCGGAATGTACTGCACGGGAGCTTTTCTCGATGTAGAGCAGGCTTTTGATCGAGTCTGGTATCCGGGACTGTTGTACAAACTCCGTAAATTCTTACCTTCTACTTACTTCCTTATTATCAGTTCCTACCTCAGTAATAGAACCTTTAAAGTAAACCATAATTTTTCCTACTCTTGCCTCTTTACCCAGTTAGCTGGTGTTCCTCAAGGTAGTATCCTGGGTCCCATCCTATACACAATATATACAGCTGACATCCCAACCCATCCAAGCACTGTCCTCACTACGTACGCTGATGACACATGTGTGTTATCAGTAAATAACGATCCATTTGTTGCATCCCAATATCTTCAATCCCATATCTCAAACCTTCAAGAATGGTGTCAAAATTGGAGAATTGAAATAAATCCTAACAAATCCCACCAAATTACGTTCACTCTTCGTCGTAAACCTACGAATTCCTGCCCTACTGTATCCTTTAATAACATTCCACTGATCCCTGTCGAACAGATACGTTACCTAGAACTCCATCTGGACAAACGTCTCACTTGGAATCCTCATACAAGACTGAAAAGACAAGAAACTGCTCGACGATTTCGCCTACTTCAACATTTACTGGACAAACGTTCAAAGCTACCAATTAATTACAAAAGACTCATTTACATGACAGTTATCAGACCTATTTGGACATACGGAGTTGAGCTTTGGGGCTCTACTAAACCATCCAATTCATCTCGCATCCAATCCTTACAATCCAAAATCCTTCGTAAAATCCTCAATGCTCCTTCTTATGTCACAAACAAACTCATCCATCATGATCTTAATATCTCATATGTTGCTGATTTGGCCCAAACTAGATACCTATCCTTCCATGAAAAGCTCCATACGAACTTGAATCCGCTAGTCTCTCGACTTGCTTCCTATAATATTCCTGATAACCCTCCGAGGCGTCTGAAAAGAAGATGGCCTCGAGACCTTCTACTATAAAACTTCATTGGAGTGCTATCAATGGATAGTTTCTCCACAAGTGATTTTTTTTGTTCATGTCCTTTGTTCATAAAGCCAATTTACTTGATGTAATGTTATTACAGTTGTAAATATCAATAAAAAAAAAAAAAATTCGAATGATTGGATGATTGTTATTCAGAGGATTTTACATTTAGTTAATGTTAAATTAAAAAAAAAAGTGTGGAAAGTTCCCAACATTCCATTCGCTTTTCCATTTCCATCTTTCAAATAGAAGGTTGAACGTTAGTTATTGTAAGAATTTTACATTGGTTTGAGGTAAATAAGAAAGAGGCAGTGTGGACAATGTTTGACTTTTCATCTAATTATATTTAGATTATATCTAATAATCTGTGGATTCCCGCTATTAAAACTAATTTTCAACTGTTTTAAGGTATATTTAAAGAAAAACCGAGAAAAAGATTTTCTTGTTGGTTTTTCCCCCCTCGACCCACACACACACACACACACCGTGAACGGATGAATAAAATTGCACTTTTCATGAAATGTTTGGAGAATTTTTATTATTTGTAAAAAAACCTGTGATAAAAGTTGTTACTTTTTTTCAGTAGTATGTGATAGTTGTAATTTTGTAGAGGGTTAGGGATCCAAAGTATAGTACCAAAGGTGTTGGGTCGGTGCTAGGAATTATTCACAGTTGTGCTTCGAAGATTGGTGCGTATGAGAGGTAAGAGAGACCAACACAATAAAACGGCACACTCTATAAAGATGTCAACTGTGAAGCTCAACGAACAGGTTGTTATATAAGAATGACCTATTATTAGCAAAATACTGACCTTAGCCTTATATAAGTAATAATTAATAGTTTAAATGATAGAATTATTATTTACTGGTATATACGAGAATTGCTTGTTTACGGCAATAGGAATCTGAATTATTGATTGAAATTTGAATTGTTTCCATATCGAGCATTCAATTACGGTTTCTACGAAAGCTGTGAGAGGCGAGCAGAAAAAAATGTTAACACTTCGTGGAAAAATATATTATATAATTCAAAAGTCTGTTAATATTTCGCTCTTCATAATGAGTGCTTCATCAGATCTTTGTTAGGCAAATCTTCATTTAAATGGAATTTCCCGAAATGACGGAATCCAACCTCATTATGAAAGTTTAAAATTATGTTTAAGACTTAAGATTCAATAATGTTTAATTTCAATAGAAAAAAAACTATCTGTTCCGTAGGTTGTCGCTTCAAGTTGAGTTACAAATGCTAACTGCTTTTTCGTTTCATTTTAATATTTTCCATATAGGTATATGATTATGAGTCGATTCCAGTAATCATTTCATCAAGCAATAAAAGTTTCAATTTCGATGTACAGGTGGTACATGTTTGCTGAAACGTTAATTGAAATGTAAGGAAGAAATAGTTGGGGGTGCAGTCAATCAAAACACCAAAATAAGCATAACTTATTTATTATGTGCCGACGTTTCGGCCTACAATGTAGGCCATCTTCAGGGCGAATAAAACATGTAACAGCTTGGGGAGCTCAGACACAAGACATTCTGACTTGTGTCTGAGCTCCCCAAGCTGTAACGTGTTTTATTCGCCCTGAAGATGGCCTACATTGTAGGCCGAAACGTCGGCACATAATAAATAAGTTATGCTTATTTTGGTGTTTTGATTGACTGCACCCCCAACTATTTCTTCCTTAAATTTGAAGACACAGTCGACCAACTCTTCTCTAACGTTAACTGAAACGTTCATTTCTACATGAAATAATTAGCGAAGTATAAACATTTCCCATAATCAAAATCTCTTCCATAATAAAGCTCATGATAATTTGCATTTTTTGGAAAATATTAAAAGGGAAACGAATGCAAAATTAAAACAAGCGACGACCGGAATAATTACAAAAAAAATGGCTCCGGAAGAATTCCCTAAATTACAGAAATCAATGAGGAAACCACCGAGCGTTATCTATGATGAAGTTAGTACACCACTTAACACCAATCACCTTTATCAATGGATTTCAAGAATTGTTTTTCTACCGACGAAGGTATTCTGGAATCAATAGGCGTTCCATAGGTTTTCAAAGGAAAACAATAAGATGTTTCCTTTATTTCCGAAACGAAACTTCCATTTGCCAGTTCAGGGTTGAGTCATTTGATGAAGTTAGGCAGAATTGGTTATAACATAATTGGTTATATAATATCCGCAAGTTTGCAAAATCATTTATGTATGGTTACCGTTAAAGGTTTTTTTTATTGCTTTGATAACTCACACTGTAATACAATGTGGCTTAGTCGTGTCATCTACTTGATAAAAATCAGAATCTTGTAAAGTTGATAACTCACATGCAATCCAAAGTGAGGAAGGTGCATTTAAATTAAATTTTTTTTGAGCTAGCTTCAAACAAATTTCTTCATATGTAGTAATTTCATAATAACCTCTGATTAGGTATTTGTTTAATTTCTGAGGAAAAGCACAGTATTAAATAATTTAACCACTCTCCTGTATTAGCCACTTTCTCAAAACTCTACTGATTTTCTAAATCGTCCAACGTTGCATTCAATTTATCCTTGATTTTTAATGAAACCCTGCGAGATAAACTATAATACAGAACCAGCTTTTAACGGAAATCTGCACATGAGGAAAACAGCCATCATGAGGGTTTTTTTATGTAAAATTAGAAGAATTGTTTTTGTTTTTTTTTTTGTAACTACATATGGAAGCTTTTTTAATTAGATTCAAATCTACACAAGTTTTCCGTTCCAAAATTATTGCGCACTTTTTTTCTGTTACTAGTATGATTAATGCTTCACACAACTTCTTACATTGAATTTTTAGTTTAATGCTTCCTTGAGGTTCAATTCTAAATCCTCCAAATTATCCAAGCATTGTTGAGGTTTGCTCGATACTTAAAAGTCTAGGTGAGCCTCATAACTTAAACTTCAGGAATTACGTTCATTTCAGCTGTTATGTCTAGATTGAAAATAAAGAAAATTGTTTATGTAATTTTTTAAGTCCACTCTTGTGGTTTCTGGATACTGTTTATCATGAGGATGTAAATGCTAAAATCTGATTTTAAATCATCTAAATTATTCTTTTCTACATCTAGAGAGTTTAGATTTTCTTTGTAAAATCGACTTTCCTTAACATACATACTCCTACTAAATTTACTTCTTAGAACTTCTCAGGTCTACCCTGCTCAATAAATACGTTTTATATCATTTAACAGTCTCTATAATTATACGTATATGCTCCAAATAAGATTTAACTGTAAATTTTGAAGATTAAAATAGTTCTTAATGACAAAAATGGCAGATTAATTTGCGACTTTTAATACCAATGCATTTTTACTATGTTATTATTAGTTCATAAACTGCAGTAATAAAAGTAAAAGACTTTAAAATCTACTATTGAACCAATACCTACCAAATGTGGAAAGGACGAGGTAAAAGGATGAATAAAGAGGGCGGACGAATTTATTCTCTCCCGTCTCTCTTACGTACGTCTCTCTGGGCCCTATTAATATTGACTTGACTTACGTCAATTATATATTTTTATAATTTATTTTGTATTTATTGTTCTTTTGATGGTGATTATTTTTAATTCTTTTTATTTTGAAGAGAAAATATATAGTTTACGTAAGCCAACGAGATCCCAATTAAAGTAATGTTTAATGAACATTCTTCCCCGTGTAAACATAGCAAAAATTTCGATAACACTGAGATATAGGATCGGTGAAGAGAATGGATTTGTCTGGATTGGATACGAACATTGGTAGTTGGGATAGTTAGAGCACCGCGCTAGAGTTGCGGACGAGCCGGGTTCGAATCCCGGCCAAAACAAAACTTTCTCTTCAAAATAAAAATATTTATAAAGTACCTAAATGTTTTAATTAAAAATACTTGCATGACATTTTCTAAAAAAAAAATACTATAATTTATGTTAGAGAAGAATTAGTTGACTGTAACTTCTAATATAAGGAAGAATTTTTTTTTTTGGCAGTTGATCGTTCTCGCCGCCGCTTGCTATATTTGCCCTGAAGATGGCCTACATTGTAGGCCGAAACGTCGGCAAACAATAAATAAGTTACACTTATTAAGGTGTTTTTATTGACTGCACCCCCAACTATTTCTTCCTTATACTATAATTTATGCAGTCATTTCAAAATGATGAATTATATTTTAATACATTTTGTGAGATTTAAAAAAAATAAACAATAAATATCGCAATGAGGCTAATTAATCATTCATTATTTCTTAGGAATTGGCGCAAAGATGACAGCTGAGAATCAAGTGGAAATCACTGATGATAATCCTGAAAAGGTAATTCAAATTATTTTAATCTTGTTCAATGCATGTCTAAGATAAATATACCTGTCACTTGGGATAGATACAATATAATTTTAAAAAAGCAATTTGATAAATTGCACTGTTAAGTGTGCCGATGGTTCATGAGTGCAATGATGAGAAGATCTTAGGAATGAAAAAAGGGAAAAGACAATATCTACGATCATAATATTCATTTACATTTGCTTAAAGGTTTATTTGCCATTAGTCTATGATATTTGCCATAATCGGAATTAACAAAAATTTGCGTAACGCCTGCTCGATTTTCCTTTACTTAGTGTTGTTCTTGGATGATAAATAATATCTGTCTATATCCTTTCTTATACGAATGTTCATGAAAGAGTTCATAAATACATATTACTATAATTACTTTAAATATATATAAATACTTTAAATAAATATTATGGAGGGGGGGTTCATGAGTAGAGCGCTAAGATGCCGTGCCGAATGTCCCGGGAAAAAATCCGGCTGTAGCAGATAGTAGACAATTTATTTAATCTATTAACAGCTGGGGATGAACTCTGTGGGAACTGGAGATCCTCCAGGGGATCGTCCAACCTCTACAAAAAACCACTAGTGTTGTAGTTGTACGTTTTATTGTTTTTAATTTTACATCATTTTAAATTATAATTGCTGTTTATTTCCACTAATTATAATCGGTCAAGTGATAAGCAAAAACCTAAGGATCCTTTAAGTTGAGTTCGGGGCTTTATTACAATTTTAATTATAGTAGCAGTAATTAGACAACTACATCAGCTACCCGGGCGGCCCTGGGAGTTGTACCAAAATATCATGTTATTGTTGGTCAATGATCAAATAGCCAATAAACTTATTATATTTACGTTTAGTTTAATGGTATTTACATTTAACAATTGAAATATCTGACTATATTCTTCCCTATTACTAATAATTGTTGGCACAATATCATTGTATTACGATACGCTCTTCCTTATTAGAAATATTTGTTTACATAATATCATCATATCAGACAATGCCTACACAATATCAAAACATAAGACATAGACATTTTTAAAAATATATACAAACATTACAGGGTTTTGGGATTTACCTGTAGTATTTTTATGGAATACAAACCAATTTTATTGATTTTAAAATCAATTCTTATTTTTACAATGATATAAAAATATAATTTTTTTTTTGCAGAAGCTGAAATATCCGAAATCGGTGTTTTTCATCATCAGTAATGAGTTTTGTGAAAGGTTTTCCTATTATGGCATGCGAGGTAATTAATAATAAAGTTTTCATTCCTGAAATGCTTTCTTAGATAATTTATTTTTTTAATATATATTATACTATAATTATAAAATGAAAATAGCGATTGGAAAAATGAAATATATGGATGGTATTCACAATCTCATTTGGCATCAAATTTTCTATAATACTCAATTCAGGACTGTGAGCGGTCTTTAAACATATTGTATCTGTAATTTCATTATTTTTTTACTTTTTATTTATATTTTTTTTTTGTATGATGCCATTACTTATTAACATAATTCAGTGGATTTATAACTTCTTTATTCAATCTGATCTTACTTTTCGTTTATTTTTCACTTATACTTTGATCTCAGCGTAAAATTAGTTATGACATGGTAAGTGAAGCAGAGGATGAGCTAGCCGACTGTCATAAAATACCGTCCATTTTTTTATTAATTCTAATTCTTGTAGTTTTATCCTGATTATCAATTCAACGACGCTTTTTAAACTTCATTGATGTAAATAATCGACACCATTTGAATGCAGCAAGTTGATTAAACTATTTGGCAGATATTGGCAAGATTGCCCTGCTTCTAAACTGCTTCCTATTTTTGAATTTCGATAATATATATATAATATATATATATATATATATAATATAAATATAATTATATATAGTATAAATATATATATAATATATATATATATATATATATATATATATATATTGCATGATGCAGTATACATGATTGTAAATATCTATAAATAAAAAACTACATAACACTTTAATTAAAACCACTAGTACTAAGCTAAATATTTTATTTGAAAAGAAAAGAATATTTTTTTTTGTAATTGGAATGACCCAGGACCGGGGTATATCTTTTCTTTTCAAATAAAATATTTAAAAAAATATATCATATAGCAATAAAATTAATTACAACACTAGTATTAAGCATTGCGTTTTTGTTTTGTTTCTTCTTCCTGTATTCATATTTAATATTGAATAATTATTAATTTACCGTATAAATATTAAGAAGAAAACCGTGCGGATGGAAGTCAAAAAATAATTCCTTAAATAGAGAAACTATTTTTTTTTTAGAAATCGACGTTTTGACCCAAGTTACTGGTCTTCATCAGGGCTTAGTGATCTCAAGAACGCGAATAAAAAGTCCACACCCATTAACAGTTGTATAAGGAAATTAACAATAAATAGCATGAATTGGCAAATCGAGAACTATGTTAATATTTATTCAATCTGTTATTTGTTATGTTTTTTTTTTGTTTTGACATCTCTATCAATTATATTGAAGCAATCGGTATTTAACATTTTAGATAAAACAATATCTTATCTGGATAAAATTTTCTGGTATGAATCGTATCCCAATACATTATTTCTTCAACGCGTCAGTTCCTTATTAAGTTGTGGATTCCTTCATCATTCAACTTAATCGAGAATCAAACATAATCCAGACTTATCATTAGTTGAGCACGGCACGGAATTCTTGTCTTATCTCACTTCTTTCATGAAACAAAAAGATACCTGATTGGAATTTTTGTTAAAATCGTATAAAAGTATAAAAACAGGACAATTAATGTTAATTGATACAATTAATTTTTTTTATTAGATTCAAGTAAAACTTGCACTAAAGCATTTCTTAATTTGCTAATTTTTTTTTATATATAAAAAAAGAAAAGTTTAATCTGCTTTTCATACTGTAATGTATGCTTCGTTTTCAATCAAGCAGTCCGCTTTAAATCGCCCTGAAATATATTGAAAAATAAGTAAAATAAAAAATATTTTTTACTCACTTAAACAAATCCTAAGGCCACCAGCAGTTGGTTGTTATGCTAACCACTTCATCGCATGTGGCCTTAACCAAAAGGTTTTAATTTGTTTTATGATCATCAAAGGAAGAAATCATATCAGTCGATCAGAGTGTCTTCCTCTGCATTTAAATCCATAAACATGACTTATCACTGATCCGATTTTGATGATGTTTACAAAGATTGTGCGGACTTTTGCTTCATTTTTCCATATCTATTTTAGATTCCATTAACTATTTTCTCTTGCTCACGCCTATCTTGTTTTCATACATACGCTCGTATATTTTTCACTTCTGACAATGCCAGAATTGACAAAACGTTAACAGGATAGTTATTTTACCCTTGTTTTAGATCCATATGGGACATTTCAATACTTTTCTAATAGTAATATATTTCTTTTTTATGTTTTTGCTTAATTAAATTCTAGTTGAAACAGTTTCCAATTTCTAAAAAAAATGTTTATTTTTATCTTCTAACATAGATAGATTTGAAAGCAAAAAAAGAAAACGAAAAACCTCTTGTAATAAAAAATACAAACAACCAACATCATAATACTACAATATTTGAATATGTCAATACGATCTTTAACAACAATTATCACAACTAACAATTCCAAAACCATTATCTATAAGGAGATACTTGAAATTTTATCACTGACAGAGTTCTTCGTAGTGTAATTGGAATGTTTTATTGATTAAGATAACGGCGTATTTTCTTTTAGTATTTAGGACGAATACATTGCTTAATATTTGTTCTTCAAATAAGAAACTTGGGTTTGGATTTATATCAGAGGAGTTACAGTTCAGGACAACCAAATTCACGCCAAGCAATTTTTTAAAAAAGATGAAAATGCTCTATGAAAAATCATGATTTCTATGAAAATATATGAGAAATCATATAAACAGATTTCAAACTTAATTATGAAATTTGGAACTCATTTCATTTCATAAACAAAATAATTGAAATACAAGGACTCTACTATTACTGAATTTATGACCTGTGGTCTAGTGGTTAAGGTAACAGACCACTAAGCCCAAGATCGCGGGTTCGTAGCCCTGCAGGTGGCCCTAGGATTTTTCAAAGGGGGTAAAAAATCCTTAGTTACGCCATCCTTCGGAAGGGACGTTAAACTGGGGCCCCGAGCCTGTTCGATGTCAGGTACTCTTTAAAAATCCCTATCCTAATTAAACGTGGATAATAATCAAAACTTAGAGCTCCCAATGTAGCATCGTCCGATTAGCCATAGCAGAAAAAAGTGGCGTTAAATGAACAAACAATAACTGGATTTATAAATAGGTCGCTTCGTCTAAAGTAGTTATGAATAGGATGAAATAACGTAAAAATATGCGCGGACATCACATGCGGTTATTCCATTTATCGATATAAAAAATAAAATATTATTTCTTAGCAGTAAAAATAAATAGAAAATATTTACTTGCGATTGAATAAATTTATAGAACTATATTTATTGTGACAGACAGAATCATTAACGTTTATTAACTTCCTGAGGCAGTCTAAGAGTAAAGTAGAGGTGTTCTGTTTTCGCCTCGTATAAACAAATTATTCCTACTGCTCTTCGACCTTTGGTTCTCAGGAAACATTTTATACAACTTGACTGCTCTTTTGAGCTAGATACCAACTCGTGATTTGTCCTTTCTGTTTCTTGTTTCAACGGAGACTTACATGAACTGATGACAGTTGGCAAAGGTATTTCTTCAGGATGATGACTAAAATGCAATTGACTTGGACGAATTTGATTTAAATGAACTGACCAGATAGACTAAATGACTTAATTTTGCACAAATTCTAATTTACTTCAAATGACTGATTAAGGACAACTGGTTGACATTTCGATTTAGGCTTATCACTTGTATACGCTTTTGAGTTGTAATGTTCATATTTGACTGAGTGGTTTTCAATGTTGAATTTTCATTAACACTTTGCATTGGATTAAGTGTAGACAAAGATGTACGCGGTGTATAATTTAATATTGCTGATATAGGTGATATACCTGTAACTGACGATGGTACTGACCTATAATTATATAAAGTTGATGCTAAAATTTCGGAAATACCTTTGTTTCTTGACCAATTTTTAACTAAAAGGCACTTGAATGAAAATAAAAATATGGTTAATTGACACATGTTGACAAAACATTTTAAACATCTTTGAATTAAATGGTGGCCAATTATGTGATACTTTGGTAATGAGAATCTAGAGATTACGTCTTGCAATTTAGTTATTACCGAATTTGTATCCGTTGATGACTACACGAAGCATTCGATACACAACAGTACGCTGAAATAACAAAAGTTTATTTAAATAAAAATTAAGCTTTATTTAAATTAACCTCCATGGATTCAACAAAGGAATACGACTTTACAATTATTACTTAAAGGATTAAGGATTAAACAATTATTTAAAGGACCAACTTTGCAGTATTAAACTAGCAATTGTCCACATTTTTCAACTGTTACCGTTCTACAGCAGTAAGTTGATGGAAATGATCACACAGTTAAACTTAACTCAAAGAGACCACTAAATTATCCTACAGAACGATTGTGGTTGGGTCATCATAGCTATATCATTTTATTAGCCAGTATAAAATACAAAATAAATTAAAAACCTTGTCTTTGGAGATGATTTTTGCCTATGACCTTTTACTACTTAAGGTGGGTTGTCCACTTCCTTCACTCAATTGACGTCTATAAATATTGAAACTAAATTGTGTCGAACAAAAAATTATTAGGCCTTATTTATCACATCACGCATCCTTACATTTATGCAGCATGTATTTAACTACGATTTTTTTTCGAATTATCAATTGTCAAAATTCATCTATTGATAGTTGTTTGTTGTCTTATTTTTCTAATATTTTTTTATATAATAGTTTAGATGGTTAAATATTTTTAACGAAAATATTCTATTTTTTTTATATTTTTGATAATTTTATATCTCTCATTAAAAGAATGGAACTTTAATAAAAATAAAACCCATATTTAGTGGAAAATGTTTTCTTAAATCATTCGTTTATATCATTTAAACAACAATGGTAATTACAAAGGACAATATTCTCCTTTCTCTGTCATATCCAACCTCCACTTGCTGTTTTGATGGGTAAGTAAACAATCCCTAACTGGGAGTAATAGTCATATTATTCTGTATCCAAATGGTCAAAAGTTATCGATTATTTTCGGTCTCCTTTTACCCATCTCAGAGGCGTCTGAAATGTTGGTAGCCCCTAAGGTGACTTCTCTACTGGAGAAGGAGTGTAAGAAAATGTTGATATCACTTTCTTGTCGAATAATCTTTAAGTGGAATGAGCTACTGTTTTAACTATCGCAGGAAATGAGAATGCAAATTAGCTTGGAAGGAAAGGGGCTGAGTCTATCCCAAGAGGCATTCAATAGGCAATTCAAAACATCAAAAAGTTTCTGGACCATGTGACTTCTAGGTCTGAACAGCAATATATTCTGATTGATTATAGAACTCATTTGTAATTCATAGGCTACTGAAGACTCAGGGTATCGACACAAGTGCGATAAGTAGGTAAGGAAACCTGTCACTTAGGAGAAAAAGCACCAGGAATTGTCCTATCCTATAAAGCAGGGTATGACTGATGTGCATCAATAAAATATACCTTTCAGGGCTGGGATAAATACTACCCCTAAGAGTCATATATGTAATAAATAGATGAGATAAAAGCAAAAAACCTTAAAGTTCATTTTAATAGCAGTTTCAGGTCTGCATTGGTTTTCATAATCTAAGAAGAAAAAACCAACATGCAGGACTGGCTTCCAGCATTACCAATACTCATGCCCTAAGACTAAAAATTATTTGAAATGAGCCAAAGAAAAGAAATAATAAGTTTACAAATATGTATGGCTATATGCATTGGATATATAACATTATTTCAATAAGATTAAATTAAATTGTTTTAATTAGTAATTAAAAAAAATAATTTTCAAAAATTTGATTTTACTTTTTCTTACGAAGATGCTATTTAACATATTTCGTTATATTTTAAAAGCAATTCTTTACAGGTGTGCTTCCTTTGTACCTAAAAAACGCTCTCAAATACAATGAAAATTCATCAACAATAATCTACCATGTCTTTGTCATGCTGTGTTATTTCACTCCAGTTTTTGGTGGCATTATGGCTGATGCATGGATTGGGAAATACAAGTAAAAATAAATTCAGTTGTTTACTTTTTATTTTTATAAAATAAATTAATTATTTATCAACTTTTGCAACTTAATTTATTAAATGCTAAGTCAATTTCTTGATTGAAAGGATTGAAACAATTACCATTTTGTATATATGGCTTATTTTTTTTTAGACTTATGTGCTTTAATATACTCCATGGATGTGGTGTCATATGCCTTTAATTTGTTTAGTCAAGTCTGATATCAACTATTGTTTTTACTGCTTAAAATTAATAACTAAGAACTTAATAACCAATTATTAATTTTATGAGAGGAAAATAGTTGACTGGATGATCAAATGTAGAACGGAGATAGTTGGGGGGTACAGTAAAAAAAAACACTGAATAAGTACTAGACTTATATTTATGTGCCGACGTTTCAACCTACAGTGTAGGTCATCTTCAGGGCAATTTGGAGAGAGAAGCCGTTGGGTGCACCGGCTGACTAACAATCACATGGCTTCTCTCTCCAAATCGCCCTGAAGATGACCTACACTGTAGGTTGAAACGCCGGCACATAAATATAAGTCTAGTACTTATTCAGTGTTTTTTTTTACTGCACCACCAACTATCTCCGTTCTGCAATTATTAATTTTGTTTTTATTACTAAAACATAAAGAGAAAAAAATATTGCTTCCCCTGAAATTACAAACACTTATTTAAATAGTTTTTTTTTTATTGGAACCAATTTTTAAGATTAGAATAATTTTAGAAGGGTTGCACCACTAATAAAACATTTTTTAAACCAAATTTTGTCACAATTTAGTAATTATACCATTATTTTTAGTTAGCTATAAAATGTATTTACAGTAAAGTGTTAGTTGACAGTTGTAAATTAGTAAAATCATGGTTTATCAACCCTAAGAGTTTATAATAATTATTTTAAATATAAATAATTAAAACCAGATATTATTGTTAAACAAAGCAAGTAGTTTAGGATAAGCTAATAAAGATCTATTTATGCCATAAGTTAACATGTCTAAAACATTTGATTCCTAAATAACTAATAATTCTAACAATATTTTATATTTTTATCAATGGTTATTTTGATGGTGATTATTTTGTTTTGATGAGAAAAGATTTTTCCTGGCGAGGATTCGAACCCGAGTTGTCTACATCTTCAGTGCTCTAAGCCACTCAGCTACCAGAGTTCGTATCCAAGTCAGAAAAATCCATTCTCTTCACCGATTCCTAAATCCCCATGTTCTCGCAATTTTTGTGATGAATACATGGGGAAGAATGTTCATTGATTATTAGTTTAATTAGGATCTTGTTGACTTACATCAATATATTATTTATAATTTATTTTTATTAATTTTGATGGTGATTATTTTTAAATAGTTTTTGTTTTGAAGAGAACAGATTTGTCTGACTTGGATATGACCCCTGGTAGCTCAGTGGTTTAGAGTACTGCACCGGAGATGCAGACGACCCGGGTTCAAATCCCAGCCAGGACAAATCTTTTCTCTTCAAAACAAAAATATTTAAAATTAATCACAATCAAAATAAATAAAAATAAATTATAAATAATATATTGACGTAAGTCAACCAAATCCTAATTAAAGTAATGTTCAATGAACATTCTTCCCCGTGTATACATCACAAAAATTGCAAGAAAACAGGGATATAGAATCGGTGAAGAGAATGGATTTGTCTGACATGGATACGACCCGTGGTAGCTTAGTGGTTTAGAGCAATTCGCCAGAGATGCAGATGACCCGGGTTCGAATCCCAACCAGGACATATGTTTTCTCTTCAAAACAAAAATATTTTAAAATATTATAATTGAGCTAATTTCATTTTACCATACCATTCTACATTATTAATTTCTTTTTACACTAAGTCATGTATTTGGTTGTTTCATATGATATGTCCATTTTTATTATTTCTAAAATTCAAAGTGGAATTAGAGTATTTCTGTAGTTTACTATTGTGCAATAACTGTATTTTTATTGTGCTTGAGCACTTGGCACATAACTCACGCACTTGGCATCCCAAGTTGCAAGAAACATTACCATTGCAAGGGAATGGTGTTGTAATGAACAGGTGAACCACTTGCCCTTGGTTTGAGAAATTTTCAGCTGGTGATACACATTAATTAATAATTAATTATTTAATTCATAAATAAATCATTTCTCCCAGAGGTGAAATCATCACATCCATACCAAAAAAAAACTGTATTTGGTAATCAGAAGGAACCTATACACTTGAACGCAATGCCAGATCTGATGATTCATGATATACAGTGAAGAAACTAAACAAGCTGGGTTACAAAGTACACCCACATCCACCTTTTTGCCGGACTTATCTCTTAACAGATTTTTATCAGTTCAGAAACTTGGACAACTTCCTAAGGGTTAAAATTTTTGAAAATGATTTTCTAGTCAAAATCTTATTTTCAGACTTCTTTCATCACAAAATGAACTGAATTTTACATTTCTGAGTTGAAAAATTTGACAATGCATTGGGAAAATGTAAAGAAAATGAGGTTAAATATTTTGAATAAAAATTTCATAAAGTTTTTTTTACTAAATAAGATTTCCTTTGAAAAGTGACATTTCATATGAAACCACCCAATAGTATCTATATCTAGTGGTTATACTGAAGCATAGTATTCTTATTCATAAATACTAAAAAAATTTCTATTTTCTTTTTTTTCAGGACCATTTTATATGTTTCATTGCTCTATGCAGCAGGTAACATTGTGCTCTCCATAGGATCTGTTGCAGGTCTGACTCTCCCACACAAGTACGTTCCAATTTATTAAAAAATGTTTATAAAGACAACATAACAGTTTCTATAATTCCTTCATATTTTATGTTTATACTATATTGGTTCATTAATTTTTCCTATACAGAAAAGATATCTGTCAGTCATTGTCAAGATTGAACATTAGCTTAATAGTCTCTCAATCTTACCTAAAATGAGAAACCAGAAATTTTAAAATAAATCAGGACAGTTAAATTAAAGGAATTATCATATTAATTTTGTTAGATCACTCGTTTAAACAGAGCTATTTTATTTTTTTTTTACAACAGTCAAAATTTTATTTTATATTTCTACTCAATTCAGACTCCTCCTATTAACTTAGTGGGGTCACCTGTGGTTAGCATAACAACCTATTATGCCCAAGATCGCAGGTTTGCAGCCCAGCAGATGGCCGTATGTTTTTTTAAAGGGAATAAAAAATCCTTGGTTATACCATCCTTCGGAAGGAAAGTAAAATGGGAGTGCTGAGCCTGTACAGAGTCAGGTACTCATTAAAAATCCCTATTCATATTCTCTGGATATTTAGGTATAATTTATACTTATAGCATCATACAATTAGCTATTGTAGCATAAAGTTATATGATGTTAAATGAATAAACAATCAAACAATTATAGTTAGCTAATGGCTACACTAGGTTTATAATCTACTACAAAGCCAGTTAAACAGGACAAAAATTAAAAATAATTCCAAGTTTGTTCAGGCAAAATTTAAGTATAAATAAATCTGAATGATGAAGAAGTATGCATTTTATAAATTAATGCATCATTGTATTCTTATCTCAAAATTAGTTTTTTTAAAAAAGGCCTGATTTTTGTTGTGAAGGTAGAATAAACTGAAGTAACTGCAAAAAAAATTAAACCAAATCCTCTTCTCCAAGTTATCATCAGCTGTAGTCATTGCAATAATAGGAAAAAAAGAGAACCCAAGGACAGTAAATTCAGATACTTTCCCTTTTATTCATGAATTTGTTTGATTCGTTATTTTTGTTTTTGAATCCTCATCACTCACGTCAGTTTCTACCACCTAGACATTTTTTTTAATAATGACAATAACAATCTTGATTTGATATTTTCAGGGAATTATCACTTCTTGGGCTTTTTTTGATTGCTATAGGAACTGGTGGAATAAAGCCTTGTGTCTCATCATTTGGTGGTGACCAGTTTGTAATGCCTCAACAAGAACGAGAGCTTCAAAGATTCTTTTCTGTATTTTATTTCTCGATAAATGCTGGAAGTGTGATTTCTTCATTTCTAACACCAATGCTTCGCCAGTACCATTGTCTAGGCAGTGAAACAGATTGTTATCCACTGGCATTTGGTCTTCCAGCTGCTCTAATGGTAGCAGCAGTCGGTAAGTAGTACTTTAAAAATCTTATTTCTGTCAAATTTCACTGTTAACTTTCCAGTTGTCATATGACCTCATAGTTCCATAGGTAACATACTCTACTCCTTTATCTGAATGAAACCAGTAGTGTAGATGCCACTCCAGCTATCTAAACAAAATCTATTTGTTCCCCTTTCTGGGGTAATTGGTGCAGAAAGAGACTTGGATATTATCCTCGATAATTAGTTCAATCTTAATAGTCACTTTCACAAACCAAATGCATTGCGAAAACAACCGTGGCATAACACTCCTAAGTTGTGCCTACTAAGTCCTCTCCAATGTGGCATACAAAAGATTACTACCCCATCCCCAGAGAGAGGTAGAAATGTACCAATGTGTATTTTTGAGAGGTAGGTCTTGTTTCAATCATATATTTTTCCTGAAAGCTCTAATGGAAAGAACTAGAGAGTATAATATCACGACTCACCACCTTTTCGTAGATTTTACTAATACCTATGGCAGTATCATCAGGGGGAAACTGTATTAAGGTATGGAAGAAGATTTGTTTCTATCCTCAACATTGCTGCAACATAAATAAATTTACAAGTTACATTTGCAGGAAAAGTTCATTCAGTAAAAATCCATCAACATTATCTCCAACAAAGCAGAGTTTATGTGACAAGAAATCACTTCTTTCAAGAGGATTATGAAACAATATGTTATAAAGATATCCACTAACATATCCAATAATTGTTGCAGAAAAAATAAAGAAGGAAAAGACTATGCAAATAAAGGGGAAAAAATGAAAGAGAAATAATTTTTTGTGAAGATGACCAAGTAATACTGAATAATTATTGAAAGATTTGATTATTCTTGTCTACTGCTTTACTTTTTTGTTTGTATTGCTATTTTTTATGTGGAAATATGTCCATCTAGCTCATAGATTAATGATTTACTTTGATATTACTCTCTATTGTTTAGGAGGGAAAAGTAACTTCCAAACTTTTGTTTTATTTTAACAACTACACTCTATTTACTCTAATTGAAATTTTAAATGTTTAATACACTTATATGTTATACTTCTGTTTAAGTTTCACTATTATTTTTTTTTGTTCAAAATACACTTTACCCTTCCTTATGACATAGGAATTATATTATTGTCATTTCTGTTCAATAATACTGCCTTAAATAAATTTAATTTGTGGAAATGTGAAAGTCCACTTCACAGATCATGTAAGAAGGTTTAAGAAACAAGTGGAAAGTTAATAATGAACTATAAAAAATTGTATATTATTTCGTAAAGTTAAAATATTAATTTTTTTTTTAAACTTAGTTTTCTTTGTTCTTGGAAGCCCGATGTATACACATATCAAACCTCAAGGTAACATTGTATTGGATGTTAGTGGTTGCATAGGTGTAAGTAAATTTACTATCTTAATTAAAATATTATAATACTGTTTGTATTTTTCCCAAATGTTTATTCTTACATTATATTTCAGCATGCTGTGGTTAGAAAAGTTAAGTCAAAGGAAAAGAAAAATAATTGGTTGGACTATGCTGATGATAAATATGATTCAAAATTGATAGCCGACATAAAGGTTTTGATGAGTTTAATAGTTCTTTTTTCTCCGACCATTGTCTTCTGGGCTTTATATGAACAACAGGTACATTTAAATGGATGATGGATATTTCTCTTCCAGCATGAAATACATGTCATAAAATCATAAATAGATACTCTTAGAAGAGTGTTTATTTTTATGTTTCTTAATTGTCTTCCATTAACTAATTTTAGCATTTATTATCTATACTTAGCACTTGCTATTGTGCGATTTAAATCTACACAAATTTTATCACTTTAGTAACTATTTATAACTATAGTAAATATTAAATAGTAATTTCTCTTTCCAAATATTGTACTTCACATAATCATTTTAAATGTTAAAAGGTTGTTTTTTTTATTAATATAGGGAGACAAATGGACATTTCAAGCAAGTCGCATGAATGGGGATTTAGGATGGTATACTGTTATTCCAGACCAAATGCAAACCCTCAATGCTGTTCTTGTACTTGCATTTATTCCTCTATTTGAATACTTTCTTTACCCGATATTGGCAAAATTAAGACTTGTTAGAACTTCACTACAAAAGCTGATATGGGGTGGTTTCCTTGCTGCACTTGCCTTTGTAGTTTCCGGTATTCTCGAACTCAAAATAAAGGTAATTTATTTTATAATTTTTTATAATTATTGGTCAATTTTTTGATTTTTAAATATTTTTATTTTTTTTAAAGAGAAAAGATAGGCCCTCGGCAGGGATTCGAACTGGGAAACTTTGTCTTTCCGTGACAGCGCTCTACCATTTGAGCCACCAAGGCCGCCTGCTGGCAGAGGACAAATATTTTTTATTTTTATTTTTTGACTTTTCTCTTAAAAATAATAAAAAAATTAAAAATCAAAAAATTGACAAATAATTATAAAAATTATAAATAGTAATATGACGTAAGTCAATAAGATCTTAAAATTAAATTAATGTTCAAAGAACTTTGTTCTAGTGTATTCATTGCAAAAATTGTGAGAACACAAGGACATGGGATCGGATAAGAGAAAAGATTTGTCCTCTGCCGGCAGGCGGCCTTGGTGGCTCAAATGGTAGAGCGCTATCACAGAAAGACAAAGGTTCCGGGTTCGAATCCCGGCCGAAGGCCTATCTTTTCTCTTTAAAAAAAAAAAAGTAATTTATTTTAATTTTTACAGTATGTACTAAGGTATATATTTTTTGCATGTTTGCTGTGCAGCACTTTATTTTTTTTTTTCAAACTATGGATTCTTTAAATTTTTGTACTGGTTCAATGACTACCAAGCTCTACTAGGGATGAATAAGATCTTTGGAATAGGGAGTGTGTGTGTGTATGTGTTCATATATATTTCATTAAATATATTAAAGATAATAACATAAAAAAAAATAGAGCAAAATATTATATAAAAGAAATTCAATAAAACAAATCAGTCTTTTGGACCTTCACTAATGAACAATAAATATACATTGCTGCAGGAGCTAGGCTTAGTGAGAGGCTAGTGGGAAGTAATGCTCTTGGTTTCCAAATTTAGCAATGCACTAATGTAGATGCAACATATGTGTCCATTAAAGTCCCTACTAATGTTGGACTAAGTACTAATATTGGAGATCATTCAGAAAATTATATAATATAATTGCCATGTAATTTGCAGGACTAAAATAAAAGACCTCCACAATGAGAGATATATTTTTCTTATCAGCCGGGTATATTATTAAGGGGGTAAATAAATGTAGCCAAAAATTCTTAATTGTTGTTTTAATAAGATAGTAATCCATCTAACAATCTTAGTTCAAGGCCTTGTTAGTTTATTAATTTAATGCCACTTTATACTGCTATGGCTAATCAGTTGATACTTTAGTGGGAGTCCTAAATGTTACCTCTCCAGGTATAATTAGGATAGGGATCTTCAATGAGTACTTGGCATTTCATGGGAAAAAAAACTGTGGGATTTTATATTATATTTTATTTTAGTACATGAGACTTTTAATTGATTTTTTTTTGTAGGAAAATGAGCCTTTATTACCGAGCAGTGGTCAATCAGAGCTATTGTTGTATAACACTTTTAACTGTCCTGCTAGTGTTGATGGGATTGGCAACACTGTCAACATAAACCCTTTAAGTTTTTATGACTTCAATGGAATCCCTGCGAAAACTACAAATCTTACAATTACATCAGAATGTGCTGGTTCTTGGTCTGGCAATTTTGAACTACAAGACGAAGAGGTATTCAAATATTTAATTAGTTGGGCTCATAATCTTTATGTTTTTAATGTTCTAAATTCTGAAGTTCCCATGTAGTTTCGCTCCGTGCTTGTTACGTTCTCAGCCCGTTATTACTGAACATCTCTTAGTAAAACTCTATAAACATTGAGTTTATAACTCAAGGAACATTTTTACATTAACCTAAAAGTGAGGTGAGTGGTTAATTATTGACAATTAATAAATGAACAACATAGTGATCGGTTGATAGAGGCTACTCAGCCGGCTGGTAATTCCTCTAGGAGGTCTTATCAGCTATTTACTATTGACTTCACGGTCACGGTCGTATACTGTTTTCGTCTCCGGCCGATCTTAAGTTCGAACCCAGTGACATTAACTTTTTTTTTTTTTTCCCCTTTCTTCTTTTATCCATTTTTTTTTATGTATGTGTATTCAGAATGTTTTATTTTGTATGTAATTGTATATAATATTGTGGATACTCTAGTTTCTTAGGCTCTATATAAAGAACTTTTATTTTAATATTTCTTTATTTTATTTTATTTTCTTTGGAACGGATAAAATGGATCTGGATGAGAATTCACTCCCCGAAGACTCGGAGGAAGAGATCCCGTTTTCTGAAATAAGCGAATCTGATTCCATATATTTAAAGGGACGTACACTACAAAAGCGCCACCGAAATCCTGCCCCCGGCTCCGCGGGCAACTCACCTAATAAAAAAAAGAACAAATCAAAACAAACAGTCGATAAAAAACAATCACCACCAAAAACTCGCAGTAAATCTTCTGCAGCCAACAATAAAACTATAAATACCACAACCACTGTTGAAACCTCCCACAATTCACCAGGCAACAATAGCTCAGCCAATAAGAACTCGGATTCTCAATTTTTTTCTGACCCTGAGCCACCCCCTGTATATGTCACCAAAATAGACAATTTTCTGTCTTTCGGTGATGAAATCGCCAATCTAATTGGGCAACCAAACTTCAGGTGCTACTCACGTATTAATGATATAAAAATAAATACAAATAGCAAAGACAACTATAAAAAACTGATTAATCATCTTACTGCTAATAATTACGATTTCCATTGCTACCAACTAAGAGAAGATAAAGCATACCGTGTGGTCTTAAGAGGTCTTCACTCAAGCACCCCCACAGCTGCCATCAAAAAAGGTCTCGAAGAAATAGGCCATAGCGTTAGAAACATATCTTCTGTTCTACATCCAACGGAAAAATACCCACTACCACTATTTTTTGTTGACTTGGAACCAGCTCGAAATAATGCTGAGGTATTTCAGATCTCAAGGTTAGTGTATTCAATAGTAAGATTTGAACAGCCCAGACAAAAACCATTAATAGTGCAATGCACAAAATGTCAAAACCTAGGGCACACAAAGGCTTACTGCCATCACCAGAGCAGATGCGTCAAATGTGCCGGCCCACACTCATCTGAGGTATGTCCGAAACCTAAAGAGGAGCCTGCAAAATGTGCACTCTGTGGTGAAGACCATCCTGCTAGCTACAGGGGTTGCATCGTTTATAAAAACCTCTATCGGCAGAGATCGCAAAATACTACACAAAAAAAAACAGAACAGAAGACAAATGTTGTTCCTGATCCTGGAAATTTATCGCATTTCCCAGAACTGCCTCATACATCTACCAACCATCATCACCCTACTACCTCAACGATCGCCGATTTACAGGAAGACATAAAGCCGCCCTCTCAAGCCTACACCAAGACACTACAGCAGCCGCGACGTCAGATGCCTCAGAAAATTCAATCTAAACCCCAAACCTCTCAATCCAAGCCACAGATCCCCAAGGCACAGTCCCAACCTCCACGAAATACCATTCCTACTCACCACTTACCTCTCCGTGTTAAACTTCCGCCAGAACACCCACTTCCAGTTCCATCACAGCCTTCTCTCATGGTAAACCCCTCATTACATCGATCAACGAAAGTTGATCTACCTCCTCGTCCCCAGTGTCGGGCTCAGCATCCAGCCAACACCCCTACTGACTTTCCATCTCAAACTCCTTATCCATATCCGCTCCAAGAACATAATCCCTCCGACATATATTCCATCCTATCTTCCTTCCTGATAGACCTACAACAAACTATCAAACCGCTGATAACCCTCCTCACTAGATTCCTCACAGAAATTCCATTCAACTTCCCGCGATGAATGTGAAGCCCCTAGCTGTCCTATTATGGAATGCGAACGGACTAAACAACCGCCGAGACGAACTTGACATATTTCTACATGACAATCAGATTGACATTGCCCTACTTACTGAAACTCACTTCACTAAACGTTCATATTTTTACATACGCGACTATATCACTTATAGATCTGACCACCCAGACAACACTTCCCACGCCGGCTCTTGCATCCTTATCCATAAATCCATTCCACATTCCCTTATTCCCTCTACTCCAAATGAGGTTATCCAAGCAACCTCTATCATAATATCAACTCGTCCCTTCCATCTTACATTATCAGCTGTATACTGTCCTCCTGGCAATTCTCTATCCTATAACCAACTAGAATCCTTGTTCCAATCCCTCGGATCACGCTTTATTGCTGGAGGAGACTACAACGCTAAACACCAACGATGGGGTTGCCGAACATCCAACCCTCGTGGCAACATCCTGTCTCATGTCTCCACTTCTCGTAGTTATTCAATTCTCTCTCCCTCGAATCCTACCTATTGGCCAACTTCCCTGAAAAAACGCCCTGATATCCTGGATATATTTGTCACATCCCAGATTTCTCCTTCCCATGTATTAATCAAATCCCTGGATGACCTCTCCTCAGACCACAGTCCAGTTCTGCTCTCATTACACTCAACCTTCATTCCTAAGCCCTCCTCTCCTTCATTGATTACAGGACGAATTAACTGGGAGCAATTTAATAACGATTTGGAAAGCAAACTAGACTTACGGATTCCACTCAAAACTAAACAAGACATTGACAGCGCAATAGAAATACTTACAGCAACAATAACACAAAGTATAAGAGATAACACTACCATAAACAGAAATAATATCACACAACAGACTAACCTGCCACAGCACCTTCGCATCTTGCTAAGCGAAAAACGCAGAGCAAGATCTAAGTGGCATAGGACTCGTTACCCATCAGATAAAACGTATTACACCCAACTGACTAACAAACTGAAAACGGAGATTAGAAACTTCAAAATCCAAAATTTACTTAGTGTGACTGAAAATCTTACGACTACTAACAAATCACTATGGACGACCGCCAAAAAGATCCTTAAATTCAAAGATTTTAATCATCCTCTCCTTACTGAAAATCAAACTTGGTCCAGATCTGATGAAGAAAAATCTCACATATACGCCCAACACCTCTTCAAAACCTTTAATCCACACCCTGATATTCTCAACCCTATTCACATTGAGCGTATTGAAGCAGAACTGGATATCCCACTCCAAATGTCTCTCCCACCTAAGGCTTTTCATCCGTCAGAAATATCCAATATTATTCATAGTTTACCTTCCCGTAAAGCTCCTGGACATGACCTTATTACAGCTCACATCCTAAAATCCCTTCCTCGAAAAGCTATCCTATTCCTCACATACATATATAATTCTGTAATCCGTACTACCTATTTTCCTGATACATGGAAACTATCTATAGTAAAAATGATCCCAAAATCCAAAAAGCCTCCAGAACTCCCATCCTCTTATCGTCCTATCTCCCTTTTACCCATAATGGGCAAGATCCTCGAAAAACTCATTCTAAAACGTATTTATCCCATCCTAGATAGTAACCGCATAATCCCAGACCACCAGTTTGGTTTCCGAACATCCCACTCCACTATCCAGCAATGTCATCGTGTGGTGGATGTTGTCTCCTCTGCATTGGAGCGTAGATTGTACTGTACGGGAGCCTTTCTCGATGTAGAACAGGCTTTTGATCGAGTCTGGCACCCAGGTCTCCTTTACAAACTCCGACAATTCCTTCCTCCTACATACTTTTTAATCATTCGCTCCTTTCTAACTGGCAGAACATTTAAAGTAAGTCATAAAGGTTCCTACTCATCCCTCTATTCCCAGTCTGCTGGCGTTCCTCAAGGTAGCATCCTCGGTCCTATCCTTTACACAGTATATACAGCTGACATTCCAACCCATCCTAACACCTTCATCTCCACGTATGCTGATGACACATGTGTGTTATCTGTTAATAACGACCCATATATTGCATCCCAATCTCTTCAATAACACCTATCAAGCCTCGAAGAATGGTGTCGGAATTGGAGAATTAAAATCAATCCCAGCAAGTCCCATCAAATTACCTTTACCCTTCGTCGAAAACCCTTGACTTCCTGTCCTACTGTATTCTTTAATAGTACTCCACTTATCCCTGTTGAACAGATTCGCTACCTGGGACTCAACTTAGACAAGCGTCTTACTTGGAACCCTCACACAAGACTGAAAAGACAAGAAACAGCTAGACGTTTCCGACTACTTCAACACATATTAGATAAGCGCTCAAAGCTTCAGATCAATTACAAAAGACTTATTTATGTGACTGTTATAAGGCCTATATGGACTTATGGAATTGAACTATGGGGCTCCACCAAACCATCGAATTCCTCTCGTATCCAATCCTTGCAATCCAAAATCCTTCGCAAAATCCTAAACGCTCCTTATTTTGTCACAAATAAAACCATCCATAATGACCTTAACGTTCCATATGTTACCGATTTAGCCCATTCCAGATACCTATCATTCCACAATAAACTTCAAACCCATCCAAACCCACTAGTTTCCATCCTTGCATCCAATTCCATCCCGGACAATCCTCCTAGGCGTCTGAAGAGAAGATGGCCTCGGGACCTTCTATTATAGAACTTTATTAGAGTGCTGCCAGTGGGTAGTATCTCTACATGTGCTATCATGTATTATTTACTCTTATAGCAATTGTACTAGATGTATGTATTACAGTTGTACAACTCAATAAAATAAAAATAAAAAAAAAAAAAAAAATGTTCTAAATTCTATATTTTATTGAAAATATATATGCAAAATAATATAAGTAAAAAAAAATCTTGAAAAAGATGTAATTTATTTTAAATTTCATAAATTATTACATCACTAGTGTTAATACGTATTTGTTAATTATTAAAGTAAAAAAGTTTAAAAAAATAGAGCAGCAGTGCTTCATATCTAACATTGTATTAGGAATTATTTTATTAGTATCTAAATAACAAAATTGAAAATTTCATATGGTAAAGAACAGGAGAAAAGGGTTAACAAAAAAAATTTATTTGTTTAGAATACATTTAATATAAATTTATTTTTAATATTTTTTTAGCAGTTAAATAAGTATTACTGCTAGAATTAGATGAAATATTATTACCTGATAAGGGAGCAGAGTGGCTCAGAGGTAGAGCACTGAGTTGCAATGCCTGAAATTCTGGTTCAAATCCCGCAGCAGGCAAAACTTTAATTTAGTCTGTTTGCAGCAGAAGATGGATCATATGGGATCTAGGACCCTCCTGGGGTTCATCCAGCCTCTATAAAATATTATAAAATAGAGAACCCAAATTAAGGGGGGGGGGAATCTGGCAGTTGAGTGTGACCTAGGCCAAGTCACCTCCTTGCAGAACCGTTTTCCATGAAACAGTACAGTCTCTACCATGTACTGAACCCCAGACCGCTTCAAGAGTTGTTGTGGTACAGGTAAAAAAAAATTATTACCTCACAATTCATTTGATTTCACATGTTATCTTTTGAAGTCATCCAAGACTGCTGACACCACATGCCAGGGCATGATCATGGTAAAAATTAAAGTTTCCAAATTTTCCCTAGCGCTCCAATGGCAAGTTACCTGTTAACACTTTAATAATTTCAATACTTTTTCTTCTCAAGTCCATTAATTTTCTATAAAATAAAGAATAACTCAAAAATTATTTCTATAATCATTTTCTATGCAATCATCGTTTAATTATTATGAAGTATAGTTTAACTATATATTATTCAACACCATTGTATATGTAATGTAGTAAACAGTATCCTTAAAATAAGATTTGACTATTCTTTCACATATTCCCTTTAATATTTGTACCAAAATCATGCCTTTATATCATACTAAAATCAAATAGTAAATTAACTTACATAGGTCCAACCCCTAAGACCATATTGTCATGAAACAGATTTAAAATATCTTACTCTATTTGATCTAATAACCTTTAATTCAGTTCAATAATTCATCTAATAACCTTTAATTCAGTTCAAAAATTCAATTATTGAAGTTACTGAGAACATACAAATTAAAATATTTCTAGACGTTAAGAAGTAGAAAAATTTTATTTTGAAAATAGGAAAATAAAAAAATCACTGTACATTTTATTTACATAAATTAATTTTTTTAGGTATCTTCTTACTTAATTCTTAAAGGAGCTACCAACATAAATATGTTTTTGTTAAATCAAAATGGCAGTAGTGAAATGCTGAAATCTGAGAGTACATCACCCAAACTAAAGTAAGTTATATGTCAGAGAGAAAACATGAGGGAGGTAGAGAAAATGTGTATAAATGTCAATTGTTTCTTCTATTTTTATATTCGTCTTGCTTCTTTGTTTTATCATTTATTCATGAACATGTTGAGTTTAAAAATGATGCACCTAATAACAAAGTGATGTATGTGTCTTTTACTAATCGACAAAATTCCCATCGTAATATGCCTTTACATACTAATTTACTCGTGAGCTCCATAAATACATTATTATTACTGCTAGAAAACAACCCAAACGAACCACAATTTTTTTGAGACCACAATTAAACAAGTACAATTGTATTGACTTAAGCATCTCACTCTACCTAGTATATGCATATCTTCATTATTTTATATTTTTATAAATACATCTATTTTATAAATAATAAAAATATTCATTCAATTAAATTTCAGAGTACTGTACAGCGGATCGAACCAACTGTTAATAGTGATGACGTATACGGACAGCATTCAAAAATTTACAGTTGAAAATGGAAAACATCAAAGTGAAATGACTAACATGCCCTTAAGTGGAACGTAAGCCATATTTGCTATAAACTTTTGAATTCAATTAATTTTGACTAATATAAATACATTTTTATTTTTGTGATTTGCTATGGGTATAGGTTATTTTTGAAAAAAATAAAGTGGGCTGAGTAAGGGTAATCAATCTAATGAGTGATATAATTGAAAAATAAAGAAATGATATATATCCTTAATTTATATGGTTTCTTCATTTTTAGTTTGCTTTAATATTGATTCCTATGAAAATAATAAGTCAGAAGTAGATGGTGGGTGCATTCTAGATCTAGATCAAATGAGCTAAAATTAGATAATATAAACTTAAAAGATAAATTAGATAGAGCTGACAACAGAATAAATAAAAGTGCTATATCTATAGATACAAAAATGTCTATGATTTTCTTAGTTTGGTTTCAGATAGATTGACATTGATAAAACTATATCAGGCTTTGATTTGTTGCAAATTAGACTATGTATCTTTTATTTACGTTTCTGCCCGAATTTGAACTTTAGCTTAGCAAGATTCTATATACAGTACCGAAATCTGGATAGCAATTAGTGCTTTCAGAACTAATCCTATCCTCAGTTTATATGCAGAAGCAGGTTTACCTCTCTTATTGCATAGGAGATCCATCAGTATAAATTAAAAAATAGTCTGGGATATTTCGTTTTTATTATTTTCATAATTTTAAATACAGTATGAGAGGTTTCTTGTATCACTATTATTTATTTACTGTAATTTGACAGATAGTTCATAATTCCAACCAAAAAAAAAGACTAATTAAAAAAAAATTTTTTTCAGATATTCTGTTACAGTTAATGGCAAAGATATTACTGAGATCACTTTGAGCCAAGGTGGAGTTTATATTTTAATATTAGAAGATGGAGAAAACAATATGGTCTGTTGATCAAATCTACAATAGACGTAGTTTTTTTTAAACTAAAATATAAATAACATAATCTGATTCCCTCAATTCCTTTCAGGTAAGCCAACTGCTAACAATTGTCCAACCTAACTCAATAAATATGCTTTGGCAAATTCCGCAGTATATAATTATAACAGCCGCTGAGATAATGTTTTCTATAACAGGGATAGAATTTTCGTATAGTGAGGTTGGTATAATATTAACATTTAATATTTATTTATTTTGTTGCAATTTTATTTTACTCTATACTCCCTTGTAAACATGCTTAAAGAATGTACTGTATGCAACTTTTTTAAAGCAATTCTTTTATTAAAATCAAACGAAAAGTTAATATTTTCAAAGAACCTAAAGCTGGTTCAATAGCAAGTCACCAACCTCCTGTGGTACCATCTTCCCTCTATTTATATTTATCCTACATAAATAGTGCACAAATATTTTTATTTTTACTTTGATATTCTTTTTAGTAGGTACTTAATTATTTGTATAAATTATTAACTTCACATTCAATATTTATATTACTTTTTTTACAGATAATTGACTGTTGTCCCAAAAAATTGACATCACCTTCACTCACTTTTTACAATTAAAAAAAATTAGTACCATCTATTTCTTCCAATATTAAATGATAATAAATTTATTTTCAGAGTCCTGAGAGTATGAGGTCAGTGATATCTTCACTATGGCTGTTGACTGACTCTTTTGGCAATATTATTGTTCTGGTAATAGCTGGATTCAAAATGGGTAATGAGGTAACTAATGAATGCTATATATTTTTTCTATAAAGAAACATATTAATATAATAATAATATTAATTAGCCATAGCCTCTACATGGGTGACCTCAAGTTATATGCCAAAAATAAGAATCAGCTACTATACATGATAGAACTTGTCTCAAGATTCAGCAACACCATCTGTATGTCTTTCGGTATCAAAAAGTGCGCTACCATCAATGATACAAAAGGAAAAGGACAGAACCTCTATACAACTTAGTTCAGGAGCTATCTTGAGGCACCAATTGATGGGAGAATTTTACAAATACCTGGGCATCAAGCAAGCTATAATAATATCCAAGAAAGATGTATTTAGCTATATATATCTGCCAAGTTTATACACATTATACACCCTAAGAAAAGACTACAGCTAATTCTTAACCCTTTAGCGACCGAATACAGCGGGGTCAGAGCGGGCTGGCTGGACCGAGTGGTAGAAAAGTCAACCATGCCCGCTGAACCGATTACTTTTTGACTCTGAAATCATGTTTTTTTATTTAATTCCTTATAGTTTCCCCTCATCCTTTTTGATCCGGACTTGGAACGGTGAATGGACTGGCACTGGTGAATTTAAAAACATATTTAAAAAAAAAATTTTAATTACTGTAAATTAATTTTAATTATTTAAAAAATTATACAATTATATACTTTATTTTTTTGAAATGTCTATATACATATACAGATTTATACATATACTTTATTTTTTTGAAATGTCTATATACAAATTTATACAATAAAAAATTCTTTTGAGTGTGATAAATGCCGAAACACGACAGTCACGCTTTACGAAAAATAATATAGCCAAAAGTGAATTCGTACGACATCTGTTGTCAAGAAAAAGTATTTCAGCTTGTCATGCGGACACCAGATGGCTCTAGGAACTAAACTACTATTGTAGCTTACGGTCTAGAAACGCAGGAGAAGCAAAACTATTATAATAGTCCATGGTCCGTGGAGCCCACCTGACACCGGACTATTATAATAGTCCACGGTCCCCACGGCACAGCGCGCTCGGACTATTATAGTAGTTCACGGTCGCTAAAGGGTTAAAAGTCAGCTGAATGGAAAAAATAAAATCAATGCCATAAATACATGGGCAATACCAGTGGTAGCATATAGTTTTGGAATAATAAATTGGTCAAAAACCAAACTACAATAGATGGATCCCATGGTGCTCACAATGATGGCATATGGTAAAATTAATTAATTAATTAATATAAGAGTAAAAGACATATGTCATTTTTTTTTTTACCCATCAAAGAAGGTGGTCGTGGGCTAATTGCTATGAAAGATTCATGCAGAAAGCAAGTAAAATCCATGAAGGAGTACTTCATGACAAGTACATGATAAGACAATTAGACGAAAGTTACACTGTCCAAAATCTGAAAGACCCTATCCTCCATGATATTACTGATGAGTATCACTACGAGACTATTTAGAAGGAGAAGGAACTGCATGGTATATTTTACCATCAGCTTCCTCAGCCGGAGATTGACAGTGAACTCTCAGCTGAATGGTTAAAGATAGGGCAACTGTTCGGAGAGACTGAAGGGTTTACCGTAGCCATACAGGAACAGGTAATTGCTACTAGAGCCTACATAAAGCACATTCTTAAGGAGAACCTGATAACGGATGTCACCTCTGGTCGAAAACTCACGAGTCCATACAGCATCTGGCAAATATGACAATGATGACAAAAATACTTGCCTATCAATATAACCATGTCAGATTTATATATATACATCAATTTGAAATCAATAATAAATGCTTGTTTTAAGTATGGTAATGGTTAAACTAAGTTGAGTGTAAAAACTTTATTACCTAGAAACTAATTTATAATTAAGTAATTAATTAACAAGAACATAATTATTAATAACTGTTTTTAATTTGGTAATATTTTGTAGGCAATTGAAATGTTTATATATGCTGCCCTGATGGCTGTCACCATGTTAGTATTCATATACCTTGCCCGGCGTTACACAATGTCAAAGAAAAAGACTGAGGAACTAGAAGATGATAGCACAATCCTAGATCAAACAAAGATATGATCTCCTACTAACCAGCTCTGAAGGTTGAAAAATACTAATGGCAGCCGTAATAATTTTTGCTTTAGTTGATAAAGCCAGAATTGACAAGGGGCTTCTGCTCTTATAATTTAAAATTGTACATAGAGGTTATTGTGAAAATTAAGCATTTCGGAAGCAATTATTTTTTTAATAAGTGGAATAAGTAAGATTAAAAGATCTATAATCTATAAGAAATAAGTGGTAAACTAATTGTAAATGTCCTTGTAGTGAGTTATATCAGTATTATTATCAAACTTGTTGAAATTTTAAATCCAATGCTAGAAATAGTAGTTTATTAAGAATATTATCTAATACATGGAAAGTCACTTTGAAAATTTTATAGACAAAATTATTTTCATACTTTTGAAACTCGAGTTGAATCTCCTGATACTTGAAGTAATTTATTTATTTTTAATTTTTTCCCAACATGTTACAATATTCAGAATAAACAGCAAGTATATTCTAGCATATTAAGTATTAGGAGTTCATTTTTACAAAATTTTAATTTATTTGTCTGCATTGTTACTTCCTAAGGTATATAACACAAAAACAGATATAAGATGAATTAGTTTAATAAATAATAATCAATAAGAATGTGGCATTAAAAAAATCAAAAAAAAAATCATCATATGTACCAAAGAAAAAACAACTTAACATCTTCAATCTCTTATGTTAACGCCAAGATTAGTAATTATTTACATTTAATGTCAATGGATCAAATTGATAATTTATAAAATGAGTCCTGTTTCACTTGTTGGAATGCAAGCTTTAAACTTCTTTATAAGAAAGTTGGCTTCAAAGTTTGTAAGGTTAGAGATTAGAGGAAAAATTATCAAATAAAACTGTAATGGAAAGAGTTGTAAAGAAGTGGATGATACAAGAAGTACAAAGACGATAAAAGAAGACAGAGATGGCCTGGACTTGAACTATTGGATATGCTGGATTCCCAAGATGGATGAAAATGGCTGAGTGAATTTGTTTGTAAAATACAATTTATTTTTAAATAAAGCAATACTATAGATTATAGTTATAAGGAAACATTTCACTGGTGGATCCAGTTAAAGGGTACACAGCCCATCTTAGAAGATGAAACCAAGTTGTTTATTCGTGACTGTTTTTTATTTCATATATTACCTGTGTAATAGAATAATCCATTTGGTTGATTAACGTGAATTTTAAATCAGAAACAAACCGTTTAAAGTTTTAATCTTTTAAGATGGATTGAGGAAGTTTTTCAATTAAGTCACAGGTTTCACAGGTTTGTCCCCTCCCCCTAACCCCTCATTAAATTCTTGGGTTCATTACTGATATGTTTGGAAAATGGACTGTCTAAAGAATAAGAAAATGCTATCATTGTGATATTTGTAAATATAAGTAATGTTTTTTAAATATAAAATTTATAAATACATAAATTATTTATTTAAGGAACTTAAAAATTCCTAAATTCTCAATCAGTTTTTTTATGAAACCTTATAATATAATGAAAGGGTTATTTTATATTTTTGAAAATCATGCTCCAAATAGATCAATATGATAAAATTTATTTTGCTGTGGAAATGGTTGACCGCAGACATAAAGAATATGCAGAAATTGGTCAGAGTATGGTAAATGGACTTTAGCCTACTAATAAGTGAATATTATTATTTACTGCGTACTTACAGTCTTACGTTTAGGTCATCAGGGCTAAGCAAAAATAATTTAATTTAAGAATTATTTAGAAAGTAGTTGATAAATAGAAATGACTTTTATTTTTGACATTTTAATCTTCTGTTTTTATATTTCATTTTTTTATCATTATGTACTAACCACCCCTAATCATTTTATTTCTGTGTTTGGTATTGAACTGTTGATGTTATTTTGTTTTTTCTCAGCCCTAATGATGGTCAATAAATTAGACTGGAGGTAATCATAATTATTAGTGTTTTATTTCATTGACCACATTCCTGACCAATTTCTAAATATTCATAAAAAAAAAATTTATGAATTATAATAATTAATATAAATAAATGATTTCTAATATTATTTCATGATTTTCATTAAAAAATTATCAAAATGTTGTTGAACCACAACATAGCGGTGATCAATTCTGGTTGAAAGCTGACATTGATAAATGGGATGTTCATCAGCTTGGAATTACTCAAATTTTTAGTTAGTAGTCAACAATTTCATTTTCCCATCAGTACTAAGGAATAAATGAATAATATATTTAGAAGGTAGGTATACAATTTCCTCTTGACATTCCAAAAAAACTAGCAAAAAACTTCCACTCAGTTTATTCACCTTTCTCTTTAAAATAATAGAGTAAAATGAAAGTAATAAAAAAAATTACTGTTTTTCAACCAAATATTTGTACTATTATTTCTTTGATATAAAATACAATTAATACTCAAAGCATAGTCCATTGTTATCAGTAGCTATCTGCTAATCAATTGCTCAATCCCACACTGATACCATTCCTTGGGATGGCTGTCAAAGAACTTTTTTTTTTTTTTTTTTTTATTATTTTATTGAGTTGTACAACTGTAATACATACATCTAGTACAATTGCTATGAGAGTAAATAATACATGATAGGACATGTAGAGATACTACCCACTGGCAGCACTCTAATAAAGTTCTATAATAGAAGGTTCCGAGGCCATCTTCTCTTCAGACACCTAGGAGGATTGTCCGGGATGGAATTGGATGCAAGGATGGAAACTAGTGGGTTTGGATGGGTTTGAAGTTTATTGTGGAATGATAGGTATCTGGAATGGGCTAAATCGGTAACATATGGAACGTTAAGGTCATTATGGATGGTTTTATTTGTGACAAAATAAGGAGCGTTTAGGATTTTGCGAAGGATTTTGGATTGCAAGGATTGGATACGAGAGGAATTCGATGGTTTGGTGGAGCCCCGTAGTTCAATTCCATAAGTCCATATAGGCCTTATAACAGTCACATAAATAAGTCTTTTGTAATTGATCTGAAGCTTTGAGCGCTTATCCAGTATGTGTTGAAGTAGTCGGAAACGTCTAGCTGTTTCTTGTCTTTTCAATCTTGTGTGAGGGTTCCAAGTAAGACGCTTGTCTAAGTAGAGTCCCAGGTAGCGAATCTGTTCAACAGGGATAAGTGGAGTACTATTAAAGAATACAGTAGGACAGGAAGTCATGGGTTTTCGACGAAGGGTAAAGGTAATTTGATGAGACTTGCTGGGATTGATTTTAATTCTCCAATTCCGACACCATTCTTCGAGGCTTGATAGGTGTAATTGAAGGGATTGGGATGCAATATATGGGTCGTTGTTAACTGATAACACACATGTGTCATCAGCATACGTGGAGATGAAGGTGTTAGGATGGGTTGGAATGTCATGTCAAAGAACTTAGACCGCAATTTCAACCTCCGCAAAATTATCAAATTTTTTCCTTTGAAGAAAATGGGCCATGGATCGAAACAAGTAGTAATCCGATGGTCTGAGGTCTGGACTATATTGTGGATGAAAAAAGATCTCATATCAGAAGGGTTTTTCAATAAATTTTCAAAAATCTCTAACCTCTTAGCTTATTGGTGAAAAGTAAGTTCGCAAGGGACCAATCTACAGCTCTTTTTCACCTTCCCAATGGAGTGTAGAAGGCAACTACCTAATATTTCGACACAGCACTTTTCCTGATAAGTTGTTGAGTACTTGTGGATGGATTTGATTCAACAGCTTCCTGCAGAACCTCATCACTATCCATTAATGGTTGCCCAGAGCTCTTCTTCCTTTCCAAAGTCGTATATCCACTAATAAATTTTAAAACCAACGCCACACGGTGTGCTGGTAAAGGACACCTTCTCCTTCATATTTAATAATTTCAGGAGTTGCTTATAAAAGTGTGATGAAATATGTGAATTTTATTTTTTTCTTGGTTATTTTTTTTTTGTGTAAATCCCTTAATATACAAGTATTTATAATTGTTCAAATTCACCCTCAGACTAAATTGTATGTTTTATCACGAGCTGACCAAATATATTTTATTTTATTTTCAATTTAAAGAAATAAATTGATTAAAAGTGTCTTGAATTTTACATTTCAATCATTGTTTTCATTGAAACCTTGAATTGTTTCATTCTATACCATTATACAGTCTGCATAAGTGCTTAGATGTAAGGGTAACAAAATTAAGCAGACGTGTAAAGTAAGCCAGATCCTGCCACTTATCACACTTTCTCTATCTTCAGTAGATCAGAAAATAAATTTTGTAACACCGATTACCATTCTAAGTCCAGAATAATGCAAGATTTTGGAAGCCAAAATCTTGTTTCCATTGTTCTAAATCAGTGACAGGAATCATTAGATATACAAAAATAAAATAAAATAAATAGTTAACACAAGATATAATTTATAACTAAATATTAGACAAAAAGAAAACAATATAAATATATACTGTGATCACAAATCATATATCCAAATAAAACTTAAAATAAGCTTTAAATAAAAATAATAAATGCATTGTATTCACATGAAGCAACTTTGCAACTTTTGCAATGTTATATGCTATAAACCATTAAGTATTGCATATAAAAAATATAGATTTTTTCCTTTCGGTTTTATTTTATACAAGAATGTTATCAAAATCAGGTGTACCAGCCTTGTAGGACTGGAGAAACTTAGCGTGCTGCTCCGGAGTGCAATAATGACTTTTTACTGGAGGATCTTCTAACATTCCCTGAGACCACTGAAACTGAACACAGTAAATCATAGATATATCTTAATAAATCTTAATGATTGAATATAGTTTTAATCCTAGAAAAATATTAAAAAACAGTTTTGGTTTACTCAAAGAAATGATTAATAACTAATTTTTCTATATATACCATTAAAAAAATACTGGCATTTGTGTATTATGGGTAGTATGCCAAAAGTTATCCTTGCTTAGTGGTAACAAAGGTATCAATTTTTCAATAAATACAATGTAATAAAAGTATCTTTATCTTTGCATACCGACCAATCGCTAGCATATGTTAGTTCGTAATCCATTACAAAGTACACATTCTTCTAATACCAATCCACCTAGGCAAAGAAACCATTGGGGTTCATTTATTTATCAAACAGAAGCCTTATCAGAATATAATAAATATTAAAAGCTACACTTAAATACTTTAAAAGTCGTTGCTATTTAACTTTTTTTTTCCTGAAACAGATTTGATAAATTTTTAACACTATTTAATCGGTCCTTCCCTTTTTAGAACAAAGGCTTTTGACAGAGATAGCATCCCTGTTATGGCACCTACGCCAAAATAAATATTGCAGAATAATTTCAAGCCTAGACATTGCCATCATCTTCACCTTCTTTCACCATTCATCTCTAACTTTCCACACGTACATGAAATCTATAATTTGAAGGAAAGGATGTTCTCTTTTAACATAAGTGTAAGGAGGACATTGAGATACTGTAAGTAGATTGATTTGACCAAATTCTTCCAGTGATTAATTACTATCAGACTCATTACAGGTTGTTGACAATGTTGACATACTCAAGGAGCACAAATACTTTTCACAGAATATAATAGAAATCAGAAAATAGGTTGCGAATTCCACAATTCCTCAATACTAGACATTTTTTGATACTTATGCCACAGGTTGCCAGCTGAGTGGTAGGGTTAAAGTCCCGTTAAGTTATGTCATTTCTGTTTCACTATTTTAAATGTTTTGTAATCTGTAAAATTGGAATGGTTAGAAAAAAATAAGCTTAATAAAATAAGGTGGCAGCTTATTTGAGAATGACTAACAAACAGTAATAGGAAATTCAAGATGAATAATTTCAACCGGCACAATTTCCATTTGGGTAATATAACCTCCATTATAATATAGAACAACCCAGGCCACTGTTCTAGGTTCCAACTCCCTCCTTGCAACTATCCCCACCCTTCCAACATTAATTCTAAACCCACCCCATCAGTTTCAACTCCTCCGTTAAAAACCTAGGCATTACCATTGACCAAAACCTTTCCTGGAAACCACATGTCACCCAAATATCCCGACGAATAATTAGTTCCCTAAAATTATTCCATCGTTCTCGGCATCTCCTTACACAACCTACTCGGAAGCTGCTCGTATCATCCCTCATCTTCCCTCACTTCGACTACTGTAGTGTGGTATACGGGGGCCTCTCAAAAATGGTTGAGAGCCGCTTAAAAATAATAATGAACTGTGCTTTAAGATTTGTCCTTGGTACTCCGAGGCAATCCCGGGTGTCACATCACTATGATGAGTTAAAGTGGCTCTTCCCTCCCATCCGTAGACAATATTTCCTTAGTGTTTTTCTATACCAATCCATCAACTCGCAACACCCTTCATATATCTATAGTCTCCTCCCATTCAAATCCTCTGTCCAGCACAACAAAACAAGATCTCGCCTTTCCGATTTCTACATTCCTTCCCACAGAACTAAGGCATTCGAGCGCTCCTTCCTCGCCCGCTCCACCACTGTGTGGAATTCAATCCCTCCTTTCATTCGCCATTCCTCTTCACTGGCTTCATTTAAATCCCTGCTTTTCCATCATCTCTTGGCATCTCAAAAAGTCAAACGTCCGCTTGAATATATCAGTATTGTAAACTCAATCTCGCTACCCTTGTGTTTTGTTTATTTTTCCAACAACAAAGACGATACCGACTTTGTAAATACATTATCGCATGCTATGCTAATCAATTATTTTAGTTAGAAATTTCGTCATTAAATACTGTATTAATATTATTAATTATTATTTTGTTAATATCAATATATTTATTTTCGACAATTAGTTAAAAACCTGTCAAGTTCTTCGCACTTTATTTATTTATTTTCTTATCTATTTCTATTTTTACTATGTTTTGTCACACTTGATTATTTCATGATTTATGTTATTATATAGCCTTCTGGCCAGATGAATTTTATGTTTTTTTTTATTTGTTCATTATTGTTATTCTAAAGGGACTTGGTCCCAGAATAAAGTTTATTTTCTATTCTATTCTATTCTAAAGGAACAAGACACTATGCTAAATTCTAATACCACAATAGTACATATTGGCCGCTTTAAGTATCCTAGGTTATCGTTTTTTATTTATATATTGGGAAGAACTGGTGGGGGAAGGTCACCTGTGGTCTAGTGGTTAGCGTAACAAACTACTAAAACCAAGATCGCGGGTTCGTAGCCCGGCAGGTGGCCCTAGGATTTTTTTAAGGGAGTAAAAAATCCTTAGTTACGCCGTCCTTCAGAAGGGACGTTAAACGGGGGTCCCGAGCCTGTACGTCAGGTACTCGTTAAAAATCCCTATCCTAATTAAACCTGGATAGGCAAAATTTAGAGCTCCCACTGTAGCATCGTCCGATTAGCCATAGCTGCATAAAGTGATGTTAAATGAACAAACAAACTGGTGGGGGAATACCACTAATACAGATAACATCCTGATATATTGAGATGTCACTTGACAAGACCCTAACTACTCCTACCACCAAGCTGGGAGCCAGCAAAATAAGTACCTTTTTTTTTTAATTGTACAAAAAAAGTAAATGTATTTCAATAAATACTGTACCTAGAGCTGGATAAGTGTAAATCTAAAGTGTAATTTAAAAAAACAAGTAACCAATTAAGTCATTTTCCCTAATAATTTTAAACTTTAGAGTTATCTCAATTTTTGAAAAATTATTGTAGATAATTTTGGGGTATCTCATGAATATAATGGAAAATATTTTTGAAATCATCTAATTTAACATCTCATTGGCACAAAGAAAATTAGAACTAGATAAGACATTGAATAATTTTTAATATGGAATTTAAATCTGCCAATTTTTTTTTTTTTTTTCGAAAAGAGGGCATATTAACTTTTGTTCACGCCATTTGGTGTTCTTTTGTAAATACAGTAGAACCTTGATTATCCGTCAGGATATGGGACCAAGATGGTGACGTAATTTTTGCTAAGATTGAAGAACTTTCACCTTTTCATAAATGTTTTACAATTTCAAACTATGTAGCGAGATCTAAACTCTTCCTTTGCCTTTTTTTTTGACATTATTATACGTACTTTTAAGAAAACAACAAGTACCCGTAAGACAAGAATGAAGACTGAAGGTAATTAACTGAGGAAGCTACAATAGGTAGAGATGAGGAGATAATTAATTTCTGAAAAATATGTGCAAGGAAGCATAGGTTTTGAGTAAACAACAGATTCTAGAAAACGAAGTTGTCAACACAACGATTGATTCTTAACTGGCGTCTATGACTTTAGCAACCAAACAATAAATATACATCTTTTTTTTTTTTTTTTTCAAACTGAGGTGACGGTAAATAGAGTTACGTATAATAGAGGTTTTACTGTAAGTTAATTCAATACATGAGGAAAGGTAAAGTGACAAATAAATCTTGTAATAGACCACTACACCCCATCTAGTGGTTAGTGGTATTAACTAACACTTTAATTAATATGCATTATCATAGCCAGAGTGCGATACGGGTACTCTCGTCACATGTTACTTTTTTTAATCTCGTCTTGTGTCTTCAGCGTGCAGCCACTCAATAGTCACACATGTTTCAATGCTTGCGCCTCCAGCTATCCAGCTCAAGTCGCGGGTCTTTTTCATATCCAAGATCCTAGCCTTCCGTTTGTATTCATTTAAGTTCTATACCAGTTTAATGACCGGTTCACTTTCAAAAAGTGTCGATTCAACAGGAAGATTTCCAGACTATCGGAACGACAAGCTTTACAAACCTCTTTTGACCATTCAGGTGCACTTGTCATACAAGACAGCAGTGCCGAATACCAGGTCAGACCTTTCATTCTCATTCTCATTCTCTCATTCTCTCATTCCCTCATTCCCTCACTCCCTCTCTCCCTCACTCCCTCTCCCCCTCTCTCCCTCTCTCCCTCTCCCCCTCTCCCTCTCCCTCTCCCTCTCCCTCTCCCCCCTCCCTCCCTCCCCCCTCCCTCCCTCCCTCCCTCCCTCCCTCCTCGAATAATGTGTTAGATAGTAAAACTAAATCTTATAATTAAAGTTATGACCTAAACAATTTCAGAAATGAATAATTTTTTGTTTGACTTCATTTTTTTTACACAATATACCTACCTATATTTAAAAACTAACATTACAAATAGTAGCTCACCATTCTTTGAAAGCGTTCTTTGGGAACTTTGAACTGGTCACCTCCAAGAACCCTAACCATTTCCAGACGCTCGCACCAAGGCCAAATCATATAATCCACCATTCCAGGCTCCTCACCTTTGATAAAATTATATTAATAATCAATATAGAAAGGTAAACTGCAGACAAATCATTTAAAAAACTATCAAATTTGGTTTAAATGTCAATTAAACAATACTTTGTTTAAAGTAACCTAAATAAACAATTACTAGCCCAACAATTTTATGCTAATGATAAGTGGGATACAGTTTTTTTTTTTTATATTATCGCTTTATGAAAAGCAAATAGTAAATTAGTTTCCATAAATTTGATAATATTGTGTACAGATAAAATGCCATAAAAGTATAAAAATGCATAAGTTACGTACATATATCAAATTACCCAGAGGTTCTACAAATTGTCACTTCACACTGATTATTACAATTACCAAAAAAATTGCAGGTAATTCGAAAATAAATCTTGAAACATACAAAGAAAAAATGCAAATGATAGGCTGGAGGAAGAAAAACAAGTTTTCAGAAATAAAGATGATTGAATAATTTTTAATGTGGAAGGTTAACATAAGAGCAAAACAGTCTGCAATGTATCTAACAGTAGCCCAGTATCTATGAATACTTTCAAGTATGAGTTTAGTTGTTTTCAAATAAGGAGACTGAACTACTGCATAAATGAAAAGTAAAAGTAGACTAGTAAGAAAGAAAAAAAATTGTTTAATTAAAACTAAATAAGGAACTTCAATGGAAGCATTAAACTATATTTATACTATTAAAAACAACTAGTAAGTTACACGTGGAGGTACGGAGTACCCCTGAGTCACGGCTTCAACTAAGACAAAAAAAAAAAGTAATTTACCTGAAAAATAAAGTGTACCCCTTTTAGCAAGTTCTTTCTCAAAATAATCCATTTCTTCCAAAATTGGAGCTAAATGATGAGCATCCATTACAGGACTAGTATACAATTTATAAAGTAGGTTAATGACCTAAACAAAAATTTAAATAAGTCTAGTAATGAAATATTTTATGACTAGTAAATTTATATATTTAAATTTAACATAATTAAAATTATGATTGAAAAAAAACAGGAAATATTCTAATAACCATTTAACTCACCCTAGAAAATCCATCAATTAGTATTCGATCTTGAGCCTTGCGAAGAGGATCTTTTGGGAATAGAGGTCTTTGTGGATATTTTTCATCAAGATAATCAGCTATTATAAGACTTTCATACAAATTAACACCATCAACATAAAGAGCTGGTACTTTTCCAAGAGGAAATCTTTCTAGGTACCAATCTGGTTTATTTTTTAAGTTTATATTCACAACATCATGCCTAAAAATACATATGAACATAAAACCAGTAAGGACTAGGTCATGAAACCTCATTAACAAGCATTCTAAAAAACAAAACCAGTGAATAGAGTATAGTTGAAGGAAAAGCTTAGTTTGGGATGGCATCAATAAAGAAATACAAATTAAGAGACACTTATATTGCGTGCCAATATTTTGGGTAATTATTCCCAACCTTGTGGCTTTTGATAGGGGCCATTTTAGTGACTCAGTGTTAGGTTGTCCACGACATACAGCATGATCTTGCTTTCCACTAATAACAACTATATCTTTCCCCCACCATTTCTCCTCATTTCCCTTAGTTTTTGTTATTCATTGTGATTATTGATATCGTTAATATAAATATATATGGTGATTGCAGGAGAGAGGCAGAGATATTTCAAACTTTTTAATTTCTATAAAAAATAATAATTATAAAGATTAAATAATAAGTGTAAAAATAGAAATATAGTGTTGTTTTATGTGTTCTGATTTAATAGATTAAAATTTTATTAATTGATACTAATAATATTGTTATATTTATTAATAATTACTCCCTTAAATTGCCACAGCCAAAATTTTTAATCCATTCATCAGGTGTTTCTTCTGGTTTCGACCATATCGATCAGAAATACCTAATGAATGGATTAATGTTAAAACTAATAATAGTAATAATAGGAAATGTATATATTTCCCTACTTTCATGTAGAAATTAACGTCACAACAAATATTTGGAAGTATAGCAAAAGATATAAGATAAACAAAATATATAGAAGTTGGTTGTTTAATGCATTTATAGTCAGTGATAGAGGAGAAGGTGGAGAACGTTTCGACGTAACACTAAAACGGCTGCTATCGAAAAGATAGGAATAATTACCACATTTTGTCCTATCATTAGGGCTAATCAAAATAAAATAAAAAGTGACAATACCAATAACAGTAAGATTTAATAACAATAATACTAAAATGTATGATAAAAAAGTGAAATATAAAGTTATATTCTTTTTTAAAATTAGATTCTATGATTAAAATACGAAGAATAAAGGTAAATTCTACAAAACAAAAATATGCTTTACCTATAACCGAAATAAAGTCACATATTCGGAACAAAAGGATCTAACATCAAAGTCAACATAAGGATCAACATTAAATTGATGTGGTCATATTGAAAATAAATAATTCTAATAACACTAATAATATGATTGATATAACACTTTTTTAAAGTTTAAGAATTTAAGAATGATTTTGCTTAGTTGGTAATAGATTTGACTTCAATTATTTCATAAAAATAGTAGACTCTACTATATACTTATTACAAAAATTCACTCCACTGTACAAAGATTCAGCTCCATGGTTCTATGAATTAAATTCTTGTAGGATAATAATGAGGAAAAATGCCAATATAGATCAAGATTTGAATGAATAAAAGTGGGTGAAAAATTGACCCGATTAATAAAAAATATATATATTTTCTACTTAATATCATTATTAATCTATTAAAAGGAATCCACAATCACTTACAGAATATTTTTTGCATTTAAGACCAGATGAATTCTTTGTGCATAAGGGCAAAATCTCATACTGTAGAATCTGATCTTCCCTTCTTGAAGTGGTACATCATTTGAACCTAGAAAAACAATTATTAAAAGAAAATACTTCTAAAACCACGTATATAAAGAAGAAGTTTTGTAAGATTAAATAAGGAATAAATATTTTCTTTTAAAAACATGATAAATATGCATTTTGAAATACCTGGACCTAAATGTTTCAAACTCATTTTTTTAGAACAAGTTAAAATGGGTTAATAAAACTGCAAAATCGTAAATATGGAATAAAATAACACCGAACAACTTCAGAACTAGAGAAGGCACTTTAAAACTATTAAACTACTTAAAAGTTGACTGAATTGTCAAGAGAATTTCAATCACTGAACGGTATTGACTTTTTACCGCTACTATTTGAAAGATGACTTTATAATAATCGATTGATAGCAAGTTAACTTTAAAAAATTGCTAAAATGACAACATTCACAAGCTTTTTACTACTATAACTTTACGATGAGACCGTATTATCAGTAGCGGTTGCTACACTAGTGATAACCGGCGTGATTTGTGCTAACTGATTTTTATTTCATTTACATTGATATCATTAAAATTATTTCTATGAAATCATTTAAAATAATTGTCGTTGTCAACTTCCCCTATCTCGTAAAAGTCTCGGCTAAAGTTGTAATAATTTAAACTATAGTTAGGGTCCAAATAACTGCAAAGGATCCCCAAGGCTTTCATTAGGTTAACCAGCACGCCTTGCACATAAGGTAAAACCGGCCCTGAGGTTAACCGACCAGCGGAAGCGGAGTTGAGCTGAGCAGAGCGCAGCAGAGTAGTCAGAAAAGGGTCAGCGACCTCTTGCATAGAGCAGTGGTTCCCAACCTTGTAGTTGTGTGAACCACCAATTTTGAAAGGGATACTTCGAGGCCCCCCACCTAAATATAAATATACAATCAATACACAACACCAATAGACGTTTGCACATATTTGACGAAAATTTTCGAACATTATGAAATGTTTCAATACAAAAACAAAAAAAAAATCTACAGAAAAAATTTAATTTATTTATTGATGATATTTTTTTATCTACTCAGCATGGACCAGTACTATGAAGCCTACGGCAAATTGGTTGGGAACCGCTCGTACAGAGGAGCCCAGCTCGACACCTTTCCCCAGCTCAAGACGAACAGGCGCATGCAAGACCCTGTCTAGACAATTCGCATGAAATCCACACTACTCACCAAAACATTGAAGCTGAAGATGGACCAGGGCCTTCTCAAGATGACCAAATAAATGAAACGGAAAGAAGACGCCAAGAACCGAATATTTTACAAGAGCTGACATCGATCCGGTATCCCAGACCGACAAGAAGTAGGAATCCGCCTAAATATTTACAGGACTATATCTTTACTACTATATCTTTACTAAGGCGGGAAGAATGTCATATATTTCTATTTAAATTAATTTAAATGTTAGTGTTCATTCTTATGTGAATAAAGCCATAGATTGGTTACTTTTAACTGTCTATCTTATTCATTACATGAGGCCAATAATCCTGTGTGCGGCTCTACAAACTTAGGTTTGTACCCGCTCAGTCGTGCGATTAGTTATCCACATGTTTGTCAGTTGTCATTATTAAAACATAATGTTTTATACTTAAGAATAAATAAACATGTTGAGTTGTGTAAGATACAGTAACGTGGCCGCCTCAACTGATAATGGGACAGACTAACAGTAATTCAGGAATCAACCTTTATAAAACTGAAATGTAGCCTGAGACGACACGGGTCAGTTTTTCAATCACATAGGAGTCGGTGTTTCTTTATTTCAGCAATGGATTTGGTATTTCTTGTCCGGAGAATACTGTTCCAACTCAAAAATTGTGATGAGGTGTTTTTCTGCCTCAATTAATGGAGGAGACGAGAACCATAATATAATTTCACTATATTAATATGCAAGAAAAAACATTGTTCCTATTCTTGGACGCTAATGTATTTGTTATTGTTGATAGTATCAATCAATATTAGCGTATAAGGATACTGCAATTGCTGAACTACGAAACTTGCAGGAACTATTACCAAATCTAGGGAAACATTACTGAACGACGTAATCATATCAATAAACACATACAATAACAATACATCTTGCTATCGCGTGCGAGGACATTGTGACATCGATACAATTCTGGCACGTATCTCTTAAAAACTTAGTGCTGTATAATTTTAAAATATCAGAAGACCTTTGTAGATATATATTATAAAGGTCTTTCTAATAAACCATCCAAACCATTCCCTTTACTTTGTGAGTTACACGGTTCACCCAGCCGCCTCTCCTATTAGCCCTGAAGATGACCTACGATATTGAAACGTCGGCACAAATAAAAAATAAGTCTTCACTTGTTTGGTGTTTTTTTGACTGCACCCCACAACTATTTCCATCCTCCAGTCAACTATTTTCCTCTCTAACATTCTCTTTATTGTAGACTGGACGTAAAATTGACAGTATAAAAACAAAGAGCATTATGTAGACGAATTTTAAAAAGTAGCAAATATGAATAGTGCAAACAGTTTGTCGAATCTATAAAAGCAACTACCTCCACTTGTTGATTTTGAAAAGAAGTTTTCACAACAAAAATCCATAGTAAATTTCCTGCAACATAATACAGCAGGTGCTCTGTGATGAAAATTAACACATGACCCAGAATTTATTTCTAGAAATTCGCCATTATTCAGTAATCAGTAGCATTTACCTCCACTCATTTGCTTTTTGTAAAAGAAACAAATTTTGAAAACGGAACTACATTTCATTCCGAAATTTTTTACAATTTATGTAAACATCCATTCTCCAGATAAGGCTTCGAATCCAGTTCAAACGATATCTATAATACTGACCCAAAACTAGTAGCAACATTCTTCGTTTAAGCTAGCTACTGAATTCGTACAACCATTTGAGAGAAAAAAAGTGTTCTGCGAACGTCATTTATTCTAGATTAGCTCTCTGTATACTTGAAGGCATTGTTAATACCGTCAGAACCTTATTTATTTCCTTGTCAAAGCAATAAATTATTATTCCTATAACTCGCACTTGAAATCTATAAAAAAATCTTAAGTTCTGGAAACTCCAAATGATTTCTACTAAAAAAAATCCTACGCTTCCAAAAACAAAAATAGTTATTACATCTCCTTGGATATACCAACCTTTGGCGTAATAATACCTTCAAAATATATGAAAAATTGCACCACTTGAGCTTTTTATAGTAATGCCATTGTACCAGATTCGTTAAGGTTATCTTTAAGAGAACTTAATTATGGTAGAAGGAACTGCAAAGTCAGTTTATTTCGCCTGGGTTTTTGACCTAACTAATAGCAGAGGAAAGGAGGTGACTGAAAAAGCAGCCTCCCTCCTTAGTTATATAAAGGAGATTGGGATTAGAATACCTTCTGATCTCTTGTGAGACCAGAACCTTTGTGCTCTGCTGTATGCACCCATTTTATACATAAGCTCAAAAAACTCAATGGGCATTAATAACCAAGATGTTTTCAAGCTAACATACAAATTCAAAAAGAATTGATAGGTTCAACAAGAGTAGGAGTTTTACTCAAAGAGCACATGTAAATAAATGTAAAGACAACATTATGCAAACTCATTATCAATAATCATTATATTATATATTATCAATAATCATTATCAATTTTTTATTGGGCTCTGATGAAGACTGAGATTCTCTAGAAAACATTCCCCTTTTCTTTGGTTATGAATTTCAAACAGCAGAATTTACTTTTCTTTCTTCATTTTAAACGGTTCTCTGCAAAGTGTGTAAACTAAAATTTTATATAGCAACCATTATTTATCCAAACCTTTTTAAGTACACAATGTTTTGATATATATATATATATATATATATATATATATATATATATATATATATAATTTATGGTTCTTTTTAATTATTTAAATATATATATATTTTCTCTTCAAAATTAAAATATATGTGTATGTATATATATATATATATATATATATATATATATATATATATATATATATATATATATATATATATATATATATATATATATATATATATATATATATATATATATATATATATATATATATATATACAGGTTGCCCCACTCCAAGTGGATCAAACGTTTTTAACTTTTAAACAAAGCAAAATTCAGAAAAACGATTCAGGTAAAAGATGTAGTTATTCAGACCTAGTATGAAGAAATAAAAAAAAACATTTTTTGGTTTTTCACTTTAAAGTCAATATCGACCTTCAAAAAATGTAGTTTCCTCTTAACCACCATGTATTTTAATTTTTCTGAAATGTACAATCCAAAACATGGAAAAAATGTATGTAACATTTTTTTCTATCTTTCATAGTTTAAGTAGAAAAATCATTCAAAGTTTACTACCTTAGTATACCTCCTTTAGGAGGAAACGTAATGTAGCATTAAGTTATTTTATTTAAGAGTTTTTAATCGAAATAACTTACTAATCAAGTTATTTTGAATCTTTCAGAAAATGTCTGGACATTTAAAAACCTTCTGTGAAGACAGCATACTGAAGTAGTGAGCTTCAGATACCTCTTCTACTTGGCATATATATATATATATATATATATATATATATATATATATATATATATATATATATAATCTTACTGTGTTGTTACTTCAAAACAACCTAAGAAAGTAATAAAAATTAACAGTTATTTCGGTGGATGAGAAAATGTTAAAGGTTGGTTTAACGAAAATTTCTGAGGAGCATATGAGCGGATTATGACTGTATTATTAACTATTTTGTAAGCTGACACATTATCTTAGTTACACACTGTAACAGAGTGTCATTAATTTTCAGATAGTCACCTTCAAACTGATAAGGGAGTACAATCAGGATTTAGGTAATTATTCCACAGGTGGTCACTTCGAGTTGAGTCACAAGTTTAAAATTTTCATTCATTTCCCTTTTAATATTTTTCAAAAACACAAGTTATTAAGATAATGCAATTAGGAGAAAAGGGATCACTTATAATTAGATTAAGTTATTACTTGTAATTAGATGAGATTACATTGAAACTTTAATTATTTTTATGAAATGATTAATGAAATCTGCTCATTACATTATTTTATGCACATTAAAGCTCACCTGAAAAAAAAAAAAAATCCTGTACCATTAAAACCTCAGAAGGGTGTAGCTTTCAGTACAGGGAGGTAATTTGTCATAACTCAAAACTCAACTGCCAGATTCCCCCCATTATTTGGGTACCCACTTTATAGAGGCTGGTTGAGCCCCAAGAAGGTCCTAGATCCCATAGAATTCATCTCCAACCGCTAACTTAAATTAAATAAAAGTTTGAATTTCATTGGAAGCAAGAATTGCATAGTGGAACAATAGCTTCCTATTTTGGGGTTGCAAAAAAAGAACCATCAAACTCATTTAGATTTTGCCAAAATAACCTCCATGATGTCAGTATTGGCTACAGCATACTATTGCTGATTAGGCATACAAGAGGGATGAGGTCAAAATCCATACTCAATTGTCAGATTCATCCCTTAACCTAATAAAAAAACCAGATAGTAAATTTATAGAGGCTCTGAAGTGCCTAGGAAGTTCTTTGAAACCTTTGAGTTATGCACAGGTTTTTTATAATATCAGGTTTATACCATAATATAAATTCTCTCTCTAGCTGGACTTAACCCCAGGGCTGGAAGTCAAAGATTCAATGCCATAACCACTTCAAATATATTCAACAGACCTCATAACTAACCAATAAATTATTATCCTAAATCATTTGTGTAAGCTCCCAGGAAATTTATTTCTTCCAACAGATTATTCATTCAGACTTTTAAAAAAGGCCTTAAACTCATTCCAAAGAGGATAGACAAACTTTAATAATCACCAAAAACAATCCTATAATTCTTGCTCTTATATAGAGCAAATCAGGATCTCAAAAAAACAAATCAATTCTTCACACCCTCCTCCAAGACCTTTTAACACTTCTCACAAATCAGAACTCTGATGCATCAGTAATTATTTTCAAAAATACTTTTTAAAAAAATTTTCAATTATTTAATTTCCCAACTTGTAAATGTACTTACTTTTATTCTGTAAGATTTTTTTTCTATTTCAAGACAATGAGTCCACTTTAAATTAAATTCTAGTATTAACTTTATTTATGTTCAAAAGGATATGTATCCCCAATAATTTTTGGTTCAAAGAGAGATTAATTCATTAGTACTTCATTAATTTTGATATGGTTGATAATGATTTACTTATTAAATAATTGAAACAAACATCAAGGTTTTACAGCATCCAAATTATTCATCCCATTAAGATTTGAATAAAACTCTAGCATCTTGGGTTATTATTACAGATTCTTTCTTGAATATTACTTCTTTCTTCATCAGGCTTCATACTTGATTAATCAAGGAACTTTTCATTAACAGAAACAAATTCCTGACTAAAAATACAAGGTATAAATGACAGTTTAGCAATTCACGAAGACATTGTTTAATTGACTATTGAAGTACTGAAACTCTATATCTTTCATACCTTTTAAACCAAAGGTTAATCACAGCACGAAAATAACAAAAGTTGTTATAATAACGATGACAATTAAAAAGTAGGATTAAAATAGTGTAGATAAAATGCTATCCTAATGAAGCTACACATGTACTATTTTTATTTACATATAAATAATACTTATTATCAGTTCATAATAACAAAATAGGAATATTTAAATATTTTGTTATATTTTAGAAAATCTTTTTAGGAATGATCCTACATAATTTTTTTCATGTCAAGTTTCTAAAACATTATATCAAAATGGTGCTTCAAAGTAATATGAACTATGACGCACAATGTTCTTTCTTCTTTCATTATTCTTTCTTGATTTTTTGTATCTATTTTGATTATTTGAGCAATGTTTTTAAACAAAAACAAAAAATACAAAAATGATTAATCAAACTTACTATTGTAAATAATGCTCAACAATATTAATTTAATAAAAAATGAAATCTCATATTTCTTAACATAAAAATATATTACAACTTTAAAATAGAGTTATTCACAAACCTAGTAAATAAAAAAATACAAATAAAGCACAATAGACAGCTTAGATTTATACAATCTATATACAGGTAAATAATACTTATTATTATACAATAGCTTATTACATTTAGAAGTTTTAAAAAGACAGTAGCTTTTTATAGCAACTCCACTTCAATAGCATATTTCTATATTAATATTTTTATTTTGAAGAGAAAAGATTTGCCCTGGCCAGGATTCAAACCTGGGTCGCCCGTTTCTCTGTGACAGCACTCTACTGTTTGAGCTAACAAGGGTCGCCCCACAGTCAGGACAAATCCGTTCTCTTCAGGAGAGACGGAAGACCTGAGTTCTAATCCCAGCCAGAGCAAATCTTTTCTCTTCAAAATAAAAATATTTAAAAAGTAAAACAATTAATCAAAAATTATAAATCTATATTAATAGTTTTCTTTTCTTGGGTGCTTTTGTTTTTTGTCTAGATTTTCTTTTCTCTCTTTCGTTCTCTTCTCTTGGTTCTTGATTTTTATTATAATATGCCCGTGATGATAATGAAAAGTTTATTAGATCTTCGGCTGCACTGAGGTGTTGAAACTCTTTGAGTTGGGCGGGAGTTTTGAATTTAGGCCTATTTTGTTCTTGATGTTCAGGAATGAATGTGGTAGAAATTGCTCCCAGAACTGAATTCTGATCTGGAGGAATATTTGTAATGTTAGACTGAAACATTGCATCCTCACGCTCAATATCAGCTGTGTTTGGGTAATCAGGATGGGAGAGATAATCAGGCATATAATTTAATGGGGGAGGAAGAGAAATGCATGTAGAAGGATAGTTCATATTCATGGCATTTAACCTATACTTCTCTTTGGCCATTTCTACCTCAGCGATACTAATCATAGGAGTATTTGGATATGAGATTTCTTTTCTTTCATCTTTAACATAAGAATTTAATAAGAATGATTTTCTTTTCTTAATCGGTAACTTAGAAAGCTTAATTTCCTCCTTTATAAGCTCTTCAATTTTGGTGTACAATCCATCCATTTCTGGTTCCCAAACCAATAATTTAAGTCCATCAGTTTCTAATGATTCTTTCATTTCATTCAAAATACTATTATCAAAATTACCAGAAAATGTCTCTATATTAGGCAAATCTCTAGAAAGACGAGATAAATTAGTCACAGCAGACTTCCAATTTTTCATAATTATATTGTAATTTTGTGAGCATCGAAAGCATGTACACCTAGGTGCCTTAATGTCTTGTTCAGAAAACAGAGGAAAGAGAAGACTGATCCAAGTATGTCTACTCAGTTTTTTCCAGTACGAAGAGAGTTTTAGATGAAATTTATAGATTTTATTATCATTTTTCAAAGTAAAATCATGTATAAGACCTCTTTTCTCTGGAGGAGTTTCTGAAATTGTTTCTGAAGGTCTTTGCACATTACTGAATTCAACAGTTCTTCCTTTGATGCATTCTTCCAATTCCTTTTCTTCATTAAGTTCTCTTGAAGATTTGTGATTCAGGCTTCTTACATTAAATTCTTCTGTATGGAATTCTTCATTGAATTCTTCTGAAGACAATTCTTCATTATTTTCCTCTGAAGATATCTCATTTTGTTCTTCAGATAGTATTCCACCATTAGGATTTTCAAAAGGCATGTTTATTGGGGTTAATGGCAAATATTTATCATTGAAATTACTTTGAGCTCTTTGAAAATCAATCGAATTACTGTTAGAGAGGACTTTACAGAGAGAATGAACAGCACCAAATCCCAGAGTGGTGCTAAGGTCTCCAGCACTTGAAGAAATCTCAGATGTTTGTCCTTTATTAAAACAAAATTGAGGTTTATTTTGAGAATTTAAAAAATCAGCTTCCACCGAAGATTTTTCTATAATAAATTCAGGTTTTGAATCAAATTCAGTATAGTCTTGATACGAATATGTGTTAGATGCACCCAACGGGAACACATTTTCTTTTGAGTGTGAAGGCTCATGTTCAATTTTAATATTAGGTACGCCAGTTACATCTAAAGGGCTGGATGGAAGTTCAATCTCAGCAGCCACATCCATAGTGTCACCTTCCCAGAAACTATCAGCATGGTATGTATTATCTTTTTTTATTATATCTTCAATTACTACAGCATTGTGACTATTTTCTTCTTCACTGATGTACCCTAAAAGCATTTCAGTGTTCTTCCATTTATTTTCTAGTTCATTCTCATTTTTCAACTTACACAATGGTTTATTATCCAGACAATTATTAATTTCTTTTGATAATAAACTATCTTCAATTTCACTTTCTAAATCCATGTTAGTCCAATCATCCTCCTACAACAAATTGTATGTATGTATGTGTATATGTAAATCATAATATATCATAAATATAAAGAAAGGAAAAAATACCTTTTTATCAGGGGTGTTAGAAAAATTAGTAGAAGCAGGATTAGGACATTCTAAAGCACAGAGTAATTTTGGATCAGCAACTGCATTCATAAACATCTGTAAAATTATAAACAATAAATAATGTGCAGTACATAAATCAATCATTAAAGGTTGTCATAAGATATTTTTTGAACAAATAAAATTTATGAATAAGCTTTCAAGCAATAATATATTTAAATTAAAAATCTTTATAACTAAAAATTTTGTATTATTATTATTCTTTTAAATAGAATAGAATAGAAAACAAAGTTTATTCTGGAACCAAGTCACTTTAGAATAACAATAATGAACAAATAGAAAAAACATAATATTCATCTGGCCAGAAGGCTACATAATAATACAAATGATGAAATAATCAAGAGTGACAAAACACAACAAAAATAGAAATAGATAAGAAAATAAATAAAAAGTATGAAACTTGACAGGATTTTAACTAACTGTCGAAAATAAGTTAACAATGTTATATTGATGTTAACAAAATAATAATAAATAACATTAATACAATAGTCAATATCGACATTGCTATCAAAATAAATGAATGGCATAGCATGCGATAAAGTATTTACAAAGTCTGTATCTTCTTAGTTGTTGGAAAAATAAAACAGGTAGGTAGCGAGATCGAGTAACAATACTAATTTGTTCAAGCGGAAGTTTGACCTGCTTGGAGACCGTCTTTTTGGGATGCCAAGAGATGATGGAAAAGCAGGGATTTAAATGAAGCCAGTGAAGAAGAATGGCGGATGAAAGGAGGGATTGAGTTCCACACAGTGGTGGAGCGGGCGAGGAAGGAACACTCGAATGCCCTAGTTCTGTGGGAAGGAATGTAGAGATCAGAAAGGTGAGATCTTGTTTTATGGTGCTGGACAGAGGATTTGAATGGGAGGAGACTAAAGATATATGAAGGGTGTAGCGAGTTAATGGATTGATATAGAAAAACACTAAGGAAATATTGTCTACGAATGGGAGAGACGAGCCACTTTAACTCATCATAGTGATGTGACACCCGGGACCACCTCGGAGTACGAAGGATAAATCTTAAAGCACAGTTCATTATTCTTTTTAATCGGCCCTCAGGCATTTTCGAGAGGCTCCCGTATACCACACCTTAAATATGATTGGTATCATGAGATACTGACAGACCAGTTTCAGTGAAAAATTCTTAATTGGTCTTTCTCCTCCATGAACTTAGGCTGCGATCCCATATCGTTCTGGATATCTAGTAGAGGACTTTCCTTTCAAACCTCTTAATTAGGGAGCTAATTAGAAGTCATTGTCCACAGAAATTTTAGATTTCTAGACATTGCTCCACTCTGTTTGAACTTGCTATACACCAGTCTATCTAAAGTACAACTAACTTAGAAAATCAACATTATATGTTGAGGTTATTGTGAAGCCGAGATATTTAAAACTGTATACTTTTAATGGGGTGTACTTTGGCTTAAATAAATAAATAAATGGCTCAGTGAATCCGAAGGCTCGATGCCGATACCACCAATCTCTGCTTACAAGCCTCTGTCCACAGACCACTACCCAAACCCAAATCCACTAGATCACTCTTAATCCCACTTATGTCTCGGTCTATCTCTCAGACATTTACCAGTGGGCACAGCACTTATTAACTTTTTTGTACTTTTCGGCTTACTTTAATATATTTTGTTTTGTCTTCATTTGTCTTGTAAGACGATTTGGTCTACTTCTTTTATTAGTCTTAGTGAGTTTCTCGATATCTTTTTTCTTATTGCTTCTGAAGACTGTTATATCATCACTACTGTTACTGCCAATATCTAGTGGGTATGTTCTTGAATTTTCTCAAATAATTGTTTTCCTTCTGTTATATTTAGAAAAGAAAATTGATTATGCATGGGAAAGATCTGGGTACTTTGTTTTTAGGACTGTCTGTACATTCAGAAATATCTTTCAGATATTCCGTTTCCTTCATAGTTTTTTGTTTGAAAATTTGATTATGTCATTATATAAATAAACTAGAGGCCTTATGTGTATTTATGTGCTATATAAATAATCAATGAATCAACTAAATTACGTTTAATGAAATTTTGTAATAAAAATATAAAACATTGGAAGACTGCAAATTTAAGCAGCATTTCTATCTTTATTCTCATAAACAAATCCAGATTGAATAAAAAAGTTTGTGTAGATGTGTGAGAGCTTATTACAAGGTCTTGCAAAATTAATTAATACGGAATTGATTTTAATAGATTAGCACTCCTAACAATGAATTACATAATGAGGAACTGTAATAATAGTTAGATTTAAAAACAACAATAACTCATGGTTAAAAGGACACTTAAGGAGAACCAGCAATATTTACACTCTGAAAAATTGAATCAGACTCCTGACTTCGGCAAGGCTTGTACATACCACTTGTTAAAATGCAGGTGGTGCCTAGCAGACCAGAGCTTGTTGTAGTAGTTGCATTCAACCTTGATAATAATTTTACAAAATGGAACATCCCAATTTGGGTTTATGCTTAGTTAAATGTAATTAAATGCTTTCTTACTTGAAAATATGCTTGCTTAAAATTAAATTATTTGTGCTACAGAGCCAATTTCTTAATATATTATAAAAACATTATTAAACAAACCTCAATTTTATTATAAACAGTGTATTTAGCCTCCATGAGAAATTGTGTGATGTTGGTTTCCGATTCTGGAATACTTGGAAATATATCTCTTAGCACATAACTCCAACAAATCTGTTCCTTAAAATCAGAAGGTGGTATGAGATGTTGTTCTGCCATTAATTGTATCCTTTTCCTTTGTTCTGCACTACTCATTATTCCCTTCCACATTTTGAATGCAAGAAGATATCTTGTGTAGGTTATTACATTGACAGAAAAACCAGGAGAATCCCTGAGTACTCTCCTATTACAAACAATTATTTTTTATGAGACAATAAATAAACAATTCATTTTATCAGGTTGTTACAAAAGTCCTTGTACATAAGTATAGCTATATTTCAGATTATATATTCCAAACATTAATGAATAACACTTGAAAGTTAAGACCATTGTTTTCAACGACTTTCTCTCATATTTCTGCCAGTAATTATATTTGATCCTCCAGTTAAATACTCTTCACATCTAATTTTAATGTCCTTGTAATTATCTCAGATCATTACATCATCTGTAATCATATCTAATCTAAAAAGATAAAAAATGGGCTTTAACTGATGGTGCAATTTCTGGGCTATAAGCAGGAAGAAACAAAACCTTCATTCCTTTCAGTTCCTAAAAGTGCACCTTGGTCAAACGAGAACAATGTGTAGGGACATTGTCAAATGGCAAAACGGCTCGGTTCTTGTTGACGGAAGCAGGATAATATGCTAAATATTGTATAAAATCTCTCTAGTTTAACTCAGAAATAGTTATGATATTATATGTTATTTGATATGATAAATAAACTAAGGAAAGGTTTCAGACCACTACCCGACAATTATGGGCATTACCATTACCTGACCTGAACTAAAGTACGGCAGTATTTTGATGGATAACTGAACCTGCTTCTTCTTCTTCTCTCGGTCACTCATTTCCTGTGTTCAGTGCCTCATTTCCTGGGGGGGTCTTGCCCCTCTCCCCTCCAATGCGCTGAATATATTCCTGACCAGAAACTCTGGGACGGCCTCTCGGGCTCCTCCTAGTGGGTCTAGCTTTCATCGCCTTCCTTGGCTCTCTCTCTTCATCCATCTGACAAATGTGGCAAAATCACTTTAGCTGTTGGTTTTTTATGAAATCCGTAAGCTCAGTCACTTCTATAGTCCGTACAACTGAACTCTGCAGTGAAAGGGAAAATGGGCATGGCCTAAACTCTCCGTCAGAGGGAAAATTCCCTACAGCGAGTTATGTTTATAACCTTAATAGTGGCAGGTTTCAAGTGAATGTGTTTGTGTAGTGACATTTATAAGTGCCTTAAATGGTTTTTAAATTAGAAAGATTTATTAAATAAATGGTTTTTAAAACTAAAAAAGTTACTGTAATCATTGTAGTTCATTCTGAGTCAAAACTTTATCACTTTCATCAGTGCTTGAATCCTCTCCTAAATTGATAATCAGTCTATCTATTTCAGTATCTATAATGCAGTCATTAACTTTATATTCATTTTCTATTCTTCCCACATGATCACAACATTTCATCCATTTTTCTATTGTATACTCATTAAAAAGTTTTTCAGCCAGCTCTTTCTTTTCTGTTAATTTTGAATTTAATGATGTCCTTGCTATTTCCCCTTTTATATCCCCCCAAACAAGTTCTATCGGATTTAAATCAGGATGATAAAGAAGTAAATGTAGGGGGGTGTGACCATGCTCTTTGAAGATATCATCTACCAAGTATTTTTTCTCCTTAGGAACGTCTAATACCTTTCTCATCATCTCAGCTTTTGTCATTTTCATGTCAACTTCAATTTTATGAGCAATAGCCATTGTGCAGTATTCTGTTTATTTGTTGAGTAAGTTGGTCGTCTTTTTCTAAACAATGATATTTTGCATTATCCATTACAACTACAGAATTGGGTGGGAGATAGGGAATTAACAAATCTTTTAACCATTTAATAAAATTAGAAAAATTCATAGTAGTGTGATAATCTCTTGTTGATGAAGTTGACGTGAAAATAAGCAAAGCATTAGGAATGAATCCCATGAAACCTCCAACATGGGCAATTATTAATCAATTTCCTTTACCTAATTTACTCAACACACCTCTTTCTGTTTCACTTTGCCAACAGGATGAAACAGAATGAGATGATTGAATATATGTCTCATCTATATAAACAATAGGTCATTTTTAAGATCGTAAATAACTTATTTCTTTAATAAAAGTAACCCTTGCAGCGACTATATCTGCTCTCTCAATTAACAATTTTCTCTCATTTTGGCATCTTCTCCATTTGTAGCCCATTGTTTTTAAAAGTTGATGCAAATATCCCCTACTGCATTCTAAAATGTTTTCACTTGACAGTTGCTTTTGTAGAAACGAGATAGTTGGCACAACTTTTTGGACTGCACACATGTAATTTATTTTTCGTCGTATTACACATTTTGTAAAATCATCAACAAGGACCTTTTTTGGTCTAGATTTATTTTTATTTGAAGGAGTTGAAAACAATTGGCGTGCGGCACCTCAAGTTTTCCCTTCCTTCACTACCTTGTACACAATACGAACTGATACCCCAGTTGCTTCGCTTGTTTCATTGGCAATGTTGTAATTTAAATTATGTCCAGTTTTAGATTTGGCTAAGTATTGGTAAACATTGAATACTATCTCCCTTGCTTGACCCCTCAAAACTTTCCCTGAGCCCAAACGAGACATAATCAATTATTTGGAGAGCGGTATTACGGGTATGAGCAAATGATTGCAAATGGTCGATCCTTGGGGAGGACAGGGAAAATTTACCTCACAAGTTCACGCCTGTGCAATGGAACTGCATTTCTTGTTTGAACGGACTATAGTTATTCTCTAATGCTCTCAATCTGATGTGGTCCCTCCTGGTCCTTCTTACGACTCTCTGTCAGTCATCAGGAATTTCATCTCCGCAGCTGCCACATGGCTAGCTTGCTTGTTCAGTATAATCAAGCTTTCACTTCCATAAGTGAGGGTTGGAAGGTAAACTGATTTGTAAATATACATTTTTGTTTCCTTACCAACATCCCTATGACTAACTAAACTGTTGCATATAAGGTAGTAAACCTGATTGGCTTTGGAAATTCTGTTCTGAATTGCACTTCTGGGTCAATTTTTCCCCTGCTGTTGATGATTGGGCCGAAGTAGGTGTATTCTACTGTAATTTCAAGTACCTCCCCATTACAGATCAGATGAACGTCTTCTTGTTCCTCTCTTGATATTACTAAGAGGCAACTTTTCTAGTTATTTATTGTCATTCCTTTGCGGATGAGTTCTTCCTCCATTTCCACCAGGGCTTGCCGCAGCTTGTTTTTTGTGTCCGCACACAATACTATTTCATCGGCATACATATATCTTAGTCTTTGAAACACATTTCTTAAGTTCCATTTGCCGATGACCATTCAGGCAGAACGGCGCTTACAGATTTTATGAATTTAAATATAAAACAATATAAATAGAAGACGATTTAAGCTGGCGCCCAACCTCACATCTCTCGGGAAAAGACTTAGACTCCCTCCAGTTGATCTACTCCTTTCTTTGCCTCAGGTTATGCTGATTTAATCACAGTGATAAATCTTCTGGTACATTTTTAGCATCCCATATTTCTTTTCGAGGGACAGAGTCAAATGCTGTTTTTAGATCGAGCAATGTCATGTATATATTCATATTTCTGTCCCATGCTTTTTCTGTGATGCTTTGTATTGTATATATACGAAAGTATGGTCTTGATTCTGCCTCCCTTGCCAAAATCCTGCTTGTTCGCTCTCTCAATTTTGTTCTCGACTGCAATCCTTAGTTCTTTTTCTAAGATTGAGGTGTACAGTTTGTTTGCCACCAAAAGCAAGCTAATAGGTCCATAGTTATTGCATTCAGTGGAGTTCCTTTTTTTGGGGACAATAATGCTGAACTCCCAATTCCTAAGGACTTTTTTTGTATTCTATATTTCTTAGAGAAATTTGTTAAGTTCTTGACATCTAAATTTCAGTAGTAATCTACTGACTCTACTTCTATGGCACAAATTTCTGTGGCAGCTGCATTTTTGCTTAGTCCTTTTTTCCTGTAATGTCCCAAAAGACCTGGAATCATAAAATTTTTTACTAACATTGCAGGAGCATTTTAAAAATGTAAACAACCCCATTAAGCCAACTCAAGTTACAAGGAATTTAAGGATTAGTTGAAATAAACATTGACATGAACAGTTGAAACAAAAGCATTCTAATAAGATTAATTATGAGAGTTATTGCTCATAATTGTGCTCGTGCATAAGGACTTTTGTACTGAGCTATCTCTAAATAAAAAATTTCTATTTAAAAAATTAATACATATAAACACAAATAAAATAAATATTTGGCACTGAAATCATTTTTTTTTTAGAAATATAAAATATTGAATAATTTTAATACTCATCTAAGTTAATTTTGAATAGTTTTAATAATCATCTGATTTAATATTGAATAATTACAATAATCAATCAGAATATAAGATGAAAATAAAACGATTCTATTTTACTTGACTATTGGATGTCCTGAAGATAGGATCTCTCCAAGTTAGTCTACTATACCATTGGCAGTCTGGTGTAAGGATTTTCAAGTTTTCAAGAGGAGTTGGATGAAATTGTGATTCGTAGGCTGTTTTGTAAAGGAGTTTTAGGACACATATTGGATGAGACACATGTGAGTGTTTAGTGTAGTCAGTATACTATAAAAATTGTGTTTAAATTTAAATTGTTTTAATTATCCCAAATTGAAATTAATTATCATTGACCCACGGAGATAACAAATTTCATGTTCAATAAAATATTGTAAGATAAACTGTTATTTGTGATAACTTAAAATTTTGTAATAAAATAGAAATATAATTAATGTCAACTTTTAATTAACTATCCATAAATATATTATAAAATATGAATTCTTAGCAATACATTGGCATTTATACAAAAACAATTAAAGCTTACAACTAAAAAAGAGAAAAATATGTAAAACGAAATGTACTGTTTGTAAAATATTAAACCTCCAATAATTCATACAAAAAGGACAAGGATATGTCAGAATACAGTGGTTTGTAGGATTACAAGAGATTAAATAAAAGTATGAAACTTATTGAAACACAGAATACTTATACATTTGTTATGATTAATGTTTAAATATATGTTTGTATTATATTTTAAAACACTAAAAGAACAGAAAAGGTTGTCCTTAACACAAAATAAGTGATAAGTACAAAAAAGTAGGAATCCAACAATTACAGAATGTCATTTTTAAATTTCAACTGGATTCAGACAATATAATAATAGGTAGAATGAGTTTTACTGAGGAGAGTAAAAATTTATTGTGGAACAAAGGATTAAAGACTGAGATAGTACAAATCAATCAATTCTTTTTCTTGAAAGTTTTGTTATATTGACCAGCACAGTGACAGACTAATGCACATGCTATACTGATAAGTGTTTAATTATGTACGTGAGTTTACTAATCTTAATTATATAACACTAGCTTATGCCCGCGGCTTCGCTCGCGTGGAATTTGGTCTGCCACATAAAGTTTCGTGAAAGATCATTTTAAATAAATAATTTAATTATTTTTTTAAAATATAAGTTACTCGTACATCCAAAATTTCAGATGTCTAACTTCAAAACTGACAGATTCTATACATCCTTTGAACCCCTATTATATTAAAGGAGAAACCCTTGGGGCGGAATTATCCCAATTTCTTTCTTAAACTATACAAAGAACCTATCTACAAATTTCAAGATGCTAAGTTCCTGATTTGCCTTCAATTATGTACTATAATGGGGGAGGGGAACATGCCCCGTGCCCCCACATATATCTGCCCTTGATATATAATCTACTTCACTCAATAAGTTTCATCCAAATCCGTTCAGTAGTTTTTGCGTGAAAGAGAGACAAACTTTCACATTTATAATATTAGTAAGATTGTGAATAATTTTTTGAAAATTCATTTAACAGAAAATTTGAATGGAAAATAGAATAATTTGAAACTTTTCACTATTTCAACAGATTAACTAGCTATACTCCAAGAAATTTTAAATAGTTGTATGTATCCTATAAATTATTTTCCCGATAAAATTTAGTATTTTAGTCGGCACAGTAATTATTACCTTAATAGGGACTGTTTAGTGCAACAGTTTTACAACTGTAGTACTTTAATGTTGGAGAGGAAAATAGTTGACTGGAAGATCTAATGAAGGATGGAATTAGTTGGGGATGCAGTCATAATAACACCAAATAAGTTTTACTCATTTGGTGATATTTATGACTACAGCCCCCAACTAATTCCATCCTTCTCTAGTACTCTGTAGTGTTTCCAGCACTTTACTTATATCAACATGTTGCATGCTTCACAATAGTGTTACGGTCACAGGAAGCAAAGGATTAGCGGCTTAAATCCGTCGGCGGGAGAAGTTAAAATAGGATTAGGACCTTCTAGATCCTCTCCTTTTGTCGGAAAAGGATTAAGAAGATTCCAGTATTGTCTCGCCCCTTCCGTGTTCTAGAATGTTCGGCCTAGCCTATTTAAATACTTCCCTCGCCTCAAGCGAGTCAGTCTTAGCCTGAGAGTTGACCACGCATGGTGAAGATCTGTGATAAGTGAGTGTGATAAACTAGTCAGTGTTGAACCGGCCCGTGTACTAAGTGTATCAGTGAACTGTGACAGTCTCGCGAGTGTAATAAACTGTTTCTGTGTGTCAGTTTGTCATACTTGGAGAATCTTACGGTCGGTGGACTAGTGAACTGTAAGTGTTAACTATTAGTTATAAATTGTAGTGTAATTTTATAATATTCATAGAAACTATTGTAACTAGTTAAGCTATCTGGAATTAGTAATATCATATATTAATGTAATAATTAAATAGGAGTTAGGCCTAGATTATAATATTTAGAATATTGTTATTATAAATTTATATTAGTTTAATAATTTAATTGTTAATAGTTTAATTGTATCCTTTTTATCATTTTGTTAATAAATATTAGTATCTTTAATTAAAGAATTGTTTAATTCATATTAGTACCCAGTAGCCCGTAACAATAGTGATACCCTCCTAAATTCTCCAGTGGATTCATACTTTTTTTTAAAACTAAATATTATTTTTCCTATAAAGTTATTCATCATGTTTCACATCCATACAGAACAGAATAATAGTATTAAGGATAATATTTAATAAATTCAAATGTTAAAGTTTCTATATCAATAGCCGTCAGCCAAGTAATGTAGAGACCAAAACTATCCAGCATTTCCTGCTCACCATTTTCAATCAATTACTGCGGATCTCACAAATTAAAAACGACAAGTATCAATTTAAAGATACAATAGTTTTTATTAGAAAATTACTCTGCATTAATTGTATTCCTAGAAGCAAAAGAAGGGCCATCAAAATTTACAGTCAAATATATACATAACCCTCCTAATACCAGGGGTGGTCGCCAATGACCCCACAGTTCATATTTTTGACCTTCCCCAAGTCAAAAACATAGTTATGGTCACTAGGGTCTATGATATCCTTAGACTATTTGTAACACAAAGATTAGAGTCCTAATGAATTCCATGCACAAAATAAATCACTGTGGGTTAATGTTTTCCAAAAACTGAGAATGGGGTCCTGGAACGACCATACCTAGTTACTGTTATCCATATAACTACATAGTTACTGTTAGCCTTATTTAAGATCGCAAAAGTCACAGATTATGCCTTTTCAGGCTCTTTATATAATTTTCTAAAAGAATATTTCAGTTACAGTTTTAGTTAATATGTTAGTTACAGTGTCAGTTTGCTGGCGGGGGTTCCAATGACTGTAACCTGTAACCACTACGGCCCGTGAACGAGTCTGGAGTTCAGTACATGGTAGAGACTACTGTTTCACGGACAACGGTTCTGCAAGGAGACGACTACTTTAAAGATAAGCCTAATCTAAAATTCAAATAACAAAAACAAATCTGGCCAAAAAATTTTACAACATAAGTGGCAAGATTTCTTTCAGAGCTGATTCGACCATTTTGTTTAAAAAAATAATAGCCGTTAAAGGTTTCATCAGCCCAAATCTCAGCTAAAGAGCTTTATTGTTTTATTTATAATTATAACAAAGCCTGAAATCTTTAATTTTTGATTAAGTAAAGAAACCATAGTACAATAATAACTGGTTTTCCAGGATTCAATACAAATATCTTCTGGGTCAGAGCAATAGAAATTGTTTTGTTTACAATCAACTGACATTATTATTTTCAGTTCATAGAATAATGTATTAAATGATTTTTTCATAAGATTATTTTTTCCAATCATCTAATTATAGATAGTTTAATAGTTCTTAAAGAATAAGGCATGCATAAACTTACATATTAAACTAAACATACTATTAGAAAGTTACCAACCTAAATATCTGATCACTAAGTTCCCAAGAATCCCTATTGATATTCTTTGTTTTGAGAATAGTGTCTATAATGTGAGAATGAGAAGAGCCTAAAATAAATCGTAAAATATTAGGACCACAAGTTATGAAGAAAAGAGGAAAAACTTATAAAAACAAAACAAGTTAAACTCACCGAAATAAATAAACAAACAAGATGTGATCTTACTCGCTATATTTTCCAAACTTTCTGTGCCAGACCTAAAGGATATTAAAATAATCACAATCACCAATACTATTTGCAAAATATGAGGGTTAATTTAATTGAATGACAGATAAACTACACTTCTACAAAAACTAAAAAAAAGAAAATTCGGTACTTGTCTGTTAGAGGGACCCCACTACTTCTAACACTGCAGGATATAGCATCTTGCAACCTTTTATCATTTGTTATTATTTGTATAGGGGTTTGTTTACCACATTTTTAAGTATATATGATGTAAGTGTGGGATCTTCCTAAAACTGAGATTAAAGCAGTTGCATTTTTTCAAGAAAAAGGGATACTGCCTCGAAAGAAGCATTGTCAGCAAGGCCACAATATGAAATTGTTTACAAATAAAATGATTAGGAGGTCTCCTAACAAAAGGACCTATTTAATGAAATATTAGATACTATATCTGCCAATTGGCCTGTAGATATCTAAACTACTATTGTATTATTATGTCCACTATAAGTTTGTTCCTTTTTTATTAAAATTATTATATTACTATTACATTCATTATCAAAAATTTCATTTTTTTAAATTACTATTGTATTATTATGTTATTAATAGATATTTTGTTATTGTATATGTATGTATGTTATTGGCTCCAGTGCAACAACGATAAATAAGGAAAACAATGGAATTTAATACAACAGCAGGCCACGTGGAAGTAAACCGCAAAGCGGTCTTTATGGAATAATATACTGCAGACATATCCTTTTATCAGTGCATATCGATATATTTGATTGGTCATCTTTATGGATTTATGATGTTGGGCTGACAATTATAAGACAAGCTTTATTCCTTTTTATAAAGACACTTTAAGGAATATCTTCGATACTAAAGCACCACTTTTAAGAATAGTGAAAGAACTACTTTTATGCATTTTATCTAGGCCATTAAACATTGTTTTTGTGACTTATAGATGATTCCATATATTGTGTTGTATCGTTCGCTCCTTTTATTTTCATTACTATTAAATTCTGCTATTATTAAATACTTCCTATTATTATTAATAAAATGTTCCTTTTATTTTTATTACTATTCTATTATTGTATTTTTTTAGTTATTGCAAAGATATAAAATCATTTTTTATACGTTAGAGATTTTCACATATTATACATTTGTGACATATGTGGTTACCTCAAAACTCCTAACCGACTGGATGTAAGGTTCAGAAAGCTTATCACTGGGGCCCATCTAACAGACGAGTACCAAAAATTCTTAGTGAAGTAAAAAATTAGAATATACCTAGAAGCCTCAATTTCCAAATTCAAATACAGTGCCATAAGATCAGACATTTTGGATAGAAATGTGGACTCAACAGGCTGAAAAAAATAATTAGAATTTAATTCTCATCTCTTGAAGTTTTGTTTTTAAAAAAATAATAAGAAATAATACGAGAAAAAATATGACTATTAGTTAAATAAAAACTATTGCTTAAATAGAATATGTTTATTTTAATTTTACTAACAACAGAAGTATCTGTTTATTCTATATCATTATATTAATATAATTGATCACACCACACATTTTTTATGGTTTACATGAAAATCAGCAAAGTTATAAAGGAAAAATATTGTATTTTTTTTAATTGCTTAAATTTTTTAATATTTTTATTTTGAAGAGAAAAATATTGTCATAGATGAAACAAATATTTTTAATAATAATGCGAGCTATTATCATTAGCGCAGTAAACAATAAAAATAAGATTTACTGTTATGCTTAAAATGAAGCCATGCATAAAATTTTTAAAAATACATACCAATTTCAATTCAGAGTATGACATGTGAAAAAATATCAATACTTCTGACATGGACTTTTTAAATTTACTTGCTCTGATTTGTTCTGAATAACATTCCTTAAGAGATCCAATAACATTTCTGAAACATGAAAACATAGCAATGTAAACAAGTAACAGGAAAACTAATAAAGAATAATTGAACATTGTAAAATGCTGCTCTACAATGAGTGTGAAGTAAAATAAATATTGTAGCTGGCTTAAAATTAGAACTTTAAATAACATAAATACTCTTTTAGGTTTCCACGGCCACTATTATTACAAAAGACTTTGTTGATTTCTTCTGGTTTAGATCGTGTTGATAAATTTTTTGCCAACCTTTCGCCAGGCATGCTGCTGACTTCTTCAGGGCTGAAATGAGAATGAGAATGAGCCTTGAAGAAGACAGCAAGCATGGCTGGCGAACTGTTGACGAAAAATTTATCAACACGATCTAAACCAGAAGAAATCAACAAATTCTTTTTTAAATAACATTTTTAAATCAGAAAAATGAACAGAAAAAATGTTATCATATAACAAAATAAAATATAAAACTTATTTTTATTAATTGCTATTTTGATGGTGATTATTTTAAAATATTTTTGTTTTGAAGAGAAAAGAGGCCTGGCTGGAATTCGAACCCGGATCGTCTGCATCACGACCCCTGGTAGCTGGTAGCATTCGACCCGGGTTCTAATTCCGGCCTGGACAAATCTTTTCTCTTCAAAACAAAAATATAAAACATGCCAAACCTTCATGATGGATATTTGAACACTAAGATACTGCTATTATAGACATCATCATTGGAAATAAGAATTACTAATATTTGATATTCTCCATGGCCCTAGGAGAAGAGGGAGACAAAACTAAGATGGTCAGATGGTGTGGCGAGAGATGCCAGCGATGTCCTGGAAATGAGGAACTGGATGTCAGCTGTGCAGAACAGAGAGGACTGGAGGAGGCTGGTGGAGGAGGCCAAGACTCGTAACAGAGTTGTAGTGCAGAGTTAAAAAAAAATATATTGTTATTAGAGATCTATCCTTGGTTCCAGAAATGTTCCCTCATATTACAAAAGAAAAATTACAAAGTTGGACTGATTAAATTTTCATTACTAAATGATTGAATCATTGCTTCTGTAAATTATTTTAATAATAAAAAACAATCAGTTACAACCTAGTGTTTTTAGACAAAGATAAAATACCAAAACATTTAGCAAGTGGCAAGCAGCCACATTTTTTTCATCATTATAGTTTTAATTATGTTTTTAAAAATAAAAATCAGTATTTAAATAAACAATATCGGTGATAAAAATGAGTAAGTTAATAAAATCAAAATAACAATATTATTAGCAAAAAACACTTTATAACCATTTTATAAAATTTAATTTTCTTAAGAATAAAGGAATAATGTTTCTCAATAGATTGTTTTCTGATGTTACTCAATATTTCTCTGAATTCTTTATAAACTCAATTAATTTTATCAAAGCTAATGATTTATAGGTAATTTTAAACATTGATTAGTTTTTTGGATACCAAGATTTTTTGGAAGAGAATGAGGTCAATGAAGGGAAAGGCGAGAAAACCCATTAGAAAGAAATATTAAGAACGAATCAGGGCGAATGGTTACTGGAGATGGAGAAATATTAGATAAATGGCGACGGCATTATTCTGCATTGTTTTCTGGTTCCTCAGAAGAGAGATTGGAAGACAGGTGTGAAACAGAAGAATACGATGATGTGATATTGGAGGTCACATGAGCAATAGAAAAACTGTGGATTGGTAAAGCAGGGGGAAAAGATGGTATTGGTCCATAACTTATATAATTTGGAGGTCTATAATTACATAAAGCTTTGTAAGACCTGTTTCAGAATATCTTCTCTACTAATTCTAGGCCTGAGGAGTGGGGATGTAACATCATCATACCGATCCACAAGCTCTAGTAGCTCTAGTGAATGGCAAAACTATAGGCATATATGTCTCTCCCCTGTAGTCTATTAACTTAACTCCTCTATACTAGAAAGGAAACTTAGATCAATCGTTGAAGACAAATTGGAAGAGGAACAAGTAGCTTTTAGACCCCACCAACAAACACAGGACCACATCTTCTCGCTGAAGACGAATATTGAGAAGACATGGGATAGAGGAAAGAACTTGTACCTAGCGCTCCTGGACATAAAGGCAGCATTTGACTCAGTCCCTGGAGAAGAAATATTGAAAGCTCTAATAACTACAGCATTAATAAACCCCATAAAAACCACGTATCATGACTCCAAAGCTGTAGTTAGAATTCATGGAAGAATGTCCGATTTCACCAAGAGAAGAGGTGTTAGACAGGAGGACAGCCTTAGTCCTCTTCTTTTCATCACTTTTAGGGACAAAATATTGAAAATCTGTTATAGGAGGACAACATGGATGGTCCAGGGAAAATAGAACATGAGGACAATCCTAGCACAAGTAATGGTTTTCACAGATGATATTATTCTCATTGCCGATTCCAAAGAAAATCTACAACATGCGGTTGCGGAGGGGGAGGTGGAGCTGGAAAGGAAGGGCATGGCATTAAATGTTGGAAAAGGCAAGGTGATGCACATCGGGCGTGAAGAAGAGTAGGTTTTGATTCACTGCAGAGGAGAAAACTTGGAGGCAGGGCAGGAGTACACCTACCTAGGAGTAGTGCTCAGCAGAAATGGGAAAATGGACAAAAAGCTCTCAAATAGAATTAAGAAAGCTAATAGCATATAATAATAGCTAAACAAATCAGTGGTGGGGAAAAGGGAATTGGAAAATAGTGTAAAATTACACATCTTAAAGTCCATATACTTACCTACCCTTATATATGCAAGTGAGAGCTGGGTCCCGATGAACAAGCACTGGAGTAGGGTTACCACTGCTTAAATGAAATACCTCCGGATAATGGCAGGCAAAACAAGGAGGGACAGAGTTAGGAATGAGAGGATAAGGGAAGACCTGGGAGTGCCTGCACTGAGAGAAACAGAGTAGAGGAGACAGTTGGAATGGTTTGGTCATCTGTGCAGAATGGATGAGGACTGGGGCCCAAAGAAGTTTTTTGAAGCCAGGCCTACCGGACGCCGTCCTTGAGGAAGACCTAAACTGCAATGGATGGACCACATCTCAAGGATTGGTGAAAGGAAGGGAAGGAATTTGAATGAGATGAAAGCACTGGATGGAGATCGAGGGGCTTGGCTGTCTTGGATTAGGGTACCTCCACGCTGAGAGGCACTAAAGAGGAAGGTAAAGAAAAAGAAGAAGATTATTTTTTTGGTATCTGTTCCGCAGGTTGTTGTTTCGAGTTGAGTTACAACAAGTTTTAACCATTTATTTATTCCATTTTAAATATTTTCCAAAAATAAAAGGTATTGTGAGGTTAAGTATTGAAAATAGAATGTAAGTTATGGTTTTAAGTAGATTTCAGTAATCATTTCATAAAACAAATAGAAGTTTCAATTAACAATTTGAAGTATAGAATGTGTAACTAGTAGAAAGTATATATGTTCATTGAAATGATCATTTCCAGATGAAATGATTACTGAAGCATTCACATTTCCCATAGTTACAATATCTTGATAACTTGTTTTTTTAAAAAATATTATAATGGAAACAAATGAAAAGTTAAAAATTGTTGTAGCAACTCAATGAGACAACCTGCGGAATAATTACCTAAATCCTAATTATACTCCCTTATCAGTTTGGAGATGAGTATCTGAAAATTAGTGAAACTGATACTGTTACCGTGCATAACTAAGATAATGTGGCTGCTTACAAAATGGTTATCTACGCATAGGCTCCTCTTTTCCATATAAAGGCTCATGACAACTTATATTTTTGGAAAATATTAAAAGGGAAACGAATGAAAAGTAAAAACTTGACACTCAACTTAAAGCGACAACCTGTGGAATAATTACCAATTTTTTTTTCAATCACTATTTACAAGATTACATAAGTCATTACCTAACACTAACACCTAGATGTGTTTACTTACTCTTTATACCATCAATTAACACAGTTTTTTTACATGCCTTTAACCCTTTAGCGACCGTGAACTACTATAATAGTCCGAGCGCGCCGTGCCGTGGGGACCGTGGACTATTATAATAGTCCGGTGTCAGGTGGGCTCCACGGACCATGGACTATTATAATAGTTTTGCTTCTCCGGCGTTTCTAGACCGTGAGCTACAATAGTAGTTCAGTTCCTAGAGCCATCTAGGTGTCCGCATGACATGCTGAAATACTTTTTCTTGACAACAGATGTCGTACAAATTCACTTTTGGCTATATTATTTTTCGTAAAGTGTGTCTGTCGTGTTTCGGCATTTATCACACTCAAAAGAATTTTTAATTGTATAAATTTGTATATAGACATTTCAAAAAAATAAAGTATATGTATAAATTTGTATATAGACATTTCAAAAAAATAAAGTATATAATTGTATAATTTTTTAAATAATTAAAATTAATTTACAGTTATTAAAAAAAATTTTTTTTTAAAATATGTTTTTAAATTCACCAGTGCCAGTCCATTCACCATTCCAAGTCCGGATCAAAAAGGATGATGGGAAACTATAAGGAATTAAATAAAAAAACATGATTTCAGAGTCAAAAAGTAATCGGTTCAGCGGGCATGGTTGACTTTTCTACCACTCAGTCCAGCCAGCCCGCTCTGACCCGGCCGTATTCGGTCGCTAAAGGGTTAACTCCACATCTTCCAGCTTGAAAATAAAAACCTTCATTCCAGGGTAAATATTTTCAATTCAATTTTCCTTTAAACTTTTTAAGTAAATAACAATTAACCAATTATACTATAAACTTACGTATAATAGAAGCTCATTAACTTTTCAAGGCTTGTTGCATTTACAGTTATATTATCTTGATGACAAAGCATAAAGAATTCAGCCATCCATGGGAATGTGTTGATTATATTTAAATGATAGGGAGTAAATGATGAAGGAGACGGAGCTGGACTTATAGATTCTAAAAAATAAAAATAAATCATTATAGGCAAACAGTTACAGCTGCATAAGAAAGTTTGGCTTTAAAACAATGCATCTGTATGTCAGTGGGTAATGAACCAATTTTATTTAACTTGATTTCTACATTATATTGACAGTATTCATGAGTATAAATCTAACCCTAAATATAACACTAAAAGGGTAAAAAATGAACACTCCAAAAATAATGATTGTTAATTTTACACAAGAAATTTAAGGTCAACTTATTTTTGATTTCTGCTAAAACTCTGAAATTCTACCTTAGCAATAGAGTAATATACTTAAAAATATAAACAAAACATTACCTATTTAATCAATATATATTATAAAAGAAAGTGTACAATGTATGTGCCGCTAAAACTCAGAAATGAGTCCTGGTACGATCAAGGGAGCTCTCTTGGAGGTTGTGGTAGCCCTCTATCTTCCGTCGATGAAGAAGGTTCCCATTTTTACCTGAAGGACATGCTTTTGAAGATATAAGGCCTAGAAATTTCGCCCTCAAGAAATTTCTAGAACAGTCCAGAACATTCGAGAGTATTCAAGAGCATTCCACAACATTCTGGAATGTTCGGTAACACCCCAGATCATTGTGGAATATTCCAGAACACTCTCGAATATTTTAGAATATTCTAGAACATTGTGGACCATTCAAAGACTTCTTTGTATAAGTGGAGCTACCTACTGATAGGGTATATAAAGTAAGATCCGTCTTGGGTTGAACTTTCCAGAACATTCTGGAATGTTCGAGAATATCCCAGATCATTCTGGAACATTCCAGACCACTGTCGAATGTTGAGAAATATTCTGGAACATAGTGGCTTTTTCAGTATGTGGCTATGTTGCAGAAATCACTGTTGAGTTCAATGAGGCCGGTCGTCTGGCCAGTAGGATATGTGCCTTCGCCTATTTGTAAAAGTTGTTGAGTAAAATGGGCTGTTGTTTCGTCTTTTGATAGTTCAACTCTCATATTTTTTGTCAGTTGCAGTATTTGTATGTGTTACCAGAGATATGAATTTTTTAAGCATGCATTGATTTTGTCTGCTGGTGTTGATTTGGGGATAACTGGAAGTGTTTGTTATTACACATTACAAGACTTGCGAGGAAACTATGAAGGGATAGGAGGAGCTCTACTCATACTATCAGATTTTCGTCAAACACTTCCAGTTATACCCAAGTCAACACCAGCAGACTAAATCAATGCATGCTTAAAAGAATCATATCTCTGGCAACACATACAAATACTGTGACTAAAAAAAAATATGAGAGTTGAACTTGCGAAAGACAAAACAACAGCACATTTTGCTCAAGAACTTTTACCCCAAAACGCGAAGGCACATATCTTATTGACTAGACGACTGACCTCATTGAAGTCAACAGTGATTTCTGCAATATAATCACTACTGAAAACAAACTCATCGACCAAATTTATTCAAACATCATAATTATACCAGTCCAGAGTGGCTATTTCAGAGGGTAATTTTAGCAACTTGTCGACGATACCAACTTTAATATTCAAAAGAAAATTTCTGGTGAAGAGAGAATATACAAATCGATTGATTTGTATCAACGTTGCGGTAAACGTTAAAGTGACAACTTCCCTACAGAATTTTTAAATCCTTTACAAGTACCAGAAATGCGATTACATAGTCTTCGGTTAAAAATTGGATCTCCTATCATACTACTCAGAGATCTCAACTCACCAAAACTATGGAATGGAACAAGGATGATCGTCAAACAGCTATCAAATAACATCATCGAAGCCGAACTTATGACTGGGAAGGACAAAGGACACACAGTATTTATCTCCAGAATACCACTGTTCTCTACTGAATTGCCATTCTAATTTAAAAGACTGCAATTTCCAATCAAATTAGCCTATAGTTTTACAATTAACTAAGCGCGAGGACAAACTTTAAAACATTGCGGCATCAACCTCAGACTCCTGCTTTTCCCATGGTCTACTATACATAGTTTGCTCTCGAATAGGAAATTCGAAAAATTTATACATATATATTCCAGTTAACACACTGAAAAATGTTGTTTATCAACAATTATTGTAGTTGGATATTTTCAATAAAAAATTTGTATCTCGAATATTTTTAAAGTTTATTCTATTAATGCAACTACCACACAATCTCATATCAACTCCCTGAGCAAAGCCGGGTACCCCAGCTAGTAATTACATAACTTTATTATAATCTAATTATATAATTAGATGAAAAAAAATTAACAGATGACTATTAGGAGAAAGGGTTAGTATACAGTAAGTTTTTATGGATAATATTGGCATATTGAATTGAAAGATTGATAAAGACAATCATGGAAAAAACATGATTTCAAACAAACCTTGAATCAAAACTGACATATTTGTTTCCAATTTAAAGTGAGAAACAAAACTATCTGGCATTAGAATACAAGACCAAACGAATAAAGAATTCACTGATCTTAGTAGAAAAACTGTTTAAGTTATAGTGAACTGAAAAGATTCATAATGAACTGAAAGGAAAAGAACTGAGAAAAAGAGGTTAGATATAGAAAATATGCAAAATATCAGTTAACATAAAACATATAAAATTTACCAAGATCTACATAAGTATCTACTTTGATGGCCCCAGTAGAGGCAATAGAATTTTCTTGAAAGATTGTCGTCATTGTCTGAAATTTGTAAACACTACACTTTGAATTACAATATGTGCCAAATGACATTTATATGATTTCTCAAATAAATATTTTTATCATTATTATTGTTGCTTGAATTCATCGCGGATTGAGCTGTGACTAACCATTCATAACCTTATCAACACCAACAAAACCACAAACGAACCTCCAAACATCGATCTTATATCGACACATAGTGAAAACAAAAAAGGCCTAAGATTTTATTTAAACTTGAGAACTTGATAAGTAGTGATGTCAAATTTCTATCCAGTATTTGAAATCGTGTATAGAACTATCGTAAATCAAAGCATACTTATCTTCAGAAGAAATCAAAATATAAGGTGGAGAAATCAAACATTTACTTTCATTTTGTAGTTACCTCTATTCCGCAACTGACACAGTAGTACAAAATCCTTCAATGGTCACTCGAAATTAGTATTGGCAGGTTTTCAAGTTCCTAAGTAGAACAGTACAAATCGACAGGAGGGTGATGCTAAGAAATTGTTCTCTGACGAAAAACTAATAACATAATCTATATTAAAAAACGATTTAAATATTTATTAACATGCATGGTTTATGTAACTCATATCATCAACATGAGTGATTGATTCCAATCCAAACAAAAAAAATGTCTCCTCCCCCACTATATAACTACTTAACACTTTGAAGCCCGGGAACGAGATTTCTCTTTTTCATCAGACATTTGTTGGTGACCGGAGACGATAAATCTTGTTTTGATGATAACCTCCGAACACTTAGTAAATTGATATTATAATATATATGATAAAAATTATATTGATATATGATAAAATTATCGGTCTTATAGTAAATTTCAGCAAAACATTAGCGGGCGGCAATTTGTTAATAGAGGCGAGCCTCAGTAGGGTATCCAGGTTCCGCAAGATCTATCCGTGGCTATTAGCAAACTAAATAAACTATCTGCCAAACGTGGATTTGAAACCTGGACTTTTAACACACTTACTAAGTGCTCTATAATCTGGGCTATGCCGCTCCTATTGATTACAAACATATACGGTAATTACATATACGGTAATTCGCGCTCAAACAATACCGTAGCACGTGTGTGCCGGCAGTTCTCCCCACTATTTTCAATTATTTCAGTAGTACAAATAGGCGGGTTGAGCCGGAGCCGTGACCTTGAGGTCATTGTCTGCTGTAGCAGGGTCGTGGCCGTGACCTTGAGATGACCTTGAGGGTGGGAGGGGTGTAAGTTAGGACGAGGGGGTGTTGACCTTGAGGTAGGTTCAGGTGTGCAAAGTAAGATTTGGCAACGTCGCAGATGAGATGTGGCAACACCGCAGTAGAAACTAGATCACTGTTCTGAATGGATGACGCATGTCTTGAATATGTCATTTTATGAATGGAAAGTGTTGAATGGGCGTGTGACGTCATCTTTGGAAGAACTGAATGGTAGTGTGATGTAATTTGTCTTTATGAAAGGGATAAGAGTTATGAATGGGATGCTTTTGAGATTATGACTGAGACGGGAGTTGCTTTTATGAATGGGATTAGGTTTTTTTTTTGAGATAGGCTATTGGATGACGTTTCATTGAGTTAGATTATTTAGCTTTTATGAGCTTGGATAGTGTTCCTCCTGAACTTTAGTAATATATAGGAAATTTTTTTGAAGGAGCAGGATTGACAAAAAGGATATGTGAAAGAAAAAAAAATAGAGTTGTACACAACATTTATTTTATACATCATATTCTCTAGGTCTAATTTTCTCATTTAAGTAAACATTAATAATACTACAAGTAGACATTCTTGAAATAAATCTAGTACTCTAATTACAGGTCTAATTTTCTAACTAAATATAAATTTAAGTAAACAATAATAATACCAGAAGACAATCATTTATTGGTTCTTATTTATACATTTACAATGTTAGATTCGTTGTTTTTTTTATTCATTGAGGCTATAGTGACCATAAGGGAGTGTGGCTTCATCGTGTAATGTACATCTTTTATTATCAAATGAGCATAATGACTTTTTATTTATCAGTGTGGTTTGAACGTTATGCTTTTTAGATTGAATTGAATAAAATGAAGAATATAGACTTTTGCTGTCTTTAAATGTGTTTAGGTAATCGCTAAAAGTAAAATCGTTAACAGCCGATTTTTTTATTCCCTTTGACTTTTTAACCGTTATATCATTCTTTGTTATGTACGAATACATTTTGGGCCTCAATCCGACAAACTCTACTATAGGATCCCCAAAGGTTTCATCTTTCAACAAACCTACGACTTTTTTATTTTTTTCAGAATAACAGAAATGAGAAGTGGGAAAATTGCTTGTATCAAAATATTTATTTAACTCTCCAGAAATATCGGAATAAATATCTTCAGTCCTAATATTGTATAAAAATGAATCGGTGTCGGTATAACATAAAGTAACATTTTCTATACCATATTTTTTCAAAAACACATTGTAGTGGTAATGATACATCAAAACTTTGCTTAAGTCTAACACTGCAAATCCCACGTACAAGGGTTTATCAAAAATAATGCTTTCTTTTTCCAGCTGAACCGCTGTAACATTATCTGCAAATATAATCCTGCCTTTAAAATTTGGTTTATTGACTTGACGAAATAATGATTTTTCATTTGTTACTATTTTTAAATCGATTCTGTTCCGCACGTTTTCCATAAAAATGCCAAAGCAGCTGTTATTCATCAATTTGTAAAAATCTGACTCGAATGTATTTTTTGCTGATGCTCTCATCATTGAATTAATTTCTATGTATGGAGCCAACCAATTTTTTTGTTTAAACTTCAACACTCTATGAATTTTTGAAATCTTTACTCCGAGTTGTAGAGCTTGTTTTAAATTCACATAATGTACTATGTAACGTGTTTTGGGCATCAAAGTCGTTAATAGTTTAACAGTTTTAGTATTAGGTGGATTATTTTTTTCGGATAAAAAAGGTAATTGAGAAAGATTATCATGAATTTCTTTGGGGTATTCAACATCAACGTCTAGCACATAACCGGTTTCTGATTCATTTTCAAGATCTAATACATTTAATTTTTCATCAACCCACTCAAAATCTGTATACGGCAAGGGAAGGTTCATGGCATAACCGTAAAGATTGTTGACATCTACATAAAGTAAATAATTACTGGGTTTAGTCGAGTCATATTCATTTAGATATTTATTGTTAGCTTTCGCATACCGAGAAACAACTTGGCAAATGCCTCCCCTTATTCCCTTTTCAAAAAACTGTACCATATCAATATCTTTTATTACATCTAATTTTATTTTCGTGTATTTCAACATTGCATTCCAAGATAATTGTGGCAAAGTAAAAAACCATGCAGGATCTAGTCGATAAATTTGTTGACAGAGAAGTCGAAAGGCTTCAAAAATTTCGCACAACTTTCTGTTTGTATATACAATTCCGCATAATCTTTTAGTGTTTGGATGTTGAAGACTTTCCAGACACTTTTCGCGTGCTCATAGTCCACGTCGCTAATTGATGTTTTTGTTAAATCATTAAAAAATGAATTTTTGGAAGGGAGTCGAGTTTCGTTTAGGCGATCAAAAGAATTAAAATAATTGTACGGAAATATGCCTTTCCTTGTCAATAATTTAATTTTGTTTTCATCATTAATAATATTTGCCATATGTGGAAATATATCAGTAATTGATTTAGATTTATTTTGCAAATTGTTCACTAATGTTTCCAAACTTGATGATAGAAATTTAAACGAGTCAACAAATCGTATTTTTGTACTACATCCCTTAAATTTTATGCTGAAACTTATATATTTTTCAGAATTACTAGGAATTACGCTGATATTTTCACAACGGCCCAAGAAAGGGATTATAAAATGAGAATCGTAACCCTGTAAGTTGTGCATAAAAACAGGTATAAAATCGGGCTTTTTTGCTCTTAAATTACATGCATTATGTGCTGGTCCAACAAATTTTCCTGATAAGTGACAGTGATGTCGTACTCGATCGTGTTCGTCTAAAGGGTATTGACATAAGATGCAATCTTTAGCAGAATAAAATATTTTATTTTCCCCTTCGCTCATTTCTTCCATTCGCATAGTATTGCCGTATATTTTATCCGCTTCAACAACTATAGATTCGAGTTTTTCTAAAAAAGCTAGCATACAGTTTTCTCCCGTATAAACAAACGGTTTACATTCAAACATTTTTGACTTGACCAGAAGTGAAACTGAAAAAGCACGATGCTCATGAACAGCTTTGTTCCAAGATGTTGACGGATTAGGAATAGGCCCCGAAATTGGTATTAAAAGAGATTCAATATCTGCATAAACTACGATTGGAATGGATTGTGTATATTCCACATGTTTAAATTCAATTTTTTCTTCTTTCGGAAAGTCAGATCGAATTGGTTTTTGATCACGGCAAAATAATTCGTGTTCGTCTTTTCGCTCATCACCTTTTTTCCCATACTTGTTTACGTACGTCCTTGGAAATACGGTCAGACATCTACGACAGATTGAATATGCGCGTTTTGACAAAGATATTTGAGAACTTACTAATCGTGAAAGATTTGTGATCAAACAATAGTGAACATTTTCTCCATTTTGTAAATACAACAGATCAAACGTTTTATCATAATTATCCTTTTTACTGATTCTAATTGGATAAACATTATTTTTATCATCTAAGCCATAAACATTTATAGACAGGTTATTTAAATTTTCGAATCGATTGATATCGCTAATTGGAGTCGGGAACGATATAGAATCAAAAGAATATGGAGTATGAAAAATTTTGTACGCGTTAAAGTCATTTGATCTAATATTATCACTAAGTAAAGCTAAACGAAAGCAATCGTTAGTATTATTTTTTACATTTATAACACAACGTTTATCTCGTATTTTTTTAGGTAATTCAATATATTGAGATCCTCCGAAAGGCTTAAATTTAGTTAAATGTAGGCAGATATAGTTTGCAGAGGTATACATCCAACCGGAACCTTTTTTTTCAAACTCATCCTGAAAATTTTTTCAAAAATTGTTTCAATGTAATTTTCGAGGTTTATAGAAACATCTATCGTACTAACTTTCGATTTAAAATTAAAATCTGTTCTTTCACTAATAGTATTTTCGTTTTTCTTTATATATGTACATTCTAACATTATGTTTAATTTTAGATTTTTCCATTCACCTACATAACTATTTAGTAACTTTACTAAAACCTCTTTTTTCTTATTAAAAAATTCTGAAGCTAATAATTTTTTATTATCGTATTAGGAATGTAAACATCTTCAACCGCATTTCCTAAGGAAGCTTTAATAATCCCATTTTCTTGAGCGACTGTCTTCCCTCGCATCTGTCTACTAAACATGTTAAATTTTCTTTTTTTCATTGGTATCTCTATTGTGTTCACGTCGGGTGTATTATTACTACTAACCCCAAATTGACAAGTTAATTTATGCCGTTCAAAGTTAAACTTTTTGCTAAATTCTTTCCTACAGCCTCGACAATAGTAAAACAACGATTGACATCTATGTCGCCAGTTTGTAAGCAATAATCCACAATGAGCACATAAATAATTATTTTCGTTACTTTTATTATTCATTTTTTAATCTAAAAACTTACTTGGTCAAACAAATACAAAAATATATATACACTACCCCCTAAAAGTAATATTTAAAAAAAAAAAACAATTGTAGCCTAACCTGATTCAATCTCTTTTTTTTTTGTTTACATAAACTTTATGTCATAAGCATTTTTCTTCTTTCCCATATATTGAATTTTTAACTGTTCTAAAACAGAAAATAATCACTTGGCTAAGTAAAAAAAAAATATATATAACTTTTTTTTTTTTCTTTATATGTTTAAAATGTAAGAATGTACCTTCATAGTTGAATATTTCTTCTTCTGTAAATGCGTAGACATATCTTTTAGGTAGAAAGATTCTTATTTTTTCTTTTTCTGCTTCATCTAATAATATTGCTTCAATTGAGGGGCCATACTCCGTCTCCTTCTTCGAAAGTTGTAGAATTTGATACGTCCGTCCTATAATTAATTCTCCAATATTTTTATATGCGGGTTTAATTTCATTTAATTTTTTCAGGAGTGACATCTAAAAAAAAAATTAAAATCATATACTTAGTTAGTAAACAGATATTCGAGTAAAATAAAATTAAAAAAAAAAAAACTTACTTTACTGCAGTTGTAATGAAAACTGAAGACGTTGAGACTACGAACTTATACTAGCATAGTGGCTGACTGATCGACTTTGAGGAGATAGAAAAGGCGTGAGGCTTATAAGTACGATAAGGAGCTGACTCAAATGCTGATTAGGTCAGTCGCTCTTTGAGCTCGCTTTCAGTAGAGTGTGAGTCAGTAGACTTATTCCAGACATGTCGTCAGCAGTTCTTGATTTACAGGGTTATCGCTTGGAGACGAACAAGCTGATAGTGAAAGAACTGTCAGTAGTTAGCTTAAATTACGAGCACTCTAGTCATTGGATTTTTAAACAACCTCAAGAAGCCGAAAATGCTGATCGGCTAAAGACAAATCTCTGGGTAAAAAAACATCTTCATGGTCTGGAATGGGACTATGGTGATGTAAATTATGAATCTTTGAAAAATGTTTTACTATCCGTTGCAGAAAACTATGACGTATTATGGGGAAAAGGAATAGAAAAGTGTAAGTTTATAGAAGACCTTATTGATAAACCTGTTTATGATTTGCACGACTTTGGATGCCCCAATCTGAAACAGTTGGAATATGATAAGATGTCATTATCATTTAGACACTTCATTCGTTTGCTCTTTAAATCAAGCTCATCGTCTGGCTGCATGGGTAAATAAAAATAGTGAGGCTGTAGATTTCACTAAAAGAGACGAACGTATACAGACAATTCTTCTTCTCCTCATCATATGCTGTCATTTGCTGGATTTATACGTGGAGTCGAAAATAGTGTTAAATGTCTATACTGTGGACTGTTGTATGACACCGATTCATTAATAAACCCTCTCAATTACCATAGGGCGTGTAGCCCGCATTGTTTATGGTTTGAGGAGGAGTCTATTTAATTAAAATATGTTAAATATTGTATTTACTAAATCAGTATTTCATTTAGATTTATTTTGTAATATGTTTTTCTTATAATTGCTACATATTGATGTAGATGATTTTTAATTAAATTTTTCATTTATAAAAAAAATAAATGTTTTCAGTTAATTTGTTTTTTTCTTATTCCTCTTTTTTCAAGGGACAAATAAAATAAGTCGCACTTACTTAAATTAATAAATAGGTTAGAAAATTAGACCAGTGAACAGAGTATTAGATTTTATTTTTTCAAGAAAAGTAACAATAATTAACAAAAATTTTTAAGTATATGATGTACGTATAAAATAAATGTCTAGTATAAGAGCATATGTTTTTTTTTCTTCTTCTTCAACATTATACGATATCCTTTTTATTAACCCAGCTGCGTTCATTAACACCGAACCACTTGACATATAATTGATTGCCTTTTCTTTTTAAAACCTTTTCTACCAGGTATATATTTGGATATTTAGCCTGTTGTAGCTCTTCTTCATAAAATGCACCACTGATCGGTTGCCCTTTTAGATCTTCTAGCAAATATGTGTACGGATATGTCTTCTGAATCTTGACTACCTTAAAAATTTCACTTGACCAATTAGGCTTATAGCCTTTTCAAAAACTTGTTTTTTCTTTAGATATTCTTACAAAATCGTCTTCTATAAATTTCTGCTTTCGTACTTTCGATTTAGTCACTGTAGAATACACATTTTTTAGCAAGTATCTCTCCATCTTTTTATGCCGAGCATCGATTGGTTTCATACCTATAGTCCTATGAAATGATGAATTATACTCCTGTAGAATTTGGGGTAATATATCTAAAAATTTATAATTTCCGCGCAGGCTGAATGCTCTCCAAATTTTTTCTTTTAATGTTCTACCTCTCTACAATGGAAGCTTTTATATTAGAAAAAGTTGAATAATGATTAACATTGTATTGTTTCATTAGAGAATTAAACTTTGAATTGTAAAATTCTTTTCCTTGATCACTTTGAATATGTTTTGGAGTTGATTTACTCGATAAAAACACACTCTCCATTGCTTTGCTCACGTTGTCTGCTGTTTTCTGTTTTAGTGGCAACGCCCAAGCAAATTTCGAAAAGCAGTCTATGACCGTTAACAAATATTTATTTCCTTTATTTTCTCCAGAATAAGGTATCATTTCCACAAGGTCTATTTGCCATAAATCGTTAATTCCTTTCAAAACAGTTTTCCGACGTGGATATTTTCTTCGAGCTGGTTTGTGCAATTCATTTACGACAGCACTTTTCAACAACGATGCATTCATCTTTTAAGATAACCGAGTGTTATTAGCATCACCGAGATACACACACAGTGAAAAGATATTCACTTAATATAATATATTTATTTCTCGTAGCTCTTCAATTATCGATTCTATTTCGTTTTCATGTCCTTCGTGACCTGCATTCGCCGAAGATATTAGCAACCTCAGCCGATCAACTAGCTCATTAGGATCATCCCAATACTCATAAATGGGTTTATCGGCTCTCATGAGACCAGTGCCTTTGTGCGAACGAAGTGAGGCTATTTTACTAGGAGGGGTGGTGGTACGACGAGGTGTGAAAAGCATCGCTATTACTTTTCTATATTTTTCTGATCTGATTCCTTGTCTCCCTCGTTCTTCACTATAGCCTTTTTTGTGAGCATTGGTCGAGATTAAAATGATTTTATACATTTCCAAGTCTTTTTTTTCATACTTTTCGGGATTTTTTCAAGTAAAGTAACTGCAACAATCCCTCTGTGCCTTCATAAGTTATCCCGTTAATTGTTATGTCATCGCTGTTTGTATGTAGTTGAATATCAGTTGACTCACCTATTGCGAATCCTCCATCGGGCATGACTCTAATGCCATAACGTTAATCGAAGGTTTTATTATCGCCTCTCAACAATTTCTCCAAATATTTTCTTTGTTGGTTTCCAAACTGTTTAACTGTTTCTACTAGTGAATCTTCAGTTTCATGATGTTCATTTTCTACTTTAATTTCAGGAAACGTCGAACTAGCAACAGGTGATGAACTAGCCGAAAGTATTGGAGTTGTCGGATGGGTCGAATGGGCTAACTCTGGTGTCAATGTTGCTCTTTTGTAAATATTTTTTGTAAACTCAATCTCATCATTTTTGTTTCTAATCTTTTTACTTGATTTGGTTTCTTTTTGCAACTTTAACGACTCTTTAATATCTTCTAAAGGTTGTGATACAGGTGTAAAGAATGCTTGACGAATCTCATCAACATCCTGAAGACCGCGTTTCAATGTCCGAAATTTGTTTTTTAAAATTTCGCTAGTTTTTATAATCTCACGGGTGACTTTAGGGTCCATGACTGAGCTCCGTCAACAACTGGAAACCCTTTTATATCTACAATAAATGTATCGATTCCTTTTCTAAAACGACCATTGTTTAAATCCCTACTTTTGTCAATAACGAGATAACCGAAAGGCTCTTTCCAACATAATGAACACAGTCTTTAAAAAGTTGGAAACCGATATGAGGAGTGCTCATATGTTCATCGTAAATATGTTTTAAACTCAATTCGTCCTGAGGAAATATTATTAAAAAGTTAAAATTACACCTGATCAGATGTCTAGGAATGCAAACATAACTTTGTGTTAAGTAAAAACAATCTAGATTCATATGTCTTCCATAACTGAAATATCGTTTAATTATATCTTGATCCTCCATCGTAACATCATCGAATATACAGACTGAATTAGATTCAACTTGGTGAGGCATATCTTTTGCACCTTCAAAATCGTAAAATCCTATTTCAGGAACCATATTTACAACATTTTTTAAATACTGGTATTTGGGCTGGTGTAAAGTTTTTCCGAATAGATATACATTTTTAAATTTCAAACCATTTGGATTTAATAAAAGTCCAATCATAATATTCGTCTTTCCACATCCGCTTGATCCGCATATCGACGCTCGTATGGTGTTTGGTAATAATGTGCGATGTTTCACCTCAGTAGATTCGTCAGGCAAACACTTCAAAGTAGAAAAACGTTGTTCTTGTTGGACTAATTTCATTTTGAATGCAGACATAATCATTCATTTCCTGTATATATATATATATATATATATATATATATATATATATATATATATATATATATATATATATATATATATCGCCGATATTCATTTTTCACTACAGTATGATTCGTAAGACTCGCAAAGGAAGAGGCTTGATAAACAGTCTCATAAATAACTTACCGTTTGAATTACACCTGCCAGGATACCAGTATTGTGGCCCCGGTACAAACCTTGAAAAACAACTAAATAGAGGAGATAGTGGAATAAACCTGCTTGATAAAGCTTGTAAAGAACACGATAATGCTTATAGCAAAGATAAGGATATGCAAAGTCGTAGAAAAGCGGACAAGATTTTGGTTAAAAACGCATGGAAACGAGTTAAAGCTTCGGATTCATCATTGGGAGAAAAAGCCGCGGCTTGGTTAGTTACAAATACTATGAAAGCGAAAGGTAAAATTGGTGCCGGTATTAAGAAGAAGAAAAAAAATAAAAAGATTAGTTTCAAAAAATTAGTTAAATCGTTAAAGGTTGCTGACGTATCATCGATCCTCGAAGCGTCAAAAATGGCATACAAAAAGGCTAAAATGCATTTACGTGGTAAGACAAAACCTTTGCCTCCCAGAGTTCTTCCTTTGCCAAAAGAGGGAAGATTTCTTCCATTTCTTGTGCCGTTAATGGCGGGGCTTTCTGCAGTGGGATCTTTAGCGGGAGGAGCGTCGAGTGTGGCTAAAGCTATCTACGAGGCGAAAGAAGCTAAACATAAATTAGATGAGCAAAAGAGGCATAATTTAGCGATGGAAAGTCAGAAAATCGGAAATGGACTTTATTTGAAACCATATCGGAAAGGCTACGGCCTGTTTATAACTCGACAAAAAAACAAATCTGGAAAGATCTGACTACCGAATAAGCCATTGACGGATTTAGAATTAAATTATTTGGCCAAAGTTTTAAATCTCCAACATTTTCGAGGAGTGTTTATGATTGATAAACTTCCTAGATATCCAAACAAACACGAGTCTGCTATTGTAAATTTAGAGCCGAGCTCAGAACTTGGTTCACATTGGGTCTGTTATGTAAAACAAAATAATTTTGTGAAATACTTTGATTCCTTTGGAAACTTAAAACCACCACCACAGTTGCTCGAGTACTTTAAGGGGCTAAAAATAACTTATAATAGATAGCGTTATCAGGAGTGGAATACGTCGGTTTGTGGACATCTCTGCTTACAGTATTTAGTCAGTGCTTCTCATAGCGTTTGATCATTGTTAATCATGAGCTATACAGTATGACTTACGGGCAACTCTAGCGTACTTTCCGCAAACTTTTTACCACCGTTAGAATTGGGGTCAATATATACTGTTGGGTTGTTATCATTTGAGACATATAATACTATTCCGAATATAAAAAAGGATGCTAATGATGTGTTTTATTTTGGTGATTTTTCGATCCAAATACCTGAAGGGACGTACGATATCGATGCTATAGCCTCCTTTTTACGTGAAGAAATTTCTCATCTTGACCCTACCGCTGTAGTGCTAATAAGAGGAAATTCCAACACGCTAAAAACGGAAATTAAAACAACTCATGCAGTATACTTTAACTATTCCGAGAAGCCTCACTCTATTGGTCCTCTTTTGGGTTTTACACGATCCGATCATGTCATTCCTCCGAATCGCTCCTATACTGAATCAAATGACATTGTTAAAATTCTCAGCGTAAACATTATTTCAATTCAATGTAACATCGCATCGGGGTCTTGTGTGAACGGAGAACCGGATCATAATATTCATCAATTCTTTCCGCGTGTAGACCCAGGATATAAAATAATAGAAATCACGAATCCGGTCATTTACTTTCCAACCAACGTGAGGACTGTAGACAATATCATCGTTCGATTAGTAGATCAGAACGGAGAGCTTATCGAATTTAGAGGAGAAACGGTTACATTGAGATTACATTTAAAAAAGAATGGGGATTGATTTTTGTTCTAGAGATATTTGCATAGATTATTATAAAAGGAGATGTCAAACAACGGTTAAAACCAGTAAACCTAAATCAACAAGAGCGCTAACAACTGCGAACGCTATATTTTTAAAACAGTGTGGTTTTCGGTTAAACAAACATTATGAATGACATACTAGACGTTACGACGGATATAAAATTCGTCGATTCTCTTACACAATTTGAATATCACTCGCACCAGCCTTATACGGGAAATACCTTTAACAAATCCGACGAGATTAGAATTCCTATTCATCAACAAGATATTTATACCTTTCCTTCTCAAAGTTTTATTTATCTCGAAGGGAGGATCTTAAAAAATGATGGCACTATCGGTGCCACTCCAAAGTTGACTAATAACGCATTCGCGTTTTTGTTTGACGAAATTAGATATGAACTAAACGGTATAGAAGTCGATCGAGTACGAAATCCGGGGATAACTACTACTCTTAAAGGGCATGCATGCATCATTTTCGCCTAATCGAGTAATGGGATTAGAAAATGCGGGGTAGACAATGTCCGGTAAAAATCTTTCTTTGGATAAAAACGGCGTTTTTAGCGTATGCCTAACACTTGATATTCTTTTTGGGATTTGCGAGGACTATCGTAAAATTTTAATCAATCTGAAGCAAGAGCTCGTTTTGATCAGATCAAGTACTGACCTAAACTGCGTGCTAGGTGACGATGATGTACAAATGAAACTTGACAAATTGGTGTGGAGAATGCCTCATGTTCGTGTTTCAGATTACACAGGCCAACAAAAAAAACCTTTTTGAAAACTTTTTTAATTTTAATAGCTGATCTTGATAGATTTTTATGTGCTGAATCCAAATCTGCTCGTAGTTTTTATGTATCACCCTTAGTTTCCAAGCAAAATGTATTTTATTATATAGTCTAATACCCATTTACAGTATATAGGGAAATCAATGAAACACTGTAGAATCGTAAAAATGGTTTGTATTTACAGTAAAATACTTGGAATAGTAATTTTATGTGATGATACAAGGTTCACTTGTCAACTGGAATTGGTTTATATTTTCTTTCCCTTTTTTCCTTGAAGCTTCTTGTGTAGCTTTTCCTGCGATGAATAGCTTGCTGAACTTCCCGGTGAAGTGACCAACAGTAATCCCCCATCATGTTGGTATTCCAGCGGCCCTGGTAACGTTTTTCCATCACTTTAACGTCCTGGTGAAAACGCTCACCTTGCTCCTCACTAACATCTCCTAAATTTTCCGGGAAGTAATCGAGGTGGCTGCTCAAAAAGTGAACTTTCAGGCTCATCAAACATCCTAACTGTTCAAATTTTTTTAACATGTTAGCAACAATAGCCTTATATTCTGGGTCTTTTTCATTTCCCAAAAACTTGGTGACAACTTGCTTGAATGAAACCCATGCTTCCTTTTCATTTGAGGTCATTGTAGATTCAAAGTTAACGTCAAACATCATTTTTCTAATATCAGGCCCGGTAAAGACGCCTTCTTTCAGTTTAGCTTCTGAAAGGTGTGGAAACTTCTGACAGAGATATTTGAAACAAAGCCCATCTTTAGGCAAAGCCTTTACAAACTGTTTCATGAGACCTAACTTAATATGTAGTGGTGGTAGGAGCACGTTTTTTGGATCTACAAGGTTTTTGCGTAAAATGTTCTTCTCGCCAGGCTTTAAAGACTCCCTAGCAGGCCAGTTCTTTCTGCACCAATGTTGATTCCGAGCTCTACTGTCCCATTCACACAAGAAACATGGAAATTTGGTAAAACCCCCTTGCTGGCCAAGGAGCATGCACGTAACTTTCAAATCACCACATATCATCCAACCGTGTGCAGAATAACCTATTTTATTTAACACTATTTCTAGATTTTCGTAACTCTCTTTCATATGTACAGAATGACCGACAGGTACAGAGGCATACATGTTACCGTTGTGTGCTAAAACTGCCTTCAAACTATTTTTGGATGAATCAATAAACAACCTCCAATCTTCTGTTTTGTATTCAATTCCAAACTCATTCATTAAACCATGAATGTCTGAGCAGCACACCAAATCACCCTCTTGTTCAAAATACTTCGAAAATTGTTGTTCTCTCTTCCTATACACATGAATGCTGGTTCCAGCCGCCAGCAAGTTCTTTTCTTTTAGCCTAGAGCCAAGCAGTTCAGCTTTTTCTTTTGTTAAGCCCAGATCCCTAACTAAGTCATTAAGCTCGACCTGAGTGAACAATTTAGGCTCTACATTTTCTGTAACACATTGGAATTCTTCATCGTGTTCATCTAACTCCGACTGTACATCAGAAAATACTTCTGTTTCAATAGAATTTAAGTCCTCTGGTGGTTCCGGGATTGGCAAATCTACACCGTGCCCTACTGGTCGGATGGCGGACGGAAGGTTAGGGTAGCTTATTACCTTCTTGTTCTTAGAGTTATGACCAGTAATATCTACACCGCAAAAGTAACAGTCATCGGAATGATTTTTTGGTTCCCTCCATATCATGGGAACAGCAAATTTAAAGTGTTTTTTCTCTTTTTTTGACCATTTCCTGAGGTCTTCAACACATACATAACATACCTTATGCGGTGCCCAAGGTTTATCCTGGTCTCCAAGTTTGGTTCCAAAGTATGCTAGATAAACCTTTTTCACAAAGTCTGTAATGTTTCTTTGGTGCTTTTTAATAACAAACTCACCACAAATATAACAAAAACTGTCAGCAGAGTTTTTACAGCCGCGATGAGACATTGCACTGAGCACATGTACAGGAAACGTAAAAGTGAGGTTATGTTGAAAATAAACAAAACATCAGCTGTTTAGCATGTGTTTCAGCAGTGCTGCCAACATCATCTTTGTTCATTAGACCTATTTTTTCATGTTATCTTAACTATGAAAAAGCTGTTAAATTCTAAAAATATTTCTTTATTTCATGAATTTAACTATAAAATGTGAATAAATGGTGGGTGATACAACTTTTTAAGCATCATATTTGGATTCAGCAACCTAAACAACATAAGAATAAGGTATTTTCATTAAAAAAGTTTTTTCATCGTTGGCCTGTGTTATGAACGTCTGAGGTTATTAAAACTAGTAGACAAGAACAAGGTCGTTTCTATTCCATTCAGATCATGGGATCTTTATGAATATCCCAATGTACCTGCGATGCAGCAGGAAAATTGGTCGGTCAAAACTTCAACAAATTTAGAAAAACCGCGCTATCTCATTTTTGCACTTCAAAGTGGTCGAAATAGAACCTCTAACAAAGATAGCAGTCTGTTCGATAGTTGCAAATTAAAAAATTTGAAACTTTATTTGAATAGTGAACAATATCCGTACGATGACTTGAATTTAGATTTTGAGCAAGGAAAAGTAGCATTGTTGTATGAAATGTATAACGAATTTCAAACGAGTTATTATGGCGTTAGACATTCTCAGCCCCTGCTTTCAAGATCCGATTTCGAGAAACTAGCGCCTCTAGTGATTATAGATTGTTCTAAGCAATCTGAAGCAATCAAAAGTGCGACTATCGATATCGGAGTACTATTAGAGGCGAAAGAAAACTTTCCAGCCAATACTAAAGCTTACTGCCTCATTTTACATGATAAAATAATAGAATATGAAATGGGAACGGGTTTGGTCCGTAAATTGTTCTGACTCTCTGTTTTTTTTTTTTTTTTGTGGTTGTTAGAAGAGGAGTATATTATTTTTTTATTATTTTACATGTAGATGTAAAATGAACGTACAACCAAAAAAACAAAAAACGAATTGGAACTTGATTCGGAAAATACAAAATATCGAGTAATAATATCTTTTATTTAGTTATCTTTCAAGCCTGATGAGGACCTTGTTGAAACTCGTACTCTTGTAACATGGAATTATGCTCATCGTGCAGCACGTATCAGTCCATGGGAAACACATGCGAGGGACAGGGTAAGATTCGAAAACAGGATTCATCATATTTCCAAGATACTGAGTCCTATCCTAGAATCAACCCACAGATCAGCTGTTTATCAGAAACATTACAAGATTGTTAATTGTTAAAAAATTTATATTTACCTTATCAGTATTTGATTCAGATTTATTAAATTTTTTTTAATTAAATTTTATATTTACATAAAGTAAAAATATTTGATTTCAGTAAATTTGTATTTGTTTTTTTTTCCTTCTTCCTATTTTATTTTTCAAGGGACAAATAAAAAATACAACATATTAAAGGAAACTTATTTTATTGATTATCATCACAATTCAATTCATTTAAGTTGTAAAACAGTGTATTTGTATTTATGCTAAAATCAATTGGTTCGGTAACTACACTTGCTTCATTCTTATTATAAAGTTCAACCATCTTTGTTATCAATGCTAATGAATCGTTGATTTTTTCTATATTTGCGCAAAGTTTGACCGTCTCGTTCCTGTTGAAACATGCAGATGCAGACGATGGTGAGAGGGTCTCATGATTAAACATTGCAAACCATTGCGTTACCTGCTCTATTCGCATCACCCTAGTGCGTCCTCTTGTAGTAAGTTCACAAATCACGTTTTGACATCTTGATCGGTCTTTTTCATAGGATTTTTTTCGTTTCTGCAGCAATAACAAAATTTTTCGAGCTCGGGTGGTAATATATGTCCATTCCTCAACATGAGTTCCTTTACATGAGTAAACGACCGTTTTCTTCTTTTCGCTAATGGCGATAGTCGGCACAAAGTTACACAAACCGATTCGAAAACATTTACTGTTGGTGAGTGGGTACTCGGTCACAAGGTCCATTCGACGATCCATCTCGCGTATCATCAACGACAAGACTGTGTGGTAGAACGGAGTGGAGGGGAGAAAGCTGCAGCTGTTCTAGTTTTTTTATCACATCATTTATTTCCCTTCTTTCTAGTTCATACAAGGAAATGCATAATTGCAAATCTTTGAGTCGATGTAGAAAATTGTGAAGCCTTTTAACAACATACCGTCTCTTCGCTATCATTTTCGTCAGACACTATGATTTGCAGCTCATTCAATTGTTCACAATACTCGATAAACGAACAGTTTTTAGACCATTTTTTATGGTCGGCAAAAGGGTCGTCATACTCCTTCCATTCATGCAAGATTACTCCGCAAAATGGACATCTTGTCCTATCAGACACTTTCAAGTAATACAACCCAGCAGCCGCTAGTTTCAATGGACTCACCGGTGACGACCAGCCGAAAAATGTCGACAACCTTCCGTCTTCGTACCTCAGGTTCTTGCTCCTTAGCCGACCCATACTAAACTAACTGATTGAGGAAGCAACAACGTGCTTCATTTATAAGACAAAATGATGACACTCTCCCATTCGGAAAACAATATACTCTCTTTCATTACGCTGTGACCTAGTTTCTACTGCGGTGTTGCCACATCTCCTCTGCGACGTTGCCAAATCTTACTTTGCACACCTGAACCTACCTCAAGGTCAACACCCCCTCGTCCTAACTTACACCCCCCCACCCTCAAGGTCATCTCAAGGTCACACCCCGACCCTCCTACAGCAGACAATGACCTCAAGGTCACGGCTCCGGCTCAACCCGCCTATTTGTACTACTGTGCTTCATTCATAACTCTTATCCCATTCATAAAGACAAATTACGTCACACTACCATTCAGTTCTTCCATTCATAAGATGACGTCACACGCCCATTCAACACTTCCATTCATAAAATGACATATTCATGACCAACGTCATCCATTCAGAACAAACCGTGACCTAGTTTCTACTGCGGTGTTGCCACATCTAATCTGCGATGTTGCCAAATCTTACTTTGCACACCTGAACCTACCTCAAGGTCAACACCCCCTCGTCCTAACTTACACCCCTCCCACCCTCTAGGTCATCTCAAGGTCACCCCCGACCCTGCTACAGCAGACAATGACCTCAAGGTCACGGCTCCGGCTCAACCCGCCTATTTGTACTACTTATTTCCAACACCTTGTCTTGCTTAAATCCAACAGAACAATACTCGACACACAAATACCGGCTCTAATGACAATTACTGTATACATTAAAAAATAAATGGATTTTTTTATCTATTCTATATGTTTTACAGGATTTTATGTTTATTTGTACCTCTCAAAGAGGCGATTCACTTTTTTAATTATTCTATGTTCTTCAATGGCAATAGACAGACTTTTTCTATTCACCTTATCATAAGCTGACTTAAGATCAAGAATTAAAAAAAAATATATAGAAATTTACAACTGTACAACACTGCTGTTCTGTTAACCAGTGTATATCCAATAATTTAGTCACTGCCGCCATGATTGGCTATATCCATCTAATTGGAATACATTCGAAAGAAATTGGAAATACACCATATGTCCTCCGAATATCTTCTCTTGCTGCTCAACCGTGGACGAATCATCATCTTGCTAAAATTCACGGCATCGGACTGAGGAGCCACCTTAAATCTCTGCAACCCCCTCTGCTATTCCGTGGTCCAGAGAGGACGACAGTGATCATCTGAAGCCGATTGCCAGGCATTTGGATGACTTGAAGACCAGGTGACGAGTATCAACTAACATTGTAAGTAACCTTTACTTGCATTAACAAGCGCCCTTTGCGGTTACAATTCTTTTAAAGACTATTTGGCATCGCCATCCAATAAGGAGTCAACCATCCCTCGCCGAATGGCCCCATCGCCCCTTTTTTTTTTTTTTTTTTTTTGTTCTTATTCCTGGTAGATTTGTTACGTTAATTTTGTACATATAGTTTTCTTAATGTATAATTTTGTAGTTATGTTTCAATGTAATAAACCAACATGTTTCAGTATTTGATCTAATTTATTAAATTCATCGAACATATTCAAATTAAAAATATTTTATTATTTCATTTCATTTTTTTTTTCTGTTCAGGCTAATCACGCCTCAACAAATACAATCAGTGAATATAATGAATGATACCTAATGGCATGGATAAAGGCAAGTCGGGAAACTACCTTCCTCTAATGAAAGAGAAACTACCAATAACCCCAAGCAGCTGTAGCTGCTCAATCTAGTTTTAGCCTGTATGTTCAGATTCAAGGTGAAGAAACTGGCGGAATAGTGGAATAGGACATGAATCAAAACTGTAACAATTTGTTCAGATTCCATGTATTGTATTATTATTATAAAACGATTTGCTCCAGATTAATAAAGAACTTATTACTATTAAAGCTGGCCCTGAACCCGCAATTACTCCCTGCTTAAGTAGACAACCAAAACCTGCCCAAGAAACTGTAGATGTCAATAATAAGTTTAGGAGGCAAGTCATATTTTTATTTTAAAAATGAAAAACAAATTTAGGATCGACGTCATATTTGATGAACCATTGGTTTTTATCCTAGTAAATGCTTACTGTGGTGGATAAAAAGAAGGTGTTATTGTAATTATTCAAATTTTCAGTTATTTTCACTTGCTCTAAGGCTTGGTCATTTATTTAAATCAGCCATTCCTGTCTGTATGAGGTTTATTTTGAACATTGTCTAGCATAAATCTAACTGTAACAGTGCATTTAAAACAAAGAAATGATTAAATCCTCTCTTAAATTGCCGCAGCCAATATTTTGAATCCGTTAATCAAATTTTTCTTCTGGTTTAGAAGGTGTCAAATTATTTAACAACGTTTCGTATGAAATGTTGGTATCTTCCTGAGGGAGTAGTCTGAGCCTCAAGATTTCCTTCATTATTTATACTTGTATGGGTTCGGAGGCGAAGCCTATTCTTTATTATTCTGATTGTCTTGGCTTCGATTTTTTAACTTCTCTCTTAACTGTTTCTTCCTGCCAGTTATAATGTAAAATCCAAAATACCGGTTGAGGAGACAATTCCACAAGTAGAAAAGGTATTCAATAAAGAAGAATCCAAATCAGCAGAACTATATTTGACATTATTTAATTTCTTGTTCAATGGAAAATATTGCGAATAATTAAAGGTTCAAGCATGGGATCCCACTCCACTCGGTGCTGTATTCTATATGAAGGATTTCGAACAGAGCGTCTGAAACATCAAGGATAGCCGTCTTCTGGTTCCGCCAAGTCGATGTTACTTTTATTATTTGACTAATTTTTATGGAAACCTTAGAAGAATACTTTAATCAAATAAATGGCGTAAATGTAATATTATGTGCACCATGGAAGTTGAAGCTGAAGGAAGTATCCCGTTCCTGGATGTGAAAGAAAATCGTTTGGGATACTCAGTGTACAGAAAACCGACCCATACTGACAGATATTTGAATGCCTTACCACATCACCGCTCAGAAACATGGAGTGATCAGAACATTGACGAAAATAGGATATCAAAATCAGCGCACTTAAAAAAATAAAAAAGGCATTTTTGCTTTAATTAAAAAGAAAGCTCTAATGAGGGATGGATTCCAGAAAGAAACAATAAAGAGAGAATTCAAAAAAGCCCAAGAAACAAATTAATGTGGAAAAGAAGAAGCAGAGTAGAAAAAAAAAGGAAGCGATGATTCCATACGTCTAGGGTTCTACAGAGAAAATAGCCAAGATACTAGAGAAGTTCAAAATAAGGAAAACTAAAACCACTGACAAAAAGCTAGTTAGGTTTTGCGCAGTGTGTATCACATAAGTCTCAAGATGCCACAATTGAAAATTTTAACAGAGAAGACGGATATAAATTAAGCAAATTATGGCTTCCGAACATACCAGCGAAAACCTGAAAGAGATGAACCAATCAGAAGCCAGTCAGTCGAGGCTCAGTCAGTCCGAGATTTCCCAATCAAATCCTAGCCATTGGATCAATTCAATTAGAGGAAGAATCGGCTCCGTCCCCGTACCCGAACAGGTATAATTAACGATGGATAGAAGGGCAACTTCAGGCTCAGATTAAGCCCTGAGGAAGATAACAGTATGCCTTAAGGAAACGTTGGCAAAGAAATTGCCACTTGTTTACCTTCGAAATCAAAAGAAATGCTTGAAGAATGGATTCTAAGAAATGTTTGTTTTTGACGGATGAAGAATGATTTATCTTTTCATTATCTGATTGAGCATAACCTTATATTTAATATTATATTTATATTTAATATTTAATATTATATTTTCCAAATGGATCTGCTGTAGTTAAATATATTATAAGAAAACCTTCATTTTTCACACGCTTATAATAGCCTGTATGTATGTAATGGTATCGTTCAACTCGAATTTTAGCTTAAAAAAATCGAATTAAATTGAAATCCCGCACAATTCTCAAGGACCGCTTCCAATACAATAATTTAAATTTGCCTCATTATCTTGACCACGATCTATGGATTAGCGATTTTTAAATCTCTGATTTGCTCTCAACGTCAATGAGATAAGTTATATTTGTAGTTTTAAGTTTTGTTTTTTATCTTTTGTTTGAAATAATCTTCCTTATGCTAGGTTAACTTATTATTTAAACAGTTTAATATTGAAACAATTTCCATTTTGCTAAATAAAATGTAAAACAGACTGGTGGTTAGGCTGGAGCCCACCGTGTGTGAACCTCAGGAGGCAGGCCCCTATGGAAAAACTGAGGAAGAGGCATTTTAAAACGCATTCGGATCCTGTAGAAATATGATTTAATGAAATTAAAAGCTCAAATTATTTAAGCATTAAGAAACTTGGTAAAGCGATTTTCAGAAAACTTTCAACGTTTTTTATGCAAAAAGTTAAATCTAATTTGGCAGGTGACGTAAAAAAATATTGAAAAACTAAAAGACGGGCCGTAATTAATTGAAACATCAACAGATAAACCACGTAACTGCACAAAGAACTTTATTGATAAAACAAAAAGTTGCACAGGCTAAAACTAAACTATAACTACTATAAACTGTAACGTAACAAATCTATTGACTGAATGATTTAGATCTATATCTGACAGCAGGATGGGATATAAATACAATACTGTGGGAAAGAGTGCTTACTCAGTAATGTAGGGTTATGTACCTTAGCTGATTAAGAAATAATCAGAAACACTAATAAGTTGTAAAAACTTAGGTGGGTAGTTTCAAGTTGAGGTTAATCCACATAAAGCCCTAAATTATAGCAAAGGTATGATAAGATGTTACGGCCTTCAAATTTTAGAAGCCATTAAAAAAGAGCCTAACAATGCATTATTATTCTGTTACTTTTTTGACATTAATAAAATAAAAACTAAAGTAAACGGAATAGAAAAATATACCCACATTTATATTGTAACATTTCCAACATTCCAAAGCTCCCTGAAATAATCCAAATTGGTTTTCACAGGGAATTAAAAAACAACAACCTTGTACACCTAATCCAATGTGGTGTTGTAATTGCTTAGACTTCATTTAATTGGCACAATCACTACAATTATAGTGAAGAAAAGTATGCCGAATAACAATACTTATAACTAAGGCCCGGATTTTTATGTTTTTGCATATTTTTTTTTTATGCTTTATACATCACGTTTGAAGTTTTTAAAACGTGTTTTGGGCCAAAAGCATTCGATTTGGGCAAGTTTTATTTTGCATATTTGAAGGAAAATGCATATTTGATCGTTTTTGCATATTTTTAATGCATTTTGTTCTATTTTAGGTTTTATGTGTTGTCAGAAGTGTTCAGGTAATTTTTAAAAACGATGAATCAATAAAAACAACTTAGGAAACAATTAATTATAACATTTCTTTTTCTAGGAAGATTGGCCCTTCCCCTTTCTATGTTAAAATTCTTAGAATCCATTTCCAGTTTTGGTTCTGCTGCTCTTCTATAACTAAAAATTGTGTTAGTTAGACTCGAAATATCGCACCGTTAACATCACGAAAGTTAAGGCTAAAGCTAGTGAACTTGTAACCAAATATTTACGCGAATTCCTTGACGAAACTTTTCATAGTGATTCGGGCGTTTTACTTTGTAACAGTTGTGATATGCCGACATCCCGAAGATCGTTAGTAACACAGCATATCGAAACTACGAAACATAAAGAAAACCTACAAAGAATACAACAATTGATTCAGACATTTATTTCTACATCATTTACATCAACTTCGATTTCCACTAAGTCACAATTTTTCAATTATTTGACTCGTGCTTTTATAAGCCCGATTCCAATTTATAAGATCAATAATTTTGAATTAAAAGAGTTTTTTGAATTAAATTTACCATCGGAACCAATAATCACAAGATGGGGAACCTGGCTAGATGTATCCCACAACTACGATCAACATTTTGATAAGATCAAACACATTCTTTCCAAATTAGATGACACAGCGTCGGCAATACCAAGAGCAAAGAAATTAATGGAAAAAACGACACGTTTTCGAAAACAGCTCTGGGCTAAAACAGTTACGATCCATTTGCGATATTCTAGAAGGAAACTTTGGAGAAAAAGATATGCCATTCAGCCCTAGTGAAGCATCATGTTTTAAAAGAGCTCCCGCTACATCAGTCGACGTGGAAAGATCATTAAGTAGGTACAAAAAACATTGCGACCTGATCGTCAGAGCTTCACATTCGATAATCTAAGGATGTACACAATTTCAAATATTAATTTGTAAGAGGAATAAGTGTTTTGTAACCATTTTTATAGTATAAGGGTGTAATATTAGAAATTAAAAAGTACGTAATACATTTTTTATTTTGCATTTTTATTTGGTTTTGCCTGCATATTTCCCCAAAATAAATGCATATAATGTGTACATATTCAAGGATTTTTATTGCATATAAATCCGGGCCCCAGAAATGCATTAACTGTATAAGCAATCACCAAAATTTAGACTGTAAATGTTCCATATTTTTTGCACAAAAATAAATTAAAGCTATACAATTTAATTAAAAAGTCCCTTTTAATGAGACTAATAGAATTTAGTGAACAAAATTCCTTTTTTTAACAATATTGAAAAAATCATATTAAAAAAAAAAAAAGAACACGGTTTTTGTATCTGACCGAACTAAAATCCCGAGCCTGGACAAATCTCCTCTCTTCAAAATAAAAATATTTAAAAATTATAACAATTAATAAAAAAATAAATTAAAATAGACAATAGTTTTAAAAAAATAAAATACACGCTTTAAGAGGAAACAAAACGAAAAAGTATAAAATAATTTTGAAGCTTAAAATAAGAATAGAGTGAAACAAAAAAATTGATATTATCATAAAAAAGCTCGGGGAGCTTAGTGTCAATTATTATAAATATTTTATTCACTTATATTGGTTGAAGTATAGTCATTACGAAAATATCTTAAAAGGTACCCCGCGCTTTCTTACGTTAAAATGAATTTTTTTGTTCATTAAAAATATGTAAAGCTTATTGAAAGTTATTTTATACTTTTTAATTTTGTTTCTTACTAAGGCGTGTTTTTCTATTTTTATTTTAAAACTTATTATATTTACATAGCTTGCAGTTTTAGTATCTCCTTTGAAGTAGTTTAGCTGGGCCGAAAGGTTTCCACAAAAATTTGTACAGCCTCTTCTCTGACAACAGAAAGAAGACGGCTTTGATTTAATGTCCTTTAAATATATTGGTGAAATTTTCGAAATTACAAGTTTAAATTTAATTCATATTCATTGAAAATCTAACTATTAAATTAATAAAAAAAAAATCGGTGACACTATAGTGTTCTGAATAAATGAATTACGGCGTTATGGTTATATAGTACCAGCAATACTGAAAGGCATTGAGGGGATTTGTAGTCGTTCCTCTTGTACATTTAGTAAACACACAAGAGGAAATATCCTTTCTTAATATTGTAGTTAAGTTATCCTCTATGTAAATTAGCGAATTCGTTGTTGTTGTTTTTAATGAATTTAAATGTTTTTAGGTATTCTATATACTCTACTGACCTTCATTAATTAATCATAATAGGGATAATTAATTAAAATAGGTTGCCTCCACAGAAAATAGGACTAACTAGAAGCGGCATCAGGGCCCGTTTGGAGGGAGGCAAGTGAAGCCAGCTCCCAAGCCGCCCCCCCCCCACTCCTGCCGCCCCCTTACAGCTGAGAAAGTGTTGCAGCGCTCAGTTTATTTAGTCCAAGAATTCCTCGTGTTTTATCTTGTCGGGGTAAATACACCGTGGAATGTTCCAATTGGTTATTTCCTTAGTAATACTATTACTGGGGAGCAGCTGTAGACCTGATACCCCAAACAATAACCAATCTTATCTTGCCGTCAGCCAATATAGTACATTTCATCTCCACACCGCTCTAGTTACTTTAATATTTCCAGCACCTGCACTACCTTACTACTGTTCGTCTTTATGTGGTAACTTTTTATATATAGTAAAAAATAATGGGTGACAAAGCAGGAAAAATGAAGCTCATTCGGTTTGTAGAGTATTTTAATTGTAAACTACATTACTTTTAATATTATTGTCCTTTAAATAAAACAAGTGTATTATTCTTCGCACGTATCTTTTCCAGATTCAGATTGTCGTAGAAACGTTTCAATTCGTGGTACATTCTAGTTTTTAAATATAATATTCCCACTGCAGAGATGATTGATGAGTAGTGAGACTCGTCCTCTAGAAAATGTGTTACATTAGGAAAAAAGTTTCTGCCAATGCAATGCTTTATTAGGAGTGATGCGAAAGCCCCCGACTTGGGTGAGTCTTTTATGCTTGGACATGTACCTAAACAATTTTTCACTTATTTTACAAATTTCAGTGACATCATAACTTGGTAGGATCAACTCCCCTCGGTCCTTAATTACAGTAAGTCGTCAATTTCCAATGGCATTCGGGTTTGATTCTACAGCTCTCAAACATTCTTCACATTTTAATGTCAAATTCAGTCTTCTCACTATAAATCCTGTAATAGAAATAAATCGTCGCGTGAAAATCTGGATGACACATTAGGTAACGATATGATTAAAATAATGTACTTATTATAAATGAGGTAATGCGTTTATTATTAATAAAAATTGTTATTCTTATTCGAAATTCTTTGTAAAATAAACAAATCAATAAATAATGGACATGGAAAATTAGATAGGTACCTGAAATGTATTCTACAACATCTTGTGACGTGTTTAAGCTACACATAATATAGAAATATTTTAACCCTCTGTGTACCAAGGCCTGATGAAACAAATAATTCAAGTAACATAATTCTCAACAAAAAAAATTTCCAGGAAGTGCTTATACAATGTAGGGCATTGTTTCTAGTGAATTGAATCCTTCAAATAAGAAACATTCCAGTAAAATTTATCTATTTTTAGAAACAGTTCCTAGTAAAAATTAGTTTAATTATGGCTATGGAATTTTTAAATAACTAAGGAGAAAACATAAAAAGGTGACATCGGATACCACGGGAGTCCCGGAAGGATCCCCGCCACATTTTTGAGAGAAGGAAAAATTGTGAAAATTCGAAAAGTCTCTCTAATACTTTCGTTACAGTTCCTAATTATTCCAGACAGTTTTGCGTTAAAATTCATTGAATGTGACAGATCAATCGATTTCTTCAAACGAAGTTTCAAAAATTAGAAACATGTGGGACCTAAATTGACTCCATGGTACTTGGAGGGTTAAGTGAACTATGAAAATATTACATTTTGTGGTACATTTAATTATTTTATATTATTAACAGTTAGGTTTCGGACTTACAGGTGAAGGGTGAGAGGAGGATTGAAAGACTTGTCGGCATTATTTATACTGCATCCAATATTAATAATACATTTGTATTTTGCTAAATACACGTTCAATGATCAGATCAAAAAGTATACAAAACTCAAAGACACCACAAGATAACACAATGTTGAATAATATTTAAGTAAACAGAAGAACACGAGCTAAGTAAGAGAAGTAAACTGAGCGCTGCACCACTTGGTTGGGGCGGAAAGAGTGGGGAGGCCAGTGGGAGGCTGGCTTCACTCGCTGTACCTGGCATTAGGGGTGGGCTAAACAGTGAAATCTTAATAACACGTTATGGCATAACTGCTACCAGGTAATAACGTGTTCCAATAACACGTTATTTGAGTAACGTTTTATTTCATTGAAGAAAATAATATATAAATTTACATGAGAATAGAAACAGACGTAACCGATAATGGCTAATTGCTAGAAAAAAAAAAAAAAAAAAAAAAAAAAAAGCTGCCTTAGACGTTATTCATGTGGCGCTGTCTACGTTATCGAAGAAGTTATCGGAACTATTAAAGAGTTATTGGCTTGGTTGCCTCTTTTTTTTGCGAATATAGAAGGATTTCATTCACAATTACTGATTGAAAAATTAACAAAAAAATCAAACTTTGCTAATTCGCACAAAAAAATGGAAAAAATGTCAAGTAAATAAGTTTTAAACAATAAAACGGCCTTAGACGTTATTGAAGCAGCGACCCCTACACTATTGCTAGCCGTTATCAGAACTATTGTACCAATATGAAATATAAAATATATATGGAACTATTCCATTGAGTTATGGAAAAGCATTGACAATGCTAATAGGCACCATAGATTTATTTAAGAGGGTGACTAGTTATTATAGTATGAACACAAAGTTGCAAAATACTGTATAAGAGATTACTCTACAACAATAAATTATAAAAGGTAATTGATGATGAAAGGGTATAATGAAATTAAAATACTAATATAATGATAAGCTTTTATTAGATAATGAAGTACAAAAAGGATGAACAATTACTACAGATTATTAATTAATAACATAGCCTAAATAATTTTATTTTAAAAAAAATAATAAATAGTTTCTCCAAATTAAAAACAATAAATATGTGTATTATGAAGTTCGTTATGAACATCCAAAAATTTAATAAACTAAATAAAAAATTTGTTTTATGTTAACAGGGATATATATTGATTTAATATAGAACATTTATAAATACGAATTTACCAGTACATTACAGAAGGTAAAACAGGTATTTGATCCTATTAAAGATCAAACAGAAAAATCTGCCAACAGTATAGAATAAAATTAGATCAGAGTGCACTGAACTTCTGCCATAACTCTTCAAGTGCTCCTACTACAGTTTACATGATGTAATCGCAAGTAATGTCTGCAGCTACAGTCATGTATTAAATGAATCATGAAGATGAGCTAATACTTCCTTTTTATTCTGTCTACTGGATAGTTATTTAAGTATTTATTTATTTTAGCTTTATATAGTTATAATATTCTTGTTAAGAGAAAGTGAAAAGCTCTTAAAGATAAACTTTGTATTTAATTAAAAATAAGTTAGGTTTTTGAGAGTAAAGTGGCTATAATGGTAATATTGTTAAATGAATAAGCTTAATTTATTTTTTTTAATCTAATTGTTAATTACTAATCTAATGGTCGAATAAAACTTCTTTGTTTGTTTTAGAAACTGTAAAGGTCCTAGCCTAGTACCAAACCCTGAAGATTCTTCCTGAGTTTAGAGTTCCCAGTAATGGCTTCGACCATACTTTTGAGGTCGGTTCTTTCGAAGTGAATATATTTAGATTACAGTGCCTCTTATGCTATCTTCTACTATTTATGACTATTTAAGTGTAACCAATTAAAGCTATAGGTGTTAAATTATTGTTTATTTTAATTCATTTAATTATTTAATTATAACCAAAAGCTAATAATGAGAAACCTTGTGAAATAGAAAAAGGTTTCTGTTAAATAGAGACAATCATTGTTTTCTTATTTATAATATTTAAAAATATAATGAGTATTTATTTTTTCGAAGAGTCGTATGTACAAGTTAGATGCCTGTAATTTTTTCACCTTTTTTTTTTTAATGAATACATTTTTAAATTTATTCCTCACATATCATTCCTTCAAAAGAACAGTGTCATTACTCAAAAAACCTAATATTGCAATGGAGATATTTGAAAGTTACATGTGAGTTAATAAAATAAAAAAATTGGTTATTGATACAAAATTCTTTTATTAACCAATAGAAAATTTTTAAAAGCTTGAAACTTTTTCTTTCAATGCCATTATTCCCATAAAACTTCAAGTTCAAACATAGTACAACTCAAAATATGACTTTATTAAAAATGTTGGAAACGGAATATCAGATATGCTCTTTCTGAATTCTGAATCAATCAATACAATTGCTTCTGAAAGCTTAACTAAAAAAGGCCAAATTTCGAGTTTATGTTATATGTAGTTCTTTTGAAGGAGCGAATATAGTTCTATACTGTTGGCAGATTTTTCTGTTTGATCTTTAATAGGATCAAATACCTGTTTTATCTTCTGTAATGTACTGGTATATTCGTATATATATAAATGTTCTACATTAAATCAATATATATCCCTGTTAACATAAAACAAATTTTTTATTTAGTTTATTAAATTTTTGGATGTTCATAACGAACTTCATAATACACATATTTATTGTTTTTAATTTGGAGAAACTATTTATTATTTTTTCTAAAGTAAAATTATTTAGGCTATGTTATTAATTAATAATCTGTAGTAATTGTTCATCCTTTTTGTACTTCATTATCTAATAAAAGTTTATCATTATATTAGTATTTTAATTTCATTATACCCTTTCATCATCAATTACCTTTTATAATTTATTGTTGTAGAGTAATCTCTTATACAGTATTTTGCAACTTTGTGTTCATACTATAATAACTAGTCACCCTCTTAAATAAATCTATGGTGCCTATTAGCATTGCCAATGCTTTTCCATAACTCAATGGAATAGTTCCATATATATTTTATATTTCATATTGGTATAATAGTTCCGATAACGGCTTGCAATAGTGTAGGGGTCGCTGCTTCAATAACGTCTAAGGCCGTTTATTGTTTAAAACTTATTTACTTGACATTTTTTCCATTTTTTTGTGCGAATTAGCAAAGTTTGATTTTTTTGTTAATTTTTCAATATGTAATTGTGAATGAAATCCTTCCATATTCGCAAAAAAAAGAGGCAACCAAGCCAATAACTCTTTAATAGTTCCGATAACGTCTAATAGATGTCGCTGCTTCAATAACGTCTAAGGCAGTTTTATGGTTTTAAAACATATTTACTTGACATTTTTTCCATTTTTTTGTGCGAATTAGCAAAGTTTGATTTTTTTGTTAATTTTTCAATCAGTAATTGTGAATGAAATCCTTCTATATTCGCAAAAAAAAGAGGCAACCAAGCCAATAACTCTTTAATAGTTCCGATAACGTCTAATAGATGTCGCTGCTTCAATAACGTCTAAGGCAGTTTTATGGTTTTAAAACATATTTATTTGACATTTTTTCCATTTTTTTGTGCGAATTAGCAAAGTTTGATTTTTTTTGTTAATTTTTCAATCAGTAATTGTGAATGAAATCCTTCTATATTCGCAAAAAAAAGAGGCAACCAAGCCAATAACTCTTTAATAGTTCCGATAACGTCTAATAGATGTCGCTGCTTCAATAACGTCTAAGGCAGTTTTATGGTTTTAAAACATATTTACTTGACATTTTTTCCATTTTTTTGTGCGAATCAGCAAGTTTGATTTTTTTGTTAATTTTTCAATCAGTAATTGGGAATGAAAACGCCTCGGCCTTCAGCTCTTATTGAAATCATGTCGAAGTGCTATTTGGTTATTGGCGAGTGAAACGATGAAGGAGTTATTCCAATAACGAGCTCGTTCTGGTAACACGTTATCACAGTAACCGTTATTTTCCAATAACACGTTATTTTAGACTGTTACGTTATTTCGACCCCACCACTACCTGGCATGCCACTTCTAGTTGGTTCTATGTTCTGTGGATGCCTCTCAACTTCATTTTTGACATCCACTGTTTCTTGAGCAGATTTCGGTTGTCAATTTCAGCAGAGGAGTAGTGAAGACTAGGTTTAATAAAAGTAATAAGTTTTTTAATTATTCTGGGGCAATCCCCTTCAGCAAATAATAACACGCAAGACATATAACGTGGACTTAGAGTTTTGGTTCTGTACCTATTCTACTCATCTACCATTTTCATTACCTTGAAGCTGAACATACAATCTTAAACTGTATTGAGCAGCTTTAGCTGCAGGCAATACTAGTAAATAAATGGCAACATTAGGCAAGCATATGAATGTTCTATGATATGAATCATCCGTTAAGAGGGTTTCTAAATACAAGGTAATAAAACCAGGGACATTCCCCACTTGTGCTATGTCCCTGATTTTGGAAAACTGTAGCTAGGGAGGGGTTATTGGGAAAAATTTAACTTACCTTGATTGAAAAATGTCTAGGTTATATCATATCTGTAGAGACAAGCTCGAAAGTTCAATATAAATTTCTTAAAAATGCAGGTTTAGTTGAATCAATCTCGCTCTGGGTGTGGACTGTATGTAGTAATTTGAAAAGCGTTCGCAACTATAGAGAAATAACATGAAGATATCCAAAACATAGAAATAAAAGTGACTTACCCAAGACGTAGGCCGGGCAGCTTGGTGATAGGAACTTGGCTCCTTGGAGCGCGCTCAAGACCAAAAGAAGCTGGTAACGTCCTTCCAGGTGGATTCCTATGATTTAGAAAACCTCCAGGGGAATTCACACTTATTTGCAGGTGAAACGGGCATTAATTGTAAAAAAACATAAATAGAACGGAATCACGGAAAGTAGAAAACTGGTCAAGAACTTGAGTCGCTAAAATTGAGCTGGATAGCTGGAGTAAAAACAAAGGAACATGTGACTAACTGAGAGGCTGCACGCAGAAGACACAAGACCGAAGAGGCGATTCCAAGAAAAAGCAACGTGATCAGAGTACCCGTATCGCGATCTGCCTATGATTATAAATACTAATTGAAGAGTTAGTTAATACCACTAACCGCTAGATGGGGTGTAGTGTCTATTTAGAGATTTATTGTCACTTTACTATTTCTCATGTGTTGATTTAACTTATTTACAAAAGAACGCCAAATGGCGTGAACATACCGCCCACCAAAATTGGGATGAAAGTCCAATTTTAGAACTAAAGAAAAAACTTGAATAATGGTAAATGGTGGGTGGTCTATTAGGAAAACAATATACACGAATATTGAGAAAGTAAAGAGAAAAGAAAATGAAACAAAGTGTTAAGTTATTTATCGAGAACAAAATTCAAAAATAAGGAAGGAGGTTGAAAGAGAAGGAAAATTGTCGTTAAAGTAAAGAATAAAGTAAAAAAAACTTATTAACAATGGATGTATTTTACACACAAAAAAATTCTAGTGGACTGTAATTGTGTTGGTAGTTTTTAAAACTTGAAATTACTTATTACTAATTAATAAATTCTAATACATCTTATAAAAGAGTAGCTACTCACAACTTTTAAACAAACAAATGGCATCTAAGGTAAGTAGATATGATAGATATGATATGACCTGATGTGGTACCACTCACTGTTACACTGCTACTGAGACTAACCTCTTAGTTAAGAGGTGGGGATACCAAGGTCGGATTCCCAGCTTGGGATCTATCAAATTTTGTTTATCATTTCCTTTCATTTGTTATTTGTTATTTTAATTTTATTTTTAATTAATTATTTAACATAAACCGCCCACCAAAATTTGGAGGATTCCAAGCTCGGAATTACATGTACGCGATGATATGATGAGTCGCTAGTTGTCTTCAGAAAGGTGTGGTAGTGGTAGCAGCTTGACAACTGGACGTTTGCAAATGCCTTGAGCTGTTTTCAGATTGACTACTCTAACAACTTTATCTGCACCAGGATATACCTCAAGAACTCTTGCTAGAGGCCATTGCATAGGTGGTGTTCTGGTTTGCTTAAGTAGCACCAAATCTCCTTTCTTGACGTTGGGAGTGTTGGCACGCCATTTGTGGCGTTGTTGCAAGGTTTGGATGTACTGAGTGCGCCAACGATGCCAAAAGTTCTGAATGCGCTCTCGGATACGTTGCCAGCGATTTAGGCGATTAATTGGTAGTTCTGTAACGTCTGCTTCTGGTAAGGCCGTAAGTGGTCCTCCAATTAAAAAATGCCCAGGAGTGAGTGGCTGCAGATCTTCCGGATCAGATGATAATGGTTGCAGTGGTCTCGAATTTAGTATGGCTTCCACTTTGGTGAACAGCGTAGCTAGTTCCTCTGGTGTAAAGGGATTGCTCCCAATGATTTTTCGAAGTAAGGTCTTGACTGACTTCACTCCTGCTTCCCGTATGCCTCCAAAGTGGGGAGCATAGGGAGGGTTGAAATCCCATTCGATATGTTGATGACTCACATGCTCAATTAGGTGTTTTCTTGTTTCTGGCGAGTCATGCCATGACTCAAGATCAGCGAGATAATTCGCAGCTCCAACAAAATTCCTTCCGCAGTCAGACATGATCTTGTAAGGTTTGCCTCTACGGGCGATGAAACGGTCCAGAGCGTCAATGAAGGCCTCTGTGGATAGTTCTGATACTAGTTCGAGGTGTACTGCCTTGGTTGAGAGGCATACAAAAAGACATAAGTATGCTTTCCTTTCAGGAGCTTTGCGTCGTGAAGATTCTTTGCACAGAAATGGCCCGGCAAAGTCCACACCAGTGTGGTAAAACGCTCTGACTGTTGTAAATCGATCTGGAGGAAGATCTCCCATACGAGGTATGATTTGTTTTTTCGTCGCTCTGAAGCAGACAAGGCATTTGAATTTTCTCTGTTTAACCAAACTTCGTCCTGAAGGAATCCAATATTGTTGTTGAATGGCGGCGAGTGTAGTTGCTGGGCCGGAGTGTGCGTGCTGTAAATGAAAATAACCTACCAAGATGTTAGTAAAATGGGAGCGTTTAGATAATAGGATAGGATGTTTAGATTTATCAGGAAGGTCGGAATGTCGCAAACGACCGCCCACCCTAAGAACTCCCACTCGGTCTAAGAAAACATTAAGACTCAATAAAAGTTGTGATGGTTTAGAATTATTAAAGGCTTCCGGATAATAATATCTTTGCAATAGTTTAATACATTGTATGTTAGAGGCTTCAAATTCTTTAGAAGTTATAGGACCACTAGGTCTTCTGTTGTTAGGGAATTTAGAAGAAGGTTGAAATCGACGAACATAAGCTAAGGTATGGATCAAACGCCGGTATTTTGAAAAACGTTCAGTCCATTGGACAAATTCTGATAATTCAGATGATATAACAGGTTCTGCTTCTGTAGTTGCTAGCGTAATACAATTACTCTTTACTTCTGGTAGTTCTGTTGAAGGTATTAAAATACTACTAGTCGGCCAATGTTCTTCATCCGTAGATATCCACGGTGGTCCTGACCACCATAGGTCATGTTCAATTAGTTGTGATGGAAGTAGTCCTCTTGATCCACAATCTGCCGGGTTATCTGATGATTTAATATGACGCCAAGAAGAGGTTCCAATGATTTCGATAATGCTAACGACACGATGAGCAACGAATGTCTTCAAGGTATGTGCTGGAGTATGAAGCCAAGATAAAACTGTTGATGAATCGGTGAAGAAACCTATTGATTGAATGTTCAAGTGTTTAATAAAGTTCGCAATTGATTTATATAATCGTGTTAAGAGTAGAGCGGCGCAGAGCTCTAATCTCGGGATGGTCATAGGTTTGATAGGGGCTAATTTAGTTTTAGATTTTAGAAGGAAAACTTGTTTAGATTTGTTGTGATTAGTAGCTAAATTCAAAACTGCGCAATAGCCACGTTGGGAGGCGTCACAAAATCCAAAAATAGAACCTTCATGAGACGTATCATCTAATAGCATATATCGGGGTATGATAACTTGATTTAAATTGGCTATGTCTGACAAATAATCTTGCCATAATTGTTGTATTTCTGGAGTAACGATGTCGTCCCAGTCTAGACCAGACTTCCATATTTCTTGAAGCAGGATTTTTACGTAAAATACAGTAGGAGAGAGGTAACCAAGAGGATCGTAAATTCTTGCTATAGTAGACAATATTGATCTTTTGGTTGGAGGTAGGTTAGGTAGCTTAATGGAATAAGAGAACACCTCTTTAGCAGGATCCCACTGTAGACCAAGTATTTTGACTCCCAAGTCATCAGTTTCGTTAAAAGAGTGTGGTTGTAAAGAGGATTCCTCCTCTACAGAATGAATTATAATAGGACAATTACTGGCCCATTTGCTCAATTTAAAACACCCTTTTGATAATAATTCAATAAGTTGTTCCTTTAACTCTAACGCTTGTGTCATGCTTGGGGCACCAGAGACAATATCATCTACATAGATATCATGGGTAAGACTATGGGCTGCCAAGGGAAATTCATCACCTTCATCTATCACCAACTGCTGAATAACTCTCAGGGCCATGAAAGGAGACGGTTTTAATCCATATGTAATAGTGGTTAATTCGAACTCATTTACTTCTTGATCTTCATTAAATCGCCATAGTATATGTTGATACGATCGATCTTCTTCAGTGACTAAAACCTGGCGGTATATCTTAACGATGTCCGCAGTTATGAAAAATTTATGACGTCGAAAATTTAACAAGATATCGCTAATATCTTTTTGTAGTTTAGGACCAGAAAGTAGATGTTCGTTAAGTGAACCATTAGATGTTTTAGCCGAAGCGTCGAATACAACTCTTAATTTCGGTACATCAGCAACTATCTTATGGACACCGTGGTGAGGTATGATGTAGTTAGCAGATTTATTAGTTTGGACCATGTGCCCTAATTCAAGATATTCCTTCATGAATGTGTGATATTCTTTGCTGAGTAATGGATCATGACTAAGTTTAGTTTCTAAATTATTTAATCTTTTCAGTGCTTGTGGACGAGAGAGCCCTAATTGGATAGGTGGATTTTTAAAAGGCAAAGCCACTACATAACGCCCTTCAGGAGTTCTGGTATGAGTATTTTGGAAGTGTTCTTCGCAATAGTAATCTTCAGCAGACATCTTTGGGAGGTCCTCTCTAATCTCTTCCACTTCCCAAAATCGATGCATTATTGTATTAATATTCTGATCGTCGGTGAGAAATAGTGACGTAGCTGTAGAACTAAGCCCTTCATCGCATTTGCCAATAATCACTTCCCCAAAAATAGTATTCAATGTTTTAGGAGTTTGCAATTCATTATGTTGTTCATTGTTAGGATTAGTGTTCATTAAAATATTTAAGAAAAGGTCTGCACCTAGTAAGAAATCTATAGGCCCTGGCCGGCTAAAATTAGGATCAGCAAGGTTGCAATGTTTAAAGTTATTATAAAGATCTGATGACAATTTTCTTTGAGGTATTTGAGGTGCAATGGTAGGAACCACAATAGCTTCAGTGTTAAGTTCAGGTGATATACCATTTAGGGGTCGTAATTTACAAGTGACTTTCTTATCTGGATAACATAAAGTGGACTGATTTATTCCTGAGATTGACTTACTAAAAGATAAAAGTTCTAATTCTAATTTAGAGGCGCATGATTCCGTAATAAAAGAATATTGGCTTCCGCTATCAATGACCAATCTTATTTCATGATAAAACCCTTTTCTATCACAAATCAGTGCAACAGCAGTACCTAAAAGAACTTCCGAAGATATATCGGATGAAACATCAGCAAAAGCATTGAAGGAAGTTTCTTTAGATTCCTCTTTTTTCGAAGAATTTGAAGGTGTTTGGGTATTAGACGGTTGAGACGCGGAAGGTTTCACAAAGTGTAAGGTGGTATGATGTTTGCCGCCACATGTATGACATCTCCAAGATGAACCACATTCTTTCGTTCGATGCCCAGGGTATAAACAATTTTTACAAACAGCCCAATTCTGTAATTTATTAAAACGTTCTTCATGTGAAGCTTTTTCATAAATTGGACAATCAGTGAGTTTATGGCGTTGTTTACAAAGAAAACATGTGGGAGGGCTGGTAGGTGTGTTAGATGAATTATTCATTTTTGTAGAAAAACCCTTTCCAATTTTAGCAGGAGTGTTATTAGAAGAAGTAGCTTTAGTAAAAAATGTGGTTGTAGATTTGCTAGCAGATTTAGAATTTTTCATATTATATTGTTGTGGCGAAACAGGTTTTTTAACAGCTAGTGACTTTTCAGGGACCCCTTTTTCTCCTTCTGTTAACTCTAATGCTTTGACTTTTTTACGTACAAACTCAGTTAAAATATCACAGGTGGGAAATTCAATATCAGTTTGTTTTGTCTCAAATGCTTCTCTCGTTGTACTATCTAACCCACGGACAGCTAATTCAAAAAAAATATACTTGGAAGCATTGGGAACATTCATTTTCTCGAAGGCTGTAGCACTTTCAGAAACTACTTGAAGAAAATTATTAAGTGATGATGAAGTAGGTTTACCAACCAAAGGTTTGAAATTCAAAATATTATCGATATAAGCAGCTGCAAGTCGGCGTTTGCTATCATAATGTTTTAACAATGCATTCCAGGCTTGTTGATAACCTGCGTCAGTTATAGGGATATGTTTAATAATAGATAACGCTCGACCTTGTAAATTAGTTAATAAGACATGAATCTTTCAATATTGGTTAGCGAAGGTTCGTCGTGAATTATCGACAAAAATGTATCTTTGAATAAAGGCCATTCTCTAAGTTGACCAGAAAATTTAGGAATATGTATAGGTGGAAGTCGCATTCGAGCAGATAAACTTTGATTTAATATGTTTAAATCAAGATTAGGGCCTGTGGAAGCAATCACTTCTCTAGGGGTTTGACAAAGAGCCTCAAAAGTTCCCCCAACTTCATAATAATAACGTTTCACAGTTTTAAAAAATTCAGTATCTCTCTGGGATGGAAATTCCTCTTCTTTATCCGCCATTACATACAAAATTTCTAAAGTCTTCCACTCATCCATAAATTTATTATAAATAGTATCTATAGATCTAAACATTCCTCGAAATGCGTTTATTAAAGTTGGATCAGCGGCCGCAGCGTTACCTTTATCTCGAATTAATTTTATTTCATCCGCTGCTGCTTGCAATCGTTTTTTAGCAAGTTTAATTTTTTGTTCTACGGTTAACTCCGCGTCCCCCATAATGACTGGATAGGTAGGAATTTGTTAATTAGGAGGTTAAAATTAAGCAGAGAAAATATCGAGACAGATATACAAACTTGCACTAAAATATAAACAAATAACGTTGAGAAAAGAAATATTAAACTCTGATCCAAACAGAAAAAGAAATAAAATACAAACTGTAAATATCAATATTTGTTTTTGTTTATAAATCAGTTGAAACAAAATAAATGATAAAAGCTAGTATATAACAATGGCTACGTGTTGTAAGGATTATGCGGGAGGTAAACAAACACGCTGTAGGTATTAAAGACCGATAATGCAGGAACCTTGTAACATAACTTGATGAAATAGTCAATACTTTGAAGTAAATTTGAAATAAAAATAAAATAACCAAAATTATATACAGTTCTATTAAAAATAAAATGAAATTACCTTCTAATAAATTACAAATTAAGTAGGAAAGTTAATAAAAAATAAAATGAACCCTTTATAGATCGAAAAAATGAAACAAACTGAACAACAAAACAAAAGTTCTCTCTTTTTTTTTTTAATAAATATTCTTTCACTATGAAAGTAATTTCAAATTGAACATAATAAATATCGAAATTAAAGACTTATTCTAAGATGTGATAATTAATAAAAAAATGATAATGATATGGTATTCTTTATTTTAACGACAGTAATTATGATATGGTATGATAATGATATTTATAATATAAGGAAGAAATAGTTGGGGGTGCAGTCAAAGAAAACACCAAAATAAGAAAAACTTATTTATTATGTGCCGACGTTTCGGCCTACAATGTAGGCCATCTTCAGGGCTAAGAGAGAGAAACAAACAAAAATATATAAAAACGTAGCAGTAACAAGAATATATAAAAAGTGGTACAGGAGTGAAAAAATAAAAATAGTGACTAGATAAGATGAAATAGTGAAAAGATAAAATAGTGAATAGATAAAAATAGTGACTAGATATGATGAAATGGTGAATATATATATGATAAATAAGAAAGAATATAAGACTGGTTACAGAATATAAGAAAGAATAAAGAATAAAAAAGAAAGAATATAAGACTGGTTACAGAATATAATAAACTTAAAAAAGTGATAGATAAAAATAAAATTGTAGAAGATGAAAAGAAATTATAATGGTGACAGATATAAAAAACAAGAATACGAATATAAAATATAAAAAATACATGTCAAGAAAGGATAAAATGTAAACAATAATATAAAGGGAAAGAAAAATGAGGAGGTAAACGGAAAGATACAAGAAGAGAAGATTAAAATTATAGAAAAAGGGGGTTACATAGGTATGAGGGGTTACATAGGTAAAGTGTAATAATATAAGCATATATAGAAATAAAAGCTTGATAAATTTCAAAAATGAAACATTGAACATAGTGGTATTAAATTAAATTAAAATTAAAAATTATATATTATATATTATATTTTATATAAATTAAAATTAAAAATAAATAAAATTAAAAAGGAGAAATGCAGATTATTACACTTTACCTATGTAACCCCTCATACCTATGTAACCCCCTTTTTCTATGTAACCCCCTAATTTTAATCTTCTCTTCTTGTATCTTTCCGTTTACCTCCTCATTTTTCTTTCCCTTTATATTATTGTTTACATTTTATCCTTTCTTGACATGTATTTTTTATATTTTATATTCGTATTCTTGTTTTTTATATCTGTCACCATTATAATTTCTTTTCATCTTCTACAATTTTATTTTTATCTATCACTTTTTTAAGTTTATTATATTCTGTAACCAGTCTTATATTCTTTCTTTTTTATTCTTTATTCTTTCTTATATTCTGTAACCAGTCTTATATTCTTTCTTATTTATCATATATATATTCACCATTTCATCATATCTAGTCACTATTTTTATCTATTCACTATTTTATCTTTTCACTATTTCATCATATCTAGTCACTATTTTTATTTTTTCACTCCTGTACCACTTTTTATATATTCTTGTTACTGCTACGTTTTTATATATTTTTGTTTGTTTCTCTCTCTTAGCCCTGAAGATGGCCCACATTGTAGGCCGAAACGTCGGCACATAATAAATAAGTTTTTCTTATTTTGGTGTTTTCTTTGACTGCACCCCCAACTATTTCTTCCTTAAATTAGAAGATACAGTCGACCAATTCTTCTCTAACATGATATTTATAATAATCCGGTCCGGAATTGACCAACACAAATTTATGTTAAGTTATTTATCGAGAACAAAATTCAAAAATAAGGAAGGAGGTTGAAAGAGAAGGAAAATTGTCGTTAAAGTAAAGAATAAAGTAAAAAAAACTTATTAACAATGGATGTATTTTACACACAAAAAAATTCTAGTGGACTGTAATTGTGTTGGTAGTTTTTAACACTTGAAATTACTTATTACTAATTAATAAATTCTAATACATCTTATAAAAGAGTAGCTACTCACAACTTTTAAACAAACAAATGGCATCTAAGGTAAGTAGATATGATAGATATGATATGATCTGATGTGGTACCACTCACTGTTACACTGCTACTGAGAGTAACCTCTTAGTTAAGAGGTGGGGATACCAAGGTCGGATTCCCAGCTTGGGATCTATCAAATTTTGTTTATCATTTCCTTTCATTTGTTATTTGTTATTTTAATTTTATTTTTAATTAATTATTTAACACAAAGTAAAATATAAGAACCCAACTGGGCGTAAATAGGATAAAAACCATAAGAAGAGAAAAGAAAGGCAACAGCCTTGGAGAAAGAGGAAGGCAACAGCCTTGAACAATTAGGTGGGCAACAGCCTTGAACAAAAAGGAAGGCAAAGGCCTTGAACAATTGGGAAGGTACTGTTGAGCTAAGAGTCGCGTCTGGCTTGACAGGAAGAGCAACCGAGTATCGGCCATCATCATTTCGCTTGTGAGTGGCGGTGAAATGTTGCTCGGTAATAAAGTCAAGAGTGTCTTTAGAGATGGGAGTAACAATATTTTTAATTTCCCAAAACTTATGGAGTTCCTGGGATTTTTGACAAGAGGAAATTAATGAAGTGGTTAGCTGATTGGAAGATAAGGCCTGGATAGGACCTACGATTGTCCAACCGAAGATGGTATTAATAGCTATTGGACCTAAAGAACTTGGAATAAAAGGTTGAGGCAATAGTAATTGCGGGTAGATATCGGCACCTAATAGGAGGTCAATTTGGTCCGATCGATGAAAATCAGGATCGGCCAGCGGCAAATGCTTGAAAGCGTGAGCAACATCTACTGTAAGACTTTGAGGAGGTAAGTGATTTGTTATTTGAGGAACCACGGATGGGTTGGCGAGAATGTGGCTCTGAGAAAGCCTGGAGAAAATGTCACACAAAACAGTGCCGGGAGAGATCGAAATACGTCCACCGATCCCTGAAACAGTAATGGGTAGATTGCGCATTTTTTGACTCAACCGGTCAAAAAGGCGTTTTGAAATAAACGAAAGTTGTGATCCAGGATCGATTACTCCTCGGACTGGGACGAAACCTAGTTCTGAATCAAAAATACGCGCACGGAAAGTGCCTAGGAGTGAGGTTACGGGGTTACCGGAAGTAACACATCTGAGAGATATTAAGGAATCAACTTGTGATTGAACAGCGGAAGAGGTTGAATTTTCACTGGATGTATGATTGCCATAATCTGATGTGCGATTAGGTCTGGGGTTCAAAGGTGAATTTGAATCTACAACTTCAGAGGGATGCAAAAGCGTGTGGTGATCGCGAGAATTACATTTACGGCACGTGAACTTGGACCTACAGTTGATTCTCAGGTGAGGACCTGAACAATTGAAGCAACGCTTATGTTTCTTGAGAAGATCGATTTTTTTATCTCGACTGAGAGGAAAAAACGCAGAACAGGAAGACAGTGAGTGTGTCTTTGAACAAATTATGCATCGGAAATTTGAAGAATTTGACTGTACAGCAGGAGTTTTATTTGATTTTGCTATATAAACAGGATTGCTATTAGCATTGAGAGAATTGACTTTAAAATTCCTAGTGTGAGTGTTAGCCGTTCATTTGTTGGATCATCAAATGACGGAACGGTTTCTGAAGAATGTAAATCTTCAAATGCCTTTAAAGTGAGATTGTCGAGATTGTTTAATGATAAAGTTAATAAAAGGAAATTTGCAAGGTCGTCGATAGGCAACGCCTTTATAGCCAAAACAGAATTTTGATGAGTTTCTAGGAAATGCTTCAAATTGTTTAGTGAATTGGAACTAATAGGTTTAAATTGAAGAATTTTATTCAAATAGGCCTGAGCTATCCTGCGTGGTTCCTGATGTCGATCGACCAGAGCCGTGAAGGCAAGGTCGTAATTCTCTGAAGTGAGTTGGAAATAACGGAAAGGGCACTTCCGCTTAAATTTGTTCTCAAAAAATGAAATCTTTGAATTTGAGAGAGAGAGGGATTGTTGTGAACGAGGGATTGAAACAGAGAAAAAAATTCAGGCCATTTTTCAATATCACCTGAAAAACTCGGCAATTGAATCGGAGGTAAGGAGAAATTACCTTGAGAACTCTGAGTGGTATTAATGGCCGGTGTAGGGGTTGAACTTGGTTCTTCCCTCTTTAACTGTAAATATTTCGTTTTGATTTTGAGTAAAATGTTATTAAAGGCAATTGCAGGGTCTCTAGTATTGACGAAATTCTGTTTAGGTAAGAGTGCGTTAAGGTCATCAATTTTGTCATTTGCCTGTTCAAATTTGGCTTGAAGGGAGGGTAAGCTCTCACAACACACCTGTACAATAAAAATATCGGAAATATCGGAAGATTTTATCTGATCCCAACGGGATGTAATATCGGCAAAAGCATTTTCCCTTTTTGAAAGATGCTGTGTTTGAATTCCGAGATTTTTATCGTCTGTGGGCATGATGGAAATTTTTTAATACTACAATGTTTAAATAAATAGTGAGAAATACGGTAAAGCAAAATAACATGTAGAACTCAAAATGTAAGTGAAACTTAATTGAAAAGCTAATTGTAATAGAACGTATGATTTATGAATGAAATATTAACTTTTAAATAAAAATGAGAGTAAACAGAGCAATGATAAGAGTACGAAACAATTTACAGGATTAATGTTATCAGTAATACTCTATACCGTGAGCCTACAGTAATAAAAAATGAATAGAACCAGGTCGACAAAATGGCTGCCTTCAGCGTGCGTATTTAATACGTAATTTAATGAAAATTAAAAACTCCTCAAAAATGGTTGAAAACCTTCAAAACTTTTGGAAATTTTAACTTTGAAATTAATGAAATTTCTGTTAGAAGTTAAATATGTGGGTTTCACTTGCAAAAAAAGAATGATATTCAATCTCTCTATAATGCGAACACTTTTTTAAGGTTAAGAAATCGTAAATTTCGGTTTGTAAGGCCAATAATTTACGATTACTTAGGAAAATAGGAAACTAAATAAACGCTTGAACAAGTTTTAAGAAATTTATCCGGCACGCTAGGGCCAAAAATGTTGAGACAAGCTCGAAAGTTCGATATAAATTTCTTAAAAATGCAGGTTTAGTTGAATCAATCTCGCTCTGGGTGTGGACTGTATGTAGTAATTTGAAAAGCGTTCGCAACTATAGAGAAATAACATGAAGATATCCAAAACATAGAAATAAAAGTGACTTACCCAAGACGTAGGCCGGGCAGCTTGGTGATAGGAACTTGGCTCCTTGAGCGCGCTCAAGACCAAAAGAAGCTGGTAACGTCCTTCCAGGTGGATTCCTATGATTTAGAAAACCTCCAGGGGAATTCACACTTATTTGCAGGTGAAACGGGCATTAATTGTAAAAAACATAAATAGAACGGAATCACGGAAAGTAGAAAACTGGTCAAGAACTTGAGTCGCTAAAATTGAGCTGGATAGCTGGGGTAAAAACAAAGGAACATGTGACTAACTGAGAGGCTGCACGCAGAAGACACAAGACCGAAGAGGCGATTCCAAGAAAAAGCAACATGTGATCAGAGTACCCGTATCGCGATCTTCCTATGATTATATATACTAATTGAAGAGTTAGTTAATACCACTAACCGCTAGATGGGGTGTAGTGTCTATTTAGAGATTTATTGTCACTTTACTATTTCTCATGTGTTGATTTAACTTATTTACAAAAGAACGCCAAATGGCGTGAACAATATCTAAATATTTTTATTTTAAAATGTATTTACTTACTAGAATGCAATTGTGAAAATCCAAAATACAATCCCTTAGATCTCTAAAATATAGGAACATAACAGTTACTCAAGTATAATCTAATATTGGACTCAGTATTAGTAGTAGTATTATTAGTAAAATAATGGACTCAGTATTAGTAGTAGTATTATTAGTAAAATAACTGTATTTATTATATATATATATATATATATATATATATATATATATATATATATATATATATATATATATATATATATATATATATATATATATTACAATAATATAAATATAATATTATTAGAGTAGGTATAACTATATTATAATTATTTTAGTTATTTTCTGGTAAATAAGGGTGTAGGGGTAGCTTTGTTTTGGATTTGGGTTCTAAAAAATATTTTATGTTCTGATTGAATATTAGCTCTTATCTTTACATTTATTTTTGTAATGAATTTCAGCCTAAATTCTCAACTAAACAGACAGTGTTAAATTCAAGGAAATCAGTTTGTCCATATATATTGCTCTATTTGCCTCTGTCGACAGAGACGAAAGAGGCCTTTTCCCGAAAGCTCCAGACCCTTCTACTGGGTGTCGGCCTTGCTATTTAAATAGCAATAAACAGAGTTTTAAAGCACGCGGTATGGTGAACATCTGAATCAGTGATGAGCCTGTGACAGTTTGTGAGTATAATTGTGTGTCAGTTTGTTATATTCAGAGATTCTTACGGTTGGTGGACTTTAATTAGTGAACTTTAAGTGTTAATTAGTAGTAATTAATTAGTTAAGTAGCAGTTGTAATTTTATGTGATTTGTAAAAGCTTATGTAAATAGTTAAGCTATTTAGTAATAATAATATCTTATATTATTGTAATAATTAAATAGAAGTTAGGCCTAGATTATAAATATCTAAAATATTGTTATTGTAAATTTATTTCAGTTAATAATTTATTTGTTAGTAATTTTATTGTTAATAGTTTAATTGTATTCTTTTATCACTATACTAAATAAATATTAGTATCTTTAATTAAGGAATAGCTTAATTCATTTTAATACCCAGTAGTCCGTAACAATACTATAGTTATACAACTTTTATTTATTTATTGTTATATTTAAAGATTTCATTTTATTTCTATTTCATTTGGTTTAATGATAACTCTTTACAGTATTTATTACCAAATTGGTTACCAAATTAGTTGATAAAATACTAATCATAATGATTAACTATTATGTACTAATTATTAATTAGTAAGTTGAAAACACTAAATAATATGTTTTTTTTTAGATCCTGTTCAGTTTAATATTTGTTTAGTTGCTCTTAGTCTCAACATTCCTCCGGTATTTATTTTATAGTTATATAATTTTCTCCTTTCTTCTCCCTGTCATTATCCTTTTCCTCTCTACATATAATTGTAATATATTATATCAATTTTAATTGAGTATATAGACAGCTCTAACACAACTACATATTGATTTCAATAGTAACTCATTTCAAACGTATTTCAACTTTCACCAACCTGTCATTTCCATTGTATTTCATAATAGTTTTTAGACAGTAATGGAAATTCCTATAATTGCTGTCTAAAAACCAATATATTTTCTTTGGGATAGCACTGTTGATATTGTTATTATCATCCCTGATGATGGCCTAAAATTTAGATATAAAACTGTGCCCCCATCCCAAACCATTTTCAACATTTCTCTTACAATAAATAAAATTAACCTATCACCTCTGGAAAATAGGTGAACTTTCTTGATTTTTTTTAATAGGCTACTGAAGGAATCACCAGATTGAGAATTCTTGGGTTGTTAAAACTTTTTAAAAATTATTTCTTTAAATAAGAGTGATTCCTTAGTAAAGATAAAATAAATAAATGTATGCATCCTATAATTGTATTTTACTACATGCAAGGCAAATATTGAAAACATCTAATGAAAGACAGGAAAAATAGAAGTAAACCACAGATCTAGTTCAAAGTATATTTTACATTAGTGGAAACAATAATAATAAATGTAATGGAAATAAAATACTCCAACACAGCAGTACATGATAAATGATCACAAGCTGGAGGAACAAAGAAAATAATATCAACAAAATATATTTAAATGAAATCCATTCTACTGTTACAAGAAAAAAATAACAGCTATTAAATCAAAATACCAGTAAGTTTAACTCCATATATAAATAATGATAAAAATTCGAAAAATATATAAAATTAGTCAAATTTCTATTTGACTTTTAGAAATATACAAAAACAATACAAATATAATTAAACAATTTTCTTAGGATACTGCTAGTAAGCATACAAATAGGAACTCTTTAGAATAATGAACCATAAAATTAAAGAAAAGAAAATATCAGTCTCTTTTACTTCAGAGTTTACTTAAATCACAGTTAATATACAATATCTCAAACATCTCTTTTACTGGCCCATTTATTCTACATTGGTCTAATTGCAATTTAACTAATAAAAAACACTCTTATAATTTTTTTTTTCCTTTTGTTAAACTGGATTTATTGTAAATTTCATCTTCGAGAAAAAAAAATCTGCTTCCAGTCAATTAAGTATGTTATTTTTTTGGACATTTATGTTAAAATTTTTATAGTATTGTAATTATTGTTATTTTATTTAAAGTTAAGGAATGCAGAAAAAGAAATAATTGAAAATGACACCATAGTGTCGAAACGTTTTGTTTTATAAAACGATAAAATAATTGACTGGAAGCAGATTTTTTTTTCTCGAAGCTAATAAAAAACTTTTTAAAAAATCATTGTGAAAAAATATTAAGATTTTAAATTTTATGAAATATGATTGTGGTTAATGTTTAACGAATACATATCAACCAGTTTTGATCAAAAGATTTATGAGGCTGGTTAATTTATTAGTTATCAAATTTTTCAAAAATAATTTTCAAACTCATAAGATAAACTTTGGTAGCATAAAAAATTGTTTTATTACAGACTTACTTTACTATGAAAAAACAATAATTATTTTATCCATTTAAGCAACACATAAATTACAAAGATTAAAATAACATCAATAAATTAAATCAAATTGAAAACATATTTTCCTTTAACAGATAAAATTACAAGCATGTCCTGAATATTTAATAATGCGTTTACGATATATGAGGTTCTTAAAGAAAAATTTGATTCAGATTTCACACCCTATAACTTATCTGACATTTTTCTTTAAGGAATACATGTAAATCATTATTTTGGGTCTTATTTCTTTGTATTCTTACGGGGTCTTCTTGAAGGCTTTTTAGTGACATTCTTCACAACTAACTTAATTGGCATTAAACTTTGGGTCAATTCTGAACTTAAAAGCTTCTGATCTGTTTCTATATGCACTGAGCCACCACTATTATTACCTGGCATAAGTTTAGATTCATTACATTTCAAGTTATGATATGCAGTAGCAGCCTCTGCAACTGGTCTATAATTAGAAATATTTTTACTGATTTCAGATGACAGTGATTTAACAGTACTGATAGCAATTGGGCTAGATGTATTGCTGACATTGTCATTTATTGAAATAGTGTTATGTTTTGCCTTATTTTCTGAAATATCCTTCAAGGGTTCTAGTTGAGCAATGCTAATCATAGGAGTGGAGGGGTATGAAATCTCACTATCTTTGATGGAAGGAACTTCTTCATTTGGAGGTGTTGAAGTAATCCTTTTTTTCAAGGGAAGAGGAGAATCAACTTCGTCAGTGCTCTTTTCTAAGCATCTTTTTGAGATATCTGCCATCTTCAAAGTTAGACTTTTTCGATTAGTGCAAAGCCACTGCATATAAACATTGTAGTATTCAAAAATAATATGAATATTTATACTCAACACAATCACATTTATACAACACTGCAAGCAATAACATCTTTGTATATCTGATAGTAAGATAAGATCATTTTTTGATGGATGATTAAATCCAGAAGAAACATGTAGCATTTTTTCTTGATTTATACTCTTTAAATAATCATCTTTAAGAGTTTCTTTATGTAATGTTTGAAAATATGCATTATTAAATTTAGATTTGTTTTCATAATTATTCACTTTTAATAACTGAGGTGGAATATTATTTTTCTTATTTACAAAATTTTTATTTGTCCGTGATAGCATTGCAACAACGTCAACAATGTTGTTTTTTATAGTAATATAATTGTTAGTTTCTTCAATTAAAATTAAATAATCTCCAAAAGCATGTAAAGGGATAGGCATCTCCTTAATTTTATATTCCTGAAATCCATAATCATTTTTATGTGTTAATTCATTTTGAGCAATTTGATAGGCATTCATTAATTTATTGCGGTAAACTTGCGATGTAGGTAAAATGAGATCATTTGTCGAATTCGGTCCACAACAATTATCCGACCTCATCACTTCTGAATTAATTTCGGTTGTTCCTCGTATTGGAATTGAAGTAGAAGTACTCATAACTGGTCCACGAACCGAAACATTTGTGGAATTTAATGAAGAAGGAGTATTCATAACGGGTAAACTATATAAATTATTAACTACTGGTGGAGGTTGAGAAGTAGATACTGTCAAAGGTATTGGCATATTATTATAAAGACCATAATAAGGATTTGGGTTAATTAGCAAACTGTTGGATGGAGAATCTGTAGTAGGTAAAGCTGGATTAAATCCATTATTTTTCTTCCGTATTGAAGAATAGGGAGGCAATCTTTTGATTTCAATTTTATTGGAGTTAGGAATAGAAGATCTTGGCATAAATTGAGACGTTCGGTTAGGAATTTGATGGAGATTTAAAGTTCTGAATGAAATGTCTTGTGCATTATTTTTAAGCCAGCTTGGTATAGTTTGATTAATAGAAGTATTGACCAGAATATTAGATGGTGTATCATATGATTGCTTTGTATGTGAAGTTTGCGCAATTGATGTTTTCCTGCTCCCTTCATTTCCACTCTTAGTTTGGTAAGAATGGTGAGTCGGTTGTTGATCATTGTTTCCAGAATGTACGTTAACAGGTGATGGATAATGGGGTCCAACATTGTTTGCTAATAAGAAATGGGGATCTGTTAAGATTTTATTTTCAGTTTGATTTCTCGTGATATGTGGACCAGAATTTGTAGTCGCTATATTATCATGCGGATTATTTTGCCTGGTACAAAATTGGTTAAATGCCATTTGATATGATTGTTTCATTGGGTTATTACAGTCTCGGACATACCGTGCAGGATTAATGCCTCGAACCTGATTAAAATGCATTTGTGGATATGGATTTGAATTATTTTTAAGTAATGGAGAGGGTGTATAATTATATATCAATTTCCTGAACAAATAGCCATCTTCCATACAACCTGAAACTGAATCATTCATAAAGCAATTTTTTAGAACTTCTTGTCTATTAAACAATGCATGGGGAGAAACTTTAGTAAAAATTGGTTCTGGATGATTGTTGCTGCTATGAACAGGTGGCAAAGAACAGTTTATGTGAGGCAAAGAATCAATTGATCTCGTTGAGCCAGCATAAGTATTGGGCTGTTCATTATTCATACTTGATGGAGTTTCTTGTGGTAAGGGTAACAAAGATGTGATAGAGGGAACCACATAGGTTTGGTTAGTTACAGTTGGTTCTTCATTTATGAGGCCTGAACTCATTTGCATCCTACATGGTTGAAACTTTGGATTGTAGAATCCTTTTGGCTGAGGATCCTCTTGAGGGATATGCCAGTTAGCAACTACTGTAGATGATACTTTGTTAAAACGATTCGACATCCTTTCAGACATTGGAGAGGCCTCTTCATCCTCCATATTTTTATTGTAATTTCTTCTGACATATAAAAGTGATGAACCACTGTTTTGAATGTTTTTACTTTCACTCGAAACTGACATAAGTATTTTTTTCTTATCAACATTAGAATCAATATTTAATACATTTTTAGCTTCTGTCACAATTGAGTCTTGCGGGAGAATTGCAGTCCTTATGTTATTTGGAGGACCTATTGTAATGTCAGCAGGTATTTTATTATGTTGAATATTAACAGGTATTGAATGTTGTCTTCCTAGGATATCTTCCCTTCCTCGGACCTGAATTGATTCCAAATTTGCACGATCAAGCATCTGTTTAATTACTTCATATATGCCCTGGTTATTCTCTGAATCAAATAAGCGAAATTCTTTATTTGGTTCTGAGGGAGTTTGAGTACATGCATCATTCTTATTTATTTTGAGGTATTCAAGAGACAGTGCAGTCATTCCACTAAGTTCTTCAACAGGAGCATATTTATAATGACTATTTTTCAATTTTTTAATTGTTCTTTTACTTTTTTTCCCCAGAATTATGATATTTCGCAAGCCAGACAGTATTTCTTTTAAAGCTTTAACATCAGCCATTTCTTCAATTTTTGGTCGCTGAAACATAAGTTATGCATGTTCATTCAGTACTTCAGTTTATTAGACACAAAATAAAAATTAAAGCAATAGCAGTAATAATTAATGAAGCTAATTAATTACATCGCTAGAATATGTAATATTGCATCAAACATTACCTCATTATTATTAATAGTAATGCTAGTGTAAATAAATCTAAATCCTGAATCCCCAGACCCTGATAATATATATTATGATTTCCAAAAAATCCTATAATTATGGTACGAACCTTGAATGGAGAAGAATTGAATGGATACGTTCATAAGATATATTACGTAAGCTTGTGAAAAAATTGTCTTAATTTTAGTCTTAATTAATACTACATTGGCTTACAGAATAAAATTAACTTATTTATAACAGATAGGTTTAGGGAACATCATTGTATAATTCACAATAAATTAAAACAACAATTTATATTTGATTCATTATATCTAAAACATTTGCAATATCCATCAACATTGAAATATCTTTTCAATACAGTATGAGGAGATTAATAATTGGAAATAGGTTACTAGGAGAATCTAGGAAAGCTATACTCAATCCGTCATCAATTTTCCTATCTCACTGCGAATTCCAAGTGGAGTAGGAAATTATTTTCTGATCAAAAAATTATTTTTTTATCAAAAAATTCAAATCTAAGGAGTACTGAAAGGATGAGTTCCCAGCCCAACTCTGTTTAAAATATCTATTGACCGAACACATAACTGCATAACTAAACCACCCAAAACTTTTATATTTATGGATTATATTAAATTTACCTTCTACTTAAACTATTGAATATGCAACTGATCACTTGTAATCGATAACGGGATGGTTTAGACCAGTGGTTCCCAGCCTGAGGGGAGTGTGAATACAAGTTGGAGGGGGTAGGGCAAGACCAGTAGGAAAAAAAATTCTCAATTAGTTTTGGTTATTTTTCTCTTATCGATACTTCTTTATCTTAAATTGAAAATTATTTAAAGTGTCTAATATAATACTTGTTTTGTTTTTTCACATGTCCATATAAATTTTTTGTAAGGGGGGAGGGACACTTTGATTTGAATCTTGGGGGGTGAAAGGATTTCATTTGAAAAAATGGGACATGGTACAAAAAAGGTTGGGAACCACTGGTTAGACACTCATACAAAGAAATAAGGATTCAAAGTTCCTACTGAAAAAAATAACAAGACCTAGTGTTTAATAAAAAAATACTATATTGAAGTCAAAATTTCAATTAAGAAACAGGGTAGTCATGAACATCCAGATATAATCGGGAATGGTATTTGACTGATAACATTACCACGATACATTACATTAAATATCTTATAAAACACTTTTGATAAATTTTTTAAGTCATAAAATTTACCAAAAGTACTTAATACTCCTAAATGTATAAGTTTTTTTTAGTATTTATGAGATCTTAACTACATTACAGATGTAGCATTAACATTAAAATTATTAGGGTCAATAAATCCTACTAGTATTTTTCTAGCAACTGGTGCTTACATTTTAGAAATATTAAATTATTTTAAACATATTGATACATATGAATAAATTTATGTAATTCCTCTATCATAATACTATTTTAGTTTAGTTTTCCTTCGTTTTTTGTATCACTCCCTTTTTTTGAAAAATTCTTTACATTTAATATTATTACTACTACTACCATTAGTAGTTTAGTAAAAATCAATATTACTGTGCATCAGTATCAGTAAACATCATCTTGCCTGTGGATTTCTTGTAGTAATCCCATAAATAAATGATGTAAAAAAATGTATACTGCTTATAGTATGTTTCAAGGATTTCACTCTAATAATTTTCGCTTAAATGTAAATAATTAGAAAATAATAAAAAACAAAATTAAGCATACCTCCGTACTGGATGATTTTAACACAGGCTCTTTGACAAGATGAGTTTCTACAATTCTTGTATGTTCCAAGAATATCTAAAGAAATAAAAATATAATAAATATATTTTGTGCTATAAATGAAAAGTTAACAGATTATGAGATTATATGTTTTTATTGTTTTATCTGTAATAATTGAAATAGCTACTAATGTTTTTTTTAATTAATCAAATCAAAATTACCAACCAATCTTATTCTAATGATTCATTTGTTTGGCTGCTCTGCTGTTTAAAGCTGGCACAAGACAAAATTATTTTGTGATTGTTTATTTTTTTATGAAAAGTTTTAAGTGGCAAAGATGGACATGAAAACAGTGACCTAGGCCTTGATAATTTATTACAAAACCACGTTTCTGTTGTTTTTTATTATTATATTTAGATGTTTTATTTACTTCTAATTTTTCTAAGCTATGGTTTTATTTTATTTCATTATTATCTAAGTGGTAGTTTTTGAACAACAATAAAATTACAAAAGACTTTATTAGTTTCTTCTTGCTTAGACCGTGTTGATAAATTTTTCACCAACGTTTCACCAGACATGCTACTGACTTCATCAGGGTTGAAATGAGAATGAGATTCTGAGAAGAAACTAATAAAGTCTTTTGTAATGATAGTGGCCGTGGAAACCTAAAAGAGTAGTTAACACTAAAATTGATCCCATTATTTTGTTACCACGATATTAATAATAATTTGGGTTAAAATTAAATTAAGCAACTGATTTAATGATTATTGACATTTTATTGTAAAAAAAAGAAAACATATATTACCTTGATTTTTTTGCGCAATGGCCAGGGTGTTCCTATTATATAAGTTACTAAGTCAATGTAGCATTTACGGAAATTACAGCGCAATATTTCTTTTGCCAATTCAGAAGGCTTTTCCATTAGCTCTTTGGGTGGTTTAGCCAGATGAGAAGCTAATTTTATAATATTAGTCCTTTCATCAGCATTTTTAGTTATCTGTATCCAGCTCTTAAACACTAACATAGATCGAATAAATGATTGTTCTGAATATTGTGTTGAAGGAAGATTTCTAACAACTCGACTGCAAAAGTAAAAAAAATCATTATGTTTATATTTATTATTATACTTATTCAAACTCAGTTATAACAATGAAAAAATAAAAATAATGGATCATTGAAAAAAACAATTTCTTACATTAAACCATAAAGAAAAGCAAAAAGATAAGCCTGAAGTATTAAATAGCTAGGAAACTTAAGTAGGATGTATGGTAAGCAACCAAAACATTGTAACAAAAAATCTCAAATGGATTTAGACCTCATGGAAAACAAGGGGGGAGAGGTGAAGGACTCAGTGGCTGATGATCTAACAATTGTATTAATATCATGCATATGAGCTAATAATGTCAATTACGGCTTTGACATTCATTTATGCTTAGACCAAAAAATATACAACCACCTTATTTTGTAAAGAAGAATTAAGTATCATTTTGGTCTTTATAGTAACTGTTATTAAAAGTAGTTATTTTTTTCATAACATATGTTTTATTTCTAACCATAAATTGAAAATGAGGGGGAATAAACGAAAAAGACCCAAAAATGAATGTCAGAGTCAAAAGAAAGATTGAATGGAAAAATACCACCCATTAGTGAGAACAAACAACCAAAATAAAATAAAAAGAAGCTGTTTTCCAATGTATTACTACATACATCTTAACTATCTATTAGTAAGATTAAATATTAGAAGCAAACAACTTTTGATTGTTTATAAAAAGTGGACACTACCACCATGTTAATGAATCGCTTACTGGAAAAAATGACAATCCAGATATAAACAGTTTATTTAAAAAAAGAATAAATATATTTAAAAAATATATTAACCTAAAAAGAAGAGAACTTATTTCTTGAAATTTATTACAAATATTATGTGTTTTTAATAATGTGTCTAATGTGAATCTATGTTGGTGATCTGAAACAAATAACAAATTAATGATAAATATAATAGGAACAGGTAATTGATGATGTGATGACTATATTAAAATAAATAAACTCTTACCAAGACACTTCTCCATGACATATGTTACTCGACTTGATAATGCACCCAAACACTCAGAACTATTTCTGAAATTGTTATTATTTTATTTTAATTATTGAAGAGATCAAAAGTTATTTATAAGTTATGTAACTCTATTCTTTATACTCACTCAGATGCTTTGATTTCAAAATCAATGTATATCGCAATTAGATCAGACATCCTTTGATAATAAATGCTGCTGAGAGTAATATTCTGAAAATCATAAACAATGTTTAGTCATAGAATCTTGTGACAGTTTTATCATTTCAATTTAGATAAATAAAATAATCATAAAACTAGTATCAAAAACTCAACCATCAACAAATATTTTAAAAAATGCTTAAACTTCCACTTTAACTTTAATATAAAAGTTAATACAACAGACAAGTTAATCATAATCTTATCAGATTCCCTTATCTGTGATGGTTAAAATGGTTTAATAGCACTTTAGAAGGACAACCAATTTTAGTTAAAATAGGTACAAATATTTTTATTAGCCAATTAACAATACTTGGAATAGATAAGCCAATCCCTTTTCTTTGGTGGGAGAATGAAGAGAAAAACAGAAGAGAAAAAAAGGAGAAGAGTACACGTAGTATACAGTAGTATCATACTTATACTAATGACACTATAGAACAGACCATGGATCAATGGAAAGATATGGTGGAGAGAGCACCAAGAACGAGAATGGCCAGCGACTGATCGACTTTTGTGTTGATAACAATCTCATTATCGGCAACTCATTCTACCCACACAAGGCAGTACATAAGATCACATTCTCCAGTGAAGGCCGAAACAGCATCATAGATTATATAATATGCGATCACTGTATCAGAAGATACTTCACAGACGTGAAAGTTATCCGAGGAGCGAAGTTAGGAACCGACCATCTGCTATTAGTTGCAGATACCAGAATTATCAAAGGACGCTGCTCTCAACCCAAAAAGTACGAAAACATCAAGGTTCATGCACTGGATGATCCTGTGAAAAGAATAGAATAGAAAAACTGGGGGAAAGGATCAGTGATTTAAACCTAGAGGATAACGTTGAGACCCAGTGGGGTAACTTGAAACAAGCTATCTTAGAAACAGCTAAGGAAATCTAGGAAATGCAGAGGGTGACAGGAAAAGGTAAACGTACCAAGTGGTGGGATGACAGCATAAAGGATATTGTCGGCAAGAAGAAGCAAGCCTGGAATCTATCTACAAGATAAATCCCAGGAAAACCTCATCGAGTATCGCAGGGTAAGAACTGAATGTAAGATAGCAGTTCAAGCGGCCAAAAAGAAGACTTGGGAAGAATTCGGTAGAAGTTTTGATGATGACCATCGGTATTATATTAAGAAGTTATGGAGAACAGTTAAGGTCCTAAAAGGTAAATATAAAAAGCCTTTAAGAAATATCAAAGACCATAATAGGAACATACTCTCGACAGATAGAAAACCCACTTAGAAGAACTCTTTGAGAAAGAGGAATATGTGATCCCTCAAATTTTGCCAATGGTAACACAAGCCAGGAGTCAATAGATGAAGAGAAGAAAGCCAATGCCGATGAAAATGAAGGTTGGAAAAGCTCCAGGAAGAGATGGCATTGCTGCAGAGTTTATCAAATACGGTGGCCAAGAACTGGTGAAGGCCCTTCAAGGGCTATTTCAAGAAATATGGGATCCCGGGAGAGTACCAGAGGATTGAAACTAATATTTGGCAACACTACAGAAAGTAAAAACTATAGAACGATTAGTATACTTTCTGTTGTATATAAGATAATGGGCAACACTACAGAATGTAAAAACTATAGGACGATTAGTATACTTTCTGTCGTATATAAGATTCTCGAAAAGAGACTACGGCGAATTGTGGAGAAACAGCTCGAACCGGAGCAAGCTGGATTTAGACCCGGTAGACTGACACAGGCCACATTTTTGTTCTTAGAAAAGTATTAGAGGGAGCATGGGACCGAGACAAAGACATTTCCCAAGCCTTTCTCGATTTGAAGGCTGCTTTTGACTCTGTTCCACACCAGGAGATATGGAATGCTTTGGCGAATAAAAACTTCCGAGGGGATCTTATCAATGCTATAAAAGCAATTTATAATGCAAAAGGGGTAGTGCAGATCAATGGGAGAGAGACCGATACATATGGATAAAGGAGCTAGACAGGATGATAGCCTCAGCCCTCTACGTTTTATAGATTTTATGCAATATGCAAATAGTAAAATATGCAAGAGGAGAACATCGTCAACTCTAATCAGTCGATGGAATATGCGTCCTTTTGTCGTCCAGAGCCTTCTCTATGCTGATGATATCGTTCTTCTGGCGGACTCTAAGGAGAAGCTGCAGCAAGCCCTTGTGGAATGGAAAGAGGAGCTCCAACGTAAGGGAATGGCAATAAATATAGCCAAAGTTCTTGTCATATCTAGGGATGAACAGGAAGATATGCGTTTGCTATGCAATGGTGAGGTTCTCGAAGTGGTGGACCACTTTCCCTACTTAGGAACCATCATTAGCAGGTCTCGTAAAGTAGACCAAGAAAAAGTAATAGAATCAATAAAGTAAATCAGATATAATACCAGATCTGTAATCTGTAAAGTTCGCCACCGAAATGTAGGGAAAGCGATGAAACTTTACATATTTAAAGCAATATACCTCCCAAAACTTACATGTGGGAGTGAAAGTAGGGTCATGCTTGACAAGCACATCAGCCGGACAACAGGAGCTGAAATGAAACACCTTCGTACAATGGTCGATAAAACAAGGAGGGACCGAGTGCGGAATATAAACATAAAGGATCAGCTGCAAGTAGCAGAACTGAAGATCTTCATCGAAAAAAGACAGCTCATGTGGTTCGGCCATGTTTGTCGCATGAACAAAGAATGGCTTCCTAGAAAGGTTATGGAAGCCTGCCCGATTGGCAGAAGACCCCGTGGACGCCCTAGATTATATCCGAAGGATAGGAGGTAAAAGAGGAAAAACCCTGGCTCAAATGGAGTTGTCAGGACCGGGAAGAATGGCTCCAATGGATTGAGGCCCCTCTACACTAAATGGCACAAAAGAGGTAGCGAAAGAAAAAAAAACGTATACATTGTTATTTATAATAGTTATAATAATAATAGTGTCCATATTTATAATGGTGATGGAGAACATAATAATAATAGTGATAAGGTCCATTCAGCCTTTAATATCAGGCTGTAAAATATCAGTAGAAAAAATTACCTGGTAGACAACATAACTTTGCAAAAGTAATTCACCAATTTTGCCAAAAGTTACAACTTTTCTTACTTTTTTAAACACCACAGTCTATTCTCTAAGATAAATGAGCAGCTATTTATTGGGATCAGCCTTTAATCACAGATCACATTGAGATGATAAATAAACCAATATTGTCCAAAAATGGAAAATACTTCTGTAATCATTGAGACGGGAGTTCCCAATGGCATTAATTTACATAAAGTGGCTGGAGAAAAAGTAAGAAAATATAAACTAGACAAAGAAGTCACAGTATTATCCTTCAAAGATTTCCAGCAATGGATCCGTCCTGGAGGAAATGATTAGAACATTCAAAGAAATAAGGTTGACTGACTATATCCTGGAAGAAGGATAAAAAGGCACACTACTAGGACAGTTTGCGTTGTTAGAAAGTTTTAAAATGCTTCATAGGCTGAGTCTGGTCCCTGGCTAGAATGTCCAGGTTTCAGAAATATTCCCAGCAAAGATTGATATAAATATAATAACTCGGAACTCTACATTCTGTTTATTATGAAGAATTTATTCACATTCTAATTTATCCGCTGCAATGAGAGAAGAAATACAATCATTCAAGAACAAGGCACCAGGTGAGGACTCTACAGTATACGAGCTGCAAAAATTTGCTGGTGAAAAGATGACTGATAAATTGACTCTTATTAAATTTAGGAAATTGATTCCAGGAAATTTGGGAAACTGAGAATCTTCCCCTTGGTTGGAATAGTGTACATCATCTGCAAAAGAAAGGAGACAAAACTACTGCGGTGATTTCCTCCTACTGATAACGTACAGAATTATCTTAACAATTCTACAGTTTAGGGCATAGTAACAACTTTATTCACAATTTTGATACTATCAAGGAGGGTTAAAGGAAATGTACTCTTGTGCCAAACAAGTTATGAATCTGAAATATATCCTTTCTTATCTAAGGAATAAGAAATTTGTAATGAGTGACCTTCATCGACTTTAAGAATGCCTAGTAATTAATGAGTGTCATTAGGTAATAAATGGAGGATGGAGTCCAAAATGGGTATGATCGGGTTACATGAAAATGAACCTCTCAATTGATTGCCTAGCTTGATAAAACAAATTAAACAGATACAGGAAACAAAACCAGATCTTCAGATTTCTTTGGGGAAAACACTATTTACTACTAAAATCAAGTCACCACCAAGCTAGCTAAAAGTAAACCAGAGAAAAATTAAATGGGCAGGAAATCTTAAATATCCTAATGAGTGGATAGAACCAATAGTTTGCTTTAATTCACGCTTAAATAAAATGGAAATGGTGTGTCAACTCACCAAAGGCATTTACATATGTTTATTATAAATAAAGCCCATAACCATTAATTGATAAAAGGAAAGCTTTATTAAGACCAGGCCAACTCTTTACTGATCAAACGATTTCTCATAACTAGCCTGATATTTTCCTTATCCCGAAGGAGGAAAATGTGCAAATATCATGGAAATAGGATGTCCGAAAGATTATAATTCTCACAAAGTGGTCATCAAAAAATATCAAGACCTGAGAGAGGGACTGAAGAAAGTTTATAATCTTGACAAAGCAATGGTCAAAACCGTAAATCCTCTTGACAAATGGGATGACTTCAGAGATGACTGAATACTATAAAAGCATCAGACCTATTTATTTATTGTTTTGGATCAAATGGAGAAAGCTGTGTTGCGAGGGGACCACGAGAATAGTTAACAAATTTATGATAATTAAAAATTTTTTTTGCCCCACCTTTGACTTTGGTACAGGTAGACGCATTGTACGGTAGGAGCCAAGAAAAAGAGGACAATAATATTTATTGTTAATAATCATCATTTCATTATGAAATTATGTAATCATCTATTGATTGGGTACATAATTAGATTTTGTCACAATTCTCAATGAAAAAATTACATAGTACTGTAGGAAAAAAAACAACTTTCTTACCTCTTTTATTTCCTCGAACATTAAATGAAACATAATCAGTGTTTGAGACATTGCTTTAGCAGTTTTCCAAGCCGTTAGAAACCTTTTACGGTATTGCACACTTTTTTGAGATATTTCCCTGAAATAATAAAATCGTAACTAGAAATAGATGTACTGGAATTTGTAATTTTTTTATGATTACATGCAAAGTAATTTCAGAACAAAATAACTTAATTTAACCATCGAGACCTAATTCTTGTTTTCAACATTACGTGTTTTCATTATAAGATGACTTGACTGCATGGATCTATCTAACAGCATTCAAAGAAAAAAAATCAATAAATATTATGATTTTTTAACACAAGCTGAAAGGTATAAACTACACAATGAAGCTATAAAAATATTTCCAAATTTAATACATAAATTATACAAAAATATTATTTTACAACTTTAAATTAAACATTAAGGCGCTTTAGCTGGTATCGCACACACGGGCGCATACTATGCACAAAAAAATTAAACAAATTAAAATGAGATACTTACCTAATTCACCCAATCTTTCGCTAAATGATTTTAGTTTTTTTAAAGACTTGGAACAGTGTGATACTGTTACGCAGCAAACAGTATGACAATACAATTTGAAAAATTTCATCACCATTCTAATATCACAATTCCGTTAAAAAAAAAGAAGAAGTTATTTTACATTTAGTTGGAAAAAGTGTATTGAAGCAAATGGTGCATATTTTGATTGAATAAAGAGCTTTTGAAAAAATATATGCAGTTTTATAAATTCCGACATTTCATCAGCACCATCCTAATACGTTAATTTCATAATTACTTACAAATAAAATATACAATTTTTGAGATCCCCTTAGTCATTATTATATGCTGCATGAATAGGCATTGTGTAGCTTTTGTCTTAATGCATCCTTAATCTCACTCGTAACCTCAAATTCACATAAGCACACAATCCCTAAGAAAACAGCAAAATTCCTACTCAGATAGAAATAGAGAAGGGAAGGGAGAGTATGTGAAGCACACTTTTTTTTTTTTTTTTACATTATGAATTGTTAATAATCTTTCAATGCCTGCATTGATTCTAAAATTGATATTTTATTTGTTATTATAAGACAAATGTGTACTCCAGTTTTGGACTATATTTAAATTTTATTATGAAAAATTGATAATTAAAAAGTACCTTAAGACATTCTAAATAATAGTTTAAAAGAAGTTAACTAATATTTTAAACGTCCAATTCAGGAAGAACATTAATTCTGTAATTATAACAGTATGAAATCTAAAACTTGATGAACACCTGGCACATTAAGATATTGCCTTAATATTGTTATTTTTTTTTTAATATCTATATCTAATATTAATAATGAAAATAATATTTTAAGACATTAACTGTACTGTATGAACAATTACACAAGGGAACAAATTTTTATTAATTTTTTGTTGTATGGAGTTTTAGGCCTGTTGTTTACTAATTAGAGGTTGGTGATTACAAATCTAGCCTCAGTTTTTCTCCAGCACCTTTTGTTTTTGGCAAACAGCTGATAAGACATATATTTGTACTAGTCACATTCAAACTTCAATTCAACTGAGTTGTTTAGTGAAAAAGTTTGTGCTCTTGTGTTAAATAACAATGTCCAAGTTAAGAAATATCTGTAGAAACGATCCAAACTATTTCTGTAACATTTGTGGTGAATATACATTCAAAAATTGTAGGCTAAGTGTGTCAGAGTTTATAACACAGGTATATTTTGATTACTTTGGATTCGCTTTGGACATCCGTGACAAGTACTGGATCCCTCATATGGTATGTAAAACATGTGTTGAGTCTTTGAGATTATGGGCAAATAAGAAAAGACCCCATTTTAAGTATCAAACACCAATGATTTGGCGGGAACCTAATAATCATCAAGATGATTGTTATTTTTGTGTGATTGATATTAATGGAATTAATAAAAATAACCGGTCGAAATGGTCTTATCCAAACTTGTTATCTGTTACTCGACCAGTCTTGTTCTCTGGCGATGCACCAGTACCCCAAGCTTCTTCATCTGTACAAAATGATCATGATATAGAAAAACAAAACTATTCTTCAAGTGATGAAAGTCGGACAAGTGATTCTTACCCTGATTTTACTTCTGAGCCCCAGCTCTTTAATCAGGAAGACCTCAATGCATTAATCAGAGATCTTGGTCTTTCTAAAAAGACATCGGAGATTCTAGCTTCTCGATTAAAGCAAAGAAATCTTTTAACCCCAGAAACAAGAATTTCATACTATCGTAACCGAGAGGCAGAATTGCTGTCATTCTTTTCTAAAGATGACGACTTTGCTTTTTGTTCAGATGTTCCTGGTTTATTGAAAGCAATGGGAGTACAGAAGTATGATCCAAATGAATGGCGTTTATTTATTGACTCCTCTAAACGTAGCCTGAAATGTGTACTTATGCATAACGGCAATAAGCTGGGTTCGATACCGATTGCACATTCAACTACAGTCAAAGAAGAATATGCTACTGTAGCTTCTGTAATGGATAGAATCAAATACAACGAACAAAAGTGGTTGATAAGTGTTGATCTAAAAATGGTGAATTTTCTTCTTGGACAACAAGGTGGATATACAAAATATCCATGTTTTATTTGTTTATGGGACAGCAGAGCTAGGTCTGAGCACTGGATTAGAAAAGATTGGCCTTCCAGGCAATCTATGGTTCCGGGACAACTGAATGTAATAAATGAGCCCCTTGTGCCCACGGATCGAATAATACTGCCACCTTTGCATATCAAACTAGGGCTCATGAAACAATTTGTCAAAGCTTTGAACAAGGGTGGTGATTGCTATAAATACATCTCTAAGAAGTTCTTTAATTTGAGCCAAGAAAAAATTAAAAATGGAATTTTTGATGGTCCCCAAATAAGAAGGTTGATAAAGGATGAAAACTTTAATAGTTACATGACTGATATTGAAAAAAAATGCCTGGAATGAATTCGTTTGGCCTGCTCAAAATTTTCTGGGAAACAAAAAGGAAGAAAGCTATGCGGAGCATATTGAACTAATGTTGTTACACTTCCAGCAGCTTGGTTGTAATATGAGCATCAAAGTACACTTCCTCCACAGCCATTTGGACCGTTTCCCTGAAAATCTTGGTGATCTGAGTGAAGAACAAGGGGAACGGTTCCATCAGGACATTCGAACTATGGAGGAACGTTACCAAGGTCACTGGAATGCTCACATGATGGCGGACTATTGTTGGAGCATTAAAAACAGCCCCCGTGAACCGAATCAAGCCAGAAAATCTTACAAAAGAAAATTTTTTGATATGTAGTGGTAATTTTTTTAATAGTTTTCTTAATAAAAAATATTTTCATCTTAAAAAACAGTTTATAATTATAACCCCAAAAGTAAAGCTGATACAAACAAACTGACTTCAGATCTTAAATCAGCACCTCGAGGAAGTAGAATATTAGTCAAAATATTTCATGCAACAAAAATGTTGTTCCCTTGTGTTATTCATTTTGTAGGGTTACTTGTGCTAACAGATTTCATTATAGTAATTAAAAATAAGGCGGCTGTAATGTCCATTGTTATTATAACTTGACACACCAGACATTTATTATAAAGAATAAAAATTATATGAATAACTGCCTTATTGTAATTCATAGAAAAATCTAAAGAGGGGGTAGATACTCGAAGAAATTTTAAATAAATAGTGTTTATTTATAAAATAACAAGAGAAAAATAATTAATGCGCTAGTTGCACAAGATTATTATTAGTTTGTATTTATCAAACGATCTTATTTCGCTATGAAATTAGAATTTCGAACAGGTTATACCGAACATTTAAGGATTACGGTGGAGAATGGAGATAGTTTGGGGTGTAGTAAAATAACACCAAATAATTCAAGACATTTTTATTTGTGCCGACGTTTCGACCTACTTTGTAGGTTATCTTCAGTAATTAATTTAATTTGTTTGGGTTTTCTCTCATAGCCTAGAAGATGACCTACAAAGTAGGTAGAAACGTCGGCATAAATAAAAATAAGTCTTGACTTATTTGGTGTTTTTTGACTGTACCCCCCAACTATCTCCATTCTCCATTATATCATTCAGTCAACTATTTTCCTCTCTAACACTTAAGGATTACTTTTATTTTTAAAGAGAAAAGATATGCCCGGAACCTTTGTCTTTCCGTGACAGCGCTCTACCATTTGAGCCACCAAGGCCGCCTGCCAGCAGAGGATAAATCTTTTCACTTATGGCTCAAATGGTAGAGCGCTGTCACGGAAAGACAAAGATTCCGGGTTCGAATCCCGGCCGAGGGCCTATCTTTTCTCTTTAAAAATAAAAATATTTAAAAATTGACGAATAATTATAAAAAATTTAAGGATTACAATTATAATTTGAATTTATTGTTCTTTTGATGGTGATTATTTTTTAATATTTTTATTTTGAAGAGAAAAGATTTGTCCTAGCCGAGATTCGAACCCGGATCGCCCGCGTCACTGGCGCGGTGCTTAAACCAACTGAGCTAACCTGGCTCGTATAGCGGCCAGACAAATCCCGGTCTGAACAAATCTTTTCGAACCCGGATCGTCCTAGCACTGCACTAGAGATGCGGACAACCCGGATTCGAATCCCGCCCAGGACAAATGTTTTCGCTTCAAATTAAAAATATTTAAAAAAAAACTCTGAATTTAACTAGACTTATAATTATGTGCCGACGTTTCGACTACAGTGTAGGTCATCTTCAGGGCTATGAGAGAGAAACAAACAGAACAAAAAAAATATAAAAATGTACAGTAACAATAATATGGTGACAAGTAATGTAGAAAATTAAAATAGTGACAGATATGAAAATTAAAGATAACGAATATTAAAAAAGTGACAGAATATAATAAAATTAAGATATAGACAGATTTAATAAAATTAAAGATACTGCAAAGAAATTAAAATAGTGACAGATATAATAAAATTAAGATAAAGACAGATATAATAAAATTAAGGATAATGAAAAGAAATTAAAATAGTGACAGATATAATAAAATTAAGATAAAGACAGATTTAATAAAATTAAAGAAAATGAACAGGTATTAAGATAGTGACAGACGTAATAATTAAAGATAACGAATATAAAATAAAATACAGAAAATAAATGTACAGAAAGGATAGAAAAGTAAAAATAATATAAAGGGAAATAAAAAAGAGGAGGTAAACCAAAGATACAAACTGAGAATATTAACATAAAAAAAAAAAGGTTGGAACATGAAGAATTAAAAGTATGGAACTGAATGTACAATAACTAATGTGAATAATATTATTATTATTGTACAGTAACTATTGTGTACAATAACTGTTGGAAAATAGTTGATAGGATTAATAAATTTGAAAAATTAAAAATAGTGCTTACAAATATGAGCTCTTGATTACCAACATATGATGGATGTCAAAATGATAAGGGGGAAATAGGAAAAATTTGTAGCGTGAAGAATGGAGAAAGGCTAAATAGAAAAGGATATAATAAATAAAATATAAAGAAAAGAAGTACCGATTTGGAGAGAGAAGCCGTTGGGTGCACCGGCTGGCTAACAATGAAAAAAACCGGCTAACAAGAAAAAAACCGTTACGGAGTAAGGTGGAAGAGTTAGCAGCGATCTCTAGCGGCCAAAAAGGTAACTATAGAAGGTAACCATACTGGAGTATAGGAAAAATGAATAAATGGATAAAATTATATTGACAACCCAAAAATGAATGAATAAATGAGAAAAGATAATACCTAATTGGTATTATGGAAAGATAATACCAAAGAATATATAAATGTCAATAGTGCGATAACAAAGGAAACATCAGTGACGAAGTAACAGAATTTAAGGTTTTTTGAGTAAATTAAAAATTTGGGAAAAATTAGGTAGAGGAAAGGTGATGTGAGTCAGTCTTAAGATTCATAGTGGAGGAATCTAAATTTATGTGGATAGTTTCAGAGAGGATGCGTTTATCATGGTTAGGAACAGTAGCTAGGATAGACGTATTATCAAAATCAAAAGTGTGATTTAAAGAAAGGGCATGTTCGGAGAGTTTAGAGGAGGTATGGTTATGGGAGGAAATGGCATATTTGTGTTGGGTAATACGATCTTTAAGGAAGTGTTTAGTTTCACCGATAAAGGAAGAGTTACAATTAGGAGTAGAACAGGGGATACGATAGATGACATGGGAACGTAGTTTGAGGGGAATAGGATCTTTGATACGGGTATAAATATGGGAAAGTTTGTTATGGGATTAAAAGGCAATACGTAAATTGGGGATAAAGGAACGTAAGTATTTTTGAATGTTATGAGAGGGGGAGGGTATATATGGCAAGGATCTGTATATATGGATAGATGGTGGATGTGGCGATCAGGTGGGGGTGGGGAGGGGGTTATAGTAGTCACGGATGAGTTTATTAACAATATAGGGAGGAAAATTGTTCTTTAAAAGGATTTCTTTTAATTCTTTTGATACGGTGGGTGTTGGTTTTATGGAAGCAGGCGTCAGAGAGGGATAGGCCACGGTGAATGATATTTTTAGCGACGTTAATTTTAAGGTGGTGCGGATGTTGGGAGTAATAATTAAGAAGTCTGCCACAGTAAGTGGGTTTAGAATACCAATCTGTGGATAAGGTGTGGTCAGGATTTTTAATGATAAGGAGGTCAAGAAAGGTAGTGACTTATTGGATTCGACTTCACGGTGAAATGGAGGCGGGAATGGTATGAATTGAAGGAAGATAATAAATCAGTGATGATGTTGGGATTTATGATAAGGAGGAGGTCGTCTACATATTTTTTAATGAAACAAATATCGTCAAGGAACTGAGGTAGAATGGAGTCCAGAAGGTCATTTAGGACAATATTAGAGAGCTCAGGAGCGAGGGGATTTCCCATGGCAAGTCCAGAAATTTGGGAAAAGAACTGTCCATGGAAGGTAAGGTAGCCGGATTCACAACATAGTTTTAAGGATTGGAGGAATGAGGGCCGGTTAAGAGAGGTATGGGGTTCTATTAGTGACCAGTTGTTCTATTTATTTATATCTATTATGACGAGGGCTTTATCTAAGTATGTTGGTAAATAGGCTTTCGACATCGAAGGAGGTGAGGATGTAATGATCAGGAATGGTGAGGGATGTTAAAAGATCACGTAGGTGAAAGGAGTTTTGGATATCATGTGGGTAGTTACAGCTGAGGACTTGTAAGGATGGAAGTAAGAATTTGCTAAGTTTTGTAGATGGTGGATTGACGTTAGCTGTAATGGGACGGAGGGGGTTGTTGGGTTTGTGGATTTTGGGAAGACCATAAAAGCGGGGGCTAAGGAATTATAGGAAATGAGGTTTCTGTAAACCGGATAAGTAATTAATTTAGAATTGACAAGGCTTTTTAGGTGGAGGTTGAATTGTTTTTGGAGAGATGTAGTGGGATCACGAGGTATGGGTTTATAGGTGGAAGTATCAGAAAGAAGGGAATTAATTTTGAGGTTATAATCAGAATGGTCCATAATTACAGTTAAGTTACCTTTGTCAGCTTTAGTAACAATTAAGTCGTCATAGGATTGAAGAAAAGAACGTGTGAACGAAAGGTCTTTGAAAAACTGTGGGAAGAAATTAGAAGGGGTGGCATGGGGTTGCTGAAGGAAATTGGAAATGATATTAGCTACAGAGACACGTGAAAGATCTGGTTCAACATGTGAATGGTTGAGGAGGGGGTCATTATGGATATATTTTAAGTCGGTCAATAGGTCGGGTATAATTTTTTTGAAGGAGGAGGAGGGTGCAGAAAAATTTGGTCCTAAGGATAGAATATTGATAACATTATTGGGGATGGGGGTGGAAGAGATATTGTGAACCTAGTGGTCATCTCTTTTAGGATAGATTTTGGAGATGAGAGAATTTTGGTAAAGGGATTTAAATTTGAAGATAAGTTGGTGTTTTTTACGTGACCTAGTTATGGAGAAAGTGGCAAAAAGAATTGAAAGGTTGTTCATGTGGTCATGGGAAAGGTGACTAGTTAAAAATTGGGTGAGGGAAGAAATACGATGGTTCAATGAGTGGATGTGTAGAATATTCTCACGTATTTTAAGGTTGAGAAGAGATTTTTTAAATTTTAATGAGAAGAAACATAATGATGAATTTAGGGATTTAGAAGTGGTAATGTGATTGAGGGCATTGGTTATAAAATTAGGAAAGATGGAGTTAGATCGGCATTTTAGGAGGAAAATACGATGTTCCAAATGATGGGCCAAATGTTTGTGAAGGGAGCATAGAAGGTTGATGTGGGATTTTAGGTTTGGAAAAGAAGATTTGATAGAGGAGAAGGATAAACCCGGCGAGGGAGTAGTAGAGATGAGAGGAGGAGAGGCAGTTCCATCATAGTTAGGAAATTTATGGCGATTGAAAGTAATTTCGTTAGGAGAGACAGTAGAGAGACGAAGTAGTGGTGAGGAAGCAGATGTATGATGATAACTAGAAGAATGGGACGTAGAAGAGCGATCTTGAGGAGAGGGCGACGAAGTCTGATTATGGCTGGAAGAAGAGTTACTCGACAGGCGAAGTTGTGGCGCAGAGGTGGAACAGAGATGGAGAGATGGAGAGCAGGAAGATTTTGATTCTGTATTCGTGCACTGCGACGAAAAGGTTGAGAGGAGAAGTTCTGTCGTAGGCCCCGTTTATTGTGCTTCATGTTAATGCATGTATGAGAGGAAAATAGTTGACTGGATGATCAAATGTAGAAAGGAGATAGTTGGGGGGTGCAGTAAAAAAAAAAAAACACTGAATAAGTACTAGACTTATAATTATGTGCCGACGTTTCACGTTTTTTAAAAATATTTAAAAATTATAATATTATTGTTACGGGCTACTGGGTATTAAAATGAATTAAGCAATTCCTTAATTAAATATATGTTATTAACATATATTTAAATATATTATTATAAATAATATATTTATTTATAATATATTATTATAAATATAAATATATTTACTAACAAAATGATAAAAAGGATACAATTAAACTATTACCAATTAAATTATTGAACTAATATAAATTTATAATAACAATATTCTAAATATTCATTATCTAGGCCTAACTCCTATTTAATTATTACAATAATATAAGATATTACTAATTCTAGATAGCTTAACTAGTTACAATAGTTTCTATGAATATTATAAAATTACACTACAATCTATAATAATTAATTTTATTAGTAGTAATAATTATATTAGTAATAATTAACACTTACAGTTCACTAGTCCACCGACCGTAAGATTCTCCAAGTATGACAAACTGACACACAGAAACAAACAGAAACAGATTATTACAATCGCGAGACTGTCACAGTTCACTGATACACTTATTACACGGGCCGGTTCAACACTGACTAGTTTATCACACTGACACTCACTTATCACAGATCTTGCGTGGTCTACTCTCAGGCTAACTGACTGGCTCGAGGTGAGGGAAGTATTTAAATAGGCAAGGCCGAACATTCTAGAACACGGAGGGGCCAGAAAATTCTGGAATCTTCTTAATCCTTTTCCGACAAAAGGAGACGATCTAGAACGGTCCTAATCCTATTTTAACTTCTCTCGCCGACGGATTTAAGCCGCTAATCCCCTTGCTTCCGTCTTCCTGCCGCGGAAGTGGAACGAATCAACGCATTTGTTGGACATTGGGTGAATTCTCTAATAACTAAATTAGTCCTTTATTTTGATCTTAAATTATACTTTATACTTCTTCTCAACAAAATCCATAGATAAATTAATTGTGAAATCAAAACAAATGAAAAAATCTGAATTGAAGTATAAATTTTTCTAAAAACTCTCATGTTTTTAAAGCAATCCACTTCTTGATGTAATGCCTTAAATTAATCGTCCACCTACTGGAAAACAACTCATCCATAATAAGATATTTTAGGCAAATAAAACTTGGGATTATTTCAAAGTTCTGGGTTTTCCGGTGAAAATGGGGAGGTAAAACTAAAAAAATCAATTGCGCAAAATCGCCCAAAAAACTAACCTCAGAGTAAATAACTAGAATGTTTGTACTTTTTTTTCCATTATTCGGATTCTGCTACTAGGTGCTATTTTCCGAGAAAATGATTTTTACTTTTCTTTTCTGGGCCTTGAGAATTAATTTAAAATAATTTCTGTAGATATTGGCGTCTACTTTACGTAAGTTTCCTTTTGTTTACCAATGTTTGTTTACCCTCAAATATTCTAATAATCCTTATCATTATTTAGATGATAGTATTAACAATGAAACTCAATTTGTGTGTGGTATTTGAACGATATAGGTGCGATGGTTCCTACAACAAATTGTCAAGTTTTTCAGTTTTTTCAATTTAATCATATAAGTTTTAAAGATTATGACATGGTATTGGAAGCATAGATTAATTCGTTTGGACTGGAACAAATTTCAAATACCGCAAAGTTCTGCTTACGGGAAAAATTAAGAAAATTCAGTGGTAGCTTGTACTCTCGCTGGATTTCGTCCCACAGGAATATCAATTATTTTCTGGAGAAGCATGAAAACTGGTTGAATTTGGATTTCATTGTTCCTGAAGATGTTAGCCAGAACCTACCTTCATCGTCATCATCAACAGCCGCAAGTATATCATCTCGTTCTCAGTCATTCAAACAATTATCCGATTGACAAAGACGGAGACAAACAGAAAGTTTTAGAAAATGTTCAGAGGATATGTTCGCTTTTATCATGAAAAAAATATTCAAATCTGATGAAAATTCGGATCCTTTAACTTAAACTCTTAGACCGAAAATAATAAACATTAAACGTGATTTATTACAAGAAGCACAATCACTTATTGTTACTTAGAATATAGAAAAACAAATCCTAATTAAAATTAAGTTGTTAATTTTGGTTTAATTGTGATCGTTATTTAAATAAAACAATTTTATATAGGCACCTACATTTATTATAATTTTGATGCATCAATTATACCTAGTATATTGACTAACAAAAGTAATTATCAATTATTAAATTAATTTTTTTGATTTGTTACTTTTTCCTTTGTAGAACTTTATTTAATATCTATGTATCTGTCTTTCCATAGAATACTGTATTGTACCTATTCTCGTAGTATATAGGTACAATAAATGGTACAATGATAGATAATAAATTAGCTAACATCGAAATATCAAATCGAGAATTTTTACATGTTTCCCCTAAATGGTCTGATCCTGTTTATCATATAATTAAATAGTCCATTCAAAAAGCTTTAAAACCGTACCAGTAGCCTTATTCTAGGAGAACCAGAAGCGGAGATATTAATGAATGTCCAGTCCTGCCTAACGCTCGTTCCACTGTGTGCCGGCGACCGTAACACTATTTAATTTTCCATACTATTTCGCTAACATTGAATTTAACATAAACATTTGTCTTTATCAATTTAAAAAAAAAAAAGATACAACTAAGCAATGTTTCAAATACATCTTTAACTGTTCAGAATAGCTAATAAGATAAGAGATGAATGACTAATGAGAGATTCTTCAAAATGGGTAAAATCTTTTAACACCTAGTAAGTAAGATATATCAATAGTTTCACATGATATATTATTTATTTGAAGCATAAATAAACATACGGACATTTTGTATACTAAAAATCATGATCCATCTACCAACCATAGGAAGGGGAATTTCAGTAAGGAGTTTCGTAATCCTTGGCAAAAATCTCTTAAATTTAAGTAATTTTCCGGATTTTTAACCTAGCTGGTACATTCTATCAAAAAAAGTAATAATAAATAACCAATTAAAGACAATACAATTCTGTGTCTGTTGCCATAATAGTTTGAGAAACTAGTGCAGACAGTTTGAAGTGAAGATAGACGGATCGTGAGGATAGAGGGATCCTCATACACCTGCCAGTGTTTGTCATATTTACATTTTTATTTTTCTTTGGAAACTTCATACAAAAAATTAAATTATTATCAACAAATCCGGAGTTAAAATTGATAATGAGATTTTTTATTTGAAATAAATGCACTGGATACTTTTACTTCTAGGCTTTAATTTTTATTAACGTTTTTTTCAAAATATCAAAAAATGAACTGGAAAGAGGAGGTCGAAATTTTTTTTTTTTTTTTTTTACAAGAATGGTATTATATTATTAAAATTAAAATTAAAATTTTTTTAATTTAAATGATGTTTCACAATCAAATGATGTTTCCTACTGTAATGGCCAAAGACACCGGCTACATGATATCAGGAGTTTCCAATTTCTAGAGGTGAAAACTCGACCTCGCTCGCGAAAAATTGTGCTCAATTTGAAATCGCGTTGATACAATATATACTAAAATTTTAAAATAATTTTAATCAGTCTTTTAAATAACACGTTGTTTAACTTTGTAGCAAATGTGGAATGCATGTATTGGAAATGCAGATATAGAAGGTCTAATGAATGCATATTCAATCTAACATCCCGAGATTAAATGCCTATTATTCTTCGTTTAAAAGTTTATTTCTGTACTTTTTATTATTTAATTTTCCATTTTATGATTTCGATTTTGTAAAAACTTCAGTTTTATATTTAAAACGGTAATCTCGATGCAAGTAATTAAACTGTTTTATTTTTATAGCTACTTTTTTTTTTCATTGAAACAAAAAAAAACAGTTTTTATATTTCGTTTTATGATTCAATTTCCTGACTATATTTTATTTGATTTAAGATGCATTAGTGAGTGTACTTGGACGAATCAGTTACGGAAATTAAATTAGTCGAGATGTCCCTTCCCAGTAACGTATTTAAATTAATTTATAATCCCCATATTCCTTTCCGTTTTCAGAAAGAATTTAAATAATGATTTAAGAGTGTGTAGTTCCTTTTTCGTTTGTTTTTATCATATGAACGAATCAATGCTGATTTACACTTTATGATCCAGTATTCTAACAATAAATTTTAATTCTTCATTATTTTTTCCAATTATTTCTTCCCAACTTCCGTTCATTCTTCGATTTCTTCATTTTTTCTTCAATACAAAGGTGTACCGCAAGGCAGTGTTTTAAGCCCTATTCTCTATTCCCTTTAAACGTCTAATATTCCGGAGCACAAATGACATAACTTCGCTTACTATACAGCCATTATTTCTTATTAAGAAGATGCTAAACATACCCTCTATACTACCTAGAAAAGTGTTTCCGAAAAATGGAAAACCAAAATAAACGGCACAAATAACGAGCCACGTTAGCTTTTTCCAACGGAAAGCTTTATATCCAGCAGTAATATTGACAGTGACTATGTACCTTCTAAATACTATGTACGTTATTTATTCTAGGAAAAAGACTTACATGGAACATACATACAAAGTTAAAAAAACAAGAACTGACAAAACACTTTAAACAATAAAAAACAACATCAAATCTTCTGGACTACGAATCTTCACTTGACTTACGAAACAAACGACTAATCAATAACACTAAAGTAAGACTTATTCGAACATGTGGATGAGAAATTTGGGGTTCGTAAAACTCTTCCACACAAGATACAAACTACACTATCGGAAAATTTTAAGACAAAGTTTTAATACTCGTTGGTTTATTTCTAATCGCATTGTACACAACGACATGAACATCCCCATAGTAAAATCATATTGTTACGGGCTACTGGGTATTAAAATGAATTAAACAATTCAAATGGTTTGTGGTTTGTGGTTTGTGGTAAAATGGTTTCTGATAATAAAGGAATTCTTGAGCTGAGGAGGACACATTATAAAATGCAATTTGCTTTTTTTTTTTTTTTCAAAAAGCCTGATAAGATAATACAAAAAGAATGCGAATATAACGTTATAGTTCCCACATGCAAGAAAGGCAGCCAGGATGTTTCAATAATAGATCCATATGTTTCACACCGTACGACAGTTAGAAACTAGATTAACATCTGTAGTTGAACTGCACATTGGAGAACAACTAGCTGGGTTCGGATCAGGGCGGCTAACTCAAGATCATATTTTCTTTTTACGAAATATCTTACAGAAATACAGGGGCCGGAATAGGGATACGAATATGTGCTTTGCCTTGATCTTAAAGCTGCATTCGATTCAGTCCAAAGAAACGAAATATGGGAGTCAAAAACACCCCAAAGCGTAAGGTGAAGAGATAGCAACTACTTGTAGAAGGTGAACGGAAAGGACGTTCCTGGTAAGAAGAAACCTTCAGCCTATGGTGATCCAGCTTCTTCTTTAATTAGATATCCTCCACTTAGCAAACTTCACAGATAAGTTGTAGTAGATTGGAGATCAGAGTAACCGCTGCAGAGATGAAATTTCTTCGAAGGGTTGCGAGAAAACGCCAAAAGCATGGGATGGCGTACACGCAGGAAATAGGATCGGGATGAACTTAGGAGGAGAGGAGCTCATCTCGATGAAAGAATTGCTAGAGTCACGCCAATCAAAATGGTTTGGCAATGAAGTGAGAATAGAAGATCATAAGGACCCGCTAAAAACGAAGGACTACATTTCTGAGGACAGAAGACACCGAGGACGCCCAGAAGTGTCGTACCTAGACTATACTGAATGCCTATTCAGAAAAAAAAGGCAAAAACATCACGCTATTTCGAAACCTGGGAAGAATGGAAATCATTGCTAAACGCTCTCCTACGCGGAAAAGCATAAAAGCATGTTGCGAAAGAAGGTTTACGGAAAATAAAAACCATACCTCATTTGTAAATATTTTTATTGGAAAAGAAAAGATATGTCCAGGACCGGGACTCGAACCCGGGTCTCCCACCAACTGTCACCAACTGAGCAATCCTTGTTCGCGTCTCGGTCAGACACATCCTTTCTCTTCACTGATAATATATCCCCGTGCTCTCGCAATTTGGGATGTATACAAGGGGAAGAATGTTCATTGAACATTACTTTAATTAGGATCTTGTTGATTTACGTCTTTATATATTGTTATAATTTATTTATTTTATATTTTTTGTTAGTTGTTATAATTTTCGAATATTTTTATTGGAAAAGAAAAGATATGTCTAGGACCGGGATTTACTTCATTTGCTTGGTTGAGATAAATATATGTAAAACATGCTATGCCGGCATTTGCAATTTCTTCGAGTTCAAAAACAACGAGACTAAAATGCTTGAAAAAGCAAGATTTTATAAGTAATTTTTAAAGTAAACGAGTTGTTCTCAATACATTTCATGCATTCCAACATGATAAAAAAAAAGGATGAAATGCTAAAGATAAAAAATTTAAAAAATCGTTTCAATTCTTTCAGTACTCCTTTAGTTATGGGTAGGCTTTATAATAGTAAAAACAACCAGAATAAATATCTATTCCATCAAGAATTGTTCCAGCATGGAGTTAAGAACGCGAATTTTTCGTCTGAACTGTTGTCAACAATAGCTTCCCTGTATCATTAAGCTTTCCAGAAACTACAAAGCTTCTATTTCTATGAATCATTATTAATATTTTCCTTATTTTATCCATTCTACGAAGTCTTTTTGATACTTTTAGTAAGCATATATGAAGACTAAATTATGTAAAAACAACTTATAGGTAGAATGCAAAGATAATTCAAAGGAAAACGCAACGTAGTGTTGGGGCTAGGCTAGCATCCTCATCCTATTGAAGTAAGGGCTCACAAAATAGGAGTAATAATAAATGATTCTTATGTTTTTTGAAAAAACAAACTAAGAACTAATTATCTAAACTGAAATGGGCTTAAATTTACATGAAGTTAACGAAGAATAAGAACTTTTATTTATTGGAAATGAAAGAGCGAAATAAATTGAATTTTATAAGCTGTTTGATATTTTATTAACAGAGATCATCTGGGAAAACGCCTTGTTAGTAAACGACGTGTATATGGTTTGCACATAATTGCCAAGTCATTAGTTAATTAATTAAACTACCATGAAAGATCGTGAAATTACTTGATCACAACAAGAAACACTTGAAATAGCTATTATATTTCTACAAAAAAACTTCAGTTGTTTCTTCTGGTTTAGACCGTGTCAGTGAATTTTCTGCCAACGTTTCGCCAGGCACGCTGCTGACTTCCTCAAGGCTTAATTGAGACCGAAGATGTTCAGCTAACCCGCGGCTTTATACAGGAGCCACTCCGGTCCACTCGTGATTCATTCGGTCTTTCCTTTAGTCGATCGGTTTTTTTCGTGTCTGGGCCCGGAGTCTGCTCTTCCTTGACTGTGATTGGTTGGTTTTTGATTGCTCGGGCTGTGATTGGCTGGAATTCGGCTTGATTGTTGCTGCTAGGTTGATTTGTTGTTCCTTCTTCTGTGCTATGTTAGGGAGCAATAGGTTACTTAATTTGTACCCGTCCTCCCTGTTGAAGTTTTCCGGGCGTACGACTAAAGGAAGGACCCGATGAATAACGAGTTGACCCGAGTGGTTCAGTCTCAATTAACTTTGAGGAAGTCAGCAGCATGCCTGGCGAAACGTTGGCAGAAAATTCACCGAAACGGTCTAAACCAGAAGAAACAACTGAAGTTTTTTGTACAAATAGTGGCCGTGGAAACTTGAAAGAGTATTTATTATATTTCTGTTTCATTCATTATAATATTAATTTCCATGGGAAGTGGAGTTGCTCAGTGTGAAGGGACGTGCAGAAGGACCCGAGTTCAAATCCGGCTTTTGCAGATTTCATTTAATCTGTTAACAGCCGGAGATAGATCCGGACGGTGACGCTTCTGTGGCTCTACCTGTAAAGTGGTTACCCAAAATAGAGGGAAACCTGCGTTTCAAATCACCTCCTTGCACAACTGTAGCCCAAGATACAGTACAGTCTCTACCACGACCTTAACTTAAGACTCTTCATGAGTTTGTAGGTTGTATTTTTTTTTCATTAATTCCCATGGTATTATTGTATATGAGATGTATATTAGGTCATATTATATAGAATTTATTATCTATCAATCACAAGAAACACATTGCTTCTTAAAAATGTTCACATTGTTCTTATTATGTGAACGAACTAAATATTAATGGAGTTAAATTAAATAACTATTAGAGTTCTGTTTCTTTGATTATAATATTAATTCCCATTGCTTATTACATACGAGATGCAAATTTTATTAAAATGTAATAAATTTATCATAAGTAACACATTAAACAGAAATGGTGTAAAATGAAAGAAATATTACATTTCTGTTTGTTTTATTTCATTTTGATGCCTGTGGTTTTATCATGTAGATGGTGTATATATAATTTCAAATTCAACTTAATTTAAATTAAAAAAAAATGAAATTAAAGGAGCTATGTATAAATAAATTATTAGATTTATGATTCTTTGATTATCCTTTTAATTCACATAGTCTTATAATATAAAATCTTGATCTCTACAAACCATGAAGGGTCATGGCTTCAGTCCATGGAAGAGTCTGTACTGTTTCTAGAACAACGATGGTGCAGCGAGGTGCGAAGTGATTTGACCTAGACCACCCTCAACCGCCAGAGCTTTCATCCAATTTATGGCACCCACTTTATAGAGGCTGGATGAGTCTCAGGAGGGTCTCCAGGTCCTACTGGGTCCATCTACGGCTGTCGACAAATTAAATAAATTATCTGCCACAGCCGGATTTTGAACCCGGAACTTTTGGCAGGGGACTCTACAACTGAGCTACTTCGCTACCGTCAATTATAATCTTATTGATTAAAATATCTAACACATGTTTATATTTTCCGTATAAAAACAATTAATTTATTTCATACTTACTATTCCTATGATGGTGATAATTTTTAAATATTTTTATTTTGAAGAGAAAAGATTTGTCCAGGCCGAGATTCGAACCCGGGTCGCCCGCGTCACTAGCCCAGTGCTGTAACAAACTAAGCTAACCTGGCTCGTAACACGGCCAGATAAATCCCCGCCTGGACAATTTTTTTCTCTTCAAACTAAAAATACTTAAAAATATTAATACATATTAGATTTCTGTTTCTTTCATTAACCTTATAATTTCCGTAGTCATCACGAACTAAATTGTTCTTTGGACATTTTCTAATTCAAAACCTTATTTAAATTAAATACTGCAACTATACACAATGAATTTTTTATCGACAATGTTTTTTTTTATCGACAAATTTATGGAGAGAATGTTTCATAAAAATACATTTCATTATTAACACAGAGGGTCCAATTAGTGCCTGGCGGAAAATACCTTTATTTTCAGAAAAAAATTAGGATAAATATAACCAATATGAGCTTTAAATGCCAAACTGCCAATAAATAATACTCCAATATATTCCAATTCCTGAAATTCGTCCGATGTTTCATTTTTTCCAAATGAGTTAAAAAGAACATGTATAACTTTCCACGTATATGACATCAGACAAAATTGTTTAATAATCAAATGAAAGAAATTTTGAAAAACCACCTAATATTCCTAAGTTCAAGTTGAAGTTCAACAATCCTCAATTATCCGAATCACTGGCTTATAAGTGAATGACTTTAATTCACAGCAAATCGTCAACATCTAGATTAATTAAATATTTCAATAATATCATTTACAAAAAAAAAACTTGTACCACTACAACCCGTGAAGGATATGAGGTTCAGTACATGTACAGAGACAATACTGTTTCTTGGACAACGGATGTGCAGAGAGGTGATTTGTCCTAGATCATGCTCTACTGCCAGATTTTTTATTTTTATTTTTGGTGAGCCTACATTTATAGAAATACCAACTTTATAGAGACTGAGTGAGCCCCTGGAGGGTCCTAGATCTCCGAAAGCATCCATCTCCGGCCGCTAACAGAATAGCTAAAAGTCTGCCAGATAGCGGGATTTGAACCAGAATTTCGGCATGGCCACTCGCTCTACCACAGACATGCTACTTAAGACCAGAATAAAATCAATCTATTAAGGAGGATTTAATGAATCTGACATTAACTAAATAAAATATATTACGCAATATTAACAAGTGGATAGAACTTTTTTTATTTATTACTAATATCGTATGAGAAGAAAATGGTTGACTGGATGATCTTATGTAAAGGAGATGGTTGGGGGGTGCAGTCAATAAGAACACCGAATAAGTGAAGTACTTATATTATGTGCCGACGTTTCGACCTACAGTGTAGGTCATCTTCAGGGCTAACAGAGAAACAAACAGAACAAAAATGTAAAAACATCAAAGTTGTACAGTAACAATACTAGTGACAAATAATGTAGAAAAATACAAAGTGGCAGATATGAAAATAGAAGATAAAGAATATTAAAAAGGAGTCAGATTATAATAAAATAAAGATATAGACAGATTTAAAAATTACTGATAATGAAAAGGCATTAAACTAGTGGTAGATATAATAAAAATCAGATAAAGACAAATATAACAAAATTATTGAAATAGTGACAGATATAATTATAGAAAATGTGATAGAATATAATAAAATTAAGATAAAGACAGATATAACAAAGATATTGATAATGGAAAGAAAATGAAAATAATGGCAGATATCATAAAGTAAGACAGATTTTATAAAATTAAAGAAAATGAGCAGAAATGATAAATAATAAATAACGCATATAAAATAAAAATAGAAAATAAATGTACAGAATGGATAGTACAGTACAATATAATAATATAAAGAAAAATCAAAAGGAGGAGTTAAACAAAAGAAACAAAATGAGGATATTTACATATAAAGAAAGGTTGGAATATGAATAATACAGAAAAACTAGTAAAATAAAGGTGTAAAATGTATGATAACGGACTTAATGATGTTACCAAATTACAGAAAAGTATGGAACTATATGTACAATAACAAATGTGAATAATAGAAAAACTATTGTACAATAACACCAGTGTACAATGACTGTTTTGAAAATATAGTAGATAGGAATAGAATATGAAAAGATAAAATAGGTGAAAACGCTAGTACAGTAACAATAGTTTACAATGTATGTATGAAAAAAATTAGATGGGATTAATGAATTAGAAAAATAAAATAGGTGTTTAAAAATATGAACACATTATTACCAACATATGATGGATGCCAAAATGATAAGGGGAAAAAATAAGAAAATTAAAATTGGAGAAAGGATAAAGAGAAGAGTTTAAAATAAATAAAAAGAAGAAATGAAGAGGAGACATACCGAATGATGGGAAGCGTGGCCGTTACAGATCGCGGCTAGAGTGTACTGGGCCAATTTGACCGTTGAGAACGAGGGAAGAGATGGGGGCGGAATCTAGTGGCCGGAAAGTTAACTATAGAAGGAAACTATACTGGAGTATAGGAAAAAAGGATAAAAAATATAAATAAAATTAAAACAATGAAAGAAATGTCGATAGAGTGATAAAAAAGAAAACATCAAAGTCGGAGTAACAGGAATTTATCGGATTCCAGCAAAAGAACGTTAAGACCGGGGGAAGAGATAGAGGCGAAATCTAGTGGCCAAAAGTTAACTATAGAAGGTAACCATGCTGGAGAATAGGAAAAGATGGGGAAAGGGAGTAGATGGATAAAAATAATATGAATACATATTTTTATGTATTATGAATACAATAAAAATAAAAAAATTGAAACAATGAAAGAGATGTAAACCGAGTGATAACAAAAGAAACGTAAATGACGAAGAAACGGAATTTAAGGTCTTTTGAGTAAATTAAAAATTTGGGAGTAGGTAGAGGAAAGGTGATGAGAGTCAGACTTAAGATTGATAGAGGAGGAATCTAAATTTATGTGGATGGTTTCAGAGAGGATGCGTTTGTCATGGTTATGCGCTGTAGCTAGGATAGACGTATTTTCAAAATCAAAGGTGTGGTTTAAAGAAATGGCATGTTCGGAAAGTTTAGAGGAGGTGAGGTTATGGGAGGAAATGGCATATTTGTGTTGAGAAATACGGTCTTTAAGGAAGTTTTTGGTTTCACCTATATAGGAAGAGTTGCAATTAGTAGAAGAACAAGGTATCCGATAAACGACATGGGAACGAAGCTTGAAGGGAATAGGATCTTTGATACGGGTATAGATATGGGAAAGTTTGTTATGGGATTTGAAGGCAATACGTAAATTGGGGATAACGGAACGTAAGTATTTTTGAATGCAATTAGAGAGGATGGGTATATATGGCAAGGATCTGTATATAGGGATAGATGGTGGATGTGGTGATCGGGTGAGGGTGGGGGGGTTATAGTAGTCATGGATGAGTTTATTAACAATATAGGGAGGGAAATTGTTTTTAAAAAGGATTTCTTTGATACGGAGGGTGTTGGTTGTATGGAAGCAGGAGTCAGAGAGGGATAGGCCACGGTGAATAATATTTTTAGCGACGTTAATTTTAAGGTGGTGTGGATGTTGGGAGTAATAATTAAGAAGTCGGCCAGAGTAAGTGGGTTTTGTATACCAATCGGTGGATAAGGTGTGGTCAGAATTTTTAATGATAAGGAGGTCAAGGAAAGGTAGTGACTTATTGGATTCGACTTCAACGGTGAAATGGAGGCAGGGATGGTATGAATTGAAGGAAGATAATAAGTCAGTAATGATGTTGGGATTGATGATAAGGAGGAGGTCGTCTACATATTTTTTGATGAAACAAATATCGTCGCGGAACTGTGGAAGAATGGAGTCTAGAAGGTCATTAAGAACAATATTAGAGAGGTCAGGAGCAAGGGGATTTCCCATGGCAAGTCCAGAAATTTGGGAATAGAACTGTCCATGGAAGGTAAGGTAGCCGGATTCACAGCAAAGTTTTAATGATTGAAGGAATGAGGACCGGTTAAGAGATGTATGGGGTTCTATTAGTGGCCAGTGGTTATCTATTATGTCAAGAGCTTAATAACCCATACGATATCCATAACTCCTTTCACCTACGTGATCTTTTAACATCCCTCACCATCCCTAATCATTACATCCTCACTTCCTTCGATGTCGAAAGTCTTTTCACCAACATTCCCTTAGACAAAGATCTTGACATAATAGATAACCACTGGCCATGGACTTTGATGTTTTCTTTTTTATCACTCTATCGACATTTCTTTCATTGTTTTAATTTTATTTATATTTTTTATCCTTTTTTCCTATACTCCAGTATAGTTTCCTTCTATAGTTAACTTTCCGGCCACTAGATTCCGCCCCCATCTCTTCCCTCGTTCTCAACGGTCAAATTGGCCCAGTACACTCTAGCCGCGATCTGTAACGGCCACGCTTCCCATCATTCGGTATGTCTCCTCTTCATTTCTTCTTTTTATTTATTTTAAACTCTTCTCTTTATCCTTTCTCCAATTTTAATTTTCTTATTTTTTCCCCTTATCATTTTGGCATCCATCATATGTTGGTAATAATGTGTTCATATTTTTAAACACCTATTTTATTTTTCTAATTCATTAATCCCATCTAATTTTTTTCATACATACATTGTAAACTATTGTTACTGTACTAGCGTTTTCACCTATTTTATCTTTTCATATTCTATTCCTATCTACTATATTTTCAAAACAGTCATTGTACACTGGTGTTATTGTACAATAGTTTTTCTATTATTCACATTTGTTATTGTACATATAGTTCCATACTTTTCTGTAATTTGGTAACATCATTAAGTCCGTTATCATACATTTTACACCTTTATTTTACTAGTTTTTCTGTATTATTCATATTCCAACCTTTCTTTATATGTAAATATCCTCATTTTGTTTCTTTTGTTTAACTCCTCCTTTTGATTTTTCTTTATATTATTATATTGTACTGTACTATCCATTCTGTACATTTATTTTCTATTTTTATTTTATATGCGTTATTTATTATTTATCATTTCTGCTCATTTTCTTTAATTTTATAAAATCTGTCTTACTTTATGATATCTGCCATTATTTTCATTTTCTTTCCATTATCAATATCTTTGTTATATCTGTCTTTATCTTAATTTTATTATATTCTATCACATTTTCTATAATTATATCTGTCACTATTTCAATAATTTTGTTATATTTGTCTTTATCTGATTTTTATTATATCTACCACTAGTTTAATGCCTTTTCATTATCAGTAATTTTTAAATCTGTCTATATCTTTATTTTATTATAATCTGACTCCTTTTTAATATTCTTTATCTTCTATTTTCATATCTGCCACTTTGTATTTTTCTACATTATTTGTCACTAGTATTGTTACTGTACAACTTTGATGTTTTTACATTTTTGTTCTGTTTGTTTCTCTGTTAGCCCTGAAGATGACCTACACTGTAGGTCGAAACGTCGGCACATAATATAAGTACTTCACTTATTCGGTGTTCTTATTGACTGCACCCCCCAACCATCTCCTTTACATATTACTAATATCTTTCAGATCGCTTATTTTATATCGTCCGTTACCTATTTGGTCTTAAATGTTTTGACTTTTAATTAGTTTCTTCAATCTTGATAGAGTTCCTGATTTCGCAATTAATTTTATTGGAAGTTGTGCTTAAAAACCTTAAAAAATACAGTGTTAATCAGCCAGCCAAAAAAAAATTTTTTTTCCAAATTATTTCAATATTGATTTCCAAGGAGTAAATACGAGTGAGCTTACTACTCCTCTCCACTTTTTAATTTAATTAACTGAACTGCTTTAGCGAAAATAGTCATGATGAAATAAATTACATAATTTATACCTAATTTACTTAATAACCGTAATAAATCTGTGCAATACAAGTTTAAAAAAACAAATATACTTTTTAGTAGTAGATGGGTAATGATACAGCTACTATCTGTACCAAAGCGTATTTTCATTACCTTTTACTGGGATTAGACATTAAATGAAGATATTGATAATCATTGTAATGTAGAACCATTTAGGTAAAACCCGTAGTTAAAGAAAATAAATTAAGTGTTGGAGTTATTTATTTACAAACTAAAAAATAAGTCAAAAAGAAATTATCTCCAAATTTTATGTTTGAAAAACTTATTTATAAAACAGAGTTGTTAATGGGATAAAGATTGATTGTTTATTAATTTTTTTTAATTAACACTTGAAGTACCGCAGTCGGTCTCGGTTAACTATCGATTTTTATTTTTGTGTAAAGGAGATAGTTGGGGGGTGCAGTCAATAAGAACACAGAATAAGTGAAGTACTTATATTATGTGCCGACGTTTCGACCTACAGTGTAGGTCATCTTCAGAGCGAATGTTGGACAGCGTGGCCGTTACATGTAACGGCTGGAACGTACTACTTTTATTTTTATTTTTATTTTCAGCCATTAGCACGCTTTTGGTTTTTAAAGCAACAATTTGAAGGATTCATTGTTGACTTGTTTTTACCATTAAGTATTTACGGGGAAAAAAAAGTTTGCAATATTTTAGTCTAGTTCACTAATTCTAAGAAATCAATAATAATTTGAAGACTAAAAATAATTTAACGAAGTTTAAGTAATTAAACAATAAGCGCTGTTCACAAAATAAATCCCAACTATAGGTTGGTAGATTATAGTTTAATTTGAAACATAAGCAATTACCTTAAACATAAATTACGTTTAAAACGATTTTCACATAATTACCTTTTATGTTCACGATTTTACCATTATAAAAACGTGCCCCCGTCGTGCCACCCTAAATCTGCCCTTGCTGTAGCCTATGTGTTATTATGATGTATAACGTATATTACTGTAAAGTTTCATCCAAATCCGTTCTTTAGTTTTTGCGTGAAAGAGATACAAACATACAGACTTTCGCATTTATAATATTAGTCCAACTAATTAATATCAGTCCTACTAATTATGGTTTGAAAAATTATATCAGGATGGTATTTTCATCAAAACGTTTCTTTTCTAAATATCAATGAACAAACATTAAATGGAAATTGATTTTTATCAAATGGCTAAAACAACAAAATCAATTAAAAAATCTGATATAGTCATTAAAACGTAAAGAATCTTGGAAGATTTTTAGACTGAAACTACAGCATATTCAGATTCAGCATAAGAAAAAATTCATTTTTGAAAATACCATCGAAAACAAAATACATTTTTCTTTTTGGATATTGCTCATAATATATAATAATACATGTCCTTTACTATGAAGTCATCATTCTACTCATCGCTAAAAGAGGTATTTTTTTCTGTCTCATTATGAGGATCAGTGGATAAGAAATGTGAAAACGTAAATTTTTTAAACTATTAACCAAGTCTTTAAATAATTATTCTTAAAAAACTAACAATAAAGGTATGAGTATTTATCAAAATAACACTCATAAATAGACAAGCAATGTAAATAATATAGAGAACAAATAAAGTTTCTTCAACGCATTTTCTCTTAAATAAAACATTTTGTTCACAAATAACTTCGTTGTTTCTACTCCTTCCTTCAGAAGGAACAAGATGCTATTATGAAATTGAATTCCAGGGATTGCTATCTTTTTATTTTAATATAACATTGATATCTGATGAAATATAATTATTTTGATAGCCTTGTGTAATATAATATAAGCTGATATCATTATATCAGCCTAATTGATTCAGCAACAAGCAATAAACGCCATCTAGTTACCCCGCTGAATCATCGTCGGCAACTTGAGGATTTCTGTCTAAATTATGAGGATCAGTGGATAAGAAATGTGAAAACGTAAATTTTTTAAACTATTAATCAAGTTTTTAAATAATTATTCTTAAAAACTTACAATAAGATTAAGGCATGAGTATTTATCAAAACAATAACAAATAATGAGCTGAATGGTATATAGATCCATTAAATAGACAAGCAATGTAAATAGTAAGGAGAACAATAAAGGTTCTTCAACGCTTTCATTCTCTTAAATAAAACATTTTGTTCACAAATAACTTCGTTGTTTCTACTCCTTCCTTCAGAAGGAACAAGATGCTATTATGAAATTGAATTCCCGGGAATGCTATTTTTTTTGTTTTAATATATCATTGTTATCTGATGAAATATAATTATTTTGATAGCCTAGTGTAATATAATATAGGCTGATATCATTATATCAGCCTAATTGATTCAGCAACAAACAATACGCGCCATCTAGTTACCCCGCTGAATCATTGTCGGCAACTTGAGGAATTTTATTTCTTTCATTTAAACACTATGTGAAAGCCTTTATTCAATTATTTTTTAAATTCACTTTTAACAAGTATTTGATATTTATATGTCTTACGACATAACGTTTCTAGAAAAAGAATTACCTTTAATATAACAAAATATTTATCTTAAATAGATTGAGAATCAATTCATATGAATTAATTCAATTAGGGTTACGCGATCATTTTTAAATACTTTAATTTTTTTTTTTTGTGTGACTACCATATTTTTAAGAATTCAAAATAGTTCAAAAAAACAAAATGAGCTTGCACCGTTCCTGAATAGCCACCATTTTTGTTTGAAAGTGCACGACAGCTTTTCAATTATAACAAACAAGTTCAAAATATATTCTTGATGAATTCAAGATTATCAGGAAAGACAAAAAAATAACAATCTTTTAACTTCTACTGACCGTAGAAAGGATAGAGTTTTTTCTTTTCATACATTCAGAAATACATACGGAATAAACTCAGAAACTCAGTGTAAAAAAACCCACTGATAAATGAATGAAAACAAATGTTGTTATTTTGAGGATAAACCATTGGCACAAGTCATAGCATTAAACTTAGGCCTAAACCCTTTTTAATTAAACTTTTCAAAATTCATAGAGCATTCTAACTAGGAATACATTTAAATAATACGTCACCCAGGAAAATAATAAAGAAGATTAAGACGGAAACAATATTTTATCTCCAAAATTATTATATTAAAAAAACCCATAAAAATAACTGTGTGCGTTAGGAATCTATTATTTTCGCTGAAAATACAAAAAATCATAAATTAATAAAAACAATTATTATTATTATTGAACGATATTGTTAACATATGAATATTAAACATATGAATATTTATATTAATATACCAGCAAATTAATACCCCAGTCTTTCCTACTCATTTCCATGAAGTAATTAAGTACAGATACCACAGAACAGAAATAGAAAAAATATAAGCTCAGGGGCTATGAACTTTAGGACAACACTTTTATCACAAAACAATACGTTTCTAGCTAAAATAAAATAATATACAAACGATAAAAAAAATAGGGAAAATATTTCTTGTGAAACAAAAACTGAAAAAAAAATATATACTACTAAGGAAGTAATAAAATGTGACAAAGAGATAAAATGAAATAAAAGAACGTCTAAAACAATGAAAAAGAAATTACATAGTTTTGAACCTCGATGATGATAATAATAATGCGAAATTCGTTTTGAACATTTATTGATTATTACCAAACAATTATTATTGGACACAATAATAGCTTTCGCACTTAAAAAGTAAAACCTATACTTTTCCAAAATCTATTAGCTATAAACAGATAAAAAATTACGATCGAATAGATTATAGATTAAAATGAAACTATTAATATTTTTTATAATTTTTTTTATGAATTGTTATAATTTTTAAATATTTTTGATTTAATGAAATTTTTTACCCTAATGAATAAGAACATAATCAATACTTTTTTTTGGCATTTACTTACAAGTTAATTTCCAGTCAAAAAATTTTTTTTCAGATTTTTCCTACAACCTTCTGTTGAAAAGCCTCACTATTTTCAAAATTGGAAAAGATTTTTTTTTTTAATATAAATCTATTAATGGAGGATAGAAATAGTTGGAGGGTGCAGTCAAAAAAACACCCAATAAGTCAAGACTAATTTTTAATTTGTGCACAAAATAATACATCCTCCATTAGATCTTCCAGTCAACTATTTTCCTCTCTAACATAAATCTATTAAACATTTTAAGATACCACTTTCTGTTTTTAAGTAGAATAAAAATGGGAGTACATAATTAGATCTTACAACTATCTACTTATCGATTTTCGTGTTAATGAGTAATAAATAACTGTTTTAGAAATAAAAAAATGAAAAACAATTATCGTTATACATCATTATTCAGGAAGTATTTATAATTATTTAAATATTAAATAACGTCTATAAATATTAATCCTTTAGTTTTCACTGAAGTGATTTTTCTTCTTAGTTATAGATTAATCCTAGATTTCATTTTCAATAGTCATTGTTGTAGATCCATATTTGAGGCATTGTTGATTGTAGACAATAATGCGCGTTTGTTAAAAATTAAAAAAACTACTTCACCACTTTTTACATGAGACGTTACACTAGGAGATTCGGACAGCTTGTTGCGTCAAGAATTGGATAAAATAATATCCGCCATAAATGCTTGAATAGAAGCTTATTTTCTAATTTTAGGACCGACTATGACCAATATATTCAGAAGTTGTTCACTGATATACTCACACAAAAAAACATTATTGTTATACTTAAATATTGTTGTTTAAACAACGTAATTATTTAAAATTTAAGAGTACATTATTGATTCCTATTGTTAGATCTCTTTTATAGTTGCGAATGAATGCTATCACGGACCCAACACAATGAAGAGCTTTAAAACAAACTCATAAAGAGTTAATGGAATACTCATTCTAATAGAATTCACTATTGTACCGCAAATTTTAATAGTTTAAAAATAACTTATAATAATCTGAATTCCAGCATGATGTACAATTTTACCTCGCTATAACCAATTGATATTCGCTGTGACAGAAAGTAAGAAAGTAAGGTAGTAATACTCCCTATTAATAAATAATATTATGTAATATTACTACCAATTTTTATTATTCCACATAATATGTAATAATTGAACTTTAGGGCAGAAAATTTGTATTTTTTTTGTACTTTCAATAGACAGAAAAGTTGCAATAAAAAAATTATTTAATAATGGAGGATGGAGTAATTTCAATAATTATTGGAACGATGGGGGTTGGTCCGCCGAAGGGGGTATAATATATATATATATATATATATATATATATATATATATATATATATATATATATATTCATATATACAGCTTTTTAGTTGTGACAAGATTAGTCTCATACTCATCCCCTGAGAGTTGAAAAAATGAGCTTATGGGACTAACCTAGTCTCGAACGTCGCCTGGGAAGTTCAAGTAGGATTGAAACTCGAGAACTAAAAAAATATATGTATTTCCATAACAGGCAAGATAAGTAGAAACCAATATATATATTGGTTGTAGATACATATTACTATATATATAGTTAATAATATTAACAACCTACCTCATATTTACATTTTCAATTTTTGAGATTTATTTCTGTTGACGAAATTAAGCTGATATTTTTTTCATTTAGTGCTTTGAATTTTTAGAAATAAATTTCCGATAAATATTAATAAAACATAAATAAGTAATATTTATGAAAAACTAATATTACTGGTCATAACATAACTAATTACTTAAATTTAATTAGGAATTTTCAATAATAGGATAATAATCAATAGTATTTACACTTCCGTTACACATTGCAACATTACATAATACGTAACATTATAACATTATTTATTATATAATTACCATGACCAGGAGATAAATTATAATAATAATAGTTGGTTAGCCGGTCCACCCAGCCGCCTCTCCCAGTTGCCCTGAAGATGGCCTTAGAAGGTAAGTCGAAACGTCGCACAGTGGAACGAGCGTTAGGACTGGACATTCATTAATATCTCCGCTTCTGGTTCTCCTATAATAAGGCTATTGGTGCGGTTTTAAACCTTTTTGAACGGACTATTTAATTATATGATAAACAGGATCAGATCTTTTAGGGGAAACAAGTAAAAAATATTTCGATGTTAAATAATTTATTATCTATAATTGTACCATTTATTGTACCTATATACTACGAGAATAGGTACAGTACAGTATTCTATGGAAATACAGATACGTACGTATTAAATAAAGTTATACAAAGGAAAAAGGAACAAACCAAAAAATTTAATGAGATGAAAATGGTTGACTGGATGATCTTATGTAAAGGAGATGGTTGGGGGGTGCAGTCAATAAGAACACCGAATAAGTGAAGTACTTATATTATGTGCCGACGTTTCGACCTACAGTGTAGGTCATCTTCAGGGCGAATGATGGGAAGCGTGACCGTTACAGATCGCGGCTAGAGTGTACTTCTACACAGTTTTACACAAAAAATTTAATCATTGAACAAAATTAATATAATAGTTTTGACAGTCAATATACTAGCTATAATATAACTTTTCATAGTCAATATACTAGGTATAATTGATACATCAAAATTATAATTAATGTAAGTGCCTATATAAAATTGTTTTATTTAAATAACAATCACAATTAAACCAAAATTAACAACTTAATTTTAATTAGGATTTGTTTTTCTATATTCTAAGTAACAATAAGTGATTGTGCTTCTGGTAATAAATCACGTTTAATGTTTATTATTTTCGGTCTAAGAGTCGAAATTAAAGGATCTGAATTGTCATCAGATTTGAATCTTTTTTTTTCATGACAAAAGCGAACATATCCCCTGAACATTTTCTAAAACTTTCCGTTTGTCTCCGTCTTTGTCAATCGGATAATTTTTTGAATGACTGAGAACGAGGTGGCATGCTTGAGGCTGTTGATGATGACGATGAAGGTAGGTCCTGGCTAACATCTTCAGGAACAATGAAATGAAAATTCAACCAGTTTTCATGCTTCTCCAGAAAATAATTGATATTCATGTGGGACGAAATCCAGGGAGACTACAAGCTACCACTGAATTTTCTTAATTTTTCCCGTAAGCAGAACTTTGCGACATTTGAAATTTGTTCCAGTCCAAACGAATTAATCCATGCTTCCAATGCCTTTATAATCTTTAAAACTTATATGATTAAATTGAAAAACTTGACGATTCGTAATAGGAACCATTGCATCTATGTCGTTCAAATACCACGCGCAAACTGAGTTTCATTGTTAATACTATTATGTTAGATAAGGATTATTCGGATAAATAAGTGTAAACAAAGAAAACTTGCGTAAAGTAGACGCCAAAATAAACTTATTTTAAATTTTATAGAAATTATTTTAAATTAATTCTCAAGGCCCAAAAAAGAAAAGAAAAAATCATTTTCTCGGAAAATAGCACCTAGAAGCAGAATCCGACTAATGGAAAAACAATTTCAAACATTCTAGTTATTTACTGTGAAGGTAGTTTTATCCCTCAATTTTCACCGAAAAATCCCAGACGTTTTTTATTTGCCTAAAATATCTTATTATGAGTGAATTGTTTTCCAGTAGGTGCACGATTAATTTAAGGCATTAGCTCAAACAGTGGATTGCTTTGAAAATATGAGACTTTTTACAAAAATTTATATTTCAATTTAGATTTTCTCATTTGATTTGATTTCACAAATTACTTATCTATGGATTTTGTTGAGAAGTATAAAGTAAAATTTAAGATCAAAATAAAGGACAAATTTAGTTATTAGAGAATTGGTCCAATGTCCAACAACTGCGTTGATTCGTTTCACTGTGCGTCGGCACACATTAAATATAAGTCTTGTACTTATTTGGTGTTTTTTTGACTGTTCCCCTCAACTATCTCCGTTCTCAATAATAATAATAGTAAAGGTTTAGCGAAACCGAAGCTACTGCTGCTGATAACGAAGTGATTCTTAATTAAATTATAACTGCTGATCTTAGTTTTTGCATAGATGTAATATATTATTTATCAGAATATTTAGCTATAATAATTTTAAGTATTAGACAAATACAGCAAGCAGCACTCTCTTTAATAAAGAATTAACTCTGTAATTAAGAATTATTGATAGTAGGGACGTTGCGTTAGTTCATAACTAAAATAACCAGAAAAAAATTATAATAATAAAGGTTAAAGAAAGTTATTTTTTAAAAACAAACAGTTAAGCATAACTTAACGAAAAACAAAGGTTCGGAGGAAAAGAAAATATATAGCATAATGTAAAAACAGCATCCTTACTACTAATAATTATTCATTAAAATTAATTACAAGTATTGTATATCCACTGACATTATTTTTTAATAAATGTTACATACTATTTATCAGAATATTTAGTTCAAAAAATTGGAAGTAATAAATAAAACGAAAAAAAAATTTCATCAGCCGAATTCTGTCACAAAGATGAACTAAATCTCAAAATAGAAATTATTAAAATCGGCAATGTTTATATAAATTAAAATTATATAAGTTTGTATAAAATTATATAAAGGTTATATTAAAATTATATTAAGTTTATAAAAATTAAAATTAAATAATGTTTATATAAATCAAAATTATATAAAGTTTATATAAATTTAAATTAATACATAATTGTTATATATATATATATATATATATACATATATATATTCATTATCTAGCACACACACACACGCACGCACGCACGCACGCACGCACGCACGCACGCACGCACGCACGCACGCACGCACGCACGCACGCACGCACGCACGCACGCACGCACGCACGCACGCACGCACGCACACACACACACACACACACACACACACACACACACACACACACACACACACACACACACACACACACATATAAACAAAACAATTACAATTAATAAATAAATAAAAACAATTTCCACTATTTGATATAAGCGAGGTTGAAAAGCTTAGGGATACGAGTAATCGAACACGTAACTGATTTTTTGAAAACCCATATTAAAACGTATGGGTGAAAATTAAAACATAAATTTATATAATGCAGTTAAAAAAACTCCAAAACGGCACTTTGAAAAATAAGTTACTTCTTCTTTACTCACTTATATTAAAAAATTAAATAACTTAAGGTCAAATACTATTCTGAATAACCAAAAGAACTTACGTATAATATAAATCCATGAGACGTTTAAGTCTGATGTAAGTCAGCTTCTTTAGCAGATAATCTTGAAGACATATCTTCTTATATTCTTCAAAGTTGTAGCTTATTCTTGCTTCCTTAGTTTTATCTTCCACAGCGGGCTGTTCGAGAGAAACGACATCAACATCTTCGGACTCTTCCACAATCACAAGACGTTGACTGTCATCTGCAAGGGCATAAAAAATTGTTTTAATCGCAAAGAAATCAAATAAATGAATTATTTAAAGTTTTGGTTCAAATGATAAAAGGATTGGCTTCAAAGTATACGGCTGCGATTTGAGACGCTAGCGGTTGGCAAGAAATGAAGTCGTAAAACGATCGTAAAATAAGAAACTTCAAGAACAGAGCTGAATAAATAAAAACATCTAAGAACGGTAAAGAAACTACTGCTTCGACTTTGGAATGAACTTTGATTATTCTGCTGGTACATGGTTGAATTTATGATTAACAAAAGCAATTAAAATTCGTAAGAGAGGATTAATTTGTATAGATTAAAATGATTTTGAGATATAAAAGTAGCTAACCTGAGCTAGAAGATCCGCTAGGTGAAGATATATTGAAATAAACTTCCTGAAAGCACGACGCCATTTTAAATCCGGAACGACAATCTCACAACTGCGCACAGAAAGAGACTGGCCAGAGCGCGGTGTCGCGGGGCTTTATATAGCGAGCAGGGTTGCCACCCTCATCTGTATTCCTCTAATATCACGATTTATGAACATTAATAAAATAAATATTTTTGTTGAACCAGTTTCCCATATACTTAATATTAATAACTTTTTTATTATATTACATTTTGTTGCTCCAGTTAGAACTTAATTAAATCCGACCATCCTAATTGAAGACAAAAAGTTTTTCATATGCAAAGTAAGTTCATATATTCCGGTTTGTTAACTGATTTTTAATATTTTTCTACAGAAAATAATGAATCATTTTAAACATTTATTAACATTAAATATTTCAACGTATTTACAACTTTATCTGAATCATAAGACAAAATCGTAAATCACATACAACAGGCTTCGTAAATATGTAAACAACTCAAAATGATTCACGGTAACATAAGTATATGTTAAAATGTATAAAGAATTGTAATTTTATATTATAAATGTCTATATATAAAATTATGGAAGATGAGAAAAAGAATCTCAGTAGTTATAACCCTTAAAATGCCCATGAAAGCCAAGTGAAATAAGATGTAGGCAAGAAAATTGAGTTAAAAGAATTTTAATTTCATCTTTGTTACCTCAAAAGATTTTCGAACAATTAATTAAAACAAAAAGATATCGAAGAAAAAATTAAAACAAGTTAATTCCACATTGTTCAATCTATTATTTATAATAATAAACAATCTAATATTAATTGTAACCCAAGTTTGTCCAACTACATTTTTTTTGTTGGTCCATAAAATTTTTAACGAAGTAATGGTCAAAAAAGTAGACAGGGTGCCAATATTAATTTAAAGAAGAAAATAGATCCTAGAGAGTTGAAATTCCTAATCATTACTTCAAAATGCATAAATCAGGAAATTTTCTGAACTCCAAAACGTTGTCTGGTCCCTACTTCAAACTTTTTAAGTTTGACAAAAGTTGGACTATAATAATTTTATAATTTTTATACTAATCTATAAAACAATTTGAAAGATTTCTGTTATAACTATATATTATTATTGTACTAGGGAAGATGATTTATAGCCGCAATAATAATAAATCATATAAATAAGCAATATTAATATTCACGACCTCTAAGTTAACGTAGTTAACGCAATATTGATATTTCATGGAAAAGTGACAAATACTAATTTTTTATTTTATTTTCTTACTCCATGTAGCTTTTCCGACTTTCAGGTGTGATTCATGCTATTTGGAAAGCGGAGTCTAAGAAGAAAGGAAACTTTATGGGGAAGCGACAAACCCCAATTTCTATTAGTTTTATTTAAACGTTAATTATTGCTAGGCAAGTTCAATAACAGCAGCCGATAAATCGGCGCATACTAGACGAATAAATTTGGTGGGTAAACAACTTTTACCACTTCAGTTACAAAAATGAGCTGAAAATGTAGTGGTTTATAGGTTCATGGAGGATACCAGGTACACGGAGAAAATGAAAGTACAAGAAAATTAAATACTTTATTTTCTGTAGGAAATATTGGAATAGTTCCAGATGAACTTATGAGCTTTCACTACAGTATGAAAGTCATTATCGAATTATCTACTCTTCATTCCGTCATATCCACAGCTTTTAGTATCGGACGATATGAATCGCTGAGGAGACCATCACTTGCGCTATGTTGCACAATCGCTCAAGTAAGGACATTTTTTATTGCTTCCCTTTAGATTTCATGGAACTGTCTATCCGTATCGCGTATCGTACATCGCTTTAGATATATCGGCTATCTTATGTCGCCTCAAAGAGAACGCGGGTTAAGAATAATCATTAACCTTTATGTAGGGACGTGAAACAATTTGACTTCACTGGGACGTGGGGTGCTCAGCACCCCATTTTGAAATCTCAGCTATTAAAATTGTAAACTTTTTTTTTTTCATTTTAGTCTTTCATTAAATATCTGAAATAGTTTGGAAAATGAGGTAGTAAATTAAATTAAATCCTTTATGATAGAAAATGAAAGCTATAATTAACCAAATCATTTTCAGGTAACATAATTTTTGGACAGAAAATTTGTCCATTTTTGAGAAGTAAAAAAGTTGAAACCTTATGAGAATTTTACAGTACGTATTGAACAATAAAAATATAGGAAAAGAAAGCAGATAATACTTTTTAAAAACAATTGTGCAGAATTCTAGGAGCAATTTTTGCAAAGTACAGTCGAGCATGACTTGCAACATGGTGCTTTGCATTTCTCACAGGCCTGGGTTGTTTTTTGATCCTTATTTCTTTGGCATGTAGAACATCTTGACTGTGTTTTTTTTAACTTTTTGAGTAAATCTTCCAGTAGAGGAGGCTGTTTCGACTGGTGGTTCTCTTGGAGACTTCCTGTCTTTTCCTTTTTTTCGAGTTCTTTTCTTCATATTTTTGGATTATATGAGAAATACAATCACGTATAGACCACTCGAAGCGATTTTTACCATAGTAGTAATTCGAATTCGCAGAACTGTCACCTGATTCTTCTTCGGAAGAAGACAAAGATTCTTGCTCAGATTCTGATTTTTGTTCACTGACAATTACACCATCTAAATTTTCTTCATTCTCGCTGTCCACTAAATCTGAAAAGATTGCGTCTGGTTGAAAATTCTGAGTTCCTTCCTCCGAAGGAAGAGAAAAAAAACTGAACGGATTAAGTGGAAGATAGCCATGAGACAGGAAAAGTCAGGAAGGAGGGAAGTCCTAGGTTTGTTTACATTTGAGTAATGACAATTCCAAGAACGCGTGGTGTGCTCAGCACCCCACATTCCTTCATAAAGCCTAAAAATGTGGTTGGTTTCATAACACCACAGCGGTAGATATACCATATGATAACATGATCATAATATACCATTACGAGTTCATAATTTTTTTAACGCGGAACTGGATGTTGGGGATGTGCTTAGACTAATAACTCAGAGATACGTGCATTATAACTAATATTTAGGAATGATCAGGCTAGGCAAACATTTTAACAAGTTTAAAATTATTTTATATATACGTTATTATGAAAATAAAATCTGAGATGTGAAAATTTAGAACGAAAACTAAAATATTTTGTTCACAAAGAACTTCATTGTCTTCACTCCCTCCTTCAGAAGAAACAAGGTGCCATTAAGACGTCATGAAAATTGAATTCCAAGGAATGTTTTTTTAAAGATATAATATAACATCGATATCAATTATATCAGCCTGATTCAGTAGCAGATAAGCCAACCAACAATACACGCAGTCTAATCTTGCTGAATCATTTTTGATAACTTAAGGAATTATATTTCTTTTATTCAATATGGTTTTGAATTAGTATAAAATTTGTATTTGTTGTTTTTGTCAAAATTAATCGTCTAGGGTACTGGACTTTAAAATTATATTTTTCCTTGGGTGTATAAAAACACAAAACCCTTTAGTCCAAAATTCATTTGTTTCATCTATTCTTTATAAACGTTTCGACCCAAAATGGTCATTTTCAATATATAGCTTTCACCATCACTCAAAACAGTATAAAACTCTATCTGCAAAAAAACATCAAAAAGAAAATTCAAACAATCACAAAATTTAACATTATACATTTTTTTTATAAAACAACAAATTTCTTAACACCTTAAATTAGTTACACAACTATACATGGTTACGTCAAAATGCATTCTATAAGTGTTATAATTTCTACATTATTATTGTCCTTACAATAGTACAGAAAAGATACCTTTTTTTTTTTAGATTAATAGATTGAATATTTGAAATAAGCTGGGTGTGTTCCTTCCCATAGTCAGTTACTATACCTAATAAGTGGAGCTGGGACTTTGTCCAGTCTGGATTAGTAGAACAATAATAATGGCTTATTATATTTTATTTATTACATATTAATTCTTACCTGTAATCAGTCTTTTCAGAATAGCTTCATCCTCCATTCTGGCCAAATGTCCAGTCCATCTCAGTCTAGCTGTTATTATGTGCTTCACCTCGTCAGGCTCCTGATACATCAGATACTCATCTAACTTGATCACCAACTCTTACAGCTCCAAACATCCCTCTTAATATTTTTCTTTCGAAGAGCAATATACTGTTGGCATCTGCCCTGGAAGCTAAAACAGGCCTGATGATTGTTTTGTACAGTATGACCTTGGTTCTTCTTGATATCAGACGACTTCGTAAAATTTTTGTCATTCCAGAATAGCAACTATTAGCGGCCAAAATTCTTCTTTGAACTTCTGGGCTAGTTGAGCTATCTGCTTTGACCAGAGAACCGAGGTAGACAAAACTGCCGACCCTTTCGAATGTGTAGGCACCAAACGTGATAGTGGTACCCGATTGTCTTGAAGGGTTAGCCACCGTATACTTAAGTCTTTACTTGGTTTACCTGAAGACCTATACGCCGTCCAGCATTCTCCAAAGCAAGAAAAGCCTATTGTAGATTCCTCGGTATTCTTCCCACCATGTCTATGTCATCTGCATAGGCCAGTATTAGAAATCATCGAATCATATCAGTGACTTGTAACCCTCAGTCTCCAATGGCCTTTTCTACAGCAAAATTAAATAACAGGCAAGAGAGAGTCCATCTCTTTTCCAGACTCCTAGTTGTCTTGTACTCTTAAGACAAATCATTCTGGATCTCGACCTGGCTTCTCGACTCAATCATCAGCAATTCCACAAGGCTTATCAATTCTCTGGGGACATTCATTTCTTCCATACTTTGACACAGATTGCCCCTGATGATATAGTCATAGAAATCCACGAAAAGGTGGTGGGTCGTTATATTGTACTCTCAAGTCCTTTCCATAAGAGTTCTCAGGGAGAATATTTGATCAATACAAGATCTACCATTCACAAATCCGCACTGGCACATTCCTATCTCTCTCTGGGCATGGGGGAATAGTCTTTGGTATGCCACATTCGAAAGTACTTTGCAGGCAGAGCTTAGGAGTTTTAGAACACTGTAGTTATCACAAAGCATCTGATCTCCTTTCTTGTGAAGAGGGAGGATAAGGTCAATGCACCAGTCATGCGGGATAGTTCAGCTTATCCAAACATTGTGTAGCAGATCTCGGATCGCCTTTATCATTTCATTTCCACCAGCTTTCAGAAGTTCAGCTGGTATGCCATCTCATCTTGGAGCTCGGTTATTTCTAAACTTCTGAATTGCAGCCTCAATTTCCTCATCATCTGGTGGGTCAAGAAGCTCACACTCTCTGTAATTTTGAATTGTGTTAGACATATGCTTAACTATCTTCTAGGGCAGGGTTCTGAACACTCCCCAGCAGACTACCGCAATGGTTGGACAGGATCCCTTCTTTATCTTTGATCAATTGTCCGTCGTTACCTCTACAAGATCTTGGTTTAAATCCCTTTCACTGGGCATTGATTGTCTTTTAAATTGAAAGCTCTAGTATTAGCTTGTAGTACTAGTATTAGGACCCCAATCTCTCTTATTCTTTCTCCCTATTTTTTCTCCTATGCAGGTGTTTCTCCTCTAATCTTAACACTCTGTAATCAGAAACAGCCTGACGAGTCCTATGCACATCAATCATCACCTATAGGCCGTGTTTTTCCTGTCTGTAGTCTCTTGACATTCTTGGTCAAACCATTCAGACCTCTAAGGTGGTCCTTTAAGCCCAGTTCTTCTTCAGCAATTCGTTTAATAGCGTCCCTACACTGGGACCTTATTTTATCAACGCCATTCTCCTCAAACCCACGTTCCAAAGCTACATCCAGCCTTTGGGCAAACTGTAGTTTATACTCTGGCTCCTGCAGCTTTCGAGTATTTATTCTTCTTGAGCGGGTACCTCATGTCTTCTGTACGTTGCTGATTTTGGCATGGTTACGTGCCATTACCAGGTAATGATCGCTACCTACATTTCCTACTCTGTACGTTCTAACCACCGTAAGTATAGAACGCTGTCTTCCGCAGCGTAAGAACATGGTCAAACTGGTTCCAGGAGTTATTGTCTGGAGAAATCCACGTAGGTATCTTTCCTGTCAAACATGGTATTCCCAACAACCATATTGTGTGATTCTGCGAAATTGATCAACTTGGTTCCATTATCATTGGACATATTATGCAGGCTGTGTCTTCCAGCTAGGGACCAAACTGAATCCCTAGCGTTCTGTGCATTGAGGTCACCAAAAAGTTGCCGTGGACACTCCTCGATGGCACTTTCGAAGTTGCTATAGAAAGTTTCCTTTGTTTCTTCCGCCACCTCTGTTGGTGCGTGGCACGAAAATATAGAACAGTTTCGGAATCTACCTTTGATTCATACCTTACAGATGCGGTGGTTAATGGCTTTAAAATCAATATTTGTCATAATCAACATTTGTCTCATCCCACCGCCAACAACAAAGCCTCTTCCAAAAATATGCTGATCTTTGTGACAACTATAGTGATGCTTGATCTCCATAATGCCTGATCCGGTCCATCTCATCCCTTGGATCGCTGTTATATCCTACTAGCTTTTGCCCGCAACTTCATTCGCGTGGAATTCGATCTGCCACATAAAGTTCCGTGACTGATTATTTTAAATAAATAATTTAACTTTTTTTTTTAACTATAAGTTACTTGTACATCCAAAATTTAAGAAGTCTAACTACAAAACTGACGGATTCCATACAACCGTTGAACCCCTATTATTTTTAGGGGGAAACCCTTGAGGGTGGAATTATCCTAATTTCTTTCTTAAATTACAAAGAATCTATCTGCAAATTTCAAGAGGTTAAGTTCCTGACTTGACTTTAATTATGTACTATAATGGGTTCTCCACAGACAAAAAAAACTGTCTGGGGGGGGGGACGTGCCCCTGTGCCATCCCTAAATCTTCCCTTGCTGTAGCCTATGAAATTATGTATTACGGTAAAGTTCCATCCAAATTCTTTCAGTAGTTTTTGCGTGAATGAGTAACAAACATACATACAAACTTTCGCATTTATAATATTAGTAGGATATCAAAACAATAGTTTACAAATAGGTTACAAATAGTTTCAGTCATTTTCTTTCTATTATTTTAACAACTATTATCATGTGATTTGTCTTTAATTATAACTATAATGGATTCTCTACAGTACCTAAAACTGTCTGGGGGGCACGTGATCCACCCCAGTGACCCCCCCTAAATCCGCCCTTGCTGTACTCTATGTGTTATTCTGATGTATAACCTATATTACTGTAAAGTTTCATCCAAATCCGTTCAGTAGTTTTTGCGTGAAGAGAGAAATGTGAAAATTTCGCATTTATAATATTAATAGGACTAATATTAATTATTAGGACTGAACGGATTTGGATGAAACTTTATAGTAATATAGGTTATACATCATAATAACACATAACCTACAGCAAGGGCAGATTTAGAGGGGCACGGGAGCACGTGCCCCCCCCCCCAGACAGTTTTTTGTTTTCTGTGGAGAATCCATTATATTATATTATTAAAGGCAAATCAGTAACTTAGCGTCTTGAAATTTGCAGATAGGTTCTTTGTATAATTTAAGAAAGAAATTTGGATAATACCATTCCCAAGGGTTTCCCCCTTAATATAGTAGGGGTTCGAAGATTGTATAGACTCCGTCAGTTTTGAAGTTAGACATCTGAAATTTTGTATGTATGAGTAACTTAACTTTAAATAAAATGTTTATTTAAAATGATCTGTCGCGATAGAACTTTTAAATATCCTGGCCTGTATAATGATCAGACATTCCATGTGGCTAATTTAAAATTCTTGAATGCTGCCGGTCGATTCCTTGAAGACAGTCCAAATCCGAGGCTAATTCCTTAATGTTTCACAGCAAGACATGTTTCCTAAGGGTGGAGTAGCTGGCTCCTCCGCTCAACCCCCAACCTGGAGGATCAGTAGCTGATTGCGACCCTAGGGCCGGGCGATGGGATCGCTTCTTATCTTCGCCAATGTTTCATAAGTTAAGGATAAATTGAAAACGAGGATAAAGAAGTTTCAGTTTAAAAACTGCAGTTGATCGTCCTCGCCGCCGCTTGGTATATTTGCCCTGAAGATGGCCTACATTGTAGGCCGAAACGTCGGCACACAATTAATAAGTGTACACTTATTAAGGTGTTTTTATTGACTGCACCCCAACTATTTCTTCCTTACAAATATTCCATTATGATGACATCAAAACTGAATTCCACGAATTGCTTTTTTTTTTTTTTTTTTAAGTTCTAACCTAACATGGACATCTCTCATATCAATCTAATAGATTCAGTAACAAACAAGACAACCAACAATACAAGCCATCTAATCACCTTGCTGATTCATTTTTTATAACTTTAGGATTATATTTATTTTATTTAAACATTATGTTCAATTTGTTTTTAAATTAAAATTTAATAATTATTTGATATTTATGAAGTCTTAAAAACGTTTGTAGAAAAATTATTACCTTTCAAATAAGTATATATTTAAAATATTAACTTTAAAATATTTAAGAATATATTTATGTTAGACTAGTTTATGCCCGCGGCTTCGCTCGCATGGAATTTGGTCTGCCACATAAAGTTTCGTGAAAGATCATTTTAAATAAATAATTTAATTATTTTTTTAAAAATATAAGTTACTCGTACATCCAAAATTTCTGATGTCTAACTTCAAAACTGACGGTTTCTATACAACCTTTGAACCCCTATTATATTAAAGGAGAGACCCTTGGGGTGGAATTATCCAAATTTCTTTCTTAAACTATACAAAGAACCTATCTACAAATTTCAAGATGCTAAGATCATGATATGCCTCTAAATATGTACTATAACGGGGGGGAACATGCACCCGTGCCTCACATAAATCTGCCCTTGCTGTAGCCTATGATGTATAACCTGTTTTACTCAATAAGTTTCATCCAAATCCGTTCAGTAGTTTTTGCGTGAATGAGTTATAAACATAAATACCAACGTTCGCATTTATAATATTAGTAAGATATCAAAACAATAGTTTCACTCATGTTCTTTCTGTTATTTTAACCACTATTATAATGTGATTTGCCTTTAATTATGTATTATAATGGATTCTCCACAGTACCTAAAAAACTGTCTGGGGGGCACGTGATCCACCTCAGTGACCCCCCTAAATCCGCCCTTGCTGTACTCTATGTGTTATTCTGATCTATAACCTATATTACTGTTAAGTTTCATCCAAATTCGTTCCTTAGTTTTTGCGTGAAAGAGAGACAAACATACAAACTTTCACATTTATAATATAAGTAAGATAGATCAATCATTAATCCATATGAAGTATAGGGTTGGCAACTAAGTCATTGCCGATTTCAAATAAGAAGGCAAATTCAGAATTTTTGTTTAAAAATATAACTTTATTCAATTAGATATTGCCCGTTCTTGTCGATGACCTTTTTCCATCGTTCTGGCAGCGTAAAAATTCCCCGTTCGTAAAATGTCTGGTCTTTGCTATTAAAAAACTGAATTAGGTGTGGTCTGACATCATCCGCGTTGTTAAAAATTTTACCATTTAAAGAGTTTTGCATGGAACGAAACAAATGGTAATCCGAAGGCGCAAGGTCAGGGCCTTATTATGATGGAAAACAACACCCTTCCGATTTGATAATACCGGCCGCTTTTCTTCAATTGCATCCTTCAGTTTGTCGAGTTGTTCAACATACACGTTTGAATTTATCGTTTGGTTCTGCGGCATGAGTTCAAAATACAAAATTCCTTTGTGATCCCACCAGACTGACAGCATAATCTTTTTTTGGTGAATATCTGCTTTTGATGCTGTTTGGGCTGGTTGATCTTGCTTCACCCACGATCTCTTGCGAGTAAGATTGTTATAAACTATCCACTTTTCGTCGCCAGTAACTAGGTTCTTCAGAAATCATTTTCATTGCGTTTCAGTAGCGAATCACAGATGCTAATCCGTTGCGTCAAATGAATTTCCTTTAGCTGGTGAGGGATCCATAAATCAAGTTTCTTGACATAACCAAGGGTTTTTAATTTTTTTTCAATGCATGTATGCGACACATTGAGCTTCTCTGCAATGTCTCGTGTTGTGCTGTGACGATCTGAATCTATAATGGCCTTGATATGGGTTTCATCCACTTCGACTGGGCGGCCAGATCGTTGTGCATTTTTCAGTGAAAAATCACCGGAACGAAATCTTTCAAACCAATTTCGACACTGCCTTTCTTTTAAGGCTTTATCTCCATATACGGCACATAACTTCTTTTGTGCTTGCGATGCGTTCTTGCCTTTTCGGAAGTAATACAATAAAATGTGTCGGAAATGCACGTCCTGTTCTTCCATTTTTAAATTGGGATAAAAACAAAACTAAAGAACTAATCAAAAACATTTTTTTACTAATTAAACGTAGAAGTCCATACAGTAAGAAAAAAATATAGGTTAGATGCTCTGGCCACGTTAACAAAACAAAAGAAAGTGTAGAGTGAATCTATCAACAAAAACGGCAATGACTTAGTTGCCAACCCTATAAATGAATTGAGATCGCTTGACCATTTTTTAAAATTTTGATTTCTTTTTTTTTATGATTACTCTATTATTGAGAAGTTCAGAATAATTTTAAAAAATATAATAAACCTTCCACTGTTTCTAAATAGAGGCAAATTTTATTTATTGATGAACGATGGTATTTTAGATTTGGAAACAATTAGTGTTAACTCATCCAGGGGTTAAGTTTTATTTTATTTGACATGATTGTTTTTAGGGAAGTCTTCTCTGTAACATTGTTTATAATCTGAAATACTCTACATTCGGAAATGACTTGTCACAGTGACCAGTTTGATACTGTAAACATAGAAAATCTATCTTACGAAAAAAAAAATAACCAAGAAGATTAGTGATTGAAAAATTTGGTTGCTTTCATAACTTCACAATGGTATATGATACGGTCATGTCCTAATTGTTCGTATCGAGTGTGTAAGTTCACTAGGACTATAGATACAAACATGACAGACGGTCTAAGAAAATAAATAAAAGCTCTAAAAGTAGTTAAATGAACAACCTATAGGTAGGGTTGATAAAAGGCATTCTTCAAGGCAAGTGTTGTTGTGTTGCTTTTAGGTCGACCCAATTCAACTAATCAATTAATCAAGAAAGATTTCATGAAAACTGTTTTGTAAACATCAAGCAGATATATTAACCATGGTTAAATAATAATGGAAACTAACCGTTTAGAAGGTTACAGCCATTAATTTCATTAATTAGAAGCATAAAAATCTAAGTTAGATAAAAAAATGGAAACTGATAATGATAAAATATAAAACGAATGATTTTAATGAACTTTGTAGATTTATTTTATTATATTCTAAACTTGTGGTAATAATTAACTATTATTAATTATTTTTTTCCGTCTCAGCATTGCCGGATGATATGGCCTAACCGGTCAAGGTTAAGCTTGATCGTCTTAATTATCGATATTTAAAAATTTTCGTACAATGCAGTTCCTAATAACACGGCTTTTTGTAGTATTTCTACTTCCTTGTTCAATTCAAGGATTTTCAAGAATTTTATTGTTTCCTCTGGAATAAGGCCATTTGTAGAAACTACAATTGGTAGTGCTTCGCCATCCTATAAAGATACTTCAACTCTTCGCTCCTGATATTTCCGATTTTTTCCTCCGGTTTTTTGCACCATATCATCTGAAGGAACCCTATCTCAATAATCTGTGCTTTCTTTCCTGCCTTGTCAATAATCACGATGTAGGTCTGTTGTGAAGTACATGGTGCTCTGTTATCATCGTATAAAAAAAACCTGCACCACTACAACCTTGAACGGGTCTGGGGTCCAGTACATGGTAGAGACTGTACTGTTTCATGGACAACGGTTCTGCAAGGAGGTGACTTGTCCTAGGTTACGCTCAATCGCCAGATTTTCCCCCATTATTTTGGATACCGCATTTTTATAATACTTTATAGAGGCTGAATGAGCCTATAACAGATTAAATAAAAGTCTTGCCCGCAGCGGGATTTGAGCCAGGATTTCCGGCATGGCAACTCAGTGCTCTACCACTGAGCCACTCTGCTCCCTGTTTTCATTCTATGGTCTCAATATAATTTAACAGTACAACTTTCTAATAATGCTTCAGGATGTTATCTTTAGATTAGAAAGGTTGGTGATCTTTAATTAGTTGATTTTATTATTATTAACTATTATTGGGTCATTTACATTAAAAATGCGAATTTGATGTTTTCAAATAATCAGATGGAATATAGACTACATTTTACACCGTTTCTTCTCTCAAACTCTATTTCAAAAACCAACCAACATTCTGAAAACCCTCAAAATAAATTCCTTATATATTATTTACACAAAATCTTTTGGTAGGGTATGAACTTGTGGGTTCACATCAACAACATGCTCGAGACTGGTGACACCTAGCGGCCTCAGCATAAGTAATACAATTTTTTAAATTAACTTTAATTTATATGTTTGAATTCTAATGATAGTTATATAAAGAATAGTTATATTTATCTAAAAGATCGTTTAATAGTTGTGATATTGATACTAATAACAATTTTGAACATCAACAACTGGTTGTTGAACTTTTCGTTTTCCCTAAGATATTTTATTTGTAATAGTTAAATGTCTTGTTTTATGAAAGATTTGTATGTTGTTGAACTTAACGATGATGAAAATGAAAATAAAATGTATGTAAATACAAATACAAGATATAAATAATATAACTATATAATAATTATTATTTCAATTAAATTATTGATATTTTGTACAGACTATCATTTGTTTTGATTAAACAACAAAACTACTTAAAAATGTATATAATTATTGTTATAAGAGACAATGTATGTGAAAACCAGACTAATATTAATAATTTAAATTTACAAATTTGAAATTTAAATAATTCAGATTATAATTGATTTCGATATTAAAAAAATAAACAGTCATTCCAAAGGATTGAGCCTCCACTTTTGTCGGTAGTCCTCATGGCTGCCTCTTTAATTTTTTTTTTATTAACAACAGTCATACATTTATCCATTAATAGTTCAGGAAATATCGATATTTATAATGGTTTCTATTACTAAAACCAATTGGACGTTTCCGATCTCCTTCAATTTAAAACCTCTATCCACTCCCGTAACTCCCATTCCCAGCTTACTGAACTTTAAAAATCGTCCAATCAAACCGCAGCTTTTTAGAAATCTTTCCTTATCCGATCGTCATCTCTGTGGAACTCTGTACCTTCTTCTATTTGCCATTGTTAATAACCTTTAAATCCCTTTGATTCACTGGCGGATTTAGGAGAATTTTCAGGGGGGGGGGTCAATGTGAATTTGTTATCAATGTATATGATTCATATATGAATGAAGATACATAAAATATCAATTTTTAATTTAAGATAACAGAGGCCAGAAACCAATAACATGGATAAAATAAGCTCGTTGATCAAAGCGGTAGATTTGTATGTGAATGAAAAACATAAAAGGGTTGAAAATTGCCAATTTTGGATGCACCCATAGAGAAAACATTCGATACTGAATAATTTTGGTGTGTAAAACGTGTTTATTTCTTGTTGAATACCAACTAAAATTCAGGTCAATATCAACTATAGTAATAATGAGAACTCTAGGGGGGCCTTGGGGGCCATGGCCCCCTCAAATCCGCCAATGCTATTAAAGATGATTTAATCCCTTTGTATTCATAAAATTCCCAAAGGAAATAGTTGTTAATTTCTACGATCAAAACTTGTACATAGATTGATGAAAATTACGTTTTAATGATTTTTTTTTTGCCTTCCTCGGATTCATTTGCAACGTTTTAGACTGTAGTTGACATATTTCTAATTGGATATTTAAATATTGATTAAGTATACGTCTAAAGTAAGACAAACGGACGTATAGATACTTATACTTCCAAAGTAAGATACTTCAAGGACAGAACAGAAGAGATAAAAACATTTAAGAGCGTAAGAAAGTTCGAGCTAAACTACTCCTTCGACTTCGGAATGAATTTTAATTATTCTGCGGTAACTGGATTACTTTATTTATATTAAATTTTTTAGGAGTGGATTAATCTGAATAAATTAAAATTATATTTAGATACCTGAGTCAGAAGATCGGCCAGGCGAAGATATTTCAAAATAATAGTCAACCTCCTGTAAACATGACTCCATCTGAATTTAAAAACTACCCTCACAGGACAGCACACAGAAAGAGACTGGCCAGAGCTTCGTGTTCGGGGCTTTATATAGCGAGTATGGTTGTCACCCTCATTCGTAATCCCTCTTAGTGTTACGATTTATAAACAGTATTAATATAAATATTTTTGTCGAACCAGCTTATATAAAATTATAACTAATAACTTTTTATTACAATTTAACATTTTTTTCCTCCAACTAGAACATTTAATTAAATCCCACCGTCCTGATGGGAGATAAAAAGATTTATCTGCTAATCTTAAAGTAAGCTCAAATATTCAGGTTCAGTAAGCAACTAATATTGTTAAAAAAATAACGAATAATTGAAACATTTACACATTTTTTATTCTTAAATTCTGGTCTCTCTAGATGTTGAAATACTAAAGTTCTCAACTTGATTCTGATAACTTGATTCTGAGCTCCCCAAGCTGTGCGTGTTCTATTCGCCCTGAAGATGGCCTACATTGTAGGCCGAAACGTCGGCACATAATAAATAAGTTATGCTTATTTTGGTGTTTTCATTGACTGCACCCCCAACTATTTCTTCCTTAAATAAAGTTCTCAACGTATACACGATTTTATCTGAATCTTTAAAATCCCGAACATTGTAAATACGCCTTTAATTCACTATTATATTATCCATATAGTTCCTTCATCAGAATAGAAAAGATCTACTTTAGTCTTTTGTAGTAAAAATAGAGAGCATAAGCAGACTTTATATATATATATATATATATATATATATATATATATATATATATATATATATATATATACCTTAAAATATCTGAAGACCTTTATCGTTTTTTCGCATGAAAATTGGGCCTAGAGATGAAATTCCCAATCACTTCTTCGAAAAGCATAAATCACCAAATGTTCATCACTCCAAAACTTTATCTGACCCATATACAGGGTGTCCCGAATTTAAATGGCAAAACTTCAGGAACTTATAGGGAACCGAAAAACTAAGACAAAAAGTCCTTTAGAGATTTGCTCGTTTTTGCTTAGTTTTAGAGAAAATCGCAAAAAAAGAAACAAAACAATAATGTTACAGGTAGCGATTATCACCTTTCAAAGTTCGTCAGGCTAGGCAGTGAGATATGTGAACACTTAATGTTATTATTTACATTCTTTTATTTGTTTACATTTTATGTTCCTTCTAGGATTATAATTCCTAAATCAGTCTTCAGTCAGTTACTCAGATATTTTTGTGTGAATAGCATCAGCCACAATGCCGCATACATATTATAATGTTGAATACGCTGATATGATTTTTGTGTATGGTTTCTGTAACGGTAATGCTTTAGAAGCGGTGCGGGAGAAGAGTGCCGATTTCCAAATAGAAGAGTGCCTAATCGACGAGTCTTTTCGTTAACGACTACGAAAGACTGGATCATTCTTAATACGTAATGAAGGCGACAAATTCCAGGCAGCAGTAAGAGCAGATTATCTGAGAAGAAATTGTGTCTAACGCCACTTCGATAACAATCCTGAGACTAGCATCCGAAGAGCATCTGCTGCATTAGCAATATCGCGGCAAGCAATATGGCGAACTTTGAAAGGTGATAATCGCTACCCATACCATCTTCAAAAAGTTCAGAATTTATTACCTCAAGATTATGTCAAGAGATTGAATTTTACTATCTGGTTTCTTGAAAAAATTCGCGATGATAGTTTATTTCCATTAAAATATATGGACCGGTGAAGCTACCTTTACAAGAGGAGGAAATATTAATCAAAGAAATTATCATGTATGGGCTCTTGAAAATCCCAGAGCTATTAGAGAGAATAGGTTTCAGCATGAATTTGCTATTAACGTTTGGCTTTTGGATAGAATTTGGAACGGATTACTGGTGGGACTATATTTTTTACCTGGAAGATTGAATGGTATCACATTTACACACTTTTATAATTATTTAGATGACATTCCCTTACAACAGCAGATTGAAATGTGGTTCCGACTCGATGGATGTCCAGCTCATTGTAGCAGAGTTGCTCGAGCTTGGCTGGATATAAATTATCCACAACGATGGATTGGATGTGGAGGAGTAGTACCTTGGCCACCAGATCACCTGATATGACACCCATGGATTTCTTCGTATGGGGAACCTTGAAGCAGAAAGTTTATTCGGTGTCAATCAGCTCAAGAGAGCAATTAAGAGACCGAATCATAGATGCAGTGCACCAAATATCATCAGAACAATGTTTAGCTGCAATTTATCAAGTGAGTGCTAGATGTAATGCTTGCATTGGTGCAAGAGGACAACATTTTGAGCAATATTTACATTAAAAAGAACATAACAGAAATATAAATGTAAATATATAAGTATAAAAATGAAAACTTGTTTTGTTTCTTTTTTTGCGATTTCCTCTAAAATTAAGCAAAAACGAGCAAATCTCTAAAGGACTTTTTGTCTTAGTTTTTCGGTCCCCTGTAACTTCCTGAAGTTTTGCCATTTAAATTCGGGACACCCTGTATATCAAATTTCTCACGATTGACACAAGTTAGACTATCTCCATCTAAATAATAAATATTACTTTACCACTAATCTATAAAACACCTTGAAAGATTAATGTCATTAATGTCAATATTTTTGCATTCGAGGAGATGGTTTATAGCCATAATAATAAGCCATATAAATAAAAAGCTAATCGAAAACCGTAACAATTTCCACAACCCTCAAGTAATCACTGCAGGACTAATATTTCATGGAGAAGTGATAAATACTAATTCCAATTTGCAGATTATTCGTAAAACTTTAAGATTAATAAATGAAGATTTTGGTTTCTTTCATAAGTTCACAATGGTATATCAACATCTGGAACATCAATCAATACCTGGATGTTAGGGATGTGCTTACATTGACTAAGCGATACATGCATTATAACGTTGGAACAATTTGGGTAGACAAACCTTTTGATAAGTGTAAAATTATTTTATATTTTATTAAGTAATAAAATATGAGAAATTGCATATATATGGATGAAAGATAAGTTTTAATGATTTTAATTTCACCTTTTACACGTTCATTTGCACTTTTTTAAGTACAGTTAAGGCAGTTGTTATTGGATGCTTTTTTTTCCCATTACAAAATTTGTATATAAGCAAAAATTTACTTATTAATTTATATTTTCTTGTTTGACTAAGCGATACATGCATTTGACAAATTTCTGTTACGGCTTATTTTCACTTAATTACATAATTTAGTTCTAACTGTGTTTTACTCTAAGACCCCATAAGTACATATTGCATTTCTTGTAATATTATTCTAAAGGGACTTTGAATTTTATTTACATATTAAAACGTTATTTACTAGCAAATTAAATAACGAATTTATTGTTAATATAATGTCATGAAGCATGTAAGAAACATTTCTCCATGCAAGTCTGGATGTGTGTAACCACTTGAGGTTGACAGGAATGAGCCTAAACGGACTAAGGTGAAGTGGACTAAACCTCACGAGTCTAACATAAACAAACCAAAGATAACCATTTCTCATGACACAATTTATGAACATATGGCTCAGCAATTTTAAGATCTTCCTTCTCAGCCTCGTTTAAAATCAACAAACAACAAATGAAAATTGAAATTGAAGCAAGAAACAGATATTATAATCAACTTGAGAGCATGGATCAGCAGGGAAAAAAATTATTGGTTCAGTTCTAAAAAAAAATCTACTTAAGGAGACTTGAAATCTTTAAAAATAACATGCTCACGGAATTTAGTGTTACTAAATCCAGTTCTCGAGGTTGTACGTAGTTTATTACGTCTTAAATTAATCACTACAAATAAAATAGGAAACCACAATACTCCCTGTAATTATAAACAATCTCGTTAAATCTCCAAATTTCAAAACATAAAATAGAAAAACTAAAGCAGTCGATTTCAAAAATACATTTTTAAAACTGCATTCAATTAATATTGGAACATCAAAAAAAAATTTACTGATGGAACCAAATCTGCTTAAGTAATCTGCTTTTATGACCAAAGATTCCATTTAAAAATATGAACTATTTCTGATCTTAGGTGAACGCTACCAAAATAGCACAGCAATATTCCTCTACACTACCTGTTGAGAATGTGTCAATAGCTTGAGAGAGTGCTTTAAGAGAATTAGATAACATGTAACTCTAGCATCCTTCAATACTGTTACGGGCTACTTGGTACTAAAAATGAATTAAACAATTCCTTAATTAAAGATACTAATATTTATTAACAAAATGATAAAAAGGATACAAGTAAACTATTAACAATTAAATTATTAAACTAAGATAAATTCATAATAACAATATTCTAAATATTATAATCTAGGCCTAACTCCTATTTAATTATTAAAATAATATAAGACTAATTCTAGATAGCTTAACTAGTTACAATAGTTTCTATGAATATTATAAAATTACACTACAATCTATAACTAATAGTTAACACTTACAGTTCACTAGTCCACCGACCGTAAGATTCTCCAAGTATGACAAACTGACACACAGAAACAGTTTATTACACTACATACACTACATACACTTATTACACTGGCCGGTTCAACACTGACTAGTTTATCACACTGACATTCACTTATCACAGATCTTCACCGTTCAACTCTCAGGCTAAGACTAACTCGCTCGAGGTGAGGGAAGTATTTAAATAGGCAAGGCCGAACATTCTAGAACACGGAGGGGCCAGATAATTCTGGAATCTTCTTAATCCTTTTCCGACAAAAGGAGACGATCTAGAACGGTCCTAATCCTATTTTAACTTCTCCCGCTGACGGACTTAAGCCGCTAATCCCCCGCTTCCGCCTTCCTGCCGGCGCCCGTAACAATACAATGAATCTTGGATATAGCAAGGGGCGTAGTAAAATCTATGATAGAGCTTTGTTGGGTTCTAATAACAACGCCTGAACACTCAGATTTACTGAAAGAAAACGTTTCATTATTAGAAATAACAGGATCTGGAGGAAAGGAGCCAAGCATACTTAGACTGAAGTCAAACCTTGGAACTCCACTAGTCACAAAATCCGCAGAGAAGAAGTGGTCTTAACTAAGCACCACTAAATCAATATGGAAATATCACAAAAATGTCAATATTTAAAGTATTTTAACAATAACCCACTTTTTGCAGCAGTCATTTAATAATATTTAGTAGTTAAATTAGTATTAGTAATAGTAATAAATTATTACACCCATTGTTATTCGTAAGTATTAATTTAGTAAATATTTGCATAATATTGTATGTACAGTAAATTAATTTGTATGTATTTATTACAAAAATAGTATTAATTTGTGTACTAATACTGCACCTTGATCTTCAACACCGGTTCCAGTACTGATGACCAAATATTTCGATGTCTTCCCAAATTAATACTTATTATAGTTTCGGTAAGGACTTCTTCTGGCATTATTACTTAATTTTTTTTTTATTCTTGTAGTAGATATCAGTCTTTATATTAATGTAAATGGTTACTTATTTACTTGAGAGACTTAAGGCTTTATGGTTGTGTTTAGTATCCACGTAATTCTCTGCTCAGGATAAATCTTAGAATAGGAATAACATTCCTAGAGATTCTAGAAGACGACAAAGACATAATTAAAAACCTTTCGAGGTGGGTACGGAATAAATAAATAAATAAATTAATTAATGGACAATTTAATTAATTAATTAAGAAAATATTTGAGAGGGGATAAATAAATAATTAATGTAAACATATGGATGAGGAAAACTTAAGAAAATTGATGTGAGTACTTATGGTTCATTTGTTTGTGATGAAAAAACTATATTGGTAAACTATGGTAAATTCGTTTTTACGACTCTAAAACGTCCCGCCACAGATCTCGATTCAGCCAGTCTCCTTCTCTAAGACCCCTTGCTGCCATGATCTCCTGCACATCCTGCAACCATATTTTTTTTGGTCGTCTTTTTTTCATCTTTTCTGTTGGGCAATATTCGAAGATTATTTTTGGACATTGTTCCTCTCCCATTCTTTTTAAGTGGCCATACCATTTCAATCTCCTTGTTTCTGCTGCGAAGAGGGTCGTTATTTCCTGGTCAACCAGTTGCCTCGAAAGTAAATTTCTGTAGTAAATAGTGAGAGGTATACCAAATAAATAGCCAAAGGATAGGGATTTTTAAATCCTAGGGCCACCTGCCGGGGTGCGAAGCTGCGAGCTTGGGCATAGAAGGTTGATATTTTAACCACTACACCACTGGTTACTCCACAGCAATTAGTATCGGAGTTACTGCAAGATGGATTCTAGTTTTTTTCTGTACCTTTAAAAATAATAGAATATAATTGTTAAAAAATATAATTACTTGCATACCTGGAAATCTATCCAGAAATAAAAATGATCGTGTAACATGAATCATGTTATTCTCCAAAGCTCCACTTATAAACCATTTCCAATCATTTTACTCGAATACTTAAAAGTTCGGCTAAAATTACAAAATCTTAATTGAAATGTTCTTAAAAAGATTTCAGACTTTAATCATAAAAAGGATTCAGAAATAGGTTTTTATAATCGTTAGAATAGACTAAAGACTCCATTAAAATTTTTCATTAAATTGCGGTTCAATTTATATCTTTAGCAATGATATAAATAAGATTCACTTGAAAATTGCATTTCGATTTATTCTTATTTTATGGATGGAGGCAGTAAAACTTCTCCCAGAAATTCAGGTCAGTTGAACACTAGATGCGGTGGTTTTCAAGAAGCTGTAAAGTAACCATAATCATAAGCACTTAAGGAGACATAAAAAAGTAATAAATAATATGGCGGAGTGCAGTCGTAATCTTCTAGCCTGGGTTTGATAGGAGGCGTCCTCTAACCGATAGGCAATTCAGATGTTTATTTATTGTCTGTTTTAATTGCGAACACTCTTAATTAGGGATCGTAATCCTGTTTACTTTTAATTTTAAACAAAGCTTTAGACTGTGGTTGTTAAACACAGCATGGCCGAAATGTCTGTGTTTGAAGAATATTACTTCTACATATTGCGACGACTTCCAGATTTAAAAAAGATCTCTATTTCTTACTAAATTGGTTTATTAAAACTTTAGACATAATGAATACAAACCACCCTCGTGATGTGTTCTCAAAAACGTAATTCTCATATGAAGCTTAATAATAGGTGACAATAAACGGATGGAATGGCGAGTGGAGGTGATTTGTCCGACATCATGCTCAACCGATTAATTACCCAGTTAAGGGTCCCCACTTTATAGACTGGGTGACCTACAAGAGGGTCTCCATATCCCACAGGGTCCACCCACAGCTGATTTTGTTTATTTAACGTCAGTTTACGCTGCTATAACTAATCAGAAGAAGGTTGCAGCTCTAAATTTTGCCAATCCAGGTTTAATTAGGATAGTGATTTTTAAAGAGTCCCTCACATCGTACAGGCTGAGGACCCCCGAAGGACGGCATAACCAAGGATTTTTTACTCCCTTTAAAAAATCCTAGGTCACGATCTTGGCCTTAGTAGATTGGTATAGATCACATGCCACACTCTTGGCTCTGGACAGTTTAAATAATTTATTTTTTAAGCCCGAAACCTTCAGTACAGGAATTCAAGGATCTAAACTGAGCTTTCCTGATTTCAAATAATCATTCTTAAATTCGAATTTTTTGGACGGGGTTAAAATTAATTTTATTAGATTAAGAAAAGTCAGAATCAAAACATATATAGGCCAGTGGCCAGGTGTTTGAAGGTCGCAATAAATCGAAGAGAGCTGCATTTTTGATATGTTGTAAGGGCATGTCCTGACGAGTGTAAATCCAAGTTTGCTACCGAAAAAACGGATGGGAAAACTTTTGGTGGCCGAAAAACCTCGACATTTTTGGAGTTATTTCAGTTTTTGGCCTATATCTACTTATAATTGGTGCGTTTTTGATAAAAACTTTGGTAACCAATTTTAATGAAGATTAAATTTGTTACAATTTGAATCCAACCGCAGCTCTGACGGTTTAATAGATTCTGAGTTACGCCCCTTTGAAAATTGGTCTATTTTTCCAAAAAGGCCAAATTTTAAGTTTTGGCCGACTTTCGTGAGGAACACCGGCCGAAGGAGTGATTCTAGGATGAATGTCAAGGTAACAAATTTAATTAGCTTTAATTTAAGCACAGACCAAAGCCTGCAGGTGTAACAGATTCTGAGTTACGCCTCTTTGAAAATAGGTCATTTCTTCCAACAAGTCCAAATTTTAAGTCTTGGTCATCTTTCGTGAGGAAGACCGACCGAAGAAATGATCCTACGATGATCATTGGCGATGAAGTTGTAGTAAATTTAAGTAGCTATAATTCAAGCGCAAACCGAGGCCTGTAGATCTAATAGATTCTGAGTTACGTTTTTCGGTTGCAAACTTGGATTTCCACTAGTCACAACAACAACATATTGTTACGGGCTACTGGGTATTAAAATGAATTAAACTTATTAAAGGGGTATTAAAATTCCTTAATTAAAGATACTAATATTTATTAACAAAATGATAAAAAGGATACAAGTAAACTATTAACAATTAAATTATTAAACTAATATAAATTTATAATGATAATATTCTAAATATTATAATCTAGGCCTAACTCCTATTTAATTATTACAATAATATAAGACTAATTCTAGATAGCTTAACTAGTTACAATAGTTTCTATGAATATTATAAAATTACACTACAATCTATAACTAATAGTTAACACTTACAGTTCACTAGTCCACCGACCGTAAGATTCTCCAAGTATGACAAACTGACACACAGAAACAGTTTATTACACTCGCGAGACTATCACATACACTTATTACACTGGCCGGTTTAACACTGACTAGTTTATCACACTGACACTCACAGATCTTCACCGTTCAACTCTCAGGCTAAGACTGACTGGCTCGAGGTGAAGGAAGTATTTAAGTAGGCAAGGCCGAACATTCTAGAACACGGAGGGGCCAGATAATTCTGGAATATTCTTAATCCTTTTCCGACAAAACGAGACGATCTAGAACGGTCCTAATCCTATTTTAACGTCTCCCGCTGACGGACTTAAGCCGCTAATCCCCCGCTTCCGCCTTCCTTTGTGCGGCCGTAACAATATCAAAAATGCAGCTCTCTTCAATTTATTGCGACCTAAAGCCCTTTTTTGGTACCTAGCCGCTACACTTAATTTGAAATTTAACTCTATTGCATCTTTGATAAAACCGGTAAGATAATCGAATTTCAATAAGGTTTTAACATCCATAACATTATTTCATAACCGCCTCAAAATTAAATAAATGAAAGAAATACAAAGAGGTAATGAAAGAAGAAATGAATAGGAGCGGTAACGACGAGATTTTCTGGTAATGTACGGCTAAATAAAAAGCAAACTGCTCTTCTGTTAGGGAAGAAGTGGAATTTGTTTTTAAAATATTTGGACCAGAAGAAACATTAGAGCAATAATATTAAGAAGAAATTAATTTTATGTGCCTGGTTTTAAATAAAATCTTCACAAGAAAGTCACTTTTCATATCTGGAGAAAATCCCTCGGAAAAAAGCATTATATTGTACTCTCGTACATGTCAAGATGTGAATACGAATGACAAGGAGTATGGAGCAAGGCACAATTCCTAAGGATGGAAGGAAGCTCATGTCACTCCCACTTATACAAAAGGAAAAAAAAAGGATTGTCCTAAGTACAGAGGAATCTCTGTAACGAGCAGTATAAGTAGGTTATACGGCAGAGTATTAAACAGAAGACTAATGGAAGAGTGTAAAGAGGTGTTGCCGGAAGAACAAGCCGGTTTTCGAACAGGTAGATCCTGTATAGACCACATCTTTACTCTTACACAGCTTCTTGAAAAGAAGAGAGCTTGCAATGGAGTTGTACTCGTATTTGTCAACCTACAGAAATCATACGACAATGTACCTTTAAGTAATCTTTGGGACGCTCTGAAAAAATTAGGAGTGAGCGGATATATTATCAACGCAATAAAAGGGATGTATAAGGGTTCCAAAGCCAGAGTAAAACTCAAGAATGGTCTTTAATTAATATTACATTAGCTCAGGATCAAATATAATAATATGTGGTTTGGATGAGTGACCGCCCTGTTTTATCCGTAATTAAGGTTGCCCATTTTATTTAGGCTGGGTGAGCCCCTGGAGGAATTAATAATAATAATAATAATGTCTTTATTTATTCTGGGACGAGTCCCTATAGAATAACAATACAGGCATTGTAAGCTATTAAATCTTAGAGTGTTAAATAATTACTTTTAATTAATTATTACAATTAATTTAATTAGTGAGAACGAATAAAAAAATGAACAAATAAAAAATGTGAATTACCTACAATAACAGTATTTCAAAAACATATTAGAAGAAAAGAAAGAAAAAAAATTAAAATAAGTTTACAATAATTATATAAGAGAAACAAATTTATGGTCACATATATCAAATTTATGCCAAGAAAAAAAACAAAAAAGAAAGATTAAACAAGATTATCCGAGATTTACCTTTCATCCCTTTTTGTCCTTTTTAATATCTATCTATATGACATTAATAATACATATGTACGTGGTTTAAATTCCACACACTCAAATATATGAATACAAAATAACACACACAAATGTACATCTAAAAACATCATTCATTCATCGAATAAAGAGAGCATTAAGTCAATACTAATCCCCTACTATTTTCGATTTTTTGGGAATTGTAGGGATAATAGGTGCTGGAATATACGGGATTTGAAGGTTGGAAGATTATTGGAACGACGAATGGAAGAAGGTATAGAGTTCCAAAGGGAGGAGGATCGGATCAGGAAAGCTCTGTCAAAAGCTGCAGTTCGGTGGGATGCTGTATATAGATCAGAGAGCCGAGAACGGATGTTGCGGGAGAGGACTGTGGTTTTGAATTGAAGGAGATCGAAAATGTAAGATGGTCGACGGGATTGGATAACTTGGTAAAGGAAAGATGCTAGGACGTACTTACGGCGGTAGGAAGGGTAGAGCCATTTCAATTCTTCGTAATATCGGGTCACCGAAGCATCCCTATGGATCCCAAAGATGAATCGAACGAAGCAATTAAGCAACCGCTATAATTTTGCTTCGAGATCCCCAGAGATACCCCCATACACCGAACAACAATAGTCAAAATGGGGGAAAATTAAGGAAGAAACTAGGAGTTTACGGATTTCAAAAGGGAATAGGTGACGAAGGTAATTGAGACGCTTTAAGGTGGAGAAGGTACGACGAGAAATTTCAGAGATATGGTTTTTCCAGGAAAGGGTCTGGTCAAACGTAATTCCAAGGTTTTTGACAGTTGGGTAGAATTTGATAGGATTATTGTTTAGAAGGAGGATTGGATTATGGGGAATAGTTTTAAGGAAGTAGTTTGACCCTATTATTATTGCCTTGGTTTTGTCCACGTTCAACTTTAGCTTGTTATCCTTTGCCCTTCGATTTATTCGATTCAGGTCATCTTGGAGTTTTTCGGTGGCTTATATTAGATCGGAAGGGGAAAAGGATAGGTACACTTGAAAGTCATCGGCATAGACATGATACTGGGAATGTCGGATAAGAAGTGGAAGGTCGTTTATGTAAATGGCAAATAGGGTGGGGGATAGTGATGAACCCTGTGGGATACCACAGGATAGCGGAAGGGTTATGGAGGGAGGATCGAGGATTGGGAGCGATCTGAGAGGAAAGACTTGAACCATCCTAGAGCACTGTTGGATAGAGGTAAGTTTCGTAGCTTGGTGAGAAGGATATTGTGGTCTACTGAGTCGAAGGCTTTGAAAAAATCTAAAAGGATCAGAATTGTTAATTTTTGCTGTTCAATTGCAATATGGAGATCATGGGTGATTTTGAGGAGAGCGGATTGAGTTGAATAGCCTGGACGAAAGCCGGATTAGAGAGGGTTAATGAGGGAACGTTCTTCTAGAAAATTTGAAATTTGGTTTTGGGTAAGGCGTTTTAATGGTTTTGAGAGGTTAGAGAGAAGGGAGATAGGGCGTAAGTCATTTGGAGAGGAGGGATTTTCAACTTTATTTAGCGGGCGCACTGACGCGGTTTTCCAAGGCGTGGGAAATATGGAGTTTTGTAACGAGAAATTATAAATATGATGTAATAAGGGCATTATGACAGGAAGGCAGGATTTTAGTAGCTTTAAAGGAATATTGTCGGGGCCATAGTCACTGGTGCGCGATTTCAGAATGGCGTTTAATAGTTCGTCATATGATACATGGGAGAAAAAGAAGTTATCAGGGTTAAAGTTTATATGATCAATGTCGGTAGCGGATGAGGATTTAGGAGATGTGATGGGTACGAAGTGGTTATTGAGATTGTCTGGCGTGATTGAAGAGGAACAGAGTTTACCGGATACTGTTGGCGATAATTGTCGGAGTATTTTCCATTTGGATTTGGGATCGGTTGCAATGGTGAGGATGAATTGGATGTGGTTTGATTTTGCACAACGTATTGCAGATTGTGTTTCATTGCGAAGTAGTTTGAAACCTGCATAGTCTACTGATAGTCGTGTGCGACGAAATTTTCTCCTTGCTGCTTCTCTTTTCTTCATCATTTCTTTTATTTCCGGGGTTAGCCAAGGTGCCGTTGGACGGCGTAAGGTAAGGGTTTTTAAAGGAGCATGGATGTCTAATATGGATTGCAGATTGGAAGTCAAGGTGGAAACCATCTGATCGATGGAACTATAGGAGTAAATGACGTCCCAGTTGATGGAACTTAAATCGGATTGAAGTGATTCGAAGGAAAGGAGATCCAAATTGCGATAGGACACCGTTCTGGGAGTAAAGGATTTGACTGGTAGGTTATATGCAATTTGAATGAGATCGTGTGATGAAAGAAACGGAACAGGATGTTGGGACGAGGAAAGAATTTTAAGAGGTGAATCAGAGATAAACAGGTCCAACCAGGTATCCGAAAATTGGGTGTGATGGGTTGGAGAGTAGGGAACTAGGTAAAGATTGAGGGAGAATATTAGATTTGAGAAAAAGGATTGATTGCTGGAATTCGAAAGCATATTAATATTGAAGTAACCACATATAATTATATTGGTGTAGGTAGAGACTAGTTGAAGAAGAGAGGATTCGAAGTAGTTGTCGAATGGAACATGAGGAGGTCGGTATACTACGGCATATAGAAGAGGGGAGGAGGAAGTTGAGATTTCAACAAATATATATTCTAGGTGAGGAAAGGTTGAAGCGGGAGATTGAAGAAGGATTTTAGCTTTAAGGCTTTCATGGATATATATACCAACTCCACCTCCCCTGCGGTCAGATCTGTCATGACGTATGAGAGAATAGTTAGGAAGGGACAATTGAGAGGAAAGAATGATAGGTTTGAGCCAAGTTTCGGAGACCGCTATGACATGGTAAAAGTTATCTTGGAAATATTTCTGAAACTCATCAATGTGTGCAATAAGGGATTGTGCGTTAATGTGACAACAGTTCAGTAAATTACTCATAACTAAGGACGAGAGAGAGAAATGACAGGTAAACGGAATACGGATTGAGGGATAGAAAATGAAAACTTTTCGGGCAAAGAATAAATTAAACGATGATCATAATGAGTGAATGATGTGAAGATAGTTTTGAGTGATATGAAAATTGTCTTTTCTGAGAAAAATGAAATTAAAGAAATTCGTAAAAATAAATAACTGTTGTAAAAAAAAAAGAAACTGCTTAAATAAAAAATAAGTTTCAAATATAGAAGCACTTCTTCTCTACCTGAATGAAAAAGGAAATGAAAAATAACTATAAAAGAGTACAAATCTATATAAAAAAATAAAAGTGAAAAGTTAAGGTGACTATTGGACGACACTCAGCTGAAAACGTCCAGATCATTAGGCTTGCTAATTGTCACTGCTGGGTAACCGTCCGACTGTCTACATCTGACTCGGCCTCCACTGAACCAAACATACTTAATTTTTGCAGATAGCTGCTTCTGCCTGGCTAGCCAGTAAAGATGCTTGTTGGTAGGAGTCATAGCTTCACTGACGTTGACGCGGTGCGCCTCATTATCTCCCCAGCCTAGGTCTCGAGTGGAAAAGTCCCTTTTTATTTTCCTCTGACGAACCCTTAGGGCTTTGTCGCACGAATCTGGCGATGATGGGGCCAGGAGTTCCTTCTTGTCTTGCCCTGAGCCGTACGGCGTGGTCCAGATCTTCGGGGCACAGTTTAACGCCCAGGGCTGCCCCGATGCTTAGTATTATACCTTCAGTGGTCTCTCCTTGCTTTTCAGGGATGCCCCTAATTTCAATAGTGTTTTTTAATTGGCACTGCTCGGCGTGGTTAAGGCGACCCTCTAGTACTGATACTTTTTCTTTTAAAAAATTTGTTCTCTAGCATTACTCTTTCCAGTTGTTTGTTCTGCTCTTCAAGCAGGTTTTCAGTTTTATGAAGTCTGTCACTATTTTCAAAAGATAGCTCAGACTGTTTTTGAATTGTTTCTTTTATCTCTTTCAGCTCTTCTAAGGATTTCATTTTAGCTTTCATCTCTTTGAACTCCTCTGTGAGTGATCTTAGCATATTCAACATTAGATTAGGTTCGGATACCGGCATTGTATTGGTCGCTAATAAACACTCAGGGCACTTCCATAATTTAGCAATTTCTGAGTCCATAGAATCAATTTTCGCACACTTGATATGATAAGACTGAAGGCACATAACGCAAGCTACTCTTGCCTTCTCATCACGGCCTGCTGATTTGTTACAAATTTTGCAAGTAACCATCTTAAATGAAGAGATGAAAAAAAAATATATATAATCAAGTAAATTTAAAAGGAAATGGCTGGGAATAATTCTAATCTGATTGTTTACTTACTGGGAGACTAGTAGGATTAGCACCCGTAACAACTCTCACTACTTCAATGTTGTTGAATTCCTTAATTGTTTATGAAATTTAATGTCACTAATAATTCTTTAACACGTTACTTGCTATTAATAAATTAACTACGGATTGATACTTTTTCACTAATAAGTTTATAAAAGGAAATTGAGACGAAAAATTATAGAGGAAACACTAGAAGCACTGCACTCAACGAGAGATACTCTAAGACAGAGTCTATCCACTGTTAATACTGGAATAAATAATTTATTTGTTTCAGATGGTCTTGAACCTAAGGACCTACAAATTAACAGGTTTTCTACTCGTTCAAAATTTCTTTATAGACTGTGATAATACAATTTTGTAGCACTACATTAAAAAAAAATGCTATTGAATCCTGAATATTAATATTTTATAACGTTCAATGCTTAACCAATTTATATCGGCAATAACAAATTTCATCAGAAACACCTAAAACATTACCAACACTAAAATTCACGTAAGCGAAATACAATTGACGCTGAATTCCTCGAAAAACTGTTAATTTCTATAACTGAATAATATTTTATACGATTCACATGAATTTCCAAAACAACTAATAGAATTTACAAAAAGGACTAATACACCACTTTTTCACAAATACATATTATTAGTTATTCAATTCCGTTTTATATTATTGATATAAAAATATTGAAATGGTTGGTGTACCTCATAGTTAAAATATTGTACTATCAGAAAAGGTTGAAATATTTTAATAATTTATTACATGAGTATTCATATTGTGGTATTACATATAAATTTCAATGTACTTTTAGAAGATTTCTCCTAAATAATTTATTACATTGAATTATGATTGATCTTTGAAAAATTGGGCTATAGATGTGTGAAAACTTTACCTGTAAAAATCGCGAAAAAAAACTTTGAAAAAAAAAGGCCGAAATTTTGATGGAATGGCAGGCTAGGGAGGGATAAATCATAATAGATTGCGATACTATTGTGTAGAATTCTTGAACTCCAAATCCTCAAATACAAGACGCCATGTGTCTTATACAGGTATAAATTCAAAATTATTCTACAATGCATTAGTGAATATCCAACATGGTTCGAATTCTCCTTTTCCTTCCTCCGTGTAGCTTTCAACCCATCTCATCCATTCCTCTCTATCTTGTGTCAGTTATCTCATTTGAACAAGATTTTTCCCCTTCTTTTCTCCCAACTTGCGTATATATTCATTATAGGCAATCCTGGGTCTTCTTCGAGGTCTTGAGCCAATAGGTCTGGCCTCCATTATCTTCCGTGGGTCTCGGTCCTGACTCATCCTGCATACGTATCCGAACCATCTTAGTTGTCGCTTGTGTATCCATTAACGCAGGGATCTCTAGTTCTTCTATAATTATTTTATTCCTTCCAAAGTCTTCTAGTTTTACCAGCTACTCTGCGCAGGCATTTCATTCCGCAATGATTCGGCTGATGTTCTTATCACTAGCAACCCAACTCTCACTTCCATACATCAGGGTGGGAAGAAATATCGCTTGAGGAGTTTGACTTGCTTGCTTACTTCACGTTTACCTACAATTGTGTTACAAATCTGGTAATAGACCTCATTTGCTTCCTTGAGGTCTATTACCAGATTTGTAACACATATATGCTTCCTCAAAATTTATTATAATTTCAAGAAATTAGGTTGCGATTTTAACACTCTTCAGTAAATCCGTAAAATATCAAAACTTGTAATCTGGTAAGAAAAAAAATGTAAAAAATTAATTGGTAATCATGCCTTATTTAAATTGTTACATTGTCTTAACAAAAAAATAGCAAAATTTATAACAAAATAAGAACAGTATTGTTAATTTTTATTTTGTCTATAAAATTGGTTTCAAAAGTCGGTAACATTGTATGTTATGGTATCACCAATTTAGAATTTAATATAATTGATTTATTTTAAATAAATAATTAACATATGTATGTTTTTTTAAACTAAGTTTAATTGTTTACATCAATCCCAAAATCTTTAATATTTAATAAAATTTGGGCAAATGGGTCTTGTGTTGTGTTGTTTTGGCCCTTCTCCCTGGAAATATATAATGGGCTCTAAATGTTCGTGGATCGAAGTAGGAGAAGCAATTAGCCAAAAACAAATTTAAGGGACCCAAAGTAAAATATATTTCTCAATATTTATACATATATACACATGCAAATAATAGATTCATAAATCAAGTAATAATGTCTGATACAAGCCTGGAGAGAGAGTTCAGTAGGGCACCTGCCTAGCTGGGGTCTGAGATGAGAGTCTTGGATTATAAAACTCTGTAATAGGCCCAAATTTACACTCTCCCCCCCCTTAGACATCGTCCGACCAATGACAAGTCGTTATTCAATAAACATACGCAGATCCAACATTACAAACATTGCAGGTCAATGGTACAATTGTCAAAGCTTAAATCTATAATACTTCATATAAGCTAAAAGTTCACAATAAATCTTTAATAATTTAATAATAATTCATACAGATCACCACATTACCCCCCCTCTTGAGAAAAAAAAATTGATGACTTCAATTTTTGATAGAACATATATGCGATGAAAACAAAGATGACATGGGCAGTTATCAAAACTCGATGTGCAAATTGCCTTGTCTATATGCTAGAAGTGCTATATCTATGGTAGACACACACACCAAAAATATGTATATATATATCATCTCAACATAAAAATTTTTTATATCAAGTCGTCCATGTGTGTCAATGTCGAGGGTGGAAAAGGGTGGAGTCGTGCCGCACGCCTACCCCAGGAAGGGTATGGAAAATGGCCACCCGATGCCCAGACCAGGACCATCTTCCGACAGGATCAGGCCAACAGGATTAACCTCATGAATGGGTCTGCCATTCATTCAGTTAGCCCGTGCCATATATAGGAAGGACACAAATACTCCACAAATCCTTTCCACGCCACAGAAGGGACCCAAGGTCAAATTAATCATCAAATTACAGGAAAAAGCACATCGGAGTAAAATGTGGGACCCTTAATTTATGGAAACTAACCATCAAAATTTCTGCCCATCAAATAGAAGTGTGGGGTGTAATATGTGGTGATTAATAATTATTATTGGATTTATATATACATATCACCCAATACAAACACAAATTATTCTAAATTAATAATACTAAAATTATCTTAAATCTAGAGACCACTTGCACATTTTAACACGAAGACGCGTATGAATTAATTACTGAATTAAAATCCATCATCAAAATTTTTCTTTACAATTCAAGATTTCTCTGTAATATATACTTAATATATCAATACTCAAACAATTTCAAATTCAGAATATTCATAATATTCAATTCACTTTTTCAAAAAAAAATTTCCAAAATTTTCAACTCTCTACAAAATAAAGTATCATGTTAGAGAAGAATTGGTCGACTGTATCTTCTAATTTAAGGAAGAAATAGTTGGGGGTGCAGTCAAAGAAAACACCAAAATAAGAAAAACTTATTTATTATGTGCCGACGTTTCGGCCTACAATGTAGGCCATCTTCAGGGCTAAGAAAGAGAAACAAACAAAAATATATAAAAACGTAGCAGTAACAAGAATATATAAAAAGTGGTACAGGAGTGAAAAAATAAAAATAGTGACTAGATATGATGAAATAGTGAAAAGATAAAATAGTGAATAGATAAAATTAGTGACTAGATATGATGAAATGGTGAATATATATATATGATAAATAAGAAAGAATATAAGACTGGTTACAGAATATAAGAAAGAATAAAGAATAAAAAAGAAAGAATATAAGACTGGTTACAGAATATAATAAACTTAAAAAAGTGATAGATAAAAATAAAATTGTAGATGATGAAAAGAAATTATAATGGTGACATATATAGAAATAAAAGCTTGATAAATTTCAAAAATGAAACATTGAACATAGTGGTATTTATAACTATGCACTATGAGGAATGAAAAGAAAAAGAAAATATAAGTAAGGGAAGTTAATATGTAACTGTATACAGTAGGAAGCAGTGGCATTAATGCAAAATAAGATGTGAATATAACATAAACATGTAGAAAATAGGTAAAGAAATACCGAGGATGAAAAATATGAGGCTAAATAATAATGAACTCTATACATTAACAAATGATGGATGCCAAAAGAAGGTGTGAGAACAGGTGAGAAGAAAGGTGAATGTGAAAAGGATGGAGATAAGATAAATACCAAGGTATGTACTAACCGAATAAAACAAGAGGCAGCTAGGAGAGCTCAGAATGAAGTGAGCGTAACAATACGTTATAAAAATACGTTAGGTCGGCTGAAGGAAGCGAAACAGGCGATCTCTGACGGCCAAACAAAAAATGACAAAGAAGGGGGGAGGAGATATGCAGATGTAGAGGCAATAAGAGACCGTAAATAATGTAAATAGCGTGAAAAATTATATGGAATTAATTAAAATTAAAAATTATATATTATATATATAATTTATATAAATTAAAATTAAAAATAAATAAAATAAAAAAGGAGAAATGCAGATGCCTGGATATAAGTGACCGTAAATAATGTAAAATGCGTGAAAAATTAAAAGTCAATGCTCAACTTGTAATTAATAAAAGAATGGTATAAAAAATTAAGAATGTAAGGTTATTTAAGTAAATTAAAAATTTGGGAGTAGGTTAGGGATAGGTGATGGGAGTCGGTCTTGGCATTAACGGTAGAGGAATCCAAATTGATGTGAATGGTTTCTGAGAGGATGCGTTTATTATAATTAGGAACGGAGGCCAGGATCGACGTATTTTCGAAGTCAAAAAAGTGGTTAAAGGATAGGGCGTGTTCGGAGAGTTTAGAAGCGGTTGGGTTGTGGGAGGAGATGGAATATTTGTGTTGGATAATGCGGTCTTTAAGTAGGTTTTTGGTTTCGCCGATGTAGGAAGAGTTGCAGTTGGGAGTAGAGCACGGAATGCGATAGACGACCTGAGAGCGATGCTTTAGAGGAATGGGATCTTTGACTCGGGTATAAATATTGGAGAGTTTGTTGTGGGATTTAAAGGCGATGCGTAAATTGGGGATCGCGGAACGTAGGGATTTTTGAATGTTATTAGAGAGGGAGGGTATATATGGCAAGGATCTGTATATAGGGATAGAAGGCGGATGTGGAGATCGGGTGCGGGTGGGTGGGTTATAATGGTGATGGATGAGTTTATTGATAACATAGGGAGGAAAATTGTTTTTTAATAGGATTTCTTTGATGCGTTGGGTGTTGGTGTTATGGAAGCAAGCGTCGGAGAGGGATAGACCACGGTGGATGATATTTTTGGCGACATTGATTTTTTGGTGGTGCGGATGTTGGGAGTAATAATTGAGGAGTCTGCCAGAATAGGTGGGTTTAGTATACCTTATCCACTGATTGGTATACTAAACCCACCTATTCTGGCAGACTCCTCAATTATTACTCCCAACATCCGCACCACCAAAAAATCAATGTCGCCAAAAATATCATCCACCGTGGTCTATCCCTCTCCGACGCTTGCTTCCATAACACCAACACCCAACGCATCAAAGAAATCCTATTAAAAAACAATTTTCCTCCCTATGTTATCAATAAACTCATCCATCACCATTATAACCCACCCACCCGCACCCGATCTCCACATCCGCCTTCTATCCCTATATACAGATCCTTGCCATATATACCCTCCCTCTCTAATAACATTCAAAAATCCCTACGTTCCGCGATCCCCAATTTACGCATCGCCTTTAAATCCCACAACAAACTCTCCAATATTTATACCCGAGTCAAAGATCCCATTCCTCTAAAGCATCGCTCTCAGGTCGTCTATCGCATTCCGTGCTCTACTCCCAACTGCAACTCTTCCTACATCGGCGAAACCAAAAACCTACTTAAAGACCGCATTATCCAACACAAATATTCCATCTCCTCCCACAACCCAACCGCTTCTAAACTCTCCGAACACGCCCTATCCTTTAACCACTTTTTTGACTTCGAAAATACGTCGATCCTGGCCTCCGTTCCTAATTATAATAAACGCATCCTCTCAGAAACCATTCACATCAATTTGGATTCCTCTACCGTTAATGCCAAGACCGACTCCCATCACCTATCCCTAACCTACTCCCAAATTTTTAATTTACTTAAATAACCTTACATTCTTAATTTTTTATACCATTCTTTTATTAATTACAAGTTGAGCATTGACTTTTAATTTTTCACGCATTTTACATTATTTACGGTCACTTATATCCAGGCATCTGCATTTCTCCTTTTTTATTTTATTTATTTTTAATTTTAATTTATATAAATTATATATATAATATATAATTTTTAATTTTAATTAATTCCATATAATTTTTCACGCTATTTACATTATTTACGGTCTCTTATTGCCTCTACATCTGCATATCTCCTCCCCCCTTCTTTGTCATTTTTTGTTTGGCCGTCAGAGATCGCCTGTTTCGCTTCCTTCAGCCGACCTAACGTATTTTTATAACGTATTGTTACGCTCACTTCATTCTGAGCTCTCCTAGCTGCCTCTTGTTTTATTCGGTTAGTACATACCTTGGTATTTATCTTATCTCCATCCTTTTCACATTCACCTTTCTTCTCACCTGTTCTCACACCTTCTTTTGGCATCCATCATTTGTTAATGTATAGAGTTCATTATTATTTAGCCTCATATTTTTCATCCTCGGTATTTCTTTACCTATTTTCTACATGTTTATGTTATATTCACATCTTATTTTGCATTAATGCCACTGCTTCCTACTGTATACAGTTACATATTAACTTCCCTTACTTATATTTTCTTTTTCTTTTCATTCCTCATAGTGCATAGTTATAAATACCACTATGTTCAATGTTTCATTTTTGAAATTTATCAAGCTTTTATTTCTATATATGTCACCATTATAATTTCTTTTCATCATCTACAATTTTATTTTTATCTATCACTTTTTTAAGTTTATTATATTCTGTAACCAGTCTTATATTCTTTCTTTTTTATTCTTTATTCTTTCTTATATTCTGTAACCAGTCTTATATTCTTTCTTATTTATCATATATATATATTCACCATTTCATCATATCTAGTCACTAATTTTATCTATTCACTATTTTATCTTTTCACTATTTCATCATATCTAGTCACTATTTTTATTTTTTCACTCCTGTACCACTTTTTATATATTCTTGTTACTGCTACGTTTTTATATATTTTTGTTTGTTTCTCTTTCTTAGCCCTGAAGATGGCCTACATTGTAGGCCGAAACGTCGGCACATAATAAATAAGTTTTTCTTATTTTGGTGTTTTCTTTGACTGCACCCCCAACTATTTCTTCCTTAAAATAAAGTATCCAATTACTAAAATTTAACAATATTCTTAGACAATTCAATTCATTCTAAATTCCAAATATCCATAAATTCAATTCAATTATACACAATTCAACTTCAAAAATAATTCAGTCCCTTTTAATTCATTATTAATTAATGTTTTACTTTATTATATATATTTTTTTTTTTTTTTTTTTTTTTTACTACTGAAACAAAAAAACATCTATATAAGTTGATCTTGCTTTTGGCAAAGCCGAAAATCAACTTAAATACATGTGAAAAAAACTTCAGTTTTATTTATTTTCACTTTCTTTTTTTTGTTTTTAATTAATCTCATATTAATTTTCACTCAACATCTTAAAAATTTTTTTTTACAATTTTCTACATTTATCAATTAGTAAAAATAAAACTTATTTAACTTTCCCCATATTAATCATTGAATTTATACAAAAACTAAATAAGTTACAAATACTTGTGTCTTCTTGATGTGAAGTGTTGGTCCCTGAAGTCCAGTCTCGACGTTGTCTGGCTCGTAGTTTTCTTTCCTAGAGATGTTCCTGCAAGATCTCTGGATTCTCTCTGGATCGATGATAGAAGATCAAGAATCAAAATTTAGTTTACCGTGGTCGCGCACGATCAACAATCTGGTCTATCTGTAAATTAAACTTGGATAATTTCTGTCATTTGATAACACAAGATGCCTGTCAACATCTTTGATTACATTGTACATAATCATCATAATCATAGTATTAATCAATTAATTTGTACATAATCATAATATCATTAAATTAATTAAACCTTTTCCTATACCAAAATATAATCAAATGGTCAATAATTATATCATATCTCAATCAATTAATTAAAATGTTTCTATACCAAACATAATCATAATTCATAAGTTCATACCAATAATATCATATATTACATAACCATAAAATATTCCAATATAATATTTCGAAGAAACTTGGCCATTATTATTTTTGTTTTCTTCGTTGCCCATAACAAATTTACAACATATTTACAAACATAAATCACAAATTCCTTTCATACAACATATACATACAAGATAACATATTATATCTTCAATCAATTATATATATAGATAATCTATAAAATAAATCAAGGTTACAAAAATAAAAATTTATAAAATACTTCTCTGAAATCAAACCAAAATAAAGTATCTCTCATCTTGTATCATTATCTTCTTACAACATCATATATATCAATATATATATATATATTAACAAAAATCTGAAACTTAAAAAAAGAATCAATTTCGCATTACAAGATATTTAAACTCTATTACAATATTTATTTCGTATGATACAAAACAACAATAGTTAGTTGTTGTGGGCCAAGTTCGAGATTATCTCTTATCTCTCTCTAGATAACAATAACTTTCACTAGTGTAAATATTCTTCATCTTACAACAATATACTTGCTCTCTCAGTGCTACATTGGGATACTCAAAGTAAACAAGCTTGTATGAGACTCTTTTAATTACTCTAATTTTACTTATTTTATTTCTCTCAAAAATTTTTCTTATACTCAAATCAAAAAAAATTATGTATATATATATATTTCCTATCAATCTTATTCTTCTGTAATTGGGACACATGGGCAAATTCAAAATAACACTCAAATTGGGACCTAAGTTTTGGGACGCACGGGCACTATCAATATAACTCAAAATGGGACCTTCAAGTTGGGACCTTAGGGACACTAATCGGGACACATCTATTTTAATATCAAATTCAATTAGACTCAATGGTCAGTAATCAATTAGAAAACGTCGTCGGTGATCAATCTTGGGACTGAAATGGGGACCGAATATTTATAAGATAATTCATCACAATGATTATTATTATTCCGTAGTAATACTACAATTCTCATATGTTAACGACGACAAATTATTATTATTCTTAATATAAATAATACATCAATTTTTATAATATCTCTCAATATTTAACGACGACACAATTTTTATTACCAACATATAACGACGACACTTTATTTTGTTTATTATTAATATTAATATAGTCCCATTTAAATATTAATTAAATTTCAAAATTTTTCTCAATAGCTAAACGACGACAAAATTTTTTTATATTTCTATTATTAATATAGTCCCATATAAATCTTAATTATTATTCATAATTCACGACGACAAATAATTTTTTATTTATTAATATAGTCCCTTATAAATCTTAATTATTTTTCATAATCTTTATCAATAATTACACGACGATATTTTATTTTTCATGATTATTATAGTCCCTTATAAATATCAATTAATTTTCACAATCTTTATCAATAATTACACGACGCTATTTTATTTTTCTTTATTATTAATAGAGTCCCATATAAATCTTAATTATTTTTCAATACTTAACGACGACATTATTTTTAATTATTATTATTAATAATTTTATAGTCCCTTTTAACATTAATTATATTTTTCGTAAACGACGATAAAATTTATTATTATTATATTTATAGTCCCTTTAAACATTAATTAAATTCTTTTATAATCGACGACAAAAAAAATTTTTCTTATTATTAAAAATTTTATAGTCCCTTTTAAATATTAATTTATATTTTTTTAACATAATCATTAATTAAGCCCGGTTCATATACTTTTTTTTAATACCTAGACGTAGATTAATTATTTAAAGCCGTATTCGCCGCAAGGATTGCCGTGTTTAGTTTATCGGTCATTTTTAATTTTAGTTGAGAGGGGGCGCCGCTTTAGACTTAATGTCTGCCAAAAATTTACAAATTTTTTCCTTAAAAGGGTTCCTATTATTATTAAAATGATTTTTAAGACGTCCCTTCTTATTATAATTGTGATTATTATTCATATTACGCCCGTAGTTATAGTTTTTATTATTACGCCCGTAGTTATAGTTTCTATTAATCGTAGTTAGCCCGAATTGATGATTATACTTATTATTATAATTTCTTTTAATTTTATAATATTTATAATTATTAATATTTTTTTCATAAATGCCGCTTCTTTTATATTTATTAGACTGATTTTTATTTCGTCGTCGGGACTCGTAAAACTTAGGTTTGTTATGTTTACACGCCGTTAACTGATTCCTAGTATAGACTCTTATAAGATTACTTTTAGGATTACGCGTTATAGGTCGATCTTTATCATTTAAATATTTATTTAACGGGCAGTTCTCTACATTAAATTTAACATCATCTAAATTATTGGGCGATTTTAATGTGGTGTTTAACAGGCTTGTATCGTTTTCTACAAAATCATTATTTTTATTATTATCCTCTCTCTCTGTTATATTAATATTATTTAAGCCCGAGTCACAAGATTCATCACCGTCGATTTGGGGTTCAACTAATTTATTAAATTTCCCTTCCATATCTTCAAATTTCGTTGTGAACGAATGAATGAATTCTTTCAAAGCAGCTAGCTCATTTTTTAATTCGACATTTTGACCTATCAATTTTTGATTATCCTCACGCAACCCCTGATTATCCTTACGCAACCCCTGATTATTCTCGCGCAACCCCTGGATCGCGTCTAATTTTTTTGAAAGTTCCTCCATTATACAAAATTCAAAATATTACCCACTAAAATTATTTTCACAAATTTTAATCACCACTAATTTATATTAAACACCACGTTAATTAATTTTTCCAGAACCACGCTCTGCTACCAATTGTTTTGGCCCTTCTCCCTGGAAATATATAATGGGCTCTAAATGTTCGTGGATCGAAGTAGGAGAAGCAATTAGCCAAAAACAAATTTAAGGGACCCAAAGTAAAATATATTTCTCAATATTTATACATATATACACATGCAAATAATAGATTCATAAATCAAGTAATAATGTCTGATACAAGCCTGGAGAGAGAGTTCAGTAGGGCACCTGCCTAGCTGGGGTCTGAGATGAGAGTCTTGGATTATAAAACTCTGTAATAGGCCCAAATTTACACTCTCCCCCCCCCTTAGACATCGTCCGACCAATGACAAGTCGTTATTCAATAAACATACGCAGATCCAACATTACAAACATTGCAGGTCAATGGTACAATTGTCAAAGCTTAAATCTATAATACTTCATATAAGCTAAAAGTTCACAATAAATCTTTAATAATTTAATAATAATTCATACAGATCACCACAGTGTATAACACATAAACTCAGCAAGATTAGAAGTCAAAAAAGTGCTGTTTATTCCTTGTCTTCGTTTGTTACCAATACAGAGATAAAAGATGGTCATCTCAGAAGTATGATAGGAGAAAGATTGTCCAATTTAATTTTCAATTGGAGTGCTAAAGGAAGGAAACGGCGAGGAAGACCGCGGAAAAGGTGAATAAAATTGAAGTATGAACGGCCATGGCCTGAGGGAGGAAGATATATAAAATAGAAAAAATGGAAAAATGAATTAAAGGAAATTTTTGATTGAAGGAAACCTCAACCTGAGGAAACACTTGGAGAAAAAAAATTGGTAAATAAAAATTTTCAATGACAAATTTGGTTATAGTTATTTTATCGGCTATTCGTCCCTTACAATAAGAGGGTAGGTGTAAACCTCAGTCGCCAATAGTGCAGTGTAGAATGTAGAGTAGTATAGAGGAAGCAAAAAAGTTGTGATCTGCTCAGCGTGAGTGAGTGAAATTAAGAAATAAATAATTAAAGAAATATATATTTAAAAAATACAGCGATTGTCGGAAGAATCCTTGACGCATAAGGATTTTTCAGTTGCCATGGTGATGATACTGAATAGAAGGGAGGGTTCTAATAATATATTTAACCCGGCATTTTATTGATCGACTGATTTGTCTGTCATCTTTTCCTTAAATTATTTCAACATATTTTTCTTTCTTCTGAATAATCCATGCACTTGCTCAGTAAGTGATGATAGGTAGTGATACCTCGTCGGACAAAATAAGTTCAATTATTTCAACTAAAGCACTTTTATTAATTTTAAACTTTATTTTTTATTATTACACAAGAAAATACAAATGTAATACACAAAAGTATCCAGCAATAGTTCGTTATCAACAACCGTACTTCACTATATCACATTCACACACCATTACATCCCAACATATCATTGATCGAAATATATCGATAATCGCGGTTATTTAATTTATTGTTCAATCTTTCTAGCATTCCTACAGTAGCATTTTATTATCAGCCATGTCAGTTTTTAAATAAGTAACGTACCAATTCCTCTCAAATCTAACAAAACCAATAGCAATAAATATAATAGCCATAATTCAAAACCTCAGCTTATGTTTATATATTTATTTATTTATGTATAAAACATAATTCTGAATTATTATTGATTCATAAGTTTATTTAGTTCTTTCCCCCTGAATACTTACCCCTCCTTCTTCATTTTTTTGTGTATTGGGAGGAATATTTTTTCTTTTATCTAGTAGCTAGTTGAGTCTTATGATTTGATGGTTAAAGTAAAGTCCTTTTTAATAAACGGCCAGTATTACCTGAATAGGTCTGAAGGGCAAAAACTTGTGATAGTTACGTATAAAAAAAAAGCGATTGGTTTACAGAAAAGACAAAAAAATCCTACTAGGAAAAGATAGAAACAGGGATAAAGGTTTGCAGAAAATTACAGAAAAAAATACATACTGCCAAGACCATTAAATGATTATGAAAAATATTAAATAAAGCATGTTAATTTTTTTTTTCAAACGGCGCAACAACCCATTATCGGGTCCTGGCCTCCTCAAGCAACTTCCGCCAGCACAGCCGGTCAAGTGCAGCTGCTCTCCAATTCCGTACTCCGAGCAGGGTCCTTGCATCTTCTTCAACACCATCCAACCATCGCAGCTTAGGGCGGCCTCTCGGCCGTGTTCCGTGTAGGCGCTCATTAAATGTTAAATTCTCAATGAGTTAAATTCATTGAAATATCTCCAAATTTTTTTATAAATTTTATTTTGTTATCTTTGCTATCTCCCAATAATATTAAAATCTGCCGAGACACGCTTCATCTTTCTACTGTAACTAACATAATAATAAGGCTTAGCGAACCCAATGGCTCTATGCCGATACCACCAACCTCTGCTTACAAACTTTTGTCCACGGACAACTACCCAAACCCAAATCCTTCAGATAACTGTTAACACAATCCCCCCTCCCCCTTACGCCTCGGTCTATTCCTCAGAAGCTTCCCAGACGTCACAGCGCTTATTAACTTTTTATGAATTCGTTCGTTACCACTCAACAATTCTTCGTACCAGATTACTCCTCAAAAACATGATTGCCACCTTACTCTGTAGTTGATCTCTCCATGTCATAAGATATTCATGGATAAAACAGTTTCCATCTGTAAGGTACGGAAGAAACTCCTGGGGCTCACCCAGCCTCTATAAAATGCTATAAAAATAGGGTACCCAAAATAAGGGGAAAAACTCTGGCGGTTGAGCGTGACCTAGGACAAGTAACCTCCTTTCAGAACTGTTCTCCATGAAACACTACAGGTTTTTTTTTTCTTTTGTTTTTTTTTTTTAGAATTGCCCTCAATTCACTTTTTACTGTTGCATCACAAGTCCCACCTGCACTTCATATTTGTAACGCCGGATATGAAACTGGCTTTCGGACAGTCTGTAAATATGGTTTCGTACTAATGACACTCATTAGCATTACTAAGAAAAGATTTTGAGATTTCATATAGTAGACATTTTTTATTCTTGGAGAATTTCTATGTTCTATAGTCGAACATTTTGAGGGGACAGTATCAACGGTACTATAGCGGTGTTAGCCATAAAATATACACATAATGAATATCCATAATTTGTGCGGTTTTCCAATGGACGCAAACAGGAGTATTGGACTCGAAAAGTCGATCAAAATACAAACAATTTTTTTTTACCATTTCGGGAATCTACGGCTACCTACGTTAAGCCAAAAGTATATAGAACATTAGGTCTTAACGTTTTCTGGGTAAACGGCAATACCTGCCGCGTTAATAGACGTGTAATGAAGGTATTGCAAGTCGCACGTGCTGTTACTAAGTGAATGAATGAAATATCTGTGTGTTACACATTAGTTTTATGTGTGCTGTCAATAGTGGCCATTTTTATAATGCATATAAAACAGTCAGATATGTAGAATCAGAATATAACAACTTAAATTTAGTAATGTCTTTCAGTGTTATTTCTGTAATTTTTTGTTGACGGATTGATTTTGTACACAGCTTTTCATAAGAGATATTATATGTGAATTAGTAATTTTGAAATACTATACTTCGGGACTTTTCCCGGGTTTGATTTTTCTTTAACGATAGAGTGTTGTTTCACAGTTTGATCAAAAACTAGGTGCCAAAAAAGTGCAAAAACATGCATTAAATAAATAAAATATCAGTTGTTGTAGAATGTCAGAGGTTATTTATAATTTTTATTCTTTAACTTATTTAACATTTCAATGGTTATAGGCTCCTTAGGATTAAAGATCATGACCCAACAAGCTATTTATAAGATGGAAAAAGACTGTATAGAAAAGGATTTTACACATAAATTGGAATTAGTCGAGGAAAATATTATTATAACACAACCTGCATTCTCAGAGGAGCAACCGCAACAGTTTCAGCAAAAGTTTTCAAGAATCAAATCAAATATGAAATCAAAATGGCAGGCTGCTGAGAGAACAGAAGGTGTATTTTTGAAGAAATACCAGAATTGGGAAAGAAAAAAATGAATGACGTTTCAGAGATGAATTCGGGCTAATAGCGGATGAGCCTAAAGCAAATTTTGGCAACAGTAATGATGGCAACACCAGCAAGATGTTCTTTGCTAACACGGAGGTATCTGCTAATATAAGAGGTATTTAAAGAAACCTTATCGACAGATTTGCGACTATTTTAGAAGTGATATCTAGTGACGACAAAATAGATACAAAAAAATTCGCTGCCTACTGTCAAGAAACGGCTAAGGGGTACATCAAACTTTACTCATGGTGTACTAAACTCATGGTGTCCAATGTCAGCTACACCTCATAAAATATTAATAAATGGCCAAATTATTATTGATCATGCTCTTCCACCAATTGGTAATTTGTTAGAGGAGGCAGCAGAAACAAGGAACAAACATTTCTGGCAATACTGGGAATACTCCAGATACTCCAGAAATTCAATGCAATCGGGTGTTGTGAATAGAACTGTAATGACATCTGACCCACATTTGAGCTGCATAAGGCCCAGATCCCCAAAAATGTCAAAGTCTTTCAAGCGAGAAACCATTGAAATACTGCTCCCATGGGGGCGATTTACCCAATTTGAGGACTACTCACAAGAAGAAATAACTTCTGATGAAGAAGGGTGAGATTGATATTATTTATTAAAATTATTGTACTTTAAACTGTCATATCATTATTAAGTACCTACTTTAAAGATTTTTTTTAAAAAGTATTATAAAAAAGTTGTGTTTGTTTTTCTTAGTTTCTTTTATTAATTAATGATTTTGATCGACTTTTATTATCAAATACCCCTGTGTGCGACGGTTGGGTGAATCCTCCTCTTGGCTTTTCTACTCTATTGCCGGAGTGGAAGCTTAATTTAGGAGATTTCCTTTCATTGATTGTGTCAAAATTCATTCATTGAAGGTCAAAATTATCCAAAAAAAAGAAACGAATATTGTTTATTATATTTTTAGAGAGAGAAGAAAAACACTTTATTGAAGAATTACACTCTGCCTGTTGTGGGCAATAAGTAATGGTGCTATGTAGCTTACAATCATTCCATAAAAAATCAATGATATAAACGAAATAAATGCATAAATAAATATATAAAAGCGAAAAAATATATACAAAAATAAAGTTAAAAAAAAATATATATATATATATATATATAATAAAAAAAAATATAATAATAATAAAACATAAAAGAAATATACTGTACACATTCATACTCTATTTACAATTTGCCTGGGGTCCCCGAACTGAGCTTCTTCCTCATGAATGAGTCACTGGATAATGACTGAGCCAGGGGGTTGGGATGACAGGCAAGGTTTTGGTGAAAGTTTGAAAATTTAGTAGGGATGAGGTCGAGGACGAAAGGAATGTTGAGATCATTATGGAGGGTTTTGTTGGAAACATAATAAGGAGCATTGACAATAGTTCTCAAGACTTTGGATTGAAAGGATTGAATGCGTCTGATATTCGATTTTTTCGCGGTCCCCCACAGTTCCAGTCCATAGGTCCAAATAGGTTTGATGATGGTCTTGTATATTAGTAGTTTATTGTCTATTGAAAGATGGGAGGTCCTACATAGTAATCTGTATAGTTGGCTGAATCATCTGTTAAGTTCTTGTCTTTTGAGTCTGGTATGAGGATTCCATGTAAGTCTTTTGTCTAGGAGAAAGCCAAGGTATCGTACTGTGTCGGAAATGGGTAGGACGGTTTCATTGAATTGGACAGAAGGACATGCTCCCCGGCGAAGTGTAAAAGTCACGTGTTTGCATTTTTCCTCTTTGACTTTGATCCGCCATTGGTTACATCAAATTTCAATGAGTGAAAGGTGCCTTTGGAGGTTCAAGGAAGCCATTTCGGGATCTGGATGAGATGATAGGATGGCTGTGTCGTCTGCGAACGTTGCAAGGAAGGTTTCAGGAGTAGTTGGGATATCAGCGGTGTACAATATGTATAGGATAGGACCCAAGACGCTGCCCTGGGGGACTCCAGCTTGTTTATTATATTAAAAAAATAAATTTCCGCTTGAAATTCTTCTTTAACCCATGGTGGATTAATGAATTAATTAATGGACGACGGCAATCATGAAGTTGGTCTGACCCCAGGCGACAACTTATCTTAGCACTGTAACCAAAGAGCCTATATTCAAAATTTCATAGGGATTAAAAATAAAAATAGCGTAATTTTGATCTACGATATCTTAATAGCTATTCGTTGTGCTTTAAACGATAAGACTATTTCCAAAAATTATGAAGAACACTAGAATGCATTACATCAGTAAGCACTCTTAAAAAATTTGATACTTCAACTCATAGTAAATTTTTTAATCCAAGGAATCAAAAATCAAAGGAACAGTTACAAAATGCTTATAACACGTGGTACAATGGATGGTGCAAAGTAACGCGATTTCTATCTTTTTTATTATAAATGTATATTGTATTTCTTATTATACGTGTTACCGGCGGGGTTATCAGGCCACGCAAAGTATTCCTGACCATTTGTTCTTCCTATTCTTCCTGTACTCCAACATTCGTTTACTGAAGCCCTTCTACCTTTCTTCGATCCACATAGGTCTTAGGCATGTAAGTGCTCTATTCTCTGACATTACTTCCTACTTGTACGGTCAATGATACATGTTTATCATAATTCTTATACAAATCATAATACTTGATCTCTTGCCTTAGCATTACAACTATAACTAAGAATCTTTAGTTGTTGATGGAGCTTGGTATCCTCAATGAGAAATTTATCATTGCCAAGTAATTACTAGAATTTTGATTCAAATATCTATGGACATATTTGATATATACTCGTATGTATGGACATATTACTCATGGGAGTAAGTCCACCTGTAAGCAAGAACCCTTCTCTCATTGACAGTAACATACACCGAGTTCTTTTTATGCATTGCAGAACCGTATCCTGTACTGTAATACGTACTGTCTCTTAAAAATGTAGAAACTGGTCGGGGGGTTCAGTTAATAAATTTCACAAAAAATAAGCATAACTTTTTAAATTTGTGTCAACATTTCGGCCTAAATTCGAGTTATCATCAGGATAGATGATAAAAACACACGTAATTTGTTCTCCATTCTATTCTATTTCCCGACTATTTTCAACTTCAGGAAATCGTTATGAATTGCTAGCTTATATTTCTATTGATACCGCCTATCAATAGTCTTGTTGAAATATAATAATTTTAATCATCTACAGGAATCAGCATTTTATTTATTCTTTAATGAAGACATCGATTACCTAAGCTATTTTGAACGGATGTGTGAATGGTACGAATGTCGGAATGCGACATTGGAATTCCATAGAGGTTCCAGTTAAGATACAAGTTAAGAGCTTGGGCTACTCAGCCATGACTAGTTTTATCGTTTCACGGCATGTTATATGTACAGAGACATGCGACTGTCGGCGCGAAACAAAGAGGTTGGTTTACAATAAGGAGATTGTGCACGGAACGCGAACCAAGACATCTCGATCGTCTACCGTACCGACAAACTCCTTGGGGTCGACTACCTCTGTAATGTAGAATCGTAGTACACATCCTTTGTACATATAGACTTGGGTCATGAGAGAGCAAGCTGATTGGCCGGTAGTGCTCGGGTAGGTTTTCAGGCTTCCCCGACTTGAGTATAGGCACTACGACGGCAAGTTTCCATGCTTCGGGGAAGTATGAGATCCTCATGCAGGTATTGAAGATGTTCAATAGAAAGGCTTTACTCTTTCTAGGAAGCATCCTCAGCATCACAGGAGCATCCTAAAATACAGGAGCATAAAAAATTGAAATACTGAGAATGTAATTTTGTGATGGAAATTTAGCAAATAAAGACTGAAATTAAAAAGTAATTAGCACAGTTATGTTAATTTAAAAAACAACGTATTGGAGAAAACAATAACAAAAACTTTTTTTATAAAAGCAATCTAATTTTATTTTTATTAATATGGAGAATAATTCAGCTAAGTAGGTTTTGTATTAATTTAATATTAATATGACAACGGATATTTTAATCCCCTTGTTTGGAGTATTTCTATTATATCTATCCATATCCCACCAATAAAAAAAAAAAGATTGGTTTATGAACCCCTCAATCAAAATTATTTTCTTCTGCTTTTCGTATTTTTATTGTTTCCGCCCTTTTTTTTGCTTTTAATAGGAATGTAAATAATTTAAACTATTAAAAATAAATTATAATAAAACTTGAACCATTATGAAGCACCTATTCATCATCAACCGCCTGGTTAAATCCCTTACCCGTACGGTTCCCAACCTTTTTAGTTGCGCAGACAACCAATTTTGAAAAGAAAACTTCAAGGCCCACTAACTATATAAATATTCTATTAAAACACAACACCAATAGACATCTGTACACCTTCGACAGAAATATTGGAAATAGAACACTAGTCACTGCTTATTAGCTTATATTAAGGATCAAAATTGCAGTCACTAGCAACTGAGTGACTAGAATTGTTTTCACTAAAATGTTTATTTACTCCAGTCCTACTATATGAAGCCGAGTTGGGAGCCGCTGACTCAGCCGCATTTTTAATGAATGCAATAATATTAAAATCAATAATAACATTTAAAATCAAACACTTATGAAAATAACAATATTAGTGATAATTATTTGGAATAATTAAAGTTAAATTGTTATGCATATTGTACTTATACAATAACACCACAACTCGCTTTTACAAACATGCGTCCATGAATTATTGCCTAAACCTAAAATTATAAATTATTATTATAAAATAACTAACTATTTATACAACTTTACTGTCCCATCTCAATCTTTGCAATTACTTCAATAATATTAGCCTGGTACACGATGGTCCGCAATACGGCCTTATGTATTATCCTAATTTTTAAATAAATGTTCCATTGCGGTTTGTTAAGACTGGCCCACTAGATCTAATTCATCTGAGGAGATAGATTGAAACATAGACATAAATGCTCTTTTATTAATCAATTATTTGCAATGTTTTTCTTGTCAATTTTAATTACAACTTTAGCAAACATAGCATGGTACTTTATACCGTCTGCCGGGAGTTTGATTGAACTAATAAATAATAACAAAAGTAAAAATAAATTAAATTTCCTTTTGACAATTAATTATTAAATTCCTAAGTTAAATTTTTTTTTATTTCGACCTGCATTTCTTACAAAATTATATAGTTATATTAAATTCTATTAAAAAGTTATATTAAACCTATTAAATTCTCCCCATTCAGAATATCTAGTAGTTTTTGTTTTTGAGATCAGCTGTTTTTAATCAAGGATTTTAAGACGGGACATATTGCCAGAAAGTGAAAACCATTTTCAATTTCGTTCAAATAACAGAGTTAGCATAGCTATGTATTTTTCGAATCAAACGGTCTGTAATTCAGATTCAGGAGTTCCCCTCTACATTTCACAATGAAAGTAATTTTGTTTGCTACTTTCAAATGACTAAGGTAATCAATGTCTTATCTAAAGATCTATAGAGGCCGTTGTGTGTGCCCTCTGATGGTTTTGCATAGCAAACTTGAATAAAATAATCATTGTACAGTTCTAAATATCGTTCTATCTTTTCGCTCTTCTCATATTATTTGTGGCCCCAAACTTGACACGCGTAGGCTATGGCATTTTTAATTGTAGACTCGAATACTTTAAATTTTGATTCTAATGCCAGTTCTGGATTACTGAACACTTCTCTCCACATCATATTAACCCCTACTTCGGAGGAGCTGTACAGATGCTACTGTGGAGCTGTTTTCATTATCTCTCATTTCCTTTTTTAAGTGCTAGGTCAAAAAAGAGTCAGGCTAGCTGCAAGTCCTTTTTCTTGAGGAAAACTAAGGTTTTGGATCGTGCAGTTAACATAAATAATCGTATGCCCCACAAAATTAGTAAACTTACGAGGAATGGGAAAAACGTTTAAAGTCACCAATATTTTTCTCAGTTCAAGCTATTACTTTACCTAATCGCTAAAGAGGTGGTTTAATGTTGAAATCCCTCCTACGCTCAAGAATTTTTCCCGTGACTGAAGGTAGATTTGTTTTTTCCTGATCCTTATCGGCTTAGTCCCTTTTCCAAGTCTGGAAGGAAATGCTTAAAGAGGAAATTCGAAGTACCTTGTATCCGGGGGGGGGGGGGGGGAAGAAGATACTGTCGCTGGCGCACCTAAGTTCATCACCTTACTTAAATAGATTAAAGCGATTTGGTACATGTCTTTGCTTGGTAAAATATCAACGGAAAATTATAATCATTAAATTTTAGATCACTGGAAGAATGTGGTTTAAAACAGGAATAAAATTCTCGGTATCTGTTCGGAACAAGTTTTAACTCTCGGCTTAGTGACTCGACTAGAAGCGACAACCTACGGAATAAATCTACCAAATCTTCTTCTTTTCGTGCCTTATCCCTATCAGACGTTGGCAATCGGCATAATTAACGGTTAACACTTAGTAGAATAGTCCCTTGAAATCCCCTATGGTAAAGTAAAGGCGATGCTGGAGTTATTTACATGTATATACACGTTCGGATGGGAGTAGTTTAAATAAAATCAGATGGCAAAAAAAAACATCAGTAATTAATAATTAACATAACCAACGAATAACCTATATGAAGTTATTATGGCATCATAAATGAAACTCCTTACAAGAAGCATAAATGTTAGAGAAGAATTGGTCGACTGTATCTTCTAATTTAAGGAAGAAATAGTTGGGGGTGCACTCAATGAAAACACCAAAATAAGCATTATTTTTTTTTTTTATTATTTATTATGTGCCGACGTTTCGGCCTACAATGTAGGCCATCTTCAGGGCTAAGAGAGTTGGTCTGGTTACAGAATATAATAAACTTAAAAAAGTGATAGATAAAAATAAAATTGTAGATGATGAAAAGAAATTCTAATGATGACAGATATAATAATACAAGAATACGAATATAAAATAGAAAAAATACATGTCAAGAAAGGATAAAATGTAAACATTTATATATAAGGGAAAGAAAAATGAGGAGGTAAACGGAAAGATACAAAAAGAGAAGATTAAAATATAGAAAAAGGGGTTGAGTATGAAGGATTTAGAAAAAACAGATCAATAATAGAAATGGATAAGATACCAGACATGAGGGGTTACATAGGTAAAGTGTAATAATATAAGCATATATAGAAATAAAAGCTTGATAAATTTCAAAAATTAAACATTGAAAATAGTGGTATTTATAACTATGAACTATGAAGAATGAAAGGAAAAAGAAAATATAAGTAAGGGAAGTTAATATGTAACTGTATACAGTAGGAAGAAGTGGCATTAATGCAAAATAAGATGTGAATATAACATAAACATGTAGAAAATAGGTAAAGAAATACAGTGGATGAAAAATATGAGGCTAAATAATAATTCTGAGCTCCTCAAGCTGTAGCGTGTTTTATTCGGTTAGTCCATATCTTAGTATTTATCTTATCTCCATCCTTTTCACATTCACCTTTCTTCGCACCTGTTCTCACACCTTCTTTTGGCATCCATCATATGTTAATAGTATAGAGTTCATTATTATTTAGCCTCATATTTTTCATCCACTGTATTTCTTTACCTATTTTCTACATGTTTATGTTATATTCACATCTTATTTTGCATTAATGCCACTTCTTTCTACTATATACAGTTACATATTAACTTCCCTTACTTATATTTTCTTTTTCTTTTCATTCTTCATAGTTCATAGTTATAAATACCACTATTTTCAATGTTTAATTTTTGAAATTTATCAAGCTTTTATTTCTATATATGCTTATATTATTACACTTTACCTATGTAACCCCTCATGTCTGGTATCTTATCCATTTCTATTATTGATCTGTTTTTTCTAAATCCTTCATACTCAACCCCTTTTTCTATATTTTAATCTTCTCTTTTTGTATCTTTCCGTTTACCTCCTCATTTTTCTTTCCCTTATATATAAATGTTTACATTTTATCCTTTCTTGACATGTATTTTTTCTATTTTATATTCGTATTCTTGTACATATTATTATATCTGTCACCATTAGAATTTCTTTTCATCATCTACAATTTTATTTTTATCTATCACTTTTTTAAGTTTATTATATTCTGTAATTAGTCTTATATTCTTTCTTATTTATCATATATATATTCACTATTTCATCATATCTAGTCACTATTTTTATCTATCCACTATTTTATATATTCACTATTTCATCATATCTAGTCACTATTTTTATTTTCACTCCTGTACCACTTTATATATTCTTGTTACTGCTACGTTTTTATATATTTCTATTTGTTTCTCTCTCTTAGCCCTGAAGATGGCCTACATTGTAGGCCGAAACGTCGGCACATAATAAATAAGTTATGCTTATTTTTGTGTTTTCATTGACTGCACCCCCAACTATTTCTTCCTTAAATAAGAAGCATATATGTTTTTAAACGTAACAAAGTAAGTTAAATAACCACGGGGTAGTATATATAAAAACAAAAACATTTAATTTGCAGTTTTTTCATGTAGTTCGTTTGTAATTCGTCCCTTTTATCAAAAGAAAAGAAACCTATAAAAAAGGTCTATAAAAACTATGGATTCATTCAGATATGGCCATTCGAAACGCTTCTAGTATCTTGAATATTGGCTATTAAGAAAAATACTACAAGCATTACAATGATAAAACACGATTCAGTAGTTGATTAAAAAAATAAAAATCTTGTTCCATTAAATATCATTTATGTCTTATTCAAACCCAATTGAACGTAATTAAGATGGAGTGCTTTAACGTAAAATATCTTATTTAATTGACATTGAAGACCAACCCCGTTCATACTCCAAAAAAACATGAAAAAAATCAAAATTACTTACCCGAGCAAAAGGGTTGCTTTTTCTAAGTTTTCAATTACCTAGTTAACATTTATGTATCAACTGCAGAAGTATGTGATTAAAAAAGAATATGCCCACCATAATCAATTTTCCATTTTTTTTAATAAAAATAAAAATAAAGAAAACCTTCTGTTCTTGGATTTCATCCGATTCCATCCACGACCTTAAGACCTAAAATTGTCACAATCTGCCATATAATAAGGTTGGTTCCGGTTTCTATGTGAAAAGTTTATTATTTCATATACTCCACAAATAAAATACTATATCTATTTATGGAGAACAGAGATAGTTGGGGGGTGCAGTCAAAAAAACACCAAATAAGTACCAGACTTATATATGATTAGTGCCGACGTTTCGACCTACCATGTAGGCCATCTTCAGGGCTATGAGAGAGAAACAAACAGAACAAAAGATATATAAAAACGTTACCGTGCCAAGAACATAGTGACATGTAATGTAGAATATTAAAATAGTGACAGATATGATAATTAAAGATAACGAATATTAAAATAGCGACAGAATATAATAAAATTAAAATAGTGACAGATATAATAAAATTAAAGATAATGAACAGAAATTTGAATAGTAACAGATATAATAATTAAAGATAACGAATATAAAATACAGAAAATAAATGTACAGAAAGGATAAAAATGTAAACATAATATAAAGGGATAGAAAAATGAGAAGGTAAAAGAAAGATACAAAATGAGAAGATTACAATATAAAAATGTTCATTTTTAAAAGCATTATTTTTAATTTTTAATTTTTCAAATTTGTTAATCCAATCAACTATTTTTATATCACATCCCAATAAACTATTTTTTTATATTACTTCCTATACTTATATTTTCAAATGTTTTACATTTCTAACCGTCATTCTACGGGATACCTATTCATTCCTTTCTCCATATTCTTGTATTATTATTTTTCGTACATTTTACTTATATAACCTCTATAAGTCTATTATCATACAATTTATATCTATAAAAATTAAATAAAAATTAATAATAATTAATTTTAAAATAAAAATTAAACTAGTTTTTTCTATATCCTTTATATTCCACCCTTTTTTAGATTGTAATCTTCTCATTTTGTATCTTTCTTTTACCTCCTCATTTTTCTTTCCCTTTATATTATGTTTACATTTTTATCCTTTCTGTACATTTATTTCCTGTATTTTATATTCGTTAACTTTAATTATTATATCTGTCACTATTTTAATTTCTGTTCATTATCTTTAATTTTATTATATCTGTCACTATTTTAATTGTATTATATTCTGTCACTATTTTAATTGTATTATATTCTGTCACTATTTTCATATTCGTTATCTTTAATTATCATATCAGTCACTATTTTAATTTTCTACATTACATGTCACTATATTCTTATTACTGTAACGTTTTTATATATTTTTTGTTCTGTTTGTTTCTCTCTCATAGCCCTGAAGATGGCCTACATGGTAGGTCGAAACATAGGCACTAATTATATATAAGTCGGGTACTTATTTGGTGTTTTTTTTTACTGCACCCCTCAACTATCTCCGTTCTCCATTTTATCATCCAGTCAACTATTTTCATCTCATATATATTTATTTGTATTTTACAGTAGAATGTAAGTGCAATATCACATTATCACGGTTTGACTTCTCTGAGATAAAAAAATTCCTTACATTCTTTTCTTGCGCTTCTTTGAGTCCAGTCGAGAACATGTGGTGGATGCTATTTTAGTCGGTTATGGCCTGAGTTCATTGTTCCACTATTCGCAATATGTAATACTTAAACGAAAATAAGTTACACCTCTACTACCCTTGGTCGACTTTGCAAATTTTGATTTATTGACCAATATGATGAAATTCAGCCGAAATATATTACATAGATCGAATTCTGACATTGGCCATGTTTTTCTCTTGAAAATTAGGAAAATAATTAATATATATTGGGAAAGAGAAAAAAACATTTTCCAGTCATTATGTATTCTTAATCCTTTAAATTATTTAGACGTTTCGACAGCACTGTGTCATTTTCAATCTTATAAATTTTGTTCTCTGCATCATTAACAATTCCCTTATATAACTTCATATCAGTTAAAATTCTAAAAATTCTGTGAAAAAACAAATATACTAACTTACTAATAATAAGTTAATATACTAATAACTATACTAAAATACATAATTTAATGAAGTGTCCAAAATAACTAGCAACAATTTAAGTATAGATACCTCAAAGTCATATTTATAATACAATCTTACTAATATTATAAATGTGAAAGTTTGTCTCTCTTTCACGCAAAAACTACTGAACGGATTTGGATGAAACTTTACAGTTATATAGTTTATACATCAGAATAACGCATAGGCTATACCAAGCGCGGAATAATGGGGGGGGGGCGCACGGGTGCACGTGCCCCCCTACTGTTTTTTAGGTACTGGGGAGAATCCATTATAGTACATAATTAAAGGCAAATCACATGATAAAAGTGGTTAAAATAACAGAAAGAACATGAGTGAAACTATCGTATAGATATCCTACTAATATTATAAATGCGAATGTTTATTACTCATTCACGCAAAAACTACTGAACGGATTTGGATGAAACTTATTGAGTAAAATAGGTTATACATCACAGGCTACAGCAAGGGCAGATTTATGTGGCGGCACGGGGTATGTGCCCCCTCTTTATAGTACATAATTAAACGAAAATCATGAACTTAGCATCTTGAAATTTGTAGATAGGATCTTAGTATAGCTTAAGAAAGAAATTTAGATAATTCCACCCCAAGGGTTTCCCCTTTAATATAATAGGGATTCAAAGGTTGTATAGAATCCGTCAGTTTTGAAGTTAAACATCTGAAATTTTGGATGTACGAGTAAATTATATTTTTTTAAGATAATTAAATTATTTATTTAAAACGATCTTTCACGAAACTTTATGTGACAGAGCAAATTCCACGCGAGCGAAGCCGCAGGCAAAAGCTAGTTTTCTATAAAACTCTTGGGGATCATTTACCATCCATGGTCAAAATAATATTACATTAAAAAACAAACTGATCCTTGAAAGACTAGATCAATTTTAAGTACTTATGAATATTTATTTATATAAATGTATTAAAATATGTCTCAAAGTAAACATCTACAAAACAGCATAAGTAAATTTTTTTATTTTATTTTAAAATATTTCATTAAATCCTTTAATTAAATTATGAAATTTTATAAAATTATTACATGGAAGATTTATTTCATAAGATCTATTAGTAGGTAATAGGGTAATAATAGTTTTCTCTTTCCCAATACATAAATTTTCAAGAATGAAGTCCAGTTTATGATAAATTTTTATAAAAATGAAAAATAATTATTTTTATCGTTTACCACTCATACTCCAGAGAGCCACAGTTTAAATGTTTAAAGCTTAACCCATGTAGAGTTTTGGATAAAATACATGATATAAGATGTAATGTTTCTGGGGCAACGGTTGTGCAGGTTTTTTCCGCAATTAAGAGTAACCATTTTATAGAGTCTGGGTGAGACCCAGGAGGGCCCGACCGTGGCTACTATTGGATTAAATAATTTATATGTTACAACCGGATTTGAACCCGGGACCTTAGGCACGGCAACTCAACGCTTTACACAATGAGCCACACCCCTCCCTTAAATTCTAAATCTTTGAATGGCCTGTGCCATCAAGTTAAAAAGATTTTTGAAGTTGGAGGAAGACATTTCCGTTAAATGTTTGTAGTGCCCACTCAATTCTTGTGATCTTAGTTACAACCGTAACTCGCGTTTGCCTCTCTCTTCATACAAGTTAGCTCGACAAAAAGAAGGAGGTCTTCTGTAGTCTTTTGTCAAACAAATAATTAAAGTATAAACTGCCACTAACACGGACGAAATGTTCCATCAAGATTCGCCAGAACATTGCAGATCAATTCCTGTTCGGCCATGTTCACAAATCACGTCACCATTTAGAGGGAGGATCTAAGAGCGCCGAGCGCATTGATTCGCGAACATAGTGGATAAGCGGCCTTAAAATTAAGCGCCGTTTTAAATTTGTATATGTAAAATTTTTGGTCAAGGGTAGCTTGAATCGATTTTGCATTGGCACCTTTAAATTCTGTGACAGAAAACGGTACCAAACTCAAGTTACAAGATAACATTATTTTAATTTTTCTAAAATAAAAAACTAATGCAACCCGGGTTCGAATCCCGGTCCTGGACATATCTTTTCTTTTCATTCAACATATCTTTCTTTTCAAATAAACACATTTTTTTTAAATATTTGAATTCTGAAATACGCAACCACTTCCCGTTTGACAATCGTGAGTTGTGGGTTATTTGGATCATAATTGACATATTTCACAAAAAAAATTCTCTAGTGTGGAATAGTTTGCACACTCATACGTGCAAGTCTCCCTGTTCTATTAGGAAACGCAGACGTTAAATCAATTTACTATTCAGGTTCCAAACAGGATTACAGTTAATCATAATACTGGGAAACGATAAGAGAAAATAATCTTATCGAAGCTATATGTCACGAAAGTTGATGTTAGAATCTCGTTTTGTTCGACCCATTCCAGGATGATCGACTCGTACGATTCTGACATTATCACATCGTAAACCCAGCGATTCGCTATCTCTTCAACTTATCAAAGTAAAAAATTGAAAAAAAAAACATTATTTACTGAGACATATGAGTCTTTTCACATTATCAACCGAGACTATTTATAGCTAGTCATCTTTCCTCGATAGAGTTTGTTTTTATGTTATTTCTCTCACATAACTGACTGTATGAGGTGCTGTTCTTATTTGAGTAGCTTTCAGTGGTTGATGTACATATAAATTGGAATGTTCATATAATGACAGTCTAAAACAACCATTATTAAAAATCAAAAAGTAAACAATTAAACACCCGTACACTAAAACCCGTGAAGGGAAGACCCTTCTATAAATTAACCTAAGAAGGTTCATTACACGGTATAGAGACTTCATTATTTCTAAGATATATCTCATATCATCACAAGATCTAGCTCATCTCCCACGGTTGAGTGGGAGGTGAGCTAATATTCCAAGATCAAGCTCAATCGCAAATTTTCCCCCAATTTAGGATAATCTCTTTATAGAGGCTGGGTGAGCCCCGAAAGTACCTGTTGAAAAAAAAACGCTTTACTAGAAAACATAGCTGGAAAGTACAAAACTATTTTCAATATGTTAGAGAAGCAATTAGTTGACTGGAACTTCTAATGTAAGGATAGAGATAGTTGGTGGTGCAGTCAATTAAAACACCATAATAAGTGCATACTTATTTATTGTGTGCCGACGTTGCATATTTTCAATATGCTTAAAACAAGAGAAAACTGGTGAACAAAAAATTAATTGTATCGTAAAAAAGCTTGCGTTGCTTCATGTTAATTGTTGTAAATACATTATTGACTGAAATTGGTAAAAGTAGAATCGGTACTAGTATATTTAAGGGCCTGCTGGCATCACTTTTCTTAACCAACGCCTACTGTTATAGTAACCTTTCTTTGTTTTGTTATTGTTTATATCAAGTTCAACGTGAATCTGTTTTTGATTATTTCCTTTAAATATGAGTTGGAATTTTAAGAAGATTTTTCGCAAGGTGTACGATGAAGAAACAGCTGTTAGGTTTCTTCAGGAGCGGAATGTCATTCCCCAGAAAATGCGTTGTGTTAATGGACATTATATGAAACTGCAAGTGGGGAATAAAATTAGATGGAGATGATTTTTGATGCAATTTTTGAAGATATTGCTCTTTTTAATGAGCATTGTTTGTAATACATTTTTCATTGTTTATCAGAACGTAATATTTTAGATATTTATATTTTATTCATTAAATAACAATTTCTAACTAAAAGATGATCATTTTTTTCATTTTTAAAATAAAAACATTTAAAAATGAAAAAAATGATCATATTTTAGTTAGAAATTGTTATTTAATGAATACTCCTTGTAATAAATGTTTTATTATTTATAGTTTAATTTTGTCTACATGTTCCTCATTTATTTCATTTCCTATAATCTGTTGTATCATAATGAAAGGCAATGCCTATGTAATGGCCCTTCTCCCTGAAAATATTAAATGGGCTCAAAAGGCTCGTGGACCGAAAGTAGGAGAAGCAATAAGCCAGTTACAAAAAAATAAGGGACCCAAAGTAAAATATATTTTCCAAATAATATACATATATATATACATACACATGCAAATAATAGTTTCATAAATCAAATACTCAATAATTATATAATTTCTGATACAAGCCTGAACAATGGTCTGGAGAGAGATAGAGGACACTTCTGGGCTAGCTGAGATCTGGAACCAGAGTCGGTTGATTTAAAAGGCTCTGTAATAAGCCAAATTTACCCTCTCCCCTCTCCTTGACATCGTCCGACCAATGACAAGCCGTTATTTAATAAACATTCGTAGATCCAATATTAAAAACATCGCAGGTCAATGTTTAAATCTATAATAATTCTTAGAAGTTAAAAGTTAACAATAAATCTCTAATAATTTAATAACAATTCATACAGATCACCACATTAACCCCCCTCTTGAGAAAAAAAAATTGATGACTTCAATTTTTGATCGAACATATGCGATGAAAACAAAGATAAATTGGGCAGCAACCAAAACTCGATGTGCAAATTGTCTTGTCTATATGCTATAAGTTCTTTGTCTATGGTAGACAAACACACCAAAAATATGTATATATATATCATCCCAACATAAAAATTTTTTATCATGTCGTCAATGTGTGTCAATGTCGAGGGTGGACAAGGGTGGAGTTGTGTCGCACGCCTACCCCAGGAAGGGTATGGAAAATGGCCACCAGATCCATAGACCAGGACCATCTTCCGACAGGATCAGGCCAACAGGATTACCTCATGAATGGGTCTGCCATTCATTCAGTTAGCCCGTGCCATCTGAAGGAAGGACACAAATACTCCACATATCCTTTCCACGCCACTGAAGGGACCCAAGGTCAAATTATAATCAAAATGCAGGAAGAAGCACATCGGAGTAAAATGTGGGACCCTTAATTCATGGAAACTAACCATCAAAATTTCTGCCCATAAAATAGAAGGTGTGGGGGGTGTAGTATGTGGTGATTTCTAATTATTATTTGATTTATATATACATATCACCCAATACAAACACAAATTATTCTAAATTAATAGTACTAAAATTATCTTAAATCTAGAGACCACTTGCACATTTTAAGACGAAGACGCATATGAATCAATTACTGAATTAAAATCCATCATCAAAATTTTTCTTTACAATTCAAGATCTCTCTGTAATATATACTTTATATACCAATACTTCTATACAACTCAAATAATTTCAAATTCAAAATATTCATCATATTCAATTCAATTTTCCAAAAAAAAAAATTTCAAAATTTTTTTAACTCTCAACAAAATAAAGTATCCATTTACCAAATTTTAATCAATACTCGTAGACAATTCAATTCATTCTAAATTCCAAATATCCATAAATTCAATTCAATTATACACAATTCAAAACTTCAATTTATTATATTAATCAGTCCCTTTTATTCTTTATTAATTAATGTTTTATTTTATTATATTTTTTTTCTCTACTGAAACAAAAAAAACATCTATATAAGTTGATCTTGCTTTTGCCAAAGCCGAAAATCAACTTAAATACATGTGAAAAAAACTTCAGTTTTATTAATTTTCTCTTTCTTTCTTTTTTGTTTTTAATGATTCTCATATTAATTTTCAATCAATATCTTAAAACATTTTTTTTTTACAATTTTCTACATTTCTCAATTAGGTAAAAAATAAAACTTATTTTAACTTTCCCCATATTAATTATTGAATTTATACAAATACTAAATAATTTACAAATACTTGTGTCTTCTTGATGTGAAGTGTTGGTCCCTGAAGTCCAGTCTCGACGTTTTCTGGCTCGCAGTTTTTCTTTTCTTGAGACGTTCCTGCAAGATCTCTGGATTATCTCTGGATTGATGATTGAAGATCGAGAATCAAAATGTAGTTTACCGTGATTCCGCACGAGTCTTTTTTGCAGTGTACTCTGCTACCAATGTGTAATGGCCCTTCTCCCTGAAAATATTAAATACATTTCAAAATCTTTATTAATAGTTACACGACGGCAATATTTTTTTTTTATTATTATTAATTTTATAGTCCCATTACACATTAATTTAATTTTTCATACATAAACATTAATTATGCCCGGTTCGAGTTTTTAATTTCATAGACGAAGATTAATTATTTAAAGCCTTTGGACTCACCGTAATCTTTAGTTTATTGAGCGATGTTTTTACGTCAGCCAAGAATTTGTAATTTTTTTCTTTCCACGGGTATCTATTATAATTATAATGATTTTTAAGACGTCCCTTCTTAAAATAAGGATTATTTTTACGCCCCATATTATAATTGTGATTATTATTTATATTACGCCTGTAGTTATAATTTTTATAATTATGCCCTTTATGATAATTGCGATTAGTCTTTTTATTTCGCCCGTTGTTATATTTATTATAATGTCCATTGATATAATTTTTATTATTATGCCCCGTATTAATTTTATAATAATTTTTATTATTAACCTTAGTTAGCCCGAATTGATGATTATAATTATACTTTTTATTTTTATTATTTCCGTAATTATTATTATAATTTTTTCCATAAATGCTGCTTCTTTTAATTTTATTCCAGTTATTATTATTTCGTCGACGTAATAATCTAGGCTTATTATGCTTAAACGCAGGTAACTGATTGCTAGTATTGACTCGTATGGGATTACTTTTAGGCTTTAGCGGTACAGGTCGATCTTTATCTTTCAAACATTTATTTAACCGGGGATTCTCTTCTTTAAATTTAACATTGTCTAAATTATTGGGCGATTTTATAGTGGTGTTTAATAGGCTTGTATCGTTTTCTTTTAATTCATTATTTTTATTATTATCCTCTCTCTCAGTTATATTAATATTATTTAAGCCAGAGTCACAAGATTCATTACCGACGCTTTGGTGTACCATAGATTTATTTAATATTTCTAACATTTTATTTAATCTTTCATACACTAATTCTTTATTTTATAATTGTATCCCCTCATCAACTTGTTGAATCTCGTCCTTTAATTCTTTCAATGCGGTCAGTCGTCTTTTTAATTCTAAATTTTCTTCAACCAATATCTGATTTTTTAATTGTATGCCCTCATTAACTCGTTGGATCACGTCTATTCTTTTAGAAGGTACCTCCATATTATTAATTATTTCAAATTTTAGCCCTCAAAAAAAAATTTATTTCACCAATTTAATCACCACAATTTTTATTTAAACAACCACGACCATTAATTTTTTTTTTTTAGGAACCACGCTCTGCTACCAATTTGTAATGGCCCTTCTCCCTGAAAATATTAAATGGGCTCAAAAGGCTCGTGGACCGAAAGTAGGAGAAGCAATAAGCCAGTTACAAAAAAATAAGGGACCCAAAGTAAAATATATTTTCCAAATAATATACATATATATATACATACACATGCAAATAATAGTTTCATAAATCAAATACTCAATAATTATATAATTTCTGATACAAGCCTGAACAATGGTCTGGAGAGAGATAGAGGGCACTTCTGGGCTAGCTGAGATCTGGAACCAGAGTCGGTCGAATTAAAAGGCTCTGTAATAAGCCAAATTTACCCTCTCCCCTCTCCTTGACATCGTCCGACCAATGACAAGCCGTTATTTAATAAACATTCGTAGATCCAACATTAAAAACATCGCAGGTCAATGTTTAAATCTATAATAATTCTTAGAAGTTAAAAGTTAACAATAAATCTCTAATAATTTAATAACAATTCATACAGATCACCACACCTATTTCAAATTGATACATAACCTGACAAGGTCCAAATAGTTGAGGTAAGTGACACCTGAGCGCGCTGATGCCAGCAGGCCCTTAAACATACTAGTACCGTAGAATCTTTATAAAAATATCTTAAAAATTATCCCAGGCATTTTTACGATAAAATAAATTTCTTTTGTTAATCACTTTATTCTTATTTCAAACTTATTGAATATTATTTTATTTTTTTTAGTTTCTTCTTATATTAAAGCGTGTTCTTTAATATTTAAAACTATTACTTAATTTCTACATTTTAGTTCGGCTATCTATATACGCGTATACTATAGTTTTTTTTAACCTATTCTTCATTTTCTATTTTTTATTTCAGTTATCTAAAAAAGTAGATACTTTTTGCTTTTTATAATATATTATTTGTTTTAATGCAAAATATAAGGAAATCCCCAGCTGATCGTGCCAGTAATCATATGCTTGTTCCAAAGATTAAGCCTTTTATGCCTTACTACTTGGAACAAGACACTATCTTGTCTTCGGATATGAAAAAATTCTAATCCTTAAGATCCTGATCGGGATTATGAAACAAACTTATTAAATTATCGTATAGCCATGGGTCCTTAAGGCCCATGCGCAAAGTTTCAATTTAAATCGTTGCTTTGGAGTGGCTGAAAATCGATTACAAAGATCCCGTTGCATATAGGTGAAGCTAATTAAATGTTTTAAAAACTTATCTGCCACTGAAAAAAAAAAGAAGAAGCTTTAAATGAAAACAAAACTAAAATGTAGAAAACGATTTTCAATAGGCTTAAAAAAAAATACTAACGACCAAAAAAATGGATTTTATCTTAAAAAAGCTCAGCATTTAAACCAGGAATCTTCAGCACAACAACTTAGCACCCTACACACTGAGCTGCTCCTATTCGAAGCAAATACTCTGTAGAACATTAAAATTAAATAAGCGTTCGCCTAAACTGATCAGTGAAATAACTATTAGTTAGATAAGTTTTTTTTTTTACATTTCTGTGATACCAAAAAATTAATACGCTGTGGACAGTATTTAGTAGTAATACAATTTTGAGGGAAAATGGGAGACATTCGAGGTCGCACATAAAGTTAATTTTTTGTACTTGACCCGAAACCCGACTGTCACAGTAAATGACGAGCATTCAAGCCTGTTGCTGTGTCAGGTTTCAAACCTAGGATTTCGGCTTATAGGATCATGAAAATGAGCCTATGTTAAAAGTCGGTATTTGTTGATTTATTTTTTGTGTTCATAAAGATGTCATTTTTATTTATTTTTTGTGGTTCTTGGGTCTAACGACCTACTTAAGCCTCACCCAAACACCCTCACTCCTAGCCCCAGGTTTGGCCACATCGAAGCACAAAAACTGGCACTCTCGAAGTATATAACCATTCCAAGTTGCAAGGAGAGGGATGAATGGAAAATTTATTAAAACATACAAATTTTTCTTTAATATCCCTTAACTTATTATATAAGTTAAGGGATGTTATCGGCCGGGATGTTTTTGAGGATTCTTCAAACTAGTAAATATTCATACCAGTATTCTCCTATATTTATTATACTTGCAGCCACGGTGGAGAAATGTTTAACTCAAATTTTATCCAAAATGAGTTTCTTCTAAGTAAAGTGCTATTTTCGTAATGTTTAAGTGGCTAAGTCAGGCTTTTGTTTGAATGTTATAACTCCATTTCAACCCAAAAAATACAAGAGAGACACGATTCCGCTTCCCTCAGTACAATTAAATCTATTTCGATAAATTTCGACTTAACCAGTTATTTACCGGTGCTATAGCTATATATTAGAATAATATATATTACATATAAATATTAATACTCCTAAAACAATAGTGAATACTCTTGCTTCAGTGAAGGAGTCTTAATGTTGGCATAAATTCACAACATACTGTTAGACATTAAAAAAAATAAAAGCACATTTAGTAGGATCAGCAAGTTTTCTTAATGTTGAGGGAAACAATTAAACCTCCATTTTTTAAATGTTTTAATAGGTATTTAAGTATGAAATATAATGCCGGAAATAAATTATACACATTCGTTCAAACCTACACACATTATTATATACACAACATCTTCTGAAAGGATGTTTGCTGTCAAATCATTTTCAGACTATATAGAGATAGATTTTAAGGTGGGGTTCGAAATTGTTTCCGATTTTTATGTTCTTTTATTATTTATTCTTTTGTAACTTGTGAAAGAATTGATTAACTTTCAACATACTGTAGATTTTCTGACAAATTAGATATATAATAAAAGTAAAAATTCAACTATGGTGTTTTCCTTAAAGGGATTATAAATACAAAAGATCTTAGCTCTTTTGATTGGAAAAAATGCATACCGCTCATTTTAAAAATATCGTTCATTTTATATTAATTAGTTAGTGTCTGTGGACCTAAATTATTTGTCACATAAAGGTAATTTTTTTTTTTGGACAGATAGAACAATTATATCCTCTACAAAAATACGATAGTACATTAGTTAAACATATTCATAATTGGAAAATTGTAATCATATCGTGTCTCTTTAAATTCACACGCATATTTATATTGCAATAACTATAGCCGCCATCATTATGGAAAATATAAAAAAACATAATAAAAGAAAGAAATAATATTGGAACTAGCGGCGGGTAAAAATCATTAAAATCTGCTCAACTTGTTTTTAGGCCAACGGCTGTGCATGAAAATGATTAACCCAGATCAAGCTCAACCTCATGATTTTTCTCCACCATTAAGAGTAACCACATTTTAGAGGCTGGTTGGCCTCAGGAAGCTCTTTCACGATCAGATTTGGACGCAACGATTAGAATGATGGCAACCCTAAAAATTAGCCAAATCTAGACGATTTAATTTTATCATTTCTGATGTTGATATTAAAATTAAACAATATGAACTGAGGCAAAATGAGATCATGAAAAGTATCATTTGCATTCAGTAAAATTACGAAGTGATTGAGATAAATTGAATTTTAATTTATGCAAAATAAAATAAATTCATAAAATAGAACAATATTAGATTTATTTACATTTAAATTATATACATATACACTAAGATGCCCAGCGTTCCGGCAACTATTTTATTCTCCAGGACTCAGTCCTCTTTTATGACCCCGTGAACTATGCATGACGAAACGGTGGCAGACCATAGTTTTATTATTCTTGCTCAACATTGTGACACATAACTTAATTATTTAAATATGAGATTGTCCTTATGGAGGACATAATAAATGTCTCAAGTTCCGCAACAGATATATTTTAAGATCCTTTAAGTAGGCATTATTATCTTTCCTCTATGATATCATATAATGAAACATTATAAAACAGGAGACAGATAACGTGAGCTGGCTGGAATAATAACTCATTACATCTTTCCTTATCTTTAGTATTTCCTGATATAGAAAAAAAAAAACACGTCATAACACTTTCAATTTCTTTTTTCTGTTAAGCGATACTGTTCATCTTCTTCCATGCTTGGTTATTTCTGCTATAACAGATCTATCAGTTCAATGAAACTTTTAATTTCGAAAATGTTAAAATGCCATTATTAATTAATATTGAAAAGTAAAAAAGAGACCTTACATGAATGTTAAGACCGCGGAAAAATTCCAACGAAAAGCCTTAAGTCTCCAAACTAAAACAGAAAAAGAAATTATCTGTCCAATATTTCGCCCATTCAGGCATCCTCAGGGTAGAAAGAGAATAACAGCGAAACAAAACATGAATAATGGTGGGATGTTTCTAGGATGCATTATTCATGTTTTGTTTCGCTGTTATTCTCTTTCTACCCGAAGATGCCTGAATGGGCGAAATATTGGACAGATAATTTCTTTTTCTGTTTTAGTTTGGAGACTTAAGGCTTTTCGTTGCCATTATTAATCTTATTTTCCCTAATATGTGAAGATTTTTAATTGATTTGTCCATTTGTTTTTTCCATAGCCCATCTTATACTCCATCTTATAATTTTAAGAAAATATATTTTTTTGTTTACAATCCACTATTAATATCTTTATGGACTGTTTAATATGAATATTAATATGAATATCGATTGTTTGTTGATTTCAATAAAAACTATGCATGCTCAGATATATTGATCATGCATACCATTGAATTGGATGACATACACATTTGAGTGTGAAACCCGACTACCCCATACAAACACAATTTTACTAAAGTTATATAAATATATTAAGAAATATTATTCTAATAGGCAGTTAAGAATTTATTCGTATATACATGCTTGAAAGCAGAGCCTAAAGGTATAAGGCACTCAAGGTACATAAAGGTGTGTGTATATATATGTGTGTGAAGGTATGTAAAGATATATATATTTATTTGTGTGTATGTATATATATTTTTTTTCTAATTCGGCTGCTCACAGATTCAGTTATAAATTTATTTAAAATAAGTTATCATAGTTACTATCGTTTGTATTATTCTTTCATTATTTCTTTTGTTTTGCTTGTCATAACATATGCCACATGTATATGCCACTATCAATTATTTCTCTATCTATAGTTATTGTTATATTATTTCTGTTTTTTCTTTCTTTTAATCTGTTTTTTTTTTAATATTGTTATAGGAGGTAATTCGCAATTTTTCAATTTCATTCATTTTTTAATTTATTTCTCATTTATAAATTTAATTGTAATAATTATATTATACTTTAAGACATCATAGCTTATATATTAATACTTTTCTATTGTTCCCTTCTGAAGGGACTTGTCCCATAATAAATAAATACTTTTTTATTATCATTAAAAACTTCACTTACCTATATTAAAGTAGAAAAGCTGGTTTTTCTGCTTAAAATTATTATTAAACCAACCATAATTCTCGATAAATCCTTTTTCTGGGCCATAAGTGCCGCCAGACACTTTAAACTTCGTTTACAATTTACATATATAAACAAAAGTTTTTGAAAACAAGCGTTAAAGATAAAAGAATAAATTAGAGAAGGATTGGTTGACTGTAACTTCTAATGTAAGGAAGAAATAGTTGGGGGTGCAGTCAATAAAAACACCTTAATAAGTGTAACTTATTTATAAACAGATTCGAGTTCAGAGAACAAAAACAAAATTATGATGTGTCAATGTTTATGGCAAACATCACCGGTTTTTGTCCTTTTTCATTACTTATTTGTGATTAGGGTTGCCAGGTCGCCAAACCTAATGGCCGAACAGACCAGACAGTTTGGCCGGACGTTTGGGTAAAAAAGCAGGACACCTTACATTATTGTGGATTTTTTTCTCAGTATTAATAGGTACGACAAAAATGTTTTATGTAGAATCAAGCTTTTTCGATTATTACCACAAATCTTGTTAAATTCTCATAAAAAAAAAAAATTAAATAAAAAAAATAACACAAGCCGGACACGCAATCAAAAAGCCTATGTCCTGCTTTATCCGGACGCCTGGCAACCCTATTTGTGAGTAGTCAGTAAGTACTACCACTTATGATATTTTAATTTACTTTAAAAGCGGCCCCCTCCTCGTTGAAATTTAAAAAATTATATTTTTCTTTGCTACAAGAGTGAATTTTAACGCAGCAGTTTGCGTCGTAACTGTTGTCAGGGGCATTTAATATTTTTCTATTTTTTTTTAGAATTCTTATAAATATTAAATAATAATTATAATAATTTTATAATTTATAATATTGAATACTCAGTAATAGTATGTAATCAAAGATGTTCTGAATTTCATCAAAATATAATAAAAAAATTCATTTAATTTTTAAAGTTTATTATAATAATTGATTATTATAAACTGTTGCGCTGGAGGTAAATGGCTTCATTCGCGAAGAAACAATTCATTTTAGAAATTATGATTTATAAATCTATATTTATTAAATGGTATATAATGTTTCCATCATATGGTAGTTATTACGTATTTTTGAGAACGAAAGTATACCATTTTACATATTTTTTTATTTGATTTTCTTTAACGTCGCTTCGAATGCTGGGGCATTATATTAGCGACGACTGCTCTTCATATATTTCAATATTTCTTGGATTAAATTTGTGAGTTTTAGGTACATCAAAGTCCTCTATATTATCTATTTTTCTAAATTATATTTTTCTGAATTATGCTTCTATATTTTATATGCCTATATTCTATTAAAATACCATAATAAGTGCATACTTATTTATTGTTGCCGACGTTTCGACCTACATTGTAGTTCATCTTCAGGGCAAATATACCGAGCGGCAGTTGAGTTGGCAGTTGGCCTTCCTCGCAGCCGCTCGGTATATTTGCCCTGAAGATGACCTACAATGTAGGTCGAAACGTCGGCACACAATAAATAAGTATGCAGTTATAATGGTGTTTTAATTGACTGCACCCCCAACTATCTCTATCCTTATATCTATATTGTAAATTAATTTTTTGAATAATAGACAATTTAATTCTTAAAGTTGGCAGTTCTCATTTTAAGTTATAAAACAATAAACAACTATACATAAGTGTATTATTTACCTTCTTTGGTCAATTGCTTTATTATTCAGAATGGAAATTTAAAGAAAAATAATAATAATGAAGAATATTATTAACACAATTATAAAAATAATTAAACCAGTAGTATGCTGCAATGAAACAAGTCTTTAAGAATGAAGGATAATATTCAGAGAGATGTGTATATCCAACACGTCGTGCAACATAGTTAGTTTGCCAGCAGTTTTATTAATGGTCTCTGAATGTTTTTTCTTTCTTTCAGTCAACTTCTAGCGCTTATTCGGAAAAATAACAACAACGCACTAAACAAATATAAAAAAAAATTATCATGATTGTAGACTCATACGGAAAAATAATTAAAATTAGTACATTAGGAGTGCGGTATTTCTTAATATGCTCTAAAATGCAATGCAGAAACTTACAAACATTATGCTCGTATATATTTCAAGGCCAGTTGTACAAAATGAACATTTAAAATGTTTTTCTTTATTTTAATATTTTTTTACATGAATAAATGGAGATTTTAAACAAAAAAACACAAAATGAACAAAAAAAAGTTATTGAATTGTTTAATGTTTCAGGTACTGGTTTGTTAAACAGCATTAAAGTATATTATTATAGAAGAATAATACATTTTTATTTATTTATTGGAATAATAATAATAAGAATAAGAATATTTCATGCTTATTTATTAGAATACTAGGTTATGCCCGCGGCCTCTCTCGCATGGAATTTGGTCTGCCACATAAAGTTTCGTGAAAGATCATTTTAAATAAATAATTTAATTATTTTTTTAAAATATAAGTTACTCGTACAACCAAAATTTCAGATTTCTAACTCCAAAACTGATTTCCTGATTTGCATTTAATTATGTACTATAACGGGGAGGGCACATGCCCCCGTGTCCCCACATAAATCTGTCCTTGCTGTAGCCTATGATGTATAACCTATTTTACTCAATAAGTTTCATCCAAATCCGTTCAGTAGTTTTTGCCTGAATGAGTAACAAACATAAATATATTCGCATTTATAATATTAGTAGGATATCAAAACAATAGTTTCACTTATGTTCTTACTGTTATTTTAACAACCATGATCATGTGATTTGCCTTTAATTATGTACTATAATGGATTCTTCACAGTACCTAAAAAACTGCCCCCGTGCCCCCCCATAAATCCACCCACCAAGACCAAACTCCCTGACTACCACCTGGAGACCAAGGGGTATTTACCACCCCAAAGGGAAGTTGATTGGGATTGGTGGTGATAGAGAAAACTATGTCTTCACGTACGAACAAAGCATTTTATATTATATATTAGTTAAAATATTATTGTAGGTGATAAAAAAAAATAAGTATTCTAATTTTTCGCACTTATAATTTATATTTTTGCATTATAGATATAAATCTCAAGCACATTGTTTTGTAACAAAATTACATATAGCTTCGAACAGATAAAATAAAAAGCCTTAAAATACACAAGGGTAAAAAAGGACGATGTTGGAGTGGTATAGGTCTACATTAATATAAAAAGCTGAACTGGTATATATATTCCTCATTTTTTTTTAATATATGTAGGCTGTGGTATTTATGTAGTAATTGATTAAAAAAGTATCGAAAAGTATGCCAATAATTACCTCATACCAATATGATAGATGTCCTAAAACAAAATCTGCGACCCAGTGCTACAAAGTTAGGCCTAGTATCAAATTTTATTTTTCAACAAGATAACGATCCTAAACATCGTTACAGAAGGGTCGAAGAATGGTTGCTGTACAATGCTCCCCGTCAGTTAAGAACACCACCACAATCGCCTGATCGCCTGTGAAGAGCACCTCTGGCCGGATCTTAAAATGACGCTGAGGCATCAAGAAATAAAAAATAAAAAAAAAGTCTGCATATGCAGCAAATATTTATTATATAAGAAAATAATTATATTAAATGTAAGGAAGAAATATATGAGAGGAAAATAGTGACTGGAAATTGACTGGAAGATCAAATGTAGAAAGAAGATAGTTGGGGGGTGCAGTAAAAAAAAAAAACACTGAATAAGTGCTAGACTTATATTTATGTGCCGACGTTTCGACCTACAGTAAAGGTCATCTTCAGGGATATGAGAGAGAAACAAACAAAACAAAAAATATAAAAACATACAGTAACAATAATATGGTGACATGTAATGTAGAAAATTAAAATAGTGACAGATATGAAAATTAAAGATAACGAATATTAAAAAAGTGACAGAATATAATAAAATTAAGATATAGACAGATTTAATAAAATTAAAGATAATGAAAAGAAATTAAAATAGTGACAGATATAATAAAATTAAGATAAAGACAGATTTAATAAAAGATAATGAACAGAAATTAAAATAGTGACAGATATAATAATTAAAGATAACGAATATAAAATAAAATACAGAAAATAAATGTACCGAAAGGATAGAAAAGTAAAAATAATATAAAGGGAAATAAAAAAGGAGAGTAAACCAAAGATACAAAATGAGAAGATAAACATATAAAAAAAGGTTGGAACATGAAGGATTTGGAAAAACTAGTAAAATAAAGATATAAAATGTATGATAACGGACTTCTAGAGGTTACATAAGTAAATGTATGAGACATAATAATATAAGAATATGTAGAATGAAATGGAAGGTGTTTCGTAGAATGGCGGTTAGAAATGTAAACAAAATGAAAAGTATGGAACTGTATGTACAATAACTAATGTGAATAATAGTATTACTATTGTACAGTAACTATTGTGTACAATAACTATATGAAAAATAGTTGATAGGATTAATAAATTTGAAAAATTAAAAAATTAAAAATAGTGCTTAAAAATTCTAGATTGCCAACATATGATGGATGCCAAAATGATAAGGGGGAAATAGGAAAATATGTAGTGTGAAGAATGGAGAAAGGCTAAAGATAAAAGGATATAATAAATAAAATATAAAGAAAAGACGTACCGATTTGGAGAGAGAAACCGTTGGGTGCACCGGCTGACTAACAATGAAAAATACGTTACGGAGTAAAGCGGAAGAGTTAGCAGCGATATCTAGCGGCCAAAAAGGTAACTATAGAAGGTAACCATACTGGAGTATAGGAAAAATGAGGGAAAATGAATAAATGGATAAAATTATATTGACAAGCCAAAAATGAATGAATAAATGAGAAAAGTGGAAAGATAATACCAAATAAAAAAATATAAATATCAATAGTGCGATAAAAAAGGAAACATCAGTGACGAATTAACAGAATTTAAGGTTTTATAGTAGTCATGGATGAGTTTATTAACAATATAGGGAGGAAAATTGTTCTTTAAAAGGATTTCATTGATACGGGGGGTGTTGGTTTTATGGAAGCAGGCCTCAGAGAGGGACACTCCACGGTGAATGATATTTTTAGCGACGTTAATTTTAAGGTGGTGCGTATGTTGGGAGTAATAATTAAGAAGTCTGCCAGAGTAAGTGGGTTTAGTATACCAATCTGTGGATAAGGCGTGGTCAGGATTTTTAATGATAAGGAGGTTAAGAAAACTATCTCCTTTCTACATAAGCAAGAAATAGTTGGGGGTGCAGTCAATAAATAAATAAATTTATTGACTGCACCCCCAACTATTTCTTCCTGACATTAGAAGTTACAGTCAACCAATTCTTCTCTAACAAAAATTATATTAAACATAATAATAAGAAAATATTATTTTCTGTTGTGTTTACAAAAATTTTAAACAACTTTAAAATGTACCAAATTAATCAAAAGGGCCTGTATTTGAAAGAAAAAATAAATAAATTGTTTCAGTTTTTCAGTTTCATTTCTTCTCTTTTGCTTTTAACCCAAGTTTATGATTAATACAAATTAATAATAACTGAATGCAGACTTTTTTTACTTACTGTATGTGGAAGGAAATGATTCCGGTTAATAAATTTCTCTTAGATAGGGAGAAATGTATATTAAATAGCCAACGTTTCGACCCAGTCGGTAGATTTGTGATGTAACATGAAAAAAAAATATGTTGCAGGAAATCATAAATAACTCGCAACTGCGTCAGAGGGAATAAAATATAAAAACAACAGAATCGACTATTCCATGAAGCTGAATGTGCATTTATACAAAGAAAGTCTTTGTTTTGGTTTTTTATAGAGAACAGTATAGGTTCCAAGTTGTAAATGGAGACGGAAAGAAAATATTCAAAACAAACTAACCGCTCCTCGGGAAAAGTTACCTCATCAAAACATCAATACAAGAATAGAATAAACAGGATAAAATAAAAAATTGTTTTTAAAACCTACTAGAGTTGGCTTTCACATCAGTTTATAAACAAACGTTCCTCAGCAATGATTCATCTTAATATTTCTGTTGATAAATTCGTATTAAAAAAAAATGAATGAAATCATACTCAAAAATATGTTTATCATTCAATATATCTTGGTAAATACTTTATGTCTTCTTTAACATATCTTAGATTTGATAGTTCATATTTTTTAATTATGCCGAAGGACGGCATAACTAAGAATCTTTTACTGTCTTTAAAATTTATTTAGTACCACTACTGTTCTGTAACAGAAAAATAAAATCAAGTTATATTAGGAAAAGATTCTGTGACAAAAAAAAAAATCAATAACAGTTGTGAACTTTATAAATAAATAAAAGAGATTTTTTGGCTCTTATCATACCTCCTTATTAAGAATTTATGAATGTTTATTAGGCATAAATTAATAATAAAATGATGATAAAATATTCTACTAATGTACTATTGTTTGGCTTAATCGTGTTATAATTGCAGTTCACGTTTTAACCAGTCTTATTGAATGTATATTTTATCTGTATATCTACCTCCACTCGTTATTATTTAGAAAATAAATATACCTATTTTATATATTCCTCACTGCAGATAGTTTTCATGTTGCTGATGCAGGATTTTTTGTAAAAATAAGATATCAATTTCACATATAGATCTGACATTAAACATTAGTTGTACACATTAAATTGTTTAATTAAATTTTATTTAAGAAATATAACGATCTGCAATTATCAAGAGAAATATACAAAATAATTACAGTATAAAAAAATATCTCTACCACTATAACCCCTGAAGGCTCCCAGGCTCATTACATTTCAGAGACTATGCTTGTTTTAGGACAGAGGTTGTGGATGGAAATAGTTCATCAGAGATCACGCTCAAACGCCAAGTTTTTCTCCTAATTAAGAATGCCCAATTTATAGAGGCTGAGTGAGCCCCTGGAGTATTTGCAGATCCCACAGGTTTCATTCATGGCTCTCGGTTGATTAAATAATTTATCTGGCACAGCCGGTTTGAATCCTCAAACATAGCCACTCAGCACTCTACACAATGAGCTACCCTGTTCTAAAAAATAAATAAAAATAATGTAAATAAATAATAGTAAAGCTTAGGAAAATTTGTATAATAAAATAAAAAGACGAAACCATACCCAAACTCATTTAGAATATTGGAAGATCCACTCATAACTCCTAATACCTAATTTAATTTAGTATATGCATGGTCACGATAGGGAGCGGAGTGGGTCAGTGGTAGCGCGCTGAGTAGCCATGCCAAAGGTTCTGGGTTCAAATTCCGTTCGCTGGCAGACTTTTATTCAATTTGCTAGCAGCGGGAGATGGATCCTATGGGTCTAGGACACACCTGGGCTCACCCAGTCTCTATAAAGTGAGTACTCAAAATAAGGGGGGAAATCAAAACACGGTTGTGCTGGCAGTGGCAGTGACAAGTCACTGCCAGCACAACCGTTGTCAAAGAAACAGTACCCTTCATGGGTGTATTGGTAGAGTAAATAAAATACCCCTATAATTTTATCAATTATTTTATAAAAAATTTTAAATGAAGTTCGTTGTCATTCAGTCGTCTTATATATTAATTTCAAAAAATATTTTGGATTGAATGATGAAAAAGTAGATTGCGTCAGATCTGAGTAGTGAACATTATTAAATACTAATATAGATCAAATTTAGAGTTGGAAGGTAAAAGCTCTGTAATAAATAACAGCTTTCAAGGGTTAGGGTTTTCGAAAAGCGCTTTAACTGCACGTTTTTTTGCGCCATTTTCTTATTAAAAGCTTTCAAGTCATATAAAAGGAATATAACTAAAAGAGCTATATGATTTTATGACATTTCTATTTAGTTCCTGTCGTAAATAAAGAGAATATTAGGGTTCATAGTAATCGTAAATAGTTTTACAGCAGTACTTTTTTATGTTTAGAGTGCTTAGACTGTAGATCGAGTATAGAGATTGGGTAGTAAAAACACGATATTTCAAGAAATGATGTAATACGCCTGCAGTCAATAATATTTTTTTCAGTTTTCAATTATAAATTTCTGTATCAATATCTTTTTATTGTAATATCGACGAATACAATTATTACTTTTTTTTAGAGCATAGCTTGTGAAATTCTATGGCTTAACCTTTACGGAATATCTATTTGTAAAGACAAAGAATATATTCTTTGTATAGTTACATTACATATTGTACTGGTGTGGTGTAGTGGTTGGCGATACGTGAAATCTTATTATGTCATTCTATCCTCAGTTCAATAAATTTATTAAATTACTTGATTAATCAATTATCTCATGATAAAAATTAAGTATAACATTAATTAGTAGTTATTAATTATTTGGAAATTGTCCTAGAGGTCATTAGAAGATATCGTAAACAAAACTAATGATGTAACCTAAATATTAACATAGAAGGCGCATCCTTTTTATGTTCATAAATAAACACTTTCTGATCCCCCCTAAAAAGTATCTGTAATAGAAGGAACACTCCAAATGAATAGCCTCAAACAACGCCTTAAGATGTAATATTTCAAAAGTATAGAATGTAATCGGATTTGATTTGTCAAAAAATGAAAAATGATGAAGTTCAAAAAAGTAATTTAAGGAAACTTGGACATAAAATAATTCGCAAATAGAATATTTTAAATCGGAAACATTCGACCTATATTGCCCTTCCTTGTTCGCTGTAAATATTATTATAATCGCAAAAAAAGCGATTTTCAGATTTCAAAGGATATATTTATTTAGGTCATCGCTGAATAAAATTTGACATGTTTCGTTAAGACGTCTATCAAATTATTAAGTAAATGTCCATTCGTTCGTTTGTAAGTTCGTATGTCTTCAACTAAAAAAGTACGCTTAGCTGCAAGAATTGTAATTTTATACTTGGAATTGATGTGGCATCTGGATGCACAGGCGGATCCAGGGGGGGAAGCACGAGGATACGTGCCCCCCAGACGGTTTTTAGTAATCATAATAATAAGCAACGTATAACCACTGGATTCTTATGGATAACAGATTTTCTCCACTCGAAGTACTCTTCGGGCCAAGAGAACGGCGAAGAGATAGAGGGAACACAGTTGTGGATGACAGATGGCACGACAATTCACACCTTAGTCTCCAACAGAATAAGAATTGTAAGAATGAGGGAGGAAATACACAGGAGGCTAGCAGCGGAAAAGAGTTGTTTGGAATGGGACAGCATTTGCATACTAAATAGGGTGGAGGATATTAGAATAATGACCATTGTTCATTGGAAATTAACTTCAAATAGAAGTAAGGAGGTGATATGTTACATGCTGCGTGAATTCAATGTCTTAAACACAAGCACCAAGGAGCAAAAGAAGCGCAGGTCTGTTTGCATTAAACAATTAAAAATTCTTGTAGAGGAGCCAGGAGTTACGCAATAAACAACCGTATCTTCTTTTCTATGGAAATCGTAAAACAGATGACGTCCATTTTTTTCTGATGAATGTCAACTTATTTCCTTTTCTTAATTTCTGGTCCAGTGATTAGAAACAGAAGAAATACTATTTTCTATTCTATTCATAGAAATACTATTTCCGTTCCTTGTTATGTTCAGATCATACTAGTGCGAGTAAAGTTTACACTAAGCATTGCTTTATTATTTTTTTTTTAATTAAAAAAAATCGGAATAATTTTATACATACTTATACTTTTTCTGTTGGCACTACTGAACATGAGTCTCGAGCACGTTTAGCGGTCTTTTTGAAGGCATACATTCAAGTACAATTTGTTCAAAACTGTATAATTTGTACTGTACAATTTGTTCAAAACTGTATATGTATTTCGACATATATTTTCATTTGTTCTTTATAATTGCTCCAAAACTTATTGCTTGTTTAGGGGTCCTTTAAAGGAAGAGACAATAAAAATGATCTGTCACTTCAGAGATTATTCAATCCCTATTATTATTCAGATGTTTTAAAGCGTGGAAATTGAAATATTAAAAGTATTATACTCGGACGATTATGTTGCTTCCTTGGAATTTTATGAATTGCAAATAGGAAATATTTATTAAAAATTGATTATTAGAAAAAGAATATTGATCATTTATGCTCATGAGTGAGTTATTTAAACTTAAGCCAATGAAGTTATCGTTAAAAACAATTGACAATCAGATATCTGTTCTTGTTATTTCCTTCATTTTAGTGATGAAAACGCCATTACTCCGAGGATACTTTCTATAGGTTTGACAGCGTCGGATTTCAAGGAGTACTTCCAGGAAAGCTAAGACGTGTGCGTTCAAATGCACTCACCATTACTAATCGTAGCGTGCTTTGAAATAATCATGGCCAGGTTATTAAGTTTTATTGAGCAGTTCAAGTTCTCTATTGCAGCTAATTTCTCACACAATGTACAAGGAGTAAACAATTCCAAAGAACAGTGCTCGACGGAGTAACCCATAAATGGAAACAAAGATTAAAATTACTTTTAAAAGATTCCGTTGAAAATTGTATTGCACTTTCTAATAAATGAGGTTTAAAGCTTTGGTAATTATTCTGCAGGTTCCAGTTCGCTTCGAGTTGAGTCACAAGTTTTAACCTTTCATTCGTTTCCCTTTTAATATTTTTCAAAAATACAAGTTAACGTTAGGTTTTATATGGAAAAGAGATGGTAATTATGGGAAATGTGTAAACTTCGGTAATCATTTCATCTAGAAATGAACGTTTCAACAAATATATCTACAGACCCGGTGAATAAGTGATTTAAGTCGTATTATGTCCATAGAGATTGCTTTCAGATGACCGGAATCAATCATTCTCGTAGTTTATGGCTTGAAATGGAGTTTAAATATAAACAATAACTCCTTTTCAAGCCAATGCCTTACTTAGCCCCTTATTCACTAGGGAAATAACTAGATTCCACTTACTTAAATACAAGAAACTAATTTTGGAGAATTAGTGTGATGTTATAACAGAAATAACATGAGTGAAACTATTTTTTAGATATTTTATTAAACCTTTGAAACCTTTCTATAAATACTAAAAGTTTATTTCTAAGTTATGGTTGACTTTTTTGCCCGTCTGCCCGTTGTGCCCCCCTCCCAGAAAAAAATCCTGGATCCATCCTTGACAGTCAGTAAGCTATGTTTTCCCTCAGAATTTAAATTATTCCGCGAAGACGAAAATTTTACAAGAGTAAATAATATCTTGAAGTGTTCTAAAAAATATTTTAATTTACGTTAACAAGATACTTTTAGATTTAAAGCAAAATAACACAAGTCACGAAAACTCAATGTCGTAAAATAAAAATATTTTATGCTGACGAATATTATAAGGCAAAAGAAAGATGGCTTCAACGTCGGAAAAAATAAATAAATAAAGGCCATAAACTCGTACGGAGGAACGAGAATGCCGACTCAACATTTTCTGATCTGGAGGAAACTGAGGGGCTTATTGAACTTTAAAAAATATATCTATACCACAAAGGAATATAATAACAATGAAATGTGGATTTAAAACTCAGCTATTCCTATTGTTTGTTTGTTTTTTTGTTTATTATTTCGGAAGATTCACTATGGAAGAACAAAAGGCCAGAAGAGATACAACGAACTTTTTAAGATGTAAGTCTAACTTTTTAAGAGGAGTCTGAAAAGTTAGCCTCGTGATTTTCTTACTTGAATTTTATATTTGTGTATTGAATGTGCTAATCCTACTTAACATTTCTAAAGTTTTTGATTCCTCGGACCATTCTATCCCTTTCACTAAACAAAAATTATTGTCTTTTTTTAACAGCTCTATTCGATGGTTTCAATCTTTCCTCTCTGACAGATCTCAAGCAGTTTCCATACCTAATCAACCCCTTTCCACTTTCATCACTCTGTCCTCAGGAGTGACACAGTAGGGATGGGTAAGGTTTTATCAATCTGATACTTTTTATCTGATACTAAAAAGTAGTTGATACAAGTATCAGATACAGTCGAAATGTACCTGACTGTTTTGTATCAATTGATACTTGTTGATACAACTATCAGATACGGTCAGATTGATACAACCTTACCCATCCCTAATTTCTTTCATGTATTGCCACCCGTTTCATGATGCCGACGGTCAATACATAGCAATATATACTTAAATGAGTTAAAAAGTGGAAACCAAAAGTGTAGTTATAAACAATTCTATGAACTCTTGTGCAGGTGCGAGTTTCAGCTGCAACTAGTAAACAATACTAGGAATGAGAACCAGCAATGTAAAAACCTATATAGGTCCTCTGATCAAGAGGAGCCCACTCTTATTTTTATCATGTCATTAGCTCGTTTAGTCAGTTAGTCTTTAGTCTCTCCATTGAATGTACATGTTTAACTTGAATAAAGTGCTTTTTAAAAAGTCCTTAGCATATTGAAGATATTTAACTATATATGTATATATATATATATTTTTTTTTATTTATTATTTTTCCCTTCACGCAGTACCCCTACGCGAAGGACGTTTATTGTTCTGCATGTTCCGTACATTTATAGTACATTACATACAATAGTACTTACATGTTATTGTTGTTTTTTTTTTCTATTGTTTACATTTTTTTTTTATTGTTTATATACAAAACTAAACGCTAAATTGAAAATACATCATTAAAAAACAAAACTTAAACATAAAAATATTGATCATAGTAAATATTAAGCCAGTTGAACAAAATAAAAAAAAAAAAAGAAATAGGAAAAACACAAAATTACAACAAAGTAATTGAAAACAAAACTAAAATTCTTGTTCACCTATAATATTGATTTCGTGTAGTGATGATTAACCACACTGCTTAAGTAAACTCCTTGAATTGCTGAAAATACTTGCAGTATAAGTCCTTAACACTGATTGGCCAGCTGTCCTTCTGCGTCACATGTTTGATAAGTGTAGTCCTTGGTTCGTCGGTTAGTCTGCAGTCATATATTAAGTGTAAGTAAGTTTGTTCGATGGTAAAGTCACAAGGGCATGTCTTATTGTCTGTAAGTTTAAATTTTTACAAGTAGAATTTTGTGGGTCCATGTCCTGTCAACATTTGTGTGAGGTAGAAGTCAGTTGTTATTTTGTTCCTAAAATATTCATATACGTCATTTATGTATAGTTTAAGATGTTGTCCTTTAGTTGTCGTATCCCATGTGTTTTGCCACTGATCCATATTTGTAACTGTTTGTCTGTGTTTCAAGTAAGTCTTAGTTAATTTACTGTAGAGTATTGAAAGTGAGCCGTCTATATATATATTTGTACATATTTAAATAAATAAATTATTATCTCACTATAACTGTAGAAACAATCGTTTAACAATTTAAAATCGTTTAACTATTTTTCATTTATTTGTTGTTATGATTATTATTATTAGTCTGTGCAGGTGCAAATGAAAATTAAATAATAAATAAAAATAAAATTATTAGTCTATATGTTGGCTGTGAAATTTGTTCTTAATTTAATAATTTGAAATTAAAATTCCTTTTTCTAGATTATCAAATTAGATATTATATTTAAAAAAAAAACTTTTTTTACATTTTCGGACGTCAAGGGTGTTCTTTCATTTAAAATTTCTCCTGCTTTAGAAAAGACTCATTCACAAGGCACTGATATTATCATTATACAATTTTCTACGAATTACCTTTGATAAATATGGAAAATAGTACGCATTTTGCATCCACCATTTCAACGGGTCACTGTTTTCTTCCGGAAGAGGCTCATCTAAATACTACTGGAGTTCTGTTATTGCCCGTGACTTTTACGTTCCAGTAGGCCTGTGACTCGCAGCGATTTTTCTGTATGGGTCGAAGACAGAAAGTTTGGGCTGTTGACTTGTTGATGGTAACGGAGTACCATCAGCAGGAATATTTAAACCGACATCTGTTTCAAGGGATATTTGGTTAGCCAACAAATTGATAACTTTTTTTTTTGCTGCATCAGCTATCTTATCAGATGGAAAGGTAATATTTTTAAACCTTGAATCCAGAAAGGTGGCTGTAATTAGCGTGTAGCTCTCATGCAGGTTTCCTAGGCGGTTTCCAAGGCCTTCGATTAAATTATGAATTAGAATCGCAATGGATCTATGGAAATTTGGATTTTCATTCAACATTTTTTTGTATAAAACTGTAACCCCTTGAATAAGAATAATTACCGATGATGCCGTTACATAATTTTCCTAATATGTTCGTTGATTTCTTTCATGGGTTGTAGCGGAATGGTCAATTGGGACGCAATATCCCAATCATCCGGCGTTAACGTCACAATCTCTTTGTTAAGAAGAGCAAGAGTGGTTCTTATGGATGTTTCCACCAAAGTGAACCGCGAAAGCATGTCATAGGTAGAGTTCCACCTCGTTGCCACATCTTGAATCAATTTTTTCGGCTCAAGTCCGTTTTGTTTTTGAACGTCTAAAACCTTTTTTGTTGAGATAGTACTGTGTTTAAAATGGCCAACAATTCCTTTGACCTTTAGAACGATTGCTACCAAATCGGATGGTCATTTCCCAAAGCGTCTTTTACAATTAAATTTATGGTGTGGGCCATGCATCCGAAATGTTTCCACTTCAGCAAATCTCTCACAGCTTTAGTTATGTTGGCTGCATTGTCTGTAATGCATAACAAAATTTTATTTTGAATATTCCATTCATGCAACACTCGGTCTAGCTCGGTTGCCAAATTGTCACTAGTATGGTTTTCAGGAAAAGAAAAACATTCAAGGACATTAGATATCAGCTCAACATTTTCATTGATGTAGTGAGACGTTACTGCCATAAAACTCTCAACATTGGCAGAAGTCCAGCAATCAGTTGTGAGAGTCACTGACAAAATATCTTCACTTCAATAAATATTTTTTAAATTGGTGATTGCCTGTTCGTACATCGCAGGTACTAACGTACGATATTGTTTTGCGCCTTGACAACACATAGTTGGGGTTCATACGAGGACAAAAAAGTCGAAACCCTTCGTCCTAGACGACACTAAATGGTTGCAAGTCTTTAATAAATGAATATAAAAGTCCGTCATATATCTTATCGAACAATTTACTCTACCTTGGCTTCACTCTAGATAGGCACTTCACCTTCTCGAGTCAGGTCAGGCAGAGGCTAAAGTTGGCCTGATATAAGTCCCACAGGCTCTACCAACTGCTCTACTCTCAGCAGCTATCGCTGCGGCTTAAATGCCAGATATACAAATCTGTCATTAGACCCACGCTGCTCCATGGTGCGCCGCTACTTAAGCACCTCTTTAAATCCAACCTCCGAGCCCTACAACAATTCTAGTCCTCTATCCTGAGGCGCATAGTGAGAGGCACGTCGCTTGAAAAAGCACGAAGCACTAAATTGCCCGAGGAACTAAAAATTCCGACGATCCATTAATTGCATTAGCCGGAGGCACCTCAAATTCTTTGAGAGGCTAAAGGCGTGTGAAAACCCATTATTCAAAGATATAGTTCTCCCTCCCAGACCTGGGAGATGGCAAGGCAGTGCCCCTATGGCCGACGTGCTCTCATTGGCCTAGGGTAAGGGTCTGGACACTCTAGTCCAATCACCCACTTCCTTTTCTTCCTTCCCCTTCCCCTTTCTTCTTTCTTCCTATCTCCTACCCCGAACCGCTGCCTCTCGCCGATTTTGGACTGTATCGAGCCAGCGGCCTAGCGCCGGTTTAGAGAAAACGCCTTAAGCGGTCTCATACCTTGTAAATACTTATAATACCTCCGGGTAAATGAAGTACCGTTGATGTATGCATATATATTGATTTGTAAATAAAATGTATATATTGTAAATTTATGTAAATTATGAAAATAAATGAGATTTGAAACAAAAAACCGTCATATATATACTTTTTTGAACTAACGGGAGTTTGCGTTTCAAATAGGAACTTAAAGATTGTTGACGAGAACTTACTGTGACAGGATGATCTGAAGGCACTGACGACTCAACCTTTAAACTACTCGACGTAGATTCTGTAGAGGTTGAAGGCGACACTAGTGATGTAGAAATTGGTGTGAGTGAATTGGTTGTAGACGTGGTGGCTGGTTCAGTTGAATTTTATGATGCACGTAGAAGATTTATGTTGATGAGATCTTGTAAACCTATCCAAAGATACTGTCGGATGTTTGCGTTCCAAATGCTTTTTCAAATTAGAAGTTATCTTGTTAGAATACGCGGTCTTACATAAATTGCACATTATATTTACGTTCGTTAATGTAAAAAAATTCCAGATAAACGATTTTTTTTATCCATTATAAAATAAAATTAATAAAAAGCGGCAAACCAAATGTAAACTCTACAAAAACAACCGTAACAAACGAAGACTCGAAGTTATAATACGTTTAAGGCGAATGGTACCTTAAAACTGAGAGTAAAATGGAAACAAAATTTGGAAATACTCAATAGACAGATATTTGGAATTCCTACCCTGGAAAATCCGGTACTCGTGACGGGGAACCACCAAAACAAACCAAGCTCATTTTGGCAATAAAACTACATCGTCTCACGGATTTAAAAAAAAAGATATTATCTACTATTAATCACGGTCCTTTTAATAATAAATGAATAAATAACAAGCAATAGTCAACCACTGATTTAAGCTCCCTGATTGGATTACCTGCGAAAGACCAATTTCGCCGCATCTCCCCTTTGTATTAATAAATAAGTAAAAATAATAGTGAACAAGTTTTCACTTATTATCGATATAATCTGTAATTAGCCACTTGTTACATATGTAGAAACGAAAATAAACTATGAAATTAGTTAACAGTACAGGGTAGTTGAAATAACATTTTCCGAGATCGCCTCCTAACATATGATTTTTCACGAGCAACTTTCGCGAATAAAACTCGACCTATGTCCGGGCAAATATGGGTTCATTCATGGATATATGTATACCATAAAGTAAAGGCAAATGACATAAATGATTGAAATCGGGTGAAAAAAAAACAAACAGCTATAGCGTTTTGAAGAGTATAGCGTGCGGCGACGGACAGACAAATTTCGTATTACAACCCAAATTCTACGTCTCTTGGAACGTGAATACCAAAAGTTTGAGGTAGGGTTAAAATCTATTTCTTATTGTTCAATTCCATAACTTTCAAAAATAATCAACCAATAAAAAATATGATTTTAATCATTTGATGCCTTGTGCAGGTTACTATTTCGATGAATAACTCTTTTTCCTTTAAAAATGATAAAAAAAACTGATGCCCCAAGAAAGGCTTCGAAAGAGTATCAGAAGAGTCGGGATACCTGTATTCAACTACAAAAGTATCAGTATCACTTGCATCAGATACAGGAAAACCCAGTATCAACCCATACCTATGACACAGGGCTCAAGCATCTCTCGCCTTCTTTTCAACTGCTACATCAATGATCTTCCTAAATCGGTTCACCACTGTTTCCACCATCTACATGCTGACGACTTCCAAATCTATTTGTCCTTTCCTCCTTCTGTGCCATTAATTGTGTTTGCCAGTATTCAGGAAGACCTAGATAGGATCAGTACCTGGGCAAAGCTGAACTGAAACTGAACGCAATGAAAACTCAGGCCATTATTTTAGGTTCCGATTCCCTCCTTACAACCATCCAAACCCACACAACATTAATCCTAAACGATCATCCATAACTTTCAGCTTCTATTTGAAAAACTTAAGCATTAGAATTGACCAAACTTTTCCTGGAAATCCCACATTGCCCAAATATCCCGACGGTCAATTAATTTCTTGAAGTTATTTCATCTTTCTCGACGTCTTACACAACCTGCCGGTAAGCTCCTTGTATCGTCTCTCATCTTCCCCCACGGTGACTACCGTAGCATGATATATGGAGGCCTTTCTAAAATGCTTGAGGACATATTAAAGCGAATAATGAACTGCTCTCTAAGATTTGTCCTCGGTACCGCCTTTATTTGTTAATGTGGCTCTTCCCCCCTTCAGAAGACAATATTTCCTTGGTTTATTATTTTTTTTAAATTCAATGTTTTTTTAAGGTAATACATTCTTTTAGGCCTTAGATAATACCACAGAACATAGAACTAACTAGAAGCGAAATTAGGGCCCATTTGGAGGGACACAGGTGAAGCCAGCTCTGAAGATGTCCCCCCACTCCTTCAATCCCCTTACAGCTGCGAAAGTGTTGCAGCGCTCAGTTTATTTAGCCCAAGAATTCCTCATGTTTGGTCTTTTCAGGGTAAATTCATCGTTCCAGGAAAGTTCCAATTGGTTACTGGTAACTATTACTGGGGAGCAGCTGCTGAACATCCTCACGAAATAAATGGTTCCTTCACACTCTTCAAAACCATCCACTTTATTTATCAAATAGTATTGCAGTGCATTGGCAACTGAGTTACTGAACAGCTGGGTAGCTAATTTAACACATTTTTGGGAGAAGAAAAATTTGTAAAAATTCAAAAAGGCTCTCTAATACTTTCGTTTCAGTTCCTTATTTTTCCAGACAGTTTTGCATTAAAATTCATTGAATGTAACAGATCAATCGACTTCTTCAAACGAATTTTCAAAAATTAGAAACATGTGGGACCTAAATTGACCCCATGGTACTTGGAGGGTGAAGTGAACTATGGAAATATTACATTTTGTGGTACATTTGTTTATTATATATAGTTAACAGTTAGGTTTCGAACTTACAGGTGAAAGGTGAGAGGAGAAAGACTTGTCAGCATTCTTTGTGCTGCATCCAAATGCAACACAACAAGGCATTTTGCTAAATACACGTTCAGTGATCAGATCAAAACTATACAAAGACACCACGAGATAACACAATGTTGAATAATATGTAAGTAAACTGAAGTACATGAGCTAAGTAAGAGAAGTAAACTTAGCGCTGCACCACTTGCTGGGGGCGGGAAGAGTGGGGGGACCAGTGGGAGGTTGGCTTCACACCATACCTGGCATGCCCCTTCAAGTTGGTCCTATGTTCTGTGGATAATACCATAAGTTTATTTTAAGGACAGGTAGGTCCATCAGGAGAGATAATCCTGGGTAAAAGGTGCAGTTTCAACCATCAATTAAAGGAAGTAAAAAAGCAAAAAATAATATAACATATTATTTATTATGAACTTTATTAATAAGATACATACGACTTAGAATATATGGAATCATTGATGGATCAGAAACATTGCATTCCATAAAAAACACTTTCCATGGTGTGGATTAACGAATGGAAATCAGTTCCTGGTGTACATTGTTAAAGGTACACGTGAATACTTAGGTTTAACTTTAATTATCAGATAACAATTCCATTAAACAATATATTTTAAAATATATAATTATGAAAATAAAATTTTCTTATGAAAAATTATTTTAAAAGTAAAAATATAATTAATCTTAATATTAAATACAAATAATTTACACACATTTAATATATCTTGTATAGGTCGAACTATAAATTAAAAGTATCCCTGAATAAAGGAGTAAAAAAAAATATATTTCATAATGTATACATTTATTTAAAGACAAAGTAAAGTTTTTATTTACATATATTATTTATAATTTTATTATAAATATCTATACTAGGCATTTACAATATTTACATTCTTCAACCAAAATGTATCAGGAACATACTTCACAGCTTAAAACATAAAATCAAAAATGTAAAAGTAACTAAAAATAATACAAAGAAAACATACATTTCATCATATTGTTTACATAAGCTTTTCATGTAATGGTAAAGTTTACAGAACATATATATCACGAGAAATAGGAATGAACAAATGCAGTCATTCCAATACAAAACGAGGCCTAAAAATATAAAATTAAAAATAAACTGAAAATAATCTTGTGATGTTTCAACTTATCACGGCTAAAAAAAAAGAAAGAAAAAAATCAATAAGATCATTGAAAGCAACTAACGTAAATTAAGTATACAATTATACATTATTAGATATTATTTTTCTTCATAATATTCATCTGCATAATATATTCTTGAAAAATATGTTGATAATTAACCAATTTCATTTTTATGAAATAAATTTTAATTATCAATACAATGATATATTTGATATTTTATGCTCTATCCAATAGTATTCAGGATAACCAACAAAAAACTTTTTTTTTTTTTAAACTACTCTCAAATTATTAATCAGCATTTGTGTGATAACATACATATGTGATAACATACAGACATGTGTGTCTGTCTACCTTCATATAGTTACTATTATAGGCATAGGGTATTTTTCACTGTTGCACTGACTCCAACAACAGTGCCGGAGGTGGACTGGAGAGGAGGTGAGCACAGAACAAAGATTATATATCATTGTAAAGGAGATAGTTAGGGGGTGCAGTAAAAAAAAACACTGAATAAGTAATAAACTTATAATTATGTGCCGACGTTTCGACCTACAGTGTAGGTCATTTTCAGGGCTATGAGAGAGAAACAAACAGAACAAAAAATATAAAAATGTACAGTAACAATAATATGGTGACAAGTAATGTAGGAAATTAAAATAGTGGCAGATATGAAGATGAAAGATAACGAACATTAAAAAAGTGACAGAATATAATAAAATTAAGATATAAACAGATTCAAAAAAAAAAAAATTAATGATAATGAAGAGAAATTAAAATAGTGACAGATATAATAAAATTAAGATAAAGACAGATATAACAAAAATAATGATAATGAAAAGAAAATGAAAATAATGACAGATATAATAAAATAAGACAGATTTAATAAAATTAAGAAAATCAGCAGAAATTATAAATTATAAATAACGCATATAAAATAAAATACAGAAAAAAAATGTACAGAAAGGATAGTAAAGTAAAAATAATATAAAGGAAAATCAAAAAAGAGGAGGTAAACCATTTGTATCTTTGGTTTACCTCCTCTTTTTTGATTTTCCTTTATATTATTTTTACTTTACTATCCTTTCTGTACATTTTTTTTCTGTATTTTATTTTATATGCGTTATTTATAATTTATAATTTCTGCTCATTTTCTTTAATTTTATTAAATCTGTCTTATTTTATTATATCTGTCATTATTTTCATTTTCTTTTCATTATCATTATTTTTGTTATATCTGTCTTTATCTTAATTTTATTATATCTGTCACTATTTTAATTTCTTTTCATTATCATTAATTTTTTTTTTTTAAATCTGTTTATATCTTAATTTTATTATATTCTGTCACTTTTTTAATATTCGTTATCTTTCATCTTCATATCTGCCACTATTTTAATTTTCTACATTACTTGTCACCATATTATTGTTACTGTACATTTTTATATTTTTTGTTCTGTTTGTTTCTCTCTCATAGCCCTGAAGATGACCTACACTGTAGGTCGAAACATCGGCACATAATCATAAGTTTATTACATATTCAGTGTTTTTTTTTACTGCATCCCCCAACTATCTCCTTTACATTAGATCATCCAGTCAACTATTTTCATCTCATTATATATTATTGTTGTATATTATAGTGTGTATACTGTATTTATATACAGCTTATCAAACTCTAAAAAATGGTTTCAAACACTTAAAGGAAAATAGTCAATGATTTAGTTAGCCACACAAACAAACCAATTAGAACTGTCTCAATTAGGATCAAGTATAAACAGTGACAATAATAACACTAACAAAAAGGAATATTTTTCTAACAGATCGAAGTTAAAAGATACCAGAAAAACATCATTAATCTAATGCCAAGTGTTACCTCACATCTCACTAGAAGGAGTCAATGAGCTGGAACATTGGTGCAAAAAAAAAATACAAATAGGTTCCATTGTCAAAAAAAAAAATTGTGTTCCCGCAATCTCAGTCCTCCTGAAAGAACTTTGTCTGAATCCTTAAACATCTTAATCAATAGCGATCAGACTATAGATTCAGGGCAATTGATTTTTGAATCACAATTGAAACTATAAATCACAATAGATCATCCCTACACTGTCGAAGAACCATCTCCAAACACAAATCTTGGGAAAATGTTGCAGGCAGTGCAAGCCGTCTTAGCATCCTATAAAGTTTGTCTCTAAAGTGGATAGGATTTTTTTTTAGGCTTTATTGTTTGGATTACTGGACCCCTAAGGTGTCTGCCTCCTTTATGGAAAATAGCGATTTACCTTTTAGTTAGTTATAAAACTGAGATTAACATTGCACTGTTACTCTATAAATTAGTGTTTACAGGAAAAGATAATTTATTTTCTGTTAGAGAAGAATTGGTCGACTGTATCTTCTAATATAAGGAAGAAATAGTTGGGAGTGCAGTCAATAAAAACACCTAAATAAGTGTAACTTATTTATTGTGTACCGACGTTTCAGCCTACAATGTAGGCCATCTTCAGGGCTAAGAGAGAGAAACAAACAGAAATATATAAAAAACGTTGCAGTAACAAGAATATGAATCTTACTGCATGTAAGACTATGCATGCAAGAATATTCTTGTTACTGCAACGTTTTTTATATATTTTATTTTACATATTTCTGTTTTTTTATATATTTCTGTTTGTTTCTCTCTCTTAGTCCTGAAGATGGCCTACATTGTAGGCCGAAACGTCGGCACACAATAAATAAGTTACACTTATTTAGGTGTTTTTATTGACTGCACCCCCAACTATTTCTTCCTTATATAATTTATTTTCCTTTAATATAATTATGGTTTTAGATTTGTAAATAATATTAACAAAATATATAAATTAAGCTATTATAATTCTAATACCTAAACTTATGTTCTAATGTTCTAGTTTTTTTTTTTTTTTTTTTTTTTAAACAGCTTACCATGGTTAAAATGCAAAGCAGTTTCAAAATTCTCATCCTCAACGTTCATCCTTGATCCTTTCTTACATTTCCATTCCTTCGGAAAAAATTAGCTAAAATATGAAAAATTATTGTTAATCCAATAACCAAATTAATGACAAGAATAATTTAAAATGGAGAACACAGACTTGGATACAAAAATTTAACAAATTTTTTCCTGGATAATTTAATTTAAAACCAACTTTTGATGAAATTAGCCTACTGGATGAGATTTCTTAAGTGTTAATTAACAGAGAAATCACTTTTTAAAAAAATTAAATCAATAAAGTTGAATTGTACATGAGGAAAATTTGAAAATACAAAATTCCATAATTAAACTTTAATTTAAAAAAAAGTGGTTCAATTTTTTGTTGGAGCAACCTTATTCCATAATACACTTTATAACACACGTAATACACGTTGATAAATCAGGATACAATTTTAGCCCAATCCAAAAACTAATATTAACTTTTTTAAAATTTTTATTAGAAATAGAATATCTATAGCCCAGGCAGCTGGCAAAAAACCGGTAATAAAACATAATGTTATTGCTTTCCTGCATTGCATCTTACAATGACTTCAGTTAAAAAAAATTATATGAAAGGATATTTTTTCTACTTAATGATAGTACAGTTGGAACTTAATTACCCTGAATTATTATTCTATTTCATTAGTTACAGCAAAAAACCTCTTTTGAGCTAGACAACTTCTTTCAAATCTAGTTCTAATGATAAAATATAAAGGCTATTTATTATCTGTGAGACAGATTTAAAAGTCAATTTTTTTATTAATTGATAACAATACTAAATCACACATACAATATTATGTCTATGGCATCGAGTTGAATTATATCAAATTTCTTTATTATATAGAGGAATATATAGATATTAAATTAGTATAAAAATATGTATATGGATTTCAAACCTGAGGGAAAGCAGTGTGGGCCTGCACATCACTCAGAAAAGGTGCATCAGCAGATCTGTTCCATGGAGAACTTCAGCATCCTTGAGAGGAAGTAGTGAGGTGGACACTAGTTAATAATTTTATATCCAAAAAACCACAAATGTGAATATTAGATTCACCCTATTTTTCTTTCTGTTTTCCACCAATTCCTGAATACCAAAAAAAAAATATATATTAGATATAACATTAAGTAAAGTAGATAAAGTAATTTTAGAAAGATATAAACATTAAAAAAGCTTATAAAAACTGACAAAATTTATATTATTTTTGCGAATTAATTCCCAACTTGGGGCCATACTTTTCCCTGACAGAACCACTGAGACTAAGTAACTGGAGACCCAGAGCTTAGCTAATCGGATTTCATTTAACTGATTTATCCCTAAAAAAGCAAAATATCCACTGTAGGAAATATTCAATTGAGAACTCAATTTTTTTCCTAAAGTTATATTTTGTTATTCCAAAAAGTTATTGATTTTTGATATACTAAGCAATGTTTGAAAAGCTTATTATTTATACTTATTATTTATACATTGCAATTAATTTTTAACTATTTTAATTGCAAAATTAATGATTTTTAATAAATGAATCCACAAGGCAAAGATATCAGGAGAGACTCCAACAACAGTGCCGGGGATGAACTGGAGAGGAGGTGAGCACAGAACAAAGGTGGGAGAGACTGAGAGAATCTATCAAGAAGGTAGCGCAAGAGGTATTGGGGAAAAAAGACCAAGAAATGGAATCCATGGTTTGATTGATGGTGAATATGAGAGGGCCTTACAAGAACGGAATGAAGCTCGGATGAAGATGCTCCAAAGGGAATTCCGTAGCACATACGACGCATATTCTGAAAAAAGAAGAAAATGTAAAAGAACAATGCGAGATAGGAAAAGAGCATACGAAACAAGAAAACTCGAAGAGATGCAGGGAATGTTTCAAGCACATGAGAGCCGAAAGTTCTATAAGGGTGCTAAATGGCTAAAGCAGGGCTTTTTTTGAAAAAAGAAGAAAATGTAAAAGAACAATGCGAGATAGTTTCAAGCACATGAGTGCCGAAAGGTCTATAAGGGCGCTAAATGGCTAAGGCAGGGCTTTAGACAACAGACAGAATTCTGTTTGGACCAGAACGGGAACTTTCTCACAGACCGTGAACAAATCAAAGGAAGATGGACCCGATATTACAAAGAAATGTTGAATATAGAGGCAAGCATCATGTACCCCACCCAGAATTATCAAACGGACAGTGATATAGAGGAGGATGTACCACCTGATGAAATATCAGAGATAATCCGGGCACTTAAAAATAACAAGACCCCAGGGTCTGATGAAATTCCATCAAACCTACTAAAACATACAGAAGAAGACATCTGGAATGAGATGTACAAAGTGATCTGAGATGTACGGACTGAAGAAAAAATGCCAACTGAATGGGGAGAGGCTATCATAGTTCCTATATACAAAAAGGGAAATAAGCAGAAATGTGAAAACTACAGGGGGATAGCGCTTTTATCCACAGTCTACAAAATAATGTCTGTAGCAACATGTCGAAGGATAGAGGAGTGGAGTGAAAGATTACTGGGAGAGTATCAGAGCGGCTTTCGCCCAGGAAGATCAACTATTGACCACCCCTGTATGATAGTCTAAACAGGAGAAAGCTATTGGAGGAGATGCGGTCACTGGGGATACCTGGTAAGCTTATAAGATTGACGAGGATGACACTGGAAGGAACAAGTTGTCGGGTCAAAACCAGAGCGGATATCTCGGACAGCTTTGACGCTAACATTGGTTTAAGACAGAGGGAACCATTATCGCTGCTACTGTTTAACCTTGCCTTAGAAATGGCAATTAGAAAAATGAAGACGAACCCTGGAGGCACCATCTATAATAGACTCACACCACACATGGCGTATGCGGATGATGTCATCACTGACAGGTCCAAGGCAGCACTAGCAGGCGGAGTTGAAGAGTTCAAGAATGCCGCATATGATTTAGTAGGACTCATGATCAGTTATGAAAAGACTAGATATATAAAAACATCTCGGCAGATCAGGGAGAGGGTAGAAACTATTGTATTGGGAGAAGAGGCATACCGAAGCTGCGATACATTTAAGTACCTGGGGGGATTAGTGACGGAGAATAACAGTGTGGAAGCCGAAATAAAAGGCAGAATGGTTGCAGGAACGAGGTGTTTCTACGCCCTGCAAAAGGCACTCTGATACAAAAGTCTCTCCAGGAAAGCAAAGATATTTATATATAAAACAGTGATTAGACCAGTTGTTGTTTATGGCAGCGAGGCGTGGACTCTAACCAAGGAAAACAGGAAAGCCCTGCTGGTCTAGGAGAGAACAGTCCTAAGAAGGATTTTCAGAGCAGTCAGAGAACAGCATAGATGGAGAATTAGAAGCAATGCCGAGCTAGAGGAACTATATGGTGAGCCAGTTACCAACACAGTTATAAAGAAGAGCAGAATCAGATGGCTGGGTCATGTTGAAAGAATGAGCCCCTGCAGATTACCAAAAATTATGCTGAGTTGTACACCAGGAGGTAAAAGAAAGAGAGGGAGACCCAGGAACCGATGGATCGGTGATTTGGAGGACTTGAGAATGATGGGGATCAGAAATTGGAAGAACCTGGCAGTGGACCGTGAGGAGTGGAGTAGAGTGGTGGCAGAGGCCCAGGTCCTACAAGGACTGTAGCGCCCATTAGTAAATAAGTAAATAAATCATGAAGTCTACAATATAGCATATATATAGCATGTTATTCAAAACCCTCCTAGTTAGAAATTGTTTCACATTATTTATATTGATATGGAGTTGGGAGACTAGTTCCAAAAATGCGCACTTCGGCCCTTATTTTATTTTGGGGTAGAATTTAAATAAATTTTTGGTTTACTCAATGATGTTTCTCAGCCATGTCACTTATTTACCAAAAATCATATATTATCCTTTTGACACTTAGATAAGGTTACTAGAACGTAAACTAAGGAATTTAACAGTGAGATCGAATTTGATTGATAGTAACTAGGTTTGAAGTTGTCAATAATTTTTCGATGGTAAAGAAATAATACCCCTAGTTTGTTAATCTAACAATCGAAAAAAATATTTATTGTCATTTAACCCTTTAAATGTGCGAAACCACTATAGTGGCACAATGTAGTGGGTACCAGGAGTGGTGTTTCTTGCTTCTTTAGGAGCCTCTAGGTGGTATGACTGAAACCGGGTGAATGTTTATCTGCTCACTTGTAACCAATATTTTTTTTTTAATTAACCATTTTTGGGAGCTATGTGGTACTAATACCACACAATAGTGGAATAGAAACTAAAATATAGGATTTAAATATAATGTTGAAGCGTTATAAAATATATATATATATATATATATATATATATATATATATATATATATATAATTTACCTTGCAACTATTTTCATTGAATATTCAATTCTTAAAAACAAATTGAAGAATCTTAGATCAATAAAGGTTCTAAAATAAAAGAAAAACGTAATCATTAAAACGTGTTAAGGGAATAGATATTCAGCATAGGTAAGACCCGAATAGTGCGTGCTGGGAGCTGGATGGCCTTGGAGGGAGCTAGCACACTGGCCTACATCAAAGCTGCTCGCTACATGCAGCTTAACTGTTAAACACCCAAAAAGGTTTTTTCTAACAGGCAACATAAAGAAACACTATCTATCTATGTTATATACACACCTTCCAGCTCACATATTTCTTCATTCTTACAGCACATGAGTATTATGATAAATAAACATGTCCGTAATCCATCTTAAATATTCATCAAATGACAATAAATTATTAAGAATAATTTGTATTCACAATTGATAGTGATGTAAAATTAAAGTTAATTCTGGTCAATACATAAGTTAACCAAGTGATGTTTTAAAACGGCTTATTTTAAAACCGTTAGATTTTATAAACAGCCAATATAAATAATAATAATAATTAAAAAATATTGGTTAGTTGAAAAATTTATTCAACATAGGATCCAAATGTTAAATGAATCTGTCATATTAGACTAAGGCTTCATATTCCTTCTTGATTCGTTTTTCTTTCTTCATTCTGCTTGTTTGTTAGATTAATTGAGCAATGATTTTTTAAAAGAAAAACTTGAAAATTAAAAGGCACAGACAATAAAAATTTTAGCTATTGAAAACAAACTACCTTAATGCCAATTTCAAATAATGCCTTTGCATCAATTTAAATGATTCAAACATCTTTTAAAATTAAAATATATCACAGCTTTTAAATATACTAAATAATGAAATATACTAACTTCATTAATCTAATAATTAAAAAAATAGAAATAAAGCTCAATAGACAATAAGCTCCCCTTATGCAGCTTAGGTCTACACACTCTATATACAGGTAAATAATACTTATTATTAGACAATAATTACAAAATATTTATAATATATACTTTTTTTTTTTTTTTTTTTTGAAAAGCTACTATTTCACAGCACCTTCCATTATAATGGCAAATATCTTACGTTGTTCGCTTCCTTTTTCGGGAGGTTTTTGTTTTTTGTCTAGTCTTTCTTTTCTCTCTTTCATTCTCTCTTCGAGGTTCTTGATTTTCATTATAGTACGCCCGAGATGTAAGTGAAAAGTTAATAAGATCCTCGGCTGCACTAAGGTGTTGAAACTCTTTTAGCTGTGCAGGAGTTTTGAACTTGGGCCTGTTTTGTTCTTGGTGTTCAGGAATGAATGTGGTAGTAAAAGCTCCTGGGACAGGATTCTGATCAACAGGAATATTCGTAATGTTAGACTGAACCATTACATTATCGTACTTAATATCGGCAGGATTTGGGTAAGTAGGATGGGTAATGTAATCAGGCATATAATTTATTGGGGGAGGGGGAGCATTGCATGTTGATGGATGGTTCAAGTTCATAGCACTGAACCTATACTTCTCTTTGGCCAATTCTACCTCAGCGATACTAATCATGGGTGTGTTCGGGTAGGACATTTCTGATCTTTCTTCTTTAATATATGAACTATAAGAGAATGCTTTCCGTTTTTTTAGAGGAAGATTAGAATGCTCATTTTCCTCTCTAATGTGTTCTTCAATTTTTTTGTGTACCTCATCTATTTCTGATTCCCAAACTAATAATTTAAGACCATTGCTATCATCCAATGAATCCGTCATTTCTTTTAAGATATTTTTATCGAAATCATCAGAGCGAAAACCATTTTCATCAGGCTTATCGGGAAGTTGAGATATATTAATCAAAGCAGCTTTCCAATTTTTTATTAATATATCATAATTTTGAGTGCAACGATGACAAGGACATCTGGGTGTTTTAAGATCTTGTTCAGAGAACAAAGGGTAGAGAAGATTAATCCAAGAACGTTTATTCAGTTTTGTTAAATATGAAGAAAGTTTCACGTGAAACTTGTAAATTATGTTGTCATTTCTCAAAGTGAAATCATGAACTAAACCTCCTTTTTCAGATAGGATTTCACTGTTTTCTGTAGAAGCTTCTCTGCTTTGTTCTAACGATCTTTCCATATCATTTACTCCTGAAGTTCTTTCTTCTACACATTCTCCTAAAGACCTCTCTTCATTATGTACTCCTAAACATCTTGGATTTATGCTTACTACATCTATTTCACCTAAAGATAATTCTTCATTATTTTCTCTTAAAGGTGATCCTTCATTATGTTCACCTAAAGGTATTTCCTCAGACTGAATTGCATCATTATGAGGAATATTTATTTCAGCTTGTGGGAAACATTTCTCAAATAAAATTCCTTGGGCCCTTAAAGCGTCAATTGATTTAGTGTCTACTATGACTTGTTCTGACCTCTTGGGTAGACAATGGTCTCCGATATTGGAATATGCTTCATAAGCATGTCCTTTATTGGAATCAATTTCAAGTTTGCTTAGTGAATCAAAAACAGGAGTATGTGTGTTTTCAGGTGTTTTATCAGCAATAGGTTCCTCAGATTTAGAATCAAAACCGAAATCATAGCCATTATGACCATAGTAAGACTGCATATTGGGTATGCCCCATGGGTAAACCACATTTTCCTTAGATTGAGATGACTGCGGTTCGAGTTTGATCGTTGGAAAATCAGTGAATTCTGCAGGACTTGAAGGAAGTTCAACCTCAGCAGCCACTTCCATCGTGTCACCTTCACAGACACTATCAACTTGGTTGATCTGATCTTTTTTAATTATTTCTTCAACTTCTGGCTTGATGACACTAATAGTATTTTCTTCTGGAACTTCAAAACTACTTTCTTTGTCATCTTCCCCAATGTCTTCTAAAGATATATCCAATTTCTTCTTTTTCTTTTTCAGTTCATTTTTGTTAACCGATCTAATACTATTTTTTAACTTATGCAATTTTTTGTTATCAGAACCATAAATAATTTTATTTAATAGTAAACTATCCCCAATATCACTTTCTAGACTCATATTAGACCAATCGTTCATTAACGAATTGTGGTCATTATCCTCCTAGAACAAATAAAATGATCAGACCTAGCATAGTTTCTTAATACATATAAATCCTTATTTTACAAACCAAATATAGCCAAAATAAAATAATTATGGTTTAAGAACAAAAACTTATTATGCCAGTTAAACAAATAATAACAAAGCAATACCTTTTCATCAGAAATAGAGGAATTATTTAGGGATGCAAAATTGTGACGATCTATAGCACATTGTAGCTTTGGATCAGCAACAGCTTTCAAGAACATCTGAAAAATTCAAATCAACAAGAATAATGAATTAATTCCCCAAAATGCTGATATTCAAACACAATTAAATTGTGTATATTTTATCTAAATGTACATTCCAAAGGTAATATGATATCAAGAAGTGTAATAATAATAAAATTGGTATTTTTTGAAACTCAATTCATACCATACCACAAATTTACAACAAGATAAATAAATAAAATGGGTATAAACATAAGTAATCATTATTTTAAAAAATAATATAACCACAATTATAATTGAATTTAAAGAGTGGGACAGTTTAAGAATAGCATGCTATAAATGTGTTTGTCCTGGGAGACTGCCTGTGACGGATAAATTATTTATTTTCTTGTAAGCTGCTTAACCAGCTTCTAAAAAATAGGCCACCTTAATTGAAAGGAAAAACCTGGCAACTGAGCATGATCTTAATACAGTAAGATCTTATTCAAAACTAACTGTTGGTTTATAAATAGTAGACCTTAGCATGTACATTACTGATTTCAATATTAAAGATGTTTTGAATTAATTTTTTTTTTAGTTATAATAAATCAATATGTGAAAAGTTAAGAATAAAGTTGGTCAATGAAGCGAAGAAATGAAAAATTAATTTTTAATATTCGTATGCTTTACAATTAATAAGAGTATTTTAATCTGGGTGTTTATGATATAGAAAATTTTGTATAAAAATACTTCGAGAACATTTTTATTTTATAGCTCAATATTTATAAGTATTTTATAGTAAGCAATAAAAAGAAATTTAGGGCATAAAATTGATATAGCACTTTTCTAATTTTGATTTGAAACTTTATAGATAAGGCTTAATAGGAAAGAGAGTTCAATGTGTCATATTTAGTCATGCAAAAAATTTATTAATCTAAATATTATCAGATGCGTAATGAATGTGCCTTTTACGTCAAGAGTGTTTACCATCTGTCAGTTAAATAAATTTGTTTAAAACACTTCCTAGTGTTACTTCTACCCTACTGGTTACACCAGTCAGCTAACTATATCCAATAATCATTTGTGTTCTTAGTTAAAAGAGAAACACATTTGTTAAAAAAACAAACATAGGGTAAAGGGTAGTGTGTGCAAAAAGTAATGTGACTATTCGAATTGGGCACAACAAAACAAATGTTGTAAGTGGTGCAAGCTCTTCCAAGATGGCCAAGAAGAGATTTTGATGACAAACAAATTTTTTTTATCAAGGCATAAAGCATCGGGAGTTTTTACCTTAAGGTCGTCCCATCAATAAGGAGCATTATGCACCATTTGCAAGAAGCAATATGAAAGAAATGTCCGGAATAGAGGACCATTAATGGCTTTTACATCAAGATAATACTGCATTTGCTCATTCATCGCTGCTTACATTATATTTATTGATAGCCATTTTCAATAGAAACTAATAACGTGAACAGTTGTATTGAATTATTAATATTAAATTGAACTAGATAAAACTGGCAATGGATTCTTTTTGGAGTGCCATAGCATCTCTCCCCTTCCTTCGTATCCAGGCACCCATTGTACTCCTTTCCTTTTAACAAGTGTATTTGTCTAAAGACTTAAAATTTAGAATTAAAAATTTGAAGTCAACCTTTTTATCTTTAACAATAAATGGTCATTTTTTAATGGATTTATTCCCATCATGTTATAATATTAACATATATAGGGAAGAACTCTATTTACCATTATTTTAGTGAAAGGTGGTTATTATTCATTCTTTTTAATATAACCCGTTGTTCTTGATTTAAATTTGTAATCACAATCATTAAACCTTGCCAATCTTAAACTATAAAAAATATGCAACTTATATATGTATTACTAAAATATGCAACCAAAACATAAACAAATAAAACATACCTTGATTTTATCCTGAGCAATATATTTAGCCTCTAGAAGAAATTTAGTGATATCTGTCCTAGCCTTGGGAATTCTGGGCAATATATCTCTTAATATACTACAGCATGAAACCTTTTCCCTGAAACGAGGTGGCAACTGTAGGTGTTTTTCTGCCACTATCTGAATTTTTCTTTTTTCCTCTCCACAGGTCATGATTGCCTTCCATAATTTGAAAGCAAGAATATACCTTATGTACGTCAGTACATAGGCGGAAGAACCTGGACATTCTCTCAGCACTCTCCTATCATATACACAATTTTTTTGTTAAATAAACATATACTGAAACTAAATTCATGAATAAAAGTAACTTTAATAATAGATATCTAAATCCAATATAACTTAAATTATATTCCTAAGCATTAAATTTAAGAATAAGCAATTTAAAAAACCTTTTTCTTCTGAAAAAAATATTACTAGTTAGTTACGACTGATTGTAAATTAACATTGAAAGAATCAGAAGTTTAAATATTAAATATATTTTTTGTGAACGTATATTGGAAGATGTTGCTTAACTGTTCCACTAAAATTAAAATAAAATAGACCAACTATGAAAATGATGTAATAAATAAAAACCAGTGCATTATATAAAAAAAAAAGTAAAATTTAATAAAGTAAAAACTTAAAAAAGTTTTAAAAATCTTACTCTTTAGTGTAATTTAAGTCGGATAAACAGATGGAGGCCTAAACTAATAAGTAATTTATAATTATACTAGCTTATGCCCGCGACTTCGCTCGCGAGGAATTTGGTCTGTCACATAAAGTTTTGTGAAAGATCATTTTAAATAAATAATTTAATTATTTTTTAAAAATAAAAGTTACTCGTACATCCACAATTTCAGATGTCAACTTCAAAACTGACGGATTTCATAAAATTGTTGAACCCCTATGTATTAAGCCCTTGGGGGTGGAATTATCCAAATTTCATTCTTAAACTATATAAAGAACCTATCTACATATGCAACCCCATTAAATCCGCGCTTGCTATAGCATATGTGTTATTCTGATATATAACGATATATAACCTATATTACTGTTAAGTTTCATCCAAATCTGTCCAGTAGTTTTTGCGTGAAAGAGAGACAAACATACAAACTTTCACATTTATAATATCAGTAAAATTAGTAGGATATCAAAACAAATAATTTCACTCCTGTTCTTTCTGATATTTTAACAACTATGATCATGTTATTTTCCTTTTATTGTGCTCTATAATGGATTCTCCACAGTTCCTATAAAACTGTCGGGGGTGGGGGGGGGAGGGAGGGCACCTCCCCCCAGTGCACCCCCATAAATCCGAGCTTGCTATAGCCCATGTGTTTTTCTGATGTATAACCTATATTACTGTAAAGTTTCATCCAAATCCGTTCAGTAGTTTTTGCGTGAAAGAGAGACAAACATACAAACTTTCACATTTATAATATTAGTAAGATTACGTTTTTAAAGAAGTTTTAACCCTCCCTTCTGTAAAAATCTAGGACCAAGAAATATCTGATGCAATTAATATAATCAGAATACAAATTATTAATACAATCAATATTCTGATATTTTAAGAATTCACCAAATGGTTCTTTTAATCAGAATTTTAATAAAAACGGAAAACTGAAGATACAATATGATGCCAAAATGGATTTACAGAAATTATCAAAATTCAAATGAAATAAAACATAATTGAAAATAAAACAAACTGATGATTTTCTAAATTGGGGCATGAAACATGAAAATAGACCATATCATTGACAAGATTCTGTTCTAAAAATAGAAGGAACAGGTGAAAATAGAAATTTTAAAACTCAAAAGAAATATATCATATCAAAATTAGATGCATGGATATGGAATATGAAGCAGATATTAAAAATGAAAACTAGGGAATACATAATGATTTCTGTAATGAGTAACTGAAACAAGGGTCCATCAAAAACCTATGGTAATAGTCTTCATAAACTCAGTACGACTATACATTTTGAAAGAAGTGAGAAGATTATCAGTACTATTTTTTTATTGAATCTGATTATGACAAGGCATCAAGGCAACAGCACTGAAATATTAATATATATTACACTTTGCTACTTTAATTTCTGTCATAATGTTTTTAAATTAAACAACAATCTTAAATATATACAACACCAAATAAATAATTTAATAGATCTTCAACAATTGAAGACTAATATTCTGCATAGGACTGTTATGAGGAATTTCTGATTTAATGATTTTTTAATTTTATTAAAATTTTTGTTTAAATATGCTTTTTTCCGTGTAATTGATGGTTGGGTGTTGTTTACTTAAAAAAGTTTCCTGATTTCTAAAGAAAAATTGAGGGATTTTTAGAAATTCAAGAACTGTTTTTGCTTTTTACATATGCAAATTTCAGAACAAATTGGTCTATTAGTGCATTATGAAAATTTTCTGGATAAAAGTTCTCTACCACATTTGAGACATATTTTGACAGTGTTTCAACATTTACTGTTATTTCTGGAAATATATTTTCAGTAAACAAAAATAAATCTCATATTTTCTAATTTACTCAATGAAAAAGTCTTCAATGATTTATAACCATCCATTGTTATAAACCATCCACACACATATGTTTGTGTGAAAGTAAAAATTATTTTTTTGATTATGAGGCAATAACAATGATTATATAAAAAAACTAAATTTTAAGATGTCCTAAGTGTTTTCATTGAAGGGGAGACCGTTATACCTTTTGATTGTTTAACAATAGTAGCTTCTACGTGCAAAACTTAGCTAAAACAAAGTTTATCAAATAGAGTGCAAACAAAAATCTATCTGGTATTTTTTAAAAGTAAAATAGTCCAGCCAATGAAGGAAAAATGGTGGAAATAATTCATGTAGAAGCCATTTTTGGCACACTTGTAGGGGAAGGTGTTCTTAACAACATACTAAAAGTACTGAGGGGTGGGGGTCTCTAAAGATCTCTTTTTTCAGTTTTTTGTAAATAACTCAAAACATACTGCCCCTAGCGAAAGAATGTTCACATACTAAATTAATCTACATAAAATTTTCTATAAAAAAGGTTCTATACACTTTTTTCCTAGGATCAATGCTTAAGGAGATATGGAGGAGAGAAGATGGAAAATTAAAAAATGGGTGTTTTGATTGACTGCACCCCCAACTATTTCTTCCTTACATTAGAAGATACAGTCGACCAATTCTTCTCTAAAATAAACATATTATTTTTAACTACAAACATTTCATTTTTAACAATAAAAACTTTTTTTATTAATTTTCCATCTTCTCTCCTCCATATCTCCTTAAGCATTGATCCTAGGAAAAAAGTGTATAGAACCTTTTTTATAGAAAATTTTATGTAGATTAATTTAGTATGTGAACATTCTTTCGCTAGGGGCAGTATGTTTTGAGTTATTTACAAAAAACTGAAAAAAGAGATCTTTAGAGACCCCCACCCCTCAGTACTTTTAGTATGTTGTTAAGAACACCTTCCCCTACAAGTGTGCCAAAAATGGCTTCTACATGAATTATTTCCACCATTTTTCCTTCATTGGCTGGACTATTTTACTTTTAAAAAGTATTCTTTGGGTATCTTGCAGCGGAGTGACTCAGTGCCAGAGCACTGAGGTGCCATGCCGGAAATGCTGGTTCCATTCCCGCTGCAGGCCATGATTTTTATTTAGTCTGTTTGCAGGGGGAGATGGATTATATAGGATCTGGGACCCTCTTGGAGCCCACCCAGCCTCTATAAAAGATTATAAAAATAGGGTACCCAAAATAAGGGGGAAAAATCTGTCAGTTGAGCGTGTCCTAGGACAGGTCACCTCCTTGCAGAACCGTTGTCCATGAAACAGTACAGTCTCTACCATGAGAAGATGGGGAGAGAAGATGGAAAATTAATAAAAAAAGTTTTTATTGTTAAAAATGAAATGTTTGTAGTTAAAAATAATATGTTTATTTTAGAGAAGAATTGGTCGACTGTATCTTCTAATGTAAGGAAGAAATAGTTGGGGGTGCAGTCAATCAAAACACCCATTTTTTAATTTTCCATCTTCTCTCCTCCATATCTCCTTAAGCATTGATCCTAGGAAAAAAGTGTATAGAACCTTTTTTATAGAAAATTTTATGTAGATTAATTTAGTATGTGAACATTCTTTCGCTAGGGGCAGTATGTTTTGAGTTATTTACAAAAAACTGAAAAAAGAGATCTTTAGAGACCCCCACCCCTCAGTACTTTTAGTATGTTGTTAAGAACACCTTCCCCTACAAGTGTGCCAAAAATGGCTTCTACATGAATTATTTCCACCATTTTTCCTTCATTGGCTGGACTATTTTACTTTTAAAAAGTATTCTTTGGGTATCTTGCAGCGGAGTGACTCAGTGCCAGAGCACTGAGGTGCCATGCCGGAAATGCTGGTTCCATTCCCGCTGCAGGCCATGATTTTTATTTAGTCTGTTTGCAGGGGGAGATGGATTATATAGGATCTGGGACCCTCTTGGAGCCCACCCAGCCTCTATAAAAGATTATAAAAATAGGGTACCCAAAATAAGGGGGAAAAATCTGTCAGTTGAGCGTGTCCTAGGACAGGTCACCTCCTTGCAGAACCGTTGTCCATGAAACAGTACAGTCTCTACCATGAGAAGATGGGGAGAGAAGATGGAAAATTAATAAAAAAAGTTTTTATTGTTAAAAATGAAATGTTTGTAGTTAAAAATAATATGTTTATTTTAGAGAAGAATTGGTCGACTGTATCTTCTAATGTAAGGAAGAAATAGTTGGGGGTGCAGTCAATCAAAACACCCATTTTTTAATTTTCCATCTTCTCTCCTCCATATCTCCTTAAGCATTGATCCTAGGAAAAAAGTGTATAGAACCTTTTTTATAGAAAATTTTATGTAGATTAATTTAGTATGTGAACATTCTTTCGCTAGGGGCAGTATGTTTTGAGTTATTTACAAAAAACTGAAAAAAGAGATCTTTAGAGACCCCCACCCCTCAGTACTTTTAGTATGTTGTTAAGAACACCTTCCCCTACAAGTGTGCCAAAAATGGCTTCTACATGAATTATTTCCACCATTTTTCCTTCATTGGCTGGACTATTTTACTTTTAAAAAATACCAGATAGATTTTTGTTTGCACTCTATTTGATAAACTTTGTTTTAGCTAAGTTTTGCACGTAGAAGCTACTATTGTTAAACAATCAAAAGGTATAACGGTCTCCCCTTCAATGAAAACACTTAGGACATCTTAAAATTTAGTTTTTTTTTATAATCATTGTTATTGCCTCATAATCAAAAAAATAATTTTTACTTTCACACAAACATATGTGTGTGGATGGTTTATAACAATGGATGGTTATAAATCATTGAAGACTTTTTCATTGAGTAAATTAGAAAATATGAGATTTATTTTTGTTTACTGAAAATATATTTCCAGAAATAACAGTAAATGTTGAAACACTGTCAAAATATGTCTCAAATGTGGTAGAGAACTTTTATCCAGAAAATTTTCAAAATGCACTAATAGACCAATTTGTTCTGAAATTTGCATATGTAAAAAGCAAAAACAGTTCTTGAATTTCTAAAAATCCCTCAATTTTTCTTTAGAAATATTTTTTGAGGCCCCCCTACCCTTAGCTTCACCCCCACCCTTCAGTACTTATAGTATGTTGTTCAGGACACCTTTCCCTACAAGCATGCCAAAATTGGCTTCTACATGAATTAATTCTGCCATTTGGCATTTTTTGGTCTTTGTTGCCTTACTTTATTTGATGATGGCATGCGTATTAGATGAAATTCCTCCAGCCTTTTTTTTGTTGTTTCAAATAATATTTATTCTCACATTGGCTTATAAATATTATGTACTATTATATCAACTAGTAAATTGTCAACACTAAAAAAAGACTTTTATAATTCTTGATTAATTTAAGATGTATTTAGTTTCCCACAGACTCTACATCCCCCTGGTGGTTAAACCAGCTGCAGATTATTTATTAATCATTTGTAGCCAACTAAAGAAAATTAAGTGCCAAGAACTTATTTAAACTACCAATGATAAAGATTTTATGATGTTTAATTTCAATTAAAAATCGAGGAGTTTTTAGATATGTACACTAACAAAATACTGTTGAGTTGGTTCCTCTAAATAAAACATAGAAAAAAAAAAAACATTTCATGGTACCCTGTTAATTACTCATGAACCTACTCACTTCCCTACTGTTTATTCCACACATTTTCATTTGATTATCATTACTTTTTTTTAAGAGAAATCATATTTTTATACAATGTACTATTTCTTTACTGTCAAAACTGAGATTCGCTGATGATGTGCTTCTCATTTCACACTCACCATCTGAACTGAAGAAAATGCTAGAAGAGCTCCAGTGGGTTAAAGAAACAATCTATTTAGGGCAACTCATATCATTTGCAGATAGATCCAAGAAAGAGGTGAATAGAAGGATTAAAATAGGATGGTCCAAATTTTGGTCACACAAAAATATTTTCAAAAGCAACATAGCTATACATTACAAGAGAAAAGTTTTTGATGCTTGCATCATTTCTTCTTGAACTTATGGATGCCAAACTTGGAGTCTAAATAACGATATATCTAAATCCCTAGCAACCACTCAGCGTGCAATGGAGCGAAGTATGTTAACACGTTCCATGCGTTGCGGGGTCAATTGACCCCGTGTGGAACTTTCCACTAGTGCTGAGCCTGTAAGAGGTAAACTTTTAAAAATGCTCGAACCTGTTTAAGTTTTTGATTTTTTCAAAGGGTTGAAACTAATATGGCTATATGTTATAAACTTCAATAATCTCTCAAAATTCGATAAAAAATAGAACGGGGTTAAATGACCCCGGGCCGCACTGAGGTTTAAAATTAGACCTCTAGTGCGGCACGGGGTCTTTTGGCCCCGTGCAACTTTTTTCGAAATATGACGAGTCACTCAATTCCCTCTACTTTTTGTTGCGACGGCCCTTTGTTTGTTTGCTTATCCACCCTCCTTTTTTCTCTTCAGTCTTCAGTATAGTTTCGAACGTTCGAGTTGATAACATTTCACAATGTCCTCACGTGGTCGGAAGTTGGTTGACTTGGCTTTTTCGCTCAAAAATCCATCCTCCAGTGAAAGTGATATGATAAAGTATCAAAATAAAAATAAAAGTTATTGTAAGTTTTATTAAAAGTTGTTGTGAGTTTTATTTTCCTATAATATGTAAAAGGATATGTTTTTTTTTGGAGGGGGGGGTACCGAACCTCATAAAAAAATTAAACTCATTTCCTGTGTATAAAATCTCATAAAATTAAATTTCAAGAAGGGAAAAGGTGTCTTTATTTGAAAACAAAAATAATTTATTTACGAGTACAATTTCAATTAGGTTAATGAACTTTTGAATAAATCAATTAATAGCCCCATTCGTTATTTATAACTAACTCCCAAATATAATCGGTTTTCAAAACTGAATCTAAGTAAAAAACACAATATAACCGTAAGTTATAAATAAAGAATGGGGCTAATGTCCTGCTGCTGTGGTATACTGACCTAAACCTATGAAGTGGGAAAACAATTGATTTTTCCTAAATTAATCAATTTTCAGCAAGCTGAATACGTTTAAACTAAGGAAAGAACACAGGGCCGATTGACCCCGTGACGCACTTGTGGATGATTACGGATTTTTCTATTAGCACTGAACGTGTTAAGGAAAAGTAGAAGGAAGAAAATAAAGAAGACAGAACTACGGAAGCTGAATGGTACGCGTGATATTCTCAAAACAGTATCTGATCTTAAATGGCAGTGGGCTGGACACATTGCAAGAATGGGATCAACACATTGGGCTAAGGCAACAACGGATTGGTATCCAATACACCGCACTAGGAGAAGAGGGAGACCAGCTACGAGATGATTGGACGACATACAAAACTTCATCGGAGTATTATGGCACCGTTCTGCTTGGAACAGACGTAGCTGGGGTAAAATGGGAGAGGCTTATGCCCAAAGAAGGGCCTTTTTTTCTTTTTAAAACCATGTAAATATAAAAACCATGTAAAAATTGTACATAGAAGAAAGAGGGAAAAAAATAAAGCTTATTATTATTATTTCTTTATTTCTACTTAAATTAGTTTAATTATCATATTTTAAAAAGTCAATTTAAAGAGAAAAATCACTTAACTTGAATTGTGGGCCTAAATGCCATGGTATGGCAGATCATATTAAGATTGGCTACAGAATAATGAGCAAGTATTCAAAGCAAGTATTTAAAAAAAGGATTATTGTTTTTCTTTCCTATTTTGGTTCCCAGTTTCTCCTGATCCCCAACATTCTAATAGAAAGTGTTTATTTGTCATCTTAGTTTTTTCAATTTGCCTCCATAATTTTTTGTGAAGTCACAATACCTCCATCAATTGTAATCTTGGAACAATCATAAGCAAAATACTGAAAAATTATGAATGTAAGGAAGGATATTGAATGGTCTAAATTTTAATTTTTTCCATTAAATAAAATTTACATACTGTATAGAAAATTTCTGGAAGAGTTAAAGCATATTTCCTTTCTGCACCAAAAAATAAATAAATGAATAAAAAAAACCTTTTCTAAAAACTTGAGTAACTTTGAAGCTAAAATTTGAAATTAATCAGTTATCTGTTCAATGGTTCTTGAAATATTCCAAAATAAATAAAACTTCATAACTTTATTTTGGGAAGTATCATGGAAATTGCTATAAAAAAACGAAAAAAAAAATTATAAAATTGAAAAAAACGGGCAAATAATCTTTCTTTGTATTTCTTAAATGGTGCTATAGTTAACTCGTTCCATGTATATTAACATCTGAGTATCAATCGGAAATTAAATCACCACAATTTTTTTATTTAAATTGTTTCCAATTGAAAGTTTATCTGTAGGAATAAAACATCAATTGGTTAAAATATAAGAAATAAAAATAGATAAACGAAGGGATTATAGTAGAAGTATACTATAGATATACGAATAAAATAAGAAAACCTACATTTTTTATGTAAGATTTGACAAATACCGTTACATATAGGTAAATGTGTCATTTAAAGTGTTTAATTGCACACTTTGAATTTTTTAATGAAATTAAATAGTTTTTAAAATAAATTATTCAAAAATACTCCTAGCTCATAGTGGCATTTGATTTCGTAGATGTGTGGCCATAGAAGTGTTGACTATTAAAATTGCATCCCCATCATTAACTATTTTCAATTTCAATGTCGGTTATTTTGAAATAGTTGCTGATTCCAATTTTTTTTCGAGACATGGCTCATTTTCAATGAATAAAAGAATGTCAAAGTCATATGAAAATATGTTTCAGCTCATTCTGATACATAGCAACAATGAGATAAATCATAAATATCAGGTATCATTTAAAAAAAATCAATATAAAAGCATTCTTAATCACAGGAATAAAACAAACCATTTTAAAAACATTGAATGGAGTGGAACCATTAAGCAACTAATTGGAATAGAGGAAAGGTTTAAACATGTATTAAAGTAAGTATTGTAAGTTACCAACCTAAAAATCAGGTCACAAAGCTGCCAATAATTCTTGGAAATCATTTTTGTTTTGAAAATAGTATCAAGGATGTAATCATGAGAACGGCCTAAAATAAATTTCAAAATGTTAGGACCACAAAAGTTATAAAAAAATAAAATTATTTTAAAAAGCAGAGCATATTAACTCACCAAAAAAAACAATCAGACATGATGTTATTTTACTCGCTATTTTTGGCAAACTTTCAGTACCAGACCTAAAGGTTAAAATACAGAGAATTACTAACGATTTATATTAAACTTTAATAATAATTTATTTAATGATTTATAAAATGCATATTTAAGTAAAATACAAGATTTTGGTGAAGAATAATAATTAAAAGCAAATTATATTATACCTAGATGCCTTAATTTCCAAATCCATATACAAGGCCATAAGATCAGACATTTTCGCCAGATATGAGGAGTGCTCAAAGGGCTGAAAAATAATTCCAGTTTACTCCTCAATCTTTATATTAAGGTGTGGTGTTCAATGTTCAATTTTACAAAATATCCTTAATAACATTGAAACTAACAACACAATATTTAAAAACAAAAAGGAAATTAAAAAATAAGAAAAAAGGAGGTAGAGAACAAAACAATAAAAGACACCAATTAAATCTGATAATCATAAATTATATTTCATCATTTGTATTGTAATTATTTTTTAATTTAATTTTTTTTTTGTGAGCTGTGACACAAGTTCTAATTAATAAACATATGAGGTGTGTGTCTTCTAATAGATCAGCTTGCCATTATGAGACATCACACATGTTTAACAATTTAAAAATTAGCAAAGTTGGCAGTGCTATGAAACAAAAAGTATTTGCCAATTGCCATAAAATAAAAATCCACTTAGGGGAAATAATTTGTACCACCTTTGCATAAAATGATAAGAAAAAGAGGACAGTAACTACCATGCCTTATTATATATTGAAGCCATGCATCAAATAAAAACGAATACTTACAGGTTTGTTGTCAGAGTAAGACATGTGAAAAAATATCAATGCATCTCCCATGTTGTATTTAAGCTTTGAGCATCTGATCGGCCTAGAATAACATTCTTTTGCTGACTGACTAACATTGCTGAAAAAAATATCAATATCAAGTAAATAATAAGTTATTGATTATAATGGCAAATAATGATTTCAAATAATTAAAGTTTCCAGAAAATGATAAATGACCAATAGATTGCTTATTATTTAAATTTTGAATTACTAATTTCAATCAGGAAGGGGGAAAAAAAATCAACCAAACATAAAATAAAAGTTTAACTGTTAAAAAATACTAATTGACACTGATGTGATAAATATTTTACACAATTAAAATATATAAACAAACATGTTGATTAAAAGACAAATGATAATTTACTCAGGAAGTGTCTTATACAATGTTTTGTAATGAAGTTCAAGTAAATAGTCTGAGTTAAATTTTTAATATAACTAAAACTTTATATCATGTATCATTTTAAACACCAGATACTTAATGTTATCAATTTTCTTTTTAATATTTGTTATTAAGAGCTCATTTAGTTTTGTTTAGCCATCATAACAACTTAAAATAAAAAAATCAATTAACAGTTGAGGCAAGAAGCAAAAATATCTCAACTTCAAAGTATTACATGAGTGAATCAAGAACTGGAACTCCAAACTTTAAATAATAAGCATAAATGGTACTCGTTTCACAATATATATTGGATTAATAAGAAAATAAAGTCTAACAGATAAAATTATTACAAGAAATTTTTGTAAATTATAATATAATTTTCTTATGTAAAACTAATAACCAATCATTAAACATTTAACAAACATGCCAAAAAAAAATTTTATTTTTTTGGAAAATCATAATTAAACTATATTTATTGAGCTGAGTGGTAGAAGAATCAGGTTTATTTGTATAGTCCTAACTAATGTTTTATACTCACATGAATTAAATAAATATTTGTTAGCATTTTCGATGCAACTTTTCATTAAATATTTTTTTGTCAGTAACAACATACAATCAAATTCGAATATGTAATATCAAAATAATCAGCTTAGGCTATTGGAAATTTAGTTAATAAAATTAAAACAATTTTCTAGCAAAACACAAACATTGAGGTAGATCCTCTTCACTTCATATCATTTCTAGTACAAAATAGTTAAGTGATTACTGGATTGCTTTTAACAAGGAACTGTTTTTATTTTTGTGCAATGAAACAGTAAAAATAAATGTTTCTCTCATTTTGTGGAATAAAATAGTTTTAAAAAGAGTTATTGCAGGAATAAAATTTAAATTGATTTAATTTCCACTCTGATGTGTTTGTCAATTGTTAATAAAAACATGATTTTGTATACATGTGATTCAGTCTTTGATAAACATTAGAAGCGTTAAAATGTTTATTTATTTAATACACAATATTGGCGACGTGGATAAAAATTCAATTAAAGTATGGAAGTAGAAATCATAGAGCAGTTAAGACAACTGAAGAGGAAACAAGAGGAACAGTAAAAGCTAAATTAACGCATTTGAAAAAATGTTTAGCGATCGGTCTTCCAGAGTATATAAAAGCCAACTAAAGAATAAATCTTTTAGAAGCCGACAGGATAAAATTTGAAAGAATTCAAGAGAAGATTGAAACTTTAGTTCAAGACGACAATTTGGAAAATGAAATTGACTACCGCCTACAACTGGAACATAGCTTCGTAGAATTGAAGGTTAAACTTTCTGCTCACAGCAAATCTCTGAACAAGCCAGACCACAGGGATATCCATTCAGACAGTACACAACCTAAAGATTTTTTATGTAAGTACGGCATCTAATCTTAAATTTATACCATATGATGAACTAGAATCTTTTTCTTAACTTTATTTATAGATTAAATACTTTTATGTGTATAAAAGGAATCAGTGATGGCAAATTGAGAGGTTTTACTTTTTTAAATGTTTTGAATCCCCTTCATCAAAAACTTAATGACTTGTGCTCTCCCGAGGATCCTTGTTGACATTTGAATCTTTAGTTACAATTCTGAAAAATTACTTTGAGTATTTAAGCTCAATCAAACAAACCTAGCTTTTTAGCTGAATAAAGTAGGTTTATTAGTAGGGAGGAAAGCATTGGCGAAACAGTAACTGAATTTGCTGCCTAATTAAGAAAATTATCAATTAATTGTAAGTTTAACTGCAAATGCGTTAAATCTATGGCAGAATTACTGGTTCGTTTACAATTTGTGAGAAGGTTAAGGGACTTAGAAATACTTATTCGCATTATGCAAGAAAAGAAACTTGAAAAATTTTCTAAAGTTCTAGAGCAGCAGTTCCCAAACTGGGGGAAATTTTTTTTTTTTTTTTTTTTTTAATTCAATTTATTGATATTTACAACTATAATACAATTACAATAAGTAAATCTGCTATATGTCTAATACGACTTGAAAAGCACTTGTGGAGAAACTACCCATCGGTAGCACTCTAAAAAGTTCTATAGTAGATGGTCTCGAGGCCATCTTCTTTTCAGACGCCTCGGAGGGTTATCAGGAATAGTATGGGAAGCAAGTTGAGAGACTAGCGGATTCAAGTGTGTATGGAGCTTGTCATGGAAGGATAGGTATCTAGTTTGGGCCAAATCAGTAACATATGGGATATTAAGATCATGATGGATGAGTTTGTTTGTGACATAATAAGGAGCATTGAGGATTTTACGAAGGATTTTGGATTGCAAGGATTGGATACGAGATGAATTGGATGGTTTAGTAGAGCCCCAAAGCTCAACTCCGTATGTCCAAATAGGCCTGATAACTGTCATGTAAATGAGTCTTTTGTAATTTATTGGGAGCTTAGAGCGTTTGTCCAGTAAATGTTGAAGTAGGCGAAAACGACGAGCAGTTTCTTGTCTTTTCAGTCTTGTATGAGGATTCCAAGTGAGACGTTTGTCCAGATGGAGTCCTAGGTAACGTACCTGTTCGACAGAGTTCAGAGGAATATTATTAAAGGATACAGTAGGGCAGGAATTTGTAGGTTTACGACGAAGGGTGAAGGTAATTTGATGGGATTTGTTAGGATTAATTTTAATTCTCCAATTTTGACACCATTCTTGAAGGTTTGAGATATGGGATTGAAGAGTTTGGGATGCAACAAATGGATCATTATTTACTGATAACACACATGTGTCATCAGCGTACGTAGTGAGGACAGTGCTTGGATGGGTTGGGATGTCAGCTGTATATATCGTGTATAGGATGGGACCCATGATACTACCTTGAGGAACTCCGGCAGACTGGGTAAAGAGGGAAGAGTAGGTAAAATTATGGTTTACTTTAAAGGCTCTATTACTGAGGTAGGAACTGATAATAAGGAAGTAAGTAGAAGGTAAGAATTTACGGAGTTTGTACAACAGTCCCGGATGCCAGACTCGATCAAAAGCCTGCTCTACATCGAGAAAAGCTCCCGCGCAGTACATTCCGCGCTCTAATGCGGATGAGACAACGTCCACCACACGATGGCATTGCTGGATAGTGGAGTGTGATGTTCGGAAACCAAATTGGTGATCTGGGATTATTTGATTGGATTTTATGATAGGATGAAGACGTTTCAGAATGAGTTTTTCAAGTATTTTGCCCATTATGGGCAGGAGAGATATAGGACGGTAAGAGGATGAGAGTTCTGGTGGTTTTTTAGGTTTTGGTATCATCTTAACTATGGATAATTTCCAGGAATCAGGAAAGTACGTGGTGCGGAGTACAGCGTTGTATATATATGTAAGGAGTAGGATCGCTTTCCGAGGAAGGCGTTTTAGAATATGGGATGTAATTAGGTCGTGGCCAGGGGCTTTGTTGACGGGTAATCTGTGAATAATGTTTGATATTTCGGAAGGATGGAATGCTTTAGGAGGAGGGGACATCTGAAGAGGAATACTTAATTCTGCTTCAATGCATTCAGAGTGGGTTGGATTAAGGATATCTGGATGAGGGTTAAATGTGTTGAATAGGTGCTGGCCGAAAATTTGTGATTTTTCTTCATCAGATCTTGACCAGGTTTGGGAATCGGTTAAAAGTGGATGGTTGAAATGTTTATATTTTAGGAGTTTTTTAGTGGTATTCCATAAGGATTTGTCAGTAGTACTCAGATTTTCTGTACGGTAATACAAATTTTGAATTTTGAATGTTCTGATCTCTGATTTTAATTTGTTGGTTAGTTTGGTATAATGACTCCTGTCCGATGGATATCTGGTGCGGTGCCACTTCGCTCTTGCCCGTCGTTTTTCTTTTAATAACTCGCGAATATGAAGTGGCCAGTTACTCTGTTGATAATGATTTTTCCTTGGTAAGGTGCTATCTCTTATATTGGTTTGTATTGCGTTTGTTAGTTTGTCTATTGCAGAATTGATGTCAACTTTTGTTTTAAGCGGAATTTTGAGGTCTAAATTATTTTCCAGATTCGATTGAAATTTATCCCAGTCAACACGTCCAGTAATCAGTCTGAGATGAGAGGGCTTAGGAATAGGAATTGAATGTACTTGAAGTAGTACTGGACTGTGATCAGAGGAAAGGTCATCCAGGGATTTTATAGTTGTTTGATTGCAGGAAATCTGTGAGGAAACAAATATGTCAAGAATATCTGGACGTTTTTTGAGCGATGTAGGCCAATAAGTAGGGTTTATGGGTGCGAGGATAGAGAAACTATTAGAGGTTGAAATTCGGGATAAGATGCTACCACGGGAATTGGATGTTCGACAACCCCATCGTTGATGTTTGGCGTTGTAGTCTCCTCCGGCAATAAAACGCGGTCCGAGGGATCGGAATAAGGATTCGAGGAGGTTATAAGAAAGGGAGTTACCAGGAGGACAGTATACAGCTGAGAAAGTCATATGGAAAGGACTAGTTGAAATGGTTACTGAAGTTGATTGAATGGCGTCAGTTGAAGTAGAAGGAATAAGAGAATGAGGAATGGATTTGTGGATAAGGATACAAGAACCGGCATGTGCTGTATTGTCAGGATGATCTGATCTATAAGTAATGTAGTCACGTATGTAAAAATATGATCGCTTTGTGAAGTGTGTTTCAGTCAATAGGGCAATGTCTATGTGATTGTCATGAAGAAATAAGTCAAGTTCGTCTCGATGGTTATGTAGGCCATTTGCATTCCACAGTATGATTGATAGGGGCTTAGTGTTCATCGTGGGGTAGTAAATGGCATTTCGGAAAGGAGTCGGGTTAGAAGGGAAATGAGTGGTTTGATGGTATTATTAAGTTCAAATAAGAAGGTCGAAAGGATTGTGTTGATGTCTACTGGATTTTGACTGGGACTAGGATATTGGACAGAAGGTTGAGATGGAGGATTAGTGTTTATTGGAAAGTTGTTTGGGAGTTGGACCCTTCTTGGGACACTGTGAGCTGCTTCGACTTTCAATGGTGTTTGGGTTTGGAGGTTTATAATGGAAGAAGTTTGGAATGGAATTGTGGGTTCACTCTGAGGTGGAAGCTTCACCCGTAGGGGAAGATGGTGAGAAGGGATGTCTTGGCGTGGAGGTAGTGGAGGTGGATGAGATTTGGGAACCATTGGCTGGGATTGGGAGGTTTGAGGCGCCTGTTGCCGGATCTGTTGATGTCGGGGCTGCTGATTTCGACTGATGAATGAATATTTTTTTTTGTCCCTGTTGAGGAGGATTAATATTTGTTGAGGTGGGGGAAATTAAAATTAAATTTAAGTAGTCTTTCTAAAATTCTAAATTAACCATGATGCTTAGAAAATTGACCACTTTGATATAATGGACAAACCTTCATTTTGGTTTAAAATATTTCAAAGTGTATCCTAATGTATCACGGGAAGCTCTTCGTTTATATTTGCCTTTTTCAAGCACCTATTTGTGCGAAAAAGCATTTTCAACATTTGTGGCAATTAAAACAAAGTATCGGAATAAACTTGATGTTGCTAGTGACTTGCGTTGTGCACTTACTAAAACTCAAGCACGAATAAGGCATACTAGTTAGAAAAATGCAAGCCCATCCATCTCACTAACCAATCTAATCTATTTTTCTCTTATTAATAATTTTTGTATTTTATGAAAACTGATATTGTTGTACCTTATGGCAGTATAAATAAATGTTTTGTTTTCAATGTAATACTTCTTTGTTTTTGTTTTGTTCCTAGTCCCAACAATTTATTGTTAAGGGGAGCGCGAGAAGTTTTCATTTCAAAAAAAGGGGGCGTGGTACAAAAAAGTTTGGGAACTCTTGTTCTAGAGTATGCAGATGCAATCGAGTTATCTAAAACAGAAAATAGACTATTTTCTCAGAAATGACTTATACAACATTATGTCAAGTGGAGACCAAAAATGGGGGTAAGGAATTATCTTCACAGAAATCATTTTCACACAAGATTAGGCTAGAAGCATGCAAAGAGGGTATAACATGTGGAAAGAGAGTTTGTCGGACGGCGCTGACACTGCTGCCTGTGGTCCGGTCGGGGTCCCATGGTGGGGGTGGATTGGCCTAGGAGATAGAAGGGAGCTTTGACCTATCAATACATATCAACAACTCCACTTTTATCTTTATTATCCACTGGCGTTAATGGCATAAGGTTGGCATGCCCAAAAAAATAGACAAGAATTTTATGACAGTATGTTGTTACAGACGTGGAAGAAAATCGCATCGAGCTAATGAGAGAAACACATGAGGAGAAAAATGAAGACGAGTAAGAGGCAGATTTTCCCTAAATAAACATTGTAACAGGTAAATATAGCAATAAGTTTATAGTTAGCATTGAAATTAAAGGAAAATCCATAGCCATGGAGCTGGATACAGGAGCTGCCTTAAGTATAATATCTCTAAATGACTATAAGAGACTCAATATAGGAAAAAAAATTGCATAAAAAGTCTGTATGTACCTATACGGGGGAAATTATAAAACCTAAAGGATTTTCCTTTGTAAAATGTGTTTATAAGTACAATTTATTTCTTGGTAAGCTTTTTGTAGTAGATCAAAGAGTTGATGCAATTATAGGTAGAGATTGGCTAAGAGAAATGAAACTTGATTGGTTATAAATCAGAGCAGTAGGTATCACTGAAAGTCAACAGCTGAATGGGTTAATCAATAATTTTGAAGAATGATGAAATGGAAAAAACTCCCGAAATGAAAGCTAAGTTCCAATAGCTAGATGGAGCACATCCTATTTACACGAAACCCATGAAATTATCGTATTCAATTAAGGAAAACGTTGGAAGAGAACTGGATTTGTAAGGATTGTAAGGCCTTGGAATTATTTCAAAAACTGATCATTCGGATTGGGGAACTCCTACAGTCCCTGTTATAAAGCCGAATGGGAATATCAGGCTCTGTGCTGATTTTTCCCATGTCATCATTCTTCAAAGTCATTGATTAACCCATTCAGCTGTTGACTTTCAGTGATACCTACTGCTCTGATTTATAACCAATCAAGTTTCATTTCTCTTAGCCAATCTCTACCTATAATTGCATCAACTCTTTGGTTTACTACAAAAAGCTTACCAAGAAATGAATTGTACTTATAAACACATTTTACAAATGAAACTCATGGTAAACTCATACTTATTTATATATTCATCTGTTACTTATAAGGAGTTAGATTTAATAAATACACATGATATCTTCAAATTGAATGTTCAACAAGTAAAATTACGAAGTTTTAATTTCTTATTAATAAATGGCTGAACTGGGAAAAATAAATTAAGGTTCAACAAGAACCTTTTCCATAATTAGGGTTAATAAGACCTAAAAAGGTACTATAAAGTTATAATATACTAAGCTTATATTTACACACTTGTTATTCTCTGTCAAAATATAACTTTAAATTTTTGTAAAAAGGCTTAAAATCAAAAGGTAAAGAAATACTATAAGTTACTCCGAATTTATTACCACAGTATCATGAACCTTTTTATTACGCTTTTATGAGAATTAAAGAAAGAAAATGATTAATGTAGCAGAAAAGAACCAAATCTAATTGATTGAACTCTTAATGATGTTTGATTACTATCAATTTTTCATTAAATTATCAACTTATCTGAAAAAAAAAACTGAACTCATCCACTCAGCTCAGTGAAAAATAAAATATATCAAACATTAAAGATAGATGACACAACGATGGAAAGAAAATTTAGTTTCTTCTGTTACTAATTCAGGGAAATCATGTTTTATTAGAGCATACATCTCTGATCCCTGTTTTACATATTTGACAGGCTCCAGTGTGCTATAACTGGGTATAATGGTTCAAAGTCTTGGGCATGGTGCAAGAAGAGTCTGTGATAACCCATTTGCTTCTAAACATGACCAGATGGTGGAAAAGGACATCCTTTTCAATCATCAACAAAAACAAATACATCAAACAAAATTTAAGAAAAATTTATTTTTTTAAAATTAAATAAAAATTTTTCACAAAATAAACATTTAAATTTTTACAAATATTGGTTTTCATTCCAATTTAACCTTCTTAATTAGGGTGTTGGACCCCCTCTACTTTGAATTAATGCTTCATATTGGCGATTCATACTCCTTATTAAGCTCAATATGTAATCTTGAGGTAAATTAGCCCATTCCTCAATTAAGGTGGCAGCAAGTTCATCTAAGTTATCTGGACAAGGCGAACGCATGTGTAGTTGCCGTTTGAGTTTGTCCCAAACATGTTCAATTGGATTCATGTCTGGTGAACAAGCAGGCCAGTTCATGCACGATATTTCTTGCTCTGCTAAATAACGTTGAATCATCCTTGCCCTATGAGGACGAGCATTATCATCAATAAGAATGAAGTTCCAACCCGTTTCTTGGGATAAAGGAATAATTACAGGTCTGATGATGTTGCTCAGATAGGTTTGTGCGGTTACATGTTCATTTCTAAACAGAACAAGCTGAGTTTTTCGATTACTCGTTATCCCTCCCCACACCATTATTGGTCCTCCTCCATAAGAGCGAAGTGGTTCAGTCATACCTGGGCTAAATTGCTGGTTTGTTTCTCACCACACTCTAAAACGTCGATCTTGATGATGGAGAACAAATTTCGATTTGTCAGTAAATAAACAATGGCCCCAGTCCTCATCAGTCCAATCAACAAGTTCACTAGCCCATAGGAGTTTTGCTGCCTTTTGTTTTCTGGTTAAATAAACCCTCCTTGCCGGTCTTCTTGCCCTCAAACCAACTTCATGTAGGCGGTTTCTAACGTCTGATTGAAATGCGGATTCCCATTGCTTGTTGAAAAGAGCTTTGCAGCTCCGAGCTGTTAAACCTCGTTGCCTAATGGTTTGGATTTTGAGATATCGGTCTTGCTGAAGGGTGGTTTTTCGAACTCGGCCTCCTCCATGTGTGTACTGAGCAGTACCTGTTGCCTGGTATCGAGACCATACTCGTCCAATGACTGTGTGAGAGCAGTGAAGCCTACGACCGACATCACGTTGAGAATGGCCTAACTCTAAAAGTGCTAATGCCCTCCCGAGTTCTTCAACACTAAGTCGTCATAAAGACATTGTTAAACATTGTCTAGTGAACTGGTTGAAGTAATATTGACGAAAAAAGGGAAATAATGTTTACAAGAAACAACCGGAAAATAAGCAGCTCAGCTCTAAGTACTGATATTAAGACTTTGTTTTTATCTCTTTAACACTGTGAAAGTGCTGATAAAATAGGTTTTTTAAAATGGAGGAAAACCTCAAATCAATCAAGTAGATAAATTATAAAATATCTTCATTTTCTTAAGTGGTCTACTTCAATTTGTGAGCAGTTTATATATATATATAATTATATATATATATATATATATATATATATATATATATATATATATATATATATATATATATATATATATAATTATATATATATATAATTATATATATATATATATATATAATTATATATATACATATATTGTTGAGGTTCAAAATATGTCAAAGTAATTATCGATATTTGGCTTATCGATGGCGGACCAATATTAAGTTGCCATGAATTTATAAGTAAATAAAAATTATTTTAAATTTTATTAAAGCTTATTTAAAACTTTAATATACTGATTGCTTATTAAACACAATTTTTATATATATGTGTAATTGACTTTCAAATCATAGAAATGGCATTGCCGCACACTACAGACAATGCAAAGCTCCCACCATCTTTCAAGCATTCTGCAGCGTGGTGTCCTGAGGATAGGACCTTCCTAGTTTTTTCAGCTCTCTTCAAGAACGCCCTGAGTGAGCACTTAAGTTACATGACTTAAAGATTGGATGTCCTGAAGATAGAATCTCTACAAGCGTTTCTACCTACTTTTATATTGACAGTCTGCTGTAAGGAGTTCCCAGTGTTCAAGAGAAGCATCGGTGTCATTCGGCGTCGTTATGTGTGAAGGAGTTTTAAGACACAATTGGATGAGATAAATGTGAGTGGTAGTTTTAATCAGCCTAATATAAAAATTGTGTTTAAATTTAAATTGTTACAACCAATCCCAAACTGTAATTATCATTGGCCCACGGAGATTAAAGATCTCAGTTCAATGAAATCTTGTTTTGCTCTTATAATAAATACATTTTGTAATAAAATAAAAATTCTTAACAATATATATATATATATAATATATAATTATATATATATATATATATATATATATATATATATATATATATATATATATATATATATATATAAAATCATATACCAGTTTTGGATCTCTTCATCTGTCATACAGAATATTTATTTATAATAACCTCTACAAGACTGAAAAGACAAGATACGACAAACGCTCTAAGCTCCCAATTAATTAGAAAAGACTCATTTACATGACAGTTATCAGACCTATTTGGACATACGGAGTTGAGCTTTGGGGCTCTACTAAACCATTCAATTCATCTCGTATCCAATCCTTACAATCCAAAATCCTTCGTAAAATTCTCAATGCTTCTTATTATGTCACAAACAAACTCATCCATCATGACCTTAATATCCCGTATGTTGCTGATTTGGTCCAAACTAGATAGATACCTATCCTTCCATGACAAGCTCCATACACACTTGAATCCACTAGTCATTTGTTCATATTAGCAGATTTACTTGTTGTAATATTATTACAGTTGTAAATATCAATAAATTAATCTTAAAAAAAAAATTCTCTTTTGATTACAAATCTCATTGTCTTGCAGGCGGATATCGATATACTGCTCAAGATAAGAAAGACATGCACCTCTGAATGAGACACTGATCCACAACACAACCTCCTTTAGAAAAGAGCATAATATCCTTTAAGATTTCTAAAAGCTGATCTTTTATATTGGGAATACTGTTCTTAAATATCAATATCAAATCAATTAAATCTATATTCTTAACACAACCATTCTGTCCCTATCCATGCCAGTTAGATGATCTCATACATTCATATATTATGATGCACCAAATGGAAGCATTCTTTTATTTTTTTAGAAAAGAAGTGGTTTATTCCTGGGCTAGCAGGCAAAACATTTTCAAGAGAAACTGTCAGGACATTTCCTTGGTTCAAAATTTTAATTACCAGTTACTTTGTAAGAGGTACCATCCTGTATGAAAACGTTTTAAGGTCTCTGCTTCTATGAGAGCTTCTCATTTCAATACATCCTAGAACTAGGCTTGAACTCGTTATAACCGCAGAGCATATTTCATCGCAAATTCACCTCTCATACAATCTCAGGGCCTTTCAGAGCTCTCTTTTTCATGTTATTGACCATATAATAAAAATACAGAAATCCTCAAATGTGTCATGGGTGATAACAGTAAGGCTTGAAATCATATAATTAAGATCATAAATACAGTCTGTCTCTGCACTTGCCAAGATTTGATACTAATACTGTCAGATAATTATTTATTATTTTATTTACTATGAAGACAGTCTGTATTTCAGTAATTTCATGACCCTCCAAGCGCTTATTCAGTCTGTTAGGATAAACCCCCTTTTTAGGGGAAAGCTTGGGGTTTTTTCCATCTCCCTGAACAATCATTGCAGTACAAAGAAAAAAATCTTTCTTTATACTGTAATGTTTTTTATAGTTATTTTTGTTTTTCTCTCATAGCCCTGAAGATGACCTAGAACGTAGGTCGAAACATCGGCACTAATAAAACATAAGTTTCACTTATTTATTTGGTGTTATTTATGACTGCATCGCCCAACTAATTCCATCCTTCATTATTTCTTTTACAATGACAAAACATTACAAAAACACAGGATAAAAATCTTATAAGTACAAAAATTCATGAGTATAAAGCTTAAAGACATAAATACAATACTGTGCGAATTAATGTGAACACATGATAATATTACAATTTTTTGGTTTTCGCAGTTGGCAACAAGTTTATTAGTCAAAATGGCGGCAAATTTGTGTTCTTGTTTTGTCAATCCGTAAGTTAAGACACAACAAAGCTACAGGCGCGTTACATTTTGTTATTTTTTAGAACTAAAGTTTTTTTGTAGATGTAGACCTTACCAAAGTTTTTTGTTTCTTATTCTTGAAGATGCATATTTCTCCGAAAAAACGCACCAAGATTGTTACTTTGAGTAAACAATGACTCAAAGAGATATAGCCAAGGAGTGTGGAGTGAGTATAGGAGCTGTTAATAAGATTTTTAAGCAAAAAAGGGAAACTGGGACGATTGAGGTGAACAGAAAAGGGAAAGTGGAAGGAAAAGAAAAACAACAGCAAGAGATAAAGCTTTTCTCAAAAGGCAAAGTAAATTAAACCCTATAAAAACCAGCCAAGAACTTCAGCAAGACTTAGTACATGCTGGGGTTGTTGTTCATGACTTCACCGTACGAAAACGTCTTATTGAAGATGGAAGGAAAATAATTAGGCCTAAAAAAACAGTTATTGACGGCTGCTATGATGAAAAAGCGATATGACTGGGTGAAAAAATATGTAGGCTGGACTGTTGAAAAATGCTGCTCTCAGAAGAGAGGCATTTTTTGGTACAAGGACAGCGATCTTGTATCGTTAGAAAAAGCAACAACGAAAAACTTACAACACAACATTTCGATAAAAATTGTCAAACATCCATTAAAGATGTGGCTGCTTTTCTTCTAAAGGTACTGGATCCCTTGTGCCGATCGAAGGTATGATAAACTGACAAAAATACAAAGACTAGCTAGAACAAAGATTTGAAGCCAATCTAAGAAAAGTTGATGCCAATGGACAAGCAGTTTTCCAACAAGATTCAGCTCCATGTCATGTGTGTCAACGTGATGATGAAATATTTCAAAGAAAAAAAAAACTACATGCCTTGAATGGCCAGGTAACTCTCCGCATCTCAATCCAATCGAAAATCTGTGGGCTATAGTTAAAGCAAGACTTAAAAAAATTGATTGCACAACAAAAACAAAGCTGACTGAGGCAATAATTCAGGCATGGTTTAGAGACAAGCAAATATCAGAAAATTGTAAAAAACTTGTTGATTCTATGCCAAATCGTGTACAAGAAATTATAAAAGTTAAGAATCTCATACTAAAAAAAAAAACTTAATTGTGATTTTTTCTGTTTTTTTTTTCCTCAATAAAGAATATTTCTTATATTTTCTAATTTATCACTTGTGTTCACATTAATTCGCACAGTACTGTAATATATAGAACATATAGTTAGACAGATGTGTATGAGCACATCTGTTCAACTACTGTTCACTGCACAAATCGATTAACTTTATAAAAAAAATAATGCAATGGAATAAATTATTTTGTTTTATAAAATTCTCTATATAATATAAATTCAAATAAATATTGTAGAATGAATAAATAGAAACATAAGATTATTCTAACATGGTATATAAAATTAATAGGAAAGAATTATCGGAAAGTAATATTCGATAATCATACCATTATAAAGTGATTCAGGGAGTTATTTCATTTGAAAAGTGAAAAAAAATAATGAAGTTCAATTCAGGGTAAAAAACTTGAATGTTTTTATAATAGAAAAATTTAATTATAGTGTAGTTCATCTAAATTATGATGTCTTCTTTATTAGCTGTATATGAAGGCTTTTCAGTTCAACTTGTTTTTATACTAATTATAGTTAACAGGACAAATAAATTTCATCAGGTCTCATCATGTCTCTCTCTTTTCCTTAGTAACAGTTCTACCTTTAAAATATAATAAAGACTGGGCTACATTTATTATTATTTAAGGTCTACTTTCTACGGATTTCCTTGTTTCAATTGCATGGAAATCTAAATCTTCACTATGGTAACATTTAAATAATATAAGGTGAGGCTTGGACCTTTCTAATTTTATCCAGTCCATTTTAAGCCAATCACTGGAAACCCAGTAATGATTATTTTCCTGTCAATGTTGAATTTTCCGTAGGTTTTGTTGAAAAAAAAAATATTGATAAGTCAATCGAATTAGGCACATTATTTTTACATTTTCTGATAGAAATTTAACAATTATCTGATGGAAAAACGCATTCTTTGAATACTTTGGGCCCAATTATCAGTATTACAATTTCTTTTCCTCCTTATCCACTGTGTTTATAGCAATATTTTTAGTGTTCCTCAGTAGAATCCGAAGATAAGCATATAAATTTTCTAGAGCAAGACTTATGCCGATAAATCGCATTGAAGAACCAACAGATGATTCAGTATTTTCCACAACTGTATTATTATTAGTTTCCCTTATTACTATTATCGGAGTATAATTTTATTTTTTAAACTCTTTGACAAATTCAATTAATTGTTTATAGCGATTAAAAAAAAAAAAAAATCTAGAAGAGATATTGAAAAAGCTAAAAAAAATGTTATAATATGTAATATACTACCTGTAAGAATGGTAAAGTGCATAGTATAAGTATTATATACCATATTAAACTTTACTCTTAGTTATAATTAATTTGATTTGAAAAGTATTTAATTATGCGGCAATTATACTAAGCCTCACTAATTTATGTTATTTTACTAAAACTCTTTTAAGATGGCACTAAACAATTCATAATTATCATTCATGGCTTGCCAGGGCATTTGAATTGCATTATTCTAATGATTTACATTAGGGTATTGAGTTAATCAAAGTGATCTCTGAAATAAATTATTTATTATTCAATGGGCAAAAATTGTTTATAGCAATAATAGTCCTTCAATGGTGTTAATATGAATTATTAGAGAAAGTTATTTTAAACTACATAACAATAATACTAAACTAAATAATTTAAGACTTTTAATCAATTTAACTTAAAACTTAAGTTAATTTAAGATATTCAAAAAGTGGATCAATTTGTTTAGTTTAAGACTCATATATAACTAAAATTACAATTATTATCAACTACATAAAAACCAAAATTAATTTGCATTGGCAATTTGGTCTAAGAGGTATTAAGTTGTGATACTTTAAATCATTTTAGGGATTATGGAATTTTTTCAAAACAAATTAGCAATACCTGAAACTAGCACTTTCATACAAACAAACTATTTACCTTTATAAAATGATACAGTATAGATAGGAGAAGAAGCATGCGAGTTGAAATCTTTTTCTCTTAGTTATTTGCATTCCTACGGATTATAGTGAGAATCTTTGCGAATAGTGAGAATGGCCAGAATCTTTCTCGTAAATGGATACCATATTGTTTTTTAATCTCAAAGGTTTAAAAAATTGTAAGGTATTTGTTTATTTACTTTTAATAAAGACAATAAGAGTTCTTCGGCAGAGAAGGAGAAGAATAGAAGAATAAAAAGGGTAATAAAAGGACAAAATTTCATTTCATCACAATCAAACTTTAATTTATTAATAATGAACTAAGGTATAATAAGGTAGAACATGTTTAACCCTTATCAAGATTCATTCCTTGAATAATTTTCATACGTGACTATTTAGTCAATTGTGTATTTTTTTAAAAGTGGTTTTTATTTTTTCAAAATCAATAACAAAATTCTCGACAAATTTTTAAAGAAAATGATGATTTACCTGACAATGTTGCAAGATGGAGTTAGACAAACAAAAATGATAAGCATCTTGTTATTAATTAGGCCATTAAAGTGTTATAAAGAGAAGGGCAACAGAACAAGAAATGACAAGTCCAATTGGGCATACTATAAACATATTGGGGGTGATAGATTCATTTAAATGTTTTAAATCACTAATTGTCTAATACAACTGAAGGCAAAACTTCAAATTTGAAGTGTTTTTTAACTCTAAGGACAGTTACAAGGAGGTTGAATGAAGTTGGTACAAATCCCAAAGCATTGGAAATAAGTCTACTTTCAGCTGTACTACTTTAAATTAGAAGACTTCAGTTTTTCAAGAAACACGTCAATGGGACAAATCAAGACTGGTCATAGTTGAGTTAATTTGTAAAATGTAATAAATTAAATTATAATAAAAAAAAACAACCTAAACTAACATCTAATCACGAAATAGAATTGATTTCATTCATTCTACTGATTACTGACAGGGCAAGGAAGTTGGACAGTGAAATAAAAAAATTAATTGATTTTTTGTTGTTCAATAAAAAAAATCAAAATAAGCAGTTTAGAAGATAATAGGTTAAGACAAGCCATGAACTATAATTACACAAAAAATATTAAACAAAAGATAATAAACAAAAAAATAGTATCATGGGTAGATAACTATGAATTAAAACAATTGGGTATATGCATGATTTCTGAAAAGTTCTTAAAAAAATTATTTTAGTCTTAAAAGTTGTATAATACAATAAATTATCCATAACAGAATCCTTATTAATATAAAAAATAAATACTTGCTTTAGTAAAGCTTACTTGGCTATAGTGAAAAAAATAAATAATTTTTGTTGATTCAGGTGAAACATAATAAAGTTTTTATTAGTAAAAACCATCAAATAAGTTTTTTCATATACCTTACATACCTATGTACAGGATTTCAAGAAAAAATTGTAGTAAGTAAAAGTAACCTTTTAATTCTCGTTCTTAAAGACTCAGCTATACGAGCAAAGTGGTGTAAAGCCATGAGATAATGAAGTGTCTCCAACAACTAGTTTGCATTGTTGTGAAGATTATTATGAAATAAGCATAATTAATTTGCCTTTTCATTTGAAATGAAATTACAAATTTAATTATTTTTTTCAAAAATGTATCATGACCTCGAAAGAGTTTTAATTGAACTGTTACCACTTTATTATTATATGTTATTTATTTGGAGTTTTAGATTAATACAATTTGTTAGGTTTTATCTCTTTCAGTTATAAGAAGATATCAAAATATATACAATAAAAAATCATAAAGTTTTGGTAAACCAATACTAGAATATAATTCCCATTTAACTATAATACAAAATATTGGACGCAACAAACAATTTTAATTACATGTCAACAACATATGCACCTATTTAATTGTGGTATTTCTATATTTGGAACTATTTGTGGATACATTTTGTTTTTCATTTATGTTACATTTACAGTAGCTTACAGTCAAAATGATACATTTGGATATTGATAGGAATCTTTGAATAAGTAAATAGTTAAATTTATATTAATTAAAAACAATATTTTATTGTAATAAATATAGATCCTAGTAATATGTTGTTAGTGTATAAACACGTAAAAATAAACTAAAGTTCAATAATCAAAATCAGATAAATTTCTTCATGATTACCAATCTCTTAGTAAAAATAATACACCTTCGTTTTTCCCAACATTTGTTTATCTTAAAATATTTTCCTTTAGTTAAGCTCTTGTTTTAAAAGTAATAATATAGGTTCTTTTCAAAGTCAGTTCCACAAAATCTACCACAATTTGAACTATTTTCAATAATGGAAGTACACATGACATTTAAACAATGTGAGATGGTCATTCAACATTTAAATGATAGGAAATCTCTGAACCAATTAGTCAAAATTATTTTTTTTAAACTGTTTAACTGTCTAACATATAGTGGAGAGATTAAAAAAGGAAAACCTCTTTGCTAGAAACAAAGTTAAAAGTGAAAAAAAAATTTCAAATGACAAGGATGAGGGATGAGCCTTGTATCGTCAAGGAAATAAAATAAAATCCATGTTTAAGTGCACCCAACAAATTATAAAGTAAAAAGTGCCTACAGAGTATTGAACTAAATTAATATTTAACTAAATGAAAAAAATATAAATTAATCTTCTTCTTCCATGGCTCCACAGCCCTTGTAGGGCCCTGGCCTCCACAACAACGCCTCTCCAGTCTTCCCTGTCAGCAGCTCGACCTCTCCATTGTCCGATTCCCATCCTCTGCAGATCGTCCTCCACATCACCCAGCCATCGCAACCTGGGCCTTCCCTTTCCTCTTCTGCCTCCTGGTTTGCCATATAATAGTTTCTTCGGGTACCTATCTTCTTCTCCCATTCTCTCCACGTGCCCAAGCCATCTTATACGGGTTGACTTGACATAGGTGACTAGGTCTGGTTCATTGTATAGTTCCCGAAGCTCTCTATTATTTCTTGACCTCCATTGGCCTTTGTTACATACTGGCCCAAATATCTGCCGAAGTACTTTCCTCTCCCAGATCTGCAGCATCTTCTCGCATTCCTGGGTCAGGATCCACGTTTCACCAGCGTACGTGACAATCGGTGTTAAGATTGTTTTATAGATCAACAATTTTGCTCTCCGTGACATGTTCCGAAATCTTAATACTTTTCGCAATGCAAAGAGACATCTGTTGCCTGCTGAAATTCTTGCTTTAATTTCTGCAGTGATGTCATTCCTTTGTGTCACTAAAGCCCCCAAGTACTTGAAGCTGTCCACTTTCTTAAATGTGTGGTGGAGCAGTTGCACATGACTCTGCTCTTCCTGCCCATCATTTTTTGTGGAAATCATGTATTGGGTTTTTTCCTTATTTATTACAAGACCCAATTTTTTCCCCGCTTCTTCAAATTCCTGTAAAGCTCCCGAGAGCGCCGCTTTTGACCTTGCTGATATCACTACATCATCAGCATATGCCAGGTGTTGGGTCATCCTGTTGCATATCGTTCCTCCTGGGTTGGTTCTGATTGATCTCGCAGCTTGTTCTAGTGCTATGTTAAACAATACAGGTGAGAGGGGATCTCCTTGGTGCAGACCATTCTCCACCTCAAACTCTCCTGATAGCATATTTTGGAGTTTAACCCTACATCTACCTAGGACTCCATCTGGACAAACGGACAGACGGACCTCATTCGGGATACCGTCTATTCCAGGTGCTCTGTTGTTATGGAGTGCTCCAATTATTAAATTAATAGTACTCAAAAGTTAAGAAGTTGAGTGTATCATTTTGACTGTGAGGTGAAATCATTTATTCATTTTTAGTTTCTTTGTCATTTTTTTAAATAATAAAAGTTAAATATTTTAAGTTTTATCGTTTGTACATACTTAAATTGATATTATAAATAAATACGTAGAAAAATTTCTGGTTTTGTTTCCAGTAAAAATCTAAATATGGCATTTTGTTTTCTAGATGATTAATCCATTTCACTGCAAGCCATTGTTTTTTTCAAAATTAATATGTAACTTATAGATCAAAAGAGCTTAAAAACTGATTATTACAATTCCATGAATCCCTCGCAGCATTTACACCTTTATAAATTTGATATTCTATTCTGCGAAGATTATCATATTATATTTTAACAAGTACCCTTATAATAATTACTAGCTAATGCCCGCGGCTTTGCTCGCGTGGAATTTGGTCTGCCACATAAAGTTTTGTGAAAGATCATTTAAAATAATAATTTAATTATTTTTTTAAAATAAAAGTTACTCGTACATCCAAAATTTCAGATGTTTAACTTCAAAACTGACGGATTCTATACAACCTTTGAACCCCTATTATATTAAAGGGGAAACCCTTGGGCTGGAATTATCCAAATTTCTTTCTTAAACTATACAAAGAACCCATCTACAAATTTCAAGATGCTAAGTTCCTGATTTGCTTTCAATAATGTACTATAACGGGGGAGGGCACATGCCCCCGTGCCCCACAAAATCTGCCCTTTCTGTAGCCTATGATATATAACCTATTTTACTCATTAATTTTCATCGAAATCCGTCCAGTAGTTTTTGCGTGAAAGAGAGACAAACATACAAACATTCACATTTATAATATTAGTAAGATTAGTAGGATATCAAAACAATAGTTTTACTTATGTTCTTTCTGTTATTTTAACAACTATTATCATGTGATTTGCCCTTAATTATGTCCTACAATGGATTCTCCACAATACTTAAAAAACAGTCGGGAGGAGGGGGAGGCACGTGCCCCTGTGCGCCCCCCTAAATCCGCGCTTGCTATAGCCTATGTGTTATTCTGATGTATAAACTATATTACTGTAAAGTTTCATCCAATTCCGTCCAGTGGTTTTTGCGTGAAAGAAAGACAAACATTCACATTTATAATATTAGTAAGATAATTATTAATGTAAATACACTTTTAATTTTAATGAGTTGAATTTTAATTAATTAGTTAAATAAATTCATAATATAATAATATTAACATTTAGATCAAACACAAATGATCATCAAATCAAGAAATATTCTGTAATCATTTAAAGAGGTATATTGCCTTGTGTTTATGACCAAACAGAGACCTAATCAACAGGATTGTGTTTATATGTAGGTATTTATATTTTGTTTTTGATCAAAACTTCTTATTTTGTCTTTCCTCAAAACTAGGAAATATTGGAAAAGAAAAACTATCAAAGTATAACCGATAGCAATAAATAATCATGCATACACCCAGAACAGATCTTTTTATTAAATAGCTGAATAAATAAGAAACAATAGATATCCAGTAAGAAAATTCGATTGTTAAATAATAAGTAACACTATAAACACCATAATTTATAAACAGAAGCTTCGTTAAAAACTATAACTAAGGAAAAAGAACAAATATTTTACTAAGTAAATAAAAAACCAAAAGGAATCAATAAAAAACCAATTGACACCTGTTTAGATTACACTAATAAATAATGAATGTTGTTTAGTAATAAATACAATTATAAGCACTAAACTTCAACGTAGAACCATAATTAAAAATTATAACTCATGAAAAACAACACATATATATAATTATTTCAAAATAATAATATTTAAAAGTGTATTATTCCATATAATTTCTAAAAATGCAAAAATTATTACCACTATATTTTAAAAAACTTATTTGTCTGTGAAATAAAGTATAATTAATTAATTGTATAATACAGACAGCACTGTTTTCAATAGATTTGACAGCAAAAAAATAAATAAATAAATAAAAAAGAAGTAAAATATTTAAAAAAACTACATGTATTTTCTAAATATGGTAACATTTATTTCATGAAATAGAAAATAACACATAATTCACCAATAACATAATCCCCTTTGAAGATGTTAAATAAAATGTAAATAATCTTAATTTTACTGCAGTATCTATAAATTTGTAAAACAGAAATATTTTGCGCTTTAGTTAATCCATTTAATTTTTAGATACCAGTTATTAATAAAGGAGTTTTAAAGGTGGATAGATTTATGTAATCAAGTCATTCAGCTAACTAATCAGTTTGTATGACTTGTTTAAATAGAAAAATATATAAAAATTGAAATAAATTTTAATTAAAAAGATATATATGTATCAATTTAAATGAAGCCCAGCATATTTTTATTTCATTGCCAAAGTTAAAATAATAAGACAACCATAAGTTGAGGAGAGTTTTCATTAAAAACAATCACAGAGTAAATATATGTGTTCTTTTTCACTGTTGCATTTCTCGTTACTAACATGAGCATAGTTTACGTTTTTAAATTAAAACTACTAAAGCTTACTTGTAATAGAAGTTCATCAACTTCTCGAGGCTTCTGGCAGTTGGGTTTATCATATCTTTATGACAAAGCTTAAAAAATTCAGCCATCCATGGGAATGAATTAATAACATTCAACTGCTTAGGAGTGAATGATAAAGAAGGGGAGGGTATGCAAATTGATTCTGAAAAAAAAAAATAGATCAGCAACAAGTGTTAAAACACAGTAAAATTGCAAACATGTATAGATTATTAAATGATTTAAGTCCTTAAGCTGTAAAGTAGAAGCAAAATGTAATGCATAGAAAGACCGACAATTATGAAAGAACTAAAAGAAAATGACATACTAAATTAATATGACTATCAAATTAAGGCTTACAGGAGTCAGATGTTACTAAAAATAGAAAGCACTATTAACGAGTTGATGGTTGTGATCCGTTTTTAAACAGCAGAAGTAACAACAAATATTTAATGGACAAAGAACAGTGTGCAAAGGGTTGCTTACAAAAGAATATGAAATACTTACTGGATTCCACAGAAATATCATCTGCACTCTCGGTGCTAGAAACCGAGGCTTCTTGTGAATTCGCCGTCATCTTCAGTAAATAGTATAAACTGGAGTTAAAGTCTCAACATGACAATCCGATTTCAACGTAATATGAACCTCCAGAGTAATGTAACATACCAACAAGACACAGTGAAAGCACTACCAAACTCACGAGAATAATGGCTGACAATCAGTCGATAGAGTGCTCTAGCGGAGACTCTGTAACCCACGTAAAATTTATTAAACTAATTCAAATATGTAAAATAATAAAAATGTGTTCAATGAATCAGACAGATAAATAATTTTTAAAGTATTTAAGGAACATTTAGTTTTTTTTAAATGAGCATTTCAAAAGAAATGAAGAAATAAAATCGCCGAACACACTCTACTGGAAGAACCTCAAACTACTCATCGACTCAAACCAAAGTAGCTCTCCAAACTTTTCTGATATACATTATTCATATTAGCCAGAAATATTGAATCGTCCTCGGTTCAATGTTTCAAATTAATATATCGATCCACTATATTCCTATAAAGTTATGGTTAATAATTTCTGATTTGAAGATTATGAAATTATGATTAGAAAGAAATTATTTTACAGCTTCAGTCCTATTCTTCACTAGTTTTAGTTTTTTAAAATAATTGACTAAAGAGCAAAGTAAATAAAAACTATTGCTTACTAATATTAGCTCATCTTAAAATAATTGTAAATTTTTTAAAATATTATGAATAAGTACTTATTTATGAGACGTAGTTGCAACTTTACCGGCCACCAATTTTTTTTTTTGTTTTTATAAATTGGTTGATTAAAGAACATTCGTTATTTTTTTTTTTAAGCTCTACTAACTATTTATGTTTATATGCATTACAAGATTGAAACAAAAGTAGAATCTGGTCGGTTACCTATGAAAACGTATGAGATGTGTAATGTAATAAATTAAAATTATGAATACAAATAAAACAACAATAATAACAATAAAATCGTGCAAATTATATAAAACCATTATTTCCCTTTCGTTTTATGGAGCATTTGTTAAAACACACGGATGCACTTCATATTTTTAGCCTTACATCACCTTAATGAGTTTCATTGAAGTCGGTGATGCCTCATACATAGCCTCTCCTTTTTATACAGAATATTTATTTTATAATGTTATGATGCATTCAATGCGATTCCCTCCCTTAATATAATAAATACATAAAACTCCCTTTCAAACAATGACTTACTTAGCCCCTTATTCACTACGAAAATAACTTGATAATATTAAATACAAGAAACTCATTTAAGAGAAAATTAGAACTAACCACTAATTATCTGGATTGTAGATATTTCGTATATAATACACTTCCACACAACTTTACGTTGACCTTCTGTAAATACACCGTGATATTTTCTGAAATTTTCCATTACTTTTATGACATTTTGCAGGAGTGAATCTGGAGGGCTCCTAGGGGTGGAAAAATCCTTAAGAAAACGAGAAAAAAAATGCAGAAGTTAAAGATACAAAATTAAAAGACCTTCAATAGGCATTTCCTCAGCAGCAACACAATTTGCGTATCAAATGAGCGCTCTCACGTGTAAGCGTGCCGTGACTATTTACTGAATAGGCATGTGGATTGCTTTATGTTATATAGTAAATATCCGAGAGAAATGTATGGGAAAAGTTATAGCACATAAGACTAAAAGTAAACATTTTATTTATTCCCATTTATGGTCAATTTTTCACAGTTATTTGGGAGATGAATAAAATGCTTACGGGACCAAAAATCATCGAATTCAACTATTACTTATTTTTTCCTACTGTTACCTCGCTTTTAGGGTGACTTCTCCTTTAGTGAATTTTAATTTATTATGAAGACTAGTTGTTGTTCATTTAACGTCACTTTATGCTGCTATGGCTAATCGGACGATGCTACACTGGGAGCTCTAAATTTTGCCTATTCAGGTTTAATTAGGATAGGGATTTTTAACGAGTACCTGACAACGTACAGGATCGGGACCTCCCTTTAACGTCCCTTCCGAAGGACGGCGTTACTAAGGATTTTTTACTCCCTTAAAAAAAGCCTAGGGCCACCTGCCGGACTACGAACCCGCGATCTTGGGCTTAGTAGATTGTTACGTTAACCAATAGACCACTGGTGACTGTTTTGAAGACGAGTCAGAATTGTTTTCCAGAGAATGGAAAATCCCACAAATAAATCTTTTGAAATACTAAGATAAAGTAATGGGTCAGTTTGTAAATTAATAAACAATCTCGAAGAGGAATAGATGTAAGAAACTGAAAATTTTAAGATTGATATAAGTCCCAATAAGACAAATGAACTTCAAGAAAAGTTTAGTGTCAATTTATGGTCAAAGAATTAAATTACAATCGGGCTAAAGTTTATGACCATGGAAAGGATATTGATCCTTAATGTCCTATCTGCGGCGTTCCGGAGTAAGCTAAGCATATTGTCACTAACTGCACCGTCTGTGAGTCACAAAGATCTAAATTGCCGAGGGGAATTACGTCCTCTCGGGGAATGATTTCCCTCAACTAATGATCCGAGACAATTATCTGTACTTCAAACAGTTTGTGTACGAGTGGGAAGTGGAAGTGGGTGCAACCCTTTTCAATCTCGGAAGAAGAATACATGGAAATGGCCGAACATAGGAGGCATAGTGAAAAACTTTGAAAGTTAGAATTAGAGGTTTATAGACAATATAATTATTGTGTGATAATTATTGTCAATACCCAAATTTCCTAAGGCGATGAAGGGTGTTTAAATAAATAAATATTGAAAGTTGGTACGGATTAAATTTATTTTAAAACGAATGCCTTTTAATGATGGCAACACTGATAATTGTAAGAACTATAACTCAGTGTAAATTTTATTATTGAAGTGCAATTAGTGTAAGTTTTTAAGAACCAAACATGACACAGTCATAATTATGGAATTTAACAAACCTTCAAGTTTTAATATTTAATACTACAAAAATCCCACTAAATCCAAAATCAGCCATCATAGATGTTCTGAATTGAACTCCCATTCAATATTTTGATCGAGTTTATTGAATAACCGTTTATTGGAGAATGGAGCTTTAACTATGAATAACCGTTTAATGTGTTCAGTGAAGGTTGTGGAGGAAATGAGGCGATCTGATTGGCCAACTCGATGAGTGCCCACGCCCATTGGCTGCGATGCATTCCCTTTTCATCGACCTTCCTTTCATCTGCCCTACTACGTCTCGGGCTACCACTGAGCCTGCGCTGAACTATCTGATCACTTGACCTTAACTAAAATAACCCTCTCTTGCTCTTGTACGAAACATCACAATATTTGTCAAGATATTTCATGCAGAATTTTGAACCGAAACTGCACAGCTGAATTTGCATTTCGATGTTTGTCTTCATCTGTAATAAAGAAAGCTTATAAGCTATCTGTTTAAGCATATGCTATTATGTATCTTGCAAGCAGTTTCGGACCTATATCGTCGATAAAAATAGGGTGTCTCCTATTTAGTTAAAAAAAAAACCTGTAACCACTGCAACCCGTGAACGGGTCTGGGGTTCAGTACATAGTAGAGACAATACTGTTTCATGGAGAACAGTTGTGCAGGGAGGTGATTTGTCCTAGATCACGCTTAATCGCCAGATTTCCCTCTTATTTTGGGTAGCCACTTTTAGAGGCTGGATGAGTCAAGGGAGGCTCCTAGATCCTATATGAGCCATCTCCGACTTCTACCAGATTAAATTGCGGAAAAAAGAAGTTATTTATATCGGATTTATGTAGGATGGAAGAAATTTATATAGGACGAAAAAATAAGATATAAATATAGGAGATAGCTATTTAAGCAGATATTAATGATCATAAATTTTAAGTTATAAATTTTCCAGCCACCATTTCCAGACCAATCCCATTTCCAGTCGCCTCCTCCACGTAAGGGCCAAAACTTCACCAGTATTGTAACAGTGTTTTTCTTTACTTGCATTGAAATCGCCTATTAAAATATCTCTATTTTTGCTTATTCTTCGATGATTCCTCTCTCAAGGTATGTATAAATCCATTCTTATTAGCCTGTCATGCTCTAATTATTCTTGAAGAAATCGACTCGCAATTTTCTACGTTCACGCTTCCATTTTTTTCTTTTAAGATGAAGGCAATGTCGTCGGTACAAATCCCAAGTATCAAATGTGAAAAACACCACTTTTCAGGAGTGTGAAAAAACTGCATGGAAGCTTATTCAAAATCAGTGCGTATCATTGAACCTAGTTTACCTACCTCATTGTACGCCGTTTAGTGTCCAATAGACGATCTAACTGATTTTTTAAATCAATTATAAATCCAAAAATCAAACATTTTATATCGATAGAAAACGAAAAAAAGTGTTGTTTTTTTTTTACATCAATGTATTGAATTTCTAGCGGTGGTAGATATAATGGTAATTATTCCGCATGTTGTCGCTTCGAGCCTCTTTTAACTTTTAAATTAAAATTAACTTTTCATTCGTTTCCCTTGTAATATTTTCCAAAAACACAAGTTATCATGTAGTTTAGTATGGAAAAGATAATGTAATTATGGTAAATGTGTATACTTCGTAAATCATTTCATATAGAAATGAACGTTTCAACAAACTTATATCATTTATTTTAAAGAGAAAAGATATACCCTCGGCCGGGATTCGAACCCGGATCCTCTGTCTCTCCTTGACAGCGCTCTATCTATTTGAGCCACCAAGGCCGCCTGCCGGCAGAGGACAAATCTTTTCTCTTATTCGATCCCATGTCCTCGTTCTCGCAATTTTTGAGATGTATACACGAGAACGAATGTTCTTCAAACATTACTTTTAATTTTAGGATCTTATTGACTTACGTCATATTACTTTTTATAATTATTGGTCAAATTTTTTTATTTTTAAATATTTTTATTTTAAAGAGAAAATATATGCCGTTCTTTCTCGTGCATACATCGCAAAAATTGCGAGAACACGAGGACATGGGATCGGATAAGTGAAAAGATTTGTCCTCAGCTGGCAGGCGGCTCAAATGGATAGAGCGCTGTCACGGAGAGACAGAGGATCCGGGTTCGAATCCCGGTCGAGGGCATATCTTTGCTCTTTAAAATAAAAATAAAAACAGTTGACCAATAATTATAAAAAATGATATCATTTATGTGTGGAAGAAAATGGTCCGGGTAGAGGTCAATAAATTTCTCTTAGATATGGAGACATGTTTATTAAGTAGCCAACGTTCGACCTACTTTACAGGTCTTCTTCAGGGCTAAATATGCAAAATACAGAAAATTGAATATTAAAAAAATTGCTAAGCATGGAAAATATAAAGGTAAAATGTATGAGTGCATAGCATTAATAACCAAGTGACAGGAAGGTAGTAAAATACATACTGATGAATCAATGATTATATATCTTTAGAAATCGAAAAATATGTTGTTGTTTTTTTTATATTCGATACTTCGCATCACTAAATCAAAAAATAAAAAGCTTGATCAAAAAATAAAAAGCTGCAAAATGTGCTATTACTTCACTAATCCACTGTTTTAAGTTGTTACCAAATTTAAGTCATCATAACATATTAAAAACTTAGTATTATACGTTCTTTTGCTCGAGCGAATCCTTTTTCGTGTACTGTCTGACTGGTCTATCCCGAGGCTTGTCCCAATTTTTAGGAAACCAGTCCGACCAGTTTGCCCGAGTGAATTCAAACTTGAACCTCGGCGAAACTCATTTGTTGTTTTCTTTCAGTCTTGGTAAAGTTAGTAAATTTATAATAATTTTTAATACAGAAATATGCTACGAGTATAAGGATAAAACGAAAACCCACTAATTCGAAAAAAATATTGGTAATAGTGATTCTCAAAAAATACACAAAACTCAGGAGTGATCAGCAATGGTGATCAACTAAGGATAGGTTCAAGTTCAATTCAATTCATTTTTGGTTTTTCACCTAGCATTCATAAACGGTTTATTCTATCAAAAAATTATGATACATATAAAAATTTTATGGTATATAAATTATTAGGGAGCGGAGAGGATCAGTGGTAGAGCGTTGAGCTGTATTGCCGAAGGTCCTGGGTTCGAATCCTGGTCGCTGCCAGACTTTTATTTTATTTGCTAGCAGCCGGAAATGGACCCTATGGGATCTAGGACCCTCCTAGGGCTCACCCAGCCTCTATAAAGAGGGTACCCAAAATTGGTATACGATTGAACATGATCTCGGACAAATCACCTCTCTGCACAACCGTTGTCCAAGAAACAATCGTGGTTTCTACATGTTCTACAGTCTCTATCATGTTCTGAACCCCTCTTCACGGGGGTGTAGTGGCTGGTACAGTTTTTTTTGTTACATATTATATTAGTATACTAATACCACAATATATTGAATTCTATACTGGCCTTGCTGAAAAATATGCAGGTTATCCCTTCGAGTCAAATCACAACTTTTCATTAGTTTCCTTTTTAATGTTCCCAAAAATAAAAAATATTTTTCACTGGCTGTATAAAGTAACTACTAGTGACTATATCGATTAAGAACTGTATATGTAAGAACTGATTTACAAATACTGTTTAGGTTATATATGCTTCGAAAATTTTTTTGAGACGTTCATTTCATGATCAAATGATTACAGAAATATCCGTATTTCCCAAAATTACATTCTTTTTTTCATAATAAAACTCACAATTATTTTTATTTTCATGAATTCCTTTTTCACCCGAGAAAGAAAATAAACGAATTAATCAAAACTTGTTGTTACTTAACTCGAAGCGACAAACTGTGAAGCTGATACCGAAATCACGGATATAAAAAGGAGACGAGATCACCAGCTTGGAAATAAATAGCGCTATGAATATTTTATGGCACATAATATACCTAATATTATGGCACAGAGAAGAGCGAGTTTAACACAGGATGCATTGTATTGAAAAAAACAAAACAAAGTTATAATTTGAGGGTTTGATTGTTATGGTAATAAATAGGGCCCGGATTTATATGTAATAAAAATTGTGAAATATGTACATATATATGTGGTTACCTTTTGAATGATATGTGAGTAAAAGGGAAGAATATGTAAAATAAAAATCTGCGAAAAATGCTTTATTTATTATTTAAAATGTTTTAAAAGTATGCATATTTATTAAGTATGGAATTATTATAGAACCCAAAAATTTTATTGTTTGAAATCGTTGGAAACATGGTACATTTTTAAATTTTCAAATAAAAAAGACTGCCGTTGGGGTCCTAAAACCGCTTTGTATAAATTATAATATTCTCTACATCAATGGAAGGTGCCTGTATAAGATGGTGAAAATACTTCTTCATTATTTAGCACATCCAGTCCCCTGTGTATTTTCGCCATGAGCATCATTTCTTTCCAGCTTGGATTCTTTCTCAGTAAATCTTGCAATTTCTTCTTCATTGCGGTTCTAACTTCTCCAGATGCTTCTTCTAGCTTCTGTATGCAGTTTTCAACAGTAGTAACGCTCGGATAGTGGTATGCTTTGGGTTTCGAGCTTTGTTATCAAGTGAATTAAAAAAACAGGTATTTGAGGCTATGTAAGCCAAGTTGTTTTTCAAGCTGGGTTTCTCCATCACAGGTTTACCTTTTTCTATCGCTGTAGACGAGTCCGAATCTAGTTTGGACAGAACGTCTTTAATTTTGTCGAAGTTCTTGCAGTAATATTCGGCTGCCTATAACCAAGTGCCCCTCCTTGTAATTACTGGCTGAGGAAGCAAAGATAAGTCAGGAAAAACATCCTTGAAAATTTTGCCTCGACTTGGGGCTTTTAAACAATTTTTTTAAAAATTTGATATTAAAAGGTCAACATCAAAAAAGTTAAGTCTGACTATTTCTGCAACTCGGTGAAATGCATGTGCAAGGCATATGAGATGTATCATATTCGGATAAAACACATTCTAAGCGGCCCCCGCTTTCACCATATATGGAGCAGCATATAGCATTTAGCAGAAAGTTATTGTGTAAAACACCACTTGGCCAAAGAAGAGCCATCGAGTCGTTAAAAAACGTGAAATAGTAGCATGGATGCAATAGTAGCATCTTTCTAAAAGTTCACAATTTAACAGAAACTGCCGTGTAGGTGAATCGGGACATGGTCTACCAATTACTGCATTGGCGATGTATCTCCCTTCAACATCAGTGGCTTTTTCCATCGAAACGCAAATAGGACCATTTTTAACATCATCTCGAATTTTAGCAAGAGTTTACATATAAATATCTTTCAAATTCAATACCTTTCAAATAATTTTTCCTTAATGTGCTTTCATCGAGTATTTTTTGACACTGTATCTCTCTAAGAAATTCTTAAACTTAGTATTATTGAATTTTTGAAAGGGAATTTCAGCTCTGATTAATGCGCGACATAAATCTCTTTATGAGTCAAATTTGACTCAAGTGATAAATCAGCAGGAGAAGCTGTTATGAATGTCTGTTGCAGGTTTGAACTTCATTGTGGATAACTATATCTACTGTGATTCCAGGTAAATCAGGCCATTCTATTTTGAGGGGTCAAAAGTTGCAAGCACGTTGCAGAATACTGGGAAACGACTGTCAGGCATACTTGTCATTCTGCGCGTCTTGGAACTTCATTTACTCCATCCGCAAATTCGTGATTGTTGTGAAATAAGTAAAATATTGGTTTATAGTAAAGTATGTAAATATATGTGAAATAAAAACGGGCTCAGCGGAATGCCTTAAAACGTATTTTAAACTGTTGCTTATTATGAAATTTAACTTAACTAAAAATAAATGTAAACACATATGAATCCGAGCCCTAGTTTACCTTTATTGCATTCCAAAATTAGTTCTTGATTACAATTTTATTTTTAATTTATTTAATTGTTATATGATATATTTTTTAAAAATATTTTATTGGAAAAAGAAAAGATATGACCAGGACCCTCACCCCTCCCCCCCCCCCCCCCCCCCCCCCGTGGTGACAATTTCATTTTTGTTAGAATCTTTGATAATCAATGATCTGCAAGAACATATTTTGTAGAACAACGATCTTATCCTGAAGCCATTGTTGTTTGGAACGTAGTAGAGGGCCAGAGACCCTATAAGGGTGAGCCTGACCTAACAGTACCCTGGTTCGATAACCACACCCTATCTCCGAACCAGGTCTACCACTGCATGCCCTTGTGTTCTGCTAGTGAGGGGTCACCATTGTTTACAACAACCCCGGACGATCACTACAGGAACACCTATCATTTATTTGGACTTTCCGTTTGGAGACAACGGGCCAATCAATATTTCTGATGTAAAAAAAAAAACTGACCTCTTTCCATAGCAACTACTTTCTAAAGGAGTCTTCTAAAACACAATTATCGAAAAAAATAATTTAATAATAATAATAATAATAATTATAATAATAATTAAAATGTTCTTGAGTACACCACAGGTGTAGTTTTTCAATATACCAAAAGCTAAAGTTTAATTGCAGTATAGAACTATGAATTCTCGATTCTTTTTCTTACGCATAAGCTTCAGCAGATATTTTAATTTTTTTCTGGATATAAATCATAAATGTTTGCTAGAAAATTCATTTTTAATATCGTACCCTAATAACAAAGAAGGAATTGCATATAATACAGCAGTATGTGATGACTGTTTATGTCCTGGTTGTATTTTAACTTATGAACGTGAGGCAAAATGTCTACATCATACACTACACTCTAACATACAAATATCAACATCTATGCAGTTATCGGCGGGTTTGGAGCCACAGCAACTGTCACGACGGAAACTATCATCGTCTAACTGTTTCTTTACAACCATAAGAGTACACTACCTGGAGTTTCATGGTCAAAATGTTCTGACCTGCTGAAGAAAAGAAATGAGCTATTTATGATAAGGTTTCCTAGAAGTGAGGGACCTCGACCTCAAGTTAAGGAACATATATTTTTCATTGTTATACCAACAACACTTATATAAAACCATTTTAGAAAACCAAACGAACAAACTTTATTTTATTCAGAAAAAACTAAAAAAAAAAAAGTTTTGCCATCAGCTGACTGCATATCTTGTTATTAAAAAAGAGGAAAATAAAATTAATAGGAGTATTAAGAGTCAAAATATACAATCTAACCTACTTATATAACAACAAGGCGATCCTTTGAATTGAAATTAATTTAAAAAAAGAAATACTGTCGATGTCACACAGGTCCTTCAGGTATTTGAATCACCTAAGTAATGCACCACTTTCATCTTTGATGATATTTGGTAAGGCGTTGTAAGTTTCAAAAGGAATAAGTCCTACCAATAACTGTTATTCAAATCTATAAATTCAATGATGTTTGCCGATGGAACAATTTATTTATTATAATTTTTATTCTATTTGCCATCCTATCGTGCCTCTAAGAAAATATGGCAATTCTGAGTTACAACACAATGCTGAAATTAGGGCTTTTTATATCTTTATCATTACAGCTGCGCACAGACTCTTCGCTACTTCTCAATTTCTTCCTCTATTTCCGGACGGCCTCACCAGTTCAGCAATTTCACTTCTACTTATGGAAAAAAAGTTGGAGCCACAATCCTCTTCCAGCCATAATCGTACACCTGAAAATAAACAATAAATTGTCTGGATATCAGCTTAGGGTTGACCCTATAACTCTCAGCAGTTTGCCCCTCAATGCCTCATAGAAGAAGCAGGTCACGATGACATGCTCGGCAATCTCCGACGCAAGGGAATAGGGGATCGATGTCTTTTCCATGATTAAAAAGTTTTTCTATATAACCCCTATACCCTGCCAGAATCTTCGAGACCGATTAGTCCACATCTCAATTTTTCTCCGTATTTATACATTATATTATATTATTGGTAATTTTTTTTATTTTTAAAGAGAAAAGATAGGCCCTCGACCGGGATTCGAACCCGGATCCTCTGTCTTTCCGTGACAGCGCCCTACGATTTGAGCCACCAAGACCGCATGCCGGTAGAGGACAAATCTTTTCTCTTATCCGATCCCATGTCCTCGTGTTCTCGCAATTTTTGCGATGAATACACTAGAACGAATGCTATTTGAACATTAATTTAATTTTAGGATCTTATTGACTTACGGCATATTACTATTTATAATTTTTTATAATTATTAGTCATTTTTTTATTTTTAAATATTTTTATGTATTTTAATTCTCTTGTTTATGTTACTGGAGTACATATTTTTGAGCCATTCATTCAAGTAAGTAAAAAAAAAAACCTTTTTCCAGTCAAACATTTTTTCTTTTATTTAAAAATACGTTTCAACATTCTTCAGTCATTTTCAATTTACATCTCTTATAAGTCCCTTTTTTTATTTAATTTAAATATATTTTTTAAATACTTATAAATATGCACATTTTTAACTTTTTAGTAGATTGTCAAATAATTTAAAAATTTTCTTATAATACTTAGAGTTTACAATGTACTCCATGGTCATTATTCTTACAATACAATAAAATACCATGGAGTACATTGTAAACTCTAAGTATTATAAGAAAATTTTTAAATTATTTGACAATCTACTAAAAGGTTAAAAATGTGCATATTTATAAGTATTTAAAAAATATATTTAAATTAAATAAAAAAAGGGACTTATAAGAGATGTAAATTGAAAATGACTGAAGAATGTTGAAACGTATTTTTGAATAAAAGAAAAAATGTTTGACTGGAAAAAGGTTTTTTTTACTTACTTGAATGTATGACTCGAAAATATTTTTATTTTTAAAGAGAAAAGATAGGCCCTCGGCCGGGATTCGAACCCGAATCCTCTGTCTTTCCATGACAGCGCCCAATATATACTCAATATATTATATTATATTGAAGACAGAAATGTTCACAGTACCATATAGTGTATTCCTTTTCTAATCATTGTGTCTATTGTAATATTTTCTGCGAATGGTTGTGGTAGTCACCAACACAGATTGCTGTATCCATCCGAATGGATCGATATATATATATATATATATATATATATATATATATATATTTACACATATACAACATTCGCGCCTTGTTTTGAGAAACTTCTAGCTTTTGGTTAATCGCAATGGTTAATTTGATACATCCTTTACACCGCATCGCTTATATTTCTGAATTTGAGACTACTTTTCATTTAGATTTTTTTATCTCTTCACACAATCCATGCATTCCGACTACTTTTTCTTCCATTTATTTATTTATTTTTTTATTAATCCAGCTCCTAAATTAACTTTAGCACTAATGGCGTTTGTTACGCCTCACGCAAATGCTTTTTCACTTAAAGAGGAATCTTTTGCTTATATTCTCCTCCAAGCTTTTGTGCAAAGCTACGATCAGCGTGTGACCTTTTATTGCTATCAGTATATTCATGATAAATGAGATCGTGTTATTTCGACACTCGATCCTTTCGATATGACTAATGCCTTTTTTTTAAATTCTTGCAAGGACCGCACAACTCTTTATCCGGTGGGTGAGTCTCAAACAAGAACCGGTCAATGAGTCCGTTAATGAGATCTCTTCTTCCTTAACTCACTTTAGTCTTAAGAGAACTTTTATTCGTCCACTACTATTTATTACGGAGAGAGCTTTTAGATGAAACATAAGAGAAAAATAAAACAGAAAAAAATTGCGTTCAGAAAAGCGGAATGAAAAAATAAGGTAGATGTCTCAAAAAATCTAATATTTTACCCTTTATATCTTAAAATAAATCTTTTGAAACACCCGAAAGATCTCAGATTTTAAAATATTTACTTTACGGCAAAATGTTGAACCGACCAAAATATGATTTTCTACGCTTTGCACCTATAATGGACGCAGAAAATCTCTGGAATGCAGTAAATATTAAATCCATCAGAAGATGGAAAAACAATACAATACCGATAGCAACTCTATCAACGATATCACCTGATTCTAAAGTGAAAAACGCATTTATTTCATCACATAATTCTCATTTTCAGTTGTGAGATTGAAAATTAGACGATCGGTCGGTAAAAATGTAGAGCAAATGTGGGTAAATATTATTAATAAAAATGTTTTAATTTCATAAGTTTATTTTACTAAATAAGGATTCCTTTGAAATCGGAAAGTTCATATCAAACGGTCCAATTATATATACAATATGGAATATACACTTTATATGCGGAGCAACACTTACAAAATATTACAAAGCAATACAAACCAACGAAGTTACGATTTATTTCCCAAAGTGGCCTAAAAGATGGTTTGGGCCCATCTGCCCGAGGATATACCCTAGGGACCCCTTCGGCGCCGGGGGTGTGTTTGTCTACAGGCCCTTATTCAATTCATTCGGGTCGTGCCTATATCCCATAGAACGGATCAGTTCCCTATTCCCAATCCAAGGACTACTCCATAGCTGTCAGGTTCTGCTTATTATATTTGACTAGATAACGACTTATGGTTGAAATTCATCCAAAAATACTATAATCGAAGTGGAAAAGATTTAATGGATATATGTTTAGAAAATGTAGATAATAGTCGGGGATGTAGTCAATATATTTTAAATAAAATGAGTATAATTAATTTTAGTTTTGCTGACTTTTCAGGCTAGTTTTTAGACCATCGTCGAGGCTAAGAATTAAGTAAAACAGAATAGTAATAAAAACAATATAGTATCAAAGAGTATATGCAAAAGGTTATATAAACAGAAATTATAGGAATGACAAGAAAGAAATACAATGAATAAAAAGATAATACACTTGTAATTGATGAAAAATAACATAAAGAGTGGAATGAAATCTAGAAGATAATTAAACATAGTATAATTACATGAGAAATGATTTTGATTTTGAGAAAATGAATGCCATATTGTTGGTAAAAGAAAAAAAAACTTGAAATTGGTAGCCACAAAAATGAACATGACGCTGTGATAGATTTATATATTAAATTGATAACCATTCACATATAAGAAACAATTATTTAATTAGATTTTGCTATTATATATGATTTACTTAAAGTTAAAAACGGAATTAATTCGACCGTCCCAGACATAACCCAAGTACCGAAGATACACAGGCCAACAAAAAAAAACATTATCGTTATGGATAATGATTCGTTTCGGTGTTTATTGTTGTTAACAAAGATTAATAACAACCAACGAAAAATATATAGTTTTCTTTTAATTAGTTCCCAAAGAAACTCTTTAAATTATAGGACTATACAACTATTGCAATTCGCCTCTGCTTATCTCAAAAAAGTGATCACAACCCTAGATTCTTCAAAACAACAATACCTGTATTACTTCAAAACAAACAATATTTGTCTACCCGTTTACATTGTTTTTATTCTGAAAGCTGTTTGGCTGAATGAATTAATATGGTATTTTTGAGCTAATTATGGTCCGATTTCAATGATCATTCATATCACTATTTCTATGTGTCAGTGACAGATGAATCCTATTAAATTTACTTATTCCCAACCAAATTTCATCAAAGTTAAAAATAATAATTTTCAAGAATGGAAAAAGGGAGATATATAAGATAATGACGTTATCATACTTAATAACTGTTAATAAGAATAAAAATGAAAAATAAATTCTGTTGAGAGGGTTGAACACTATCTTCTTTACTATATATTAATATATTAACTATGGGAATACCCCCTCGTTTTAGTTACCCCCACCATTTGTTCTTAATAAATAATTAAAAAAGAAGAGCCCAGGATATTTAACCTACCCAATATGTAATTATACTGATATTATTATCCGGCGTAATTACCTGTTCCTTTACACATAATGAAGGTTGTATTAGGCTTCTCATATCACAGGAAATTATGCTTGTTAAAAATACTCATCTTGAATTACCCATTACAGGCTATATAAGTAAATCTCAAATAAGCTGTAACTTTGTTTTATTAAGGTATATAATCAAGGATTTAAAAAAACAAAAAAAACGTTCCAGTTCTGGGGGAATTACAAACATATAACATTGTGAAGTAGAAACGTGACGTCACTTGACGAGACTTCAACTACCCCAACTGGCAAACTGTGAAATAAGTACCATAAAAAGTAGTATTATATATAGTGTAAAACTAAAAACCAATAGAATGATGTGGTACGGGCAGGTGAGGGGATGAAGTATAAAAATGGAGGGCGAATCGCATCAGGTAAAATATCGACCTTTCTTAATACGGAAAGCTGCAAGGAGAAAAAAATAGGGTCACTACTTATAAAAGGGAAGGGACCAGGGTCTAGGATCGCTTTTACCTAGAAAGTTGTTATCCAAGTTAACTTTGTATCTTGCTCCATCACTTGGATCATTATTTCTTATGAAGGTTTCTGCTTGAGGTATATTAAATGTAATAATTACTTCATGTTTCAAAGAACGATTTGGCAATGCTTAGCTTTTGCTTTTGAATGAATATTTCTATTTTATCATTTTTATTATTAGTCAGATAAATTAGAGACTCGGATTTATTTTTAGTTCACCTGTTCATAATATAAGTGATAAAGAAATAACAAATAAATAGCGAATATTTTTATTTTATCGTTTAGAACTCTTGAGAACTATTCATGTACAATCGTTTGTTTATCCATCTAACGCCAGTTTATGCTGCTACGGCTAATGATGCTACAGAGTCCTTAAGTTTGGATATCCAGGTTTAATAAGGACAGGAGTCTTTAATGATTACCAGAAATCTTATAGGCTAGCGATTTTACGTCTCTTTCGAAGGATGGCATAACCAAGGATGTTTACTCACTTTTAAAAAATCTTAAAAACCAGCCGGATTGTGAATCCGCGATCTTGGGTTTAGTTGGTTATTATGCTATCCACTAGCACATATACTCCTCATGTATATTTACACCGCATTACAATATTTCATAACCAGTATTTATGCCTTCCAGTTGATCGGATTGCAACTGAAGTAAGACAATAAAAACACATTTCTGAACAGATGGAAATCTTATGGAGATACGTCTGGTGAATAAAGTGGGTGTGGGATGATTTTGCAACCCAAATCGCTTAGTTTATTCTCTGTCTGTCAGGAAACATAAGTTCTGGCCTCGTCGAGTAAGAGTATAAATTAACCAATGCAGGTTTTTTTTTTAAAGGTTTGTTCCATTACGTCAATGTTATGCGGATTTGATGGTTTCGGCTCTGGGTAGAAAGGATAAATGAATTATTCCTGCCATTGACCACCACACAGAAAGCAATACTTTTTTCGGATGTATATATGTATTTATTTTTGGCATTTGTCTCCGTTTTATTCTAAACAACGCACTTTTTCTTCGTGGTGGTAATGTTTCTTGGAGCTTAGGTTGCCGCGTGTCCAAGAGTAAACTTATAAAAAATACACACAAACATCGTGTATTTCCATGGCCATGTATAATGGAATACTAACTAACCAATGTTCGTTCTATTGTAGTGGTATTAAAGATTATACAAAAAGAGAGGATTAATACCAGCTCATTTCAATCTGTTAACATAAATGTTGTAAATTACTAATTCCACTTTGAATTGTAGATAAAATAAAAACGGACATTCCATTTATATAACGACCTAACACTATTTCCGTCATTAATTTTTCCTTATTTCATTCGGAACGTAGTTAACGTATAGAAAGAAGACTTGATGCAGGTTTGGAGCAACACTGTAGGGAGTGTTTCGCTATTGCGCAGGCGCGATATCGATACTAGTTAATTATATTTACCTCGGATAATGAGTACAAACAAAAAAGGGGCCTTTTATAGAACATCAATTTATAAATAGGGATCGGTCTTTGCTAAGACTGTACTGATTTAGATAGCTTAGTCGTGAATAATTAATCCTATTAACTTTATTTTCTATGCTGACATTAAAATTTAAGGTATATGTAACGCAGGTTGTTGCTTCGAGTTGGATATATACATATATATATATATATATATATATATATATATATATATATATATATATATATATATAACTTAGATTCTTCCAGGAACAAAACATAAAAAAAAGGAAAATTGAGGATGAAATGAGTCGCACGATATCTGGGTTAACACTGACTGTATTGCCATCTTGAACCTCTATATATAATATTTACAATTGACAGCTGTTACAATGTCCAGCTTGATCTTAGCGACTTTGCGAATTCGAATGTTTTCGAGATTACAATATATTCCGTACAAGGAAGTTATAACTGCGTTTCATTCTATTAGCCTAATGATTTGATTTTTTCCATCAAAAATTATATTTACGTATATAACTATTCACTATGAAACAATTTACATTCATTATACACTGTATAATGAATTGTTACGTTGAAAACTCCCGCGAAAATCGCCGTAACAAAATTTGCCCCAAGCTCAGTGGAGAAGGGTGGGAATCAATCCTATGTGCGGGGATATCGCCAAAACAAATGGAAACCCCAGTAGGTTAAGAATATTAACTAGAATAATTCCGTAGGTACACCTAAATAAAATGATAATGTGTAACAAACATAGCTACTCATTAGCATCACCTGGACGCCACGCTATTTAAAGAAAAGTAAATAAAAATAAATGAATATCTAATAAAAACAATTAGAAAATTTCTAAAGAAAACGCTTGAGAAAAATAGCGAAACCTCAGACTGTTTATATAATAGAAATAAAATAGAAATAAATAAATAGATAAAATAGAAATAAAATACTATTTATTAATTTAGACATTATCTTCCTTATTAAATTGAAGTTTGATTAAAAAAAAAAAAAAAGAGAGAAACAAATGGTCAAGATAAACTCTAAACTAATATACATAAAAAAAAATTAATAGATAAAAATATGTACAAAAAAAAATATTATACTCCAATAAAATAACAAGCAACTTCTAAGAGAAAAAAAAAACATAAGAAAGAGGAAAATCACCAATATCTTCCATCACAAATTAATCACTATTTAATTATTGATAAATTACAAATTTAAAAAAAATATTCGTCACAGAATGTAAATTGTTTTTTTCATAATAACATAACTTCAGTATCTACCATTTTAGCAGAGAATGGGTACTTTATCAATAAATTGAGAGAAAATGGAATTGATCAATAAAATCAAAATGACAGAAAATTTAAAATTTGATTATTTTTTTTGTTCTCTTATTGAATTCTTAGTGGGAGAGGAGTTAGTCAGTGAGCTGAGTGCTGTGTGGCTATGCTGGTTAGATTGATAAATTATTCAATCCGTTGACAGCCACAGATGGACCCTGTGAGGTAAAGAGATCCTACCGGAGCTCACCCAGCCTCTATAAAGTAGGTACCCATAATTTGAGGAAAACCTGGCGGTTGAGCGTAATCTAAAAAAAATCATCTCCCTTTTCAACCGTTGTCCTAGTAACTGTATAGTATCTACCGGGTATATACTGAAGACCCTCTATGCCTTATTGTTTAATTTTTTTTTCATTTCTTATTGTAAATATACTTTAAGGTTTAGCATTCTACCTTGAACAAAGGAACATATGGATAGGTAACATTTCTATTTCAATATTAAAAATAATTTGAAATTTCCCGGGATGAAATTGTTATTTGTCCCTACTTCGTAACGTATTGATTTAGAAATTCAAAATAAACTATCATAGTAGGTGCATTCTTCAAACAAGCTATTTATTCAATTATTAATATAAATAAAAATTCTAAAACTCCAGGCAATTTAAAATTGTATTGGACTGTCCCAATAAGGTCTTGTGATTTATTAAAAGCTCCAAGGAAAACCTCAGTGTATAATATAAGCATTATATTAGATATGATATTAAAATCGACAAATATGGGCAAACCATCCGGGCAAACCATGGCCAGTGAAAGAAGTGTGAATTTATGCAATAAAAGGAATATACACTACATTAATAATTGAAATGATGAATTGAATTGGTCAGGGGGTGCAGTTAAACAGAACACAAAATAAGTTCTGCTTATTTTAGCATAGCAGAACTTATTTTATGTTGTCTTTGACTGCACCCTCTGACCAATTCAATCCATCATTAGAATTATACAGTCAACTATTTTCCACTCAAACATTAATAATTGAAGGAGGAATTTTTTTTATCACAAAGTTGTTGGGAAGATAAAAAAAGGTTGATTTTTTTCTGAAGTAGGGTGGCATCCATTTCAATGAGGTGATGCGTTGTTAAGCCTTTGTAAGCTCAGTTCACACACCTTCGCAGCTATTACTCATACTTCAAGAATGCGTTGTATTAAATGAAATAATTCCATTGTTTCAAATCGAATGTTTAATTTTTCTCTTGTCTATCTGTTTCTTACGTTGTTATAATAATTCCAATTTTTCATCAAATTTGGCAAACTTTTTCATTAAAGTCGAAGTTAAGAATACCCATATACTGTTGTTCTTCGATAGAAAAAAATAAAATGAATATTGGCAAGTGTTCAGAACAAATAAGTAAGGGTAATAAAATCAAAAAAAGTAAAGAAAATTAAAAATGCTCACAACGCAGTTATGAATACGTTAATAATTAACAGTTGGAAAATTTGATCAATACTCGTATTAGAAGACGATTTTAGTTTTTGCTCCTACTTAAATAAATTGCTGTAAAAAAATTACATTAAGCGTAAGACAATATTAACAAGACATTATAATACACCATTTGAACTGTGTTTTTTTGCTACATCGCAATAATAGATATTTAATTGACAATTTTAAATATGGATTATTATTAACTTTTGTATTTGTCGTATTTCGGTCCAATTATGTCACTCTAAAACCAATATTTCCGATTTTTTTTTAAATTATATTTTTCCATAGTCGGTACAATCATTTGCAAATACCGTACTTGCATTGCGATTGCCAATACGGTATACATTATCAAACGGACAGAAGAGTTCAAGTATTTCCCGTGATCCGTTGTCGACGGTTACACAAGCCCTACCAATATCGACAAAGGAAGCCATATATGTCAATGTTAGTAGGCGAGGCAGCTCGATACGATGCTGAGTTCTCACGCAGGCCATAACGGAAAACTTCCCTCTTTCCCTGTTTCCATCTTTCATTCCATTTTGTTTCCACATTCTCTCAATATTAATTTATGTTAAAAACAACTGGCAACACTACCACAATATAAAAAGAGATGCATAGAAAAATCAAAACACTTTTACTTGGTAAATCGAGGAAAAATAATCAAATTTTGTCAATAAAATATTTCAGCATTCTTCACAAAGATTGATCCAAAAGAAGCTGGATGTTTCTCATTATTCTCTCCTTAAACTGTAAAATATATAATAAATATTATTTGCGCATCACTCATTCAAAGAGAAATGTCATAACTCATGAATAGATAGAAATGTCATAACCTAATTTTTTAATAGGGGTATTTGAGATTTCTATGTCTTCTCAAAATTAAACCAGATTAGTTAAAATATAAAAAAATTGGGTATTAATAGAGCAATGCATTCCTATGGGAATTTTTTAATTATTCAATAGAAAATCTTTATAACTTAAGCCATTATTCTCACAGAACTTCAAAATACGACTTTATTAAAAAAAAAATAAAGGACATCATATCATATCATGGATATGGAATAGCAGATGTGCTGTTCCTGAATTGAAATGCTTCAACCAATACTATCTTTTGACGGTGCAGTATATTACTGGAATATTAAAATATGTGCCAGATGGAATTTGCATAATTTATCAAATGAATATTTATTATTTTTAAAAATTAATAGATTGTTCATCCTATTAAAATTTCATGACTTTTTAAAAAATATTAAATAGGCAATAAAAGTCAATTAATAGCCACTTTTAATCAAACAAACGATGTATAATATGGTTGTTAGTAATATATTTTAATTGTAAGCTCTTCGTATATTGTATATCATGTATCATCTATGTAATTTGTAACGTTTCGGCAATTTTCAAATTGTTTCAGTAATTTATAATTGTCAATGTAACTTTGTTAGATTTATTGTGTATAAACAAAATTATTGTGTGGAAACAAATACATAATTATCACCACTTACTGACACTACTCCTCCTTGAGCTCACATCAAATACCTATTATTGATTTAGGGGAAGAAAACTGTAATTAGAAGAATCTAATAAGAAGATAAGAATACGAAGATATACTATTTCAAGCTGGAATCTGAGGATACTTAGTATTGGTCGTCGAGAAAGAAAATTTCATCTTCAAATTGAATCCTCAGATTAAAATAAAAAAAAGAGTATGCTTCTATATATTGCTTAAAAAGCCGAAAAAAAGAATTTGATTGTTATCCCTGCTATTCTGATCTAAGTATATATTTGTCTATTCCACAATTTGACGACTGACTAGGTCCACCATATTGCATTTATAAAAGGTCAGATAACTAGGCATCCTATGCTTTTATCTCAGATCTGAAATATATTTCAATTTAAACGTAATTTTAGAGAGGTAGTATCATTAGGCTGATATAGTCATATCAGCTTATAATGAATATTTACGATATAAACAATAAATAATTAAGAAAACAATGGAAAAAATATTATTATCGAGTTTCAAAGAGCCGCATTAATTGGTCGATATTGGAATATGAGCGTAAGATAACAGCTGGACTAAACAATAACATTAAAAATAGACATTTCTTGATGCAAACAAAGATCACCCATCGCGTGTAGTGATCCATCCCTCCATACAGCAACATAATATTGAAATTTGAGGCCAAATAACGAATAAAAAGGCAAATCGTACGTAAATTATTAATGAGGATATTTAAATGAGAGTTTGACATAGTGTAATTTTATTTTATTTAAGTTAAATATCTATGGAGACAAGCTAGACTAATAGTTTAATACGCGTCATCGGCATTCTTAGTAAACTGATTGTTGTTTGTTTCTGCTGAATAATAAAATATTGATCAGACATCGAGCTGTCAGGGACTATAACTAGGCAGAGGCACTACCTCATTATATACAAGTAGTAATTATGGGCTAACACTCTCACACTTTTTCTTTTTTTATTATTGTTTGCTTATCAATTAGAACTAGACATTGATTGTATGAAACTTTTAGATGTTTCTTAATCCTTGTTGGAGGAATGAAACTAAATAACTTTTTTTTTAGGCATTATTCAATTATGTGGTGCAATCTTCTCCCAAACATAGATCAATTGTCCGTTCATCAAAAGAATGTCAATTATTATTGCAGCCCATAACGTATAGATAAATTTCATACACAAATTATAATGGAATAAAACGCACAAATTATAGTATGTAGTATACAAATTAGATTGCACATGCTTCATGGATACAAATTGTATTGTATCATACAATAATTAAACTATGGTTAATTTAGTATAATTATAAGAGGAAGAGAATGGTCTGGGAGAAGTAAAAAAAATTCTCTTAAATAGGAAGAACTATTTATTGGAAAGCATTTGTTCATATTTTGGTTCTTAACTATTACCTCTGTGTTATTCTATAACTCGATTTCCCTTCTATTGTAACTCTTCTATAATTATCTTATTTATCTATTTATCAGTAAACTCTTCTGTATTTTAGGTGATGAAGAAAATGACCCATGTGGAGGTCAAAAAATTTCTCTTAAGTAGGAAGAACGGTTTATTGAAGAGCCTCTTCAATAAACAGTTCTCCCTACTTAAGAGAAATTTTTTTGACCTCCACCCGGACCATTTTCTTTCTGATATATACATACAACGTCAACTATTATTATTCAAGTTCTATACTTTAGCTTTAAACAATGCAGTTATGTCATATTCTAGATTTTCCAACAAATGTTTTATTTTCTAATTCATTTATGTCCCCTTTACAATAACAAATTCTTATATAGCATTAATATTCTTATTATTTCTTTGTATATTCCATCATCTTTTCTTTCATTCTCTAATTTTTTTTCAAATACCATTTACTAGATTAATTTATATCACCTTCTTTATTACTTATTCGATAATACACTATAATTATTCCCTCTGTTTTTATATCTATCCAAGTGTTCCCCATCTTTATTTTTTATCACTCGTATATCTTGATGTCTATATATATTTTTAATATTTACCATGGATAATTTAAATTTGTCTGTACCTTGTATACTTAGCTCTAAAGAAGATCTGAAATGTGGGTCGAACTGTTGGCTTTCCAATAAACAGTTCTTTATATTTAAGAGAATTTTTTTTTACTTTCACCCGGGTCATTTTCTTCCTCTTGTACATAAAAGGCCAGCTAATATTATTAAAGTGAAACTTTTATTCTATCGCCCCAAAATTTTTCGTTCATCTATCGCATGTCGCAATACACTTGGAGTAGGGGTCGTGCAAGTGTTCCACGGTATTTGTTTATTAAGTAAATGTTTTTATTTACTTTATCGTGATGGATTAAATGCAGAAAGATGCCGCAGATATCGTCAGAAATGCAAGCGGCTAAAATCGGGCGCTATGGCGCGCCAGTCCTAATTTAGGCACGAGCGGCAGTGATACGAGAACGAGTCGAGATATAAGCATTTACTTATTTTAGTTACCATTAAATGTTAATTACATTTACAAACTGTGAGATTCGAGGCGAAGAAGAAGTTAGTGATAGAATAATAATAGTTGACGATTCAATGATTTAAATAAACATTGTTCTTACTTTTTAATATAAGACCATCACCAAACCTATTTGGACCTATGGACTGGAACTATGGGGGACCGCAAAACAATCGAATATAAGACGCATTCAATCCTTTCAATCCAAAGTCCTGAGAACTATTGTCAATGCTCCTTATTATGTTTCCAACAAAACCCTCCATAATGATCTCAACATTCCTTTCGTCCTCGACCTCATCCCTACTATATTTTCAAACTTTCACCAAAACCTTGCCTGTCATCCCAACCCCCTGGCTCAGTCATTATCCAGTTCCACACATCCATATAACCCCACCGCCGTCTAAGGCGGCAATGGCCCCGATATCTGTTGTAATAATGTTATTTGGAGTACTGGCACTGGTCAGATTCTCCACTCACGACCTGTGTGTGTGAAGCGCCCTTAACCAGCTTCCATTGGCGTTTAATGCCAGTGACGCGGCTGGGAAAGGGGGCTGGGGCTTCCCGGAATGCTGCTTTGCCCTCATTCCTGGGGAAGAAGCTCAGTTCGGGGACCCCAGGCAAATTGTAAATAGGGTATGAATGTGTACATTTTATTTTATTTTATTTTTTTTTATTATTAGTATTATAATTATTTATTTATTTATTTATTTTATTTTTTTACTTTATTTTATTATCATTTCGGCATTAATTTCTTTCTGTTACCGCATGTATATATTTATTTATTTCATTTTGTTTATATTATTTTTTTTTTATGGAATGACTGTAAGCTACACAGCACTATTACTTATTGCCCACAAGTGGCAGATTGTAATATTTCAATAAAGTGTTAATATAAAAAAAAAAAAAACTTTTTAATGTGCATTTATCATCTAAATTATTGTATTAATTATGTATTCCGTACTCTAATACAAATTATGTATTCCGTACGGAAATAGAAATTAAATTTATAATTGAATATTTTGTCTACTATTGATTTACCATTATCATTCCCATTTTTCAATAATTAAGTTAAAATTAAAAACGCAATTTTTATATCCTAAATTGAATAATTTTCCAAAAACATTTAATTAAATGCCTAAAAAAAAGTTTCGCTTGCAACGTTGTTTCATAAAACCATACAACTTTTGTATTGAAGTAATATAATTATATTTTATTTAAGTTTAATGACAATGGGAAAATGTCAGAGTAATAATTTAGTTTGTATTATCTTAATAAACTATATTGAATAGAGTGAATACTGATCAAATAGATATATTTTTTGATGTAAGGAATTGACGGACCCATCGCCCAGTCTTCTAACTACTGAAATTGTTCCCTCAGGTTGGGAGAAATCCAGTAACCCTCCAAGAGGTCCCCTCTGAGATCATAAATATTTAGGAGGCCATTGTCCCAAGGATATGGGGACGACCACCAGTAAAAGAGCACAAATCTGTTGAGCTGTATGAACTAAACGGTTAAAAGGTTAAAAAGGATACGGAAAAGATGCAAGGAATGCCAATACATTAACTGGAAAAATAATTAGTGAGGGAGATGCAGAAACTGAGACAGGGATGTGATATAGACTTCATGCATTTAAGTGAAGAGAGAAGAAAAGACGGAAAAGTGTGCCTGAACAAAAGCCTTGTGCTTATGTAATAAGTAGGGATAGGATATTTATGTATTTAAAAATGCCAAATATTTAATTAAAATATGCATTTATTTTTGATCAAATATGTGGTAAATATGTGATTTTATTAAAATATGTGATTTTATTAAAATATTTTCAGTAATATTTAAGTAAAATGGAGATTTTTTGATCAAAATAGAATATTTTTTTACAAGTTATAATGATTTCTACAAGAAAAGAACATTTTACAACTTATAATAATTATTAGGAACAAAATACATTTTTTTTTACAAGTTATAATGATATATACAACAATAGAACATTTTTACAATTTATAATATTATTAGGAACAAAAGAACATTTTTACAACTTATAATAATTATTAGGAACAAAAGAGTTTTTTTTTTTTACAAGTTATAATGATGTATACATCAAAAGAATATATTTACAATTTATAATAATAAAAGATGTGTTAAATTTTCAATTTTGAAAACTTCACTCTTCGAAATTATTTACAACCACACGGATTTTCAAATGTTGGAACGTAAAGCGACAACGATATGGGCGTAGGATGGAACTGTAACGACTAAAAGATCGTTCATTCATCAGATGTTATAGGTGCCTTGCTGAAAGAAGTTATCTCATTGAGGGTAAAGGGCACACGATGTTCAGAGGTGACTTCTGTTCCATGATAATATCAGAAATCTGGCAGATGGTCTCCCACCCTTCGTTCTTGCTCAGTACTTCTGCCAGTTTTGATCTGATCAGATCTCCCTTACTCACAGGTGTTCCTCTCACCTTTTCGATGACTTTTTTAACGTTAGCCAAGTTTTCTGTGAGTGGAACATTTTGGGACTCAAGTTGGGTAATGGCTTGTTCGACCCAGCAATTGTTAGAAATAAAGGCAAGTTCGTTCTTGAAATAGGCTTTCTCGAATAAAGACTTAGCTGTATTTATCGCTACTGCTTCGTCTTCGAGATGTGAAAAGACATTCTTGATTTTATTGTAGTTCTCGCAGTAACACTGAGCTGCTTCAAGCCAATGTTGTGTATGCTTCTTGTCAATATTGGTTTTGGTGGAAGGGACAAGTCTGGATAGAGACCTTTTAGCATTTGAATGCCACTGGGTGCTTTCAAGAACACATTTTTAACCGAGGAGATTAAGGAATCTACGTCACTGAATAAAGATTGGACAGTTTCTGCTACTCGATGCAATGCCGGAGCATTACACGTCACATGAATTATCTTAGGATAAAATACCTGAATAGATCGCCCAGCGTTGACCATGTTTTGAGCAGCATCAGTGAGAAACAACAGAACTTTTTCGTTCAAAACTCCACTGGGCCAAAGGATATGCATCGAGGCATCGAAGAATCGTGAAATGGTGGAATGGTTGCATTTTTCGAGAACTTCAGAGTTCAAAAGGAATGGCTTTGAATCCACATCACTGTCAAGTTTTCCAATAACTGCATTGGCAATATACCTGCCCTCAACGTCAGTGGTTTCATCAATTGACACCCAAATCGGTCCATCTCTGATATGTTCCCGAATCTTGACTAGTGTGTCTTTATAGATATCTTCCAGGTAGTTTTTCCGCAGAGTGCTCTCATCAGGCATTTTTTTTCCAATGCAGGTCTCTAAGAATACTTTGAAATGAGGATTATTAAGATTGTGTAAAGTGATATCTGCTCTGACCAAAGCCCGACACAGATCTGTACTTAGAGTAGACTTACTTGATGATGGAGATGTAAGGAAGGCTTGATAGGACGTCCTCTCTTTCTTTCTGTTTTTATTCTCTTTGTGCGATCCGTTGGCAATATGTTGGGTGACTTGGGAACGTTGAGAGCAAGAAACGCGCTTGTCACAAGCTGTGCAGTACACAATGTCTCCATCACTTCGAAAAAGTTCTGCTGTAAACTCGGGAAGATATTTAGCAACCAGCTCTCTGTTTGAGGCCGATGTTCCTGGCATTTCACTGAAAAAAAGGATACACTAAGTGACCGAACGAAATGAATGATTGAACACTTCAACGAACGAGCTGAAAGAAAAGACAACGATCCTTCACTAACAAGTCACTGTTTAGAAGCATTCTCTGTGAATTACAGCAACCATTGTACCCACGGTGATTCACAGCACTACAGTCTGTGGTTCACAGTTCCTGTTCAACCACCTCCAAATTATGAAAATATACAATAAAATCCAAAGATGTGGAAATATTTGAAATAAACGTAAGCTCAAACGGCTTAAAAAGAGTCAGTATGAACACTTCTACGTAGTTGAAAAACGTCTGTAAATTATCTAGAAAAAAATGTAAATACATACGAATCCGATCCCTAGTGATAATGGTGACAGACCGAGGGGCGACCTGTGGTCTAGTGGTTAGCGTAACGAACTACTTAACCCAAGATCGCGGGTTCGTTGCCCGGCAGGTGGCCCTAGGATTTTTTAAAGGGAGTAAAAAATCCTTAGTTACGCCGTCCTTCGGAAGGGACGTTAAACGGGGGTTCCGAGCCTGTACGATCTCACGTACTCGTTAAAAATCCCTATCCTAATTAAACTTGGATAGGAAAAATTTAGAGCTCCCGATGTAGCATCGTCCGATTAGCCATAGCAGCAAAAAGTGACGTTAAATGAACAAACAAACAAACAAAGGTGACAGATGGTTTTAGTTGAGCTAAATGCTAAGTAGAGAATGTGAAAAAGATTCGTTTTCAATCTGTAGAGATTGCTTTTAAAATTGTTAAATGATATAAAAAACATATAGAGTCACCTACTAGTCACAAAACCATGTATTACGACATAAGTAAAAAAATACTAATGATGGATTGAATTGGTCAGGGGGTGCAGTCAATGATAACACAAAAATAAGAGGAACTTTTTTTTAACTGTGCCTAATTTTCGGCCTACGGTGTAGGTCATCTCCAGGGCAAATATTGGGTGTGGTGACTTGTCACCACTAACATTTTTCTTGTTAATAAGTAAAATACTGTCGACCAAGGGCGGATCCAGGATCAACAATAACGGGCAAAAAAATCAACAATAACTTAGAAATAAACTTGTAGTATTTATAGAAAGGTTTCAAAGATTTCTTAAAATAAATAAAAACAGTTTCATGTTATTTCTGTTATTTTATTCATACATTTTCACAACTCATCATCACAAATCACATGATTTGCCTATAAGTATGTACTGTAATGGATTCTCCACTGTACACAAACCATCTGGGGGGCACGTCCCTCCCCCCCCCCCGTACTTCACCCCTGGATCCGTTTATGCTTTCGACGATAAGAATTGGTGTTGAATGAACATAACAACTGTTTTTTCAATCTCCTGAACAGTTGTGTTTTTCACTTTCGATACTTTGCATTTCTATCGACGATATTGGCTTCATAAAGAAAAAGAAAAAAGTATGCCTTAACGTGGAGAATTGTAAATCGATCTCTTCAAGAATTATTAGAGCATGTCAGAAAAATAAGAATGGTTTTATACAGATCTTGAGAGAGAAATCACCTGAAAACATAGCAGAAATAGAAATATTATTTTAATGGGTGATTTCAATGCCAGGATAGGAAAATACTGTTAGATACTTGGTGGTATTTTGTTACGTATAGGGTAAAGTTTATTTCATCACTTATAATTTACGCTCATTGATTTCTGCTTAAATAGATATTAAAAATATATATATCTTTTCTTTTATGTCGTAACAGTTTTATTCATTGTTGGCAGTTCCTCTAATTTGATCAAATTTCCTACTAAGAAATAAATATTAATAGTATAATATACTACATTGGATACTACAGAAAAATAAGGTGATATTTCAGTGAGGCAAAAATAAAAAGAAGCACTAAATTGTAGACACCCATAGTCCTTCGGTGTCCAATAAAAATGGACCAAAATTTAAAATGCAAAACGTCTGAACACTAAGAGTTATGGACGAAAATGATGAAAATTGATTTGTGCAATAAAAGCATGTGGTAGAATTATCATAAGCATACTTCGGCGGGCAGAAGGAAGAGTACAGCCTACTAGCTGCTTCATGTCGACAGAAAGCAATCTAAAATCTTAATAAAGCAGCTTAAAAAAATCTGGAAGAACTTCGGCCAAAATAAGAAAAATTATGAACAATCTAGTTTTCATAATTGGGTAAATAGTTTCTCTATCGTCGTAATCGCTTCTCGGTTAAATTAGTATCTTATTTACACAGGCAATACTTCTCACATTAATCCTTCTCTGGTAGTTTCTTCTTGACCAATACATAAGCAACATCCCAGTTAATGAGCACCCCATTATTTAATATACAAACTTTCAGAAAAGGGTGAATGCAGTGAAACGAAACTTTAATAGACCGATTAAGATGGAAGAATGGTAAGTAATCTGGACCATACAGAAGCATATAGTGGACCATACGTATCAAACATTTTTTTTTTTCGTTGGAACACAAATATACAAATCTTATACAATATATTAGTACAACAAAAACATTACCTAGAAATGAATAAATAAATAAAAAATAAAACTAATCTTCTGGAAGTGAATCAGTATAAATAAATAAAAATATATACTAAAGAAGAGAAATAAGTGAAGTGAAGTTGGTCGACATAAGTCGGTCAGGAGTGCTCAGTTCAGGGAGAACCAGTCGAAAGAGGGAGGGGAACAGATGGTACGCAGCTGTAACGTCCATGGAACCTGGAATGGCAAACAGCTTTGAAAAACGTAGTATTGGCAAGATAACAGAATAGAATTGAATAGGAAAATAAATTTATTCTGGGACCAGATCCCTTAAGAATAACAATATTGTACAGAAATTAATGGAAATATTTCTGGCCAAACGGCTAGATTTTTGGAATACTACAATTAAATATGAACTGAAAACTTATATTCTCATAGAGGAAAAAAAAAATAATAGAATAAAAAATTACAATAAACAGAGATTGGCTAATGGAAAAATAAAAAAGTAGATAAGAACATCTAATAATATGAATAATAGCATCATAATGAGTATGGCTTATTTTCACACATACATAAAAACATTCACATATTAATTATTTACATATTAAAAATAAAAAATAAACAAAAAGAAATATATATATATATAAGTTAAGATAGGACATACACCAGTATAGACACTAATCCTAAACAGTGGATGTCAACATTGTAAATAAGATAAATAGAGGATTGTAACTTGAATAAAGCAGTGTTTAACCAGCCTTCAAGTGAGTTGTTTATTTCCCGACTTTGTCTTTTTTTTATTTTTATGTTTTGCTTGGTGAAGTACATAAGTTATATATATATATATATATATATATATATATATATATATATATATATATATATATATATATATATATATATATATTTAAACTATTACAGACCATTCTATTACTATTCGATTTTTTTTTATTTTTCACATAAGCGCGACCTTTAATCATTGCATCGGTCTTTTAATTTTCTATTTCTCACAATTTTGTATTTTATTTTAAAATGTAAATTTGTATTTTTTCTGAGTTTCTTGAGAATAAACTTTTATTTCCCTCTTCCTTGGACCCAATCCTACCGCAGTCTTGACCGAAAATTCCTACAATAAATAGTTAGGTTAAAAAAAAGGTTTTGTATCTCAGGAATACGCGCGTCCATTCAAGTAATTTTTAAAAAATATTTTATTTTTAATTATTTACAATAAAATTGGCAATTCATTGGTAATTTAAACTAGCATATAAATTGAATTTGTACTTTATTTAAACTATTACTGAAGTTAGATTTTTATATGGCAGATAAGCGCGACTTTTAATCATTGCATCTGTTTTTACTTATATATTTCTTGAACATATTTATTTTATTTCAGTGCGCTATCTTATTTTATGCCAATATAGCCGAAAAAGTTTTTTAAATTGAATATTTTTTAATTTGAATAAAAATTAAGTTTTTTAATTTGAATATAAGGTTTGTCTCGTCTATTGCCTAGCAAATGTCTCATAGTGTGGATTCACATGGCTCATTCTAATGATAGCTTTATGATTGATGAATGTCTTAGCAAATTGATGAATCTGAATTCAGTTTTTAAAGGTGGGGAATAGCCCTGTCAAAAGACCGATATGCAACTATCTTAGTTTTGTTTCAAAGCAAAGTAACTATGAATATAATTTATGGACTGGAAGTTTCAATGTCTCGAATGTACTACATTCATGTGAATGAACTGATTTAAACAGTAAAAAAGTTAAATTCCTGGCATGATAAAGCATTCAATATGTCATTTTCCAGTGTTTGCTATTTTTGTAACTGAAATTTGTATAAACAACCAGGTATTTTGGAGCAGACTATCGATTATGGCATATTCAATAGTTAGTAATTGCGACTTTTTGGAACTGATTAAAATGATGCTATTCATACTGATACAACCACGGATATTGACACAGGTAAGAAACGTTTGAACATACACACTGATTTTCAGTGAACCTTAAAACAGTTTTTTAACTCTCCGGTAAATTTGTGTTTTTCACTTTCGATAATTTGCATTTGTATCGACGACAAATTCCCGTTTAAGCGATTAATGTCTGTGAAGAGCTGATTTCAATTTTATTAATAAAATCTATTTATTTATTTATCTTTTTCTTATTGTTCTATGTTATCGTGATGAACTCATTAATTTTTGGTTAATGCATTACACTCTGATAATCGAAAGTTGGTTACTGTAAATGTATATATTGTTTTCTTACTTTTACGTTACGAGGAGTCTTAGTTATTATTATTTATATTTTTACTAAAGATAATAAAGGCATCGCCAGTGTTTTTCATCGAACTTTTAACTTTTGAGGGATGAAATCCATGCAGATTTAAATACTCAGATGAAAATAACGAATGGAATTTTTGTTTTTTATTTTATACAAATAATGAACGATATTACTGTAAATATTTAAATGTGATAGTTTTTCAGTATATCTTTGAGAAACTCATCATATTTGATTCCTTAATTTAATGCTAAAAATGTTTCAATAATTTTGTTTATAAATAAAATTAAAAAATAGGCATAAAATATACCGATTACTTCTACTACATACATTTTTAATATATTTTAATTGTTATAACTTAATTAATCAAACTGAAGGTATCATTAAAGGAGAAGATTCGTGTGGAAAAGGTAAATAAGCATTTGTACTTAATTATTATTTATTATTATTAATAAGCATTTTCTAAAAATTATTAAAAGTTTGTCAAGCTGGAGAAATTAAGAGTCTCTGTTCTAATTGAATAATATTAGTTTTCCTCATATAATAGGGGAAGAAAATGGTTCGGGTGGCCAGTGAAAGAATTTCTTAAATAGATTTCAATTATTTATTTGAAATCAATGACCCACATTGCAGGTCTTCTTCAGGGCTAGATACCAACAAATAGACAAGATACCAACAAATTAAATAACGTATACAAATTGCAAAGAATACAAATATATAAAGTAAAGTATGGAAATAAATTATTTCCATTAATGGAAACCGCCACTAGTTGCAATAGCAATGAAAAATGGAAAAATTCAAAGTATAAACAATTTGGTAAATTATTAAAGAGGAAATATTTTTCTCTTAGAAATATTTATTATCTTGTAATCAAAAAATCTGTAAATAAGATAATAATATAGATAGGTAGATCTATATAAAATAATATTGATAACGCTGGCTCTTATTCATTTCAAGAGATTCCGAATGCTAATTACTTTAGAAAAAAAATTAACAAATTACGCATTAAATTAACTGTTATGCGTATATAAATTTCTAATTTTATGTTAATTAAAACTTAAATGATTTTTGTTTAGGGGCACTGAATCACAACACTTAAAATTTATGCCATATAAATTGTTAACTGAATGGCCTGCCATGTACCAAGTAGATATAGAAATATCCTATTGGATTACTGTATTCCTTATATATTTTATTCTTTACAAATTTCAATTTGTCTGTATCTTGTCTATCTAGTCCTGAAGAAAACCTGCAGCGTGGGTCAAAACATTGGTTTCAAATAAATAATCACTGAATCACCCTATTTAAGAAATTCTTTCACTAACCTCCACCCGGACCATTTTCTTCTCAAATCTCTGTTCTACTTTGTTCTCAGAGAAAAAACTCCTTCAAGATGTTCGCTTAAATTTTTCTGTTCTATTTATCTCTACAGTAAAGTTGTGAAATGATCATACTTTAAAATCCTTTATGTCATTCGCTTTCATTTCTCATCATAGCAATTTTTTTAAAAATAATTTAAATTAAGTTTTTTTGTCAAAGTCCATTGAGGTTTTGTGTCCGTTAAATGCTGAAACCTCATTGCCTGGTTTCTCACTCACATGGAAATATTCTAATCCCTGGCATAGATAATATGGTTTGAATAAAGAATGTGGGATTTTTTTTAAATACTTTTTTCAATTGAATGATGGTATTATCTCACATGAATCACCAGTCCTTCTGCACTATCCATCTACATTTTCTACATGTTTAAATATTGTAATACGTTAAAGTTATATTATTATAGTTCGTCCAGTGTTTATTTTTTTTTTAGGAACTTAATTTTTCTTAATAAAAATTCGACTATTCATCATTTTTTAATGGGATCCACTCCGTTTAACGTTAAAGATGTTATTTTATTATTTTCTATAAGATGTAATTTTCGTAGATAAATAAATATTGATAAGAACAGGGATTTATCAAAAGTTTGTTTAAAACAAGCTTCCTTTAATTACAAGACATCGGAATGCAAATTTAACTTGAGACAAACAATAGAAAGCCAATCGGGTATAAAGTTTGTGTTGTACCTTTAGTATTCTAGAGCGATTTAATCGAAATTCTTTCATGATTATACAACGAATTCCATAAAATAGAAATATTTAATTTAACGAAAAAAGATAACCCATAATAGTTGAATTACAAGGTTGTATAAGACCAAGGTTACGATGTGTTTTATAAGAACAGATTACTCGTATATACATGATAGTGTTCTTTATCATTTCTATTAAAAAAAAATGAATACAAACTTTTTGGGGTATTTATTCCCAAACGGGAACAGATGTTTAGATTTTTTTTTAAATTCTATTCTAAATCTTATACATAAATAAAATTCTTATCTAAAAGTAAATTTTTTTTTCTGAATCTTATCTAGAAATAAACAGGCATTCTGCATTTTTTTCCAATATCTACAATAAGTGAAATATGCCTGATTCAATGATTTTTAAATAGGTTTCATACTTTTCAAAATGTATATACAAATAAAAAGCCTTATAGGCAGTTAATATTTCCAATTTAAACCATACGGAAAAAACTACAAATTTATATAATTATCTATTGATTTAATAGAACCGGCAATGAATATTTAAATATTAGCCATAAAAAAATATTTATAAATAATTTGGGTATTTAATGTGCCTGTCAAAGGTTGAATTGCAATGCCTGTGAATGAATTGCGGGAGCTAATCTTATTTAATTTCTAAACTTTAAATTCATTCGGTATAAACTAATATAAGATATCTTCCAGCAGCCAATGTCTTCTAGAAGTTAATTTCTATCTAATTTGGCATCCCGAAAATATTTAGTTGAATCCCATATATATTTCTGTTCCTTCTTTTTTTTTTTTATCTTACAGAGAATCTTAGAGAACCGTACTCCCACAACTGTCCTTGGATCAGACTATGTGGGCTGATGCAGTAAGATCCTTATAAAAACAGGATCACTCAAGTATCAATATGACTCATTTTATAAAAACGATTCGTTGAGTTACGCAACTGATAAAATATATCTATGTAATCTGTAAATGCGATTAAAAAAATAATTTTATTTCATGATAATTTTACTATCTACGTACAATGTTCATTGACAATAATTATTATGAAAATTTATTGCAAGTGATTGAATGTAAATATAATTTCAAAATCCATTCCAATTCTATACTGTACTCCGTATTGTAATAATAATAATAGTAATAATATCTGCAGATGGCTGGACTTGTCCCCCATCTCTGTTTTGAACCCGCAAATGCGTGAAAAAATAGATGAACATAATAATAAAATCTTTATTTATTCTGGGACAAGTCCCTTTAGAATCACAATACAGGTTTCTATACAGAATGTTGGGGAATTGTAAGGATATAAGGTAATTAAATATAAGGGATTTGAAGGTTGAAAGATTATGGGAACGGCGAATGGACGAAGGTGTAGAGTTCCAAAGTGACGAGGATTGGAAAAGGAAAGCTCTATCAAAAGCAGTTGTTCGGTGGGATGCTGTATATAGGCCTGACAGCCGAGAGTGGGTGTTACGGGGGTGGATTGAAGTTTTGAATCGAAGGAGATCGGAGATGTATGATGGTCGGCGGGATTGGATAACTTGGTAAAGAGAGGAAGCTAGGAAATACTTACGGCGATAGGAAGAGTAAAGCCACTTCAACTCTTCGTAATGTCTGGTGATACGGGCGTCTCTCGGGATCCCAAAGATGAAACGAACGAATTGATCAACCGTTTTAGTTTTTGCATCGAGATCTTCAGTGACACCTCTATATACTGTACAGCAATAGTCCAAAAGAGGGAAACTTAAGGAAGTAACTAGAAGTCTACGGGTTTCAAATGGTAACAGGTAACGAAGGTGATTCAGGCGCTTTAAGGTGGAAAAGGTATGAAGGGAGATTTCAGAGATATAGTTTTTTAAGGAGAGGGTTTGGTCAAACATAATTTCAAGGTTTTTGACGGTTGGGTAGAATTTGATGGGATTATTATATAGAAGGAGAATTGGATTATGGGGAATAGTTTTAAGGAAGTAGTTCGATCCTATTATTATTGCCTTGGTTTTCTCCAATTCAACTTTAACTTATTATTTATGGCCCACTGATTTATTCGATTCAAATCATCTTGGAGTTTTTCCGTGGCTAGTGGATAGGTCGGAAGGGGAAAATGACAAGTATATTTGCAGATCATCAGTTACTGGGAGTGACTGTGTACCTTTAAATAAAATATATATTCTTCACTAATGAGAACCCAACTTTTGTAATGTTGTCCAAGTTATTTTCTATAAAATAAGTAAACTTTTTGTGTACCTATCAATAAAATAACTGGTATTCACCGATGAGAACACTTGTCTTTTACAGCTGTCGAATATGTTTTCTATAAAATAAATAATCTTTTTATGTACCTATAAATAATATCAAAATTCTCCACCGATGAGAAGCAATGTCGAAGTATGTGCATACAATATATGATTGTTCTCCCCCAATCAGAACCCAAATTTTTCGCAGTTGTCGAAGAAGTGTTCTATAAAATAAATAAATCTTCTGTGTACCTATCTATTAAATAACTGTTCTCCACAGACATGGTACTGGGAGTGTTGGATAAGAGGTGGAAGGTCGTTTATGTAAATAGCAAATAGGGTGGGGAATAATGATGAACCCTGTGGGACACCACCGGTCAGAGGAAGGGTTGTGGAAGGAGGTAGACCTGGGACCAGAACATATTGGGAGCGATCTGAGAGGAAAGACTTGAACCACCTCAGAGTACTGTTGGCAAGTTACGAAGCTTGGCGAGGAGGATCTGTGTCGAATGCTTTGGAAAAATCTAGAAGTATAATATAGACATTATAGAAACAGTAATAAGTCCAGCAATTAAAATTTGTTTGACACCTTTTAGTTAACCAAAACAAGCCTTGCATTATTTTATTGTATCTCAAAAATTTTACTCGCCTTCGTAAACGCCCCTTCTTTCTTTTCTACTTCCCGGTAATAGCTAACAATATTATAATTATATAATTAGTTGATATTTAGTTGATATTAGTTGAAATAAATATTATGTCATAATATTAACGCATTATATTCGGACTTAACCAAAGTTAAATCAAACAAATAAAAAAAACTACTTGGTACATGGCAGGCCAATATTACCATTCCACATTACCATTCACTTACCATTATATTTGACATAAATTTTAAATTTTGAAATTCAGTGTTCATAGAAAAAGTTCATTTGTTGAAATTAATATAAAATTAGAAAAAATTATCTACACATAATCAGTTAAGTTAAAGCATTGTTCGTTACTACATTTTTCTAGGAACCTGTATCTTTAATGAATAATAGCCACCGTTATTAATATTATTTTCTATAGATAGGTAGATCTTGGATTTATACGTGGTATCACAATAAATATTTCTAAGAAAAAAATATTTCGCCTTTAATAATTTTCCAAGTTAGTTCATACTTTGAATTTCTCTATTTTTCATTGCTGTCACAACTAGTGACGGTTTCCGTTAATTGAAATATTTTTAACGTATTTTTCTATTTTTATTCTTTAAAAATTTTATATATCATTTTAATTTGTTTGTATTTTTTATATCTAGCCCTGAAGAAGATCTGCATTGTGTGTCTAAACTTTGGTTTTCAAATAAATAGTTCATCCTCATTTAAGAAATTATTTATCTGACCTCCACCTTGACTATTTCTATTCAAGTTTTGTATATTCAATAAAGTATACCACAAGAATTTCACAACGTATCTTTGATAATTGAAAAAGAGATATCATTTCGGTAGTAATGTAAAGTTAACCTAATTTCACTAAAAAAGGTTAAGTAAAATGTTTATAAATTATAAGGGTTAACAGAAAGAAAAAAAATGGTCATGTAATGTGGTCATGTGGAAGTAGTATATTGTTTATATTATATGTGGAAAATGTTTTACTGTCATGTTTTAATATATGATATATGACTTAATATATGATAATATTTAATAGATGATTAAAAAAACCTGTACCATTACAGCCCATAAATAATGTTGAGTTCAGAACATGATGCCCATTTTATACAGAATATGATACCCATTTTATAGAGGGTGGGTGAGTCACAGGAGGGTCGACGGGTCCACAGGGTCATTTCATATGAAATTCATTGTGGAATTAGAGGACTTTTGTACTTAACTATGTTGATGTTTACAGGTTGTAACGATTTTTTATTAATCTACTGTTTTATATAAAACTATCACTACAGTTGAATGAACATTTATTAGTATGCTATAAAATATGGAAACATGCGGTTTTAGTGTAATTTTTTTTTTATGAGTTAAACTTGGACATTCAACGGCCCAAGCTGCAAGAAAAAATACATCGGCGGTAGGTAGTGCGTGGACAATGCGCCGTTGGTTTGAGACATTTCCAAACCAAAAAAATATTGGTATCTTTTTGGTGGCCAATGACAGGAATAATTCATTTATCCTTTCTACCCAGAGGTGAAACCATCACATCCACATCGTACTGCAGGGATTTTGACATAATGTAATACAAACTTAAAAACCCTTACACGACAACGCCAAACTTCATGTTTCTCTCATTCCTTATTCGTCAGACTTATGTCCAATAGATTTCTATCTGTTCAGACATTTTGACTACTTCCTTAAAGGTAAAATTTAGAAAATTATTCTCAAGTGAAAAACGCATTTATTTCATCACAAAAATAGGAATTTTTCAGTTCTGGGCTTGGGGGTCTCTAGTTTCCAGCAAATAACGCCTAAGAGATGTTTTATACATGCTCAGTCTGCTCAATAATCCTAATAAATATTTAATTAAGTTAATATACTCAATGTTTAGGGATACATTAAATTATATCTACCACTAATTAAAAAAAAAAGTTTATAATTAACATTGCAGTGAACATTATTCAGTTACATTATAGAGAACAATTTTGGTAATTTTCATAGCTTTGTAATTAATGTATATAATAAAATGTAATCATTGAAATCTAATCAACTGAAGTAGGGTGCACAACTATTGGGTAGTTTATATTTATCATTTCACGATGTTTTATTCGTAAAAGTAGTTATTATTTTTACAGAATACCGCATACGATCAATGCATAATAGAGAATATTTATTTTAAAATATATTTAATTATTATGTTTTGCAATATTGAACTAAATAAAATATCACAACTAATTATAAAACACAAATTCAAAAGTTATCTTCGAAAACTTTCAAAAGTTTCTGTATAAAGTGTTCCTTAATGGACCTTTTCTTTTTTTTTTTTAAAAAAAAGATCAATCTATGTGAAATTCTCTATAAAATACCATATATTTTTAGGATGAAGATAAAGTAGTATACTTACTTAATAATATCCGAGGCATAACAATAGTTATTAGTTATTATAGCATAACAACATTAAAGTGGAGATAAATTATAGACAAAATATGAGTAGGTTGATAAGGCTACACTTCATATTTATTCTGGATTTTTATAAGTATCTATTATTATTTTTTTAAGTGTTTATTAGGAAGTAAAAAATCCTTAGTTACGCCGTTTTTCGGAATGGACGGGAATGTGGGTCCAAGGTCTGTACGGTACCAGGTATTCGTTAAAGATCCCTGTCCTAATTATTGGGCGGAAGATTTAGGAATCCCACTGCCGCATCGTCAGATTAGCCATGACAGCATAAATTGACGTTATATGAATAAACTAACAATTCAGAAACTTAGAGACGTATTTGTTGGGATAGCTGCCTGATATGCTGTTTGTTCTACTTGGGATGAAAATACAGTACTGCGCATGCTCCGAATTTTACTATGAGTGCTAAGACACACTGTAGGGTATATGCCTGTATCAAAAGAAAATAATGGCATTTAAATTGGCCATGAAGAGATTAAACGGGACCCAGAAACACAATTAAAGAAAAAGTCGAATTAATTCTGATTTGCATGACAAAGAGGTTAGGTATATTTTTGAAGGGCGAACAATTACACAAAATAAGCCTTAAAACAGTGGAAGGGGTAAGTGGAAAGGACTATTTATATTTTTTAATGAAAATTCTGATACAATGTTCATTAGATTAACTTGTCTAGACTAATGTAGCACATATATAATTTCATGCCGATTGACAAATAACATACTTTTCAAGAAATTTCTAAGTAAAACATATCTGATTATGAGGATAGGAGTGTGGCTACGATTTTGGAGCTGCCCAAGCTTCATATTCAAAACTTGCTGTTGTGATTGAATGCTATTAATAATAAAACGATATAGTGTTTTATTTCGTAATACCTTGTAGTATAATTTGAATTTATATTTTATTATCCTCATACAAGACTGAAAAGACAAGAAACTGCTCGACGTTTTCGCCTACTTCAACATTTACTGGACAAACGTTCTAAGCTCCCAATTAATTACAAAATACTCATTTACATCACAGTTATCAGACCTATTTGGACATACGGAGCTGAGCTTTGGGGCTCTACTAAAGCTACTACTAAAGCCATCCAATTCATCTCGTATCCAATCCTTACAATCCAAAATCCTTCGTAAAATCCTCAATGCTCCTTATTATGTCACAAACAAACTCATCCATCATGATCTTAATAGAAATACCTCACTTGTCAAGGATGTATCTACTGGCAAAATGTCTTTTTTCAATACGCGAACAAATAAATGCATGAAAAAACGCTGAGCATATATAATCAGCATAAAAACACTGAAATGTATATTATTAGATAGATATGTTATTTATATAAATGAATATTGCAGTAAGACAATGGGCGAATAACAAACAGGTATATCTTCAAATTTTGACTAAAAGATGCAAATAAAATGCATCCAAAAGTCTATTAAATACCACATTAAAATAAATGTTCAGAGAATTAGAAGTGTGATTCGACGAAAATCATTGACAAAGGTGTTGGTGATCGCAGTAGATTTAATTTCATCAAGATATTGTTCGAGGACACAGTCAATGAAGAAAGTGGCTCTAATAAAAAGTTGTTTTTTTATTGCCTAACCTACATTGAAATTACCGTCGAACCTACAGTAACTACCTTTTTTAATAATGCTTTATTATTATCTTTATTTTGAAAGAGAAAAAATAGGCCCTCGGCCGGGATTTGAACCCAGAACCTTTGTCTCACGGTGTCACGGTACCACCCCCTTTTAAGACCGGGATAGATATTATGCAATTTATGAAACCCTGATGTCTGAGATGGGTATTGATTGTATTGAACGAATGAGTGATAACGAAATCTCAAAAGGACCCTCGATGAAATGATTTTTGAACGCAGAACAGTGGGTAGACATCGCTTGCAGTGAGTGGATTACGTGGATCAAGATGCGCGGAAAATGCTGAAGATTAGAAATTAGAGATGAGCAACACAAAACAGAGAAGACTGGCAGCTCAGGCTGCGGGGTATGTTGACTCTTCACGGGTTGTAGCACCACAGAAGAAGAAGAATATGAGAGGTTTCAAAATCGGTTGCATCCATTTTTCCCCAAAATGTTTTTAATACTAAATCCAATATATCTAGCATATTGATATATTTCTCATTTAATATATTTTTTATATTAAATGAGATTAAAAAAAAAATGATAAAACTTTTTTAGTAATTATTGTTTAAAGTGAATTGTTAGTAAATTAACGAAAAATATTAAAAAGAATTTGGTAAATTGATTGTTTATAAAATTAAATCTTTTTTGATCAGTCCTGACTTTTTTTTGAAAATTAATGTAACCGGTTTTGAAACCGATCGCCTCATATAAAATAATACTTTGGTGGCTCTAACAAAACTTTTTTTTTGTAGTTCCAATTTGGTTTGATACTTATTTAGTTGTCCCAGGATTACATCCCTCTGGTACATAGGCTATGTAATAACGTTTGTGACCTCCGATCTGTAGCAGTTGGAAAATAAAAATAGTGTTGCAATGCTAAATACTCAGCATCTTTGCTAATAATGACCAGCGTGCTAGTAAAAGCTTCGTAAATAATCTATAGATTTTTCCAATGAATAGTTAAGTCTTCATGTTATGCGCTGATAAAGTATTTTTTCCTGTTAACTTCTTCCATTGTTTTCAAGGAATTAAATTAATGCAATGCCTAACAGTTACGACAGTTAGATTTACACGTTTTTAATATTACTTTGTGGCTATTGCCACATATAGAAGTTTAAGACTCTAAATCTTGTCTGCCATGCATTTCTGGTATCACAATGATGCTACTTAGTATGAAAATAGCTTCGTTCTGGAAGCTCTAACCGGAAGCCTGGATATATCTAAACCGTATAAAATCATTGAAATGGATTGATAGTAATGAAAACTAGTCTATTTACAGTCATTTAAAATAAACAACAGAAAAAAAACATGCAATAAACTCTGGCCCATTGCCACTATCCAACTGTTCCTAACCGAATTGGCCCGGGAACCCTTTACCTGATATCGATTTCGCTTAACGGTGCCCCCTCACCGTTAACAATAGGACTCATCGTGAATTTTTGAGAGCGTGAATTGAAGGCCTTCTCGAAATATTTATTTCGTGAGATCAAACAAAAGACTGATCAATAAATCGTACTCTAAGTTGACCTTGAAATGCGCTCAAAACTAAATTATTGATATCTGATTCCACTGACCTTATGGGTCGTCTATGATATAATAAATCGATTGAATACTCGGTACTAATATTATCAGAGCTTTTGCGTAGTGAAAAATGTAACAATATTGAATCCATTAAAAAATTTGGGACCTAATCCTAATTTCCTTGTAGGACCTAATCCTCCCTAACTACAACTTACATCCTCCATGATGGTGGATGGGTATGTTTACTATGTGGGGCATTATCTAAAAACGTACAGATTCCAATTCATAGCATCTTAAAAATGAAAAGTCATAATTTTGAGCTGCAGAAATTACCCATTAATTGGCCACGGATATTATAGTTTAATTATAGTTATAATTATAGTTTAAAAAAAATTATGAAAAAATGTAGAAGTGATGAGTGAGTGAGGGAATAAAGGGATATTCCATATGTCAATAGGAAAATAAAGAGCGAATTTTTGAGTGAAAGTAAGGGAATGAGAGAGTGAAAAAAATATATTTTTTTTAAAATAAAAAATAATGTTTCGAAACTTGAGACTGGTTAAATACAGTATTAATGCGTAAAAAGAAACATAACGACTGTCTGGCTGAACTACATCAGCCTTTCATCCCAATGAAATGCATTTAAAAGCATTCACCATTCATTAAAGCATTAAGAGCTTAATTCCTTTCATACGATTATAGTTTTTCTCTCCCTCATTATTGAAATTTTAAGTAATAAAAAGTGAAATAGTGAAGTAGAAGGGAGTGAAATTTTGAGTTTCTTTTTTTTGCACATTTTCAGATAATGACTAATATTTTAACTTTATTTCCGTTTTTTTTTTCTTTGAACCTCTAATATTCATTATTAACCTTTATTTTTATTATAGTACTAAAAGATTAACATTTTTGATTTAATAATCAGATTAATAGTTATCAAGGCAACCATAAACATTTGCGGTTTTTGTCCTTAATAACTTCAGCTAAAAATAACTTATTTCACCTATTGACGTTAGCAGTTATTTTATGATTCTTTAACTAAAAATATTACTGAAAACACTATTTGGTATTTTAAGTTCCATGGAATGTTAAATTTGTAAACACTACAACCGCCTACAACTTGTTTTTATCCTGCTTGCTGAATCATGCTCATTTTAGGTTGCAATGTCGGTCAACGATCTCCGCCCTAGGGATCCTCCCCAGCAGGGAACATCGATTTTATGTCAGGGGGAAATTTAGTTTGAACCGGGGTCTTTCAGTATGGGAATCTATCGACTTACAGTTATTATTTTGATAGACTCTATTGAATTGTAAATATGTGTAATTGGATATAAAAACATTTTGTTCAGGCAGTTAAATCTTTTATACTTACTCTGCAGTATCATATATTCTCCTCTTTTCATTATTATAACTAATTACAGATTCATTTCACGTCTATTTTAGTGGTATAGGAATCAGATCACTAAAAGCTATGAGATAATATCTCAAAATTGTTTAATATTATGACGTAACAATGATCGTTCTGTATAACTTAGGTTTGGTTAGGTTTTATTGCTTATAGACGCACAACATCTATGGTCATTAGCGTCTTTCTTCTTTTTGTTCAAATTGTATAACTTAGTTTAGATGAGTAGGGATTTTTTAAAAGTTTTTATTTATAGAACCTTAGTTTAATTTCATTCATTTTAGATGTAGTTATAATCAGATAAGGGTAGCGGAGTAACTGGATAGGTTGCCGGTTTAAGGATCTCTAGGTCACGAGTTCGAGACCGATCGTGTTACAAGACGTGAAACGACCATAAGGGATTGTGGGACCCTTCTTGGGCTCATCCAGCCTGAATAAAGTGGAAGCTCTTAATTCAGATAGAAACCTGCTGATTGAGTGTGTGCTCGATCAAGTAGCCTCCTTGCACAAAAGTTTGCTTACAAACAGTACGCTTGTATCGAGCTCAATACTCGTCATTGATTTTTCAGGCAATCAACAAACGTCATTGTTGGTAGTACTGGCTCAGGTTATCAATCACAAGAAGTAATAAACTGCTCTAGAAAACATAAAATAAAAAGTATAAATACCATAAAAACATAAGAATAATATAACCCTATAGGCCATTTAAAGTCCGCGGCAGATTTTTTTTTTTTTTAAGGCTTCATCCTAAAAGACTTTTGAAATCAGCTTATCTTTGATATTTATTGATGTTATGATTAAAAACGATAGGATTCAAAAATACAGATTTACGACTTGAGCAGCGTGTTTGTATAATCGAACATTTTTTAAATAAATATTTATTGAAATTTACAACTGTATACAGAATACATCCAGTAAATATAATGAAAGATAAATCATGTCCCGACATACAGGCAAGTAGAGAAACTACCCGGTGGTAGTAGTCAAATAAAAAGTTCAACTTATAAGATAACGAGGCTATCTTCTTTTTAGACGCCTTGAAGGATTATCAGGAACTGAAAAGGTTGCGAGGTTTGAAACTATAGTCGGGACGACAAGAGAAGGTGCACGGGGAGTGGGGAGGCCTGAAGCTGTTCCTTCCCCCCCTCCCCTAACCTGACTTCGCCTGGAGCCGACAATTGTACTACAGCTCTTACTCGCTTTTCATTCTTTATATACCAGCAGCCAGGGCCCAAAGTAATGTATCATTTTAAGACAATTTGTATTACGAAACATTGAAAATATCCACAATAGTCACTGGATAGCTGGCCCGAGAGGGGTGGAGGGGAAGTGGGACTAGGGTGGGGGAAAGAGGGCGGAGCTCGTGGAGAGGCGTGGAGGGGGATGCTCCGTGCACCTTCTCTCATCGTCCCGACTATAGTGGGTTTGAGTGGAAATAAAGTTTGTCATGAAAAGATTGATATCGGATTCGGGCCAAATCAGCAACAGACGGGACATTAAGGTCATTATGGATTACTTAGTCTGCAGTAAAGTAAGGAGAATTGAACATTTTACGAAGGATTTTGGTTTGTAAGGATTATGTACGAGAGAAATTCGATGGCTCAGTGGAGCCCCAAAGCTCTATTCCGTATGTCCAGATGGGTTTAATGATTGTCATGTATATGAGTCTTTTCTAGTTAATCGAGAACTTAGAGCGTTTGTCTAGTAAATGTTGAAGTAGCCTGAAAGGCGAGCTTTTTCTTGTCGTTTCGGTCTAGTAATAATCAAACTTGAATGACAAAAATAATTTGTTATTTATCAGCATTGAAATGGTCATGCTAATTATAAAACCTCGGAACTGCACTTTCTACAGGCCATATATTAAAAAAAAAATTAAAATATGACGGAATTGGAAAAATTACCCTTAAGTAAGGGTGAAGCAACTTCATTTTTCGTTAATTCAGGTGACAGGAGCGCCCCTCAGGAACACGAAGATGAAAGGTAAAAAAATATTGATCAACCCTTTTAGTTTTGCACAAGCTCCTGTAACCGTGTACCAATAGCTCAACTGAGGAGATGTTGAGGGAGTGACTAAACTTGCATAGAATATAATGTGTCCAAGATTACAAAATATAATAAAGTTTCAATTAAGACTAAAGTAAACAAAAAATCAGAAAATATTTTTGGAGAGGGTGCCAGATAAATTGAATTTTTAATACAACTGAGTAACGCAAAACTTCTAAAAATTCAATTTTATGTCCTTTACCTAACAATGTATGCAACAACGTTGGGGAAAAATCATTTAACAAACTATACAACTGCCAATTGTTTTACAGGATACATGGAAAAAATAAACATTTAGTTTATTTTGTTACTACTATTATGTTTTCAAATTATTTTTTATTTTGTATTGTCCTTAAAGAATTGACCCAACTCAGGCAATATCCACTGGTTATAAGTCTATTATTTTTATGGAAGACCTGAGGAATTGACGGAAGTTAAAGAGCCACAATCAGGTAATATTTCTTATGCCAAGGGCATAGCAAAAACGACTCGAACTCACCATGTCTAAGCAGGCGCACGACACAGTAACATATTCATGCATATTTCAGTACTACGACTGATCCTACGTTCCTAGCCGATTACGTTCTCAGAACCTTACATGACTTCTCAACTGACATTCTTCATTGAATTTGAAAATAATTTGATCCTACTTACAACCCTTATGCAGTACCTCTTGCCTATTGGAATTAACGATGCTGCTGTGGGTTTCATTTGGTATACCTTCACGCATAAATGAGTTAGAAGTATTTTTGAACGCTAATAGCGAAGGTCTTGACCCAGATACACTTTACAAGCCAGACGAAAAGGCTAAGGAAACTGTAACTACTGATCTTGGAGTTCCTTTTGCCACAGCAGGAGATAATATCAATAATTTTTCATGATAAACTAAATAATAATTTACGCATTTATATTAGTAGGATAGGATGTTGGAAACTTATTTGAGGTAAAAATTAATGCCGGTTAATTTTTAAAGTAGCAAAGTTCTCACCGGTAAGCACTGTTTTGTAGTTATTCAATCAGTAATTGAAAAAGTCTAATAAGTTTATGCTTGTATTGGCCATCGATTTGTTCTTTTTTTCTTTAAAGACAAATTCTAAGGAAATAATTACTATTTTTATGAACGGACTACAGGACTATAAATAAATGTATGGTAGGGAACGAAACAGAGGAAAACTGATATGAAATACTAGTGAAATGATGAGAGCAACAATACTTATGGTTCCCACTTACTGAACAACTTCCGTTCTCTCAGGAACAGCTCATTCTTAGGCATATAAAATAAGGAACTTCCAAGCAGGATTACACCTGATTAAATCAATATTTTAAAAAATATCTACATATATAACTTTATACACATAGTTAATTTCTATTGCAATATTAAGAAGAGGGAAGCTCAATGGAAGACCAAACCCTCACGTGGAAAACAACATTTCTAAAATCTGCCGTTGCATCTTCTCCACTTTTTCCCTTTTGAAACCTTAGGCATCTACTCATTTCTAATCAGGCTTACGGCATCCACTCTTATTGCCAAGTGTACGAAATTAATCAATGTATTTCAGTAGCTAATGAACCATTTGCCACTGCTGGTACAAATTCCAAAAAGATACCATCTGAACAAGTACCCTTTTTAGCTTATCCATAATATTTTCGATATCCTCTTTATCTGGTGGGATGCCTTCTTTGCCATCGCAACACTGATATACATTAATGGTTTTGGAGCTTCAGCATCATGCTCAGATCACAGGAGTGTCGGAGAGTATTTCTTCCAATGCTTTTTAAGCTCTATGCCTCCGATCAATAGGCGCCCATCTTCATCCTTTATAATCAGATTATTGTTTCTAGTATCGATTTTCTGCTGCTGGAACTACTTCATGCATTTTCTTTTCTTGGACCAGCTTACTCTTTTAAATAGGATTGAATAATGGACAGTTAACCAAATTTATTATTTCATTTGGTTACCAACAATTATATATATATTTTTAACAGCACAATTCTAATATAAGAATATAAGTAAGAATCTTACTTTGGCTATAAATATAACAGCATTATTAACTGAAGCTTTCAAACGTGTGATTCTGTTGATACGTATTTTAAAAAAACAATTATTATAACAACACAACAAGTAAATGGCAGGAATGGTACATAGTGACATGAATAAAGGCAAGTAGAGAAACTACCCGTGATAGTACTCAAATAACGAGTTCAATTTAGAAGGTCGCGAGGCCATCTTCTTTTCAGACGCCTTGGAGGATTATCAGGAATTGAAGAGTTTTGAAACTAGTGTGTTTGAGTGGAATCAAAGATTGTCACGAAAATATTGATATCGGATTCGGGCCTAATTAACAATATATGGGACATTAAGATCATTATGGATTCGGATGGATTAGATTATGGATTGTTAATACAAAGTAAGAACCATTGAGGATTTCACGAAGGATATTGGACTGTAAGGATTGGATACGAGAGCAATCGGATGGCTTGGTGGAGCCCTGAAGCTAACTCTAATGATAGGTAATTTATATATCGAATTCAAAACATTTTATGAGCGTTATCTTTGACATTAACGTGTATCTATTTTTTTACGTAAATAAGAGAATGCGATAATGCGACCACCAATATATATTTGTTTAAGTGAATATGAACACACCCTATTGTTTGTGTCCAGTGCGCACGACGGAAGACTAATAAGAATAAACAAGAAATCCATAATATCGGCGGTAACCCAGGTAACCCTTCCCGGAACCCATCCCAGAGTCGGTTTCCCTCCATCAATACCTATAAATATACAATTGCCAGTTGTACTAAATTCTATTTGGAGTTGAATAAACATACATAACCTTAGTAGCTTATCCTAAAATTTGCGTGAACAGAGAAGTCTGAGTTTGAATTTTGGTTGTAGGAGAAAAATAGGTAATTTCAAAATTACATGTTTCTTATTTTTGAATTATTAATTTTTGACATAATAAATTCATTTTGGTATTGTTTATAATGTAAAGGAAAAAAAACTGTACCAGTACAACCCATGTTTTGGGCTCAGTACGTGGTAGAGACTGTACTTGTTCTTGAACAACTGCCGTGCATTTAGGTGATGCGTCCTAGATCAAACTCAACCGACTGATTTTCTCACTATTTCGGTTACCCTCATTATACATGCTGGTTAAGCCCCAGGAGGGTCCTAGATCCCAAAAGATCCATCTCTGGCCACTAACAGATTAAATAAAAGTCTGCCAGCAGTCGGATTTGAACCCAGAACCTTCAGCATGGAAACTTAACACTCTACCACTGAGCCACTCTGCTCCCATTCTCAATATTTAATAATAATAAAATTGAAAATATTTAATATTTTTGAATATTGATAAAAAAAATAAAAAGCAGTAAAAAAAATAATCACTTTATATATTGAAGAAACAACTTAAAGAGGATATGTTTAGGGAAAAGTTGGAAAATGCTAAGATTTTCAAAAGGGAGAAGGAAAGAGTGAAGAAATTTGGTCTGAAGTGGTCAGAAGACAGGAAAATGAAATATAGTAAGCTGATAAAAAGGTATTGAAAGAAAAGAAAAGAACAACAGATAAGGAGCTGAAATAGGTAAATGGTCCTTAGTTTGCCCGTTATAGAAAAAAAGTAAATAAAAAAAAAGGCTAAATTATTTTTTAATGCCATATAGTGTATATATATATACATAAATTTATGAAGTAATTTTTTTATTAAATGTATATATACTGAAATTTACAACTTTATACAGAATACATCCAATTAATATAATGAAAGATAAATCATGTCCAGAGACAAAGGCAAGTAGAGAAACTACCCAGGCAATAAACAGGACATTAAGGTCATTATGGATTACTTTGTTTGTAACAAAGTAAGGAGCATTGAGGATTTTACGAAGGATTTTGGATTGTAAGGATTGAATACGAGAGGAATTCAATGGCTTAGTGGAACCCCAAAGCTCTATTCTGTAAGTCCAGATGGGTCTTATGATTGTCACATATAGGAGTCTTTTGTAATTAATTGGGAGCTTGGAGCGTTTTTCTAGTAAATGTTGAAGTATCCTGAAATGGCGAGCTGTTTCTTGTTGTTTCCGTCAAGTATGAGGATTCCAAGTTGAGCGTTTCTCAAGGTGTAGTCCTAAGCACCGGACCTGTTCTAGAGGAATCAGTGGGATGTTATTAAACGATACAGGAAGGCAGGAAGTTGTTGGTTTATGACGGAGAATTTATGAAGTAATATTAAAAAAACAAAAACAATTTATGTTGTATGAGCAGTTATCTCCTAAAGAGTGAGTTTGTCTCTAGATTTAGATTGAGTAATGTAGAGTTCTTGGTCTACAGACCTTATGGCTAGCCAAGATTCAATCATTCCACCCAACCATAACTGTAAACTTTGAGAGTGGAGAAATGGTCCAGACAGATGTAATACTTCGATAATGATTACAGATAATGATAACAAAAATTGCTGGGAGACAGTGCAATATCATTAAAATTTATGAATAAAATGTGATATAAAAATTTGAATAATTTGAATAACTTTAATATTATTAAATATATCAAGAAATGTAATTACTAATTTAAAGGGAATAAATATTTTGAAATTAGTTGAAGGAGGTGCAGATCATATCTTCTGGTCATCCCCATATCAACCAATGGTTCTCTAGATTGAGGGAACAGCACACAAATTCACATATGATAGACTACAATACAATGAGCACATTACAGGCAAAGGTCACAAACAGTAGCAATGCAAGGATCATATTTCCCACTCCATTCATAAGAAGCCGGGTGGGGAACTAAAGTGAGAGTTAGGAGACAGCTCCTCCTTCTAGGGGTATATCTGTCAAAACTACTATCCCTAAATATTATATCTCAGAAAATAACCCAAAGATTTTCTTATTCTGGATAGGAAACGACACAAAAAAGGTTCAATAGATCCCTCATGAAATATTTTACCACTCCATAGGCCTCGATGACTCCCAGTGTTTCTAAATACTATTAATAACTAGTCCATAGACATTTTTATCATATAGATATTTAGTTAGATATTTCACCTGCAGACATTATCTCCTCCGTTCTTAAATCCCACTCCAGTTCTACCGGCTTAGACGAGATACCCGTCAAACTATACCTCATTGATATCCTACCTGTCCTACTTTTCATTTATAACTTTTCACTACAAAAAGCAGTATTCCCGACTTCTTGGAAAAAGGCCCTACTACATCCTATAAATAAAACCCCAACCCCAATCTCCCAAGAACTACCGGTCAATCTCCATGCTTTCCAATCTTTCCAAACCTCTCGAAAGAATAGTCCAGTCTCAAATATCAAATATTCTCGAACAGTCCAAACTCCTTGATCTGCTTCAATCAGGCTTTCGTCCTGGTTCATATATAAAGCCATGGACAATAAACAAATAACCGTGCTAATCCTCCTAGACTTTTCTAAAGCTTTTGATTCCTTCGACCATTCTATCCTTTTCTCCAAACTAAAGTCATTGTCATTTTCCAACAGCTCTAATCCATGGTTCTATGGATGAAGATTTATTTATTCTGCTTCATCATCATTATCATCAGAAGACACTGTAGGCATATCCCAATCATAAACTTTATTGATTCTTTAGAACTCTAAAGCACCTATTACCACCTATTATTCTTGCCTTGTTTTCTTCTCTCCTTATATTACCTTGATTAACAATATATCCAGGAAGTTAAACTGTATTACTCTCTTAAAGTCATTGTCCATTTATCATTTATTTGAATTTTAATATTAATTTAGTTTTTTAATATATTAATCGGTTGCTTTACGTCTCTAGCAACTTCTTCACACTCCATGAATGCTCCAAGACTATTAGCTGTCTTCTAGTAATCATCTTATGAATTTATGGCATTTTTCAATTTTGATTCTCATGCCTGCTTTGTGGTGGATCTTCCTGAAAAAAATCTATACTGATGCCCATCTAAATACTCTTTATATCTAAATACCCTAAATACTCATCTAAATACTCTAAATACTCTAAATACTTTTTTTTTTTTTTTTTTTTTTTTTTTTTTTTTTTTTTTTTTATATGCATTATTTATAATTTATCATCTCTGCTCATTTTCTTTATTTTATTAAATCTGTCTTACTTTATTATATCTGTCATTATTTTCATTTGCTTCTCATTATCAATAATTTGTCATATCTGTCTTTATCTTAATTTCATTATATCTGTCACTATTTCTATAATTATATCTGTCACTATTTCAATAATTTTGTTATATTGGCTTTATCTTAATTTTATTATATCTGTCACTATTTTAATTCATTATTTTCACTATTGTTATATTTGGCTTTATCTTAATTTTATTATTTCTGTAACTTTTTTAATTCATTACTTTCACTATTTTAATTTTTTCATTATCATTAATTTTTTAAATCTGTCTATATCTTTATTTTATTATAATCTGGCTCTTTTTCTATCTTCATATCTGCCACTATTTTATTTTTCTACATTACGTGTCACCATATTATTGTTACTGTACATTTTTTATATTTTTTTGTTCTGTTTGTTTCTCTGTTAGCCCTGAAGATGGCCTACACTGTAGGTCGAAACGTCGGCACATAATATAAGTTCATCACTTATTCTGTGTACTTATTGACTGCACCCCCCAACTATCTCCTTTACATAAATACTCTTTAGCTCACTTTCCTACCCTCAGCAGCAGTAATGTTGGCACCAAGTAGAAAGTGTACGACAGTGCCTCTAATTGATGCAATCTATTTTATTTGATGTATTAGTAAAATAATAGCCACTTATCATTCTTTTGATGCTTTCTCTTTCATCCAGATTTTCACTATTGGTGACACTATCCATCACTACCTTCTCAATAACACAATATTATGAATAATTCAAGATGTAATCTACAGCTCTAGTAACAACTGTGCTATGGATTAAGTTAGAGCACATTACAAGTACCATATCAGTGTAACTTATTGCTGTAACTAAATCTTTCTTTCCTAAAATATGGCCAATGCTAGCAATTCTAGCAATGGACTACAGAATTAAAAAAACAGATAGCAAGATTTACTAAAATGTATTAAAAAAAACAAACAGTACCACTGCATACCGTGGACGGGTCTGGGGTTCAGTACAGGGTAGAGACTGTACTGTTTCATGGACAATTGCTCTGCAAGGAGGTGACTTGTTGATCCAGATCATGCTCATCCGCCAGATTTTCCCCCTTATTTTGGGTTCCCTATTTTTATAACATTTTATAGAGGCTGGGTGAGCCCTAAATCCCATATGACCCATCTCCGGCTGCAAACAGAATAAATAAAAGTCTTGCCTGCAGCGGGATTTGAACCAGGATTTCCAGCATGGCAGCTCAGTGTTCTACCACTGAGTCATTCCGCTCCTAAAGAAGTATAATACATTTCACTTATAAAATTGGTACTCAGTTAACGATATTATGGCTTTACATGATGATAGAGATATTTACTAATTATTTTAAATATTAAACTGCTGGTTCCTAAGAAACATATTTGAAAAAAATTCGGAATGACAATTTACATCACTCGATTAGTACTAATAAAAACAAATTAATGAAAACAATAGGATTTGATTCAGGCAGGCCTGAATATAATAAAATATTTTATTTTGTGTTAATTTTCCAGAAAACAGAAAAAAGTTCTTAACCTTCGATTATTACACGATTTGTGCTATAAGAATTACATTAACTGCAAGATCAATATTAATAATGCAGAAATACAGGTTCATTTACTTATTGTATTTTTATTCCACAATGACAGACTTAGCTAAATTGCTTACAAAGACTGCCAACAATACAATCCCTAAGGACTGCAATATGGTAGGACAGTAACTACATTGGAATTACGGACAATATACCCTAAAAAAAAACAAGCATATTTTAGATAATAGGTAGGTGGTTCAAGTTCTATATCTTCCTCGTTGTTACTAGTTCCCTACTAATTTTTTTTATTTTATACCTCAAACTTATTTTATTTTATTTTCTCATATAAGTTCCTAGATCCATTTTCTCATCTTCATAGGTTTTCTCTATGCTATATTTTTAGAAGAACTTAATTGCTTAGCTTCTTCGTTCATTCTTTTCACAGGCTTGTATTGGATTTTTGCAGCATCTTTCCATAAATTGTTGTCTCTTGCCCTATCACAACTTTACATTCTTGGCCAAAGGAACTGTTATTTGCTCCTTTTGTTATCTATTACTTCTATTACAGTTTTCTTCACAGTTTAACTCATATTGATACAATTATTTATAGGGGTTTCTTCATCAATCTTTATAGAATTTTTCAATTATATGCACTTCTTCACATGTTCATTATTCAGGATTTTACTAGATTCCCTCCACTTGAATATGGGAACACTTGATGAGGGAAGCTGATGGCTTATTCAGGAGCAGGCAACTTGACTTGAGACGTAGCTTCACAAAATAATAATGAAATTATTAGTGGATTGATAATTAATAATAGTATTAAAGTATTGATTGTTCTTAGGTGCTTAAAGATACTATTTATGTTCCACTGATTTCCAAGGGTTTTTATATCAACTATTTATTAAAAGATCAGTGTATGCTGTAAATACTGAATGTTTACTAACTTTTTATCATTTAAGTACGGTGGGTGGAAGTTCTTCCTGATGACTGTTAATAAAAATTTTCATAATATCCAGAGATGAAGTTTCTTATTAATTTGTGGAATTGTAAGTAGCCTTAATGAGTAAAGAACAGCATGAATCACTAACTGTCAATTAAAACTGAAACAATATAGTAGTGGCAATATGTTATATCAGCAGCAGGATCTTTGAAACAACTTATCCTCATTCAAATTAAACTCACCAAGTGCAACTTGTTTATTATGTCTAATCTTTCTGTCTAATCTTATAGATTGTTATGGTTTCTCAGAACTGTTTATGTCCTTTATGAATCTTAGGCCCATCATTAGGGTTGATGTATAAATATCAATAAAAAAAATTAGGTATATAGAAATAAATGGTAGGAGTGATGAAAAAAAAATAAATAAAAGGAATGAAAATATGATATGAAATCTTGCAAGACAATAACTTTGAGAACTAAAATTACAAGAGGTACTAATTTGACAAAAACACAAAACAAAACAAAGATTATAATAATAATTAAATTAGATGAGAAATAAATTTACAATCAGTAATGAATAACTGTAACTAGCTAAAGTTAAAACAATCCTTAATTATAATTTTTTATTAATTGTTTTAATTTTTAAATATTTTTATTTTGAAGAGAAAAGATTTGCTCTGCATATTAGCATGTATTGTTTTAAGTTTATTATATTGCTACATCTTTAAAATTATACATATCTAAAATTATTTCACTTGTACTTTCTAATATATTTTTTCATAACACAACAATTTAGTTAAAATTACTTTTATACATATCATCAGTCATATCATCCCTGCCATTTCCAACTATCGAATGTGAAAATCGGTACTTTTGAGAAGAATTAAAAAAAAAACCAGTTTCAAGGTTCAATAAAAATTAGTGCCTGTAGTCAAACCTATGAAATTCGTTTTACACTGTTTTTGTGACTGATAGATGCCTCTATACTAATTTTATATCAATTATGAAAACTGTGTTTTTTCATATTCGATACTTTGCGATGGCAGGGATGATATTCAACAAAATTAATATGAGGGCCAAAAGAACAGAATGGTGGAACAAGCATGTAAAACATGTGATTGCTGACAAAAAGAAAGCCTGGAAAGACTATATGGAAATAAGTCACAGCTGAACTGGTCAAATTATGTTCAAAAGAGGAATAGCTCCAAGCAAGCTGTGAGGGAGTCTAAGAGAGAGTCCTGGGGACACTTTGGTAAGGAATTGGATGATGACTAACAGGAAAATATTAAAAGGTTTTGGAGAAAAGATAAGTGTCTAAGAGATAAAAAGGGCAAGAATATTCAAAATGTGAAAACAAAAATGGCGACTGATGGTTCCTGATGCCACTGAAATTCTAAAAAGATTGGAAAGACACTACAATGCAATATTTTCAGACCAATCAGTAAACCAGATACAATCAGATCACCCTAACAGAGAGGAACAAGATAATGACCAAAATTTGGATATAATATGGGAAGAAGAGATTGAAATGGCTGTAGAAAGAATCAAGGTTGGGAAAGCAGCAGGTAGGGACGAAATCTCTCCAGAATTTATTAAGTATGCTGGAAGAGAGATAATCAAGGTGCTGCAGGGCCTATTCCAGAAAATTTATGAGGAAAAGATAATTCCTAAAGACTAAGAAAACAACATCATCGTAATCATCCCATCATCCCAATCCACAAGAAGGATAGCACAAGTGAATGTGGTAATTACAGGCCGATATGTTTCTCCCAAGTCGTATATAAAATATTGATTTTAGAAAGGAAGCTGGGGCCATTAGTCGAAGAAAACCTGAGGAAGAGCAAGCTGCATTTCGCCCAGGACGCCAAACCCAAGATCACATTTTTGCCATAAGAATAATAACCGAGAAAGCCTGGGATTGAAACAGAACCCTGTACCTTGCTTTTCTGGATATAAAAGCAGCGTTTGACTCAATGCCAAGAGGAGAAATATGGAGTGCCTTAAGAACTAAATTCCTCCCATCAGGTCTGATTGAAACAATCAAATCAACATACCTGGCACCCAAAGGCATTGTAAGAATAAATGGCTTGAAGTCAAAGTGCTTCCCAATAGAAAAAGGAGTTGAGCAGAGAGACAGTCTAAGCCCTCTACTCTTCATCTTTATGGATGAAATTATTAAAATATTTAAGAGGAGAACAGCAAGGGCAGTGATAGGTCATTGGAATATGCGAACAATACTGGCACAGGCAATGGTATATCCTGATGACATTGTGTTAATTGCTAATTCTATGCATAGTCTCCAACAAGCCCTAGTGGAATGAGAAGCAGAACTTGGTAGGAAGGGCATGGATATCAATGTGGTGAAAATGGTGAAAAGCAGAATCCTACAAGTAGGACGAGAGCCCGAACAAATACATCTGACCTGCAATAATGAGGAGATTGAAGTAGTAATTCTCTTACCTGGGAACTGTAATCTGAAGAACTGGGACATTAGAACAAGAGCTATCCCAAAGGATAGCCTAAGCTAATAGTATATATTAATCCATCTGCAACACAATTGTGGGAAGAGAGAGATAGGGAAAGATGTCAAGCTTCACATTTTCAAGGCTGTATACATGCCAGTTCTGCTAAATAGAGCAGAGAGTTGGGTCCAGATAAAAGATGGAGCCTAATAACTGCTGCAGAGATGAAGTACTTAAGCAGTGTGGCTTTAAAAACGCACCGGGATAGAATCCGAAATGAAAGAATAAGGGAAGAATTTTTTTTTTTTTATTAGAATAATTGTTTGTTTGTTCATTTAACGTCACTTTATGCTGCTATGGCTAATCGGATGAAGCTACAGTGGGAGCTCTAAATTTTGCCTCTCCAGGTTTAATTAGGATAGGGATTTTTAACGAGTAACTGACATAGTACAGGCTCGAGACACCCTTTTAACGTCCCTTCTGAAGGACGGCGTAACTAAGGATTTTTTACTCCCTTAGAAAATTCCTAGGGCCATCTGCCGGCCCTTATCACTAATTTATTGATATATACAACTGTAATTATATTACATCAAGTAGATCTGCTGTATGAACAAAGGACATGAAAAAAATTTGTTCCTTGTGGAGGAACTACCCATCGGTAGCACTCCGAAAAAGTTTTATAGTAGAATGTCTTGAGGCCATCTTCTTTTCAGACGCCTAGCAGGGTTATCAGGAATATTAAGATGGGAAGCAAGCTGAGAGACTAGCAGATTCAAGTGTGTATGGAGCTTTTCATGGAAGGGTAGGTATCTAGTTTGGGCCAAATCAGCAACATAAGGGATATTAATAAGGAGCATTGAGGATTTTACGAAGGATTTTGGATTGTAAGGGTTGGATACGAGATGAATTGGATGGTTTAGTAGAGCCCCAAAGCTCAACTCCGTATGTCCAAATAGGTCTGATAACTGTCATGTAAATGAGTCTTTTCTAATTAATTGGGAGCTTTGAACGTTTGTCCAGTAAATGTTGAAGTAGGCGAAAACGTCAAACAGTTTCTTGTCTTTTCAGTCAGGGAAGAATTAAATATCCCCACGATGAAAGAGACCCGGAAAAGAGACAGCTGAGATGGCCGGATGAGCCCAGAAAGAGACCTACGAAAATTTATGGAGGTGAGACCGGCAGATACTAGACCTAGAGGCTTACCTACCATAGTCATGTATCCAGATTGGATCAAGCAAGAGGAATGACACAGCAAGAGATGACAACTCCTGTAAGAGACAGAGAGAGATGGAGATCGTGGGTTGGATCAAAGACTCTATGCACAAAACAGAAAGTTAAGGAAGAAAAAGAAGACAGGGATCGTGAAAAACAAAAAATCCTGAGATCAATTGTTTCGACTTGAAATTTTTAAAATATATATCAATCATTTTGTATAATATGTTTTTATTAATTTGTGATTAATGCATTGATATGATTTGATTGAAATTGGGATACTTCATGAGTTTATCTATAACTTAAATGGATTATAGTACAAAAGCCTTTCCCTTTGGATTCATCAACCAAGTAAAAAACTTTGTTCTTTCCATTTCCAAATTTTCTCATAAATTTTTATAAATGATTCGGCATTCCTAACATTAAAAATAAATTTGGTTTGCCCAATCCCTCTTGCAACAAGCATTTCAGAATGACCTCCAAATTTTATTGTTTGTCGGAGTTTCTGTTTAGAAAGATTTTCTTTTTTTTTCCTCTTATGGTTCCCATAATATTTATTTCCGTTTTATTGATATGCAAAACTCCAAGAGTTAATTTGAAAGTTTTTGCTCTTATTTGCAAATTCCAGGTTTTTTTATTTTTCATACCTCAAAGGAAAATGCTTTTATGGTCCTTATAGACTTTGTGTTGCCTCGAGGCAAAGGTTCACCAAGTGTTTCCTTTTTGGTTAAATTTACAGCCTCAACATTTTTATCACCTTTGTTGCTTTGATGGATATCACCGCTTAATACTAACTGCATCACTGAAACAGTTGACTTTTTCCCATCCTTACATTTATAAAACCATATTGGGAATTTATTGCTTAGAATTCCCCTTCTTTGATTGAGGAAATGATAAACAGTTCATTCATATTTTTCCAACTGCTTCTTAAAAAGCAGTTGTCAACTCTCTAAGTGGGCACCTGCTTCTGCATTATGTCTGAAATTAAATTACTAAAATAGAGGTACCCTTATGAATCTTGTTTGCAGGGAGAATGGTTTATGTTTTTTAATTGGAGTTTATTATCCGTATTTTCTTCCTGTTAGAATTTGGATCTATAATCTCTTTCTTTTTGGAAATAAAATTTTGCAGGAACATTATAATAAATCTAATTTAATTTATTTTATTTTATTGGTATTATCTTTCCACAATTTCTCATTTATTCAGTCATTATTACTCTTTACTATCTCTCTTTCATCATCATCTTTAATATTTTTAAACATTTTTTGCTTGTCAATATAATTTTACCTATTTATTCATTTTCCCTCATTTTCCATACTCTTCCTCTAAGTTACCTTTTTGGCCGCTAGAGATTGCTGCTAGCGCTTTTGGCTTGCTTCATAACGTATTTTCATTGTTGCCAACAATTTGTTGGTTAGCCAGTTCACCCAGCTGCCTCTCCCAGTTGGTACATCTTTTCTTAATACTTTATATCTTATATCTTTTTCTCTTTAGTCTTTCTCCATTCCTCACACTATATATTCTCCTATTTCTCCCTTATCTTTTTGGCATCCATCATATGTTGGCAATCAAAGAGTTCATATTTATAAGCATTATTTTTAATTCATCCCAAACCATACTTATATTTTCAAATTTTTTACATTTCTAACTGTCATTCTATGAGATACCTATTCATTTTTTTCTACATATTCTTGTATTATTATTTTTCATGCATTTTACTTATGTAACCTCTAGAAGTCTATTATCATACATTTTATATCTATAATTAAACTAATTTTTTTCTAAATCGTTCATATTCCACCCTTTTTTTATATTTTAATCTTCTCATTTTGTATCTTTCTGTTTACCTCCTCATTTTTCTTTCCCTTTATATTATGTTTACATTTTTATCCTGTCTGTACATTTATTTTCTGTATTTTATATTTGTTATCTTTAATTATTATATCTGTCACTATTTTAATTGCTGTTCATTATCTTTAATTTTATTATATCTGTCACTATTTTAATTTTATTATATTCTATCCCTATTTTAATATTCGTTATCTTTAATTATCATATCTGTCACTATTTTAATTTTCTACATTACCTGTCACTATATTCTTGTTACTGTAACGTTTTTATATATTTTTTGTTCTGTTTGTTTCTCTCTCATAGCCCTGAAGATGGCCTACATGGTAGTTCAAAACGTCGGCACTAATTGAATATAAGTCTGGTACTTATTTGGTGTTTTTTTGATTGCACCCCCCCAACTATCTCCGTTCTCCATTAGATAAATAACGGTCTAGTATTATAGCCCCTGAAAGAGCTGGACTTCCTCCGAAAGTTTGCTCCACTCCAGAATAAATAGTTTCTGATTTTATTCTACTTGTAAAATATTGACGATAGTTATATATAAGTCCTAAACTCCCATAACTCTCCTAAAGATTCTCGCTTAACTTCTTCTTATACATATTGAAACCAGGAATAAATCTAAGCTAAGAAGATTGAATGTCAAATCTTACTTTACAGTCTTCTCAATTTAATCATATTGGCCTTTTAATTAGACTAATCCACTGCCTTCATAATGTACTATTCCTTTTTAATTTTTCTTAATAACTTTATGTCTCTCCTACGCTTCTGACTATTAAGTTAGGATTTTCTTTACCTTTTTATTTCCAAGTTTGTTGTAACGAGTATCCTCATTCTCTTTTATTTTGAGTACCAGTTCTAATAAATATTTTCTTACTATTTAAAAATTTATTTTAACCTACACCCAGATCATTATCTCCTTTATTTAATTAACCAATAATAATAAATATTCTAAAAAATCTGTAAACTCATATCACAGTATCTATTCCACAGATTGTTGCTTCATGTTGGGTTACAAGTCTTAACTGTTTATTTATTTCATCTTTAATATTTTCCAGAAATACAAGTTATCATGAACTTTAGTATGTAAATGAGTAGATTTCAATAACCACTTCATCAAGAAATAAAAATTTCAACTAACATTTCGAAGTATAGATGATAAATGGTTGATGAGACATTCATTTCTAGGTGAAATGATTACTGATATGTAGAATTTCCCAAAACTACCTTCTCTTTTCCATACTAAAGCTAATATTAATATTCTTGTTGTATTCATCTCCAGCCAGTATATCAGCATTTTTAGAGTTTCACTTGTTCGACTGACAAAGTAGTAAACCAGTTCATATATATCTTTCCCCTTCTTAAGAAGTCAACTCTCTGAGTAGGCATCATTCTGTGATTATGTTTAAAATTAAACTAATAAAATAGTTAAAATAGTACCACTTGTCATTTTTATAACAAATAACGAATGAATCCTGTTCACAGGGAGAATGGTGTATGTTCTTTAATTGGAGTTTATTATCAATATTTTCTTTCTGTACGAGCACGGCTAGGATGCGACCCAAACTAATAATCTACTGCACGATGCTGTTTGTATACTCATTTCACTTTCATTTGTATTTCTCAATATGAAGTTTAGTACATTTATTTTTTATTGTGAATGAATGAATTAAGCCTTTATTATAAAGAGAATTATAAAACAAGAGGGTTTACAAAAAACTACTAATATTTACAAAAACATATACATACTTGTATAATACCCAATATTGTAACTTAAATAACAATAATAAAATAATAATAATAAATAATAATATTTTTTTCTTGTTGAATGATGAATTAATTAATGTAATAATAGATATAATAACTCTTTATAGGCCTTCCCTTATGGGAGTATGGTCTAAGTTTCCGGAGTGACCAGCTCTATTGGGAAGTGGAGTTTGACATTGATTTCTGTCTCTTAACTTTATTTTGAGCAATTCTTGTCCTATTTTATCTTCTTCTGTCGGATCAGCGGTTGGCGTGTAGACTTGAACAATGCTTAGGATTTTCTTCTTATAATTAGTCTCTCTAGAGCTATTCTGTGGTTAATTTCTTTAAATTCTAAAATATTTCCTTTTACTGTTTTTTATATAAAAAAATCCCACTCTATATTGGCCATTTTCAGAAGAGGTGTGCACTGTCTCTTTCTATAATCGTAAAGTTTTTCTTTCTTATTTCTGAAATCCCTATTATGTCCCAATTGATTTTATTTAAGGCATTTTCTAATTCCATTGTTATCTGTTCTGAAATTTTGATTGATTTAAGTTCTATTATTTTTGGACCCTTCCTTCTTACTTCACATAAACCAATAATATCCCATTTTATTTTATTTCTAGCCGTTTCAAATTCCATTAGCCTGTCCTCTCCTAGCAACGTTCTCACGTTTAAGGTGCAAACTTGGAGGGTGTTACAGCTGGATTTTTTAATTGTTGTCTGTTCTTGAAAATTAGGATCCTCTTTTTGCTATGATCTAATGCTTGGGGCTTCATTTTCCTTTTTGTTAAGATCTCTATCATCCTCTTTATGAGTCACCAGGAATTTATCCAGACTAATAGATCTTTGATGACTTTTAATATTTTTTTTCATTATCTTCCCTTTAGGGGTTGGCTCTGATTTTTTATGAGTATTTTTCATAACTACTTCTTTTTCTTCGCTCCTTTCCCTCTTTTTCCTTGAATCCTTTTGAGATTGCAGTTCTTCTAGAGAAAAGATTTGGTCGTTTATCAGGAGTTTGTCATATCTCAATGATGCCTTGTTATCTTTTTCCCAATGAGCCCTCATAAACGGGAATAATTCTTTTCCAATTTCTCTAACATTTTTTGGTAGATCATTCTTAATTTTTATCATTTTAAAGTCTTCAGATTTCATCAGTTTAAACTTATTTTTCAGAATATCATTTTTCAAAAAAAACGAGTTTAGCTTGACAATCACTGGGCCATTATTTACTTTAGGATTTATTTTCCTTATTTCTTGAATATCATATGTGCGAAAGTCTGATAAAATGTACTTAAATATTTCTATTATCCTATAACCCATATCTGAAGATTTTTCTCTATTTAAACCAAATATAATTATATTTTTCCTTCTAGTGAAATTTATCTCTCTTTCTCTATCATTTTTAATGTTCTTTATTATTTCATCCACCTGTGATTTTACCTCCCTGATTTCCTCTTCCTAATTTTTCTGTTTTCGTCCAATTTCTTCTCTATCCCTACTATTTTTTCTAATAATATGTTAAATTTCTCCTCAATTGTTGCCATGGTGATTTGAAATTTTAAAAAACAAAACACCACAAAAAATAGATATATAATTGATGCTTCGTTATTATCAATAACCGATACGATTTTTATTTTTTATTGTATCTTATATTAAAGATATATCCTAACCCACTTAGGATGGACATGCTTCCTATGAATTATAGAGGAAAAAAAATAGAACATTTTGGCACAATCCTAATACAACAAAGACAAAATATGTGAGAGTGCTAGAGCATAGTTCACTTGAAAGCGGAAACTTAGTTGTTCCAAGAAATTTGGACGGATTCTGACCATCACTGTTTAAATTGCCAAGAATTTTTTAATTACCAAAGATACGTGATTATAAATTTTTTTATTTTGATTTGTTTGATTTAAGCATGTTTTTTCTGAACTATAGAAGGAGGAAAACTAATAATATACATGTATAACTAAGTCGTGGTTTGACAAGCGGGTATGGATATTATTTGGTTTAAAAAAAAAATCAAGGAAGTTTCTTAGACTGATTCCAGTTGGTTCAATTTTCCAAAATTTAAATTAACTAATATTAAATTAGCGGCAATCTTGTGAAATATTAAACAGGGATTTTCTAGTACAGTAGCGAATGTACGAATATCTAAGAAAATATCTTTTGTTAAGAATATGGTTGATGAAAGCTTCGATCGACGAGACTATTTTCAAATTCCCATAATTAAGAAAATAATAATTACACCATAAGCAGCAAAACAATTATTACTGATGAAGATGATTCAAGGAACTCCTCGCCGTTTGAAACGTTTGTCAAATTCGATTATGCACTCTTTCCAGATAGAAAACTCTTAACAATTTTGCTGACATTGCGGTGTAAACGTAAGTATTTAGAAATGGTGTACATAATTTGAAGATGTAAGTTCAATGTTGGTACAGTCCAATAGAATCGTCCATATGTGAAAAAAATAATTGCACGAGTTTGCTGCATTTGAAATGATTCGTAGAAATGACGTCGTTAAGACCAACTTTTACCTGAACATTATTCAACGAATGGATCGCTCAACAAAACAATTCTTCTGTACTTAAAAGATAACTGTTTGTTTGTTCATTTAACGTCACTTTATGCAACTATGGCTAATCGGAAGATGCTACATTGGGAGCTCTAAATTTTGACTATCCAGGTTTAATTAGGATAGGGACCTGACATCGTACAGACTCGGGACCCCCGTTTAACGTCCCTTCCGAAGGACGGCGTAACTAAGGTAACTGTGCTTTGAGCAGCAAGAGTGATTTGCTCATCATAATGAGGTTTGGAGTAGAATGATTCAGATAAATATTTCTGTTTATTAAATTATAGATATTCAGTTTATGGAATGCCCTATATACAATATCTACAATTGAGATGAGCATTTCATTGGTGGAATGTTGAAATTTTTAGGTTATTGAACGTTTTCCGAATTGATAAAGTATTCGACAGATCACAAACCCGAGGAAAAGAAAAAGAAAAGGATCAGCACATGTATAGTAAGATTTTTATACTTTGATAGGACTATCTGCGAATCTGGCCCAAAGTTTTTATATCAAAAGTGATTTATTCGAACAAGCACTTGTCAAAGTTTTTTGCTGAACATTAGACGCCACCTGAATACCTTTATTAAAATATCCCGAAACTGTTAGTCAAGTACATGTTTAAGTAGCTAGTTTGTCTAGAATTTCAGGTAACTTGGAATGGTAATTACCTATTTTATGTGAAATAAGTGAAGCAAAAGCCGAGCTTCATAGCTTACAATGCAGCAAGAAGTTCCATACCAGAAGTTTACTTTTTTCTCTTTATATTTGCATCCACACCTGTCAAATAAAAACAATGGCAATCAGTTAGTTGATTGTAGAACAAAATGACATGACAGAGCCATGAAGAAGAAAAACGAAAAGAAAAACCTCTCCCGTGGCTTAATTAAATTTTCTATGATAACCAATCCCTCATCCACGTTATTTTTGTCTCCTCCCAATGTTTTCAGGGATAAAAGGAGTGGACATTATTTGTTATATCAGTGGGTTTAGATGTCCGTGCAGTTTTTGCTTAAAGCGTTTTGGTAATTTTAAGTCAGTATGCAGAGTTTTGTTATTGAAATACCATTGTGCTTTTGTGATTAGTCGAAGCATTTTTAATTGGAATTTTTGTAGTCGTTTACTATAAATCTGTTTAGCGATGCCGTAAATTTATAATGTATAATGTCCAAACTGGATTAAGTAAGTAGGTGTACGTGTTTAGTTTCTGTCTTAAATCTAATTTGGAATTTTTCATGAATAATGAATACTTTAAATAGAGTTACGACTTAGTGATTGGCGTTTCATCTTAACATGAAAACCCCATGTCATTCTCCTATCAAATGTTGGCCCAAGATATTGTACCTTATCTGACTGTGGGATGGGTGAGTTATTAAGATAAATGGGATGACATGTAATAACAGAAGTTTAAACATGGAATATGCTATTGGTTTGGTATAGCCTTTAGAGGTGACAAATATACGTGAGCATGAAGTTTCCAGGTTAAGGTTTTAAATAGGAGACAAAATTAAAAAAAGATATGTAACAAAACAGAAAGACTTATTTTATTTATCACATATTTTACATCGTACAAAACAAAGGAAATGAGATTTCATATTAAAATACTATTTACAAAAGTAAAAAATATAAACTAGGAGGAGCGTCAAATTTACTGGAGCTTATAATTATAGTTGGAATGTTGTTGCTGCTGCTGCTGCTGTTGTTGCTGATCATAGTTCTCCTTCAGTGTAGGGGCTGGTGTTGACTTGACTCCAGATCCAAACTTCTGCTGGTAGACTTGGTTGCTGTAGGGATTGGGGTACTGGATTTGAGGTGAAGGCCTGAATTTGGTGAGAAGTTGTGGCTGGGATTGAAGTGGCCTTGCCTTTGGCAAGAGTGCGACCTCTTGTTGGAGAGGGTATGGGATCAGCATGATGGGCACGTTATAAGGGTGGTGGGACTGGGGGAGCAACAGGGGCTGCAGTAGCTGCTGGGGATGGCCGCCAAGAAGTTGAGAAGAGTAGCTCAGCTGTAATAATTAAATATTATAGTTTAGTTTAACGGATCAATATCAAAATTTAATAGCATATAGTATTTATATATGTACCAACCTGTGGTTGATGGTAGGCAGCAGGTGTGAGCTGATAGTATTGCTGTTGCTGCTGGAGTTGGTGATGAAGAGCAGCAGGCTGTTGGAATGCGGCGGCTGGTACTGCTTGTGGATGATGGTAGGCGGTGACCTGAGGTTGCTGGTACACAATCTGCTGCTGTGGTTGTTGGTAACTTGCTGAAGCTTGCGATGCTTGTGCTGCGGACTTCAAGCCGTCCCTCTCGATGTCTTCAAGCCTTATCTGCCTCTCGGAAGCTGGCTGGACTTGCTGGGTCACCTGGTGCTGGCACATGGCCCCGCAAACGAGCAACAACACCCCCAACTAAAACAAAACAGGTTCCTCGATCATTATCTCCTTTATAGTGATTTTTATTCACTACTGTTATAACAAATAAATTAAATAGATCCAATTTATTTTTCCAAACTATCACTTTGAAATATAGTAAATTATTTTTCAGCTATTGTACGAAAAACTTCAGGGTTCGTAATAATACTTTTCTGATGCTTTTTTTCAAAGCACAGTTTCACTTAAAGCACAGAAAACAAAGAAGTTAAAGGTGTATAATTTTCGCAAAAATAAATATTTTCCTCGATAAAATAAAAATAACATTGTTGGATGTAAAGGAAACGTGTGGGGAGCGAGTGCTCACCCAGCTTCTATAAAGTGGGTACTTTTAATAAGGGGGAACGTGGTGGTTAAGCGTGGTCTCGAACAAACCCTTTCCCTGCACAACCGTTGTCCTAGACACAACAGTGCAGTCTACACCACGTACTGAACCGAGATATATATCCAGTTAGATGAACCGGTTAATGTAAAAGAGCCGGTAACAATTTTTAATTGCCAGAGCCGATGACTTGGACTTGCCATTTGTGAATACCGGATACATAAATAAATTAAAAACGGGAAGGGTTCACTTTCACTGAAAGGAGGAAAGAAGGCGAGTGAAAGTGGGCAAGTCAAAAAGGAAAGTAGCTCGGGAAGAAGTATATCATTCTAGGGCGGGCTTTACTCATTGCTAACTTATCGTGCTCTGTTATGTTGTCGTTACTTTTTTACATAACGGTTACATAATACAGTGAAATTAATTTAATATGTTTAATAAAAACTTGGATCATAATTGATAATAGTAAAGTTAGATCAGGCAGGGAGATTAAAATCAATGAAATTATCTAGGGAAGAAAGAATATGAATCTATGAACGTATGAATGGGGCGGAACCTGCTTGAATAAATAGGTATGTTTTTTCTGAAGGACGTGGATAAAACATAGTTTCTTTTGTCAAGTGACTAATCGGCTGTATTTGTGATAGGCTCACTCAGAGGAATCAAGACGATTTTTTGGACTAGGAGGTCAAGAAAACCGCGATTAAGTTCGATGCATCAAGGTTCTTTCTTTTTCTTAATACACGCAGGTACTAAAGGTGTATTATGACTAATACTACTAGCTGAACATAACTTCTATTAAAAAGCAGATCAAATATTAACGTATTTGGAAATTATTTACTGTTTTATGCATTAAATTTTGTAAAATAAATTATATTTGAAAAATATTATATCCACAAATGATTAGGATTTGGTTTTCATGCTAAACAAAAATTCAAGGTAAAAAAAAGATGCATACATATATATAAAGTTTTCGTTCTATTACATAGAAGTTTTTTAAACTCACACAACTACCATGTAAATGAACACGATTTATAATAATAAATTCTTTATTGGCTTTAATGTATAACATTGTAGCCATTGAGTCTGGCCCACTTAGTGTTAATTTTTAGTAATTAGCATAAATGAACACGATTTATTTAAAATAAAAAATTGAATTAAATGCATAAAACAAATTAAATTTGATGCATATAGGTATATTAAAAACATACTCGTGAAAGAAAAAAAAAGGTACAAATAATTATTGAAACTTATTATCCATTACAAACGTATTAAAGATATGAAAGCAATATTGCCCTTTATTGATATTTATTTAATTTCAAGGACCTTTGTATTTTTACTTGAACCTTTGTAATGATCCAACAAAAAAATCAGCAGCCCACAAAATTTTGGTTTTTATGTTTCAAGATCTTCGGAACCCAAAATGCAAATATTAAAAAAAAAAAAAAAAGTCCTGCAAGTAAGATAAGAATTTTTACTATTCCCTTCTAGTGGTTTGTAACAATCTGTTACCGCGACGCAGAGAAGATTCTAAGTTCAGAAATCAGAAATTCAATCCTAAACCAGGATTGGCCAATCCGTGGTGCTTTATACTTATGTTAGCGTCTATTTCTACACCTGAAATAAATAAGCCTATAAGAAGGTAAGAAGGTTGTTAGAGACCAAGAGGAGGAACCCTAGTCAGCAATGTTGACAGATAAATAAAAATATTAAAAATATAATTAAAATTAGATAATAGGACACTATCCCATAATCTGGAACCATTGATCCACCTATTATCATTATGATCCACGGTAGTCTTAAGATTCATTATTCAGGAGACTCCTGTGTTGTAGTGTCCCATGAATGGAAACTATTTCCTCATATACCCATACATTCCTCTCCCTTACCAACACAAAAGGTGTTAATTCTTTGTCCGCCGTTAATTTTACCCCTATTAAGATAATAATAGCCTCTGGAAAGGTTGGTGAGAGGAACATCTCGTACAATAGTTCTTCTTTCGTTTGTCTTTTCACAAAGGAGAGAAACTTTTGCTAACATTTTCTCTTTATCGGCCTGCCATTTTCTCCTACACTGATTCAGTTTTTTATTGGTTGTCCTGTTCACTATTTCCGGTTTATATCCGGTTTCTAGACTCCGTAATCTGCGTGCTTCAGAGGGAGAATTTCTTCAACGGCTTTCTTATTTTAAATCATTAAGCTGAAAAATCAGAAGATTTCTTTCATGTTTCGAGAAGCTAATTTTTTTAACCTCCCATTTTATACCTGTTAGTCTTCCTATTCCCTATTTGATTGAGGTTTGCATTAAACTCGGTAGGTATTTGAACATATTTGTTTCAAACAGTAAACATAAAATTCATAATGTATTTCACCATCTGTATAGTATACTACTTAATTTTAAATAAAAAATAGTCTTTCCACAATAGAAATCCTCTCTTTCAAAATTATTATATTTATATTTATATTATATTGACTCATCGTTAATTTTTTTTAAAGAACACACAGTATGCTAATCCATTAGCTTATAGTATGCTAATTCTCTTCAAGTTTCAGGGCTTAGAGTTACTCTCCCTTTGTTTTTAGTGGATCTGCAAATATTGCAATTTTTAAATAACCTGGTGGGCCCCGTTTTAAATATAATATTTTCAGAAAACATACCATTTATAGAGTTCTACGGAAGTTTTTAGTTAGAAACGTTTAAATATGGCTGATACTGTAAAAAGTTAAAGTAAACATGATGAACTAGAATTACTGCACTAGCTAATTACTAGGTATTAGTAGTTACTTAGTGTTATTACTTTTTGAACAACTCCGAATCATTGCTGCTGAACACACATTTTTCAAAAATACTTCGCTGTAGAAGTGAAGAAAGTAAAAAGAATCTATATTTCTTAACTCTTTTATTTCGAACTTAGTTTAAGCAGCCAAGAAAATTAACGAAAATACGTCAGAGAGCGCTCCTTAAAACCAACAAGATCATAACTCAAAAGCCCTAATTTTTCAATAGAAGTATTTGAAAATTTCATGTGATTTCAAAAGAAAAAAAAATTGGTTTTGGTAAAGCAAAACATTTCTATTGCAATGACTGTATTGAAATTCGTTTAGTGACCATTAGTAAATTTTTAAAAACTTGACACTTTTTTTATTTTAACATTTTATGTCATTACTCCCATAAAATATGACATTGTTGGAAATGGAATATCAAATATGCCGTTCCTGCCGTAATGAATAAGTTTCAATCAATACTGAAGGATTAACTCACAAATATCAATTTTTCAATTATGTCGTTCTTTTGAAGGATGCATGTTGTCCGAGATTATCGTGATTTTTTTTAACAACACACACTTGTAAAGTCCTTTCCGATTAGCTAAGCCTGTTTGAGGAAGTTGCCGTAACGGAAATTGATGCAACACCAGAGGAGGGATCGTGTTACAAATTAGTGAACTAATGCCAGACTATGGCAGACAATGGATCCAGTAATGGATAGGCAGACAATGGGAAGACAGTCCTGTAATGATCACTTACAAAGGTCGAAGCAGGTGAAAGTTTATAATTCAGGGTTCGTGGCAATCTCGACAGAACGCCGGCTAATTACCAACATACTGAGAGCATTTTATTATCTTTTTTCACTGTTTTCTGTCTGATACGACTATATATGTATATATATATATTACACGCTTGTGCTTGCAAAAACTGTAGGCTCCATGCATATGAAGATAAATTAATAATATTGGAAACATTATGAGATATCTATTACCCTTCAGACTAAATCGTACCAAATATCATGAGTTAAAACAACTGAAGACCGATTCGTTATTCGGAGCTACGAAAGCTGAAAAAAATTTTGTAAATCAAATAATTATGTTATATTTTTTAAGTTTTCCTTTACAAAAATATTTGTATCAATGAAAAAAATAAATAATTCCAAAAGAGAAAAACACACACAAATTCCTCTCGCTGGTATTTAATCCGTTAGTGGTCGGAGATGTTTACTATGGGATCTAGGCACCCTCATGGCACGCACCCAGACTCTATAAAGTGGATACTCAAAATAATGGGGAAAAATCTGGCGGTTGAGCGTGATTAAGGACAAATCATCTGCCTACAGCCGTCCAAGAAACGATACCATTTTTATACTGCACCCCAGCCCCTTCATGGGTTGTAGTGGTACAGTTTTTTTAGTTTATAATTATCAACAAGGAGAGGAGGTTTGGAATTAGAGGAGAGAAGACGTGTCCCTAGCTCTGCTGGCTTCTAACCAGCGAAGACAAACATTCTACTATATATATTCATTTATTATTATTATTTTTTATTTTTTTTTTATTTTAGTTTTTAATAGTGCAATTTTAATTTATATTTCTATATATCTATGGGAAACCCCATAGACCTTAGTAGTTCCAAGGCAAAAAGAAAACGGCCTGGGGTTCGTATGAAATCGTTGCCAGATACCGTGAAAACACAACCTGTGAGCCCAACATTTCTAGTAATAGAGCGAACTGATGAAAAAGATGTCGCTAAAGTGTCACCTTTTTTAATAAGTAAATTCCTTAATGGTTATGCGGGTGAACTAAAAAATGTAAAAAAAAAACTGAGAGATGGAACACTGTTAATTGAAACTAATGGCTGAAAACAATCAGAAAAATGATTGAAATGCGAAAATTTTGCCGGCCAGTTTCCCGTTAAAGATACTATCCATAGTAGTCTGAACTATAGTAAGGGGGTTATCCGATGCTACGATCTTCAATTTTTGGAGATTGAAGAAATTAAAACAGAATTATCGCATGTGATAAAAGATATAGTTCGTATTAAAATCAACAGGAATAACAGCGAAATTCTTACGAATACTTACATTACAACGTTCCCAACTCCGAAAATCCCGTAATCAATAAAAATAGGTTACTATACGGTCAAAGTCCAACAATACATACCAAATCCCACGCGTTGCTTCAACTGTCTAGGATTTGCCCATCCAACCCATCTTTGTAAACAGCAAGCCAAATGTATACAATGCGGTGAGACTAAACATGAAAACAACAGAAGATGCAATATAACGGCAAAATGTGCGAGCTGTGGGGGCCCACACAATGCTCTTGATCGTTCGTGCCTAATTTTTAAAATCAATAAAGAAATTAAAACCATTCAGGTTACTAATAAAATCCCCCTTAATGAGGCTAAGAAAATATATAGGGAGCAAAATCCAACACTATTCAATAAATCATTTGCCGAAATAATTAAACAAAATTTAAAAAATACTGAAAAAAAATATTAGTACCCAGACAAATACAGTGTTCAACTTAGGAGAAAACTTAAATAATAAACAAAAAAATTCTAATGAAAAGCAATCAAATTCTATCCCCCTAAATCCTACAACCCCCCTCCTCACCCCACCCTTCCCCTTCTCCCGCCCCTACCCTTCCCCTCCTCCCACACTCTTTCCCTAACTGTCCTCCTCTCCCGAAACCAGCGAGGTCGCGCGCGCGTTCTGCGCAAGGAGCCGACCCTGTAACTCCATTCATCTCCTCTGTTAACGCGGGGCCCTCTAATGGCACTCCAGCGTTGTTAGGTTCTGACCACAGCTGCGAAACCGACCCGGAAGGAGAGTTTACTCTAGTAAACAATAAGAAACAGGGCAATCGGAAATCTAAAAAAATATGATCCTTACGATAATCCTCAAATACGTATACAATAATTTTTTATATAAAGTTTAAATACAAATTTAATATCTACAATCAGTGCCCTAGCTCACATCAGCTCATATCAAATTTCCTATTTTTCTCGGCACTATTTAAATCCCACCTGGAAACTTAGATGATAGAGATTTGCTTAATTTTTTAAAAGTTACAACCTTCTAGTTACAGGCCCATCTTACTCACCAGCTGTTTGTGTAAGCTTTTGGAAAAAATGGTGCTTAAACGGCTAACCTGGATATTAGAAGAAAACAACCTAATATCTGAAGCACAGAGTGGATTCAGAGCTGGTCGTTCTACGTTAGATCACCTGGTTACTTTAGAGCATGAAGTACTGGACTGCTTCGCTGAGAAAAAAGAATGCGTAGGTATTTTTTTTGACATAGAAAAAGCCTACGACAACTTAAACCCATCACTAGTACTGCAACAGCTAAAGGAATGGGGTTTCTGTGGTCGACTTCTCGTGCTGATAAAAAACTTCTTGAGGGAATGTGCCTATCAAGTTAGGATGGGTAACCATCTGTCCTCAGTAAAATTAATGACAAATGGAGTACCAGAGGGAAATGTCTTGCAATTAATAAAGTAACTATTAACTAGTAAGACCTTTCTTTTTTGTCCTATAAAATAGCCCTCTTACTACCTTTCAGAAACCAAAATAGAATGAAAACAACGATACAAAATTGTCTTTCGAAATTGGAAATGTGGTCCGCTCAATCCGGATTGAAAACTTGACTGGAAAGATCACATTAGAGGGCTGAAAGGAGAGTGTGTAAAAAGATTAAACATACTGAAAGTTCTGGCTGGAAGCACTTGGGGAGCAGACAGATCCAGCATGTTAAAGGTTTACACCACCCTAATAAGATCTAAATTGGATTATGGCAGTTTTGTTTACTCATCAGCAAATCTCAAACACCTTTCTACTTTAGACTCAGTCCACCACGCGGGAATACCTCTTTCAACAGGTGCATTCAGATCTAGCCGTGGAAACAGTCTATGAGTAGAAGCCGGTCTAGCTCCGCTAGCTGTCAGAAGACACCAACTTGCATCCGGATACATTGGAAGATTAAAATTCAATGATAATAATCCGGCATGGAAACATATTTTTCATATAAATACAAGAAAATATACAGAAAACCCTAGACTACCGGTCCCACTTGGAATACGAGCAAGAAGCTATATTGAAGAAATCAAGAATTTTAAAACAAGCACAGATGAAAACAGCTACCCACCTTGGACCTTGAGTCTACCATAGATAGATTTAAGCCTCAAAAAACACAAAAAGAACACCACATCAGAACACACATATCTTATAGAATTTAAAAAAATCGTTGACAAATATAGAAATAGTCAGCACATTTATACAGATGGGTCCAAATCAAATCATAACTTCGGATGTTCTATAATTTTCGGTTCTAATACAATTAAATACAGGCTGCCACACACAACCAGTAATTTCACCGCAGAATGTTACGCAATCAAAGCAGTACTATATCATATTATGCAACGCCAAGAAAGGAATTTCGTTATTTTCACGGACTGTCTATCTGCAATAATGGCCTTCGCCAATATATATATACGAAAGACAATGTAATTAAAAAAGCCACAGCTTATTCAACGATGATCAAAAGAATGGGCAAGGAGTTAGTACTCATCTGGATACCATCTCACGTTGGAATCAAAGGTAATGAAGTGGCAGACCGAGCAGCCAAGAAAGCAGCATCATCACCGGCCATAACGAATGTTTTTACAATGTCAGACATTTTGCAATATCTAAAACACCAAGCACTCATGACGTGGATACAGCTGTGGGAGGCAACTGAGGAAAATAATAAATTGAAAAAAATTAAATCAGAAATAAAACCGTGGAAAAGTTCTTGCCGCAGCAACAGAAGAGAAGAAGTAGTCAGAACTAGACTAAGAATCGGCCACACACGTCTGACGCACGGATATCTGATTGATATCTTTCACAACCAAAGTGCGGAAGTTGTAGGGTGCAATTAACTATCTCCCATATCATAGAAGATTGCCCCCTGTATGAATCGTATTTTCATGGCTTGGGAAAGATTGGTAAAGACGCTGATGACCTTAGATGTTGTGCGTCTATAAGCAATGAAACCTAAACCTCAACAAGGAGAAAAAATAACTATAACATAAATAATAATATACTCAATTGATTTAAAGATTAATCATTATTTAATCAGACATTTGGAAAATATTATAAATGAAAAGTCAGGATATGAAGTTATTTCATTTTACTTACAAAGATTAAAAAATTACATTGTCTGATAATAATTTGGCTAGGAACTGATGAAAAATATATATTTTTTTAAATATGTTGCAAATTTTTAATTTATATCTACTCATTGTCATATTAAACAGCTCAATTTCAATAAAGTCGATTGGAAGATTTTACTGAACTTTCCCTGATCTAAAATGATGAAACCGTACAGCTGGCATGTCCAAGTAAGGCAAGCTATATTCTACAGAAAAGACTCTTAACCATAAACTTAAAAAGGGCTAGTAGTGGACATCGTTCAAACATAGAAACAGGACTCCTTGATGCAAGAAGGCATTTTAGACTTACTATCGCGTACTGGCAACAACTACCCAAGCTCCGAGTATGGTAAATTGAAGCACTTGCTGTCATCAGTGAATCTTTTTCGTTTTCCCTTTTTCTAGGTGCTAAATTTCCAAGCTGATAACAGGAATTGGAATGACTAGTTTGTCGTTTGTTATAGCCGTATAAACCTTTGCTATTGAAACTTTTATACTTAATGTCTTCACATAATATTAATTTTCTCTATATCTACAGCCCCGCTGAATAAGTGGTTAAGTCTAATTTTCTCCAAAATGAGTTTCTTGTACTTAAGTAAGAGGAATCAAGTTAATTTCGTAGTGAATAAGGGGCCAAGTAAGGCATTGGCTCGAAAAGCAATTATGCTTATATTACAACTCCATTTTACGCCAAAAACTACGATAATGATACGATTTAGGTTATCTGAAAGCAGTTAACTCTCTCTGGACAAAATTCGACTTAACAAATTCACCGCGGCTGTAGATATAATGGAATGCCTTCTTCTTGAATACGTGTATATCATTGTCAATAGTGTGGTTATACAGTTCGGATGTGGGTGCTCTTAAAGAGCTAAATCCATGTGATTTTTTGGGAATCGTTCAATCTACGGATGTATAGTAATGTATTCAAATTACTGATTTGAATGCTATGGTTTATATACATTATTTGAATGCACTTTTGTTTTGATATATATATATATATATATATATATATATATATATATATATATATATATAATAATTACTATAATGCAATTGGGAAAAACCACAATGCAAAGCCTTATGTTTCAAAAATACACCTACTTGCCAGTCGACGTTTCGCCTATTCAGGCATTATCAAGACACCAAAATCAAAAAGGGGTTATGTGAATCGCATCTCGAAGAAAAAGGTGCAATACATCCCAACGATCAACAGCCCAAACAGACTCCAACCATGAGACAGTACATCACCACCAAGACGTATGTAGTATTTTTGAAACATAAGGCTTTGCATTGTGGTTTTTCCCAATTGCATTATAGTAAATAATAGTGTTTTTGTTTGAGTTTTTGGCTCTATTTTAGTGGGTATTTTTGAAACATAAGGCTTTGCATTGTGGTTTTTCCCAATTGTATTATAGTAAATAATAGTGTTTCTGTTTGAGTTTTTGGCTCTATTTTAGTTATATATATATTTTTTTTTTTTGTATTAATTCTTAGTTGGAAAAATATCATTTTACGATAAGGAAATTTTAATAATGATAATACAACACTTGTGGTAAAACAATCCGCAAGCATATTTTTTAAACATTAACATTTATCCAAAATCCTTTATCCTTTTGAAGGAGGTGGAGGTGGGGCCAAGTAATGATATCCCGACTGTTTGATTCGGTATTCTTGTCAATTGATCTAACAATTATTTCCATATATGTTTAAGAAAACCTTTCGTAGTGCTTATTAGTTCCATTAAATGGAAATATATATATTGTCAGTTTGTTAATACATATAGAATGATATCCATAAAATGAATAAAGAACGCTATCTAACCTTTAAAACTTTATTTTCTCGAAATGCGATTAGGGTGTATCCCCAGCTTTTCTTTCTTGGGCTCTTCTCGGTAATTTTTTTTTTTTATAATTTACGATAAATTTTTGCAATATATATTTCAAACTAAGAAGTTTTGATTTAAATATTGATTAGAGCTTTTGATTTGTTAATAACTCTGAAATGATAAAAATACTGTTTGCTTGTCCTTGCTTTCCGTGTGAAACATTGAATACAGTTAGATTCTTATAAATGTTAAAAATAAATTTATAAAATATTTATAAACACGTGGTATGATTTACCTTGTACATGTTTTCTGGATGTAGATCTGTTGGTTACTAACCTCTTCGCCGGCCGCGAAGGTATATATAGCTCGAAACCCGCCCCTCTCCTCCATTTTTTTCTCCTTGGAGGATGTCTTCGGGGATGGGAATGACTTTCTGAACTTGGTCTGCGGGTGTCACCTTGTCTCCTTAAGAGATCAGTTAACTATTTTCTAGTGAAATGTACCATTTCTACCGCAACCTGTAGTATACAACGACTTACACTTATTCTGCTGGACATGGTGAAGAAGTTATTCAAATCACTAGAGGTGTTTTCTCCTTCAGACACAAATTATTTCAATGTAATTTCTTATGTATGGTTTGTCTTATCTAATGTGTAATTGCTTATATAAAAACTGTTAACTGTTAGACTTGCGATACTTGTGCATTTTTAAAATATAATATTGAAATTCATGTAAACTGCCCTAGCATGTCTCAATGCGAATAAGCAAAATATTCTATAGTTCTATTATGCTCTAAATAGTAAAATAAAGAGTATGGTAACTAATTTACAATGTAATCGTCAAATTAGGCGCTCATTCAAGTTTTTGAATTAGCCTTCAAATTTATTTTTTTCACATTTTTCGCTATTTATTAAGCAATTCTCTATGCTCCCGAAACTACAGGTTCAGAACCGGACTAAAAACATGAGAAATAAGGGGACAGAGCGTCGTGTTCGACAAAATTGCTTGACTAAACTAGCGAAAAATGTATAAAGGTCAATTTTTGAAATTTCGTGGTTATCCGCTTTTGATCCTATACGCCTCAATTGTTCCGCCTTATGTTAAGCGTTTAGAAATGTTCATAGTTGTTGAGCTGTGGTTCCTGAACAGAGGTCTTTTGGAATATGTTTGGAGTCCTCCAGGGCTAATGTCGAAAAAGACACTCATAATATTTCGAATATATTACTGATGATATTATATATTATAATGCATTTCTATAAAGAATAATAAAATTCTTGTGGTTATGACAAGAAATTAGTTTTATTTGAACTTTTGGGTTGTATATTAGTTATAAATATTACAATTTTTAATTATAAAAGCTAATTTATTAATTATTAGCTTTTCTATGGAATTATTTACAATAAGTGTTGTGCTATATAATATGTTGTAATAATGACAAAAAATATTTCAATACTCTGGATCTACTCGGTGAATTTAATTCGAAATCTTAAAATCCTGCTTATTACATATTCTTAGGCACTGTTTCCGAAATTCATTCATAATTGAATCTAAAGATCTGACTGTATAAGCTTTTTATAGCTATGGGTTTCTAATTTTTAGGGCTCGTTAATTTATAGACTAGTCATTTTTCGGTTATAAGAAGTTGTACTTTGCAGGATATTGGAGATATTATGACTGAATTCTGTTGGTAACACGATATTGGAGAAATTGATAAAATTATTTTCATATAAATTGCAGAAAGCTATAGTTTTAATTACTGACAGTCTACTTCGGGGGAAGAAATATATATAGCTCCTTGTATATATTATATACAAGTACTTGTACATATTTCTGACCCCCTCAGCCATAATCCGTGGATCAAGACCGATTCGTCAATGGCCTTGAGCCTGAAAGAACTGAGATGAGAAGAAAACTAGTGGATTGGTTCCACCATAAACTTTAGTTAGGAGATAATGACATTAGGTGACGCCCTTGGAGCTGTATGTGTTCGCACTAGCAATTTAATTTCTTAAAGAATATATATATTTCATATTTACTTAGTTTGTTAAAGTACTTATAATATTTAATGTTATAATATTATTTCTGCAATCGTTTTTCTGTATTGAGTAATACCTAAAAATCGAGTAATACCTATATTTAGACAATTTCTTTTATATTCTTTATACATATATATAATACCTATATATTCTTTTCTTAAAGAATATATATATTTCATATTTACTTAGTTTGTTACAGTACTTATAATATTTAATGTTGATAATATTATAATATTATTTCTATAATATTATAATATTATTATCTATAATATTATAATATTATTTCTGCAGTCATTTTTCTGCATCGAGTAGGTATCGAGTAATACCTAAAAATATATTTAGACAATTTCTTTTATATTCTTTATATATATATATATATATATATATATATATATATATATATATATATATATATATATATAATATATATTCTTTTCTTAAATATTTCATGTTAAAGCACTTAAAAAATTTAATGTTGATAATATTATATTATTATTTCTATAATATTATAATATTATTTCTGCAATCGTTTTTCTGTATTGAGTAATACCTAAAAACATCTTTAGACAATTTAAATTTCAACTAAGCATACAATTTTTAATTTCATAATTTTTTTTAATATGCAATATCAATATATTAACCAATAATTTGACAAAAATAAAGATGCATTGTTATTTTTCTTCTTTACTTTTACATTATAATCAGAAAGATTCTTAAAGACCAAATCTTTGCTACTTATTGTACAATCAGCCCAATTTTGACCAATGATCAGCACCAAAGAAAATATGGAAGTATTGGGAAATTAAAAAAATTATGCTTGATCTACTACAAAAAGGGCAATATTTAGTGTAAATATTAGTTCATAATAAATTCACAAGTATCAGAGATTTACAAGCGAAGGTCTTACTTCTATCCGTTACTTGTACGCCTTGAAGTGAAAGTGTAAGTGATGTTAACCGTACCCTCTAGAGCAGGGTTTTCCGTCTTTTTACTCACATCTAATGTATTTAGTAGAATCTGTTTTTTCTAACTTCCATACTTTATTCTGTTATATTCTGCATACTTTTTGTTGTTGACATTCAGCGTTTATATCATTCAGAATGTGTTTTCTCCTCCTTATTTTCTTTTCTATCTCTAGGCAGCATCTTTCAGTGCAATATCCTGGATTGAAATCAATATCATATACAAGGATATCATCTTGGCGGTGATAGCTCTGTTTCTTATGTGACCAAATATTCTCGGTTATTCAAGAATATAGGAAATCATACTACACTCAAAACGGACTAGTGGTTATATATTATAAATTTGCGGGTTCTCCATTTTGATGGACGGATCTTCAGTAATTAAATAAAACTCCATAGCATTTAATGAGTTTATATAATATTTAATTTCACATTCTTCTTCATGTCACCTATTATTGCCTTTAATTTACAAATAATTAGATCATCGCTGAGTTAATTTTTACCTATGCAATTATAAACAATGGCATATTTTGTAATGTGGATTGTATTCATACTTTATTCTCTCTTTACTTGTATTAAACCATCCACTCCTTTGTAGTAGACGCATGAAAGAGTAAGTTGATTGTCATTGTATACCGCCCATTGTGAGAAAGCCCACATCCACTTCCGGGAAACTTCGCAATCTTAGGTTTAACTTTTTATTAATTTTAATCCTGGGAGCGGTGTGGCTCAGTGGTAGAGCGCTGAGTTGTGGTGCCGAAGGTGTCCCGGGTTCAAATCCGGCTGTGGCAGATAATGTATTTAATCTAGCATCTTGTGGAGCCGAGCATGGATCTTGTGGGATCTGGAGACCTTCCTGGGGCTCATCCGACCTCTACAAAGTACCCTTTATAGAGGGAAAGTTCATCAGTTGAACATGATCTCCAACAAATCACCTACCTGCACAACAGTTGTTCTATAAACAGTGCATTCTCTGGCACGTAGTTAACCAAAGACTAATGATGAGAAGTAGGTGAACGAACTAGTTCATTGAAATAGATTAGGAAAATGAACTATAAAGAGCGCTCTCTGTTTTACAGCAGAAATGAGAAATACGTGAACGATTACTTATGTACTTCTAATGCTTCAGATCGTTACATGTAGCATTACTCATCGACCAAAAAAAATATATATATTTATTGATATATATATATATATATATATATATATATATATATATATACTTATATATTTTTTTCAATTAACTAATGTTTAAAAATGTATAATAAATAAATATTGACTCAAACCGCAAACAAACGTAAACGATATTGTTTTTTATATCTCACTTTTAATTATTCAATGTAAAATTTGTAATTCATTGGCAATTTAAACATGCAAATAAATTGAATTTTAGTCTTTAAATTGAGTACGAGCCGGAGAGTCTCCGTGAACGATCTAGTTCAATGAACTACTCCGTACTTTGTTCCCGTACTAGCCGGAGACTAATACTTCTGTTATTATAGGCAAGATGACTTGCGTAGAACTCTTTGTGAATACCAACCATGCTATCGAGTTAGACAACATTAGGGTGCTCAAAATATGTAATAACACGATAGAAAGGTACTAGAAGCAATCGAAATAGTAAAATACACCGAAAATTTAAACAGAGAAGATGGTTACAAATTAAAAAAATTGTGGCTTCCAAACATTCTAGTTACCAAAAGCAAACCAAAAAACTTGAATGAAAGACAATCGGAAGTCAGCCAAATGAGACCCGACCAATCAGAGGCCACACGGTCGTTGTTGTTGGTTCATTTAACGTCACTTTTTGCTACTGTGGCTAATTGGACGATGCTACATTGGGAGCTCTAAATTTTGCCTATCCAGCTTTACTTAGGATAGGGATTTTTATCGAGATCAAATTTAAAGAATAAGCCCTGAAGAAGCTTGCAGTATGTTCAGCGAAACGTTGGCAAAGAATTTGACAACACGGTCGAAACCAGAAGAAACACCTGCTTAATGAATTAAAAAGTTACTTTGTTATTTCGATCTAATTGATTACTTTTTTTGTTACTTCTTATTCTATTTTGGCCAATATGAAAATCAAACTATTATTATGAATTTCGAAAAATGATATACTCTCCTGATTTCACTGATAAAATCATTACATTCATTACAATCATATGAAGTTGCATTATTATTAACATGCTATTATTAGCTTCACCTGCATGTCCGTTTGAATTTAACGTAATCTTTGAACATCAATTTCGGCAACTGTAGAACATCTAATTAAATTGAAATTTTGCAAAACTTCTCAAGGACCATTGACAATACAGTAGTTTAGGAAGTTTGTCTTACTATCAATTCTTCAGGATTAGCGTTCTTTCATATCCGGGAGACACGCTAGTTTATTGTGACATGTACTAATAAGGCGTTTACTAAGACTACTGGCAGGATCGGCTGGGGAGTTTCTTGCATATTTTGAAACAAAAAGTAACGGTTTAAAAAACAAGATTAGTCTTAGTAGTAGCTAGCCGAATTAGAAAGTAGAAAATGAATATTAGTTTTAAAAAAAAGTAAATTACACGCGTTTATAGTCTTTATAGGTAAAACGTAGAAAATAAATAACAGTTTAAAAAACATACTTTTAAATTAGCAAAAAACCAAACTAGATAGTTTTATAATAATTTTCAATAAATTTAAAACAAGAATAGAGTGATGAACAAAAAAATGAATTTTATCGTAAAAAATAGCTTGGGGTGCTTGAGTTTAATTGTTGTAAACATTTTATCGACTGATACTACTAAATTAGAGTCATTATGAAAATATTGTTACGGGCTACTGGGTATTAAAATGAATTAAACTACTCTTTAATTAAAGATACTAATATTTATTAACAATGTGATAAAAAGAATACAATTGAATTATTAACAATTAAATTATTAAAGTGATATAAATTAACAATAACAATATTCTAAATATTTTTTATCTAGGCCTAACTCCTATTTAATTATTACAATAATATAAGATATTACCAATTCTAAACGACTTAACTATTTACATAAATTTGTATGAATATTATGAAATTACAACTACTACTTAAATAATTAACTACTACTAATTAACACTTACAGTTCAATAATTAAAGTCCACCGACCGTAAGATCCTCCAAATATAACAAACTCATTAATACACAGGAACGGTTTATTACACTCGCGAGACTGTCACAGTTCCAGATACACTTATTACACTGGCCGGTTCAACACTCAAATAGTTTATCACACTGACACACACTTATTACACTTAGTACAGATCATCACAGTGCCCGGTCTACTCTCAGACTGGCCGCTCAAGGCGAGGGGAATATTTAATAGGCAAGGCCGACACATTCGAGAACACGGAAGTAGGGGAAGCTGTTCCGGGAATGTCTAGAACCTTCATAATGCCTTCCGACAAAGGACATGTTCGCGAAGGTTCTAATCCCATCTTAACTTCTCCCGCCGACGGCTTTATGCGGTAATCCCTTGTTTCCGTCTTCCTATCGGTGACCGTAACAATATCTTAAAACATACCACGGTTTTTTTACGCTAAAATGAATTTTTTTTGTTCATCACTTATTTTAAACTTATTAGAAATTATTTGCAAAGTTTTAGTTTTGTATCCTATTAAAGCGTGTTTTTAAAACTATTATTTATTAAAATAATATATTTAAATAATACTCTTTATGTAAACTAATTTACAAACCTGAAGTTAACAACTCCTTCCTTGTTACACAATGCCCCTTCTGACCTTTCGAACCAGTCCAATATTAGGGATTCTCGCCATAAATATTGTACTTTCTAATTTTTTAAATCGTCTTTTAAGAAAACGGATTAAATACACATATTTAGGATCAATATATGATTTGGTTAAATAATAACGCATCTCTTCCATGTAGCTCATAATTCGTGGGTGTTGTGGAAAGTAAGATGTGGGCTGAAAGACACACGATGTAATCAGCTCATGCATTGCTATTTCTCTGACTTGTTAGTTAGTTGTTATTTATATTCATATATCTTCAATATATAAAAATAGTTTTATTTCATAAACAATAATTAAACTTCACTATATTTAAGTACAATTTACGTTTTCATATTTTAGAAATAAATTAAGCCAGCATACTATAATTTGATTTTTCCAAGGCCACTTCATTCAAAACATGAAATTAGGGTTTGTTTTGGTTATACCGAGACAATACGCATTACTGCAGTGTTTTTTATTTTAAAATGCTTATAGACTTAACTTTAATAATTAACTCATATAATATTAGAGCTTTCTTTTCCATTGTGCTTCCTCTCTATCAGATTTACAAGTGGAGCCATTTTTTTGTCCTTTAACCATTTGGACTTTGATGTTTTGTTAGGTTACTAGTGTTTTTTTGTTTTGTTTTTTGCCTTCTTCAATGTTTCGGAACATGTTTCCCTCAGGGTTTGGGGAGCAATAACAGCTTCCAGAGATTTCTTGAATGAAAAATTTATTTTAAAGGTAAACAGCCGAAATTAATTAGGGAAAAGGATAAAAAGGGAAAAGCTGTGGACGTCTTCATTATTTCCAGGCGGAGATTTTTCTTTCTTCAAGATAATGCATACCTTCACAAATTAAAAGTAAAAATTGACGTATTCCATCACAGGGGAATCAAGCCGTTGGAATGGGGTTCTCTTTTCCCAGACCTGAACCCCTTCTGAAAATGTCTCTGGGATGATGCTGACCCAAGAGGAGACCACAATTCCGATGCAGATCTAAGGGATGGCGTCCAAAAGGTAGCTAGAGTTGTAACTCAGCACAAGCCACACAAGATACAATTGACTATTTAGTGCGATTATTTTATATAAAAAAAAGTGTATACTTTTATTTTTCTCGGTTGCATGATGATCAATCCTCTGTAAAACATCTCTCACTTGTGTTTATTTACATCAAACAAAGTAGGAATATATACAATTAGTTTCATAACACATCGCTAACAATTATAATAAAAATATTGTGTGTTTAATAAATGGGAAAAAATCAACTGTATAGATTTTGTCCCGGAGTCTATATACAATAATGTGTATATAATGACCCTCGGGTAACAGAGTTCAGTATATGGCAAGCACTCAGCACAGAACAGTACACTCAACACTAATTCAGACATAAGGTCACATACAGTACCCACCTCAGGGCCACCTTCCCTGGGAAGACCCACAGTGGGCAACGCTTAATTGAATTCTGCATAGACAATGACTTACTCATAGGGAATTTCTACTTTCCGCACAAGTTTGTACATAAGATTACTTTCTCAGCCCCTGAAAGGAATGTAAATAGTATTATTGACTACTTCATCTATGGCCGGGACATCAGGAGATATTTTACAGATGTAAAAGTTATTCGAGGCGCGGAGAGAGGGAACGGTCATATGCTACTGATAGCGGACCCAAAAGTACTAAAGGAACACAAGCTAAAGTCAAAGGCTTATGACAGGATTGAGGTGAAAAAGTTACAAGACCCTGAGAAAAAATCTCAGTTTGAAGAGGAACTGCGAGGAAGACTACAAGAATTAGACGGAGATGCAAGCAGATGATACGTGGAAACATATAAAAACAGCGTCTTAGGGTCAGCTACAATAGTCTGTGGAGTGAAAAGGATAACCAAGAAAGACTGTTATAACCAAGTTAATCAAATCACCGTTTTCCAAAAAACAGTACGCTGTCTAGCGTGTAATGAATTCCAGGCCCTACATGGGTTTTAGTGGTAAGTGTGCTTTTTTAAATATTATTAATATAATTAAGAATGTAAGTATTTTTCATACCATACCGACCCACAGTGTTTCGATTAGTAGGAGCTAGCTGGACAAAATTATATTTCGGAATTTTTGCATTTCTTTCGACTAATTAAGTATTGTATTTATAAAAAATGGTTTTTAATTAATTACCAACTGAAATTAAGAGGATTGCTAAGATAATAATTAGAAAAATAAAAAAAAAATAATTAAGATAATACATAGTAATAAAACACCGTATTTATTCTGGGACAAGTTCCTTTAAAATATTGACACGGAAAATAAAATATAAACTGTAATGTCTTACAGTAGAATAAAATTACAATTTAATTAATAAATGAAAATAAAAAATTAATGAATATAAACTAGGAGTTAGCTCGTAATAACGAATTAAATGAAAGAAAATAGATAAATACGATAACAATAATTAAAAAGAAAGAAAACTATCAATATTTACATAAAAACAAGTTTTATGGAAAATAAAACGACAACAAAAAATTTGAGAAATTAAAGAAACAAAAACAATAATCATTTTTAAAATAAGTGTGTGTATATATATATATATATATATATATATATATATATATATATATATATATATATATACTCCCTTACATATCTATATCTATATATATATATATATATATATATATATATATATATATATATATATATATATACTACTGATCATCATTCAGCCATCCAAAAATTTTCAATCGTAAAACTAATTAAAGTTGTTTCGTGGTAAATAAATGCTAAATAAGATATATAATAAATTGGAAGAATAGTTTGCCAAAATTATTTTTATTTCCCATTCAGAGTCCTCTGTAATGTTTTCAAAATTAATTTTTGTCGAAAAAAACTCTAAGAGATAAGAGTTTCTTTCTTCCTTTGGGGGCATCAACCATTCTTCAACCAAATTTCTTCTCGAAATAAAGTACTCTAAACAAATGTTGTACTCGAGTGTGCAGGCTAAAATGTGTCTTATTATTCATAGGAAAGGTGTAGCTATTAAATATAGGAAAATTAGCTCGGATACAAATGGGTAAAAGGCATTTTCATCACTTCTAAGTTTCAAAATAAGGAAAAATTATTCGGCCAATTAAAAAAAATTTAATATAATTTGATTATCAGGAGGCTTTTTTATTTCGAAAAAATAGCAGTTACCAGTACAATTAATATCCATATTCAACGATTGGTTCGATATAAGTAGTTGAACAATAAATTTTTCAGGTTGTGCATTGAATTCCACTGATTTATTCTATTGCTATGAATACTTTGGGTCCTAACCCTCAAGCTGTGAAGTGTGTCAGACTTAAACAAATGTTAGATTACCATGTTTTGAAGTATTGTTTACAATATTCCAATACCATATTTCAGATTTCTAAACATGACTTTTGTCCTAGCTTGTACTAGTCGAAACGATCTGCGCTGCTTTGCTTTTCCCGCCATTTATCAGAAATTTTGGAGGAATAGTTTGCCAACCTTGTTTTAATTTTTCTTTCAGAGTCCTCTGGAAGGTTTCTAACATTTAATTAGAAAAGAACTATAAAATAAAAAAAGTAAGGGTGTTTCTACCATTCTTAAAAAAAAAAAATTTCTTGAAAATAAGTATTCTAAAATTTAAAAAACAATGTTGTACTCGAGTGTGCTGGCTATAATGCATCTTATTATTAATGGCAGAGATGCAGTACGAAATATATAAAATTTAGCCTGGATACAACCGGATACAAGTCATTCCCATATCTTGGACGTTTCAAAATGAGGAAAAATCCGTCATAAATTTTAAAAATTAAAAAATGATACACTTAGATTATCAGAAGATTTTTTCAATTGGAAAAAAATATCACTCATGAGTACATATATTATCGATATTCAACAACTGATTCATATAAAATTAATAACATTATAATTTTGTGCTGTTGAAATGAAGCTTTGAATACAACTGATTTAGTCAATTTCTATGGATTCACGACTTTGGGCTCTATTACTGACGAGATGAAGTGTGCCAGGCATAAAAAAATATTGGATTTCTAGGTTTTGAATAATCGTTTACAATATTCCAATACATTTTTTTTTTTTAGAATTTTGTCAAGCTAGCTCCTACTAATCGAAATACTAAAAAATAAATAAAGTATCAAGTAAATTAATGTATGTCGAAAATCAAAATAAATTGTGAAAAAATGTAGATAAAATAAAACTTAAAAAGTTACCCTAAAAATACAATCATTTATCTGTTTTAAAGAAATTTTGAACCAAACTTAGTGAATAACATGGAGATGGGAAAACAGAGCTCGTATATCTACGATCTCGTGTATCGTGTATCAGATCTTCTCTTCCTTCACTGAGTTACGGAACATGTTCATCTGAATAATTGTCAACCTGAGGTAAGAAACCAATATTTATTTATCATGACTAAAAAAAATCCATCTTCATATGAGATTTCTCAAGTCATGAAAATTTTAGTAGATGGCGATTTTCAACTGGTTACGAGTGCTCAAAAATGTCTGCGGTACTAATTTCACAACATTTAAATTCCTCTAGTTTAACATCTATAAAACACGACAAACTTGTTCGTGCTGTATACAGATTCACAAAAATGTCTTATAAAGAAAAAGGTAAAAAGCTATCTGAACGCAATAAGTAGCTCATAACTTCTTGAATGAAATGAATTCGTTCTTCTTTGGGTATAAAAAAGAACAAGGATCATATTAGATGCATGTTTTGCCAAAGAAAATGATAATCGTAGAGTGTGTTGAAAATTTACTATATCAATATTGTATATAGTATTGAAATTTTTAAATAATAGAAAATATCGAAAGTTAAACATAAAGGCTGAGACATCGAAAATGAGCGTTAGTCTTCCTTAATCGTAGTACTTTTTATAATTTAATTAAAATAGTTGAAAAATACAATTCTAGAGCCACCTTGCCTCTAAATTTCTGGACTTGAATTAATTTCTAAACAAAAATTATCTGTTGGGTAATTATTGTCGTCGCTTCGAGTACAGTAGTTACAACAAGTTTTTACTTTTCATTCGTTTCCCTTTCAACATTTTCCAAAAATACATTTAACATGAGGTTTTAACTGGAAAAGAGATGGTAATTATGGGAAATGTTTATACTTCGGTAATCATTTCATTTAGAAATGAACGTTTCAACAAACATCTATCTACCTCGAAATGTTAGTTTAAACTTTTATTGAAATCTATTCATTGGCCATAATTACATTCCCTTTTCCGGGGTGACCTGTAGTCTAGTGGTTAGCATAACAAACTACTAAAACCAAGATTGCGGGTTCGTAGACCGGCAGGTGGCCCTAGGATTTTTTAAAGGGAGTAAAAAATCCTTCGTTATGCTGTCCTTCGGAAGGGACGTTGAACGGGGGTCCTGAGCCTGTACGATGTCAGGTAATCGTTAAAAATTCCTATCCTAATAAAACCTGGATAGGCAAAATTTAGAGCTCCCATTGTAGCATCGTCCGATTAGCCATGGCAGCATAAAGTGATGTTAAATGAACCAAAAACAAACATTCCCTTTTCCATACTAAAGCTCACGATAACTCGTATTTTTGGAAAATATTAGAAATATTAAATATAGAAATATTAGAAAGCGTACAAACAGATAAAACTTCTTGTAACTCTACTCCAAGCGACAAGCTGCGGAACAGATAAAGTATATTGCATTTCTAAAACATAATCGGATAATATAAATCCATTTTTGAATCTCTTCAATACTGTTCTATACTATTTCCAACAAGATGAAAGATATTCATTACAAACCCTTTATTAAAATTCCATTTAGAAGAGAAGCTCATATTCCGTTAAGAGACCCACCTTTTCCGAGACCACAGGATTGCTAACTTTCCTTTGCATCCGGTCAAAGGTTAGTTAGGAAGCAAGCTATTAAAGTCACGTAACTGAAGATAATCTTGTTCTAAACTATTCAAGGCAGAAGTATTTATTTAACGGTTGAGAATTTAATATTGCTAGGTAACAACTGCATGTGTCTGGACATCCATCAAATCTGTAAGTACGAATTGTTTCAATAAACGAAGGGTTTGCGGTTTGAATTCACTTCTTATTTACATTTCCGTATTACATATTATTTACAAACTTATTGGCTATTACTGGTTCACGCTGGTCACTTTTCAGAGTACGCTGTTTGTGTCACACCATCTGGGTGAATCATTCCTTTTCTGTATTCTTATCATGCTATTCGGGTTTTCACACTTCATTTCATGCAATCCATAATATTAATTTGATAAACAAATCATGATTATTATCTATTCACAAACAACAAAAAAAAAGTCACATTGAATCAATTACGTGTATCTGTTATACCTACAAGAATTTTTTTCAGCTTGTGCACTTAAGTTATTTTTGCAGTATTTAATTAGTAAACCCCTTTTTTAATATATTTAAGCATATCTAATTACTAGGAGAAGTTAAAATTCCTTAGTTATGCCGCCCTTCGAAAGGGGTGTAAGATGGGGGTCCCGGGCCTTTGCGATGTCAGGTTCTCACTCTTTAAAGAACCCTTTCCTAATTTTCTAAGGGGGCGGAGTGGCACTCGGTAGAGTGCTAGCCCGTGCCGAAGATCCTGGATTAAAATCCCTCTGCTTGACCAGACTTAGTAGCCGGAGATGGATTCTATGGGAACCCAGCCTTTATAATGTTGGTATCCAAAATAAGGGGCGAATCTGGCGATTGAGTGTGATTTAGGACGATTTACCTTCCAGCACTAGCGTGTCCAAGAATCGGTACAGGCTCTTGATGTACTGAACCCCAAGACCCGTCATGGGTTGCAGTAGTACAGCTTTTTCTCCTAATTATTATCTATCCAAGATAGACAAAATTTAGGATTCATGAGCTTAAAGTGGCATTAAATGGATAAAATATATATATAAAATACAAGATTTGTGTACCAATTGGTAAGCATGAAGGGTACTCTACTTCAAAGCTAAAGCTGGGAGTACAAGAATGGAGGAGAATAGCGCAAGATCGCAGAGATTGGTTGGCAGCGGTTGTGGAGGCCCGGGTTGTTGATTCAGAATAATAATAATAATTAAATTGAATAAAAGTTGATATGTGTATATGTGTATACATTTTATATCTGCTACGATGTTTACGATTTTTCCTTTATACAATATGGCAGTATACCTTTGCTGTTTAGGAACTTACGTACGTGTGGTAGTGACCAATAGCTTCAATGTATCTTTTATCATAAAACGTTCTCTATGTTGTTTCGTCGAAAGGGCTTAATGAATATTACAGGGCTCTTAAGTTTCTCTTGGTTATTTTCTCTCTGCATTATACCATTTTATTATTGTGAGCCAGCTTTAGCTCCTTAGTCCACTTGCTTCCAGATGTCTTCATATTTGCAAGGGGCACCGAGAAAACTCCACTATTAAATTTCTGTCAGTTAGTCACCAGGGATCCATACGAGGAAAATAACGACAAAAGGTCAATAGCTTTTTCCTGATGTGTATGGTGACATCCAAGGGCGGATCCAGGATTTTTTTCTGGGGGGGGGCACAGGCAAATAAACTTGTACTATTTATAGAAAGGTTTCAAAGGTTTATAAAAATATCTAAACAATAGTTTCACTCATGTTATTTTTGTTATTTTATTCATATATTTTAACAACTATCATCACATGATTTGCCTATAAGTATGTACTGTAATGGATTCTCCACAGTACACAAAAAACCGTCTGGGGGGGGGGACGTGCCCCCGTATCCCCCCCCCTGGATCCGCCTATGGTGATATCCTCATAGTGTTCGTAAAACTCGGAACGGATTCTGTACGTGCCACCTACATCTCTGCCTACACGGTCCCCGTATCCTTCCCAGCCTCCTCTTCTGCAGCTGCGTGATGTTTCGGTTCCACGACGGGCATGCATACCTCAGGATACCCAAGACCACACCTTTGTAAATGGTCATCGTTGCCGGGTACCTGAGGCCCCAGAATGCACCCCATATTCTTGCTAATCCATTACGCCGAGGTACTTCACATCCTCACCCAGTCTAACCCTCTCGCCTTCTATGTCCATTATGATAGGGTGAGCCTCTGAGGAGCATGGCCTGGGTCTTGGCAGCGGTCATGCTCAGTTTCCCCCTCACGCACCATTCTGCTACGAGCCTGGCGCACCTTTCCGCTCCGTCTTCAGTCTGGCCCTGCTGTTTTCAGCCACGACGACTGCCAGGGTAGAAAAATAATTTCGAAGGTGTGTTGTCGCTTTTGTATTGCAACCAAGAATCATTATTTTTTGCTATCAGCTGTTGTTTTTCTTTTTTAGCTATGCCAATGTTAGGATAGATAATGCTTTATAACGATGTGTTTTATATTGAGAACATAGACGAGTGTACATGAATACTAACAGAGGTGACTCATAAATTGCCGATCTGATTATCTAAAAAAATCGTAAAAGCATAGATAGATTTTTTGCAATTGTATCCAAATACGATTATCGGTTGGAAAAGTGACAATGAACCCAACAGATACTGTGGAAACGGTTGTGGAAGAAAGCCGAAACATCGTAGGGGCACCTGAACTAGGTTGCTCTAGAGGTGGAGAAGAGAAGAGTACCTCACACCAAAGGGCCCAGGAGACGCCCATTAGGGTACAGGAAGATGATAGGCCTGCAAAGGCTCATGGAAACAAAGGAAAATGGCGGTCGGTGTCTGACACGGAAACCGAAGAAAAATGGGCCAGAAAGAACATAAAGAGGGCCAGGGAGGAGGAGAGCAACTCCCCAGAAGAAGAATCGCCAACTATGAAGGCGGAGAAGATCCAGGACCTGCTTAGGGCCTATATGTTGAGAAAGAAACTATCCCAGGAGGTCCAGACCCATATAAATAGCCTGGTTCGGGACCTGACGGGGGTCGTTGTGGGCCTGCAGGCATAGTGGAATATGGTTCCAGAAGAGTGGTCGAGGAAGCCCTGAGCACTGACAAAAAATAATAGCCGACAAGGTGTCGGGGATAGTTTCCCCCATGATGGCCACGGCTATAGGCGACTCCATGGGTGGGCCGTGGGTATCCCCCACACTGAAAAGTGTGCAGGGAATCATCGATGATGTAGATATGATGATTAAAGAGGTAGACCACATGGTGAAGAGGAAGGAAGAAGGGAAAAAGGCGCCTATGGCCCCCGTGGAGCCCGAGAAGGTGGTGGCAGGGCCTTCTGGAGTGGACCCACCTAAGAAGACTATTAAGGGGAGGTATGAAGGCCTCCAGCCGGCACCAATGCCCCAGAGGTGGAAAAGCGGCACGGAAATATGCCGCGGGAGAAACATGGATGAGGAAACCAGCGACGCGGACGCATCACCCTGGGAGGAGGTGAAAGGGAGTAAGAAGAAAAATAAGAAGATGAGGCCGACCTCCCAGGATGGAAAAGAGGAGAAGCAGAAGAAGGAGAAGAAGATTACGTTCGCTGGAGTCCTCGCTAGCATACCCGCGGTGCCAAAGAGGTCTGAAGATGCCCCCACCTACGTGACCTTGAAAGGGAATACGGAAGGGTGGGAAGCCGGAAAGATATTCGAGCAGCTCCCGTCCCAAGAGGAACTTAAGGAAATTGGTGCTAGTGTCAGCATGGTCAGAGTGACAAAAGCTGGCACCATCCTGGTCAGGACTGGAGGAGCTGACCAGGTGAAGAGACTAATAGGCTGGGACGCCTTGAAAAATAAAGGGCTGGAGGCGAAGTTGGCGAAAGGGAAGTCGAAAAGGCCCCGCCTGGAAGTGAGAGGCGTCCCCAGGCACTGGGACGGGAGTGATGTGGAAAGGCACCTCTGGGACATAGCTCCCATCGAGAAGCCGAAGGAGGAAAAGGACAGGAGGGAGTGGCTGAGATCCTGCTTCGACACTCCCGCGAGGGGCGGCCTCACGAAGAAATGGGTGATAGAGGTCCGCCAAGCGATGAAGTCCGCCCTGATGACCCTGTCCACGGAGAGGGTGAGCAACGGATGGTGGTGCTTGACCATCCGAGATTACCTCAACCCCCTACTCTACTACACGGCCACACGGCGAAGGCCTGCACGAGGGAGGTGGCGTGCAGGTGGTGTCAAGACAACGGGCACAAGGTCAGTAACTGTCCAGCAAAGGCCAGAGGGTCCAGACCGCAATGTAGGCACTGCAAGGCGAAGGGCAGAGAGGGGAAAGAGCTCAACCACTGCGTGGGCAGCAGGGAGTGCCCGACGTATTTGGAGCTCATGGTCAAGCAGGCGAAGAGAACCCGATATGCGTAGGCTGCAGATCCTGCAGGTCAACATGGGCCGAAGACGAGTGGTCGCGGACGAGCTCTCGCTAGGAAAACTGACATCATGGCTATCCAGGAGCCGTGGTTTCAGAGGTACGGGTGAATACGGTCGCCGGATTCGGTGTCACGTCGAGAGTAGTCGCTATGGGCAGTGGAGAGAGGAGGCCTAGAGCGGCTATTGTGATAGTGAATCCAAACCTGGATGTTATGAAACTGAAGCAATTCAGTTATGTCAGATGGGGGAGGATATCCTTCGCCCTCGTGTCGTCATAAATGCCGCCGAAGCAAAGGATAGAAGAGAACGTGTCCGCCGTGGAGGCCATCGCACAATGTTACAGGAGTGTGGTCTGTTCCGACACCAATTCGTGGAGCACGGCCTGGGATTCGGTGCGCACAGACGCCAGAGGAAGAGTGGTGGACGAAACCGTGGCGAGGTGCCAGCTCTTGGTCATGAACGAGCCCTCTGGCCCAACATTCGTTCAATGTTCATCATCAATATTAATCTTAACCATGCATGCAAATTATAATATTATAGTAAAGGTAAAAATTGTCATAAAAGTAAAAGTAATTGTCAGAAAGATAGAGGTATACCCGTTTATGAATTTAGTAAATAATAATATTGAGATGTGTTAAGACGCAGGACACTAGGTTTAGCCTGCACTATGCAACTAATTTAATAAAACTAGTGGTATTATTGTTTATTTAAGATTTGTTAGGTATTCCCCTTGTTAGACATTTTTATTATTATAGTTAATATTAGAACCATTAATTATAATTCAACATTTGCACAACACGGTTGTGCACCTTAGGGCTACACCTTATCCTTTTCCTCATCTTCTTCCCTCGGTTATCCTTCGTCCACGGGGTCCTCCAAGGGTTGATCCGGTGGACTTCTCGGAGCCCGTCCTCTTCTCGTGATCATGAAGTGGGCCGGACCTACGGCCTCTCTCCATCCTTACACGACCTCCCTGAAGCTTGTGTAGTTCTCCTCCTCCACAAGCTCAGGAAAAACGTCCTCGGTAATTACGTAGATGCCAGTCAACATTTTTCTAGCAGCATGGTGTCCAGGCGAACGAAAATTGTCATTTATAAGATACTTGTTCGACCTGTGCTTACTTACGTATCAGAGGCATGGACTACATCAAGGGCTGAAGACAAACTTCTCCTTATGTTCGAGCGGAAAGTACTGCGTAGAATTTATGGGGGAGTGTTTGAGAGTGGTAACTGGAGAAGTAGAAGCAATCGGGAGTTGTCTGAGTTATATAATGAGTCAATTATCTGCAGATTCATTAAACTTGGAAGGCTGAGATGGGCTGGACACCCTGCAAGGATGGCTGACAATTCACCAACAAAGAAAATTCTGCTTGAGCCCCTCTTTAACCGTCGCAGGGTTGGTAGGCCGAGGTTGAGATGGGCAGACTGTGTGGCTCATGACGCAACAAAATTATTGAATGTCCGAAACTGGATGGCAGCGGCACAAACTAGAGGCGCATGGCGGTTGCTGCTGGAGGAAGCCAGGACCCATCATGGGTTGTAGTGCTATGAAGAAGAAGAATGATTTCTATCAATGGAATTTTTGAAGAATATGGTCTTTTGTTGTTTTTGCCATTAACAACGGTTTTAGCATGCTTTAAGGTGTTAACTTTAATGAAATAGAGCCAAAAACTCAAAAAGAAAAACTATTATTTATTATAATGCAATTGGGAAAAACCACAATGCAAAGCCTTATGTTTCAAATTTCTCCAGTAATACACAAACTTACCTGTCGACGTTTCGCCTATTCAGGCATTATCAAGACACAAAATAAAAAAAGGTCATACAACTGGAAGGAAGGTAATACTACCTTTATATAACTACCAATGATCAAGTCAACACTGTTGACAATGATCAAGTAAAAGCAAACCTAACCAAACCACCAAAAAAAAACACTTAACCAAACCTAACCTAACCTAACCAAACCATAAAAAAAAAACACCTAACTACCAAAAAAAAAACCTAACGTAATCTAACCTAACGTAACCATACCACTAAAAAGCCATCTTACCACCAAAAAAACCCCTAACCTAACCAAAGCACCCCTAATCAACAATCGAAACAGCTTTTGATTTAGAGTTGATTGACATGACTCCAGCGTCCGCAAAAAACAAAAAACAATGAAAACAAGCTCCACACCTAACCACCCCTAACCACCTAACCTAACCTAACCAAACCACCAAAAAAAAAAACACCTAACACTCATGAAAACTGTTACCAATGATAAAGTCAACACTGTTACCACACAACAAAAATAACATTGTTAATGTAGCTGTTAAAATTTGCCGGAAAATATCATTTTTGTGTCCATTTTTGAGAAAATTTCCCTGGCCGTATCCACATAAATATTCGCAAGCCCCCAAAATGTTTTTTTTTCGGAACTCAGCGCACCTGAAACTACCTAAAAAATCAAGTTTAAGAAATTAAGTTTTTATTATTTCCCTCGTAATTTTAACATTTCTTCACTCTATAAAGAACCATCATCGCGCCTTCTGAGACAAAAACCTTATTCTTCTATTTACCCCATTATAGTACATAATTAAAGGCAAATCATGTGATAATAGTTGTTAAAATAACAGAAAGAACGTGAGTGAAACTATTCTTTTGATATCCTACTAATATTATAAATTCGAAAGATTGTATGTATATTCATTACTCATTCACGCAAAAACTACCGAAAGAATTTGGATGAAACTGTACAGTAATATAGGTTATACATCATAATAACACATAGGCTACAGCAAGGGCAGATTTAGAGGGGGCACGGAGGCACGTGCCCCCTCCCCTGACAGTTTTCTGTGTTCTGTGGAGAATCCATTATAGTACATAATAAAAGGCAAACCTTTTTTTTTCTTTTTTTTTGTAAGGGTTCACCGGTGGAGGTACAAATCTTGAATTTTATTCTGATATATTGTCTTTATTAGTATAAAACCTATGTAACTATGGTGTAGCCCGGTGCACGGTTGTGCACCTTAGGGCTACACCTTATCCTTTTCCTCAATCATCTTCCCTCGGTTATCATTCGTCCACGGGGTCCTCCAAGGGTTGATCCGGCGGACTTCCCGGAGCCCCTCCTCTTCTCGTGATCATGAAGTGGGCCGGAGCTACGGCCTCTCTCCATCCGTACACGAACTCCCTAAGCTTCTGTAGTACTCCTCCTCCACACGCTCACCTCCACAAGCTCCACCTTAAGAATTGATCCTAGCAAAAAAGAGCATAGAACCTTTTTTATAGAAAATTTTATCTAGATTAAATTTCTTATATAAATATTCTTAAGCTAGAGGCAGTATTTTTCGAGTTATTAACAAAAAAGTGACCTTTTAGAGGGCCCCCACCCTTAGCTCCCCTCAGTACTTTTAGTATGTTGTTCAGGACACGAAGTGTGCTGTTCCCTACAAGTGTGCCAAAATAGGCTTCTACATGAATTATTTCCGCCATTTGGCATTTTTTGGTCTTCGTTGCCTGGACTAAAGGGTATCTGTACAGGTCAGTACAGTGGAGCTGCCAGGTGCAGAGCAGTGCTCAGTCTCAGTCTTGTCTGTCAACTTAACCAGTGAACAGTGCAGTATAGTTTGATAGTGTTGTGTATTGTATATATTGTAATACAGTTTTTAATTTATAATTTTGGTATAATTGGTAAATGGACAGGAGAGGTTATGGAGATAAGTTTAGAGCATAATGATATTAATTTGCTTTTCTACCACCCAGCTGGACCTAGAACTTCTTTCAAAAAGTCATCCAGTAATAAGGTTTGGGTGCCTCTTCAAAATGTTCTAAGAAAATTAAGTGTTTTGGAGATTACATCGTCCACTGGTCGATCACACAATATTTCTCCGAAGCTTTGCGAAGAAATCAGTGAGTTGCTCAATGGACACAAATAAAAGAAGAAGTGGACCTATAAAAAAACAAATGATTCAGTAAGTTGTCAGTTAGTCTAGAATTCAAGCTAAAAAGTCTTTTATTAAAAAAAAGAACAGTAATAAGGACAATTCGTGAAAATTTGAATTTGAATTTTTAACTACTTAAATTTAATGATTAATAACACAAGGGAACAAATTTTTATTAATTTTTTGTTGCATGGAGTTTTAGGCCTGTTGTTTACTAATTAGAGGTTGGTGATTACAAATCTAGCCTCAGTTTTTCTCCAGCACCTTTTGTTTTTGGCAAACAGCTGATAGACATATATTTGTACTAGTCACATTCAAACTTCAATGCAACTGAGTTGTTTAGTGAAAAAGTTTGTGCTCTTGTGTTAAATAACAATGTCCAAGTTAAGAAATATCTGTAGAAACGATCCAAACTATTTCTGTAACATTTGTGGTGAATATACATTCAAAAATTGTAGGCTAAGTGTGTCAGAGTTTATAACACAGGTATATTTTGATTACTTTGGATTCGCTTTGGACATCCGTGACAAGTACTGGATCCCTCATATGGTATGTAAAACATGTGTTGAGTCTTTGAGATTATGGGCAAATAAGAAAAGACCCCATTTTAAGTATCAAACACCAATGATTTGGCGGGAACCTAATAATCATCAAGATGATTGTTATTTTTGTGTGATTGATATTAATGGAATTAATAAAAATAACCGGTCGAAATGGTCTTATCCAAACTTGTTATCTGTTACTCGACCAGTCTTGTTCTCTGGCGATGCACCAGTACCCCAAGCTTCTTCATCTGTACAAAATGATCATGATATAGAAAAACAAAACTATTCTTCAAGTGATGAAAGTCGGACAAGTGATTCTTACCCTGATTTTACTTCTGAGCCCCAGCTCTTTAATCAGGAAGACCTCAATGCATTAATCAGAGATCTTGGTCTTTCTAAAAAGACATCGGAGATTCTAGCTTCTCGATTAAAGCAAAGAAATCTTTTAACCCCAGAAACAAGAATTTCATACTATCGTAACCGAGAGGCAGAATTGCTGTCATTCTTTTCTAAAGATGACGACTTTGCTTTTTGTTCAGATGTTCCTGGTTTATTGAAAGCAATGGGAGTACAGAAGTATGATCCAAATGAATGGCGTTTATTTATTGACTCCTCTAAACGTAGCCTGAAATGTGTACTTATGCATAACGGCAATAAGCTGGGTTCGATACCGATTGCACATTCAACTACAGTCAAAGAAGAATATGCTACTGTAGCTTCTGTAATGGATAGAATCAAATACAACGAACAAAAGTGGTTGATAAGTGTTGATCTAAAAATGGTGAATTTTCTTCTTGGACAACAAGGTGGATATACAAAATATCCATGTTTTATTTGTTTATGGGACAGCAGAGCTAGGTCTGAGCACTGGATTAGAAAAGATTGGCCTTCCAGGCAATCTATGGTTCCGGGACAACTGAATGTAATAAATGAGCCCCTTGTGCCCACGGATCGAATAATACTGCCTCCTTTGCATATCAAACTAGGGCTCATGAAACAATTTGTCAAAGCTTTGAACAAGGGTGGTGATTGCTATAAATACATCTCTAAGAAGTTCTTTAATTTGAGCCAAGAAAAAATTAAAAATGGAATTTTTGATGGTCCCCAAATAAGAAGGTTGATAAAGGATGAAAACTTTATTAGTTACATGACTGATATTGAAAAAAATGCCTGGAATGAATTCGTTTGGACTGCTCAAAATTTTCTGGGAAACAAAAAGGAAGAAAGCTATGCGGAGCATATTGAACTAATGTTGTTACACTTCCAGCAGCTTGGTTGTAATATGAGCATCAAAGTACACTTCCTCCACAGCCATTTGGACCGTTTCCCTGAAAATCTTGGTGATCTGAGTGAAGAACAAGGGGAACGGTTCCATCAGGACATTCGAACTATGGAGGAACGTTACCAAGGTCACTGGAATGCTCACATGATGGCGGACTATTGTTGGAGCATTAAAAACAGCCCCCGTGAACCGAATCAAGCCAGAAAATCTTACAAAAGAAAATTTTTTGATATGTAGTGGTAATTTTTTTAATAGTTTTCTTAATAAAAAATATTTTCATCTTAAAAAACAGTTTATAATTATAACCCCAAAAGTAAAGCTGATACAAACAAACTGACTTCAGATCTTAAATCAGCACCTCGAGGAAGTAGAATATTAGTCAAAATATTTCATTCAACAAAAATGTTGTTCCCTTTTGTAATTGTTTTTTCCAATCATGGACTTTATTTGATGTAAGTATTATAGTTTCAATACTGTAAAAACTTGCTATTTTTGTATATATTTTAAATTGTAAATATCCATAGTTATATTTGTAAGTCTTTTAACTGATTTATCTATTCTGTAAAGAATACAAGGAATGCTACAATATAATTTGGTAAATTAACAATAGAATCAAACAATATTCATACCTGTAAAGAATAATTAAATTACACGTTATTGAAATACAACTTTCTGATAAAACATTCACAATATTACGAGTTCAATCTTGTCCAGTAAATCCTCTCTCTTAGATAACCAAAAACACATGGCGGGCGATTGTCGTCATCGATATGTAGATATCGATGTATAACGTATGGAATTTACACCTCCCCCTCTCAGGTCACTTTAGGTAAAACGATTATAAAGTGACAATTTGCTGCTGTGAAAAATATTTGATATTTTCTTCTTTTTGCCACAGCTGACTTCATACATTGTCGATGAAATTCTTCTCAAAATCGGAAAAGATCCTATCCTGACTTTGTCCATTTTCCGCCGGTTGATCTTACTTCCACTTTCAACGTACACCAGATCCCCTATTTGAAAATCAATGTTCTCTTCTTTGCTTATCCACTCTAGATTTGTTAGTTGCGAAACTCTTCATTGAATTGTGAAATGCTTCTTCTCGATCAGTGGCCAAATTTCTGATATTTTCATTGTCTACTGGGCTAATGAGGATCGATTTCCAAACAATAAATATTCCGGCTCAAATCGAGTAGAACTGTGAATGGTCCTATTATAATCTCGTGTACACTCTTCCGCTATTTTTGACCAAGCTCTTGTATCTCCACTATTGATTTTGCATCTAATTCTGCTGACTAGCGTTTGGTTCTGTCTCTCATTGAGACCATAAGATTGTGGACAGTCGATTGAAGTAAATACAAGAGTAAATTACGTGGTTTCCAAGTACCGTTTAAGTTCTTCCGAATTCAACCCAGTATATTGGTCCGCAAGGATAATTTTAATTTTATTCTTTTGTGCAATAGGATCGATTAGCTTAATAAAATCTTTAGCACATTGGCCGGTAGTGGTAGAAATCCACGCATATAGACTTAATGATCTACTAATATGTGCATAAATTTTTTTGGAGATTTATTGCCACCAAAACCACCTACCGAGTCAATAGACATGATTTCGTACGGATCCAATGCTGGGCCCAGTTTTGACATTAAACCAATGGACTTGATCCTACGCACTTTGTTTTCCATGCAAACTGAACAAATGTCTGTTATTAACTTATCAAGTTTCCTAAAGTAGTAATATGGTCTGATCTTGTCTCGTAGATGTGCAATGCCAATGTGACCATAATAGTTGTGGATTCTTTTGATTAGTTTATAACCATATGAGACCGACACAAATATTCGAGATCTACCACGGAACTTTTTGAAAGTTATGTTGTTCCGTTTTTCAGTGTTAGTAGCGAATTTAAATTCCTCGGCATTTTGTTTTTTGATCTGTAATGATTTCACTTAACTCTATCAAATTTACTGCCTGAATTGCATCTTCCTTCTCAAAATATTCCAAAACTGGTTGTCGTGATAATAAATCTGCCAAGATATTTTCTTTACCTTTTTTATATATGATCGTAAAGTTAAACTGAGACAAGTAATGAACTAAATCACCCAGCAGTTCGTCTGTCCTAGCTTTCGTTTTCAGGTTTTACAGAGGCTTATGATCACTGCAAACTGTCAATCTTCTTCCAATGACGTAATACTGCCAATATTTTATAGCATCTTTTATTGCTTTGCACTCTAGATGTATGACGTCCATTTTTTTCTCTTTTTCTGACAATTTTCTTGAAAAGTAGGCAACGGGATGCAAAAGTCCATCAGCTTGCGGTTGTTTCAAAGTCGCACCTATCCCTTTGTAACTGGCCTTAGTTTCAATGTATAATTCCTTATGTATGTCATATATTGCTAAAATTGGAGAGGAGCATAAATAGTCCTTGATCAAATTGAAGGAATTTTTGCATTCATCTGTCCACTTAAATTCAACATTTTGACGCAAAAGATTATGTAATGGTTCAAATTTTTGGGCGCTGTTTTCAATACGCTTCAAATAAAGGTTAATTGATCCTAACACATTTCTTATACCCGATTTATCCTTGGGGCGTTTCAGATTCCTTATAGCCATCAAATTTTCTTGTGCAGGATAAATTCCATTCCCTTGAATAACATGACCAAGGTATTTACCCTAGTAGCGGCAAATGTACATTTCTCTAATTTCAGTTTGAATCCTTCTTCATGCATAACTCTCAGCAGTCGTTCTATATGATGAATATGTTCTTGCCATGTTTTAGAAAAAATTACTATATCATCTATGTAGTTAATGCAACATTCATCCAGATCGTTTCGCCTTAAAATGTTTGACAAAATCCTTTGAAAAATAGCCGGAGCAGTTTTAAGGCCAAAAGGAAGAACCTTGAACCTAAATTTCCCGAACTTTGTTACAAATGACGTTTTATCTCTATCTTGATGTTTTAGCGGGATGCACCAAAATGCCGAGTTGATGTCAACGACCGAAAAATACATGCAATTCGATACTTTGTCGACGACATCATTTATCTTAGGAAAAGGGTAGCATTTCGGTACAACTAGCTGATTCAACTTTCTGAAGTCTATGCATAGTCTTGTCCTGCGGCCGTCTTCTTTTTTGTACGCGAGCGCAACAGGTGATGCAAACGGCGAATCTGATTCTTCAATGAGGGATGCTTCCAACAACTTCTTAACTTGGTTCTTTATTTCGTTTTCATCGGGTATTAAGCACTTGTAAGCTCGTGTGGTGACGTATTCATCCTTTAACAATTTAATTTCCGCCTCTCTAGAGTTGACTTTTCCAACATCAAATTTATCATTTGCAAAACTATGTTTAAACTCTGTATTAAATCTTTAACTTGTATCTTGTGAGACTCATCAAGAATATGTTCCAAGTTTATTACGTCTTTATATTCATGAAATCCGACTTCCATTGTATCGTATTTTTTATCTAGATTCATTATCTTCTCAGAAACATCGTCTTGATTCTCCTCTATCTTCTTAGAAACATTTTCTTCAATATCATCTTCCATCTCTTTAGAAACCTTTTCTTCAATATCAAATTCTATCTCTTTAGAAACATCTTCTTCAATATCATCTACGTAAACCAGTTTGTTGGGTTCAGTTGTAATGACGAACTAAAGAATATTTATTTAGATACAGAAGGGAATGTTTGATGAATATTTGGAAGAGGTTACTACAGTTCAAGAGCCAAACGTAAACAAAGAGTCAACAATAACATTTGAAAGAAAAACAAGTTCTCTGTCAAAGAACATAGTGATTGAAAAGTTTAACGGTGAAAATATAAATAAGAGTGCTGGGTTATTTTATTTGTGCAGGAATGTGACAGAGTGGGGATTGCCCAAGATAAATATGCTGAGGTATTAAGATTGTTTTTAGAAAAATCTGCATTAGATTGGTATAAGGTATTTGTAATGCAGAACTCTCTGTTTAATTGGGAGGCATGGAATAAAGCATTTATTGACACCTTCTCTGCACAGTCTTGGATAGATATAGCGTAAGCTTATAATTTTAAGTTTTATAATGTCTCGTTATTAGAATCTGCGTTAAAGAAAAGAAGATTATTGTTAGAAGTAGATGATAGCTTGTCTATTAACACATAAATTAACATGATTGTGATTAGCTTACTAAATTTTATTCAAAATAAGTTATATAGGAAATCTATTATAAAATTTAATGTCAAAATTAAAACAATTTGGTTATATTAACGACTCAAAAAATGATAATATACACTAGAAAATTTTAAGTGATAAAAGACGATGTAGTATTTGTGATAAGTTAGGTTTTAAAAATAAATTTCAGCTAGAAAGCGTATGCCGTAATAAAGTTAAGCAAATTAAAAAATGAAAATACTAAGGTTACAAATAATAATGAAATACAGGAAGTAGTAGCAAGTTATGAGGAGGCAAAAAAAGTATAGTTCTCCCACTTATTAAGGTTAAGATTTTTGCAAATAGATGTCCAGCAATTGGTTTATATGATTCTGGATCCAATTTTACTTTGATTAGTAGTACATTTTTGAATGATAAAAGAAATATTAAACAAATAATAGGTGGGAGAGATTCTATTAAAGCTTTAGCTGAAATGGCGAAAACGGAGGGTGTTGTAATAATGAGCATTAAAATTTGTAATTTAGAAGAGGAATTTCAGTTTTTCATTGTTAAAGAAGGTGTAATTGATTGTGAATTTCCATCAGGATTAGACTTGATAAAAAAATTCAAGCTTTGTCAGAATGAAAATTTGATTATATCACAGAAACAAGAAATAAAATACTTGGGTAAGCAAAATAACATTAATAAAAAGAAACTGACAGAAAATAGATATATTTCAAAGGAACCTTATAGATACTCTTTTCAAGATAAATTAGAAATTGAGAAACAAGTGGATGATTTGTTAAAAGCAGGTTCAATATAGGAGTCAAGCAGTCCTTATGCAGTTCCTGTAACCATTGTTTTCAAGAAAGAAGAAGGAAAAAGATCACGCTTGTGTATTGATTTTAAAGAGTTAAACAAAATAGTAGTGCCTGAAAGTTAGCCTTTTCCAAGGATAGATGTTCTTACTGTACCTACCAGAAATTGTAAGTTTTTTCAAAATCGGATGTGAACTCGGCGTTTTGGTCAATTCCGGTGCGTGCAAATGATAGATATAAGTTGGCTTTTGTGACTCATCATGGACACTGGGAGTGGAGAGGAAACCTTTTGGTTTGAAATCTGCTCCTGCTATTTTTCAAAGAGGTGATAAAAAATAAATAAATTGGATGCTTTTACAGTAAATTATATAGATGATATATTGGTATTTTCTAAGAATTATGAAGAGCATGTATATCATGTAGAGCGGGTACTGCAAGCATTAAATGAAAATTGAATAAAAATAAATATCAGTTTGCTCAAGAAACAATAACCTATTTGGATCACGAAATTGGAAACAATACGATTAAACCAATGAATGATAATTTAGTGGCTATTAAGAAGTTCCCTATACCTAAAACAAACAAACAAGATAGACAGTTTTTAGGTAAGATTAATTTTTATTTGGAGTTTTTCTTTTCTAGGAAGTTGACAGATGCTCAAAAAAGGAAGAAAGCTGTTTTTATAGAATGTTTAGCTATTAAAAAGGCTATTTTATATTGGCAATTTCATTTGATAGGAAAGAAGTTTATTGTATTTACGGACCATAGACCATTGGAAAATATTAATATAAAAAAAAGTAATGATGTGGAACTACTGCAGATTTTGAATTATATATCACAATTTGATTTTGAAATTGTACATAATCCTGGTAAAGATAATATTGAAGCTGATTGTCTAGAAATCCGGTTTTGGAATCACATGAGGATACAGATAATGATTCTGTGATTAAAACTTAAAATTTATTGAAACTGCATAATATCAAAGAAAATCAGAAATTGTTAAAAGTTGATGATAAATGCATTATTAAAGATGATATAATTTATAAAATTTTAAATAATAGAGAGAAAATATGGATTACTGAAGAATTTGGAAAGTCTCTTATTAGGGATGTATATGTTGATCAGGGTCATATAGGCACAAAACTGTTAATTATAACTTTTGGGCAAAAAGTTTATTTTAAAAATATGTATAAGTACATAAGATTGATTTGTAGATCTTGTGAAACTTGCATTAAAAATAAATCAAGAATAGGTTACTTTAAAGCACCTTTGTCTCAACTTGGTCCAGCAAAGGAACCTTTTGAAATAGTGTCTCTAGACACAATAGGAGGTTTCAAAGGTAATAAAAGTACAAAAAAATATTTATATTTGGCGGTGGATCATTTTACAAGATTTGCTTACATACTTCAAAGACTCACGTTGCAAAGATAAATTTAATTAAAGTATGAAAAAGATGGTAGTATATTAAATTAGTTTTAACAGATCAGTATCCTGGTATAAGTTCAGCATAGTTTAAGCAATATTTAAATAAACATAAGATAGCAATGGTTTTTACAGCAGTGGATTGTGCATTTTCTAACGGATTAAATGAAAGGGCAAATCAGACCTTGGTAAATAGAATACGATGTAAAATTTTTGAAAATGGAAATAAATCTTGGCCTCAGGTAGCAGAGGAATGTGTAAAGGATTACAACACAATTCACAGTTCGACTGGATTTACTCCTAATTATTTGCTGACAGGAGTGAACTATTCATTTTTACCTGATGAATTAAACAACAATATTTCGACGAATTTGGTCAACAATAGAGAAACAATTACTCCAAGTGCTAATCCAGAACTCCTGGAAAATCCACCCTCCTTTACGGAGGCCGCCCTATGGATTCTGGGGAGTGCCAACTTTCGCCTATTCACCCACCTCAAGAGAGCTCAATAAATGATGATAAACTTGAACTGATAAGCAGGTTATGTGAAATGGAAAAAATGATATCTCAGATGAACGAAAAGCTGGAGAGATTAACAAAAGAAAATGTCCAACTTAAAAACAAGATGAAAAATCAGGAGCAACTGACAAGTCATGAATCTGACAGGGTCAGTAAAAATGAGTACCAAACTGATGAAGAGGAACTTGAAAGAGAAACTGACTGGATTGTCAAGCAAAAGAAGCAGAGCAGCAAAAAGCGAAAAGCAGAATCCTCGCCAGAGGTTGCAACTGGCAATTCATTCAACAAATGAAGGGGCTGTTGAGACGAAATGGATCCCAAATAATGAATCCAAGAAGGAAATTGAGAGGAAAGCGACCTTGACAGAAAAAAGTGATGAGAAGAAAATAGTGGCACATTCTCCTCCAATCCATATAGTTGGTGTCACCACCTATGAAGAAATCAAAACACTGATGGAACCAATATCTAGCAGTGACTACAACATTGTGACACAGAACAATAATAAATGGAAGATCATGACGGCAGGATATATATAGAATATATAAGTTCAATCCTAAATATAAAAGTTAAAATAGAAACTCTTCGGAAAACCACAGATATGATACCGCAATGTAAAAGGTCCAAGGCTTCAATCACTCTAAAAAATTTTGTCATCGTGAACCGAGATGCGTAAAATGACAAACGATAGTAAGTTAAGCCGTAATATAAAGCCAACTTGTATCGATTGTCATGAGCAATATCCTGCAAGTTATAGAGGATGTGAGGTTGCTAAACAGATACAGAAAATGTGGAATCAAAGACACAAGCGCAACAAACAGAAGACCAGTACTCGTTGAATTCCAGCATACGACGATACAAAGATGAGAGTATCGTCCATTTCTATCTCACCTTCAAAACGTAGGAATGATCGTACTCCTATAGCAAGGAATGAAGCAGAACCAACTAAAACCTGCAGTGCAAGAAGTGAGATACTATACAGAAGATACTATACCAGCCTAGTTCTTCCTCACAAAAAACAAATTTTGAACTCCATCAGTTTAATACAAAACAAGATATTTTTAGTAAGGTAATTGAAGATCAAAATCAGTTTTTTGCGAAAATCCTGGAGAAACATGAAGAAGTGTCTCAAAAAATTGAACAAGTTGAGACGCGTGTATGGAGGATAGAATCCCAAAAGCAACAAAGTAAGCATGTGTAGGACTCTAAGAATTGTGACATGGAATGCAAATGGACTTCTTCACCATCTATCGGAGCTACAGGTATATCTTAATCAGGAAAGAATAGACGTATGTTTGATTTCGGATACCCACATTACCAATAATCGACAAGTAAATTTGCACGGATACAGCTTCTATCATGCTGCCCATCCTGCTGACAGGGCTAGAGGAAGTTCAGCTATACTTCTGAGAAACACAATAAAGCATTATCAAGATGTAAAGATTGAAGAAGAATCTGTGCAAATGGTGGCAGTAAATGTACAGCTTATGGATAAAGGGAACTTCACGATATCCGCGATATACTGCCCTCCTAAGCAACGTCTTGGACGATTACGTTAGTCTTTTTAGAAAGTTAGGAAATCGATATATCATCGGAGGTGACTTCAATGCTAAAAATACCTTCTGGGGCTCAAGACTAACCACAACTACAGGTAGAGGACTTTACAAAGCAGGGCGCGAAGTCAAAGCTGAATTTCTCTCCAGTGGCACACCAACATACTGGCCTACTGATTTAAATAAAACACCTGACCTGATTGATTTCTTTGTGATAAAAGTAATATCTACCAAGTACGTTTCCATTGAAAACAGCGAGGACCTTTCATCAGACCACTCGTCGGTTCTTATGGTAATAAATGAAGAGGTATTCTCACAGCCAAATCCGCCTAGGCTGACAAATACCAAGACTAACTAGACCCTTTTTAGGCGGATATTGGAGGAAACAGTGGACCTTAAGGTACCACTAAATTATAGCCACCAACTAGACGAGGAAGTTGAAAGGTTCAACTGTCACATTTAAAAAGCAGCGTGGGAGCACTCAGCAGTCATTTAGAAAGACAAAACTGAGGAAAATCTTTCCTTCACTAGAAGTGAATAAATTAGTCAAGGAAAAAAGAAAGGCTCGTAAGGTCTGGCAGAAGGTTCGTACTCCTGAAAATAAACGTATATTGAACAAGCTCTGTAATGATCTTAAAGAGACGATTAAAAAAGATAAGAACGAAAAACTTGGAAGATATCTAAGCTATCTTACAGCACAGAAGGACACTGAGTATTCACTCTGGAAATGTACTAAAGCATTTAAGGGGCCAAACACCCAAGTATCGCCTATCAGGATGCCAGATGGAACGTGGAAAAAAAGCAATAAGGAAAAAGCAATCCTTTTTGCAGACTATCTTGAAGAGACGTTTCAACCACTACCTCAACAGGCAGAAGTAGAAAATACTTCCAAGAGCAAAAAAGTGGATGAAAGAAATATAAAAAAGGTAACACTTCAAGAATTGAAAGGGGCGATAAAAAGCAATCTAAGCCTGAAAAAAGCACCCGGATATGACTTAGTGACAGGGCAAACAATAAACTGCCATCAAAAAGCGCTGTCCATCTGCGAACTGCCGAAAAAAGCCCTGAGAAAATTATTAGACCTTATAAACGCGGCCTTCAGGCTGAAGTATGTACCAGTTCTGTGGAAAGTGGCCGAGGTTATAATGATTTTAAAACCTAACAAAGCACCGACTGACACGAAGTCGTATAGACCAATTTCATTGTTGCCAGCCTGTTCGAAAAGCTGTTTTTGAAAAGATTGAAGCCACTGTTAGAGGAAAGAAGTCTACTACCGGATCACTAGTTCGGGTTCAGACAGCGTCATTCCACGATTGAACAGGTGCATAGAATTTCTCACGTGATCGAGAAGAATCTTGAGGAAAATTAAGTTTGCTCGGCTGTTTTCTTAGATGTAGCGCAGGCTTTTAACAAAGTCTGGCATCGAGGACTAGAATTTAAACTGCATAGGGATCTTCCAGAGGAATTTTACCTACTAATTAAAATCGTATATCTCTGACCGATATTTTAGGGTAGAACAGGGTGATAAATATTCTTCCCTAAAGAAATTAACGCAAGTGTTCCACAAGGCAGCGTGCTAGGCCCTATCCTATATTTATTATATACAAGGGACCTACCAAACAGAAGAGAAACAACTGTGGCAACATTTGCCGATGATACTGCTATATTAGCAGTAGGTGATGATATAGAAGAAACTACTAGGGAACTGCAACACTCAATCACGGAGGTATGTAACTGGACCAAACGCTGGAGAATCAAACTAAATGAAAGCAAATCTGTTCATATAAATTTCACAAATAGAAAAATAGATAAGCGAAAGATTTATATTAATAAACAGGAGGTACCGTATTCAAATACAGTCAAATATCTTGGAATGACATTGGATGCTAGACTCAACTGGAAAAAGCATTTGAAAAAAAATAAAGAAGAGCTGAGTATAAAATTTAGGAAAATGCACTGGCTACTAGGAAGAAATTCACAACTTACAGCTGAGAACAAGCTTCTGCTTTACAAACAGGTCCTAAAACCGGTATGGACTTATGGCATTCAGCTCTGGGGTTGTACCAAAAAAAGCAACAAGCAAATAACCTAGACATTACAAAATAAAGTACTCAGAAGTATAGTTAATGCTCCATGGTACGTCAGAAACGATAATTTGCATAGGGACCTCAAAGTAAACTCTGTCAGAGAAGAGATTGGAAGGTTTGCGGATAGTCACAAGGAAAGAATTAAAATCCACGTAAACCCAGAAATGCAGAGCATAGCTGAGGAGGCTTTGCATCAAATAAGGTGGCTTAAAAGAGTGAAGCCTAATGACATGCTATTATATTAAATTAAATTAAAACTCCAAACAAAAGAATTATTCCACTAAATTGGGAGATTAGCCAATGGGCTATATCCCACACCCTAGATTTTCCACGTGAAAGAGGAGCAACTTGTTGGGCTAGCTCAGTTGTTGCACAACAAGGTGGTTTTAGTACGTTGGAGTCCCACACTATCTGAGGACTTTTTGGCCTCAGGTGTCCATTGAGATTTCCACCTTGTATAAAAAAAAATATTTTTCATGCTAGTAAGCTTGTTACTTATTCCGATGGAGTGTACCTTCCGTTTAAAAAGGGGGAATGTAAGCTTGTGGGTTATCAAGCTTGTCTTTGTCACATGTGGACTTGGAGTGGGAGTGAGGAGGTAATAAGACTGTTAGCATTGAGATTATTGTACAAATGTTTATGAATGGTTTGCTAATGGCAATTTTATTGATTCAGGTTAGTTTTAAGTTTATTATTTTACTGTAATATTTGTATTTGTAATATAGTTTGCTAGGTTTTCCCTCCATTTTAGCTCGGTAGGTTTTGCTAGCAATTCTGCTAGGATTCATCCGCAGGAAGTGTCCAAGCCATCTCCGTCTGTTTTCCTACCTACCATTCATTTTGGTCATGGATTCAGCTCTTCGAAAGGCCAAGACAAAAATGAGGAAGTTCCACCTAGGCTATGCCAATCTGAGCCCAATAAGCCTCTCACTGTTGGCATTTGCGGATGACATTGTGGTTTTCTCAGAGAATGGCAGAAAACTCCAGCACAATGTTAGCAGATTAAAAGAAGAATTGCTGGCTATAAATATGACCATAAACCCAAATAAAACAAAAGTGATGATGATAGGAAAGAAGCCAAGGAGAATAATGAGGGTCATTAGAGTTGAAGATAAAGTCCTGGAACAAGTGGAGAACTTCAAATAACTGGAAGCGCATCGAAACGATAACGAATACATCAATTTGGAAGTTACCGAGAGAATCGGCAAAGGCGGGAGGATGTTTGAAGCGGTTGAGAGAGGATTTCTTAACCGAAGAGAAGTTGAAAAGGAAACTAAATTAACTGTATTTAAGTCAATATTCCGCCCTATCCTCACGCACTCTTCAGAATCATGGACGCTGACAAAGAAACACCAATCCAGAATACAAGCAGCAGAATTGAGGTTTCTCAAGAAGATTGAGGGCAAAACAAAAAGAGACCGTGTCCGGAACACCACCATAAGGTCGAACCTGAATATTAAACCAGCCAACGATCTAACTACATCCCTACCGGATTCCAATGGTGGTCTCAATTTCCTGAGAAGTGTAATTGGCAAATCTTACTACACTCCTCGTTTTCTGATATAAACATTTGACCGCAAGTATATAACCTTTATCCATTCCTTTTTCTCTTAAGGCTTACAAGTTATAAGTTTTCCTTACACGGTCAAACGCTTTTGTGAGATCGATAAAGCACAGAGACATTTCCTTTTCCTTTTCTAGGACTTTATCAAAAGCCTGTCTAATTGCAAAAACTTTCCTCTTTTCCAAGATTTTGTAATATATCTTAGAAAGTTATAGAAGAAAACTTATTTTGTAGTCAAGAGGGCGACCTTTAGAGCGTATATTCAAAATTATACCATTTTTAGCCTTTTCGGCGTTTACATAACAAAATTTGTCTCATCGTAATAGAGCGTATCTAGGAGATAGAATTGCCTTTAATTATGTACAATAATGGATTCTCCACAGAACACAAAAAACTGTCAGGGGGGGCATGTGCCCCTATGCACCCCTATATCTGCCCCAGCCAACCTATATTACTATAGAGTTTCATCCAAATTCTTTCGGTAGTTTTTGCGTGAATGAGAGACAAACGTACATACAAACTTTCGCATTTATAATATTAGTAGGATTGTTTGACTCACATTCTTTCTGTTATTTTAACAACTATTATCATGTGTTTTGCCTTTAATTATGTACTATAATGGATTCTCCACAGTACCTAAAAAACTGCCGGAGGGGACGGAGGCAAGTGCCCCCGTGCCCCGCCTATATCCGCCCCCGCCATAGCCTATGTGTTACTCTGATGTATAACCTATGTTACTGTAGAGTTTCATCCAAATTCTTTCGGTAGTTTTTGCGTGAAAGAGAGACAAACATACATACAAATTTTCGCATTTATAAAATTAGTAGAATATCAAAACAATAGTTTCACCCATGTCCTTTCTGTTATTTTAACAACTATTGTGCCGTATTTCGGCACGTTTTCTTTTACTATAAATTAATTTAATTTATTTTTAATTATGCCTAGAGTCGTAAGATATCATAGACTTACAGTCAATTTTTCCTAGTGTTAAACCCCCACCTCTTTTAATTAGAACAACTAGCGCCCTTAGTTACTTTTTCTCCCGCACTTTAGGCACTTGGGCTGTTTTAAACAGCGTAGTCTAATTTGAGCCGTGGTGAAGATCAGAGCTTTCAGTTACAACGATGTTTCAAGTGGTAGGCACATACCTACAGTTACCTATTTTATGTGTATGAAGATTTGTACAGGTATTTTTTATTCCTTTTTGTTCCTTTTACACCATTACCTTTTCTCCTATATTATTATTACAAGCCTGATACTTTTCATCACACACGTGAACTTGGTAGAGAAACCACCCAGGTATCATCTAACCCTTTTTTTCTTTGAATTACTCCGTCTTATGCTGCTTTTACTAATTTTTTACATTATTTCTACCTTTAGTCGGCTGCCACAAAATGTACACATTCCAATTTTTACCATCTACAATTTAGATTATTAGATGAGAAGGAATTCTAAATTCTAGACCTATAACTCCTATGTCTAGCAACCCTACTGACTTTGAGGCCCTGACTCCTGGTCATCTTTTAATTGGTCGTCCTCTAACTTCTCTACCTGAGCCTGAGGTTCATCCATCTCTCTGTACTCCTGTTAACTTTAAATGGGTGCAATCTATGCACCAGCCTTTTTGGAAGAGATGGAGAGTTGAATATTTACCCTTATTGCAACCAAGGCAGAAATGGAACACTTCTTGTCCCAATTTAGTGGTTGGCGACTTAGTTATTATCGATGAAGCCAATTCACCTCCTTCTACGTGGCCTTTAGGTAGGATATCTGCTGTGCGCGCTGGGGAGGATGGTGTGGTTCGGCAGGCCGAGGTCTTAACTCCAACAGGCAAGTATTTGCGACCAGTAGTGAAGCTTTATAAGCTTCCTATTTACAATTAAACTTTAATTTTTACTTCTTTTTTTTTGAATAGGATACCTTTTTTGTTTTTTGTTTTTTCACTTATTTTTTCTAGGTTTCTAGATGTGCGGAGTCTGTGTTCGGCGGGGTTCGCTGCGGCACCTTTATTTTGTCTTTTCCAGGTACCTCTCCTGAACAGTTGTTCAGGGGGGCCGGTGTGCCGTATTTCGGCACGTTTTCTTTTACTATAAATTAATTTAATTTATTTTTAATTATTCCTAGAGTCGTAAGATATCATAGACATACAGTCAATTTTTCCTAGTGTTAAACCCCCACCTCTTTTAATTAGAACAACCAGCGCCCTTAGCTACTTTTTCTCCCGCACTTTAGGCAATTGGGCTGTTTTAAACAGCGTACTCTAATTTGAGCCGTGGTGAAGATCAGAGTTTTCAGTTACAACGATGTTTCAAGTGGTAGCCACATACCTACAGTTATCTATTTTATGTGTACGAAGATTTGTACAGGTATTTTTTATTCCTTTTTGTTCCTTTTACACCATTACCTTTTCTCCTATATTATTATCCTATATTATTATTACAAGCCTGATACTATTCATCACACACGTGAACTTGGTAGAGAAACCACTCAGGTATCATCTAACCCTTGTTTTTCTTTGAATTACTCCGCCTTATGCTGCTTTTACTGATTTTTTACATTATTTCTACCTTTAGTCGGCTACCACAAAATGTACACATTCCAATTTTTACCATCTACAATTTAGATTATAGAAGACTAGCTTATGCCCGCGGCTTCGCTCGCGTGGAATTTGGTCTTCCACATAAAGTTTCGTTTGAGATCATTTTAAATAAATAATTTAATTATTTTTTTTCAAATATAAGTTACTCGTTCATCCAAAATTTCAGATGTCTAACTTCAAAACTGACGGATTCTATACAACCTTTGAACCCCTATTATATTAAAGGGGAAACCCTTGGGGTGGATATATCCAAATTTCTTTCTTAAACTATACAAAGAACCTATCTACAAATTTCAAGATGCTAAGTTCCTGACTTGCCTTTAATTATGTACTATAATGCCCCGTGCCCCCACATAAATCTGCCCTTGCATAACTCAATAAGTTTCATCCAAATCCGTTCAGTAGTTTTTGCGTGAATGATTAACAAACATAAATACAATCATTCGCATTTATAATGTTAATAGGATATCAAAACAATAGTTTCACTCATGTTCTTTCTGTTATTTTACCCACTATTATCGTGTGATTTGCCTTTAATTATGTACTATAATGAATTCTCCACAGTACCTAAAAACTGTCGGGAGGGGGGCACGTGCCCCTGTGCGCCACCCCCCTAAATCCGCGCTTGCTGTAGCCTATGTGTTATTCTGATGTATAACCTATATTACTGTAAAGTTTCATCAAAATCCATTCAGCAGTTTTTACATGAAAGAGAGACAAACATACAAACTTTCACATTTATAATATTAGTAAGTTATATAAATAGGCTAGCCTCTCCCAGGGTAGAGCTCTCAGTTGCCGCGCCGAATTGGGTTCAAATCTGTCTGTGGCAGATTTTATTTGATCTGATAACAGTCGGAAATGGAACCCGTGGGTTCTGGGGCTCACCTAGTCACTATAAAGTGTGTACCCTTAATAGAGGAAAAACCTAGTATATATGCACGGCCGTTTTCGTTGTGAGGAAAAGTATAGTCTTGTTTATCCCCAGATCTGCCACCAATGGGCCATACTGCTGAAGATATTCCTGACATTTTCTTTCAAAATTTGTTAAGCGAATAACGATGAAATAAAGATTATTCTGTTGCTATGATACTTGAGTATATTTAGATAGAAGAAATACCGAATTTTTTTCTCATTTGTTAACTGGTTTCTGATGAAATAGTCAATTTAAAATAAGAAAACTAATATAAGTGAATTTTGGTAAATATCAAAGAATCCTTAGCGCGAATGGTTGAAGAGTCTTTTTGAGTTAAAGCATTGCAGAAAGAAGTTACAACTCCATCACGAAGCTAATTCACGTAAGTAAAAAATTGTTTTTTTTTTTTGTATAAATATTTAAGCTAACTGGCTTTATCTTCAAGAAATAATAAAAAAATCAGCTTCCAGTCATAATTCTTTTATTGTTTTATATAAAACGTTTCGACATCATTGTGTCATTTTCAATTATTTGTTCCTATGCATTCTACAATTTTATTGAATTGAAAATGACACAATGATGTCGAAACGTTTTATATAAAACAATAAAAGAATTATGACTGGAAGCTGATTTTTTTATTATTTCTTGAAGATAAAATTAAATAAATCCAGTTGAAAAAAGGAAAAAATTATAAGCTAACTGGCTTTTTAATTTTGTAAAAAGTAAGGTTTTAACGCCTCTAAAATAATGTTCATGATTTTGTATAAAACGTTTTCAGTGCTATTACTTTAGGTGTTAGTTTCTTGATTATTTTTTTGATCAGGCGTTAGGACGGAAGAACATTTGAAAGTTGGTGTAGGCCTCAGGGGCTATGCCCCAAAATGGTGCTACGGGAGGGTGGTGGCCAGTTTAGCCGGTCGGCCAGGAGGCTGGATTTGTTTTTTTCCATTGAATAAGTGTGATATTCAATTTTTTCATCATCATAGTACTTAGTTATTCTCCATAAACCTTCGATAGATGAAAGCATAATTTGAGTGCCTTTGCCGGCTAATTTTCTAGTTAAAGGGCTTAAAGATTTAGGTCATTTAACTACGCTTGATAATTATTTGCATTATGTAAATAAATTGGCGGTATTATCACTGTCGTATACCTTTGCAAATTTTTATTTTAACTTTTCTGTTCCCTAATTTATATTCGGGGTCGGATCTTGAGTACATTTCTTCCAACATCTTGCATATTTTTGGACTGATGGTTCTCTTCTTCAACATATTAATAATGCTTTTTCATAATCTAGACAAATTATAATCATTCGCTTGTTAAATAAGTTTCTGATCACAAAAATATGGTCTACAGTAGAATAGTTCTTCCTAAAGCCTGCTTGATGTTTTTTGAGTTCTACATCTAATTTGTCTTCTATTCTTCTAAGATAATTTTAGAGAATATTTTGTACACAACTGAGAGTAAACTTAATGGGCGATAATTGTTTAGATCTCTCTTGTCTCCTTTCTTTTTTGTCGGATTTCCTATTTGCTTATTTTGGATATGTAAATACGTTTACAAAATATTTTGAGGTAATAATAAAAAGAACTGGTACTTTAATAAATTTGCACGGAAAAATGATCTGTCCTCCAGCTTTTATAAGTGCTATTGACAGACCGTTAACACCTCCTGCTGTTTCTTCTTTGCAGCTATCAATTACACTCATTCTTACACTTCTTCGATCATAATTTCTTTTTTGGGTCCCAGCATTCCATATTCCACTCCTCTTTTTTATCACTTCTTCTGTCGTAATATAGTTTTTCATAATATTCTTGTATTCTATTAATTATCTCCAAGTTATCATTTAATTCTTATCCTTTTTCAATTAAAATAACAGTAATTTTTGTTTTAGCAATTCCTCCCTCTTTTAATTTTCCTCCTGCCTTTATAGCTCTCTCGATTTTTTCTACCTTTTTATCTCTTAACCAATTCTCAATTTCTTTCCTACTTAATTTGTTCCTTAATTATAACGTATATTTATTTAATATTTTACAAAAATTTAAAAAGTGGTAGTAAAAAGTCGAGTAAAAAGTGATTTGCGTGGAAAAATGATTTTTCCACGCAAATCTTATCATTTTTATCATTTTTCACCATTTACAAGATAACAGAATTTATCTCATCATAATTTGACGTATCTATTATATAGAATCATTTTTCCACAAGTCCAGTGGTTTCATAGGGCTACACTGATTGCATTAGCAGGTAGCCATTCCTGCTACTGGATTCAGTGCGGCGAACCATCCACTATAAAAAATGGGTAACGAAACCAAAGGCAGAACCTCAAGGGTGGTTTAGGAAAGGTGCCTATCTATGTATTTTGTTCTTATTTTATTTCCTCCTTCCTTTCTTCTTCGAGTTGTCCTACCCCAGGATCTTCATTTTCTCTGCCCCTCCCTCCCACCGGTACGTATCCCGCCCTTCCTCCCTGGAGGTCCATCAGCCCAAGTATACTTCCGAGGAGGTAGGGGACTTTGGTTCCCGGGCCAGTGACCATTCTAGGCCTCAGGGGCTATGCCCCAAAATGGTGCTACGGGAGGGTGGTGGCCAGTTTAGCCGGTCGCAGACGTAGTGGCGTGGTTAGAAGGTCGGAAGAGCAGTAATCCAGGAAACTGGTGACGGCTCGACCGGCTGGAAGCTGGATGGTGGGTAGTCCTATCTCCGTGGATTTCCGTCCGCATGCTGGCGAGATGTGCATGGGCGAATGAATGTGTCAAGAACTCTGGGTAAGAGAGAGTTCAGGAGTGTGCGAATCGTGGGTTACGGGGAAAGACCCGAAGCCTCGAAATGATATAATCGCGTTCGCGGTTGTGAGATGCTATGGACACATCTTTGCTGGCATGCGGCCGCAAATACCAAAACATGATATGAGAAGTTGGTTTGCCTTGGTGTTGGAGAGGTAAGGCCGAGAGGCTAAGTATCTCTCGCATCAATAGCTGTCAGCTTAGTATCTCATATTTACAATGTCCCTCCCTCCCCATCTTTGTCGTCCCCAGGAGTCTTCTCAATTACCAATCGATACACTTGCTGTTCTTCTCTAACATACTTATTTTTTATATTCATGAATATGATGAAGATCAGAGGGCTCTAGTGCCCTTTGCCCATCGACAAATATGCTTTCATTTTTCAAAATCTCTTACTTAAAAAAGCTAATAAATACGGATAAAAATGAAAAGGAGTTATTGTTTATATTACGACTCCATTTCAAGCCAAAAACTACAAGAATGATACGATTCCGGTTATCTGAAAGCAGTTAACCCTCTCTCGACATAATACGGCTTATTCACCGGGGCTGTAGATTTAATCTGTTAACATAGATGTGCTTTATAAAATCTGCACATCACTCTGAGACTCACTCAGGCACTATTAACCTGTTAATAGGACGAAATATTTCTATTTAACTATTTATATACCAAAAACCTGCAACACTTAACATCAACAACCTGTGAACATATCTGCGGTTCAGTACATGGTAAAGACTTCAGTTCAATACATGTACTGTACTCATGGACAGTGGTTGTGCAGGGAGGTGATTCGTCCTAGATCACGCTCAACCGTCTGATATCCCCCCTTATTTTGGGTACCCACTTTATAAAGGCTGGGTGAACCCCCGGAGAGTCCTAGATCCCTTATGATCCATCTCCGGCTACTAACATCCTGGATAAAAGTATTTCCAGTAGCGGGATTAGAACCAGGATTTTCGGAATGACTATTGTAGGATTTTCGGAACTATTGTTTTGATATCCTACTAATCTTACTAATACTATAAATGTGAAAGTTAGTATGTCTGTCTCTCTTTCAGGCAAAAACTACTGGACGGATTTGGATTAAACTTTACAGTAATATAGGTTATACATCAAAATAACACATAGGCTATAGCAAGCGCGGATTTATCGGGGGGGGGGGGTGCGCACGATTGCATATGCCCCCCTACTGTTTTTTAGTTACTGTGGAGAATCCATGAAAAGAACATGGGTAAAACTATTGTTTTGATATCCTACATTCATCCAAATCCGTTCAGTAGTTTTTGCGAGAAAGAGACACAAACTTTCACATTTATAATATTAGTAGGATTAGTAGGATATCAAAACAAATAGTTTCACTCATGTTCTGTCTGTTATTTTAACAACTATGATCATGTGATTTGCCTTTAATTATGTACTATAATGGATTCTCCACAGTACCTCAAAAACTGTAGGGGGCACCTGTCCCCTTGTGCCCCCCTAAATCCGCGCTTGCTATATAGCCTATGTGTTATTCTGATGTATAAAAACTATATTACTGTGAAGTTTCATCCATATCAGTTTAGTAGTTTTTGCGTGAAAGAGAGACAACATACAAACTTTCACATTTATAATATTAGTAAGATTAGTAGGATATCAAAACAAATAGTTTCACTCATGTTCTTTCTGTTATTTTAACAACTATGATCATGTGATTTGCCTTTAATTATGTACTATAATGGATTCTCCACAGTACCTCAAAAACTGTAGGGGGCACGTGTCCCCTTGTGCCCCCCTAAATCCGCGCTTGCTATATAGCCTATGTGTTATTCTGATGTATAACCTATAATATTGTAAAGTTTCATTCAAATCCGTCCAGTAGTTTTTGCGTGAAAGAGAGAGTTAGTAAACTTTCACATTTATAATATTAGTAAGATTAGTAGGATATCAAAACAATAGTTTCACTCATGTTTATTCTGTTATTTTAACCACTATAATCACGTGATTTGCCTTTAATTATGTACTATAATAGATCCTCCATAGTACCTAAAAAACTATCGAGGGGGCCCGTGCCCACGTGCGCCCCCCTGAATCCGCACTTGCTATAGCCTATGTGTTATTCTGATGTATAAACAAGATTACTGTAAAGTTTCATCCAAATCCGTCCAGTAGTTTTTGCCTGAAAGAGAGACAAACATACAAACTTTCACATTTATAATATGTATTAGTAAGATACAGATATTCAGGTGAGCTGATCTTTTTCTTACCCTTTTTCCTTTCAGTTTATTACTTTGTAATTAATTTTCAGCCTAAATTTATTTATGTCATTACAACATTTCTATGGTCCTCCATTCTATGCGACGAAACTCCAATTAAGTATATTAAATTCAATTGGAAACGTAAACTCGACAGAGAAAATTTAAATGATTTTGTTCTTAAATTCTTTTTTTTCTCTTACAACTATTATCCATTCCTTTTTCTCTTAAGGCTTGCAAGATATCAGTTTTACTTACACGCTCAAAAACTTTTAATTTTGCCTTTAATTATGTACTATAATGGATTCTCCGCAGAACACAAAAAACTGTCAGGAGGGCACGTGCCCCCGTTCCCCCCCTAAATCCGCCCTTGCTATAGTCTATGTGTTATTCTGATGTATAGCCAGCCTATATTACTGTAATATTTCATCCAAATCCGTTCTGTAGATTTTGCGTGAAAGTGAGACAAACATACAAACTTCCTTTATCTCCTTTACATACAAACTTCCCGTTTTTTAAAGTTTTAAGGTCAGATTTTCAAAAAATAAAAAAACACGTATTTCTTTATTTTTAAAGTAGAAGCTAAATTTAAAATTTCATAGAGTATTTAAAAATTACGTTTATTTTTGGCATATTTTCCAAAATCCTTTTTTAGTGCACCTTGGCCTTATAAAATGTACCAACTGTCCGAATTTCAGGTCTGTAGCTTGTGCCGTTTTGGCTCTGCGATGGTCTTTTCAGTCAGGACGAAGTCTTTTATATGTATAGATAACATGATACGATTTCTGGTATTTCCTTTTTTTACGGATCGATTTTCAAAAAATAAAAAACACGTAAATATTTCTTTATTCTTAATGTAGAAGCTAAATCTAAAATTTCATAGTGCTAGCTTTAAAATTGACATTTATTTTTGGCATATTTAAACGTTTTTTACCCTTTTCACCCCCTTAGGGGATGAATTTTCTAAAATCCTTTCTTAGTGCACGTTGGCCTTATAAAATGTACCTACTGTCCGAATTTCAGGTCTGTTGTTTATGCCGTTTTGGCTCTGCGATGGTCTTTTCAGTCAGGACGAACTCTTTTATATGTAAAGATAACATGATACGCTTTCAGGTATTTCCTTTTTTTACGGATCTATTTTCAAAAATAAAAAAACACATATTTCTTTATTTTTAATGTAGAAGCTAAATCTAAAATTTCACAGTGCTAGCTTTAAAAATGACATTTATTTTTGGCATAGTTAAACGTTTTTTACCCTGTTCACCCCCTTACGGGACGAATTTTCCAAAATCCTATCTTAGTGCACGTTGGCCTTATAAAATGTACCAACTGTCGTAATTTCAGGTCTATAGGTTGTGCCGTTTTGGCTCTGCGTTGGTCTTTTCAGTCAGGACGAAGTCTTTTATATGTATAGATAACATGATACGATTTCTGGTATTTCCTTTTTTTTACGGATCGATTTTCAAAAAATAAAAAACACGTAAGTATTTCCTTATTTTTAATGTAGAAGCTAAATCTAAAATTTCATAGTGCTAGCTTTAAAAATGACATTTATTTTTGGCATATTTAAACGTTTTTTACCCTTTTCACCCCCTTAGGGGACGAATTTTCTAAAATCCTTTCTTACTGCACGTTGGCCTTATAAAATATACCTACTGTCCGAATTTCAGGTCTGTAGCTTATGCCGTTTTGGCTCTGCGATGGTACTTTTCTCAGGACCATCGCAGAGCCAAAACCGGACGAACTCTTTTATATGTATAGATAATGTTTGATCACGTGGTTAGACTGAATAGAAAAAAAAATAAATATTCTAAATATGAGTTGAATAGATTCGGTGAAGGAAATAAATTAGACCAGATACTGAAACATGTGGTTTTATTAAATCTAAATATATTAAAAAAGGTTAGGCAATTTTTACATTTAAAGAAAATACAGAAATTATAAATTTTACAAAGAAAGAGAAAAAAAGGAATGGTTAATAATAATATTATACAAGGAAATTAGTAAATATTAATTTCTTTTTTTTTTTTTTTATATTAACACTTTATTGAAATATTACAATCTGCCACTTATGGGCAATAAGTAATAGTGCTGTGTAGCTTACAGTCATTCCATAACAAAACAATAATATAAACAAAATAAAATAAAATAAAATAAATAAATATATACATGCGGTAACAGAAAGAAATTAATGCGGTAATAATAATATTAAAGTAAAATAAATAATAAAGTAAAATAAATAATAATAATAATACTAACAAAATAAAATAAAATGCACACATTCATACCCTATTTACAATTTGCCTGGGGTCTCGAACTGAGCTTCTTCCCCAGGAATGAGGATCCGGGAAGCCCCAGCCCCCTTTCCCAGCCGCGTCACTGGCATTAAACGCCAATGGAAGCTGGTAAGGGCGCTTCACACACACACACAGGTCGTGAGTGGAGAATCTGGCCAGTGCCAGTACTCCAAATGGCATTATTACAACAGATCTCGGGGCCATTGCCGGTTTAGACGGCGGGGTGGGTTATATGGATGTGTGGAACTGGATAGTGACTGAGCCAGGGGGTTGGGATGACAGGCAAGGTTTTGGTGAAAGTAAATATTAATTTCTAACTCGAAATGATGATTCATATGAACAAAACGTGAACACTGGACGATAGAGCCACTCGGTGTTTGAGTCTATTATAACGGTGATTTAATATTATCTTAGGAGTGATGAACGGTGAAGAGCTCCCTCTTACTAATTAAATGAAAATGTGAATACCTAATGTTGAAGCGAAGGATTCGTTTCTTTGGCTCCTAGTTATCTGGTTAACCGGCGGTCTAGTAGTAACAAGGGCAGACTTCTCGTGGTACTAGGTGATTTAGGCTTTGGGCGAATATCATCAATGTTCTTGCTCCATGTGGTGAACGGCGAGGTTAGCTTCTGTCGAGGAGAGCGGAGAGATCATGTGAGCTAGCGGTCTGAAATTGGAAGTCCAGAGAAGTGAAGTACTAGACGGTCGAGTGGGGGAAAACAAAAGTTCTCTCTATCTGTTGCCAAGGCAACAACTGTGAAGCAGCTCGCGGAATTTAAATTGGGTTGACTCGCGACTGAACAGATAACATTATACGATTTCTGGTATTTCCTTTTTTTACGGATAGATTACGGATAATCACACGTATTTCATTATTTTTAATGTAGAAGCTAAATCTAAAATTTCATAGTGCTAGCTTTAAAAATGGGGTGCATTTGTAGATAGGTTCTTTGTATAGTTTAAGAAAGAAATTTGGATAATTCCACCCCCTAGGGCTTCCCCCTTAATATCATAGGGGTTCAAAAATTGTATGGAATCCGTCAGTTTTGAAGTTAGACATCTGAAATTTTGGATGTACGAGTTACTTATATTTTTAAAAAATAATTAAATTACTTATTTAAAATGATCTTTCACGAATCTTTACGTGGCAGACCAAATTCCACGCGAGCGAAGTCGCGGGCATAAACTAGTATTTAATAAATGTTTACTCCTATCTATCGAACAAAACTTGTGTAAAAAAGAGAAAAATAATAGTTATAATGCAATTAGGAAAAACCACAATGCAAAGCCTTATGTTTCAAAAAATACACCTACTTACCAGTCGACGTTTCGCCTATTCAGGCATTATCAAGACACCAAAATCAAAAAGGGGGTTATGTGAATCGCATCTCGAAGAAAAAGGTGCAAAACATCCCAACGATCAACAGCCCAAACAGGCTCCAAACATGAGACAGCACCCCGCCACCAAGACGTTCAACATACAACTGAACGAAAGTAATACGCAACCAGCTGGGAAGATTATAGAATCAGCTGATCCACAAACCATATCAAGTAATATTAGCCTATAAAAATTTTTTTATACATATTAGCAAAGTTAGCCAAATTTTTCTTTTAAAATATTCAACGTTTCCGAATAATATTGGTTCAAATTTCTGCAATCTGTTTTGTGAATGAAATATCAATCTTTTGTGCAATCTGCATGGCCTCGAACAACTTCCTTCTAGAGCCATCACTCTCTTTGTAAATAACTTTAGCATTCTCAAAATCAAATTGATGCTTACAAGTTTTGGTATGCTGGGCCAATGCTGTGTTAGGTTCCTTGCCACCAATATTTTTACAATCATATTGATGCTGATACATTCTTTTTTGCAACAATTGTGATGTTTCACCAATGTATATTTTAGGGCATTGCAAACAGCTAATCTCATACACTACATCTGATTGTTGCTGTGTAAGTATTTTATCTTTCAATGGAGTGTAAAATTTACTCATCTTGTTTGTAATCTTATTCGCAAGCCTAATCTCGTAAACATCATACTCTTTAAATATATCTCTAACACATTCTGACAGGCCCTTAATATAAGTGCACGCAAAAAAGACACCATTCATATTATTTCTCTCGGCACCACCACTATCCGACAATGCAAGATCCTCACCACTAGAAGTACAGTTCATATTATTGTGAATCTTGTTGTAGTTCAAATTCCAATATTTTTTAATGAGGAATGGTACAAGGAAGGGTACAAGTTAATTTCGAACATCGTGCAGATGGTCTCTTTCACGGAGCTTATATATTTTATATCAGTCAGTTTAATGGCTTTAAATATGCTGTTTTTAAGGTTATTTATTAACATATGTCTAGGGTGATTACTGTTTTCATTTCTCGTCCACATGGTTCTCAAAATTGCACTATCGTTGTTAACATACATATCTAAGAATCTAATCCTATTATTAGTTTCCAGTTCATAAGTGAATTTGATATTATTATGAAAACCATTAAGACCCTCATAAAACCTGTCAATCTCATCCTCTTTCAACACAAGCAAAAGGTCATCCACATATTTCATGATCAATCTAGGTTTGATATTAGTAGTATTGATAACATCATCCAGCAATTTGTTCATAAGGATCCCACTAAGCGTAACGGACAATACACCACCCATAGGCAACCCTGTTAATTGTCGGTGAATCTTATTATCATATTTCACAAAACCATTCTCGCAAATTATTTTCAGCCCTTCTATAAACATAACCTTATCTTTAATGCACGTATAAGGCTCAACTTGCTCCCATTGCTCCGAAATTATTTCAAATACCATTTCAAGTGGCACCGAGGTAAACAGAGAGACTACATCAAAGCTTATAAGTCGTTCATTTTCTTCTAAAGTTTTCAAATCATCAATCTTATTTTTAGCATCAAATGCATTTTTAACATCGAACGGGTTATTATTGTACAGGCTATTTAAGAACGGTTTAAAGAATTTTTCCAGTTTATAAGAAGGTCCCTTAATGCTATTTACAATCGGTCTGAGAGGTTTGTTTTCTTTATGCAACTTAATTAATCCATATATTCTAGGATGCTGCGGGGCATAAGTAGTTAATTTAGTTTTTGAAACCCTATCATTATATTTATTTATGTATAATTTATCAACATACTTATCAATTTTATTGGTTACATTAACAAGTGGGTCTTTATTAAGCATTCTATAAGTGTCGGGATCATTGAGCGGCCCATGCATCTTGTCATTATACATTTCCTTAGTGATGAAAACTACTTTTTTCGATTTATCAGATTTAACAACATATACATCACGATTCCTGTTTTTAAATCTTATAAAATCCTCCAAATCTCTCCTTATAGTTTTATCTATGTAAGTTTGAATACTGACGCCAAACTTAGTCATATGATAGACGTGAGATAACCTGCAGAGAAAGATGTGAGCTAAGATTATAATAGACATTATAGACTGCTATTGTAGAAATTAAGTATTGAGTGTAATTACTGAATATTGACTATTGTGTTGATTCAGGTATGTTATTAAAGATACCTGGAGTTATTTAGTTAGTTATAAATTTGTAAATATGTTCTTTTTAATTACAGTTCTGAACTGCATCCACAAGAGTTTTATTCTATCACCTCATTGGTTAAGTCGTTGAATTCACGACTTACAAATCAACACAATAGAGATGATTAAGGCAAAATTTCATTTTGTAGCGGAAGCTGGAGCAAACTCTAAGACCACATTAGTAAAGGTAAAAACTATAAAATTGGTAAACCAGGTGGAAATTTTTGCTTTCCCAAAAGAACAACAAACTTGTGAAGCACATAAACAATTATTTGCCACTAATGTTGTTATGAATGTTGTGAAAAGTTTGAATGTGCGGGGTACATATAGAAATGTTGTAATATCACTAACAGAGGAACTGAAATCTATTTACATGGACGAGGAAGGTAATGTAGCCTTTTATGATATGTATTTGGATGAAGTGCAAGAAAAACAAATAGTTAATGTACCAAGCACTAACACAGAAAGGTCTATGCACTCTATAGCTAAGGATATGGTTTTGGAAAAATTTTATGGACATAACTGTAACGCTAAAACGTGGATGAATCTATTTATTCAGGAATGTGAAAGGTTAGGATTGAAAGAAAATAAATATGCTGAGGCCCTAAGGTTATTTTTGAAAGGATCTGCACTGACATGGTATACAATTTATATTATATTATATTGCAGACAAATTCACTAACTCATGTATGGGAATTTTGGAACAACTCTTTTTTGGATACCTTTGATGAACATTCCTGGGATAAAATCGAATATGCTTACAGCTTTAAATACTCGAATGGATCATTTCTAGATTTTGGTTTAAAGAAAAGAAGTCTTTTGATTGAAGTTGATCCATCCTTAACTTTAACGTCACAAATAAATTTAATAGTAGTGTCATTACCACAATTTATTAAAAATAGGCTAAATAAAAAAGAATTAGTGACCATAGAAGATTTAATGTCTAAATTAAGACTTTTTGGTCAGTCAAATAAAATAATAAAACCAAAACAAAATATGAGTAAGAAGAAAACTTGCATCCATTGTGAAAAATTAGGGTATAAAAATAGATTTCATCCTGAAAATTTATGTCGCAATAGAAAAGTAAAAAATGAGAATATTAAATTAGTAAATAATTCGGAAATTCAAGATGCTGTTTCCCATGCTGAAGAAGCAAAAAACGTGTAGTCACCCCACTTATAAAATTGAAGATATTAGTCGATAAAAAACCGGCAATTGCTTTGTACGACTCTGGATCTAATATCTCCTTGATGAATTACGAGTTTTATAAAAAAGAAAAAATGAAGAAAGGAATAAGTGGGGGTGAAAACATAGAAGGCTTATCAGGCGTTGCAAAATCAGAAGGTATAGTGTCTGTACTAATTAAGATTTTCGATATTGAAAAATATGTACCGTTTTTTATAGTGAAAAGCAGAAGATTTAAAGACGACCTGTTATTAGGTTTAGATTTAATTCAAGCTTTCAAATTGCGACAAGATGAGAATTTGAAGATTACACAAAATTATAAAATGTTAGAAGAGAAAAAAATTAATATGAATGTTTTCAAGAAAAAAAGGAACATGCTATTAACAACTTAGACGACATCTTATTGGAATATGAAGAATTGTTTGCAAAAGATAAATTCGATATTGGTAGAATAAGAAACTATGAAGCAGCTATAAGATTAACTGTAAATAAATATACAGCGAAAAAACCTTATAGATGCACATTAGAGGACAAAATAGAGATTGAAAGGCAAACCAAGGAATTGTTGAAAGCAGGACTAATTCAAGAGTCTTGTAGCCCTTATGCTGCCCCAATAACATTAGTCTTTAAAAAAGAAGAAGGAAGAAAATCTCGTTTATGCATAGACTTCAGAGAACTAAACAAAATAGTCGTTCCAGAGAGTCAACCATTCCCAAGAATCGAAGATTTGACAGTACGTGCTGGAGGCTGTAAGTTCTACACTAAACTAGACATAAACTCAGCGTTTTGGTCGATACCAGTACGAGAAAAAGACAGATATAAAACGGCTTTTGTGATACATCATGGACACTGGCAATGGACATGTCTCCCGTTCGGATTGAAATCGTCACCAGCTATTTTCCAAAGAATATTGTCTAGTGTCTTGAGAAAAAATGGTTTAGATGCCTTTGCGGTGAACTATATAGATGATATACTGATTTATTCCGAAAATTATGTAGATCATATTAAACATATAGAATTAACACTAAAAGCATTGAAAAGTGAAGGTCTCAAATTAAATAAAGCAAAATGTAAATTTGCACAAACAAAAACTGCATATTTAGGACACGAAATTGGTGATAATTCAGTAAGACCATTAAATGATAACCTGGTGGCCATAAATAAATTTCCTAGACCACAAACAAAAAAACAAATAAGACAGTTTTTAGGAAAAATTAGTTTTTATTTAGAGTATATACCAAAATACTCTACATCATTAGAACCATTATATAATCTATTAAGGAAAAATGTGGATTATAATTGGACAGAAGATTGTGAAGAGAGTTTTAATAAAATAAAAAAAATGTTATGTTCGGATCCAGTATTGGCAATTTTTAACCCACGAGCACCGATATATATTTATACTGATGCTTCTATAAAAGGAGTTGGTGCAATTTTGAAGCAGCCACAAGAAGATAAATCTTTGAAGCCGGTATTTAATTTTTCCAGAAAACTGACAGAAGCCCAAAAAAGGAAGAAGGCCATATACTTAGAAAGTCTGGCCATAAAAGAGGCGATATTATATTGGCAATATTATCTATTAGGAAAAAGATTTATCATTTTCACAGATCATAAGCCACTGGAAAACTTCAACGTGAAAAACTGCAAAGATCCAGAATTATTGCAAATATTGAATTACATTTCACAATTTGATTTTATTATAGTTTATAATCCTGGAAAAGATAATTTAGAAGCTCACTGCATTTCCAGAAACCCAGTTTTAGAATCAAATGAAGAAGAAAATGAAAATGATTCAGCAATCAAAATAACAAACTTTTTAAAATTGGAAGACGTAGTAAACAATCAAAAACAACTGAAACCGGACAAAAATAGTTTTTTGGAAAATGATGTCATTTATACAAATTTGAACAACAGAAAGAAGATTTGGCTAACAGAAGAATTTGGGAAAAAATTGGTAAAAGATGTACATATTAAACAGGGACACATTGGCATGAAACAATTAACGTTAATAATAGGTCACAAATTTTATTTTAAAAATATGTACAAACATATTAAACAAACATGCCGATCTTGTGAAACTTGTATTAAGAATAAGACAAGAATAGGTTGTTTTAATGCACCTATGTCACAATTGGGTCCCGCAAAAGAACCTTTTGAAATTGTATCTTTAGACACAATTGGTGGTTTTGTAGGAAATAGAAGTACAAAGAAATATCTGCACCTTATTATAGATCACTTTACTAGATATGCTTTCATTGCTACATCTAAGACACAGATTGCTAAAGACTTTATAAAATTAATAAAAACAGTGGAAAATAAAGGCAAAATAAAAACTTTGTTAACAGATCAATATTCTGGAATCAACTCCACACAATTTAAACGATATGTGAAGTCAAGAGGGATAAATTTAATATTCACAGCAGTAGACTGTGCATTCTCAAATGGGTTGAATGAAAGAACAAATCAAACGTTGGTTAACAGAATACGGTGTAAAATATATGAAAACAAGGAACGTCCATGGACTATTATAGCAGAAGAGTGTGTTGAAGAATACAACACTACAATCCATAGTTCAACGGGTTTCACACCAAATTATTTGCTAACAGGAATTGACAACTCAATCTTACCAAAAGAATTGGAAAAAAATAAAAAAGAGAACTTAGAAGAAAATAGATCAATAGCTTTTGAGAACTCGAAAAAAATACATGAACAAAATAAGAAGTATTATGACAGAAATGTAAAGGAAATCATATATAAAGAAGGTGATTTGGTTTATATTCAAAATAGTAATGGTCTAAACAGAGGTAAATTGGAAGTGATTAGATCAGGCCCTCACAGAATAAAAGAAAAATTATCTAAAGTGATATACATCATCGACAGTGGATTCAAAAAGAAAGAATCAAATTTATTTCACGCCAGCAAATTGGTTCCTTATCGGGATGATGACGGTAGTCCTCTTCCAAAAAAGGGGGATGTAAGTTTGAATACTGACGCCAAACTTAGTCATATGATAGACGTGAGATAACCTGCAGAGACAGATGTGAGCGAAGGTTATAATAGACATTATAGACTGCTATTGTAGAAATTAAGTATTGAGTGTAATTACTGAATATTGACTATTGTGTTGATTCAGGTATGTTATTAAAGATACCTGGAGTTATTTAGTTAGTTATAAATTTGTAAATATGTTCTTTTTAATTACAGTTCTGAACTGCATCCACAAGAGTTTTATTCTATCACCTCATTGGTTAAGTCGTTGAATTCACGACTTACATCTATAATATCACCATGCCTATTCTTGCCTTTCATAAAATTGTTAATTTTTCTAGCTATACTATTCCTAATTCCATTTTTTTGGCTATCTGAAGTATCTATGCGTTCCAAAAACGTTTCTGTGTCAGCAATCATGCTCAAGATGTCACTATTTAGGTTTTTAGGAAACATATTAGCACTATCACTTAAGCTCAACAAATTAAGTATATTGCGAGGAATGTATAAGTTAGTTAAGTTCTCTACCAATTGCTGCTTATGTAAATTATTATATTTAGTTAAAATATCATTGCTAGTATGTTTTTTTAGTCTAATGTATTTATCAATATTCGGACTATCAAGAGTGGTTTTAGTATTGCATCCATTCATGTGGTTATATGGTTTGTTCATTTTGTAAAAATGCATTTTCTTAACTTTTAATTCCAAATTATGATATAATTTCCCAGTAATTAATTCAAAAAATCTATCTTTCACGGTCTTAATTTCCGATTTGTGCTCTTTGTTAGCTTTAAAAAGTAAATTTTCCGCATTTACAAGGTTCATTTTAGTTTTTTTGCACAACCAGTATGCCTGTTTTATATCTAGGTTTACAAGTCTAATTCCAATATTATTTAATACATTCAGGTGTTTATTGGATTGCAAAAAATTATTATTAAATGCATTATCTACTTTTATTAGTGCATCAAGAAAATGCTTAGGAATCATACCTGCCTTTTTATGTTCGAGTAAGTAAAATTTCTTACCAAGAGCAGAGATATGTCTTTTAAAATAATTAGCATAACTATTCACTAATTGGAAACTTTCTTTATTTACTAATGAATTTAAGTCCTGAATAAAATTAAAATATAATCGATCCATTAAGAATTGAAGTGGAACAACGGCTATACCACAAATCAAATCACTAAAATATAGCCAAAAACTCAAAAAGAAACACTATTATTAATTATAATGCAATTGGGAAAAACCACAATGCAAAGCCTTATGTTTCAAAAAATACACCTACTTACCAGTCGACGTTTCGCCTATTCAGGCATTTTCAAGACACCAAAATCAAAAAGGGGGTTATGTGAGCATCTCGAAGAAATGCAACAACAACAAGATTCACAATAATATGAACTGTACTTCTAGTGGTGAGGATCTTGCATTGTCGGATAGTGGTGGTGCCGAGAGAAATAATATGAATGGTGTCATATTATTGGCAGATAATAGATAATAGAGTGTCATATTATTGGCAGATTGCACAAAAGATTGATATTTCGGTAAATTATAAAACAGATTGCAGAAATTTGAACCAATATTATTCGGAAACGTTGAATATTTTAAAAGAAAAATTTGGCTAACTTTGCTAATATGTATAAAAAAAATTTTATAGGCTAATATTACTTGATATGGTTTGTGGATCAGCTGATTCTATAACCTTCCCAGCTGGTTGCGTATTACTTTCGTTCAGTTGTATGTTGAACGTCTTGGTGGCGGGGTGCTGTCTCATGTTTGGAGCCTGTTTGGGCTGTTGATCGTTGGGATGTTTTGCACCTTTTTCTTCGAGATGCGATTCACATAACCCCCTTTTTGATTTTAGTGTCTTGATAATGCCTGAATAGGCGAAACGTCGACTGGTAAGTAGGTGTATTTTTTGAAACATAAGGCTTTGCATTGTGGTTTTTCCCAATTGCATTATAATTAATAATAGAGTTTCTTTTTGAGTTTTTGGCTCTATTTTAGTGAAAAATAATAATAATGAAGAAAACTTCACAACTTGTTTCATTTGGTTACCAACTCATACTTATCTAAAATATTAACCTTATAAATAGGAATACTTGTACCGTATATAGCACACAGGAATTATAAGAAAAAACAACTAAAAATATTTACTAAATAGTCCTACAAAATTAAAAGTGAAAAATACTTATAATCATCAGAAAATTATTAAATTGCATCATATACGACAAAACATAAATTTTTTACGTTACAGAGTTGTTTAAACATGTAAACAAAACGAACAATGTCATCATGGACAATCTTATGCAGCAATATTATCGGAGGGCTGATGAGCAATAATATTGGAATATTGTAAAATATTTAATATATGGGAGAGGAGTTGAATAAAGGGAAGCATTTTGAAGTTTCCACGATTAACTCAAATATTTTGAAAGATTTTTAATACGATTATTGCAAACTATCTAAGGTAATTGTTATATTTTGAATAATAGGAGATGGGATAATATATTTATAAAAGTTGTGAGTGTTATATATGATGTCAATAAAATTCTCAGTCTTAAGTTTATTTTGATAAACTTTATTGCGAGTTTAATAAGAGCACAATTTTACAGATTCATAGAGGCTCAACTACTGCTCCAAGCAGTTTTGCCACAGTGAGTAATTACTACATAGACTTTTGACCTTGGAATTATCGTGAATAACGTCTAAATAAAGCTAACCCAATAGCATAATAATATATGCAATCATTTATATATTATACATTGTATTATGATAGTAACCATAATAGATTAAAAGAAGTACATAGATCAGCCACCATTTATAAAAAATGTTTGTAAATTGAGTTTTTACCAAGATGATCAAATACCAAGTGTGAATAAAATCACAAACCTATTGCGCTTAAGTTCTTGAACAATACAAAACTTAATGAACACTCCATTGTTTCCACACCTAGCCTCCTGATTGTCCAGAAAAATTTAATTTGTATTTTTACCGTTTGGTGTGGCTAGTGGCATGAATTGCACCTATACTATAAGGTATATCAGAAGAACAAAGAAAATTTTATTTAATTATTTAATTATAAATGTTAGTCCATTCCCATTATTTATAATTTATCATCATTTAAATACAAGAATTTTTATCTTTAGGTACTTCTTATACATTTCTTCTACATAAACATCATATTTTTGTGTTCATATTTATTACTTCCCACACATAAATTGCACTGTTCTGCAAAAAAAAAAGAAGTATTGCTCCCTTGAGTTGTTCCTGATTGTATTTTCATGTGTGCTGAGTTCAAAAAAATTCTACTAAACACTATTTTTTATAGATTGGAGATTGTTTTTGAAAAAACAACACTTTTTTCATAAATTTAATAAACTTTTTTTTGTGAAAATCAATAATACACAAAATAATAAATTATTTAATTCTGTACTTAATTAATGTGTATATTTTTTCATTTTGTACTCTTCATCACCTGTCTCCCGTTGTAGTGTCCAACACAAGTCCGCAAGCATCTTCTCATTGCTTTTACCGCTGTACCTTTTTTCCATCTGGGATATGTCTTGATGAAACCGTTCTCCTTCTTCATCTGAAACTGCTCCCAAGTTGAGTGCGAAGAAATCCAAATGGGAATGCAAAAAATGAATTTTTAAGGACATGTTGCAGCTCATGGACTTATATGATGAAAGCAATTCTTCCACATTTCCATTGTAATTTGTTGGTATTTTGTACCACAAAAATTGTTGGCACACGTTTTCGAATGCAGTCCATCCTCTTTTTTCTGTTGCATTTAATCTTCTTTTAAACTGAACGTCCTTAAGAAGATCAGGAATTTGAGGCCGCACAAAAATCCCCTCTTTAATATTTGATTTACTTAATCTGTGGAACTTCTTTTTCAAGAAGAAAAGACCTTGGAACAGCAAAATGCATTGATTTATGTGTTCCTTTCAGCCAACCGCTGAGAGTTCGACTACATGAAATACAACCATTTTTAGGTGCCCACGGTTTATCCTGATCACTTACTTGGCATCCAAAGTATAACTCATACACCTTCTTTATCAATGGAATCAGTGATTTCCTTGAATGTCACTTCGCCGCAAATATAACAGAAACAGTCAGGATCGTTTTTCCACTGTCGCGGCATATTAGATTTGAAACTAAAAAAGTTCTGGTCCGTATAGAGGTTCAAATAAGACTGTTGACTTGGTGGCGATTAACCTGTCTGCCAGATGGCTGATTAATAGATAGAGGGTGGGGAACAGTTAAGGTTAGGAGGAGGGCCTGGGGGAGATACCTGGGGAAGCCCGCCAACAGTCCCTTCTTTTGTGAGTGTTAGCCCAAAATTCCTGAAGCCTAATACTTATACTCTCCTATTTTTTTTCATTTTGTAATACATTATAAAATCTTCAAAATTAAATAGGCTTTTTAATTTTTGTTAAAGTTTTCAGTGATCAATAAATTTTCAAAATGTCTCAAAACACCTTATTTTTCGACCTAAAACACAGCTTTGACAAAAAATGGTGCCTAATGGAGATTTTCTGACTTCGGATTCGTGTTCAGCACACTTCAAAACAATAAAACAACATTTTTGTTGAAGGGAGGATTTTGAAGCAGAACAGTGTTATCTAACATTATTATGAAAATGACTGTTACTTATTCTTACTCCGATTTTTTTTACATTTTTATCCCATTCTTTTAAAGCCGTTCCAATGAAAATTTTAAATAAGTCATCCTAATACATAAACTTTGCAGTAAATCTTTACTAGTCGAGAATTTCGGGTGATAAATTATTACCAATCTATATTTGACACTTATTTGAGGTCATCAAAAACTGACTAACCAACTCCATAGTGTTCCAGCCCTACATGATGGGCCTCCTCTGAAGTCCTACTTCTACCTATCTATCTATCTATCTGACGAGGCTATGGTCCTTGCCCTCCTCCGTGATCCTCCTCCACACCGACCTTTTTTTTTTTTTAAACCTGGCTTACAGGTTTTTGCCTTGAATAGGGGTTCACCACTCATGGCAACTTCTTACCAATATTTTTTAAAATAATCTTTATTGAACCGGTTCTGTGGTGCAGCCCGGTGCACGGTTGCTTACACCATCTGGAGGGAATAATGGTCGATAGAGAATGGGATGAGATGGCGCCGATGGAAGGCGAGTCAGCCGTTGACCGCAGAGTGGCGGGGCTGACGGGCGCCATCACGGAAGCGGCCAATATGACCCTCCAGCGCCGCAGAGCGAGAGCGCGTCCGGTCCCATGGTGGACGCCTGCCCTGACGCTCCTCAAGAGGGAGTACTACAGGGCCAGGCGCAGGTACCAGGAGTGCAGGGAAGAGGAGAGGAGACCGGCACTCCGAGAGGAATCTAAGGCTAGGTACAGGGCATACCGAAACGGCGTGCGTCACCGGAAGAAGGTATCCTGGGACGAGTTTATCGTCCAGGAATCGGAGAAGAATCCCTGGGGAATCCCGTACAGGGTGGCACTGGGCAAGGTGAAGCCGCTAACCATGATGGCGGCTATCAGAGTGGGAGATGCCCAGGCAACCACCCTGGAGGAGTCTGCAGATATGTATATAGGCTATACATACCCCAGGGATGATCCGTCCCAGGATACGGAAGATGACAAAGAGTACGAAGCAAAGAGGCAGGGGCTGGAGACGCTCCCGGAGGGACTCCGTCAGAAGATCGGCGAGACCCCGAACCTGTGGAAGAGGATATTGAGGGAGGACTCGATAGAGCAGTGGAACGGACGGTGGGTGACGAGCCAGAAGGGCTCTACGTTGAGAAAGTTCTTCCCCACCGTCCAGTCGAGGTTGTCTGCCACATGGGTCCTCCCGGACTACTGGGTCTCGCAGATGCTGACGGGACACGGTGGGTTCCGGGGAAATCTCAGTGAGCATAGAAGAGAGGTCGACCCCCGGTGCCCCACCTGTGGAGTCCCAGAAACGGCGGAGCATGTGTTGCTCTCCTGCACCGCGATGGAAGGACACCGTGCCAGGATGTCAAGAAAAACCGGGATCTTCGTCCTCGCCGAGGAAGACTTCCCCCGTTTGGTCGAAGAGGACAATTACCCTCACTCGAGGGAGTTTGTCCACGGGTGGAAGGAGGTGGTCGGTCCTGCACACTTCACCATCAGCAGGATACGGCCACCCGGCGAGCCACCAGACCAGGAGTCACCAACGCATTCAGAGGAGGAAGAGCCCCCAGGAGCAGAGGACTGAGGGAGAGGACTGGCCGGATGCGGACCGGACGGATGCGGCGGACCAGGAGGGCTGGACGGCAACCGGACGGATGCAGACCGGCCAGGAGGCCTTTAAGGTGCTGCCCCATCAGTAAGGTGCACATCCGTGCACCGGGCAGCACCACAGATTTTTATTTTTGTTTTATTTCGTGTACCCCAGAATTAAATGGTACCCACCAGTATAATTTTGTATAAGATTTTTTTTTTAAATAAAGAGTTGTTTTTTGGCAGTGGTGGGCGTGCGTAAACCCAACGTATCAACCCACCACTGCCGAACCCCGTATGCCAGCGATGGCAGGTAGGGAAAAAAAAAAAAAAAAAATGCTGTGCACCTTAGAACTGCACCTTATCCCTTCCCGCAACCATAAGTCTCCGCCCCTTGATCTGGAGCACTCTGAGTTCACCGGTCATATCTCGTCCTTTTCGCGAGTTGCTGGGACTCATTGTAGTATACTTGGCAGTCCCAGCTACCAGCCTGGTGCCTTGCAATCTTCTGATTTTCCCTCCTGCAGTTGCTGCAAGTGGGTCTATCGCCTGCCTTCTTTTTGGGGATTCCTTGGCTAAATGCCCCAGCTCCGCAAATCACCGGCATGTAACTCCTTCCTGTTTACATGTTGCCCTTGAGTGACCATATCCTTGGCACCTCAGGCATCTTGGGGCATCGAGGGTGTCCAGGAAGGTGAGGGCTCACCGTCCTCCAACCACCACCTCCTCACTGTGCAGGGCGTACCTAATCTGGGGATCCAACTCGATCACCCAGGTTTTGGTAAACCCTGTTCTAGCTTGTCTCCCTTATAGGATGCGCAGTTGCTCATCTTTAACCTCTATACCCTTTGTTTTAACCCTTTCTTTTATGACTTCCGTGAGTTTCGATTCGTTCCATCCAGTTGGAACTCCTCGAACTTCCATCCTCGGCCACCTTCTACTGGCAACCTTAGCCTCAGGGCCGTTCTCCTTAAGTTTCTGCCAGGCCACTATTTTTCCCCGGCACTCCTGTCTTCTACTCGAACCAATACTCCAACTGCCTTGGTGGCCCTTATTAATTTTACCTCAATTCCCAGCTCCGTCGGTGACGGGAGCTGTTCGATTACCTCCGATGAGGACTTTCCCACTGCGCCGATCGTAATATAGAACGGCGCCTTCACGATACTTGTTTTCTTCGGCAGAGACTTCACAATATCTGCCATCGTCTTTGGTTTCTTTCCTTTGATTTCCATTGTTATGATTGGGTTTTCTTTTTCCTTAACCTTTCCCGCTTACCTCCTGTTCTTCTTATTCTCTACTTCAGTATATTCCACTTCCTCTGTATCCTCCTCCGTCATGTTAGTGCCTCTACAAATCTCCGTCACTCTGGCCCTTTGTGGTGTCGGTGCAGGTTGCGCTGCTTGGTACTTAATCCCGGTCTTCGACGTCCCTGGTTCTGGTTGCCTGGGGGTCTCTCTTTTTGGCTTCTGTGCCCGTTCGCTAGCTATCGTTGGAGCTACGATGTTATCCTGAGTACTTTGGATTCTTTGGAAAGTATCCAAGTCTCACAGACATTTGACACAACCGGTCTAATAACTGTTATATATAAGATGACATTTGCTCTGTTGGTCAGACCTCAGAATTTCTACGGGTTTTGAAGAGCGTTATAGCATTTGTTTCCAGCAGCTACCCTTGCCTTAATTTCTTCTTGGTGTTCATTCTTTGATGTGTAATCCAAATACTTGACATTTATATCATGACGAAATCCCAAGAGTGCGGGTTCGTAGGCCTAGGATTTTTTAAATAGGAGTAAAAAATCCTTAGTTATGCCGTCCTTCGGAAGGGACGTTAAACCTGAAAAGGCAAAATTTAGAGCTCCCACTGAGCATCGTCCGATTAGCCATATCAGCATAAAGTGACGTTAAATGAACTAACAACAATCATGACGAAATCGATGACTCTCAGCCTATTGTCGTTCATGTTTACCGTGTTATCCAATTGTAGGTCTAAATGCTATCTCTTTATCGTCCTTGTCATTCATATCTCCCATAATTATCTTAACATCATGTGTAGGTAGTTAATCATGAGAGTAGTGAGTCAGGAAAAGGTAATTGACCTATGAGTATATAAAGACATTAGGGGTCAGAGTCGAACAAATATTTTCTGAAACAGTAACTATTGTGACGAAAAAGTAACTAATGTGGCTTTTATACTTCAAAAAGGCTTCTTGCCCACCCTTAATTTCTTAAAGGCTGGGATTAAAGGAGCAACAAAATTACACACTACATCTAATCATCATGCTTACAACTTGATTATCCTCAAGGGTAATGAAAATTTGAATGGTAACAATGTGATGAATACAAATACAAGTGATAAATACAATTACTTAATCTTAATTAAGGAAGTACTGTCGTCTCATTATTAACATTGCTCATTCATTAAATCTTATTATTTTAATTTAGTAATAATAAGACTTAGCGAACCCAAAGACTCGGCTCTGATACAACCAACCTCTGGTTAATAACTTCTGTCCTCAGACTACTACTTAAACCCTTTAGATCATTCTTAACGCAATCCTCCTACCTACTCCTCTGACGTTTTAATCAGAAGTGTACAACTTCGATCATTGTATACAATGAAATTGAACGTGCAATGGAAACTGGTTGTTTTACTTTTTGCCCTTCCGGTTTAGTACAGGAAAGAAAGCATCCCTGCCCTTAATTGTCTCGAAACCGGAATAGTGCCGTTCTTACGATAAGCCTTTTTTTGCGCCTTGAATTTCTTGTTTGTAAATGCCGTAATACCGAATTTGGGACATTGTAGCTATACGTGCTCAATGCCATCTTGATTGCATTACACACAGGAATCCTTTTTTTTCTCCCCCCGTTTTTTTTTTTAAATAAACATAATATTTATGTAACGATCCGATCTCATTAATTAAACACCGATGTGTATCTTTACTTCGAATATTTAATTTTCAGTATCTTCTTTTATTTAAATTGTTTTGATAGTTTCTTTACTAATTGCCCAAAACTACACTAATGCGATAGTTTTATTATTAATTGCAATAAACTATAGAGTAAGATAAGTTTTGTGGACAATTTATTCATCCTGACGATTCAGAGAAATTTATTATTGTCTAGTTAATCGAATAACTAAGAATACTAAATAAATTAAATTATTATATTAGTAGTGCTTGTTTTTATTTTCCTTTCAGAGTCCTCTGTAATGTTTTCAAAACTAATTTTGGCCGAAAGCAACTCAAAGAGATAAGAGTTTCTTTCTTCCTTTGGCTGCATCAACCATTCTTCAACAAAATATCTTCTCGAAATAAAGATCTCTAAAAAAATGTTGTACTCGAGTGTGCAGGCTAAAAAGTGTCTTATTATTCATAGGGAAGGTGTAGATATTAAATATAGGAAAATTAGCCCGGATGCAAAAGGGCAAAAGGCATTTTCATCACTTCAAAGTTTCAAAATAAGGAAAACTTCTCCGGCCATTTAAAAAAAAAATTAATATATTTTGATTATCAGACGACTTTTTTATTTAGAAAAAATAGCACTTACTAGTACAATTAAATATCCATATTCAACGATTGGTTTGATAAAAGCAGTTGAACAATACATTTTTGAGGTTGAAATGATGCCTTGAAGTTCACTGATCTATGTTATTGCGATTACTTAAGGCCCTAACCCTCAAGCTGTGAAATGTGTCAGACTTAAACTATTATCGATATTCAACAATTGATTCATATAAAATTAGTAACATTTTAATTTTGTGCGGTTGAAATGAAGCTTTGAATACAACTGATTTAGTCTACTTCTATGGATTCATTACTTCGGACTCTATTACTGATGAGATGAAGTGTGCCAGGCATAAACAAATATTAAACTTCTAGGTTTTGAACAATTGTTTACAATATTCCAATAAATAATTGTATATTTAGTAAAAAATAAAATTTTAAACATGAATTTTGTCCAGCTAGCTCCTACTAATCGAAACACTGTGCGCCACTTCCACACTGATTATGTGGATAATCAAAAATCTTGTTTAGTCAAAGCAACAATCTAACAGCTTGTGCCACTACACCTACCTATTACAGCTTTGGTCTATCTCTTTCTCTGATGTGGTCTATTCCTTCAAAATTCATCACAGGCTGCTTTCAATAGGCACGATTTTCACAATGGAATAAAATATCAGTTTTCTCATAACTTCATCTATGATTTTTCATCTGATAGAACTTAAATTACGTAACCTGCACACTGGAATGTTTTTCTTCTTGACTCACTGCTATACAAACTTCATTAAAGTGTAAAATTCTAGTCATAGAATTAAATAAAAGAAATTTATTCAATTTCTTGGAAGTATTTATTTGAACATGGAATGTTCTTAAAGGAACACGAATTTGTGATAATTATTATTGTCATTATTTTCTATATACTTAACAAACTGTAGGTGCAAATAAATAAATATATGCATTTATATATGTTTCTTGTATAATCCCTAATTTATTATGCAAAGAAAAGTACAATATTACAAAAGACAATAATAATAAATTCATTTTACAAAATTTTGTTGTTCAGGTTTCAAATTGTCGACTTTATCATTTTTTTTTATTATAATAGGGAGTTCATTTCTGTTCGATAAATTATCAAACATATTTTTTTATTTGCAGTTATGCCAAATTATTCTGGATCCTATTAGCTAATACTTAAAGCACTATTTTGAAGACACAAATATAATGGTTAAAGGAACACCTTTTATCTTCAATCTGACTTTGTAATTATATATTTTTTCACCTATATATATTTATGCAGTCAAATTTTGAGCAGATAATCATTTCACCATTTAATTAATGTTTAGCTAAATTCTTATGAAAGTTATTCTGAACTTTTCTGTGAACAAATCATTGGGATGTGGGGAAAATTGAGATTGTTATAAATGTTTAATTCAAATGTAACAATAATGGTGCTATAGTTGGTAATGCAAACTGTTACTTTCTTAAATTTTGAAAATAGTCCCAAATAGTATATAATATGACCGATTTGGGCAAGAAGAAACATATGTTTGTTAGAAGCAGCAATTTACCCCACTCCCCCACCCTGACTTGTCTTTCTACCCCCAGGTTGAAAATCCCACTTATATTCTTAAATTTCTTTAAATAATGCATTGAGGATAACTCTCCTCCTTTCTTCTGTGGACTCTTTAGCTATTATAATCAAAATAACTTTTCTTATAAATATTAATTATTCCAAAACTTCATGTTATTTTATGGTTTTGTTAAGTTACCTGTAGCTGAGAAAAGATATTATGTATATGCAATTCATAAAAAAAAAAAAATCTATATATAATCAAAAATTATATTTAATGTACCCAAAATTACATTTATATTTAAATAGTAGATAAATTATTTTTACATTATAAAACAATAAATAATTTTATTAGTATTTATTAACAGCTCATAAATCCATGTTACATAATACACTATTTACCAATTATGATAATATTGCTTAGCAATGTTTTTTTTTTATAATATTGCTTAGCAATGACTTTTAAATTTAGATAAAATATAGTTTCATTGTATAAAAAAAATGTATGCAATAAAAACAACCATCTCACCTTAATAAACATGTGGTGATGTTATGGTGTAAATGTAACATAATGTTATAAATGGCATTCATAACATCTACAAAAACACAATAACAAATTTAAAGAGAAAAAAATTCAGCAAAACCATTTGCTCATCACTACCGAGAGACTTAGATAAAAAACAAAATTAATTAATAAATAAACCTAAAAATATAAATTTAATTCATTTTTCTTTCATAAGTACATAAGTCTTTTTTCCAATATAATATTTTAAAATTATAATATAAAAGTTAAAAAGTTATTGATTATGTTATACATAATTATCTGTTCAGTTATTTCCCCTCTTAAATTGTGGAGAAAGGGGCTTATGAGGTCCCCAACCATGCAAGTACTTGGTAAATCGTTTAGATTCTTTTCCTTTTAATATTAAAAACAACTTTCTAGGTCAATCAGGTTGTTTTGCTCGTAAATGTTGAATGTAAATCTTAAAAATAAATTAGAGAAGTTAATAATACGCTATGTAGTAATAGTAAATGAAATTTTAAAAATCTGAGACAAAATTAAGTTAGTTTATAAAAAGGGGCCTGATTTGGAGAAAATTAGACAGATCTCAGAAAAGTTGGTTAAGGCACATCAATAAATTAATTTCATTGTTATGCTCAGAGCAGAGTTTCCGAAATCTGGTGCAATTTTAAACTAAGTTGTATTCCATAAAAAAAGTTTTAATATAAATTAAGTCTCAATCTTATACCTGACCTGATTTATAAGCTAATTTGACTTCGACTTCACTACATTTTGCACCTAGCCGTAAGAAAACTTGTTCCCCATTATCTATATCATGATATCATCATCAGTCAGATCATCCTTAAATAAAGAATGAAATCAGTAATACTTATTACTTTAATTTATCAAATAAATTTATGAATCACATAATAATCATAATACCTGGCAAAAATCAGAACACTTCTCTGAAACAGTGAAATAGTCTTTTTCATTTGAGCATCTGAACAGTCTAGTATAAGCCATGAAGTCTCGTAAGGTTTTTTCTCTCCGAGAGCAACCCAGAAGAAATTATCTTGCTGTTCGCCCTCATTAATAATTTGTAAACTGATCCATGGCTAATAGATGAAAGAATTTGATTAAATATAATTTATAAACAAAGTAATTATTAGTTTATTAAAAATTAATTACACTTTCAACATTTCATCTGCAATTTCTCCAATGAGACAAATATCATCTCTGCTTGCTTTTGAACCAATCCACACATATACTATTCTAGAAGATTCTTCACTGTCAAACGGCACTTTTAATATATAGCTAAAACAATATGTTGTAACTTAAAACAGCATAAGTGTTAATAGTTGTAATGTACATAACATTATGGTCATAGAGACTGTGCCTGTTGTCAGCGACAATGTTATATTTATTAATTATGGTTATATTTATTAATTATGGTTATGGTTATATTATAATAATTATAATTATTTCCTCTCGAAGATTTTTTTTATTCATAAATTAAAGCACTAACATTTTCAAATGCTTTTTACTGCTAATAATAAAAAAGATAATTTACTGAAGCTATTTCTTAACTATTTAGAGACTGAAACTCCTAATACCACTGAATTTTACTTTGTTCTAAGATGTAATAAACAGGGATGCACAAAACAATTCTTTGCTACTCCAACTTTTCACTTATATTAAAATAACTCATTAAAAAAACTCCTGCATGTTCAAGACTTTTTCAATTTGTTGTAATTTAACTATTTATTAAGGTTATTAAAATATATAAGGAACAGTTATTCATGTTTATCTTCAAGATTCTATAAAAATAAGTTTCCTTTTTAAAATAGAATTGAATACCAGTTATTAACGTATTATGATTTGTAACATTTGTTGTTAATTATAAATCTAGTTTTAACCAGTGATACATTATAATCAAAATGTATCTCTTCACAGAGGCTACCTGAACTTCCTGGACCATCAGATAGGAACACAATATATTATATAAATATATAAAGAATATTAAACTTCATCCAACTTACCAGAAAGCTGAGTTCAAGTCTGTAGCAACCTGATTTGTACAAGCCTAGTGCACAAAGCTCCACCATTAGCTCTTAAATGATAAAATTCAACTGGTGGTGGTTGATATGGTTCTTTTATTGCATGCCTTTTACCACAGTGTATGACAAATTTTCTCTTGAAGTGTGCTAGAAATTCGATATTCTCTTATTGTTGGTGAGTTCTTACTACCTCCAATTTATCTTCGAAGAGAATTTGGAATTTCTTCTGTAAGGTAAATTATCGACCAAAAATAAATTAACTACAATATTACCTCAAAGAAAATAACATACTGAATACTTTAAATAAAACAATCAAATCTCAATGTAAATTTCAATAGGGGAATAAATGAAGAAAAAATTTAGAACGGAGATAGTTAGGGGGTGCAGTAAAAAAAAACACTAAATAAGTACTAGACTTATATTTATGTGCCGACGTTTCGACCTACAGTGTAGGTCATCTTCAGGGCGATTTGGAGAGAGAAGAAGCCGGTGCACCCAACATATTATCATCCAGTCAACTAGTTTCTTCTCCTAGAAGAAAAAAATTGTTTTACGTAAATAATTTTTATCGTTTCAATGTTCATCTTTAGATTAATTTTGTTCTTATTAATAAACGAATCAGGTTGGAAATATTGTCGTAATAAAGAATTAGATCCCCAGGTTGACGCTTCGAGTAAAGTCACAAGTTTTCACTTTTCATTTTCCCCTTTTACATTCTTGAGAACAAAAATAATTCTATTACAGACTGTATATAGTAACTATTACTGACTGTATATAGATTAACAAATCAACTTATACATACTGTTCAGGTCATTTATTGATGAAATGATTAAAATAATTTACATATTTCCTATGACTCCTTTTTTCATACTAATATTTTTATTGTCGAGGAAATTAAAAATAAAACAGATGAAAAGCTAAAACTTGTTGTGACTTGGAAAAACTGATATCTGTTCTGCTAAACACTGAACTTATATTTTGTAAACAAAATAAATTATTTAATTAATGTACCCAGTATGTGCATAGAAGATTGTAACAATCTCCAGAATAAAAATGACCAAAAATGACAAACAGAAAGCAATTGAACAAATTACAATTTAAAAAATAAGGTATTATTGTTTTAATTTAAAATAAATATTTTATCATAAAATCAGATTGAGATAATATTTTATCAAAGACCTTAAAATAATGTCTTTTCCAAATCTTCTTAACTTGACAAGTAAAAAATAAATACATCATTGATAATTGTTTGCTTATTCATTAACGACACTTAATGTCACTTAACGTCACTTTAAGCTGCTTTGGCTAATCAGATGATGCTACAGAGCAAGTCCTAAATTTTGCCTATCCAGATACCATATAATTAGGAAGGGATCTTTAACAAGTACCTGGCATTGCACAGGCCTGGACCTCCATTTAATGTCCCATCCGAAGGATGGCATAACTAAGGATTTCTTATTCACTCATCCTAAAAATCCTATGAGCCATTAGCTGGGCTGTGAACCCATAATATTTGGGAATTATACATTGTTAAGCTATCCAATTCGTCACAGGTGATCCTTATTGATTGTAGTAAAAGATTAAACTGTTTGAATCATCCATTCACATTTGTGGTAATTTTTAAAAATTACAGGAAATACGTTTTTCTAATTTTTAAAAGACTTATCAAACAAATAAGTTGATAAAGCAGCCATGTTACAAAAACAACAACTTTCCCACAAGATATTAATTTAAAAGTTACCAATCTCTTCTTCCGGGAGTCGAACAAACTTCTTTCCTTCAAGAACAAAAGCCTCCATTATCTCCAGATCATCATTCCACTCATCCATTAAATGCTGTGCTTCAGAAGGTGACATTGGAGGTTGCCTTGGAATGAAAAGAGCTGCCAAATAATGGATTCAATACTTCCTTAAGAGCATCTTATATTATGTAATATAAATTTTTAGCATGAGGGTGTTAATATTATGGCTGACAAAGTCCGTCACCAAAGCGAAAGTCTTCCTGGTTCGATTGACTTGGAATCTGATTTTGATGTCGATTAACTATAATAGTAATTTTAATTTTACAATTCTTCATAAATTAATTATCCAGGATTATTAAACACCATTACAACTCCCGTCTCCTAGAAAATGTCGTCATATATGCCAATGCTAATGACTCAATGTGATTAGGAAATTGCTTAAAGTGAGTAAGATATTCTAAATTAAAATTCCCGAAAGAACAACTACATTTTTTTCTTACGAACTATTGAGTTGACATTCCGTTATTATCATAGTTCAATAAAGTAAAAATCTATATAAATTTGAGTAAGTCCTTTGATATATATTGGGTCGTAACATATGAAATATCAGTGAAGGTGTAAATTTAAATTATTAGCAAACAAATTATTAAACAATACTTTTATTAATCAAAATAGGATCCTTCACTTTCAACACACTTCTCCTAACGTGAAACAAGCATTTCTATCCCCGCTCTGTAGAAATTAGGTGTCAAGGAAGAAGCGAAGTTTTGGAAGGCCCATTTCAGGGCATTTTCATTGTCAAATTTTTTATTTTTTAAAAATTATCCAAACAATGGAAAAAGTAAATATCAGTTGGAGAAAGGTCCGGAGAATATGGTGGGGGAGGAAGTACCTCCATATTCAGTTCCTGAAAAAAAAAAATCGGGTGAGCTGCTGAGCCTCGGTTAATTCATGTGGTACTCATATTTCCAGTTTTTTTGTCTTACCAAGCTCCTTAAGGTGTCTGGAAACAGTCATGACACTTGCTCCAAGTTGTGAACCTAATTCACGAGTGGTTTGGGAAGGGCCCGCTTCGACCAGCTCTTTCAACTTTTCGTTGTCCAACTTAGTCTTCGGCCTACCACGTTCTTTGTTGGTAAGGTCATAATCCCCAGACCGAAATTTTTCAAACCAACGGATGATTGTTCTTTCACTCACTGTATCTTTACCGTAAACAATATTAATGTTTTGGAACGCCTCAGTGAAGCTATGGCTGAGTTTAAATTCGTAGAGAAAAATTATTCGAATTTCCGCGGAAGACATAATTTTATTCATATTTATTTTTAAAATGTTGCTTTACTTTCAAAAGAAAAAGTAAGACTGATTATGAAAAAGGATTAAATGATCTTTTAAACGGTATGTATACCATATTTGTTTGTGTACAAATAATCTAATCCATTATGAAAAGGAAACTGTAAATTAACGAAGCAAACGAAACTAACATTTCCTCCAATACGACCCAATAGTTTTTCAGATTCTTAAGATTTTGTCTATACACATTTAACTATACTTATAAGAGTAACTTACATACTTTTAGGTGACATTTTAAGACTTAACTGTCCTCATTATCATGCGTTAACAATGACAAAACAGGCTTTTACTGGCATTAAATCACCTATTAGTTATAAAATAAAATTAATTTTTGTGCGGTTAAACTACAATGTTAATGCGCACATTGTACTTAAAATTGAATGACTATTCATTCAATGTACCAGCATCGTATTAACATGCATCAGGCAAATATTGCTTAAGACTAGGAGACTAGGTTAAAATCTGTATAGTCTTTGGGTTTTATCAAGTTTTTTTTTCCAGATTATACAGATTGGTATCAGCAAGTAAGTAGTTTTTTTACTGTTTATATATCATCATTACGATTGACTTATTCATGTTTCTTATTTGTAAATTTCAATTTATGCGAATAAGAGTTTATTAAATTTGAATAACATGAATTTAGAATTGGCTCATTCGATATTTTATTTATAGCGCGATTCTTATATCTAATATATCAAATTGTCGTGTCACAGTGTTTGTAACAAAACTCCTCCGAAACGACTTGAACGATTCTTATGAAATTTTGTGTCTATATTCAGTAGGTCTGAGAAGATAAAACTGCTGTTATCTACCTTCAAAACTAAAGGAAAAGGCATTAAAAGAAAATTATGGGAAAAAATACTAAATAGAAATTAAGTAAAAAAGTAGTTAAAAAGGTTTGTTGAGAAAATTAGAAAGCTAGAGTATAGCTGAAAGGTTCTGAAAAAAATTAAAGAAAGTATGTCAAAAAATTAATGGGTTCAAATTAACTGAAATATCCTGATATTTTTTTAACAAACTTCATTGAAACTTTTGTGTTAAAATATTGTGGCTAGTCTGTGTTATTTAAGTGTTAAGTGATAAGGCATCATCCACAATTAAGAGCACTCTTGCCAATTGGGGGTTGGATTACGTACTTACTCCATTAGCTATAAATAGGCGGGCAAACTGTAATTTAGAATAAAATTGTGATTATATACCATGTATGTAATTTTGTAGGAAATATAGTATAGCAGTAATGTGAATGGTCATTGGGATACTGCGATAGGGATTTGGATATACTGGGACAGGGTGCGGCAACATAACTTCCGCTACTTAAAGCCATTGTATGAATCAGGAATTTTTTATTTATTTTTTATAATGTAGGCACATGTCTAATGTTTTGTCTTGCATAGTTTTGAAGATCATATCAGGCAGGTGCCATTTGCCATTCGTCATGACTCATAACAGCATAACAGACGTTTTGTTGGCAATTTCTTCTTGGATGTAGGTCTTCAAATCTTGTAGGATCCTTGGATACATCTGTAGGTTCATATAAACAAGGGATTTCAAAAAACTCGCAAGGAGCCAAATCAGGAGAGCGTGCCGGGCACTCCAAATCGCCTCTAATTGAGATGATCCCAACTCTCGGAAGTGTTCCCTCAAAACAGCCATCGATGCTCTTGAAATGTGTTCCGTTGCACCGTATTGTTGGAACCAAATATCTTCCAAGTCCAACTCATCCAGCCGTGGGAAAAAAAATTCCTGAAACATGTTTAGATACCGCCAACGCATGATGGCGACTGAACTGTGTCGGGACGAAACTTTACAGACTCCCCTCTCGAAAGAGAACACTAGCGATCCGCCATGACATCAAACAACTGAATGGCGATCATTTTAAAAAAGGAAGTTATATTGCCACACCCTGTATGAACTCTACATATCAGTAATAGTTGATAACTGCGATGTACAGATGTGAACAATTTAAATAAATTTCATAGTTAATATTTTTTTTTCTATTTTCTACTTATAAAATAAGTTTTTAGGGTTAGTATATGTAAAATTATATTTAATAGATAGCTGATTTATTTTCATCACTAATGAACAACTAATGCCTAATGGTAGTAGTTGATTAAGATTGAGCTTCTTGAATTTGTGATGCCTGATTTGGATTATAATAGACAGAAGCTAATTATTCAGACAAATGAGATGACCTTCATCGATTGCTAAATCATGAAGACATATCGATCTGAAATTGGACCTTCCGTTCCTTAACTCTAAACAATGAAGAAGGACAATTTAACAAGGTTTTATTTACAATCGCTGTGTTGTAATCAACTCAGTGTGAGGGGATGGTATCAGAGTTAATATAGATAGGTCGCAGCCCAGGCAGTGGCCTTCGGATTTATAGGGAGTAAAAACCAATAGGTTTTGACGTTCTTCGGAGGAGACGTAACATGGCGGTCCCGAGCATGTGATGAGTCAGGTACACATTAAATAACCATATATCGATTATACCAGGATAGGGAAAATTTAGAACCCCCGTGTAGCATCGTATGATTACCCACAGTACCATAAAGTGACGTTATATAAATAAATAAAAAATGTAAAAAATACTCGTTGGTAGTAACAAGACTGATTTCCTATGTGCAGTAAAGAAAATATTGAAGACATTGTCTAGACCAGTGGTTCCCAACCTTTTCTGTACCACCTCCCTCCCAGTAAAAATGAAAATCTTCAGCGCTTCCGCTGTTCAATTGAAAACCCCTTGAACAATAAATTCTATGAGCATATGAAAAAACAAAACAATTATTGTCATTTTTTAAAGAGAAAAGATAGGCCCTCGACCGGGATTTGAACCCGGAACCTTTGTCTCACCGTGACATCGCTCTGCCAATTGAGCTATCCAAGGCCCCTCCCGGTCGAGAACAAACCTACTCTCTTATAGATCCTAAAGCCCCAGCGTGCTCCCGCCATTTTAACGATGAATACGCTAGAACGAAGTTCTTTGAACATTAATTTTAATTTAGGATCTTATTGACTTACGTCATATTATAATTTATAATTTTTTATAATAATTGATCATTTTTTATGAGTTTAAATATTTTCATTTTTTAAAGAGAAAAGATAGGCCCTCGACCGGGATTTAAACCCGGAACCTTTGTCTCACCGTGACATCGCTCTGCCTATTGAGCTATCCAAGGCCCCTCCCGGTCGAGAATGGCGGGAGCACGCTGGGGCTTTAGGATCTATAAGAGAGAAGGTTTGTTCTCGACCGGGAGGGGCCTTGGATAGCTCAATTGGCAGAGCGATGTCACGGTGAGACAAAGGTTCCGGGTTCAAATCCCGGTCGAGGGCCTATCTTTTCTCTTTAAAAAATTAAAAAATGAAAATATTTATAACTCATAAAAAATGATCAATTATTATAAAAAATTAAAAACAATTATTACATTGAACACAAAACATTTAGTTTCACTGTCACAAAATAAAACATTTTAAGTTTCAATTTAAGATAACGAAATGCTGGTAATAGAAAAATTAATAAAATTAAGTGAGAAATTTTCATTTTCAACTGTCTCGCGCCACCCAGGTTGTGAACCACTGGTCTAGACAGTCCTACCTAGGACAAGTTTCCTTTCTGCGCTAAACGATACTTTCTGTCTCTGGTAAAAGTTTAAAGTTTAAAACTAAAAATCTCAAAAGTTGGGATAGTTGCTTTTTTGCAGTTACCTCTCCCCTCCAATATCGAACTGTCGAATGTAAAAAAATGTGATTTTCATACTGTAAAAATGAAACGAGTTATCCTTACACGAACAAGAAAAGGAAAAGTTCTTAATCGAGAGAAATTAAAAACCAAATAAAGAAGAAAATTAGACATTACATCGGATAGAATCTTTACTAAATTATTATAGCTAATAGATCTGTTTTCACTTTACCACAGCATTAAATTGTACCTAGTATTTTTAACTTTCTTAGAGCCTTGGATGAAAAAAAAGGTCCGGTTGTAATGGGCGGGAAGTGAAAGGAAGGAGTTAGATCTGGTGAATACTGTTATCGACCATAGACATGTCTTGAAAGTCGGCACGAAAATCTAATTTTAGCCCCCATCAGGGCTGTTTGATCTCCGATTGTCATTGCCGGCTAATGCGAGAGTATCCATCTCCTTGTGCATGGGTCGGTGGCCCCTGGGCAAAAGTGAATGTTCTCTCAGCTTTCTTTCATCAATTTCTACGCCGATTTATCAAAGCAATTTATTTATTCAATGTTAATTTGCTATGCTGAGTTACCGTGCGGAAGGTCCCAGGTTAAAATCTGGGACCTGGAGACCCCATGGGATCATCCAGCCTTTTTTAAATTGGGTACCCTTAATATGGAAAAACCTGGTGGTTGAGCGTGATCTCGTACAAATCACCTCCGTGCACAACAATCGCCCTGGAAACAAATAACTCTCTGCAACGTATTGAACCCAAGACCTTTCATGGATTGTAATAGTTTAGGTTTTGTTAAAACTTGTTAAAAACAATATTAAAAATCCGGTAATCTTAACTACTGCTACTTCAACTGTATCGCATTAGAATTGTAAATCATACAACAAATAAATGTAATAATAGATTTTCAAATTTACAAAAACTGGACGAAATATGTGTAAATTTAAAAGTTTTATATGTAAAATTCCTGAATTGTTCTTAGATGGACTACATTTGCAAACATTAATCAATGTATCGAAGAGATGTCTTAACAGTAGAAAATTATGTTTCTATGTGAAAACGCACAATCTTCCAACAGAATATCGATCAATTTTAGAATTGATTTTAGCTTCCTTAATTATTCAAGTAGTCTTATAAATATTTTTTACATATTAATTCTTGTTGTAGCCGCGTAAATGTAGTATAACATTTTTCTAAAACTAATATTTCAATAAAATAATGGAATCTATTCCCAGTGACAGAATTTTTCATCTGCTGCAACACTAAACAAAGGAAGAAAGAGGGTGTCTAATCAGTACAAGGGGAAAAAAATAAAACCATTCCAACAAACTGACAACTTCGCCAAGTATAATAATATTAGCTAAAACATATCGTAGAGCCATTGCCAACATGATAATAACATTGATAATTGAAATGCGTAACTGAAAATTATTTGAAGTAATGTCGCTGTCAACGCTCAACCACCATATTTTTCACCCAATTATGATTACCTACATATGAGAGGAGGTCTGTAGATTATATATTTTATCTCATTATAGTTTCTTAAATCCTGACGAAATCATCAATGCCGAATCATATACTAACCAAACTGAAGTAATTTATCGGAAATTGATAATAATGAATCCATCTTTATTAAATCGAGCGGGGCCCATTCTGTTCCATGACAACGCACATATCTCAGGTTTGACTTCCCGAAAACTGTTGGAGCTTGGCTAGGAGACTCTGCCATACCCGCCCTACTCACCAGACCTCTCGTTTGATTACCAATTTTTTAAACACCTTGACCGTTATTTACAAAAAAAAAAAGTATTGACTATAGAACATTAGAAAATGCGTTTTCTGAATTAATAAATTGTTAGGATTTCAAATTCTTTGCAGAGGGTATGGAACCGTTAACCAATCGTTGGCAGAAACGTATAGAAAGTAATGGAGACTATTTGATTGGTAAAAAAAACTATAAATTATTAATTTTTATTTTAAAAATAAAATCCTCAAAGCTTCTTACTTTGCTACGAACAATGTAATCCATAATGATCTCAATGAGCCAATTGTTGCTGGTTTGGCCCGAATCCGATATCAATCTTTTCATGACTAACTTCAAACCCACTAGTTTCAAACCTAGCAACCTCTTCAATTCTTGATAATCCCCCGAAGCGTGTGAAAATAAGATGGCCTTCTAAGTTAAATTTGTTGTTGGTTCATTTGACGTCACTTTTTGCTGCTATGGTTAATCGGACGTTGCTACATTGGGAGCTCTAAATTTTGCTTATCCAGATTTAATTAGGATAGGGGTTTTAACGAGTACCTGACATCGTACAGGCTGGGGATCCCCGTTTAACGTCCCTTCCGAAAGTCGGCGTAACTAAGGATTTTTTACTCCCTTTAAAAAATCCTAGGGCCGATCTGCCTAGCTACGAACCCGCGATCTTGGGCTTAGTAGTTTGTTACCCTAACCACTAGATCACAGGTCGCCCCTAGTTGAACTTGTTATTTCAGTACTACCACTAGGTACTTTCTCTACTTGTCTTTATTCATACCAATATGTACCATTCATTCTATGTACTTGTATTAGTATAATACAGTTGTAAATTTCATTGAATAAATTATTAAATTTATGTATATATATATATATATATATATATATATATATATCTTACTAATATTATAAATGTGAAAGTTTGTATGTTTGTCTCTCTTTCACGCAAAAACTACTGAACGGATTTGGATGAAACTTTACAGTAATATAGGTTATACATCACAATAACACATGGGCTATAGCAAGCGCGGATTTAGGGGGGGGCGCACGGGGGCACGTGCCCCTCCCCACCCCCGACAAATTTTATGGAAGACCATAAATATATGGAGTGCTGCCGATGGGTAGTTTCTCCACCAGTGTTTTTGTTTTCATGCCATTTGTTCAGATCATCAAATTTACATGATGTAATATGTAAAAAGAAAAAAAACAAACTTTCTTTGATCCTTGTTGGTTTTAATATTTTCCTCTTCTCACCATCCAACCCCACCACATTCTTGGCCGAAAGTTCCTACAATAAATAGTTAGGTTGAAGTGTTATGTATCTGAGGAATGCGTAAATCCAAATAGTTTTTATACCTTATTTTTAATTATGCAATGTAAAATTTTTAATTCATTGGTAATTTAAACAAGCAAATAAATTGAATTTTCACCTGATCCAAACTATAATATTACAGACCATACTATTACTATTATTTTTTTTTCAGATAAGCGCGACCTTTAATCATTGCATCAGTCTTTTAATTTTCTATTTCTTGCACATTTGTATTTTATTTCAGTGTGCTATCTTATTTTATGTCATTATAGCCGAAAAAAGGGTTTTTTTAATTTAAATGATGGTTTGGACGTGAAAGCTGTGCTAAATGCAATTATGCGTAATACGGATTATAACATTGTTCAAAATAAAGCGACATTCCTAGAAACAATTTTTAAGTATAATTTTATAATTCTAGTCATTTTTAAAATGTAATCTTTCATTAAAGTGAGTAAAACCTTTTTTCCAGTCAAAATTTTTCTTTATTTTAAAAACGTTTCGACTTATTAAGTCATTTTCTTTTTTCAAGATTGGTCTAGAAACTGAAATAGTAGTGTGGACGCTAGACGAGACTAATCCGGCTGCTCCTAGACTGTTGCTGAGACGGCTGCTTAGTCCGTTCCTGAGACGGACTAAGGTTTGTCTTGTCTATTGCCGAGCAAATGTCTCATAGTGTGAACGTAGCTTAAGGATAGAGATCTTTAACGAGGACCTGACTCCACACAGGATCGAGACCCCTATTTCACATCTCTTCCTTAGGACGGCATAACCAAGGATTTTTTAGTCGCTTTATAACGACTCATTTACAATATGAATAGATAACATTATTGTATAACTGTTTGTACGCGAGTTGTGATTTTAATTATCACTTGTCTGACTTTGAAAGTATAACACCGAACCACTTTTGGATCTTCCGTTCTGTCATGATTTCCTCATGATCATACTGTCCTTTCTATCTTCATCAATCGCCTGCTACGAGGTCTACTAGCCTGTCTTATGGTTGTGATGATTCATGATAAAAAATCATCTTCAACTCAAATATTCACTCTACTGAATACCACCTGTTTTTCAGGTAATTGTCATTCGTCACACGTAGGGAGCATGATGTCTTCTGTGAATATTGGACATTCACTCATCAAGCTGCGCTATATTCCTTTAACTTTGTTCGCCTCTTTGCTCTTCCTACTCTCTTTAATTTTTGGAGGGCTCTTTCGTTAAGACAGTACTTAGCCCCGATGATCCTTTCATTAGTAACACTATTTTTTCTTTCTTTCTACAACTCCTTTAGTTCGCTTTTAGTATTATTACCGTAGTAGTATTACCAATAAATGTCCTCTAATGTATTAAACATTTAAATAGAGCATAAAAGAAAAATCGAATGCTAATTTGCTTATATAATTTTGGTCATTGGGGGTAGCAACGATCCCATTGATGTTATTTTTCGTTTAAATTGCTAGGAACTCAGGTATAAAAAAATACACGTAATTGAAATCAAATTCAACCTAAATAAACTGGTGCATTTATAAATAAAATGCAATTCAATTTTTTCATTAAACATATTCAAAAAGCACTCTGCCTGATAATACAATCATTTTTAGAACTTTTTAAATCTAGGTACATCCAAATTTGTATGTAATTAGTTTATTCGATTTTAATACAATTTTACATACAATTTATGGCATTATCTGATGACGTGTAACTGAAAATAAGTAAGGTTCTTTTTTTGTAAAAAAAAAAGAAAAAAAAAAGGTTTTCAATGAAAATCCAATCTGATAAAGCTGTGAATTACAAATAACGGAAATCCTCTGAATAAGTTTTGATTTAATAAATTATTCAGTCAAATTGAATAACAAAATAATTAATGATAAAAAAGTCAGATTCGAGGTTATCTGATGGCACCATCAAAATGTATCTGTAAAATATCTGATGTAGACACCCCATTACATCCTTCTATACCTTTAAGCTACAGTTTGGTGGCTCAAAAAGGAATCATGAAAAAAATTATAATTTTAATGTTCGTGTACCACATCCAGTATTATTTAATTACAGTAAACAGTGTAAGTAAGTAAAATTTAAATACATTATTTCCATTGGAATGAAACTGTTATATACTTTATAAAGTTATATAGATTAAATAAAACTACTATTAATTGATGGCCAACATTTAAAATCAGCGTTTCTTCGAACGCGGGTCTTCCGCATCTCTAGCGTGGTGCTCTAACCATCTGAGCTACCATTCTCGTAACTAGGCCAGACCAATCCATTCTCTTCACCGATCCTATATTCCCGCGTTCTCGCAATTTTTGCTATGTATAAACGGGGAAGAATGTTCATTGAACATTACTTTAATTTGGAACTCATTGACTTACGTCAATTTTATATTTATAACTAGCTGTCCCGACAGACGTTTTTCTCTCCTGTTTCCCTAAACCAAAGAGCATCCTGATTTTCTCCAACTATTACAATGGCAACTTCATCGATTGTTGGTCCATTAAAGCATGTTCTCCTACAGGGGTTTTATCAGCTTTGATAACAATTTTATGATTATCAGAGGGCATAAGATCCAGTGCAGTTTTAAACAATGTTATCAATTGATTGTGTTGATGAAACAAAGTTTGTAATTCTTCTACAATAGAACTCCTCACTGAACTGTTAATATCAATTCCATCTGTTGTATTGCCCATTAAATAAATTTGTAGGAATTTATAGTCTCCATCTGTCACCGGCAAAAGCGAACCTGCTTTATGACATATTTGGCCTTGTATCTGCAAATTAAACAGAAAAGTTTTAATTTTACTCAACAACTTGAAAAAGGATAATCAAAGTAAGTCGTATTACCTTAAAAGTTAGCATGAAATTGTCGCGAAGTATAATGTTGCCCCAAAAGAAGTTATTTGAAAGCAGTTGTTATATTTTTGTATGTTTGTAAGGAAATGTATGGAATCCCTTCCAGTTTCTGAAACCAATGAGTACAATGGTTCTGGTGGCGGAATAGCATACTTTGCCATATGCGCAACACAATCCATTTCCTTCATTTTTGTATTTCAATGCCTTGCAATGTGGGCAAACTGAGTTCGTTGATCCAATAGCAACGCATTGGTAGGAATTGTAGACAATTGAAACATCGTAACTTAAAGCCGCTCTTGAAACACTGAAAGCAGTTTGAAAACGACGCTTTGCACGTGATTGTAATATCCTAATCTTTTCAATTTATATTTCGCTCTTCACGTTGTTTTGCAGTCCGCTTAGATTGAAAATTAGCTTGATTTGTAGCGTTTCGAGTTATTCGACCCAAATTGCTGGTCCCGCGTCTTATAGGCGGCATGGGTCTAAATGTAAACACACCCAACAAATAAACACCCAATTGGTTTTTGAAGGAAGGGAAAATTTAATAACAACCAAGAAAATACTAAGCTATGATGACACGTACGTCAATTATAGTTTTATTTATTTTTGTTCAATTTGCTTTAAAAGAGCATAGGCAAAGGAATCTAAGTCCATGCAGCCTTTTCCCATCCCAATGGAATCCCAATCTTCATTAAAAGTAAAATAAACCCATTTTTAACATAACAAAAATCACTATAAACAATATTTGAAAAATTAAAATACGAGCGAAACAAAAAATTCTCTTTAAAATAAAAATATTTGTAAATCAAAACAATTAACAAAAAATTATAAAAAATTGAGGAAACTCGTTATATTATTTTATCAATGACACGCAAACCCTATTAAAATTTTACCAACAACTAACGCGCCTTTGTTTTGCTTTGATTGACGTCAAATCTTTGACTGCTAGGAACAGAGTGGTTTGTATGGGAAAAGAAAAGTGTTGTTTTTATTATTTCCATCTTCATTTTTACGTTGTTTTTTTCTCCATAAGAACCTTCTTTGTGCCTTAACAAAAATAAGGAAAAAACATTAGCTGAATCGGTCGAGCCATTCTCGAGTTTTTCGCTTAGCACCACATTTGGCGATTCATTTTTATTTATGTAGATATACATAGATAATGAAACGAAAACCCTATTAACATTTTGCCAACAACTAACGCGCCTTTGTTTTGCTTTGATTGACGTCAAATGTTTCACAGTTGGGAACAGACTGGTTTGTATGGGAAAATAAAAGTGTTGTTTTTATTATTTCACTATTCATTTTTACGTTTTTTTTTCTCCATAAGAAGCATTTTTGTGCCTTAAAAAAATAAGGGAAAAAATTCCGAAAATAAATAAAGGAAAAAAGCCGAATCGGTCGAGCCATTCTCGAGTTTTGCGCGTAGCAACACATTTGGCGTTCCATTTTTATTTATATAGATTTATTTTTTATTTATTATTCTTTTGATGATGATTATTTTTAAATATTTTTATTTTGAACAGAATTTATAATGAATGGATTTGTCTGGCTTAGTTACGAGCCTGGTAGCACAGGTGGTTATAGCACCGCGCTAGAGATGCGAAAGACCTGGGTCCGAATTCCGGCCAGGATAAATCTTTTCTCTTCAAAATAAAATATTTGTAAATCAGTTTATGTTACCTTGTCGATTTCGGATTCTTGGAGAACCCTGGCAGTCATTCTAAGAACTTTTCCAGAATGAAACGTGTAAGCCTATTTTTAGGAAAGTCTATTCTTACCAATTTTTGATGTCATGATCTTGCTCGCTTTGCATTTTTTTTAAATATTACTTTTTTAAAATACGCTATACTATCTTTCTATATATGCTTCTACATCCCGCGTAGGGACAAGGCCTCCCGCAAAATCAACCGCCAGTCATCTCCGTCCATGCATCCGTAACCACGCCATCCGCCCATCAAAGCCTTCCAATGTTTCTGGTGGCATGCAATTGTTGGACTTGAAGTTTTTTTGGGACTTCATTTGCTCCCGTACGTGCGATGTTCTCGGCCCATCTTAGTCTTTTCACTTTTATTATAATGTCTATAATAATGTCGACATCTTTACAAAGGGTCATCATTTCTATATTCCTCAGGTACCTCCACGAGTTATTGTGAAGTAGTGCTCTAAATATTCTACGCAGTATTCTTCGTTCAAACCTCGTTAGGGCAAACAGTGATTTTAAGAAAGTCATACATTACTATTTCGCTTCTCAACATTACTAAATAGTTAACTTTAAAAATATGAACACAGAACTAGACAAAATAAATAATACCGTTGTTGTTATTATACAAGGACCCAGAACATTTGTTAATTAATTAATCGTCACTTTATGCTACTATGGCTTATCAAGCGATGCTACAGTGGGAATCCTAAATTTACCTTGGATAGGAATCTTTTACCAGTACCTGATACTACACAGGCTGGAGACTGCCATATTACTTCCTCTCCGAAGGACGGCAAAACCAAGGATTTTTCACTACGTCTCAAAGTCTCAAAGCGTATTGCAAATTGTTTGCCAACCCTCGATCTTTGGCATAGAAAATAGTAACGCTAATCACTACACTGCAGGTGACCCCTTCCTCATTACGTCAGATTGTTGGATGTTGAATATTGGGTTGTGTGGAAAACAATGCAGGATTATATATTTTCTTTAAAATACTCCTTCAAATAGTAAACTGTTTATGTTTATTGAACTTCTGACTTTTATAAATGTAAACACTTATTAATCCTCTACCGAAAAAAACATTGTGATTTTCTCATAATTTTGTTTTATGAGTTCAAACTCGAACGGGGTTAAATCAGCCAAAAATAACCATGAAATGGGCGAAGGTAGCATAAGTGAGTGCACTATTCAACGGTGGTTCCAGAGATTTCGGTAGGGAGGCTTGTGTCTTGAAAACAAACAAGGCTGTGAAGGATGCTCTGCCCTTGAAGAAAAACCAATTTATTGCTAAATTAGTTATAAAAATAGAATTGTACTTAAAATATCTAAATAAATTTGGCACATTTATAAAGTGAGACTATAAGGGTGATATTAAGATGTAAAAATAGATAGATCTATGAGTCCATTTTCCAGCCACCTATTATTTTTTTATTTAGGGTCTAAAGTCCCAGCTTTAAGTACTGCGTTTTCAATCCAATCAACGCAATCCAAAAGTAATTTCCGAATTCGGAAACCCTCAACAGTTACCAATAGAAGGTTGTATATAAGACTCATAGGATCTTAGGCGAGACGAATGAAGAAAGTATTCCGAGTAGGATACAGGTAACAGTACGGTAGGTGAAATTAGGCCGCCAGCATGACGTAACAACCCATACAGTCGCTCCTGCGGAAACCAGCGTCCTTCGCCTGCAACACCTCTTCCGACCTTCATCTTTCTAGGGAAAGCTGGCCCGCATCAGGAAGCTGTTGTTGTCCTGATAAGTCACTTTTCCTCGGTTGAAAAGTACTTTCCGCTTGATCGTATCAGGCCTACAGTCTTTTTATGAGTTATGTGGCAACGGTAAGTCACGTATGAGCCATACGAACATATTGCAAGCTTTTATTTCAAAGAACTGCTTGAAATTCTTCTTGTTATCGTTTACATGTTTTTTTCAGGGATTGTGAATCTGAAGCGAAGATATAGGGTCATGCCGTAAAATAGAAAGCGTTGGAGAATGATCTTGAAAAAATTATAATTGCTTTTCGATTTCTCTCTCCTCCCAATGCCATCATCAGATATCTAAAGAGATCATTCTTGGCTGATTTAAAACACTGATTCATCCAAAAAAGTCGAGAATTAAATTCACAAAATGTTCTTTGCCAGGGAAATCAGATTCCACAAAATTACGACAAATCACGTTCTTTACTGATTCTTTGTCAATGTCAAGGTTTTCATATGAACAGGGGTGCATAGTACAAAAAAAGGTTGGAAACCACTGGGTTAGACCATAAAGTTAAAGGATTTTTTTCATCTTAATTACTTAAAACTTGTAGTAGTTTTAGAGTGATTTTATAAAAAATTGCATAATCTTATAACCAAAAACTAAATTTAAAAAAGAACATTGTTATTTATTTAACGCATCTGAATTTATTCGCTATTAAATTTATTATTTATTAAATTTATCTGAACTCATTTTTTATTTAATCTATTTATTATTTAATAGAATTAATTATTTATAATAAAATTTAAATTTATTTTGTCAACTTATTATTTATATTTAAGTTATCGCATATAATTTTATCTGAACATTTTACTGTTGAGATAGAGGAGAGTCGGAAATTACCTCTTTGTGTTTAATAAAATATTATTGAATGTTTTGGAGTGTGTTTGTCTCTGATGAATCTGTATGGACTGATAAAGTTGTATATTCTGCATTTGGTCTTAATTGGTGTAATTAATTTTAATTAGTGTAGGTATTGATAATACCTGAATTCATTAAACGTTGATTGGTTTGTTATTTTTCAGTATTTTAGGGACTGAATGCTTTGTTTTTTGGAGTTTGCCAATTGAATTCTAATAGTTATATTGACGTAGATTTGGCTAAAACCATGTTGGGTACTACGTTTATAATCAGTTTATTAATAAAAAAAACTATTACATATTTTAATTAATGATTTGGAGTGGAGTGCAATATCCTCTACATCCGACAAACTATGTGAACATTCATTGATTTTGTACAACAAAAAAAATCATTGGCATTAATCTCTGCAAGGATGGTTTCACTATTCCCCGCGATGAAAAATAATTCTGCATAAACTGTTTATAAAGAAGTTTTTATTTTAGATAAAAATCTGAAGTGGTAATCGCCTAACTGGGTTTTATGCTTTGTATTTAGGTTTATTTATTTAATTATGAGTAGTTTGTTTATTTAACGCCTCTTTATGCTGCTATGGCTAATCGGACGATACCACATTGGGTGCTCTTAATTTTACCTATCCAGGTCTAATTATGATAAGGATTTATAACAAGTTCCTGACTTTCAATTTCAAAATCCTAAGAGCAGATCATCTAAGCCCGACCAGATTATATATATGATTTTGTTTGGTGAGTTTCATTTTGTTGCAATTATCATGCATGTAAGATTATATGCAAGGTTGGATCCAAGATTTTTTTCTGGGGAGGGCACAACGGGCAGAAAAGCAAAAAAATCAACAATAACTTAGAAATACACTTGTACTGTTTATAGAAAGGTTTATTAAAATATCTGAACAATAGTTTCACTCATGTTAGTGTCACTCATGTTTCTGTTATTTTAACTACTATCATCAAATGATTTGCCTATAAGTATGTACTGTAATGGGTTCTCCACAGTACACAAAACACCGTCTGGGGGGGGGGGGAGGGCAAGTGCCCTTGTCCGTCTATGATTATATGACAGATAGATGCTTTAAGACTTATAAAACATGAGGAAAGTCGGAGCACTGAACAGATCTACTCTTCCAATTTTTAAAATAAACAGAGTATTTTTTCAAGAGTAAACAAACTTTTTAAATGTCGCTTCCGACATTTAATATACAGCCCAATTAAAAACTAGACGGATTACTTGTAAAAACCACTTGGACAGCAATTTGATCGATTTCTTGATACCTGGTTAAGTAGAAGGAAGCAGAGAGAGAAAAAAGTAAACTTGATTTGAGAGAAAGTTGTGGATACCATAGCAATGTCCTCTATATCCGACAAATTATATGAAAATTTATTCATTCCGCACATAAAAAAAAAAGAAACCAATACCAATAGCCACTGTCAAGTAAGATTTCACTGTTTCCCATGACGAGTTATAATTCTACATAAATATTTTATAAAGAAGTTCTTAGATATTTTAGATAACATCTGAAGTTGTCATCGCGTAACATTCACTTTTTATTAAGTACTTGAAATATAATGAAATATTAAAAATATTTATTTAAGAAATTATACAAAATGTCATTTGACACATATTGTATGTACGTATTGTATGAACTTCTTTTGAAAACCTCCACTAAAGGATTCACATGGAAGGGTGTATCGAGAAATCTTCCATTTAAGGCCAGAGTCGTTTCAGTCTCCTTGTCAGATTCTGTGGTAATGTTTAAGTCAGTAATATTTGTACCAGTAAGTTTGGATGACCAGCAAGTGAGTCATGAAATTTTAGTAGTTTTTCTTGATTGTATCAGTCAGGAATGGCGTATTGAGACGTTTGTGTAATAATTTATTAGTTTTGTTAGAAGGATAATATGTAATAAACCAGAGGAATATTGACTGAAGATTTAGCATGTCATAGGTCCATATCAGTTTAAGTAGCATGTTGTATATAATGATTTTGATAGTTAGCAATAGTTTATTTTTGTGGTGAAGTAGTAGTCTTAGGAGTGAGAGTCGGTGATTCCACTTTTTCTTCAAATTGGTCATGTGTACTTGTACTTGAAATGTATAGTGAAATTTACCGTTTAGTTTCAATCGTTATTTCTTTGTTTTCATAGACTTATTTTTACCATTAAGTAAAGTAGAAATTATTATCTGCAACAACTACTTACTATCTGTACTTTTTTCGTTCAAAATCCATTCCCTTCTTATAAGTTTATGCAAGAATATACTATTCCGAATCATTAGCTTTCCAATAATATATAATACATCTATATTTTACGAAAAATTATTTTTAACCAAGCATATTCGGAAAGTTTAAAATGAGTGTCACAGTTTACTTGTTTGTATCAGTATGCAGGCAATATTGACAAGACGCAGGTTATCACTGCCCTAAACCTTTAACTTCAGTCGTCACTTTTCATTGTAGAGTTGTTTGTTTGTTTTATTTTTTAAGGGCAAACAACTACAAATGGTTATTATTGCCCTCACCACTAGAAAATATACATATTTACATCTAGATAATTACAACTACTTAATAGAAACAATAGACAATAATAATAGTAACATATTACATATCGTAGAAACATATTAAACATATAATAGAAACAATAGATAGTAATAATAATAGAAATAGAAATAATAGATAATAATAATAATAGAAACATATTACATATAGTAGGAACATATTAAACATATAATAGAAACAATAGATAATACGTAATAAAAGTAACATATTACATATAGTAGAAGCATGTTAACATATTAAACATATAATAGAAACAATTGATAATAATAATAAAAACATATTACATATAGTAGAAGCATATTAATATATTAAACATATATTAATACAATGGATATTAATAATAGAAACATATTACATATAGCAGAGACATATTAACGTATTAAACAGGTAATATAAGGATAAATACTTGTATAACGTTATACATATTTCTATATAATTTTTAATACAATACAATATAAAATTTATAATATTTATATAAAAATTGCACAAATTAATAGTTCAAACATAGTTTATAACGTTGTACACACACTACAGACATTACATTACACACACACACATATATATATATATATATATATATATTGGATATATAAATATATATATATAAACCCACATACACACATATACCTTTATGTATATGTCAAATTGACTGGAATATGTTGATGCTTTTAATAAATTCTAACGTATTATTTACACATTGTTCGTTATCGCCCAATGCCTTAAGCATCTGCCGAGGCACGCCACACCTTTCCATTACACTACTGTACCTAGGACACTCCTCGAAGATGTGGTGCACTGTAACTGTCACCTTACACAGTGTACATTGAGGTGGGTCTCTCTTTGTTATCAGGTGTTCGTGGGTCAAACGACAGTGACCAATCCTAAGGCGGGTAATAACTACTTCTTCTCTTCTACACTTCTCTTCTACACTTCTCTTCTAATTATTTTCAGTTTATTGTTCTCTAGCGATGTCCAAGTCCGTTGCCATTCGCTTAGGATATTTGCTTTTATTTGTTGGAATAAATCTGCAGGTGGGATATAAGAAAGCGTTATTTCTTGTATTGAATGGGCTTCTGATGCTGCTTTGTCGGCTTTCTCATTTCCAAGAATTCCTGAGTGGCTGGGGACCCAAAAAAAAGTTATTTCTCTTAATGAGTCTGCTATTTGTTTTAAGGCCTGGTAAATTTCATGTATGACAGGATTATCTGAAAATGTGTTTATTATTGCTTTGAGAGCACTCAGTGAGTCGGAACAAACTATTGTTGACTGATCTAGTGTTGTAAGGGTTATTTGAAGAGCCTTGAGAATAGCCGTCAATTCAGCTGTGATCATTGTAGAGTTAAGATTATAAATTGGGAACGATTCCTGCGATTAGGAATCGTGCAAAAAATCATATATCCAGATTTCTTCTTCAGTTCAAGTACATGTTTTAAAAGTATTTTAATTTATTCTATCATGAGTTATAGGTGATATTTTAGTAATATTACAAAAGAAAAAGTACATTTTAATATGATTCAGTTTCACTTTTGTGGTTACCGATTTATAGTTTTTATTTTTTTATTTTACACGATGTACAAAGAAGTCCCGTGTAGTAGATATTTTATTTCTAACAGAATGACGGTTTTAAAGATTGAGACGATGTAATTGTAATCAAATAAACTAAAAATATTATAATTTATTTTTATTAATTATTATTTTGAAATACTTTTGAATATTTTTGTTGCTGTTTTGAAGAGAAAAGATTTGCCCTGGTCGGGATTCGAACCCGGGTCATCTGCGTCTCCGTCGCAGTGCTCTAAACCACAGAGCTACCAGGGGTCGTATTCAAGTCAGGCAAATCCGTTCTCTTCACCGATTCTATACCCCAGTGTTCTCGCAATTTTTGCGATTTATATATTTTATTTTCAAAACAAAGATATTTAAAAATATTACAATCGATTTATAGACTTTTAGGAAGCATAAAATGCCTGGACTTTTCAGATACAATAAACAGTCATGATATATTTGGGAAAATATAAACTACCTAAAAAATAAAACAGTAATAAATATAGGGTGCAGGGGCTACCCTGCTCTAGCCAATTTAAACTATGAGGTTTCCCTTTTCTATGGTCACCACTGGATTTAGACAAATTCGGTCTCAAAGAAGATTAAGAAGGGGTGGCAAATCGCTACTAGCTCTTAAGCAGGGAAGTAGTTTAAACAGTTCTGTTTCCCGCCCAATAATAATTATCATCTCGTACAATAATAAATAATAGGGAGAGTGGATTAGCTTAGTTTGTAGACCGCTGAGTTGCTGAGCTGAAGGACCTGGGTTCAAATCCAGCTGGAGCGAATAAATAACTTTATTGAAACATTACAATCTGCCACTTGTGGGCAATAAGTTATAGTGCTATGTAGCTACAACCATTCCATAACAAAACAAAATAAAATAAGTGAATGTAATAAAATATAGACATGCGGTAATAAAAGGAAATTAATTAATAATAAAAGAAAATTATAAATGATAATAAAATGAAGTCTAAATAAAAAAAAATAAATAAAATAATGCACACATTCAAACCCTATTTAAAATCTGTCCCCCAACTAAGCTTCTTCCCCAGGAATGAGGGCAAAGCAGGAGTTCGGGAGGCCCCTTCCCCCTTTCCCAGCCGCGTCACTGGAATTAAACTCCAATAAAAGCTGGTTAAGAGAATAAATAATTAAATCGGTTAATAGCCTCAGATGGGCCCTACGGTATCTGCTAACCCTTCTGGGACTCACCTAGCCTCTATTAAGTGAGTAATTGGGGGAGGGTGATTGAGCGTGATCTAGAACAAATCACCTTCCTGCAAAGACTTTGTCCTTGAAATAGTACAGTCCTTACCATTTACTGAACCCAAAATTCTTCATGGCAGTACAAGGTTTTTGTAGTAGTAAGTGTTGTACAAGTTTTTTTTTTTAATAAAACGTTCCTAGCTAAGCATTGTCTAACAATTATCTTTTGGTCGTTTGTTTCAAACGGTAAGGCTAACTTAATTAATATTTTGCCTCTTTTTGATTTAAGTTTCTATTTTTTTTATATAAGTTTTTTTGTTATACGTATATTTCACAATAGCTTACTTCTTTTGCATTAATTAAAATTGAACAAGGATAAATATAAAACGTTATTGTAAAAAGCTTCTTCACACGAAATATGCCGCACCCCCTATTACAATCTTTAGACACTCCTCTGGAGCCGGACGGGCCTATTAAGTCCTAAGTACAGATACTATTTATATAAGACAGAGAGGATCGAATAAAGTAAAAAGCACGTTGAGTATATATTGGTTATTACATCTAGAAAGCTGTTTAACATCTCATTGTTGGTCTAATGTTCTAAACATTCTCTAGTAATCCTATTTGCACGACACTTATTTTTTGCCAAAGTTTTAATGTTATGGCCGAAAATACTTTAAAGCAAAACTATTAGGATTTTTATATTTTATAGACGTTTTTGCAATGGTTTACCTCTTGGATCGCATTGGAGTAAAAAATTACTTTTTTTTTTTATTTTATTTATTTTTTTATTGATATTTACAACTGTAATAACATTACATCAAGTAAATTGGCTGTATGAACAAAGGACATGAACAAAAAAAATCACTTGTGGAGAAACTATCCATTGATAGCACTCCAATGAAGTTTTATAGTAGAAGGTCTCGAGGCCATCTTCTTTTCAGACGTCTCGGAGGGTTATCAGGAATATTATAGGAAGCAAGTCGAGAGACTAGCGGATTCAAGTTCGTATGGAGCTTTTCATGGAAGGATAGGTATCTAGTTTGGGCCAAATCAGCAACATATGGGATATTAAGATCATGATGGATGAGTTTGTTTGTGACATAATAAGGAGCATTGAGGATTTTACGAAGGATTTTGGATTGTAAGGATCGGATGCGAGATGAATTGGATGGTTTAGTAGAGCCCCAAAGCTCAACTCCGTATGTCCAAATAGGTCTGATAACTTTCATGTAAATGAGTCTTTTGTAATTAATTGGTAGCTTTGAACGTTTGTCCAGTAAATGTTGAAGTAGGCGAAATCGTCGAGCAGTTTCTTGTCTTTTCAGTCTTGTATGAGGATTCCAAGTGAGACGTTTGTCCAGATGGAGTCCTAGGTAACGTATCTGTTCGACAGGGATCAGTGGAATGTTATTAAAGGATACAGTAGGGCAGGAATTCGTAGGTTTACGACGAAGAGTGAAGGTAATTTGGTGGGATTTGTTAGGATTTATTTTAATTCTCCAATTTTGACACCATTCTTGAAGGTTTGAGATATGGGATTGAAGATATTGGGATGCAACAAATGGATCGTTATTTACTGATAACACACATGTGTCATCAGCGTACGTAGTGAGGACAGTGCTTGGATGGGTTGGGATGTCAGCTGTATATATTGTGTATAGGATGGGACCCAGGATACTACCTTGAGGAACACCAGCTAACTGGGTAAAGAGGCAAGAGTTGGAAAAATTATGGTTTACTTTAAAGGTTCTATTACTGAGGTAGGAACTGATAATAAGGAAGTAAGTAGAAGGTAAGAATTTACGGAGTTTGTACAACAGTCCCGGATACCAGACTCAATCATAAGCCTGCTCTACATCTAGAAAAGCTCCCGTGCAGTACATTCCGCGCTCTAATGTGGATGAGACAACGTCCACCACTCGATGGCATTGCTGGATTGTGGAATGCGATGTTCTGAAACCAAATTGGTGATCTGGGATTATTTGGTTGGATTCTATTATAGGATGTAGTCGTTTCAGAATGAGTTTTTCAAGCATTTTACCCATTATGGGCAGGAGAGATATAGGACGGTAAGAAGATGGAAGTTCTGGTGGTTTTTTAGGTTTTGGTATCATCTTAACTATGGATAATTTCCAGGAATCAGGAAAGTATGTGGTACGCAATACGGCATTGTATATATATGTAAGGAGTAGGATCGCTTTCCGAGGAAGGCGTTTTAGAATATAGGATGTGATTAGGTCGTGGCCAGGGGCTTTGTTGGCGGGTAATCTGTGAATAATGTTTGATATTTCTGAAGGATGGAATGCTTTAGGAGGAGGAGACAACTGAAGAGGAATACTTAACTCTGCTTCAATGCAATCAGACTGGGTAGGATTAAGGATATCTGGGTGAGGGTTAAATGTGTTGAATAGGTGCTGGCCGAAAATTTGTGATTTTTCTTCATCAGATCTTGACCAGGTTTGGGATTCGGTTAAAAGTGGATGGTTGAAATTTTTATATTTTAGGAGTTTTCTAGTGGTATTCCATAAGGATTTGTCAGTAGTACTGAGATTTTCTGTACGTTAACACAAATTTTGAATTTTGAATGTTCTGATCTCTGATTTTAATTTGTTTGTCAGTTTGGTATAATGACTCTTGTCCGATGGATATCTGGTGCGGTGCCACTTCGCTCTTGCCCGTCGTTTTTCTTTTACTCGAGAATATGAAGTGGCCAGTTATTCTGTTGATAATGGTTTTTCCTTGGTAAGGAGCTATCAATTATATTGGTTTGTATTGATTCTGTAAGTTTGTCTATTGCAGAATTGATGTCTCCTTTTGTTTTAAGCGGAATTTTGAGGTTTAAATTATTTTCCAGATTAGATCGAAATTTATCCCAGTCTACTCGTCCGGTAATCAGTCTGGGATGAGAGGGCTTAGGAATGGGAACTGAATGTACTTGAAGTAGAACTGGACTGTGATCAGAGGAAAGGTCATCCAGGGATTTTATAGTTGTTTGATTGCAGGAAATCTGTGAGGAAACAAATATATCAAGAATATCTGGACGTTTTTTGAGCGATGTAGGCCAATAAGTAGGGTTTATGGGTGCAAGGATAGAGAAACTATTAGAGGTTGAAATTCGGGATAAAATGCTACCACGGGAATTGGATGTTCGACAACCCCATCGTTGATGTTTGGCGTTGTAGTCTCCTCCAGCAATAAAACGCGGTCCGAGAGATCGGAATAAGGATTCGAGGAGGTTATAAGAAAGGGAGTTACCAGGAGGACAGTATACAGCTGAGAATGTTATATGGAAAGGATTAGTTGAAATGGTTACTGAAGTTGATTGGATGACGTCAGTTGGAGTAGAAGGTATAAGAGAATGAGGTATGGATTTATGGATGTAGTCACGTATGTAAAAATGTGATCGTTTTGTGAAGTGTGTTTCAGTCAATAGGGCGATGTCTATGTGATTGTCATGAAGAAATAAGTCAAGTTCGTCTCGATGGTTAAGCAGTCCATTAGCATTCCATAGGACAATAATTAGGGGCTTTATGCTCATCGTGGGTAATTAAGAGGGACTTCGGTAAGGATTCTCGTGAGCAGGTTGATGAGGGGCTTGATAATCTCTTGGAGTTCTGTCAGGAAGGATGAGAGGATACAATTTATGTCGATTGGGTTTTGAATTTGGACTGGATATGGGTCTGGAATTTGATATTGATAATTAACGGGTAAAGGAAGGTTGGTTGAGGGTTGTACCCGAGGTGCTGGATTTGCATTCATTGTTTGATGAACTGAAGGATTCATTTGATTGTTGTGATTGGAAGACATAGGATTTGGTTGCTGTGGTGGTAGATTGACTATTGATGTTTCAGGATGGAGAGGTATATGTTGACGTGGAGTTTGGATTTTAGTATTGAATTTCTGAGGGTTGGATCTAGGATCTCGGGATTTGGGTTGGGAGGATTGGGGCTTGTTATAGGAAATCTGGGGTTTCTGTTGGGAGGTTAGAGGCGCCTGACGTTGAGGCTGCTGCTGGTTCGTTGAGGTCAGGATTATGTTTTCCGAAGGTTGAACTCTGGTGATATGTTGATCTGAAATGCTAGCTGTTTTTGGCAATTCCGGGAATGTAGTTAAGTTTTTGACTTCAGGTGGTTGAGGAACATTCTCTATGCTTTTCCTTTGTATTTTATTTGTTCTCTGTCGCTGGAAGCTTTTATATACCGAGCAACCTTTATAATTCGCCGGGTGGTCCTCACCACAAAGAGCACATTTTGCAGGCTCATCTCTGGACTTCTGGCATACTTCAGTTGGATGTGAGCCAGCACACTTGACGCATCTGGGTTGATGGTGACAATAGGTCTTCGTGTGACCTAAGTTTTGACATCTAGAACACTGTACTATGGTGTTTTTGTGCCTTGGCTCCTCGAATTTAACAGTTGAATAAACAAGTCTAGTAACTTGAAATATTTCAACATAATTTTTGGCTGGCTCTAGTTCGACAAAAAACAGAGGAAGGGGATATTTTTCAGTTTGATGCAATACTGACGATATGTTCCTGATGTTATGGCCTATCTCTTCTAGATCTCTTTTGATAGCGTCCTTAGGCGTGGTCGAGTGAAGCCCTCTTAAAACTACTCTATATGATTTTTCTTGCTTGAGCTGATAGCAGTGGAAATCATAATTGTGGCTATAGAGGTGATTTATTAATTTTTTGTACGATTCTTTGTTAACTGTATTAATCTTTATATCGTTGACACGAGAGTAGCATTTAAAATTTGGCTGCCCGATCAACTCTGCTACTTCTCTTCCAAAATTATAAAAATCGGTTATTTTTGTTATAAATATAGGAGGAGGTACCGGTTCATCGAACTTTTGACTTTCTTGATTCTCCTTAGGAGATTTAACTTTAGGGCCAGAGGTGCTGCTGGTTGAGGCTACCGGTTGTTTGACTGCAGTAGATTTACTGCGGGTTTTTGGTGGTTCTTTTGACAGATTGTTGTTAGAGACTGATGTTTTTGAACTACCCGTTTTTTTTTGTTTTTTTTGTTTGGTGAGTTACCCGCTGAGCCAGGGGCAGATTTTCTCTGATTTTTTTGTAATATTCTCCTTTTAAGGTATTGTGAGTCAGTTTCACTTATTTCAGAAAACGGAGTCTCTTCCTCCGACATTTCACTACCCGGATTGTCCACACTCATATTGAAATTATTCATTATATAATAAAAACAAATAAAATAAATTTTTAAATTATTAGTTATAAGCTATTGATAATTTAAGTATATTAATTGAATTTAACATATTTAACTAAACTTATGAAAATAAAAAAAAATAAATAAAAAAATAAAACATGTATGAGATGAAAATAGTTGACTGGATGATCTTATATAAAGGAGATAGTTGGGGGGTGCAGTCAATAAGAACACCGAATAAGTGAAGTACTTATATTATGTGCCGACGTTTCGACCTACAGTGTAGGTCATCTTCAGGGCGAATGTTGGGAAGCGTGGCCGTTACATATAGCGGCTGGAGCCTACTGCGTAGTGGAGCGTACTGAGTACGCTCCAGCCGCTATATAGTTAAAGGGTAGCTGCAGGTGGCTTTCTCAGAATAACAGATCAACTGCAGGTGTCCTTCTTAGAAACTAGCTAAGGCATATTCAATCTTATTTAAACCCCTCCTAATTAAAATGGAGGAGTTCTCATTTAGACTTAGTTAGAAGTAGGCTGTTACTCTGTCAGTTTATGTACCATTATCAGTTTTGTTTGTTCTTTTCAATAAAGCTTTCTTTTTAAAAAGGCTTTACTGATTCACCGACATTTATCTGGCGCCCGAACAGGGACTTGAGGGCTTTATCCAGCATAGAGAGATCTTCATAGAAGCATCATCATTTTACTGGTAAAGAAGATTGTTTAAACAATTTCCAACTCAAGTCTGAACATTTTGATCGAAGAATATAGAACTTCATATTTATGAACTTCTACTTCACGCTATCTTCACGAAGGAACGTCACTCTGGACTAATAGTCAAGAAACCGACCTTAGAGGAAGCAAGATCAGCGATAAGGACGAGTCAGAGAGAAGACAACAGGCTATAAAGGTCAGCAATATTGTATAACTTTATTGTAAACATAAATTGACTAGTAACATTAGTTTTAATTAGTTTTAGTATTAATTGTTAACTCCAAATTTAATTTTAATTATTCATGAACAGTTTACAAGATAGATTAAATAATTTAAGAAATTTTGATACAACTTTTATAGATCACACAATGGCTCTTGAAATTAAAGAATATGATTTTAAACTCATCCCAGAATATGATGGTAACCCCTTATTATTAGTAGACTTCATTAGAAGTACAAAGTATATTTTAGATTTATATTGTAAATTAGATAACCCACATAAGGATACTAATCATTCGAAATTATTACTAACAGTACAAAATAAATTAAAAGGTAAGGCAAAGATTGCCACATATGACAAAGACTTTAAACATGTAAATGACGTACTTGCTTACTTAACCTCTAAATATCAGGACACTAGGACTAAAGAACAGTTACTTGCCGAAATTTTAAATACTAAAAGCTTTCCTAATGAACATCCACGCGACTTTATTGATAGATTAGCGATGAAAAGATGTGATCTTTATGCTAGAACATATGCTGACAATGGAATAGAAGATAAAGTTGACGAGATGGAACGATATGACAGACAAATTAGTCATCATGCAGTACATCAATTAAGACCGGAACTAACTGATTTTATTTATCATACTAAATTTGAAACTTTAGAAGACATAGATATTATGCTTAAAAATACAGCATCACATATCGTACATAGATTATACCCTCCTCGTAGAGAGAATAATTTTAAACCATTTCATAAAGACAAATTTCATAATCAACAAACAAATCATAATAAAAATCATAAACCTTTTAACCAACAAAATAATTTTCAATCACCAAGACATAATCAATATCGACCTAATTTTAATAATACTCATTACCAGAATCCTTACGGTTACAACCATCAAAGGCCAGTTTGGCATAACCAACATTATAATGCACCACAAAACTTTAATAAACCGCAAAATTATAATCAAGGACAGAACTTTAATCAAGCTGTTCATAATCAGCCTTGGTCTCCTCAAGACCAACATCATTTTTTTAATAAACCCAATTCGGGTCAATTTAAACAAAATTCACCACCAATTGAAAAATACGATGCAAATACTGTATCTATGAGAACAGTATCAAACCGCGTTCACCATGTAGGTGAAGAAGATGAAAAAGATACTATTATAAGAGAACTTAGAGAAAGACTAGAAAAATTAGAGAAAAACCAAGACCATTTTTTAGACTCAGGTCACAGTTCAGAAGATCCACCGGACCAAGTAATGTAATTAACGAAATCAATCTTACTAACGACTTACCAAAATTAATTGACAAATTAGGAATTGAATGGCTGATAGACACAGGAGCTACAAAAAATTACATCCATCCGGACATAGTCCCGAAAGATGAGCTGAAGGAACACATAGCGTTCTACTCTCCTTAGAGCCTTACTTAGGAATAAAGGTAAAATCAAAGTTTTTAATATTTCCGTTCTCAACCCGATTTAATGTTCTATTGGGGTATGAAACGATGACAAATTTAAAAACTGAAATTAATTGTGACAGAAAAATTATAATTATGAAATTTAGGGATCATATATATGAATTCCCAATGACAAAAAATAATAACACCATAAATCTTATGGAAGATGAAGGTGAAATAAGGGATGTCATAAGACATGACCATATTAAAGAAGAAGTAAAAAGTGTTATAGATAATAATAGAATCGAAAATAAAGAAATTAAAAATATAACAAGTAATGATAATAAAAAAAAATACGTGGAAAAGACAAGTCAGCAGAATCCCAACTTGTCAGCTATACTTAAATTAAATCAACCGATAACAAATTCATTTCACATTATTAATAAGAAAACAGATAAAGATCCTAATAATATAAAACAACTAAAGAAAATTCATATACGAAATTCAAAAAGTAATACATTAAATACAGGAAACAATCTAAAAGCACATCAAATTTTATTTAGAAGCAATCCCGCCGACGTGCGCAATTATCTAAGGGGAAAGGTTAAAAAAAAAAAAAGATTTTAAAGTATTTCATACATCGGATAGAATATTGTAAGAATCTAACGACAGGAATTGAACTACGGATATTAATTAGATTTAATATGATTAAAATTAGAATTAAATAAAATTACTATTAAAAATAATGATACTAAATCATAGAAATAAATAATAATTAAATTTTAATTTTAGAGAAAATATTAATAATCGAAGCTTTAAATCAGAATAAAAAAAATAATTAATACTAATAATTAAATCATTAATAATATAAATATAAAACTATACTATAAATAATAGAAATAAGTATTATAATACAATAATTTTATCTAAACGTAATAATAATAATAAAACTATAGTTCATAAAAAGTACTAAACAACTTAAAACAGTTTTATTAATCGCTTCACGAGTTTTATCACCAACAGAAAAAAAAAAAAGTATAGTACAATAGAGAAGGAGTTATTATCTATCATTTGGTCAACACAGCACTTCAAACCTTATTTATATGGATCAAAATTTATTCTACAAACTGATCACAAACCGCTCATTTGGATATTTAACATGAAAAATGAAAATTCGAGAATAATGAAATGGGTTTGGAAGCTACAGGAATTTGAATTTGATATTGTACACATAAAAGGAAAAACTAACTTTGTTGCAGACGCTTTATCCAGAAATTCAGAACTAAACATATTAGAAAATGACGATCAAATAGACAAAATAATTATGGACACTTCTAGAGATGTATCTCCAGACTATGAATCACTAATGGAACAATTAAGTAAACTACAATCAACAACAGAACAAAATGAAGAAACAGACAGTTTAGCCACATGTCACTCACAAGAATCATCTAATGAACAAATTTGGTATGCAGAAAAGGAAAAACCTATAAACATTGAAAAACATCAAATTATTATAAACAGGAGTGAAAGAAAATCATCGAAATTTGAAAAACCATTTGGCAATAAGAAACGACATACTTTAATTATTAATGATGTCAATGATCTTCCAGAATTATTATATGAACTCATTGAACCTAACACAACTTACGGACTTTTATGCTCAACTCGTTTTTCAGCTCTAGAAACTGAATATGAAAATTATTTTACAAAAATTAGAGATATAATTACAGAACAATATCCCAGTGTTAAAATTAAAAGATATTTCACAATAGTTAAGGACATAGAAACATTAGACGAGCAACTAGAAATCATATCACATTACCATTTAGGAAAAACTTCACATCGAGGTATATTAGAAACATTAGAAAAATTAAAAAGAGAATATTATTTTCCAAATCTAAAAGACAAAATAACAGAATTTATTAACAAATGCGAAATTTGTAAACTCACAAAATATGAAAGAAAACCATTAAAGCCAAAATTTGAAATTACCCCAACACCAGACAGACCTTTTGATGAAATTATGATTGATGTACTTAAATACAATAAACACAATATTTTCACAGCAATAGACACTTTTTCTAAACGATTATTTACCTATTTATTACCAAATTGTAACGCCATAAGTATTTGCAAAGCTATAGAATGTTATTTAAGTTTTTATCCCTCTCCTAATCAAATTATTTGTGATCAAGGCTCGGAAATGAAAAACGAATTAATTAAACAACTATGTAACATTCATTCAATTAATATACACTATACATCTGCTCAAAATTCAAACTCATTAGCACTATTAAATAAAACTCATTCCACTATGATTGAATTATTACGCATTACACATAAGGAAAATCCAAATTATGAAATAACGAGAAATTTAAATTTAATAACTATCGCCTTTAATAATTCTATACATCAACATCTAAAATTAACCCCAAATGAAATTACATTTGGAAAATCATCCAATCCCTTAATAAGTAGCCACATTACAGAAGCATACATTCATAAATACCACAAAGACTTACTTTTTCTACACAATAAATTAAAAAATAAAATTATTGAGGAAAAACAAAAACGTATAACAAAACTAAATCAAAATCGTGAAGATGTACCAGACGTAACCACAGAAGAAGTTATTTATTATGAAAATCCTGAACGGAAAATTAAAGCAAAAGACCGATACAAAAAAGTTAACCTAGTATTACAAGGGACAAAAAAGAAACAGATTACAACACATATTAGTAAAATTAAAAGACCTAACAAACAACATAAAAAACAATATTTCTCCATTTCAGATGAAGGTTCTTCTAATCTTCATGACGACAGTGATGATCCAGCATTACACAGCGATTAAGATAACTGACTTGACACAGTCCCCTGGAGTAATTCATTACACCATCAATAAAGTAAAATTAATTGACTCATACTATGAAACTTACCATTTTTATAATTTAACACTCCTAAGACAAGAAATAAAATATTTAAATAAATACAGTAGTAAATTTAATGACTCACCAGTTGCCGATGTTATTTATGACTCATTAGACACAGTACGAACATTAATTAGAACTTTAGATTCAAAACGTTCCAAAAGAGGACTAATAAATGTATTAGGAAAAGCACTCTCTTATATTACAGGAGTAATGGACTCGGACGACAAAGAAAGGTATGATAATCTTATTCAACAAATGAGTTTAAATGAACAATCCAGTAGAATCAACGAATTAAACATTATAAAAACCAATAAAGAATTAATAAACAAATACGAAAAGGATGTTAAAAGCATAAACACTAACTCACTCATAATCAAAAGAAATTTTAACCTTGTCAACTCAAACCTACAATCTTATGACTTTCTTATGCACATTTCCAACATCAAAGACAAATTATCAAATTTAGCTATAGCAATGGAATTTTGCAGAATTGGAATTATACACTCTTCTTTAATGAAAGATGTACTTTCAACCACCCCAACTAATATTACCCTTATTTCTAATGATTACGAAATATTATGGTTAAATTCTAAAATACACTGTTCAGAATTTCAAGATGTCATTCATGTTTTTATAAAATTGCCTGTCTTAAATAAAATATATAAAGGACATTTAATAATACCAACACCTGTATATATCAATAAGACTTATTATATCATAGACATTAAGGATAAACTAATATTAGAACATAAGAATTTATATTATAGAGCAAATTGTAATTATATTAAAGAATACTTTTGTAATAATGTAACAATTATTGATAACCAATGTATTACAGACATTATTAATAGAAACAATAAAAATAATTGTAAGAAATTAAGTAGCACTTTACAAAATATTTATTATGAAGAAAATATTAAACAATATATAGTGTATAATAAAACTTACATAAGTAATTGTAACAACGAACGTATGTTTATACCTAGAGTTAGTCTCATTAATATTAGTAATAATGATTGTTATCCAGAATTAAGATTAATTAATAGACATAACCCTCACCATGTATTCCAACCTTACTATACTAATCTATTTGAAGACGAATTATTAATCAATAATGTAACCATAACTATGAAACCCTATGAGGAAATCACTTCTATTACTATAAACATGTATATATATTATATAATCATTTTTATTTTAATCTCCATCTTTATTATTGTATTTGTATTATATTATAAGGGATATTGTAAAACTAGTAAAAATTTAGGTACTCATACTCCTGAACCCATTGTAACATATTTTCCCACAGCTCCTATAGAGAGCACAAGAAGTTTACTGTCAAAAATTTGCGTTCCAGGAGTAACGCCCAATCTTGCCCAGGGAGGAGTTAAAGGGTAGCTGCAGGTGGCTTTCTCAGAATAACAGATCAACTGCAGGTGTCCTTCTTAGAAACTAGCTAAGGCATATTCAATCTTATTTAAACCCCTCCTAATTAAAATGGAGGAGTTCTCATTTAGACTTAGTTAGAAGTAGGCTGTTACTCTGTCAGTTTATGTACCATTATCAGTTTTGTTTGTTCTTTTCAATAAAGCTTTCTTTTTAAAAAGGCTTTACTGATTCACCGACATTTATCTATATGTAACGGCCACGCTTCCCAACATTCGCCCTGAAGATGACCTACACTGTAGGTCGAAACGTCGGCACATAATATAAGTACTTCACTTATTCGGTGTTCTTATTGACTGCACCCCCCAACTATCTCCTTTACAAAAAAATAAAACGTTCACGTTACTATGTGAAGTCCGTAGAAGGTAAGCAACCAAGTCTTGATCTTGCTGACTGCAGAGTATTAGTCCTATCTATTACTAAAGGGTTAAGGCCACGTTGCTGCCTTTAGCAGCCGGTCACTAATTTATTTTAGTTCTAATGTTTTATTAATGACTCACCTCACTAATGATAAAAGTGAAGTGTAGTACAGTCTGTTCACTTTGTTCTGGTAGAGTTTGACGAGATGATTTAAACAAAATTGTATAAAAATAATGTCTCAAGCACAGAGCGACGTGAATATGTAACTTCACTTGCGGCCATGACCAAAAAATTACTAAATTGAAAATAGAAAGTTTGCAATCAAGTAAGTTATCTCATTTTTTTTAACCGCGTGTTATTGAAAAGCTACAGTTACACTGTAGGTATTTTTATTTTATTTTATATAAATCTGTTATGATCTTCAAGAAAAGAACCACTTACGATGATCCAGCAAGGTGACCATATTGTCAAAGATCTTAATGAACAGTAGCACGATAACATAAAGCAGTCTTTACACCTCTATTTTCCATTCCAGGCATTTACTGGTCAGCTGAGCGTTCACTAACATTCAGGGAATCGTTCGTTACTTAGCCCAAAAACTTTAAAAGCTCCTTTCAAATATATAATTAAAAGGCATGTTGATATATCCAATAAATCTCATTTTCAAAGACCTTGTTTAATTTGAAGATTGAAACGATGCTCTTCCTTCAAACTTAGTAACTACGTGAACTTCCGAACAACGACTTTTGTAAATTATAGCTATTAAGTTTACATCAACAAGATAAGGTATGGATTAAGAATTGTCAAGACTTTAAAAATAACAATTTTATTCAGCCTTTAACCTCACTTTTATTTTCACTTGGATTTCTCTGTTTTAAATGGAAGAAAATGGCCCGGATGGAGGTAAAAATAATTAATCGCTTAGATAATGTTGAGTTAGTTATTATAAACCAATTATTCGACCCCACATAGCAGGTCTTCTGCAGGGCTGGATAGACAAGATACAAACATTTTTAAATCTGAAACAAATGGATTAGAAAATGTTTCCTTTGCCTCCGAGATAAAGATATAAAAATGAAGCTATTGGAGCAAACAAGATAGAACGTAGAAATAATTTACTAAACCCAAGATCGCGGGTTCGTAGCCCAGCAGGTGGCCCTAGGATTTTTTTAAGGGAATAAAAAATCCTTATTTACGCCGTCCTTCGGAAGGGACGTTAAACGGGGGTTCGAGCCTGTACGATGTCAGGTACTCGTTGAAAATCCCTATCCTAATTAAATCTGGATAGGCAAAATTTAGAGCTCCCACTGTAGCATCGTCCGATTAGCCATAGCAGCATAAAGTGACGTTAAATGAACAAACAAACGTAGAAATAATTTAAATTATAAAATAAGATAAAAATAATTTGTTTAATTTTGAACTAAAACAATGGGATATATTCTGGTTTTTAATTAAATCAATTTTATCAAACTAAGTAATAAATAATTCAACACCTCCCACCTATTCCGGTTATCGAAACTTGAATTTTTATTGAAATTTTTGTATCGGATAAAAAGTATGTTATTCATGCATATGTTACCTCTTCGGGGAAAATTATATCAATTATGACAGCAAACGCACCTTTATTATCAATTTACAATTTCAAATTCTGTTAATACAAATTGAATACATCAACTTATATAATTCGGTAACCAACAGCACTGGTATATAACATCACATTATCCATATTACCTCCAAAATATTATCAGTAGGTAACCGCGGTTATTTAATTTAATTGTTATTCTTGCTCATTGTTCATTTATCGTCACTTTATGCTGCTGTGGTTAATTGGACGATGCTACATTGGGAGCTCTAAATTTTTCCGATCCAGGTTTAATTAGGATAGACATTTTTAACGAGTACCTGACATCGTAAGGCTCGGGACCCCCGTTTAATGCCCCTTCCGAAGGACGGCATAACCAAATTTTTACTCCCTACGAACCCGCGATCTTGGACTTAGTAGTTTGTTATGCTAACCACTAGACCACAGGTCTAATCTTGTTATCATCGCTACACATATATTTTTTTAAAGACCCCAGTATTTATCAAGAACACTGTACCTTGCAGTGGACACGAATGGTCAGTATCTCTGGCACATGTGCTTTCTCTCTTATACAAGTAATCTGTACTCCTTTCCAGCGGATCTGGAGGGAGTTGCGTAACGCACCGGCACTTCTGGACCAGGCGTTTCCATTTCGTAACTTCAGAAGAAAGGCTGTCTCTCGCTCAACACGGGAGCATCTTTGTCCCGATATAGGAAACAAGTTCTCCGCCTTTCTCATTTCTGAATATAAGGTCATCTCTTCGCTTAATACCTGAGTTTATAAAATTCGTTTGGATTTATAGCTGTCCCCTACAGTCGTTTCTTGATTTACTTAATTAGCGAATAAATGTGTTCTCCTTTCATTGGAAAGGTCTGGACATGCATCAAATGTCAAATAATAGCAGTCACACTAAATGTTTGATGCAAATAACAACTAACTGTTTCTGAGTATCTGACGCCAGCCACTATTATTTGTTTTAAATAACAAACAGAAGGTCGCGGGTTCGCAGCCGGGCAGGTGGCCCTAGGATTTTTTAAAGAGACTCGGAAGGAACGTAAAAGGGGTTCCCTTATACCTGGAATAGACAAAATTTATAACTCCCACTATTGCATCGTCTGATCAGTAAAAGTGGCATAAAGCGGCGATTAATGAATAAAGAAACGCTCGCTCCCTCTTTCCTTCTTACTTAGCCTTTGAGCTTTTTTTTTTGTCATTCGTCCTTCAAATACATAAAATATTCAATCAGCAAAGTACATATACTTCAACATTTTTTGATCGGGTTTCGTTGACCTTAAGACGCCCAGAGCCTGTAGATAGTTTCTTATATTGCTTATATTGTTAATTTGGCAATATGTTTTTAATTGGGAATTAAATGAGAATTTTGTTGGTTATATGTGTATTCGAGAGCCTTACTAGGCAGAGGTTTGTGGCTCACCTTACGACGGCAAGTTATGCTCCTGCTGTTGTTTTGATGAGTTCTTAATTTTTGGGAAGGAGGAAAACTTTTAAATATTTTTTTGAAGTTTACAAGAGGTTTTACAACTACCACAGGAATCTACGACTGACTTACATCTTTTAATGTGCCAAAGATGATAGCAACTTCTGAATTTCGATTGCACTCGCACGAAACGTATAAGTCGTTTAGTTAAAGTGGATCATGTTCGCTCTCTAATCCGCAAAGCCTTAAGGACGTATAACGCATGCTCACACCGCATCAGATTAAAGGCAGCTGCTCCGTAATCATACCAAGTTTGATCATCACTGGCGCCTGAACAACTTTCGCCAGTGTAAAAGGTCACCGGTACGGCTACGGTGGGCGTAGTCACCACACTCTTCTTCCTATATGGCTCCCATTTCACTATTATGTAACGGCCAAACCTACTATTCTCATATTTAGGCAATTACAGGACTACTAAAATGAAAATACGTAGTTTCCCTGACTGGACTATGAATAACCTACTCATTGGCAAAAACCTGCAATTATGAATAATAAAAAAATCTATAAGGAGTGGTTGAGGGTAGACATACATCCGGAGTGGCCATAATGAGCCTCATGTGGTTCATCAGTCAATCTCTTGTGAGAATACAAGCTCTGAATAAACATTATACTGTTATAAAAACTATCATAATTAAACATATATTCTGTCCAGCCTGACAAAGTTATTATGACAAGACAACGTTGTGCCATACATCAATTTTTTGTTGACTTGTGAACTACTTATGTTAGAATCACTGCAATCAACTCTTAAGTCCATTGAATCTAAATTGATTCATCATCTAGAGCACTGTCACGGAGAGACAGAGGGTCCGGGTATGAATCTCGGCCTTTTTAAAATAAAAATATATAAAAATTTAAACAATTAACAAAAAATTAGTTTTTTTTTTTTTAAATAAACCATTAGTTAATCTTCAAGCAATGTGAGCCAGTTTGAAACAGTTTTATAAATTTGCAGCTCCCAAAGTTAAGGTTAGTGGATATATCTTATCGGCCCCTTGAATATATATTAAGTAATTTAGAAAATGGTGCTTTCGAAAAAGAGTGCTGTCAAAGAATTGTGTAAAAATAAGCAGAACCTATTTATTATGTGCCAATATTTCTACCTAAAGGCTGAGATAAAACAAAATAACATCAACAGTGTTGTACTAAAGATAATAAATTATTTAAATATATGAGAAAGATTGGAATGAAATATAACATTTAATTTTGTTTATTATTTAATTTAATGCTAATTTAAGTACTATTGCAAGAAAACCAAGGAAGCCTGTTGTAGTCTGTCTAATGCAGAGTGAGAAGGCATGCAAACAAAAAATTGACTAAATTTTACAATAAAGTTCACTTTTCGTAGATAATTGTGTCCTTGGAGAAAAGCTGAAAAATGGATGTCTCTCGTCAGGAAGCCTCTAGGATACATAATGACGGTCAATCTAAAATCGAAGTAATTTCTTTTCAAATAAAATATTCAAAATTGAAGTAATTAGTCCAAAACTGGATTCATAAAAAAAAAAAAGTGAGTAAAGATTTATACAAGATAAAACTGCAGGATTTCCAACCCATGATCGAAAGTAAATTATTTTATGTTAAGGATTATTAAGTAAAAGCCACTTATGAATCACAATGTCTTTATTGAAACAAAAACGTGGTAGATACCATCAGAACCTGCTGAAACCTCTCAAGCTCTACTAACTAGTTCACACACAGTGTTGCCAGCATTATTCACAAATATAAATATACATAAATCATTGTTATTTTAACATTTTACAATTAACAAAACTTATATTTTTATAAAACACGAAAGTAACGACCAGCCACTTCTTTGCAGGAAACATTATTATGAGACATAATGTCTCTCAACTATGTCTATACAAGTTCCTCTATTCACTCCATGGTTAAGAACCTACCATAGGCGGATCCAGGGAGGGGAGGGGGGCATTACAGTACATACTTATAAGCAAACCATGTGATGTTACAACAGAAATAACATGAGTGAAACTATTGTTTACATATTTTAATAAATCTTTGAAACCTTTCTATAAATACTACAAGTTTATTTCTAAGTTATTGTCGTTGTTTTTTTTCCCATCTGCCCGTTGTGTCCCCCCAGAAAAAAATCCTGGATCCGCCCTTGGAACCTACCTTAATTCTGACTTCTATCCTAGATATACTTAACTCAATGACTTACTTCTTGGGTATACAAGAAGAGATCATACGAGATGTGGCTATTAAATAACGAGACTGACGTTGCTTTCGATATTCATGGGATTGTGTACCTTCACTGGGTTCCTGAAGGTCAAACTATTAATCAATACTACTAGTACCTTGAGGTACTTGCAAAACTACGTGAAAGAGTAGGGAAAAAACGACCCGAAAAGTGGAAGGACAAATCATGGGTTCTCCACCAAGACAATGCGCCAGCGCCTTCCGCGTTATCAGTCAAGAGGTTCCTAGCCCAGTATAGCATCCCAGTGTTAGAACATCCACATTATTCACCAGATCTTGCACCATGTGACTTCTATATGTTGCTTAAGGTGAAATCTTCATTAAAAGGGACAAGATTTGAGTCCGTGGAAGCTGTAAAAGAGAAAGCTTCACACGTCCTGAAGGAGCTGACAGAAGATGACTTACAGCACTGTTTCCAACGATGGAAAATTCGCATGGAGCGTTGTAAGGATAGAGAAGGTGTGTATATTGAAGGTGATAGTAAGTAATTATGGATAAAATAAAAATAAACTTTATTGCAACGTCAGTCTCGTTATTTAATAGCCACATCGTACCATATGTTACCACCACACATCGTAGATATGTTAAAGAGACATAAGAATCGAGCATTAAAGGTACTCTGGAATCTGACATAGAAAATAATCAGGCCTGAGAAATCCAACAATTACTATGAAACCCTTTCCTATGCTCTTAACTCCAAATAAAAATGACAACTGATTCACAAACTTTTTCTCTGCAAATCCTCTATCTAGTCAATATTCAGAATATTGCTAGATGAATTTAAATTTAAAAATATCTACCTTCTCAAGCATTCTATCACCGTCTTTTCCACAACTTCTCTCAGTTACATTTATTTCTGACTACTATCAGTTGTATTTTTCATGAATAAATAGACTAATGCACTGGACCATAGTTCTGCAATGAGGAAAATGTAAATATAACTGCAGGTGGGAGTGCGTTTGGTATTTACTGACATGTTTGAGGAAGTTTTGGATATGACTGATATAATTGTTAATATTTCCCACCATAAGTACCCCCAGCAACATCTTTTGATTTGGTCTAGCTGAAATTCTTTATATAGAATTATTTCAATATAGAACCTACCAGACTCATCCACCCACCGCTGATTACTCTAAATCTAGTCACCTTTTTCTCTTTCTCAGCTATTAAGAATCAACTTCTTAATTACCTCTGCATCCAACAACAACAACAACATTTATACTATTTGATATTTTAATAAATCATCTGTTAAGTACTACAAAAAAATTAAGTAAAAGCATATAAACCATCAACGATCAAGTAGAAAAAAACAAGGATATTTTCTCATGATTTATGCTGCATCTTGTGAAACTAAATTGAAAAGTATTAAAGGAATAAAAAATAGAGATGTAAATAATTAAATATATATTACAGATTGTTGTAAAGTATAATATACACAAATAAAGCTGTTATAGCAAATTATATTTACGAAAAAATTATCTATAGTGAGCATATGCTTTGTTAGCTTCACACTGCCTATGCAAATCTTCTTTCTTTTTTATCACTCGGCCCTGAAATCCAAAACAAAGAGTTGGTGAGTAGAAATTAAGTTTAAAAAAATGTCACAACTTAGGAATACAAAACCTAAGTACATGAGATATTTCATTTCCCAATTAATGCTCAATGAAAAGAGCTCTCAGTTAACAAACTATCTTGACTAATAATACAACCCTATCTGCTACATAGTGTACTTCTAATTCATTAAATCACAGGAAATATAAAATTATAGCATTAAATTATATAATAACATTTTATTAGTAAAAATTTAATCTGCTTAAAAACAACATTTATGATACTAAAAAGCCTCAGAAGTGTTTAAAGATAATTCATCAGAACATTTTTTTTCTAAATAAAAAGATTAAAAATAAAAATTATCTCAACTAATCAACATGAATCTACAAGTTTGAAAAAAAACAAAAACAGAATACTAAACTAAAAGATTATTATCAAAATATGGACATATAAAATAGCTACAATACTTCTCATTACGATCTCCTGAAATAACATTGTCCAAGTGAAAGGTCTAAGTCTTAATATTAAAAATTGACAATATAAAAACAGATAATAAAGTAATATGTTTTCGTGTATAAACATATCAAAATAAACAAGAATTTAACAATAAAAATAAAACCCATTTGTTTATTTAATTTTTTTTTTAAATATTTTGTTTTATTTTATTTTAAAATATGTACAAATTTTAAAACATTGATGGGATAATCCCTTACAATGAAAATGAGTTCACATTACAACGGTTACTAATTAATATGTTTTTGTCCATTGGTTTATGATTTGTAATCTCATAGAGAACACAATATACCTTTCTTTCTCTCAACATTTGTTTACCTAAAACTTTTAATTCAAATAAACTTTTAAGTGATAGGGGAGATGCTTGGGTTGCCAGAGAAATCAAACAAAATCCACGTTTTAGTACAATGTAAATAGCCACGAAAATAACGGAATAGTTAAGTAAGAAGTTTATAAGTTAATAGTACTCAAAATTTAATAAGAAGTAAGGTGTATTATTTTGACAGTAAGGTGAAATTATGTATACATTTTTTTTTTTTGGTACTTGTCTGTTAGGGTGGCTTAACTGCTTGCTGAACCTTACATTTCGATGCGAGCGCCACTAATTAGGAGTTTTGATATAACAAAATATAATGTTTTTTTTATTAATATAACATTTACATTTCAATTATAAGAACACTTTATGTGAAATAAATAATAATATAATAGTGATATAATAGTGACATTTTATTAATAATAATAGCATGTGAAAAAGATTTTATAGCAATCAACCAACATTGTGTTTCCTTTTTTTCTTGTATAATATTTAATACACCACAACAATCACATTTTTTCCTCTTTTTCCTCTTGGTTTACTTCTAGATTTTCTTCTCTTCATCCCCTTTCATTGATACATGGAACTAGATCAATATCCTAGTCCAACACAATTGCTGAAGGCCAGAGCATTCTCTGTTTTTTATCATTATCATTAAGGTTCCGCTGACAGTCGTAACACAACTTTATTTTCCTATATATGTCCGAATCCATATCCTTCCACCAGACACACGATCTAGCAAATATTTTCGATCTGACTATTCCCGGATGCCCTTGATGAATTAAACTTAATACTTTATTTTGTAATCTCTCCAGTACTAAAATTGTGTCCCCATACAGTAGACAGCCTTTGTGAACCGATAATGCTTATCTGGCCTTAAAGAAAAATTTTAATTCAGGTTTTTTTCAAAATTCCACTTTTGACTCAATCTTTCAATTACTTTTAACAAGACTTTATCTTACTTAGTGTCTTCTGCTACTGTATCATGTGGAATTATAGGAGTTGTATGAAATAAAAAATTACATTCCTGATTCTGTAAAACATTCTTGGACGTCGGACTTGGTAAACACGACAACATATCCGCTTACGGAATGGACTACCCTTTTTTTATAAATAATTTCATAATCGTAACTAGACAGAATTATTGCCCACCTTATTAAACGAGACGGTGCATTAACTGTTATATTTTTAAATTCTTAGAACAACGTCTTTAATGGATCATGATCGGTATGAATTTTAAAATGACGACCATACAAATATTGATGAAACTTTTTAACCCCAAAAATGACTGCCAAGGCTTCCTTGGAGTTGACTGTAATTTTTTTGTGCTGCATTTAAAGTAGCCGACTCGAACAAAATGGGATAATCTTTCCCTTCTACCACGTGACCTAATACCGCTCCGACTGTATTTAGCTGGATCATAAAATACTAGCAATGACTTTTCCGACAGTCTATTTTTACTTTTTCTAAACGAAACCTAACATTCAGCCGACCAATTAAACTCTTCATCTTTACTTAACAGCTTATACAAAGGTTCCAGAATATCTGGACACGTTTTTATAAAACGATAGCAGGGATAAAAATTACTTGACCTGCATGACATTTGTCGGTACCTGAGTATTTATAATTTTTTTATAATCTTCTCCGTTGACGGCTGCTTGCCCGATGCAGATATATTAAACCCCAAAAAGACTCCTTTCCAAATTTATTTTTACGTTTTAATTTTCTAGTCGTTTAAACACTAAATTTAAATTTTGTTTGCAATCTTCCCATGAGATTCTCCCTATTAAAATATCGTCCAAGTAAGCTGAACAATTTGGAATGCCTTCAAGGATACTATCTAATACCATCTGAAAAATTGCTGGGCTTGATGCCAGGCCAAAGACTAGCCTTCTATACCAACACAACCAACACAATATATTTACCATTAGCAACTCCCTACTATCTTCATCAACTTCCAGATGTAAATATGCATTGGTTAAATCTAAACAACAGAAAATTTTACAATATACTTACTTGTTAAAAAATTCGTCAAAGGTAGAGGATATTGATCTACTTCAATTTGGGGGTTTACTGTTTTCTTTAAATCAACACACAGACGTATCTGTCTGTTTTTCTTTGGTACCATGACTAAAGGACTTGCCCAACAACTATGCTTCACCTTACAAATGATATCTTCAAACTCTGTTTTTAACTCGGATATTACTTGCTGTCGCAGTGCATAAGGCACCAAGTACACTTTTGAAAACATTGGCTTTGCCTCCGGCTTTAATTTAATATTTACTTTAAATTATTTTATTGGTTTTTCCTTAACTAATTATGATAAAATATGTGGGTATTTTAATTTACAAGCATTTACTTCTTCTTGACTATTACACAAAGTATTGATCAAATTCTTATATTTATTTATAAATCCAAAATTGTGTTCCCAATTAGAGTAAATTAACTTTAACCAATTACTACCAACAATGGGGTTGTTCATAGTTTGCTTTGCCACCAACAATAGCAGGTATACGTGGTCGTACCATTATCAGGGTAATTTTTTGTTAATTTTAAGACATTACATCATTTATCCTAGAATTAATAACAAAATTATAGCACATATTGAAAAATAAAGCCCTTACCTCTCCTGTGCTAGCATGTACTAACTCATTTGCCAATTTCACATAAAATCTAGTGGTCTTTGGTTCCGCTTTCCCTTGTTCTATTAGCCAGTTCATGGACATGAATGTTGCTTTTTGAGCAGTTATCGGAACAGGGACCTATTTGTTAAATGAATAATTTACTCAATTCCATTCAATAAATTACAGTATGTTTAGCATAAGTGAATTATGATCAATTTATTTTTCATAAGAGATACCTGATAAGTAGCACCACCTCGTTTAACAGGAGTCAGCCTTAGCAGAGGTTTGCAATTCTCTACTGCAGCATGAAACACTTTTAAAGGATCCAACACAATTTTTTCCTTTTGACTTGAATCAGTTTCTTTGTGGTACTTTTGGATTTGTATCCTCTTTACTTGCTGAAGAGACTATAACACATAATTCCTCTCGTAACTAATGTTAGTTCAGTAAAATTAATCATTTTAATCTACAATATCATTTTTAAAAGTAAGTGATTACATATCCACTGGAAAATATAAATTTATTAGTTACTAAAGGTGTGTGTACTAAAAATTATGTACTAGATTTACCATGCAAGTTATTACAGAGAAAAAAGCTGAAATATCTGATATAAAATCACAGGACAATGTTTAAGAACTATACATGCAAATTAATTACTACTAGTAAACAAGAAGAATAAATTTTATAATATTTTTTACAGTAATTGTGTTATTTGCAGCAGCTTTATATAATAAATATTAATTTACAGCACTTAAGATCTTGTTGTTTGTTCATTTAACGTCACTTTATGCTGCTATGGCTAATCGGATGATGCTACAGTGGGAGCCCTAAATTTTGCCTAACCAGGTTTAATTAGGATAGGAATTTTAAAGAGTACCTGACATCGTACAGGCTCGGGACCTCCGTTTAACGTCATAACTAAGGATGGCATAACTAAGGATTTTTACTCCCTTAAAAAATCCTATAGCCATCTACCAGTCTACGAACCCGCGATCTTGGGTTTAGTAGTTTGTCACGCTAACCACTAGACCACAGGTGACCGTTATACTTAAGATCTTAAAAAGCAGATGTTACACTATACAACTGTGACTGATGGGCAGAAATTGTTTTAAAAAAAAAAAAATACTTTATGCTCAATATCTTCTTGGATAGTCAAACATTGATAAAAACAAATTTACACAAAAAATGAACAATATATCTAGAGCCCCAGTGAATAAGTGGTTAAGTCTAATTTTCTCCAAAATGAGTTTCTTGTACTGAAGTAAGAGGAATCGAGTTATTCTTGTAGTGAATAAGGGGCTAAATAAGGCATTGGCTTGAAAAGGAGTTATTGTTAATATTACAACTCCCTTTCAAGCCAAAAACTCTGAGAACGATACAATTCCAGTTTTCTGAAAGGTGTTAAATCTCTCTGGTGAAAATCTGACTTAACCACTTATTCACTAGGACTATAGATATAATGCCAGTTTGAGCTTAACCCTTAAAAAACTCTAGTTGCATTTATTAACAAAATCAATAACAGCACTAAATTTTAATAAGAATATATCACGAGAAAAAAGTTCTTGAAGTACTTTTCTTTTTAAGTGTTTTTCTGTATTTTAGTTTATCTTTCATATTTTATGATTTCTTAAGCGTACTGATACAGCTTGTTTGTGTCAATTAAATGTTAAAAAAACACATTTATTATTGTTCTTTGAATCTGTAAAATTTTCTTTTGGCAACTCATAAATAATAGTTAACAGGAAGCATGATAAAAAAATAGTTTTTGTTGTTAAATCATCTCATCCAATAATATTACCAATAGGATTAACAAAGGATGCATTATTCTGACTGGATCTTGTAGATCTACTTTCTTATTGGTGGTTGTAAGCAGCATATGGATGTCAAATTGTTAGTGACAGAAAGACAATAAGCTTAAAAATACACAAAAATGAATCAGATGAGTGGTTTTGAATGTTTTTTTAACTCTGACTAGTTTATTAAAAATATTGCAAGGAGGATTGTTTCGCATATGTTATAAGACACCTAAATAGGACTGCATTTAAGAGAAATAAAAAGTTTACTTTAAAAAAAAGGTATCATTTCCTTAAGGTTGTCGCTTTGATTTAAGTAACAAGTTTCAACTTTTCAATTTGTTTCCTTTTTAATATTCTCAAAATAAAAATTATCCTGAGTTTTAATATGAAAAAAAAAGTATAATTATGGGAAATGTATACATTTCGGTAATCACTTCATCAAGATATGAACATTTTAACAAACATTTCAAAGTTAAGGTGGGAAATATTGAGTGAATCTTTCATTTTTTTTGTTGGTACTAGTGTACTAACACCACCACCAGTATAGGGCAATCTTCTACGAATGCGCAAGCAGTTATATAACAGTTATATTTTTTACAAATTCATTGTTCTTTGTTTGCTGATTTTTTTTAGAGTTGTTGCTGTTTGCTGATTTTTTTTTTGTTAAAATTATTATTATAATTAAAATTTAAGTATTATTATAATTAAAATGTGTCTTTGGGATTTGCCAAAAACATAAAAATATGCAATTTCATTTTTTCAGGAGATAAATATTTTACCAGAAAAAAGTAAATGTACCAATTCACATGAAATGAAGCTTTATTTTGGTCAACGTAAGTTTTGGAAATGTAATTTCAAACAGTGTGCTAAGCAAGTGGGAATTGGAAAATAAAACTGGTTTGAGAGAAGAAGAATTCCATTTTGTTCGGCTTTAAGATTTATATACTGCTGGTGCGAGGTGTTGACGGTTAAATTTAGTGAAAAGCAACTTGATTTATCGAATAAAACTGTTATAGACTGGAACAATTACATGTGTGAATTATGTGTATTGGATATAGAGAAAACCAAAGAAGAAGATAGGTAGACCAGATTGCATTGTGGAAATAGATGAGAGTTTGTTTACTAAATGGAGGAACAAGAGACATAGGGGGACAGCAAGAGATCATTTGGAATCTTATTTATCAGAGTTCATATGGCGACAGCATCAGGTGAAAGAAAATAGAGACTATTTTGAATCCATGTTAAACTGTATATCAGCCCATTTTCCACCGAAATCCGATTGAATACTTTGTTTTTAAATAATTATTAGCTTCAATTATATTATTATTATATATCTTCAATTCTATTATTATTATATTCAATTCTATTGTTATTATTATTATTAAACTGCAATTTTTAATTGTTGATGATTATTTAAAAAAATTTAATTCTAACCCCAATAAAAATATTTAAAAAGTTATCTTAGATAACTGTTAGAAATATAACTGCTTGAGCATGCGTACAAGATTGCCTTTTACCAGTGGTGGCGTTAGTACACAAGTACCTTTTTTCTTTCAGAAGTAATATATTAATTGGTAAAATTGGTCAAATATTCCCCTTTCAATTCGCTTATACTTCCTCGCTTGAAAGTCTCCTATTGATATGAATTATTTGAAAATATAATAAAGTAACCTGTCGATTGAAATGGAGCACTAAAGAAATTATGCAACATTTTCATCATAACAATAATAGAATTATTATAGTTTTACATGCAATATATAAATTAATGTTTTTTCAGGAAATAAATAACTACTAATTAGCTCATGACCTATATGCTGTATAAATATACCAAAAAGATGTATTCATTAGTACAAGTCAGAACGGTAGGAGGAAGTTACCATTGGAGATCTAATTTACGACAGAGTAATACTTATCAGATAAGATTTGTAAAGAATATGGCTGGAGTCATTAAATCTTATCAGCACTAACCAGGATAAACAATAAAGGAAATTAACAGCCTAAACCACAGGCTAGTCTCATTTTAAGAACTAAAATTACCTGATTAACCAATTTCCTGGCAAGTTCTTTTTTCCCTTCTCTCATTACATAATTAATAAATCTCCTGAAAAATAACATAGAAATATTACTCTAGTGATCAAGTTTTTGAAACTTCATATGATAATTACTGCAATCTTGGTCCATTACTCTAACTGAGGGTCATAAAATTCTGAACATGTCTGTTCAGTTTTTGCAGCTTTAATAGGAATATGAGCTAACTTTTTTGCTTCACCAGTTTCCTTTAACTTATTTATATCTTCCCTTCTGAACACTGGATCTACAAATTTTGGGCTGTATGCTGAATACTCTCTTGATACAGTATAACTTCTAAAAGGAAAAATAAATCAAAATCCTTGAATTCAAAAAGTAAATTATAAACTAAAAAGGTATAACATTTACAATTTTGGTGAGTAAATCCTTCTTGTAGATCCAAGAGGTATGGATAATAACTGTTTAACTTGAGCCATTTACATAAATAAATAATTACATTAACTTAAACCCGTTATAGAAAGTGATCGCAGATGCGAAAAATCTGTGTCAAATAAATAAAGAAAATTTAAAATTGTAAGTTGGTGGAGAGATGGCAAATCACTGAAGAAAAGCACACAATATAACCTACTATAAAGGTTATACAATGCTACATAACCCGGGGTTTTCTTTAGAGCCTCCCATCCTCAATGTTGTCTTATCAGAATAATTAGATTTACTTATATTGATTTCATGATGTAACACTTAAACATAATATTGCTAATAAACCACTTCCCTATGATTTAATATGTTTTATATTAAATATTATTGGATTTTGTATATATACTGCACTTCTGCAGGAATATTCTCTCTGTTTCTTTTCATTCATAAGCAGTGTGAAGAGTCTAAGGAATGGGGTATTTATGATTTAGAAGAATCAGTGTCTAAAGAATATGATTTTATCATTGGTAAATTTGTTAATTTATGTTGTTACAGACTAATTTTCCTAGTTGTGACTGTGCCATATTGTATTTGTTATAAATTTTAAAAATTAAAAAGCATATATACTTTAAAACCTTATTTTATTAAAATGGAATGTAATTCAGAAATTAAAAAAAAACATTCATTCATTTTTTTTTTTCCGAAAATTTGGCTTTAAGTCTTTATTATCAAAGTCCTTTTTAAATTCATTCATTTATTATCAGTGTGAACATGAACATATTCTCACTACCTGTGTTTATTCGTTTATAATCAGAGTTTTTTTAGAAAAAAGTATTGAGTGGCTAATAAATAAAAGAATAGGTTTTTTTTTTGTAGTAGGAGGAGGTAGTGCTGGTTCATTGGTTGCTGCTAGACTGGCCAAGGATAAAAAGTCTGAGATACTTTTAATCGAAGCTGGTGGTCTTCCATCTAAACTTCATGATATTCCTGTAACTGCCCCAATGCTTCAAAGGAGTGATTGTGACTGGCAATATGTTACTGTGCCTCAAAAAAATGCTTGTTTGGCACTCAAAAACAAGGTATCTTTTTTTTAAAATTTATTTCTTGAAAATTGGTAGCTATATCTCAGTTTAATTTATTTTATAGTCCATTAGAAAATAAATTAAACAAAAAAGTCCTTCAAAACCAAAACATTTATGTTTTTAAACATTGCTGGATCACACTCAATTTATATACCTCTACTTTATCAATTTATTTCAAAATTTACTTAAATGTCATTTTAAATTTACAATTCTCTTTCTCCAGTGTTAAATAGTTATCCAACTTTATTTATTAGTAGTGTTTTTACATAGGTCAGTCATTGGCCTATGGGAAAAATTCTTGGAGGGACTAGTCGACTTAATTACATGATTTATCTGCGAGGACATCCTATGGACTACGACTCATGGCCTGAATGGTCTTGGCATGATTCTCTGTATTACTTTAAGAAGTCAGAACATCAAGTTGGAAGATTTTCAAGTGACAGTTAAGACCATTTTATTTTTAAATGGTATTTATTCAATTTAAATAGCAATAATTCTTGTTTTATAAGGTGATAAGTTCTTGACTAATGCAAGAGTATTAGCTCTTAAGTTTTATATTATTTGAGTGTTTGTAAAGATTGAAAAATGATTAGTTCTTAAGAAATTTTCGTACTTATTCCACAGGTTGTTGCTTCGAGTTCAGTCGTTTCGACTTTTCATTTGTTTCCCTTTTAATATTTTCCAAAAATACAAGTTATGAGCTTTGGTATGGAAAAGAGGATGTCATTATGAGAAATGTGTATACTCCGGTAATCATTTCTTGTAGAAATGAGCTTATCGACTGCACCCCCCAACCATCTCCTTTACATAAGATCATCCAGTCAACCATTTTCATCTCATATATTTTTTTTTAGTATTTTTTTGTTAATTGTTTTAATTTTTAACTATTTTTATTTTAAGAGAACAGATTTGACCCTGGCTGGTAAGCGACTCCGGTAGCTCAAATGGTAGAGCACTGTCATGGAGAGACAGAGGACCCGGGTTCGAATCCCGGCTGGGGGCATATCTTTTCTCTTCAAATAAAAATATATCATCTATACTTTTAAACGTTAGTTGAAACTTTTATTTCTTGATGCAATGATCACCTAAATCTACTCATTACCCATAACTACATTCTCTTTTCCATACTAAAGCTCACGATATTTTTATTTTTGGAAAATATTAAAAGAGAAACAAATGAAAAGTTAAAACTTGATGTGACTCAACTCGAAGCAACAATCTATGGAATAATTACCAGTAGATTTGTAAAAAAGTTTCAGAGAGAGTTCTATTGAACTTGTAGTATGATAAGTTACTAGTTTTTGCCCGGGACTTCCTCCGCATTGATTTTGGATAAAAACTTAAGTTGAGTTTAAATGGAGAGTGAATTAACTAAATACCTACTCCAACTTAAATTAAAGTTGTACTCCATATTATTCACAATGACTTAAAGCATTTGTGAATTCAGCCAGTCTACAGATTCTTATCCCTTTGTTGATCGATTTTATTAAAATGTACTATTCAATATTAAATGGCATAATTATATAACTTTTGCTGTTTTTTGGTTTGAAATCCGCTATGTAATGTCTAAACTGTAATCTCTTGAATTGAAGTGTATACTCGGATGGTATTAGAGATATCTGTGGGATAAAAATAGTTTCTCCTCAACCTCCTTCCGTCAATGCAGTACTTTTTATGATGGATGAAAAACTTTTACCTACAATCTAGTCCTTTCACAATTTTTTTGGAGGTTTTAAATTTCGGTATGGCATTACAGGTGCCCTAACTTTAAGTAAAAGTTTATTTGCTGGCAGACTAGATGGATTTAAAGTATTCAAGAATTCTGTGGGATAGTGCACGTAATTATTTATTTTAAATGTAGAAGCTAGATCTAAAATTTCATGGTACTCGTTTTAGAAATGACGTAAGTCCCATACAAACTTTCATCCCTAATTGCACGCTTCGGGGAGTTATTTTTGCAAAATCTTGAATAAAATTATTATTATGTTTAAAAGTAATGCTATCTTACTTATTTTCACATCTCTAACTCAGCAGATTTCCCCAATTTTACACTTTTTAGGGGTTGATTTTCACAAAATAAAAAACAAGTAATTCTTTATTTTAAATGTAGTAGCTAAATCTAAAATTTCATGGTTCTCGCTTTAAAAATGGCTTACTTTTATTACAAACATTTTTGACCTTTTTCACCCTCCTAGGGAATGAATTTTCAAAAATCCTTTCTTAGTGCGCGTTAGCCTTATAAAATTTACCTACTGTCCAAATTTCAAGTTTGTAGCTTATACCATTTTCCACCATTACCATATAAAAGGAGTTTTTCATCCTCTTCTATGAACAGGTGTTTAACAGATTAATGTCCTTATCGAAGTTGCCATTTATATCTGCACCTCCTCACATATTGTTTAGTATTTTTCTGTAAAATTTTTATTTTATGTTTAATACAATATCAATCAAAGATTTTTTTTTTTAAGATCAAAAACCTGAAAATGTTTTGTTCCTACTTATTTATTTATAATGATAATACAGGTGTATGATTGTTATATACATATGAAAAGAATGAAAGAAAATAGATTGTTTAGAAGTATTTTCATTCATGATTCGATTTAATATTTGTGATTATGGCATTATTAATATTTATTTTTACCAATAAATATCATTTAATTTAGTTCAATCAAAACAATCTATTCCCAAATAGTACTATATTTTTTAAAATAAATTGCTATTCAGCTTACCTTCCCCTTAGTATTCCATTGAGTAATCTCAAATTTATATGTTGGGAGGCTATAGGTTGAGAATCAGACTTCTTCAATAAAACTATTTTATGCTAAATAGTACTGGTGATTTCATTTGTATAATTATTTACAGAAATTAATCATGGTGACTCTGGCCCTGTTTATGTATCTGATATTCCCAATCCTACCGAACTCGGAGATCTGCTAATGAAAGCTGGAACTAAATTGGGTTATGATTGTGACATAGACCTTAATTCTAATGCTACTCATAAAGAAGGTTTCATGAAGACACAAGTTACTGGAAGAAACGGTGCAAGATGGAGCACTGATAGGATTCTTGAAATGACTGGTTCTAATCTTCATATAATGACTTATACTATTGTTGACAAGGTAAATAAAGCTTCTTTTATATATTTAAAAATAAATACAAAGTATTCTTTATTTTTTTAACTCAAAAGAAACAATATATAGACATGTTTTATATAACTATAATCCAACTAGTGTATGTGATTTTCTGGTACATTTTAGGTTCTTTTACGTAGAGGGTTTGAGGCTTATGGAGTTTCATACCAGCGAAAAAGTGTTAGAGGAAAAGCATTTGCCCGTAAAGCAGTAGTCTTGTCAGCAGGTGTGATTGGCACTCCTAAAATTCTTATGCTGAGTGGCATTGGACCTGAGGAAGAACTTATCAAACATAATGTCAGTGCTTTATTTATTTCATTTTATTTTTTATTCAGTTTCATTTCAATCTCTTATTACTTAGTTAGTATTCTAGAATTAGACGTTAAACTTTGTAAAATGTTGATTGCTGTAGTTAGTAATCTTTATTTCATTTTAATTTAATGTGATATCAAACATGTAGATTTAAAATTTTAAAAAGTAACATTGGCAGCCAAAAAAATCTCAAACTCTGACATTACCTCATACATCACTAAAAACGAGGACACCACAACTGTGTCTATTTATTTACTTTGTAATTATGATGTATTATAATGTTACGGGTTACTGGGTGTTAAAATGAATTAAACAATTCCTTAATTAAAGATACTCATATTTATTAACAATTTGATAAAAAGGATACAATTAAACTATTAACAATTAAATTATTAAACTAATATAAATTTATAATGACAATATTCTAAAGATTATAATCTAGGCCTAACTCCTATTTAATTATTACAATAATATAAGATATTACTAATTCTAGATATCTTAACTAGTTACAATAGTTTCTATGAATATTATAAAATTACACTACAATTTATAACTAATAGTTAACACTTACAGTTCACTAGTCCACCGACCGTAAGATTCTCCAAGTATGACAAACTGACACACAGTAACAAACAGAAACAGTTTATTACTCTCGCGAGACTGTCACAGTTCACTGATACACTTATTACACGGGCTGGTTCAACACTGACTAGTTTATCACACTGACACTCACTTATTACACTTATCACAGATCTTCACTGGTCTACTCTCAGGCTAAGACTGACTGCCTCGAGGTGAGGGAAGTATTTAAAGAGGCAAGGCCGAACATTCTAGAACACGGAGGGGCCAGAAAATTCTGGAATCTTCTTAATCCTTTGCCGACAAAAGGAGACGATCTAGAACGGTCCTAATCCTATTTCAACTTCTCCCACCGACGGATTTAAGCCGCTAATCCTCTTGCTTCCGTCTTCCTGCCGGCGCCCGTAACAATAATATCTATTTTGAAAGTATATAACATTTTATAATATTGCTCCTTCAAAAGAACAACTTCATAACTCAAAAAACCTTATTTTTCATTAGAGATATTTGAAAGTTCCATGTAAATTAAAAAAATTAAAATTTAGGTATTGGAAAAGCAAAGCATTCCTATTATAATGATGGTATTGAAATTATTTTATTAGCCATTAGAAATTTTTTAAAAGCTTGAAACTTTTTTTATTTTAATTTATGTTATTATTCCTATAAAAAAACTTTAAGTTAAAACATTAAAACAGTCAAAATATGCCTTTTTTAAAAAAAATGAAAGAAATACCATGTCGGAAATGGAATATCAGATGTGTCGTTCCTGAATTAAAAACCTTAATCCAATACAATTCCAACTGAAGGTTTAATTCAAAAATGCTAAATTTTGAGTTATATCATTTTTGTTATTTAAAGTTTAATAAGCATACTGAGAACTTGAAGTACTAGAACTGATAAAATTAGATCAGTTGAAAAATAAATGAAAATCCGAAGATATTTCTGTTTTTTTTTCCCTTTAACTTAGTTTGCTCAGGGCTTTGTCAATTTTAGTTTATTTTTTACTAGTGTGTTGGTTGATATGTCACTTTAACATAACAGCAAAACTAAGATTACCTGTCCGTTCTTCATAAAATAATGTATGAACTGATATATACATAGCCAGAGATTAGCCTTTATTAGATAAACATAAATAACTGGTTTCCTGATAGTTTAGAAGCCCATTTAAAGTTGTTAATCTTAAAAAAAAATTACATTTGTTTATTGTAATTCATGGTGCTCTAGCATTTTGAATATTTTTTGTTAGTAAATAAACATTATGATAAAGAATATGGTCCTGGGAAGAAAATGAGTGGATATAAAAATTAAAAAAATTATTCAAGACTAGCTTATGCCCGCGGCTTCGCTCGCGTGGAATTTGGTCTGTCACATAAAGTTTCGTGAAAGATCATTTGAAATAAATAATTTAATTATGTTTACGTAGGCTTCCACGGTCTGCGGTATTGTCCATATAATCTTTTTCCGGGATGGACCGTGTGGTGTTGGTTTTGTTTGCCAAGCTTTCAAACTGAAAGCTTGGCAAACAAAACCAACACCACAACGTCCATCCCAGAAAAAGATTATATGGACAATTTAATTATGTTTCTTAAATAAAAGTTACTCTTACATCCAAAATTTCAGATGCCTAACATCAAAACTGACGGATTCTATACAGCCTTTGAACCCCTATTATATTAAAGAAGAAACCCTTGGGGTGGAATTATCCAAATTTCTTTCTTAAACTATACAAAGAACCTATCTGCAAATACTAAGTTCCTGATTTGCCTTTAATTATGTACTATAAGAGGGGGGTACATGCCCCCGTGCTCCCACATAAATCTGCCCTTGCTGTAGCCTACGATGTATAACCTATTTTACTCAATAATTTTCATCCGTATCCGTCTATTAGTTTTTGCGTCAAAGAGAGACAAACATACAAACTTTCACATTTATAATACGTGGGTGAATCAAATATAAACGAGACTTTTTGTCCTGGAAGCTCAGCGAAGATGCGGGAATGTTCCCGCGTTTAGGGGTGTTGGGTAGGGATGCCAGGAGTGGGGGAAGTAGGCGGGCGGATGCGCTCGAACTCACCAGTTACCATCGTGACGATGTCTGAGCAGGATGTTTCCCCCTCGATTGCGCAACGTATTACCATCAAATTTCTTGCTGCTGAAGGTGTAAAACCGGCTGAAATCTTGAGAAGGTTGACTGTACAGTTTGGGGAAGAGACACTTTCTCGTGCCAGAGTGTTTGCATGGCATAAACAGTTTGTGGAGGGTCGTGATCGTGTTCAGAATGAAAGCCATGACCGCAGACCCCGCTCCAGCATCACAGCAGACAACATCAGCCGTGTTCGACAGCTTATTGAAGGTGACAGACGTCTAACCACCAGTGCCATTGCAAGTGAGGTTGGGATAAGCTATGGAAGCACTTTTTCCATACTCACAGAGGAGCTAGGGTTTTGTAAGATGTGTGCCAGGTGGGTTCCTCGACTTCTCACAGCTGAGCAGAAGCTGAACCGTTTGCAGGTCTGTGAAGGTCTTCTTGCAAGATTTCAGGTGGGGAGCCTCATTTCTCACTCACATTATCACCTGATGAAATTTGGGTGCACCATTACACCCCTGAATCAAAACAAGCGAGTATGGAGTGGAGACTGAAAGGGGAACCTGGACCAGTAAAAGCCAAGTCACGGCTGTCAGCTGGGAAGGTTTTGGCTACCGTGTTTTTTGACCATCGTGGCTTGCTGCATCTTGATTTTTTACATGAACGCAGGACTATCAATGCCGCATACTACTGCGACATTTTGAATGAAGTCAGACTTGCATATCGCCGCAAAAGAAGGGATCTACCGATGAGAGAAGTGATTCTTCTTCAGGACAATGCTCGCCCGCATACTGCGGCCCTGACGAGAGAAAAATTGGAGCAACTGGGCTGGGAGACGCTAGAACACCCTCCCTACAGTCCAGACTTATCACCATGTGATTGGCCCACTCAAGGAAGCTTTGGGAGGTCAGAGATTCGTCAGTGACGATGAGGTTGAAGCCTGCGTGCTCAATTGGCTGAAGACACAACTTACTTCATTCTATGAGGACGGGATTGGAAAATTACCTATGCGCTGGGAAAAATGTATTTCTAAATCAGGAGACTATGTAGAAAAATGAGGTGTACTTTTCTTTGTGTTCAAAGTAAAAATAAAAAAATTAAAAAATAAGTCTCGTTTATATTTGATTCACCCACGCATTAGTAAGATTAGTAGGATATCGAAAAAATTGTTTCACTCATGTTCTTTCGGTTATTTTAACTACTATTATCATGTGATTTACCTTTAATTATGTCCTATTACGGATTCTCCACAATACCTAAAATACAGTCGGGGAGGGAGGGGGGGAGGGCACGTGCCCCCGTGCGCCCTCCCTAAATCCGCTCTGGCTATAGCCTATGTGTTATTCTGATGTTTAAACTATATTACTGTAAAGTTTCATCCCAATCCGTTCAGTAGTTTTTGCGTGAAAGAGAGACAAACTTTCACATTTATAATATTAGTAGGATATCAAAAAAATTGTTTCACTCATGTTCTTTCGATTATTTTAACTACTATTATCATGTGATTTACCTTTAATTATGTCCTATTATGGATTCTCCACAATACCTAAAATACAGTCGGGGGGGGGGGGCACGTGCCCCCGTGCGCCCCCCTAAATCAGCGCTTGCTATAGCCTATGTGTTATTCTGATGTATAACCTATATTACTGTAATGTTTCATCCAAATCCGTTCAGTTGTTTTTGCGTGAAAGAGAGACAAACATACAAACTTTCACATTTATAATATTAGTAAGGTAAATTAATGTTACTTTAGGGGTCTGGAAAATTCACTTTTATTTAATTAAAAAGTCAGATGCTGTCTTTAAAAATGTGTACTCATTGTCTAGAGATCTGAAATGAATAAAGACAATAAAACAATTAGCTGATGTGTATTTATTCCTGAATTATTATAATGATGTTTGCATTCCAACCCGCAAGCGAGTCCTGACCTCCTCCAACACCACTTGCCATGCTTTTCTATCGCTGACTGTTGTTTCCAGCTGTTCACTCCAGCCCTCTTGGCATCACCAGCTATGCAATCCATCCATCTCAGTCTTGGCCTACCAATCACGCGATGTCTCTTCAACTGTTTTGTCATTAGTACCCTTGAAGTGGCATTCATTTCCATTCTAGCAATATGACCTGCTCACCGAAGACGATTTAATTTTATCACTGTATTGATATCTATACCATTACATAGGTCATAAATGTCGTAATTTGTTCTCCGTCGCCATTCCCCTCTAATATTATAGGGACCAAAGATAGGTCAGAGTAATTTTCTTTTAAAAATTTATAGCTTATTATCTTCCGACTTTATGGTGGTCCAAGTTTTAGATCCGTAGGTCAAGCACAGGATGGAATAGGGTTTTATACAGAATTAATTTAGTTAGCCTCGAATTATTAGATAGTTCTAATAAAGATCCTTGGTTTAGTCAAATTATTTATTTAATTATGTAAAGGAGATGGTTGGGGGGTGCAGTCAATAAGAACACCGAATAAGTGAAGTACTTATATTATGTGCCGACGTTTCGACCTACAGTGTAGGTCATCTTCAGGGCTAACAGAGAAACAAACAGAACAAAAATGTAAAAACATCAAAGTTGTACAGTAACAATACTAGTGACAAATAATGTAGAAAAATACAAAGTGGCAGATATGAAAATAGAAGATAAAGAATATTAAAAAGGAGTCAGATTATAATAAAATAAAGATATAGACAAATTTAAAAATTACTGATAATGAAAAGGTATTAAACTAGTGGTAGATATAATAAAAATCAGATAAAGACAAATATAACAAAATTATTGAAATAGTGACAGATATAATTATAGAAAATGTGATAGAATATAATAAAATTAAGATAAAGACAGATATAACAAAGATATTGATAATGGAAAGAAAATGAAAATAATGGCAGATATAATAAAGAAAGACAGATTTAATAAAATTAAAGAAAATGAGCAGAAATGATAAATAATAAATAACGCATATAAAATAACAAATAGAAAATAAATGTACAGAATGGATAGTACAGTACAATATAATAATATAAAGTAAAATCAAAAGGAGGAGTTAAACAAAAGAAACAAAAATGAGGATATTTACATATAAAGAAAGGTTGGAATATGAAGAATACAGAAAAACTAGTAAAAAAAGGTGTAAAATGTATGATAACGGACTTAATGATGTTACCAAATTACAAAAAAGTATGGAACTATATGTACAATAACAAATGTGAATAATAGAAAAACTATTGTACAATAACACCAGTGTACAATGACTGTTTTGAAAATATAGTAGATAGGAATAGAATATGAAAAGTTAAAATAGGTGAAAACGTTAGTACAGTAACAAAGGTTTACAATGTATGTATGAAAAAAAATTAGATGGGATTAATGAATTAGAAAAATAAAATAGGTGTTTAAAAATAAGAACACATGATTACCAACATATGATGGATGCCAAAATGATAAGGGGAAAAATAAGAAAATTAAAATTGGAGAAAGGATAAAGAGAAAAGTTTAAAATAAATAAAATATAAAGAAGAAATGAAGAGGAGACATACCGAATGTTGGGAAGCGTGGCCGTTACATATCGCGGCTAGAGTGTACTGGGCCACATTTGACTGTTGAGAACGAGGGAAGAGATGGGAGCGGAATCTAGTGGCCGGAAAGTTAACTATAGAAGGTAACTATACTGGAGTATAGGACAAAAGGATAAAAAAATATAAATAAAATTAAAACAATGAAAGAAATGTCGATAGAGAGATAAGAAAGAAAACATCAAAGTCGGAGTAACGGGAATTTATAGGATTCCAGCAAAAGAACGTTAAGACCGGGGGAAGAGATAGGGGCGAAATCTAGTGGCCAAAAGTTAACTATAGAAGGTAACCATGCTGGAGAATAGGAAATGAGGATGTTTACATATAAATGAAATGAATTACATATAAATGAAAAATGAGGATATTTACATATAAAGAAAGGTTGGAATATGAAGAATACAGAAAAACTAGTAAAAAAAGGTGTAAAATGTATGATAACGGACTTAATGATGTTACCAAATTACAAAAAAGTATGGAACTATATGTACAATAACAAATGTGAATAATAGAAAAACTATTGTACAATAACACCAGTGTACAATGGCTGTTTTGAAAATATAGTAGATAGGAATAGAATATGAAAAGTTAAAATAGGTGAAAACGTTAGTACAGTAACAAAGGTTTACAATGTATGTATGAAAAAAAATTAGATGGGATTAATGAATTAGAAAAATAAAATAGGTGTTTAAAAATATGAACACATGATTACCAACATATGATGGATGCCAAAATGATAAGGGGAAAAATAAGAAAATTAAAATTGGAGAAAGGATAAAGAGAAAAGTTTAAAATAAATAAAATATAAAGAAGAAATGAAGAGGAGACATACCGAATGTTGGGAAGCGTGGCCGTTACATATCGCGGCTAGAGTGTACTGGGCCACATTTGACCGTTGAGAACGAGGGAAGAGATGGGAGCGGAATCTAGTGGCCGGAAAGTTAACTATAGAAGGTAACTATACTGGAGTATAGGAAAAAAGGATAAAAAAATATAAATAAAATTAAAACAATGAAAGAAATGTCGATAGAGAGAAAAGAAAGAAAACATCAAAGTCGGAGTAACGGGAATTTATAGGATTCCAGCAAAAGAACGTTAAGACCGGGGGAAGAGATAGGGGCGAAATCTAGTGGCCAAAAGTTAACTATAGAAGGTAACCATGCTGGAGAATAGGAAAAGATGGGGAAAGGGAGTAGATGGATAAAATTAATATGAATAAAATAAATAAAAAAATTGAAACAAAGAAAGAGATGTAAACCGAGTGATAACAAAAGAAACATAAATGACGAAGAAACGGAATTTAAGGTCTTTTGAGTAAATTAAAAATTTGGGAGTAGGTAGAGGAAAGGTGATGAGAGTCAGACTTGAGATTGATAGAGGAGGAATCTAAATTTATGTGGATAGTTTCAGAGAGGATGCGTTTGTCATGGTTATGCGCTGTAGCTAGGATAGACGTATTTTCAAAATCAAAGGTGTGGTTTAAAGAAATGGCATGTTCGGAAAGTTTAGAGGAGGTGAGGTTATGGGAGGAAATGGCATATTTGTGTTGAGAAATACGGTCTTTAAGGAAGTTTTTGGTTTCACCTATATAGGAAGAGTTGCAATTAGTAGAAGAACAAGGAATCCGATAAACAACATGGGAACGAAGCTTGAAGGGAATAGGATCTTTGATACGGGTATAGATATGGGAAAGTTTGTTATGGGATTTGAAGGCAATACGTAAATTGGGGATAACGGAACGTAAGTATTTTTGAATGCTGTTAGAGAGGGTGGGTATATATGGCAAGGATCTGTATATAGGGATAGATGGTGGATGTGGTGATCGGGTGAGGGTGGGGGGGTTATAGTAGTCATGGATGAGTTTATTAACAATATAGGGAGGGAAATTGTTTTTAAAAAGGATTTCTTTGATACGGAGGGTGTTGGTTGTATGGAAGCAGGCGTCAGAGAGGGATAGGCCACGGTGAATAATATTTTTAGCGACGTTAATTTTAAGGTGGTATGGATGTTGGGAGTAATAATTAAGAAGTCGGCCAGAGTAAGTGGGTTTTGTATACCAATCGGTGGATAAGGTGTGGTCAGAATTTTTAATGATAAGGAGGTCAAGGAAAGGTAGTGACTTATTGGATTCGACTTCAACGGTGAAATGGAGGCGGGGATGGTATGAATTGAAGGAAGATAATAAATCAGTAATGGTGTTGGGATTGATGATAAGGAGGAGGTCGTCTACATATTTTTTGATGAAACAAATATCGTCGCGGAACTGTGGAAGAATGGAGTCTAGAAGGTCATTAAGAACAATATTAGAGAGGTCAGGAGCAAGGGGATTTCCCATGGCAAGTCCAGAAATTTGGGAATAGAACTGTCCATGGAAGGTAAGGTAGCCGGATTCACAGCAAAGTTTTAATGATTGAAGGAATGAGGACCGGTTAAGAGATGTATGGGGTTCTATTAGTGGCCAGTGGTTATCTATTATGTCAAGAGCTTTGTCTAAGGGAATGTTGGTGAAAAGACTTTCGACATCGAAGGAAGTGAGGATGTAATGATCAGGGATGGTGAGGGATGTTAAAAGATCACGTAGGTGAAAGGAGTTATGGATATCGTATGGGTTGTTACGGCTGAGGACTTGTAAGGATGAAAGTAAGAATTTGCTAAGTTTTGTAGATGGTGAATTGACGTTGGCTGTAATCGGACGGAGGGGGTTGTTGGGTTTGTGGATTTTGGGAAGACCATAAAAACGTGGGGCTAAGGAGTTGTAGGAAATGAGGTTTCTGTAGACGGGATAAGTAATTAATTTAGAATTGACAAGGCTTTTTAAGTGGAGGTTGAATTGTTTTTGGAGAGATGTAGTAGGATCACGAGGTATGGGTTTATAGGTGGAAGTATCAGAAAGAAGGGAATTAATTTTGAGGTTATAATCAGAAAGGTCCATAATTACAGTAGAGTTACCTTTGTCAGCTTTGGTTATAATTAAGTCAGCATGAGATTGAAGAAAAGAACGAGTGGAAGAAAGGTCTTTGAAAAATTGCGGGGAGAAATTAGAAGGGGTGTAAGAATTGGGAAGAATTTACTCAAAAGACCTTAAATTCCGTTTCTTCGTCATTTATGTTTCTTTTGTTATCACTCGGTTTACATCTCTTTCTTTGTTTCAATTTTTTTATTTATTTTATTCATATTAATTTTATCCATCTACTCCCTTTCCCCATCTTTTCCTATTCTCCAGCATGGTTACCTTCTATAGTTAACTTTTGGCCACTAGATTTCGCCCCTATCTCTTCCCCCGGTCTTAACGTTCTTTTGCTGGAATCCGATAAATTCCCATTACTCCGACTTTGATGTTTTCTTTTTTATCACTCTATCGACATTTCTTTCATTGTTTTAATTTTATTTATATTTTTTTATCCTTTTTTCCTATACTCCAGTATAGTTACCTTCTATAGTTAACTTTCCGGCCACTAGATTCCGCTCCCATCTCTTCCCTCGTTCTCAACGGTCAAATGTGGCTCAGTACACTCTAGCTGCGATCTGTAACGGCCACGCTTCCCAACATTCGGTATGTCTCCTCTTCATTTCTTCTTTATATTTTATTTATTTTAAACTTTTCTCTTTATCCTTTCTCCAATTTTAATTTTCTTATTTTTCCCCTTATCATTTTGGCATCCAACATATGTTGGTAATCATGTGTTCATATTTTTAAACACCTATTTTATTTTTCTAATTCATTAATCCCATCTATTTTTTTCATACATACATTGTAAACTATTGTTACTGTACTAGCGTTTTCACCTATTTTAACTTTTCATATTCTATTCCTAGCTACTATATTTTCAAAACAGTCATTGTACACTGGTGTTATTGTACAATAGTTTTTCTACTATTCACATTTGTTATTGTACATATAGTTCCATACTTTTCTGTAATTTGGTAACATCATTTAGTCCGTTATCATACATTTTACACCTGTATTTTACTAGTTTTTCTGTATTCTTCATATTCCAACCTTTCTTTATATGTAAATATCCTCATTTTTCATTTATATGTAATTCATTTCATTTATATGTAAACATCCTCATTTCCTATTCTCCAGCATGGTTACCTTCTATAGTTAACTTTTGGCCACTAGATTTCGCCCCTATCTCTTCCCCCGGTCTTAACGTTCTTTTGCTGGAATCCTATAAATTCCCGTTACTCCGACTTTGATGTTTTCTTTCTTATCTCTCTATCGACATTTCTTTCATTGTTTTAATTTTATTTATATTTTTTTATCCTTTTTTCCTATACTCCAGTATAGTTACCTTCTATAGTTAACTTTCCGGCCACTAGATTCCACTCCCATCTCTTCCCTCGTTCTCAACGGTCAAATGTGGCCCAGTACACTCTAGCCGCGATATGTAACGGCCACGCTTCCCAACATTCGGTATGTCTCCTCTTCATTTCTTCTTTATATTTTATTTATTTTAAACTTTTCTCTTTATCCTTTCTCCAATTTTAATTTTCTTATTTTTCCCCTTATCATTTTGGCATCCATCATATGTTGGTAATCATGTGTTCATATTTTTAAACACCTATTTTATTTTTCTAATTCATTAATCCCATCTAATTTTTTTTCATACATACATTGTAAACCTTTGTTACTGTACTAACGTTTTCACCTATTTTAACTTTTCATATTCTATTCCTATCTACTATATTTTCAAAACAGTCATTGTACACTGGTGTTATTGTACAATAGTTTTTCTATTATTCACATTTGTTATTGTACATATAGTTCCATACTTTTTTGTAATTTGGTAACATCATTAAGTCCGTTATCATACATTTTACACCTTTTTTTTACTAGTTTTTCTGTATTCTTCATATTCCAACCTTTCTTTATATGTAAATATCCTCATTTTTGTTTCTTTTGTTTAACTCCTCCTTTTGATTTTACTTTATATTATTATATTGTACTGTACTATCCATTCTGTACACTTATTTTCTATTTGTTATTTTATATGCGTTATTTATTATTTATCATTTCTGCTCATTTTCTTTAATTTTATTAAATCTGTCTTTCTTTATTATATCTGCCATTATTTTCATTTTCTTTCCATTATCAATATCTTTGTTATATCTGTCTTTATCTTAATTTTATTATATTCTATCACATTTTCTATAATTATATCTGTCACTATTTCAATAATTTTGTTATATTTGTCTTTATCTGATTTTTATTATATCTACCACTAGTTTAATACCTTTTCATTATCAGTAATTTTTAAATTTGTCTATATCTTTATTTTATTATAATCTGACTCCTTTTTAATATTCTTTATCTTCTATTTTCATATCTGCCACTTTGTATTTTTCTACATTATTTGTCACTAGTATTGTTACTGTACAACTTTGATGTTTTTACATTTTTGTTCTGTTTGTTTCTCTGTTAGCCCTGAAGATGACCTACACTGTAGGTCGAAACGTCGGCACATAATATAAGTACTTCACTTATTCGGTGTTCTTATTGACTGCACCCCCCAACCATCTCCTTTACATAAGATCATCCAGTCAACCATTTTCATCTCATATTTATTTAATTATTGGTGCAATACTGCACAAAATTAATTTTGATTTTTAAATCATCAGACATAATTTTAATTGCAGATCAAACCCAAAGTAAAGCTGCCAGTTGGGGAAAATTTGCAAGATCATGTTACAACAGGACTTGATTTAGTTTTTCTGAATACATCTTTGCCTATTTCATGGACTGCTATTGTGAATTCTCTTCCCAATACTTATGACTATTTTCTTCATGGAAGAGGTATATTGTTATATATCAATTTTCCTTATTATGCTTATTGTTTGAAAAGGAGTTTAAACTTGTAAAATATTTGGTCATTATTTCAAAATGATTTGTAAAACCTAAGATACCCAATCCTATTATATGTTGCTTATCCTGCATATTCAAGTAAGCTAAGACTTGAATATGCATATATCATTTATTTGTCATGTCCTCTGCAACCTTTGTGATACTGGAAGGTGGTGGTAAGTATATTGATTCAAAGTTTGCAATATAGGTTGGTTTCATTTGTTTAAGGTTTAGACTCCTGACAAAAGATCAGGTCAGAAGGTCTTGTCAGCCATTGTATCAGGTATCCAGCATAAAAGCATACTTTTACTCTGATAATCAATGCTAATAGACAATTTCTAAAGATCATTAGCCGAGATCATGGTGATATCATTGCTTTCATTACAGAACAATCTGATTCCCATAATAAGATGGTCCATTTTATTTCCTTATTCAACGAAATCTTAGTCAATTGAGTTCTGATAGAATAGCTGGTCTGTTCCCATGTTATAAAAAGGTTTTGGCACCTGTTGGTGATTATTACTACCATGCTGTCTTTAGCAGCAAGTGTGTAAAATTCAATACTGGTACTCTAACCTTTTCCTCTCTTTGGTGAGAGATCAATGTCAAAAGAAAATATTTTTTTTAATCAGGAAGCTCTCTACAATTCAGAACCGTTGAAAATTTACATTCAACAATTTTTCCTCTGTATAGTTTCTTTACCCAGTAGTGGTCGGAAAGTAAAGACATGTTTCACCATATTGTTGCTCTGCATCTTTTCAAATAGTGGTCTGATTATAAAGGTCTGACATATCAAAAGTTTTTAAAATATCAGGCTTCAGTAAATTCTTCAGTTTCATCCAATCTTGGTGTTTAAAACTAATGCTATTTGAGCAGAAAAAGTTGTTTAAAACTTTAATTAGTACAACTTGGCATTGTCAAAAACATTCTTGTGTAAATTCTGGTTATGTGTAAATTTCTGGATTATATTGTTTATTTTTATAAATGTTTTTGTGCATTGAAACTAATTTTATTATAATTTTTTAATGAACTTTCACTTAATTTGATTTAATTTTTATTGACTGTCCTCAGTTTCTAAATAACATGTGAAGTACATACTTAGCTACTGACAGTCTTACTTTCCTTCCTCTGCTCACATTCGAATATTCTCAAATAATTCTTTCAGGGCTCCGATACTTTTCTTTTAAAGTTTATTTTGTACCTGGTATGAATTGTTGATTTGTAAATTGAATCCAATCTAATTTGAGAACAATTGTAAATTGTTTCTTTATGGAGATTAAAATATTTCAACTAAGTTGACTTCTTTAAATAAGAAGATGGATGTTGTGTATAAAAAATGTCTCCTCATAAATAGTGAGCTTACTCTGGGGATCCTTTTTTTCTGGTTATTTATGAAATTTTACCACTGAAAACCCACATACTGTATTACTTTAATTAGGCAGATAATGTCTTATTATTTCAACAATCAACAGTAGATTTCTCTCTTTAACTCTTCTAATTTTTAGTTTACATATTGGATATAAATTAATTATTCGATTAACTTTTTTTATAGGTTGTAATTGACAATTAATTTTATTCTACCAAATATTTATTATATTATTCCTTGTGTTTTTAAAATTTTCAGCAGTGTTAATGCTAGATTTTTTTTTTCTAAGGAATTTTAACACATCCTGGAACAGATGTAATTGGAATCTTTCATACAGATGATGGTTTACAACCAGATATTGAGATAATGGCACTTCCCGCTGGACTTTCAACTGATGCAGGTGTAGTCTTAGCTCCTGCAATGGGTGTTTCCCAAGAGGTGGATTGGTTTTTCATTAGTGCATTGATAGTTAAACTTCATTTTATTATACATAATAGTTTGTTATTCTAAAAATGCCTCCAACCAAATTTTAATTTGATTCATAAAATCGGTTATAAATTAGAGACCCATTGAACTATTCAAATCAAATTTGGGTGATCAGTAAAGATTCTTAAATTTAGCCATTTATTTTGAAAGTGGCCTAAGTCGATTATCAAATATTTCCTACATTATTAGCTATATTTACAACTTTGAGCTATCCAGAAATAAAGCATTTGAGGTTAACAATATATCAAATAAATAAAATAATTTTGTATACATATAACTTATAGAGTTAGTACAATAAGTAAAACCATAAACCATTTTGAAAGAGGCCTAAGTTCAATCCATGAGCCATTTGTTTTGAAAGGCCTATATATGTGTGTGTGTTTTTTTTTTGTTTTTTTTTACGTTGGAAGGTGGGAATCTTCAAAAGACGCGGATAGGCCCGTACCTATCCGTGTGTGGGATTTTTACCCACTAAAACCACCTCCCTACACCTGTTTCTCACCCTCCACGGGACCGCCGTTAGGCATTATATCATGGGGTGATTGGCTGAGTGCCGCCTCATTGATTTGAGCTACCTCCTGGTTTGCCTTTCTTTCTCTTCCTTTCTTAGCTTTTGTAGCACCTGTGCTGCTAACCTTGGGCCTGCCATCCAATAATCCTGGTTGATCAGCATAAGGTTGACAACATTATCTGCAGTGGGATCTGAGCCGCAGACGCGTTGGAACTCCATCCTTTCTTCTTGAAAGCGGGGACTGAAGAAGAATATGTGCTCTGCGTTCTCCTCCGCTCCTGTGCAGGATGTACATACACCTGTATCATCGAGCTTAAACCTATGGTGGTAGGCTCGAAAGCAACCATACCCTATGAGGAACTGAGTTATATAATAGTCGACCTCTCCGTGGTTCCTATTCACCCAAGCCTCAATGTGGGGCACCAACCTGTGCGTCCACCTTCCACTGAATGCCATATCCCAGCGACCTTGCCACTCCCTAACTGTCCGCTTTCTTAATTCGTCTCTGGGAATGATTTCAGCACTGTTATAAGAGCGCCTCCTCTCTTCAGCGATCAGCTCAATCGGTGGCATCCTGGCCACCGCGCAAGCCGCTTCGTATGATACATATATGTGTGTGTGTGTGTGTGTGTGTGTGTGTGTGTGTGTGGTTTTTTTGTTTTTTTTTTATGTGAGCAGGTGGAAATCTTCAAAAGACGCGGATAGGCCCGTACCTATCCGTGTGTGGGATTTTTATCCACTAAAACCACCTCCCTACACCTGTTTTCCACACTCCACAGGACTGCCACTAGACATTACTTCGTGGAGGGGAATGGCTGTGTGCCGCATCATGGCCATTTCCATCTTTTAGCTTCTTAGTCTAAATTCTTCTTCTTCAAGAAGGCTGAAAGAAGTCTTTGCTGATTTTCTCTCCTTGTCCTTTCCTCCTCTCTCAGTCTTTTGAGGACGCCTCTGGCCAATTTTTTCACCGCTGCCCACTGTTCATCGGACTTCAGCTCACTAAATTTGTACCATCTTTCTTCCACTAGTATCTCGATTGGAGGCATGCGCACAATTATGCATACAGCTTTGTAAGAAACAGTTCGAAAAGCACTTGTCACTCTCAATAAACCTCTACGATACACTGAGACCATCTGTCTCCTGTACGATGCGGTGGACATGGCTTCTTTCCAGATTGGAGCTCCATATAAAAGGATTGAGGAGACAACAGTTGCCAGGAGCTTTCTGCGACTCTCTTTGGATCCTCCAATGTTCGGCATAAGGCGTTATAATGAAGTTATTCTTGCCGCTTTGGCGCTGATATACTCCGTATGTGCGTTAAACTGGAGACGTGCATCGATGACAACTCCCAGGTATTTCAAGTGTGGCTGGAAACAAATTTCGTGCCTACCCACTGAAAGTAACAGTTTCAATTTGCTTCCTGCTACTGACCAGTAGCGCCTCAGACTTGTGGTCCATAAGCTGCAACCCCATAGTAGTTACCCATCTTTGAATAATAGCGACAGCCTGGTTGGCAATTAGGGTAATCTCCTCAATATATTTTGCCACGATCCCTAACCTAAAAACTCCGTCGTACATAACGTTCCATAAGAGAGGACCCAAAACTGAGCCCTGTGGGACGCCACCATTGACCTCATATCTCCTGAAACCACTATCCGAAGCATAAAATAGTACCCTATCTGTAAAATAGTCATTTATAACCCTCCTTAGATACAATGGGACCACCATCATCCGTAGGGCATCCAATATGCAGGCCCAGTTCGCCATGTTAAATGCGTTTCTAACATCCAACGTGACTCTTCCACCTTAATCCTGCAATCGCTTTTCGGGCAATCTCGGTGACTAGTCCAATAGCTTCTATCATAGATCGCTGTTTTCGGAATCAGTATGCTCAATACAAATCTTTGAGAGGCCTCTTTCACCTTCCGTAAATTCTTGAAGCCTGAGAGATAGGATCTTTTCAAACACCTTTCCTAAAGTATACAACAAACAGATTGGGCGATAGGTCGACGGGTCCTCGAAGCTTCCTTTACCCTTTGGAATCAGAACGAGACGCTGTCTCTTCCAAGGAGCCGGGAACGACCCTTCATGAAAGCAGGAATTTAAGACCTCCTTAAAAAGGTCTGGACGCTTTTTGAGAGCCACCTTAAGGGCTAAATTGGGAATGCCGTCCAAGGTTTTATCCAGCGCATTTTTTCCAGGTTTTATATCTGCGGCAATGTCCTCCAATTCTTCCTCTGTGACGAGTGGAAAATCAGGTAAGCAGGTGTCTTATATGCATCGCATAGTTTTCGGCTGTTCTGGGAATAACTCCCTGACAATATTGTCCACAATTTCTGGCCTTGTGGGGAGGTGAGATGACTCTTTATTCTATTTATTTAAAGCTATTTTGCAAGGCCTATCCCGGGTCTTCATCAACCTCATCGCAGAGTTCTTTCCAGCACGGTCGTTTACTATCCTTTATGGCTCTGCAGAGGTTTCTTCTAGCAATCTTAAACTCTTCCTGAAGCCTGCTAAACTCCGGTCGATGCCTTGCTCGCTGGTAACGTCTCCTTGCTTGGTGGCAACACTGACGAAGGCCAGCTATTATATCTGTCCACCAGTACACTGGGGAATGGTGTTTACCCGGTTTTGAACGAGTCATAGCCGCATCACATGCCCTGGAGATGAACGAGGTGAGTATAAATGTCTTTTCCTCTGCTGAACCATGTAGGGAACATGGATCCTCCATCATCACCGAGAATGACTCAGCATCGAAAGTTTGATTATTCCAGCCTACCGTTCTCCATCTACAACTCTTCCTTCTTGTCGGTATCTCCAACGTGGTCAAGAGGGCCTGGTGGTCACTGTGAGTATAAAATCCACAAACCTTCCAATTGGTGCCCCGTTGCAGGCGTCCACTGACAAACGTCAAATCAATAATGGATAACCTTCCTGCCCTAGTGAAAGTTGGAACAGTACCGTAGTTCATAAGGACCAAGTCATTTATTTGGGCAAATGATTCCAGGAGAATTTCATCCCGACGATTCCTAGTTTTACTACCCCATTCCATTGCCCACGCATTAAAATCGCCAGCAATTATAGTTGGCCCATGGCAATTAGATTCCACGACAATACGATCCAGTAAGTTTTCATAATCTTTGATCGTTACATTAGGAGCAGCATAGCAGCTAAAAACACACACATCATTAATCTTTGCCCATAGCCAGACTGCTTACCTTTAACCACCTCCTGAATAGCATATTCACCACAGGCCCAAATAGCAGCTTTACCAGTTTTTTCGGTTACCCATGCTGTACAATCGAGATTCTTGTATTGTTCACAGACAATAGCAACATCGATGTGTAGTTCTCATACAGTTTGGACAGAGTAAATCCTGTGCAGCTTCACAGTGGTTCAAATTCAACAGCAGAATCCTCATCTACGATGTTGTTGAACTTGCATCATGGTTTTAAGTGCTAAACGAAAAGCTGGGCACTTATTACTCCCGCTAAGATGATCCACACTATCCTTTCCCTCACATAATGCACATTTAGGGCTATGCTTACATTCAACAGCCTTGTGACCTAGCTGGCTACAGTTTCGAGCTATGTGTCCATACTCCCAGCACCGGAAGCACCTTTGTACTTTGAATTTCTCTCGTATGCGGCTAACGACTAGACCTACATGTATTGTGCCTTGAGCCATAACCTTTCTTGCCTGGAGAACTGGTATTGCAATGACTGCTGTTTGTGTATCTCCATATGCCTGACGGATCGATTTTATTGCTGTTATGGGTACTGCCTCCTCACCCAGTAGTGGCTTTAATGCTTCCACAATCTCCTCTTTTGTGGTCAGAGCATCTAAGTCTCTTAGTTCAAACATAGATTCCTCCGTCCATGTCCGCACTTCTGCACCATCACCAAGCATTTTCTCCACTCTAGTCTTCATAGATAAAAGGGTTTCCCCTTTTTTGTGGTCCAATTGTTGTAGAAGATCACCGTTGTTATTTTTCCGGACTCTGGTTATGAAAGGGCCCAGTTCCATTATTGCTGGATTACCTCTTATTTGTCTCAAAACATCTGCATAGGACTGACTTTCTGATACCTTCACAATGACTGCATCAGGTCGCGGTGTTTTGAGGCGAGGTTTCTTCTTCGATCTCTTTGGCACTATTTGCCAGGGGTCTTTGGAAGATATCTTCAGTTCAGTTGCTGGTCTTTGAGAACAAGCCCCTACTTGAGATGATTCACGAACTTCATGGTATTCCACCGCTCTCTTCGGTTTTGACCTCCTTTCAACTGTCTGCGTTGGACTCTTGGTGTTCGATAGCGGGGATGTGTTATCTATTCCTTTACTGCTAATGCCATCCTTCTTGTTCCCCGGTGGAGTAAGCTCTCCTGTTTGGGTATCGCCATCTACCGTCCTGATAGATAGGGCAGCAGTTTCCAATTGTTCAAAAACGGACGAATTTCGCAAGCGTAACTTTTAATTTTCCCATGAACATTATGTTTTGACCGAATGAAAGATAGTAGTTCTTCAATCGTGAGCCCAAGATTCTGCATAACCTCCGTTGTAGTTAATCTTGTAGCCTGAGATGCCACAATGGCCAAGTCTCCCACCATCGTAGCACTGCGGTTGCATGATGACAACGCCGGGAACCCCGCTTCCATATCTGTTTCAAAACAACATACGAATAAACAAAACAAAACCAGTTGAAAGACGTCAAAAAAACTTAAAAGGTTGACCAAGAGTTTGGTGATTTAGGTATTTGTTAAATTCTAAAAACAGGAGAGTTTCCGTTTATAAAAAAAAAAAAAATTGGATAGCTTTAGGGTAAGTGAAGGATAATTAAAATGTATCTTAAACTCTAGAAATGTTCCTGAGTTCCTTGTACCCATTTAATGAAACATTTGAACTTGTGTCAACTTAGAAATGCACTAACACATTTTATCTAAATCGGTGATGGACAAATTATGCATCTATGTGTTTGCATTAATTAACATGTTTGCTACTGTTGTTAAAATGGTATGTATATAGCATTATTGTAAAATGGAAAAAAAGTCATTTTTAAAATGTGTACCCTTTTGCTCTTATTTAAATATTTAGAATAAAGTTTATTTTAATGAAATATTCCATATTATTTGAATGTGACAATTAATCCTTAATCATAATGCTTAACATCTTTTAACTAATTGCTAGTTATTTATGGCTTGTTATATTATTTTTTTTCAGGTTTGGAATAAATATTTTTCTTTATTTACTGGGAGGCAAGTCGTTACCTTACTTCCTGTTCTGCTTCATCCTCGCAGCAGAGGAACCGTGAAACTAAAAAGTAAAGATCCTAGGGACCAACCTTTAATTGATCCTCAGTATCTTTCTCACTCAGATGATGTTAAAAGCTTGATAAAAGGTAATATAACTTAGTTATTTCTCTGTTAGTTTTTTTTTTAATTTTCAGAGTAACTTGTACTAATTATGATAGTACTAGTTATGTAGATTTATATTATATATGGTTCAATTAATCACATTTCCAGATTTATTTTAGTCTGAATCCCTGAAAACTTTTAAGTAATGTTTGAAACTATGTTTTTATCTTGTATTGTAAATTATTTGATAATTTTTAAATTAGTTTAGTAATATGATTTACTGAATATATTAAACTCTTGTACTCCATAGTTTCACCTTTGTTAAACCTGGATTAACCCATCAAATACAAAATAATCAGTAAGATAATAACCGATAATATGAGGTGTTCAGGATCAACAGTGAATAACTGCAAAATTTTAAAAATTGACTTTTTCACATCTTTCTTTAATTTAGTAAACCTATTTTGTCTAACACAACACTTTGCTGCCTTATTTCAAACGGTTTTAGTCCAGTTCTGAACTTGAAGTTTTGGGAGCATAAAAAATTGCTTGACTTAACCAGTGAAAAATGTGTAAAAATCAATTTTTGTAATTTGGAGTAATCTGCTTTTGATCCTCAATGACTCTTTGTTGTCTAGTCTTATTTATGACATACATTTTGAAGGAAAAGAGTCAAAAGTATTGTAAATTTTCACTTAAATAATTTTAAGTTTTCACTCTTTTTGTGCACTTAATGCTCGCTCTCATTTTATTTACTTCATTGAAACAATAATTTTAGTTGATTACTTCTTCAGCCTTTTTATATATTTATGATAACTACTACGTTCCTATATTAGTAGAATTGTAAAATTGTTTCTGAAAAGGAACTTAAAAATGAATAATGATGTAAATTTAAGAGCAATAGCGCAGACAGTAAGAAGTCTTGGATTGGGGCAACTCCATGCTGAGAGGCACTAAAGGAGAATGATAAAGAAGAAGAAGGTAAACCGAAAATGGAAAGAAGAAATATAGAATGATGTACTGCCAACAGTAAAGAGATAATCAAAATCAAAATGGAGCTTAATAGTATTAAGAGTTGCTTTTCAAACTAACTACATAAATATGCTGTAGAAGATCTCTGGGAAGAGCTAGGATGTATCGTCTGAAAATATACCAAGAAAAAGAACAGACGCCCTATCTGCCCTATTTATAAAAAAGAAGACGTCTTTGTAATTATTACTGTTAAACCTTAATAAAAAGTAACCTTATAGTGACTCCATGGGCTGAATGAACGATTGGTGGATACCTAAGTGGTTGTAGGACAGAAAATCCACACCAGACCATCTCTTCTCATATAGGTGAATTCTGGAAAAGTAATATGACTATAATTTAAAGCCTCATCGTTTATTTATTGGTTCTTAACCGGCTGATGACGATATTGACAGAGAACTACTTCCCGTGGCACTAAAAAAGTTATAAATGCTCAAAAAACTGCCAGTCTGATTCAAATGGATCTTACAGACAAAATGCACTGTTAATCTTCATGTTTATATATATTTTTATAATAAGGTAATCTCCATCTTCACATATCTTATTCATTAAAATTTAAACATGAATCTACACAAAGAAGATGCTCTTTTCCCAGTTCTGCTTAACCTGGTCAGGAAATACCTCCTCAGAAAAAGCAGTACTAAAAAATGAATGATCTACTAAGATTAACCAAGAGGGGAGAGTTCTTAGAGAGATTTTTTGATCCTTACGAGAAATCTATGTATGTAAGATCTTTTAAAATGTGATTTATTTCAATAATAGTAAAGAATTAAATTACATGTAAATTCAACAGTAAGTTAAGCTAACATTTGTCCTTATCAATGAAGAAGGTTTTTTTAAGATAAATAATAACACAGATGATATAAAGATAAAATAACACATGGTTGCTCAAGTAACCTTACACCTCCCCCTCTGAGGTCCCTGCTGGAGGCGGCGGCGGGAAGTAAGGAGTGAGCTTGCAGGAGTGGAACAAGTTTGAAATGTTCTTCCTCTTACTGCTGGCTACTTCCTAGAACGACGAGGAAATCTGCCTGACGACTGGGAATGGTCCTATCCGAATTGGATCCGATGATGAAAAATGGGTGGAACTATGGATTGTATTATTGTATTCCTTTATACATTCTTCTGTCAAGGCTTTATTAGTGTCATCGTTGATCTTACACCGCAGTCGATTTACTAAAGTTTGATTCAATCGTTCGTTTAATCCATTTGATGTGGGATTGTCAATGCATGTGAAAACGATCTGAGTCCCAACACTCTTCAAATACTTGAGGATCGGTTGAGTTAATGCCTGTATATTGGTCAGCCAGTAGAATTGAGACATTATTTTGTTTAACTATAGGATCGAGTAAGCTAATGAAATCTTTAGCAGTTTGACCCTTTGTTGTTGAGATCCATGCATAACTTGTGAAGTGGTCAACGAGGATGTCCGTTTACCGTTTAGGAAGAGCGGTTCCCTCCGAAACCTACGACACTGGCGAGCAACATGATCTGGAAAGGCTCTGTTGCTGGGCCAAGACAGAGACCAAGGAAGCAGGCCACCACCGTGCCACACGGCTACTACGAACTTGTTCTCTATACAAATCTTGCAGCTCCTACAGAAGTCATGAATTTCTTTATCTAGACCCTTGAAATAGTAATAGGGTCTGATAGTTGCTATCATGTGAGATGGGCCGATATGACCATAGTGTTGATGAATAATTTTAATAATTTCTTTCCCAAACGCTTGGGATACAAAAATTCTTTGTTTATTTTTAATTTTTTTTAAATTATACCCTGGTTTGATTTAATCTTGTCAGCTGCTCTCAGCTCTGAAAGATTTTCAGTATGATCTTTTTTTATGGCTGACAAGTCTATTAAGTTGGGGATCTGGATTTGATCTTCATTCTTGAATTCCTCGAGGACTGGATTTCTGGAGAGTAGATCAGCCAGAACGTTTTCTTTTCCTTGTTTATAGATAATATTAAAGTTGAATTGGGATAAATAAAAAATCAAATCTCCCAGAATTTCATCAGATCTGGCTTTCATCCTTAAGTTTTCTAAGGGCTTTAAATAACCGTGAAGTGACGTCCAATTAAATAATATTGCCAAAATTTAATCTCATCTTTAATGGCTTCGCATTCTAAATGAATAATATCAAAACATTTTTCGCGTTCTGAAAGCTTGCGTGAGTAGTAAGCGACAGGATGAAGTAGGCCATCTTCCTGTGGCTGCTTGAGGGTTGCTCCGATACCTTTGAAGCTTGCATCAGTCTCTGTAAAGACAGTCTTCTCAATGTCATATATAGTTAGGATCGGGGAACTACACAAAATGTCTATAATAACATTGAAAACTTGTTCACATTCATCTGACCACTTGAATTTAACATTTTTCTTCAATAAACGATGCAGTGGTTCCAGTTTGATAGCACTATGTTCTATGTACTTCAAATAGAAGTTTATGGAGCCTAAAATACTCCAAACACCTGACTTGTCTGAGGGCCTTTGGAGTTTCTGAATCGAAATCAAATTATCTTGGGCGGGTGATACTTTATTCTTCAAAAACTTTTGTCCTAGATACTTTACTGACTTCGCACCAAACAAACATTTTTCTAGTTTCAGTTCATTACTTCTAAAAACATGTTAATATGCTGAAGATGATCTTCCCAGTCCCGGAAAAAAATTAAAATATCATCAATATAATTGATGCAGAAATCGTCTAGATTATTTCTTCTAATAATGTTCGACAATATTCTCTGGAATATAGCCGAAGCATTTTTAATGCCAAACGGAAGAACTTTAAACATAAATTTCCCATATTTCGTAACAAAAGAGGTCTTTTCTCGATCTTGCTCACAAAGTGGTATGCACCAAAATGCAGAATTTATGTCCAAAACGGTGAAAAACTCACAATTAGCTACTTTATCAATTCATCTTGAATAGTAGGAAATGGGAAACATTCAAGAACTACTAATTTGTTGAGCTTTCGGAATTCTATACAGAGTCGAGATTTCCTCTTCTCTTCTTTTTTGTAGGGCAGTGTGACGGGCAAAGCATAACGGGAGTCTGACTACTCTTCGATGATCCCAGCTTGTAAGAAGAGTCCTTTTATTTGGCTTCGTATTGCTTCTTCATCCGGGATAGAACATTTGTAGGGGCGAGAAGTGAGAGCTTTAATTATAACATTGTCATTCATAACAACATTTAGTTTAATCAGCGGGTCTAACTTATAGCTTTCTAGTTTAAATTTTCTGAATCAAAATCGATTTCACATAAATTGAGATCAGTTGTATTTATTTTTGATTGATTTGGAGTTTTATTTTTGTTACGACATTCCGATATTAAATGGTAATGATTGTGAAAACCGAGGGATTTGCAGTGAGAACATGGTTTGCGCTGATAATCACTCTTATGCTGGGGTTCACTTTTTTTTAAATAATTTAATGTGGGATTTTCATTAGATTTTGGACTTGATAATTTTTCATTCTTATTTTTCATAAACGTATCTTCTAATTTACGAAGTTCAGAGTATAAATTATTTCTCTATCAAGTTTTTCCTGAGCTTCATTTGGCAAACCGAAAACAATCTGGTTTATATGGGAGATCTCCGTACCCTTAGGCTCTACGTCAAGACATAATTTCTCCTTCCTGAGGTCATAGTCGAAAAGGGATCCGCCTAAATATTTGTAGCTAAGAGTTCTTCCACACCGACCATGAATCGTTCAAACCGATCTTCTTTAAATTATTCTCGTACCAATCTTTAGCCGGACCATTATCAAGATAAAAACATTTTATCTGAAATCGAAAACATTCTTCTTCGAACCTACATAGCCATTCTATAGGATCTGACTGTTTTTTTATCAAATCGTTCTAAAATAAACTTTTTTTCAATATGATGTTCAATTTCGTTTTGTTCTGAATTTAATTTTAATTGCATCTCTAATAGTTGAATACGATCTTCTAATTCTGATTGAGTGTCTATAGGTTTGAAAGGAACTGTTTTTGGAAAAGCATACATAGCATTTAGTATAGGTTTCTTACTTGATAAAACGATATGGAACTTCATGTCCTTGGAGTCTTCAGGTAATAAATACCAAATTTTCTTGTCAATTGAAATGCACTGAATCACGATGTCTTCAGTACTTCTCTTCACAATTTGAATAAATAATTGAGCCATTTTCTTACGCGTTGAGATCTTGTAATTTAATTTGTTTTTAAGATCTTTCAAAACGTGATTTATTTCTGTAATAGTAAAGAATTAAATTACACATAAATTCAAGAGTAAGTTAAGCTAACATTTGTCCATAATCAATGAAGATGGTTTTTTTAAGATATATAATAACACAGATGATATAAAGATAAAATAACACAAGGTTGCTCAAGTAACCTTACATGTATTATATGTATATTGGTTCATAAGAAACTCCGAGAGGTGAACTTTACATAGAAAAATACCTCCAAGAAATTAATGTCCAATGATATCGCACCAATGCAAGAGTACAATGTAACAAGTAATAGAAGAGTTTCTGTTTCTAATAGAGCCGTAACACCATTTAGTGAGTGATTCTAAAGTGTCTTCTAAAGTGAGGCATACTTTTTGACATTCCTATACTGTATCTTACTTTTGAAGAAAACTAGAAAATTAGGGCCTGTGTAGTAACTTAATCACTAACTGCAATGAAAAATAGTCAACAATTTAGTTAGAGAATATTAATAACATTTTTTTTAACAGGAATAAGGCTAGTCGAAAAATTGATTGCAGCGATGCCTGGTGCAACCCTTAACAGCCATTTAATGCCTGGTTGTGAGCATCTGCAGTTTGGATCAGATGAATATTGGGAATGTTATGTGAGGCATCTCACATTGACCGCTTATCATCCATGCTGCACTGCTGCAATGGGATCCGTCGTTAGCCCTAATCTCAGGTATTTTAGATAACTAGGTTATCTATTATATTATTAGTTAAATGATTTAAATGTTATAGTTTGTTATTATTATTCTCTTTGTTTTATAGGGTTTATAATACCAATCAGCTTTATGTTGCTGACGCATCTGTGATGCCTACTCTCACGAGTGGAAATATCAATTCAGCAGTGTTGATGATTGCTGAAAAAGCAGCTGACATAATACTTGAGAATTTAGCAACAGCTCGTGCCATATGTCATATTAGTGAGATTTTTTTTACCTCCTAAGTTGGATTCAGCCCAATAGTGTAGTCAGATAATTAATTGTATTAAATAGTCTGGGTTTAGTAATGTTACTGAGTAATGAACTAAACATAGTCAAAAACGTTATAACTTATAATTGTACAGAGTTACTATTACATATCATATCAAAATTTTCTTTAAGTTATTTGATAGAAAAATTGTTAGGTGCCATTTTAGTTTTCTAGTCATGCTAAAGTTACTTGGCTGAAATGTCATGATAAATATGCCAAAATATTTTGTTCCTTGTTATAAATGCTCTTTATTGTTAATGTTTTGTTCCTGGATTATATTTATTTGTTAGCTTTATATTAAATTGTGGTATCTTGTAATGTTGAACCTCCTTATATAGAACTTTAACATTCCTGAGAAAAAAAATTATTATTTATTTTTCACTATTGGAATAGATGTGTTAATATTTATACTTTTTTTATGGATTGGCATCACAGCCTTATATATGTTCGCTGAAAAGATCCGCAAGATTTGTGCTCAGGAAGGGCTTCCATCCTCAGAGTAATAATAAGCTTTTTACATCTCTAGTTATCAAAAGACAATCAAATTCATTTTGTTCTGATTTAAGAATATCAGCCCTAAATTATCACTTCTATTATTATTCATTTTACCATAACATACTTAATAATTAGTCTACGACCTCTGTATTGATCTCATAAGGGTCATCTCTATCTTAATTTATAGTACAGTGTCCCATTTTGCCTCAATAATTTCAGAAAGAGGGTAGAATGAATAATGGTTATTGAGCAGAGTGGTTCAAATATAATACAGTAAATTTACCTTCAAAAACAAATCTTGTCTATTGTTTTTGTGAGAAAAAAAGAAAAGAAAAAAAAGAAACTTATGGGACACCCTAATACAAAAAATATTGGCAGTTAAGTTTATATTATTTGAAAAAATATCCCACATTGACTTAGACTCCTTACTACTGTTATTTCGTCTTTAGTTCACATCATCTATATTTATCTCGTAAGTGTTATCTCTAATATATTTCTGGAATAACCACCGGAAGAAATAAAAAAACTTAGGCAGTTCTCCCTCCATCGACCCCTTTCTCCCATTCTTCATTCAATTCAGTCCTACTCAACATGTTGTTTTAATATATTCATTTGTTTTAATTCAAAAACAATTGTCTTTATGTCATTATCATCATTAATTTACTTTCATTATGTGTTTGTTATACATTTTTTATTTGTAATGTTTCCAGAAAGATGTCCTATATTTCTTATGTTAATTTTTATCTTGGATCTCTGATTTAATTTAAGCCTGATTGGTGGTTCACAAGCCTGAGTCAATACACCAGCTTTCAGAATAAATAGATTTAAATTGTTACTGGACTATTTATTCCATTGTTATAAATACCATGTTACTACGAATAATTGCTCATAATCCTGTTTTATACATATTACAGTTGTTTATTATAACTTTCAAAATACACATCCCCATGTCCTGATATCAGAACAATTACACTTTTTTAAGTTCTAATAGTACATCATATTCTATTTTGTTGTTTTTTATTAGAGATGTTACTCTAATTAATTTGTTTCTATTATTGTAATTTTTTTTTATTTCTTGCTTATAGAGACCATAAATGAATAAATTAATTTCTTTTATTATAAATGACTTTAATAATGTAGAAAAACACAACCTCAAAAGAGACAAAATATTTTTGAGACATGAAAGAAAAAAGTCCAATCAAAAAGCGCAATGCCTTCAAAACAATAATAAATAAAAATATCTGTTGTTATTTTTAACTGTTATTTATTAATAATTATTTTTAATTTGGAGACATAGGACTCAGAATTTTTCCTCTAATATCTTAATAAATTATTTTATATTGAATTTATTTATTATGTCTGCATAATAACAAAATAATATGTATTTATTTAACCCTCAAAAGGTATGGTGGGTTGAGGGCCGACCCCAGGATGCTTTGAAAATGTATTTTTATGAAGAATAAAGTCATATTACAGTATTAGAATAATGTTCTTATTGATGAGTAGAGAGGCACTGATACCATAGCACCTCAAACCTTAAAAAAAAAAGTTGGGGTATGTCTGGATCCCAACATTTGTGTCCTCCCAGCTCACCATACCATTGGAGGGTCAAAAATGTAAGAGAGGGAGGAGAAAAAAAAGGACTAGAGACATATATAATTTATTTTATGGGTTTCCTGGAACTGAATGCAGGATTTTGTTTATATTGTATAAAAACTGTTTATATTTTTGGACTTTTGACTTTTATTAATGTAAACACTTATTAATCTTCATAGAATTCAAGAATCAGGTTTTCGGCTGAGACTCCTGATTCGGCTCCCTTCGGATTCACCACTCTTCTTCCGTCAACGAGTCGGAAAATATAATCTTATTTTTTGTTTCCTTCATAGATGATAACAAAGGGTTAGTTTTGCTACTTCTTCTAAACTTAGTTGATCTTATAACAATTTGTGTTGCCTATATCAGTATAATTTGTTTTTATTAGGAACTGAGGTTGTTTTGCAACCTCCAGAACGTAGAAATTTATAAGATAATGGTGTAAAATCTTAGTTGTAACTGCTCCTTAAAATTTACCTACCGCAGAATGTATATTTATAACTTTAGTTACACGTGCACGAACAATTCTACAATTCTAAAATATACAAGCATTTTTATAGGACGAATGATCTTTCATGTGACACCTCACCTCAGCCCTACGACTTTTGGCAGCACCACCAAAAACTGGCCCATGGGCAAGATCAGGGCTCCAAAAGGCCAAAAATTAGCGATGATCTTTCATCATACGTGGTCACTACGGTTTCGGAGATTAAGAGCAACTCTCTGCAGCAGTGGGAAGAAATGGAAACGGTTTAAGTCCAAAATACTTGGAAATTTTTTTTTTTGTCAAGTCTTGATTTCCCGTTTAATAAATGGTGTTGGTAAAGTTTGGTAAACTTACTATTAATTCTTAATTTTATTTCGTTCTATTTTAAAATACCTGTGTTTTAATATTCATTTATATTATTTTGTAATCATTTTAAATTATAATTATAATGTATATTAACAAATAGTACACTTATTTGATTACCATAACCCCTTTTGTCAATTTCTGGACAACAGCAAGTATTGGGTCTTAACTGATGAAATGCCAGTTTTACAGATTTGCAGTTTTTTTTTCATTAGGGATTAGATTATTTGTTCACAAACAATTATGTTATGTACCGTTGGAAAGATCATTAAATCCTTTTTCATAATCAGTCTTACTTTTCCTTTTGAAAGTGAAGCAATGTTTTAAAAATTATAAGAATAAAATTATGTCTTCCGCGGAAATTCGCATAATTTTTCTCTACGAATTTAAACTTGGCCATAGCGCCACGGAGGCGTTCCGAAACATTGATATTGTTTACTGTGAAGATACAGTGAGCGAATGGACAATCTTCCGTTCGTTTGAATAATTTCGGTCTGGGGATTATGATCTCACCAACAAAGAACGTGGTAGGCCGAAGAATAAGTTGGACAACGAAAAGTTGTAAGAGCTGTTCGAAGCGGGCCCTTCCCAAACCACTCGTGAAGGTTCACAGTTTGGAGCAAGTTCCATGACTGTTTCCAGGCACATTAAGGAGCTTGGTAAGACAAAAAAGCTAGAAATATGGGTATAACATCAATTAACCGAGGCCAAGCAGTACACCCAATTTTTTTTTTCCAGGAGCTGAATACAGAGGTCCTTCCTCACCCACCATATTCTTCGGACCTTTCTCCAACTGATTTTTACTTTTTCCGTTGTTTGAATAATTTTTTAGGAAATAAAAATTCGGCATCGAAAATGCCCTGAAATCGACCTGCCAAGACTTCGCTTCTAACTTGACACCTAATTTCTACAGAGCGGGGATATAAATGCTTGTTTCACGTTGGGAGAAGTATATTGAAAGTGAAGGATCCTACTTTGATTAATAAAAGTATTGTTTAATAATTTAAATTTACACCTTCCCTGACATTTCATATGTTCCAACCCAATAGTATATGAAACATGCAGTGACTAGGAGCAAACTTCGATTATGAACCTGAATGAGTTGATAGCCTAGAATCTAAACACACCCGATTCCGTAAAAAAACAAACGATGCTTTAAAAGTTTTTGTTGCTTTCAATGAAGTACGTAGTAGTTTCTAAAATGGATATGCATTTGTTGCTAGGTAAGAAGTTATTTGTGCTACCATATCTGAGATTTTTTTACAATGTTTATTACTTTATTAAACAATGTTGGCCTTAAACAAATTAGAAAATTTTAAAATTGCCTTGTGTGTGAAGTTTTCCCGCCATTAGAAAGTTCATAGCTTTTTTACCAACTTTGCTTGTAAACTGTAACATTTTCCGATATCAAGTGATATCGTTACTTTCTTTCGATATTATCCTAGCACTGATACTTGATTCCGATATACCGCGAAGATCTGATATCGATATTTTTGGGAAGAACTACAGAAAATATTGCCGACCGAAAAGTACCGCTTACTAGTAGGCATTTGTAAGAAAATACAGAGAATGGCGAGAGTGTAAAAGAGGTTAGAATTACCTAAAAAATTCAATAAAATACTTAATGATGCGAGGATGATAGCAAATTTCATTACCTGCCCAACATTTAAAAGCAGTTGCGGCAAGTATAAGTACTTGTGCTAATACGAGTATAATTGAGGAAACGAGACATTTACAAATATTATAGATGTTTCGAAAGGAATTTACCAACTGAAATAGAAAAAGAACAAACGGGAGGATGGTTATGTCCAGTTCCTGCGATTCTGGATTAGGATGTTAAGAGACATTGTTTGAAATTTGTGGAGAAGGATTACAATAATGTGGCAGTGGATTTAATTGGTGAGATGAAAGAGAATTGCTTTGCATCGATTGAGAAAAGCTAGTGTTTCGCGAAATAGGCCCAGAATTTTAATGTAAAGAATTAGAATTATAATTTCAATTATGAGGCAAAGAATTACACTGAAGGTTACATGGTATTGTTTGTGGATTAATCTTAGGTTGTACAAATGTTCTAGGGTTAGAACGGAGATTGCGATTTTGAGGGAGAATAGAAGAAAGAGTTTTAAACTGGATATCTCTTGGAAGGGAGTTAACGGGTGCGAAAGGAGGTTGGTTCACCTTGTTTACCTGAAATTGATTGTGACTTGGTTGTTGAAATTGCTGGGTAGTGCAGCGTAGGCAAAATAATTGAGTATGATTAATTTTAAGTGAATCAATATTCACATTTTTGAGTTCAGCTTCAAAAAGTATATCTTTAATAGCTTTTTCAGAAAATAATTTTTGTTGTCCATCAAGTTTGTTCAACTTTTTTGCCCATACTTTAGCGATGTATAAATTGTCATCGCAAGCACCTAGGGCAAATGCTCGCAGGCTAAATTTAGTAGTTGGGTTGGGGGTCGTTCTTTTTTCTTTTTTAATGCAACAGTCAATCATTTTCTTTTCCATTTTCCAGAGGGTTGTCAACTCCTTTGTTTTCTAACAATCTGTCATCCCCCAATACAGGTGTCTGAAAAGAAGTACGTTCGTATGTAATAATTATACATATTGTATAATACCACATTAAAACTTAACCACGTTTACAATTTTTCAGCAAGTCTCCTTATAGCTAACAAATATTTCATTAAATTTAACTTCACAATTAATAGGGCACCTTTTTGAGTAGTCTATATATACATTGGACAAGTATTTATTATGCCCAAACATTAACGATCTAAAAATAAGTATCATTGTTTCAGTAGCCGACTATTGAAGAGGAATGGCTATTGTTAGCAGAGGAATTTAATAATTCCTATTTTTTTTCCCACGTGTATTGGCGCTCTTGACGGAAAACATATTGCTATAAAAAAAACTGGTAACACTTCTTCGATGTACTACAATTACAAAGGCTATTTCAGCATAGTCTAAATGGCTTTGGCTGATGCCAACAGGGAATTCATAATGGTAGATTAATATAAAATTGTATACAAAATTTTGGGACTTGTAAGTGCAAAAGAAAGCAAATCAAAGAAAGCAAGTGCAAATCCCACCACCAACTGTATTATCAGGGTCAGAGAGCTCTCTGTCATATGTTTTTGTTGCAGACGAGGCATTTGCTTTACATCCTAATCTGATGAAACCATACCACCAGAAAAAACTGCATAAAAGAGCAAGAAACTTTCAATAATAGAGCTTGTGGTGTGGTTGAAAACGCCGTTGGCATTCTGGTCACGAGATTCGGAGTGTTCCAAAAACCAATGTCTCGACCCTATCAAGGCAACGAAAACAGCTTTAGCTTGCTGCTACTTGCATAACTACTAAAGTAAAGAATCCAAAAACTTTAATGCCCGATAAGAAAGCTTTACTCAGGTTGTAGGCAACAGTCTTCGGCAAAGCCAAAGAATCATTAACAATGATGCTAAAGTAATAAGGGATAAATACTGTGAATATTTCAATACAAATATTTTGTAATAATTTTTGTTTAAGTATAATTTTCCAATAAAGCAAATTATAAATATGAATAGGTTATTTATAAAAAATAAATAAATAAAAATGATTCTAAAGTAATAAGGGCTAAATGAAAAGATTTAAATACAAATATATTGTAATAATTTCCACAAATTTTCAGATAGGTCACTGCAATGACAATGAACATTCAGGATCGTTTAAGTACTTTTTGTTTGTTAGTAAAGTTTAAACTTTTTCTATACAATAGATTAGTTTTATAATTTTCAAAAAAAGAAAGGTATTTATTCCGCAGGTTATCATGAGCTTTAGTATGGAAAAGAGAATTAAATTATGGAAAATGTGTACACTTCGGTAATCATTTCATCTAAAAATGAACGTCTCTACAAACATATATCATCTATATTTTGAAATGTTAGTTGAAACTTTTATTTCTTGATGAAATGATTATCGAAGACTACTCATTACGGTAATTACTATATTCTATTTTCCATACTAAAGTTCAGTATAACATGTATTTTTAGAAAATATTAAAAAATTAATCGAATAAACAGTTAAAACTTGTTGTAACTCAACTTGAAGTGACTACCTGCGGAACAGATACCAAAATAAATAACAGGACCATATCATAAAAAAAACTAATAATAAACTCCATGAATTTGTTCATTCCATTGTCCCTTCTAAAATATTTTATTTATCTATTTTATTTTTAATAGTAGTTATTGAGACATTTAACCTTCATTCAAATTACCAACTGTTGCCGAAAAATACTGTTACGGTCGCCGACAGGAGACGGAAGCAAGGGATTAGCGGCTTAAATCCGTCGGCGGGAGAAGTTAAAATAGGATTAGGACCGTTCTAGATCGTCTCCTTTTGTCGGAAAAGGATTAAGAAGATTCCAGAATTGTCTGGCCCCTCCGTATTCTAGAATGTTCGGCCTTGCCTATTTAAATACTTCCCTCGCCTCGAGCGAGGCAGTCTTAGTCTGAGAGCAGACCAGGCACTGTGATGATCTCGTAATAAGTGCGTGTGATAAGTGAGTGTCAGTGTGATAAACTAGTCAGTGTTGAACCGGCCAGTGTAATAAGTGTATCAGTGAACTGTGACAGTCTCGCGAGTGTAATAAACTGTTTCTGTTTGTTACTGTGTGTCAGTTTGTCATACTTGGAGAATCTTACGGTCGGTGGACTAGTGAACTGTAAGTGTTAATTATTAGTTATAAATTGTAGTGTAATTTTATAATATTCATAGAAACTACTGTAACTAGTTAAGCTATCTAGAATTAGTAATATCTTATATTATTGTAATAATTAAATAGGAGTAAGGCCTAGATAATAAATATTTAGAATATTGTTATTATAAATTTATATTAGTTTAATAATTTAATTGTTAATAATTTACTTGTATCCTTTTTATCACTTTTGTTAATAAATATTAGTATCTTTAATTAAGGAATTGTTTAATTCATTTTAATACCCAGTAGCCCGTAACAATACATATACTGCATTCTAACAATCAATTTTATATGGTCTTTCATAGAGACGGTATGAAAATATCAAGTGAAGGCTGAAGAATCAGATGGCTAAGATGATAGAATAACTAAGGGGTGCCTATTAATCTTTGAAGGTTAGTCTAGTAATTCCTCATCCATTCCTTTTCATGAAATGTCATTGATCAACTACTAAGTTTTAAATTGCTGGAGTCAACTTCCACTGGTTTGGCAAAGTAACTGAACTAGCAATAATTTAAATTACCGTTAGGGTTCAACTTAGACTGAGGTAGTTGGTAGATCTGAGCGATTGAAAGCAGATAGACATCATAGATACAAATTAGTAATAATTAGAATTACAATAATAGTTTAATTTAAGTTTATATATAATAGTATAGTTTAACAGTGAGTAAAAATTTTACAGTGGAATTGGATGCAGTTAGGATTCGAATTTAATTAATTAGTGATGAGGAAGGGGGGCTAATTAAACATTATCACTTGAAGGAATATTGGAGACAGAAAAAACTCCAGCAGAAGGAAATAAAGCTGTCACGTGATCCGAAGTACGAAAAAAATTAAACAATAGAGCAACAAGGACATGGATGCTCTAACAAGTTTGGATATGCAAGACAGAAATACTTGTCATCGTTCTGAAGCTACTTATTCCGTAACGGTTCAATTCTAGCTCCAACCATTGGAGGATGGAAGAGTAATTTTTAATTATTCTTTCAGATATTATTACTTACTCATCCATATCATTGCTCCAATTAGATCAGTGGTTCCCAACCAACTCCACCCATGTGGGGCTGGTGTAGACAAGTCGAGGGGGCGAGGGGTTCGAGACCATTTGTTAATTTTAAAAAATCTCAATTAATTTCAGTTATTTTTCTCTTAACAGTACTTCTTCATCTTAAATTGAAACTTATAATGTTGTATCCGTATTTATTCTGGGACAAGTTCCTTTAGAATAGTGATAATGAAAATAAAATATAAACTATAATGTCTTAGAGTAGAATAAATTTACAATTTAATTAATAAATGAAAATAAAAAAATAATGAATATAAATTAGGAGTTTTCTCGTAATAATGAATTAAATGAAAGAAAAATTATACTCGTAAATACCATAATAATAATTATAAAGAAAGAAAACTATTAATATTTACATATATAAAAGTTTTAAGGAAAACAAAACAACAAAATAATTAAAGAAACAAAAAAACTATAATTACTTTTTAAAATAAGTGTGTGTGTGTGTGTATATATATACATATTATCTATATTATATATATTATAGATAATATATAATTATATATATTATCTTTCTTTTTCTGTTCATATCTGTTATTCTAAAGGGACAAACTCCCAGAATAAAGTTACTTTTCTATTCTACTATCTATACACTCCCTATATAGAAATAGAAATAGAAATAAAAAAATAATTTTATTCTGGGACCAGGTCCCTTTAGAATAACAGAGATGAACATAATAAAGAAAATATTTATCTAGCCAAAGGCCTACATCTGAGTAAAAACTTATTTACAAAATATCCTGAAAGTAAATAACTAAACAGGTATGTTTTGGTAGATAATCAGAAAAAGTGATGCAAAATTAAAATAAAAAAACAGACAAATTTACAATAAAAAGAACTAGGCTTATGGAAAAAACAAACAGTAAATACATGATAGCATCTGGTAACAGAAATAAAAAAATGATTTCATTATGAGTGAGGAATATTTACAGTAGTTCATCAATCAATAAAGTTGAAAATATCTATCAATTATTTATTGGTTATAAAGCACCTGATTGGGAATTTAGAAGATGTTGGAAAAGTTTAGATTTAAATGAGGTTAAAGAAGACGCAAGACGGATATCGGGTGGGAGTGAGTTCCAAAGAGAGATAGAACGGGCGAGAAAGGAACGCTCAAAAGTGTTGGTTCTATGGGAACGGATATAAAGATCGGAAGGGCGAGATCTTGTGCCTTGGGATTGGATAGAGGATTTGAATTGTAGGAGACTATAGATGTAAGATGGATGTTGTGAGTTGATAGTTTGATATAAATAAGAACCAAGGAAATAGAGCCTGCGGATAGAAGGAAAAAGCCACTTTAACTCAACGTAACGGCAGGACGTAACGGACACATGAGACCTTCTCGGGGCATCGAAGACAAATCGAAGGGAACAGTTCATAATCCGCCTCAACCTCTCCTCGAGCCTGTTCGAGAGTACACCATATGCCACACAACCATAGTCAAAGTGTGGAAAGATAAAAGATGTGATGAGGATCTTACGGATTGGTAGAGTTAGAAGATGTTTGGAACGTTGGAATAACTTTAGAGCGCTTATTGCTCGACGAGAAATTTGGGCAACGTGGGGTTTCCATGAGAGGGATTGGTCGAAAATGACTCCGAGGTTTCTAACAGAGGAGCTGGAGGCAATAGGGTGATCATTTAAGGTTAATCGGGGAAGTGATTTGATAGATTTAAGAAGAATGTTGGAACCAATTAGGATGGCCTGAGTTTTCGCAGCATTCAACGACAGTTTATTCAAGTTTGCCCAGGCACTTATCCTATCTAGGTCCCCTTGAATGTTGGCAAATGCTGCTATTATCTCAGATGGAGGAAAAGACAAATAGATCTGGGAATCGGCGTACAAATGGTGGGAACAGTGAAGGATTGATTTGGGAAGGTCATTAATGTAACAGTTGAAAAGGAGTGGGGAAATACTAGAACCCTGTGCCACTCCTGCGTTCAGCTGTAGGAAAGAGGATAGGGGTTGATTAGGGATGGAGACTGCTTGAGTCCTATCCGAGAGGAAAGCTTGGACCCAGAGTATGGAACTGTTGGAAAATGAAAGAGATTTTAGTTTATATACACTCTACTACTCATCATTCATCCAAAAATGTTTAATAAAAACACTAAATAAAGTTGTTCCGTGGTAAATAAATGCTAAATAAGCTATATAATAAATTGGAAGACAATTGCTTGCCAAAATCATTTTTATTTATTTTCAGAGTCCTCTGTTTTTCAAAATTAATTTTGGTCGAAAGAAACTAAGGAGATGTTTCTTTCTTCCTTTGGGTGCATCAATCATTCTTCAACAAAATATCTTCTCGAAATAGAGTATTATAAAAAAAATGTACTCGAGTATGCAGGCTAAAATGTTTCTTATTTTTTATGAAATATAGAAACAATAGTCCGGATTCAAATGGGTAATAGGCATTTTCATCACTTCAAAGTTTCAAAATAAGAAATAATTGTTCGGCCAATTACAAAATAAATTAATCTAGTTTGATTATCAGAAGACTTTTTTATTTCGAAAAAATATCACTTACCAGTACAGTTAAAATCCATATTCAATGATTGGTTCGATTAAAGTAGTTGAACAATAAATTTTTGAGGTTGAAATAATGCCTTGAATTTCACTGATTTGATTGATATGATTACTTTGGGCCCTAACTCTCAAGCTGTGAAATTGTTTGTTCATATAATGTCACTTTATGCTGCTATGGCTAATCGGACGATGCTACAGTGGGAGCTCTAAATTTTGCCTATCCAGGTTTAATTAGGGTAGGGATTTTTAACGAGTACCTGACATCGTACAGGCTCGGGACCCCCGTTTAACGTCCCTTCCAAAGGACGGCGTAGCTAAGGATTTTTTACTCCCTTAAAAAAATCTTAGGGCCACGTATCGGGCTACGAACCCACGATCTTGGGTTTAGTAGTTTGTTACGCTAACCACTAGACCGCAGGTGACCGTTGTGTCAGACTTAATTAAACAAATGGTAGATAACCATGTTTTGAAGTATTGTTTACAATGTTCCAATACCATATTTCAGATTTCTAAACATGACTTCTGTCCTAGCTTGTACTTATCGTAACACTCTGCGCTGCTTTGATTTTACCGCCATTTATCAGAAATTTTGGAGGAATAGTTGGCTAATCTTATTTTAATTTTCTTTTCAGAGTCCTCTGCAAGGTTTCTAACATTTAACTTTAATTTTGTCGAAAAGAACTATGAAATAAAAAAATAAGGGTGTTTCTATCATTATTAAAAAAAAACTTTCTTGGAAATAAGTTCTCTAATATATAAAAAAAGGTTGGAAAACTCTGAATTAGATAAATGAAATTCGGAGTTAGTTATGAAATAGTTTCGAACGGAACTGCTATGGGCCCCATCTGCTTCAAATGGTCCCGCGCTTATTGTAACTGTGGAGTGGTTCCATTAATTACTGGCTAGGTATTTCTAGTTATCACTCGCCCGTTCAAACAAGATTCGAACGATAAATGTATAGTGCCATTTATTTTTTTCAGTACACACAAGACTCACTCCATATATTTTCTAACAATAAATTTTAATAATTATATCCGCATTTCATTAAATTATCCATTTCTATGATGCTTCACATCAAGCTAACCTATATATCTATTACTTGAATAAAAAACCTGAGATGAATGTTTTAAGAAAATCTTTTGAAATTGTGCATATATTTTAACCAATGAAATGTTATTGCTGTTAAATGAATTTGAACGTAGTTTTCCACAGTTGTAATTGAAGAGGCCTTGCATCTTTGACGTCAGAGTCGGTTCAATTCAAATGTACTGGATTCGTCCGTTGGGATTGTATACAATTTAGGTGATTGTTAGTTAAGGGATACTGCACTTATAATTTTCACTTCGAGCAAGTGTATAAAGTAAAAATATGGCTCAAACAGATGTCTTTAATTTTCAAGCGCCCCAATTTATTGAGTCTCTATCTGAAGTAAAATTGGATGATGGAGCTGATACTTTCTTTGGTGAGTATTGTTTATAATACTTTTTTTTAATTTATTTTTCAGAGTTTTCATCTTCATTTTATACTGTAGATGCTACTGAATCTGTCTCCGAAAATAGTGGAGATGTTAAGAAGAAAAGTGATGTAGAAGAATTGGATGATGAAGAAGTTGGTGTTGAATCTGTTGAAGAAGATTCAGAGGATAAAGAAAATGCACCAGCACAAGTCAAAGCAACAAAAAAGACTGGAAAGCTTTCAAATGAAATTATTGACCCTGAGTTAGTATAATATTGTTTATGTTTAGCTTGACTTTATTTTGCTTTCCATATATTTTTTCAAATTTTAACATGATTTTTAGGTTGAATAGTAAGGGGCCTGTTACAAGGTTACAGAGAATGTCTGTGATGAATAATGGATCATTAGGTTTGAAAAACCAATCAAAATTTCTGTCTGTTGCAGAGCAAATACATAAATTTCACCACAGTACACCACCTAGGTTCAAGAGGAAATCAAGTTAGTATTTTTTCTAGTTTAGTTAATTTAATAATCTCTTAACCACAGCCATTATTGTTCATACATGAAATGATTTACTGACAGCCGATTTTTCCACTTTCGACCTTAACAGATTTTTTCAAGTACTGTTAGTTGTCCTGTAACTGTACTTAATGCAAGCTACTTTTCTTCCTTTAGGAGAATGAATGGGTATTTTTTTTCAAATACGTTTGAAGCTTGAAATGTTAGAACCATTATTTTTACTGTGAATTAGTGTGTTAAAGTGGAAATGGTGAGGTCCACTTTGGAAGAGAATAAATATGTAATAGGTATATATTTTATTTTTACATTATCGTGTTGTACACTTAAAATAATTATTTATATTGTATTTTCTAAATTATGCTTCTCTGTTTTTTCTGTTTGTTGTAAGTTAACTATAATTTGAAATAAAATAGCTTAATTATATCAATCACTCAAGGACTATTTAATCATTAAATAGTTAATTTGAAGAAAGTAATGGTATCTCTTCCGAAGGTTGTCACTTTTAGTTGAGTGACATCAAGTTTTATCTGTTTATTCTGTTATATCTTATTTTATTTTTAGTATTTCCCCAAAATACAAGTTATTGGGAGCTTTATTATGACAAAGAGAATGGGATTATGGGTAATGGGTAGGTTTCGGTAATTGTATTGTTTTCAACTTTTACATATATACCCACTTAGGCCGTATGCACACGGGGGTACTAGAAAGGAACTGATTAGTGACACGAATTACCAACTGGTTTACTTTGATTCACTACCTATGTAACACTATGGGACCCCGCACACGGAGCTACTGGTTAGGGACTCGTTTGTAACTAGTCGCCTGGGTGATTGGCATGTAGGGTTGCCTGGTGATTTGGTTCCTTCCATGATGAGTGACCAAAAAACCAACCTGTTGCTGTTGGGGGAGGTGAAAACTCTCTTTTTTTTTTACAATTTCCACCTTTCTGGTTATTCAAAGAAGCAGGAAACGGAGAAGGCGTGGACAGAAGTCGAGGACATTGTAAATTTGACAGGAATGTTCAAGTACAAACAAATATTTTCTAGGCAAACAAATACTTCTACATAATAGGTACCTAATTATGTGAATAGTTCCGATATATGGTGTCATATATTTCCACTGCCAGGGCAGAGAAGCTTGTAGGGTTAGAAAATAGTTGGCTAAATAGGCTCTGAGATCTGCTCGTGAGTTGTTTATGGCCAGCTGCTGCTGGAAGAGAGGCTGTCTCATGACTTCATAGTACTAGCCTTGTGTGTAGAGTCTAGTCACCCTTCAGTCTGTAACTGGTCAGAAACCCAAGTTATCAACTGGTTTAGTTCATTTCCAGTATCCCCGTGTGCATTGGGCCTTAAGTATACATATAAATAAATAGATGACCCATTTATATGATTAATTATGTTATGTTGATTAATGTATGTCTTAGACTTTGAACTACTGGATATATGCATGCTAACCTCTTAAGCTAAGCACTAAGTAGAACACACCTACTAGATCATACTACTTATTTGTAAGAAAAATCTTCTTGTCTTTGTTTAGCTATATTCAAATCAAAGAGTTGCAAGTTTCTTCCCACCGTTGCACATTCCCCTCAGCTAAGGACGAAAATTAGAGCTGCCAGACCAAGTACGGCACCCACAATAACAGTACCCGAGGAAAAGGAAAAGTATGTTTCTTTTAATTTATTTTTTGAAATTGATATTCAAGTTTGATTGAAAAGATAGAAGTTTTGATTTAAAGTTTGACAAAGTTTCATTTATAGCTTTTATACATGCATTTTATACAAAATAATAATTTGCACTTAACATCCATATTAAAAATAATTGATATAATAATTCTAACTGTTATATTTTAGCTGAAATATATGCCCTATTTACTTTATAAAATAATTTATATCAAAATTCTTTACTGTATTTGTTAATAGAATTATTTAGTCTGTATTTATAGGTTATAAATTGTTTTCCAAATAATGTGGGAAATTGTATAAAAAGAGCTTCAAAACTGTAATCACTATAACAATTATAACAAATCCTCTTTACAGCCATTTTAATCATTTTTTACATACAAAATACAATGAATGACCTCTTATCAAATCAATTTTTTTTCATAAGTATCTAGTAGATCGTATGTAGTAGATATAGGCATGATAACCTGATTTTTGGCATTACTCTGAGGTCTAATCAATAGCACTATTCAAATTTTTAAAAATTTGCCGTTTTAAAGTTGTTCATTATGAAAAGTGGATGGAATATTCAACAAATAAATAAAAAATTTAATATGCCCATTGTAATTACCTTACTTGTTGTAATCATTAATCAATTTATTGTACATTAAAAAAGGTCTAAAAAGTTATAATAGAGGATGAATATGGATTATTATACCGTTTAAAAAACCTGTCAACCTTGCATGATTAGTATTTGAGGAATGTGTTGATAATTCTAATTTTTAGTGACATTAGTACTCTATTTAATTCTTTTATTTAATTTTTTACTTTTTATCAACATAATGTAATGTTTAAGTAATTTACCAATGAAATTACATATTACCATAAACTACCATATGAAATTTGAGTCTGCTCTTCTGAAAATTTTAGTTATGTTTTTGCTGATGGAAATCAATCCCTTCTGGTTTTTTACTAATAATAATAAGATCACCTATTCTTATTTCAGATATATGGTTAAGAAAAAAGAAGCTATTAAAAGGATAGCTATCAAACCAGTTCCTAAGCCACCAACTATTCCAGTACCATTTAATTTAACAGTGACAGGAAACAAAAAACAGGTACAAATCTGTTTTATATAATAATGTTTGGAATTAGTGATTCCTATTTACTTTAATTCTGTTTTGAATAATAAACATTTAGCTAATATCAGTTAAAGTGTATGATGCCAACCCTCTTAACTACAGTATTAAATCTAAGTATTTATAATTATACATGCAATGGTGATTTTTCTTTTCTTCAAACTTTTATTTTTGTTAGAATTTTAGTATCATTTGCAATAAATAATTTTGAATGTGTTTAAAAGTAGGTTCTCTCTTGTTATTGTTTATTCTATAAGATTGAAGTTTATTCAAATATTCTTTTATCTTATTTTATATGTATATTTGTTTTAAAATGAATTTAATTTTAATTAGAATTTATTGTCTTGTTTATTTACCGTGGTCAATTACAAAAAATATATTTTATTACCTTTTAAATGAAATTTTATTTAAATGTTAGAAAGTAAATAGTTTATTTCTTATTGGTCTGAAATATAAGGATAGATCCACTCGTTCTCATCTCCCCAAAATTGTTACTGCTCTCATCTTTGATTTCCCTTGATAGGAAACCAGCAATCATTTTCCAAGTTTGACCTTGTTACAGAAAGAATGAATAGCTCTAAATCCACCACCTTATTCATTTAATCTTATTCAAAATGGTATTTCTTTCATTGATCAAATAAAATGTACCCTTTAGTCAAATTATTTTTTTAATTTAGTTTCATGTTCTACTTGTATTTAAAAATCCTTTAAGAAAAATAACCTCTCTTTCCTTCATCCTGCTCAGTATCTACATCAGCCTGAAAGGTCCTAACAAACTCCAACCCTGCTTGATTACATTTTCCATTTGTAACTAAAAATTATGATTATCTTCTATTTATGTAATACGCCCAACAAATTTAGAATGAGTTCTAACATTTATTCAAAAATAATTCTTAAGTAATTTATTTAATGGGTTGATTACAGGTTTCAGGGTAGAAAAAAAAATAAAGCAATGTAAATACAAGAATTTGCAGTTTATTTATAAACCTGTATTTCCGTGAATAACTAAAACTATATTATATAATAGACATTAGCTATAATTAATGTTTTTGTTATATATAGCCTCTGCCACGTTTAAGTACTGTATGTTAATGTAGATACTTTTCAGGAGACAAATATTTTTAACTTTGCTATTCTGGTTATTTTTTTATCTTTAGATCTTAAATTTTCTTTCCCCAAATTTGTGTTTGTAAAATTTTACGGTACTCTTCCAATCTAACGACGACCTATCCCAGCGCCCCAAGTGTCAGTTTCCTTAACTACCTGCTACTGTTGCCGTAACCTTTCTTAGTCCTTTGTTATTGTTTGTGTCAAGTGGACATTTATTTGTTTTCATGTTAACTATACAATATGAATTGGAATTTAATGAAGATTTTTCGTGAGGTGATTGATCAAAAGTCAGCTGTGCTATTTCTACAGGAGCGGAACGTCATTCCCCGTAAAATGTCTTGTAGAAAGGGACATAATATGAAACTGCAACTGAATATTGTTCTTTTTAATGAACATTGTTAACATATTGTTCTTTTTAATTAATATTGTTTATAATTGTTGCTAGATATTGTTGTGTTTAATCAATATTGTTTATAATAAATGTTTTATTATATCTTATTATTTATTTTCTATTTTAAATATTTCAATTTAAAACATAAATAATTATATTTAACTACAATGTGATGTTTTTTGGTTAATTGTTTTGATTGTTCTGTATATACGACACGGTTTTGATGTGATATTGTTATTTTTAATGAATTTTGTTTATAATAAATGTTATATTTTATCTTCTTATTTATTCAGTAGTAAAGAGAAATTGTGATATACAACTAAAATATGATTATTTTTTTTTATTGTTTTTATTTTTAGCTATTTTTCTTTAAAAAAAGAATAGCTAAAAATAAAAACAATAAAAAAAAAATCATATTTTAGTTGTATATCATCTCCTATTTCATTTCCGAAGAATCCTCTTGTATGATAATGAAAGAATACTATTTCAAATATATTTCAGGCAGCATAACCTGACAGGGTCCAAATAGTTGAGGTAAGTGCCAAAGGAGCCTGCTGGGGTAGGTCGTGGTTAGATTGGAAAAGTACCAATTTTACTTTATAAATACACTTCTGGTTCATTGATATAATTAAGGAGTTTGTTCAAAAGTGTAAATTTTGATATTTGGTACTTGTGGTGACAATTGAAGCAGTGAGTTATATGTTTCTATCATTGATCAAAGTTTTGTAAAATTATTTTTAGGAAGAAAAAAAAGAAGAGAATACAGAAAATACAAAACAGGGTAACCAAAAAGCAACAGAAGGCACTTCTAGAACACCTAGAAGAAAACCTATTCCACCTAAGAAAAAACATTTAGAGGTAATTGTGAATATTTTTTCATTTTGCATTGGTCCAGGATTAAAAGTTAGTTCTTTAAATAATTTTTGTAGTTTAAAAGTTATAATCTTACATTTTTTTTATTTTTTATTTGTTTGTATAATATGTCTAACCATTTAAATTATTTCAGATACATGATAATAAAATAACAGTGAAAGAAAGTTGGCGAGTCACTGGAATTAAAGCAATACAAAAGCCAAATAGTACTACTAAAGCTGTTCCTTTCAGTTTTGAAAAGAGAAACCAAGAGAGGCTATTGGAGAAACAAAGGAAACTTGAAGAAGTATGTTACCTTTTGTTGTTCCTTATTGTACGCTTTATTTTGTTTGTTTGTTTCCTGAGTTTTAGAGGGTGTAGAACATATAGGTCATCAACGCCCGTTGGTTATTAAGCTTTAGGTCTTGCTTTGATAACCCACCAATCTGGGCCCGAAGGGGCTGGCCGAAGTCCCACAAGTCAAGTGGTGGTGATATTGTTATTTAGGACACGAGATATTAATTAATAATAAATATTGAGATATTAGAAGGTAACCCGAATTGGTGTAACACAATTCGATAGTAATGGTATTCTTAGAATATTTGTCAGGATACAATTGCATTTTGGACATTTCGGAAGGGCTTCTCTTGTCATGGGTGAGTCGACTATATCCTATTCTGAGGCGAATAATTACCACTTCTTGACGGCGGAGGTAGTCCATGAGCTTACGCATTACTTAATACATTTTAATTTATTGGATGAACTTTCATTCCACATTGTTGCCATCTATTTTTTATACACTCCTTTAGAGGGCATGCAAACTCTGGGCCAGTTAAGATAACTGTGCCTCTACCTGGGAAGGATAACGCTTCTCTGGCAGCTTAGTCAGCCATCTCATTCCCTATGATGCCTACATTGCCTGGAGCCCAGACAAAGTGGACTGACTTGCCTATACTTTCTAGCATTATTAGGCAATCTTCAATGCGGTGAACGATCGGGTATCTGATTACAAAACCATTCAATTCTTGGAGAGCGCTAATTGAGAACTATTGTTATGTTATTCATTGGTATGTCCGTCATGCAAAAGTGGAGAACGGATGCGATGGCATTTAATTCAGCTGAATAAACATTGCAAAGATGGTGTAATTTTCATTTGTGTGTTGATTTTGGGGTAACAAAGGCAGACCCTGTTGAGCTATCTGACTTCGATCCATCAATATATACAGCTAAATTTTTTGGGAGGGAATGGATGAGCTGTTGGTATCTGTCCTTATGTTGTAAAGGTGTTGTATTTTGTTTGCGGAATTGGGAGTTCTGAAGGTATATTTTTGGAGTTTGATAAGTCCACGGAGGTTTGTTCATATCATATCTGGAATATTAACTTTTATTTCAATGATAGCGAAAGAAAATGTTTCTGCAATAGGTAAGGTTGCATTTGTCGTCTGTAGGAACTGTCTGGAGAATTTAGGTTGAAAAATGTACTTATAGGCTGGATGTGAGGGTTGCAAGTATAGTCGGGACAGATAGCTCATTGCTAGCTTTTGGTGCCTGAATAAAAGTGTTGTAACCCCTGTCTGAGCACATATACTTACAATGGGGCTTGTCATAGCACCAGTGGCAATGCGGATTCTGGTATTGTGGATGGTATCGAGTTTGGCTAAACTTTAAAAGCGAGCTGAGCTATATACAGAGCTTCCATAGTCTAGTTTGAAACAGATCAAAAATCTGTCCGCTCCCCATGAAGAGGACTATCAACAGAGAACTTTTAAGATTTTAATCTACAGAGGACTTTTAAGATTTTAATTTTAGATAGATATTTTTCTTTAAGATTATTAATATGAATAGTCCACGATAGTTGTCTGTCGAATAACAACCCTAAAAATTTCCATTGTTCGACATATAGGAGAGGTATCTCTCCTAGGATAAGTTCGGGGCACAGTAGTGTTCGTATTTTTCTGCTGAAGTGGACACACTTAGTTTTTTCTGTAGAGAATTCAAGACCTGAGGATTGTGACCAGGCATTTAGTTGATTTAGGGCTTCTTGGAGCTTTCCTTTTATAAAATCCACATCGTTTAAACGAAATAATGGCAAGGTCGTCTACATAAAGCATCACATTTACTCCTCTAGGCAAGTTTCTTCCAAGGTCATTAATTGCCAGCGCAAAGAGAGTTGTGCTCAGAACACATCCTTGTGATACTCCCATTTTTTTATTGACGTCTTGGAACATCACGTTTCCTATTCGGACTTTAAATAGTCGCTGTGTTAAAAACTGTTTAATGAATTTTAGGAGATTGCCTGGAAAATCTAAGAATATCAGCTCTTTCATAATAATATTTATGCTTGTGCGATCAAATGCTTTAACCATATCAAAGAAGATTACAACTGCTTCCTGCTTTTTGATAAATGCATATTGTAGTTCGACTAGATGATCGATAGTTGATCTTTCTCTGCGAAAGCCGCATTGGAAAAACATTGTTTTTTTGAAGGTCCATACAAGGTGTTTATTAATCATGTGTTCCATAATCTTACACAGGCAGCTAATGAGGAATATCGGGCCATAGTTTTTTTGTTTTTTTGAAGGTCCATACAAGGTGTTTATTAATCATGTGTTCCATAATCTTACACAGGCAGCTAATGAGGAATATCGGGCGATAGTTTTTTTTTTTATCCCCCTGTCTGCCATTGCTGGCATACGGGGTTCGGCAGTGGCGGGTTGATACTTTGGGTTTGCACACGCCCACCACTGCCAAAAAACTACACTTTATCTATTAATTTCTTATTCTACATAAGATGGGGGAATACCATATATTTTAATCCAGTACAATTTTAAATAAAAATTATTCTGTGGTGCTGCCCGGTTCACCTTACTGATGGGGCAGCATCTTTCAAGCCTCCATGCCGGTCTGCATCCGTCCGGATGCCGTCCAGTCCTCCCGGTCCACCTCAACAGGCCAGTCCGCATCTGTCCGGTCCTCAGCTCCTCTCTCCTCCGGGGGGCCCTCCTCATCTGGTGGCTCGCCGAGGGGCCGGGTCCTGCCAAGGGTGAAGTGCGCAGGCCCGACCACATCCTTCCACCCATAGACGAACTCCCTGAAGAAGATAATTTGCCTCTTCCATCAACGGGGGGAACTCCTCCTCAGCGAGGGTGAATAACTCAGGGACTCCACAGGCGGGCACAGGGGGTCGACTACTATCTAATGCTCACAGAGCTTTCCCCAGAACCCGCCATGGCCTGTCAGCATTTGCGAGACCCAGTAGTCCGGGAGGACCCATGTCACAGCTAATCTCGACTGAACGGTGGGGAAAAATTTCCTCAAGGTAAAGAAAACGTTTGATTGGTCTATGAATGTTTCTATCATTCTTCCCCTCGTTATTTAGGTCTGTAGAACCCTACCTTGGGCTGTCAGACGAAAATAACAGGCTAGGGTAGCTTATTGTAGATGTATAAAATATCTTCTGTTTGTATTAGTCGGTCCTGGGGTAAGTAAATATTGCTGATTGAGAAAGTAAAGCCAAAGCGAATAGTTATGGCTATTATTTGGAGGTTTGACTCAATTTCTATATTTTTGGAATATACTGAATTATTAACGGCAATGAGGACTCTTCTATAAGCATGATCATCATTCAGATTGTCAGGACGATAAATGTCAAAGTCTTTTAACAAAATTTTGTCTCTTGTCTTAAGGTGGGTTTCTTGTATGCATATACAGAATGGATTTTCATCTTTTATGAGTATTTTTTTTAAAGTCATTATAATGCACTTTCAAACCATTACAATTCCACTGTATAAAAGTCATTTTGAGTTTTTAAACAAGGTGAAGAAAGAAAAGGAAAAAAAAAAGAAAGTTTGAAGGTCCAATCCATTTTAAATTTCAGATAAAATGAAAGAAAGGAGTGATGATATTTTATATTGATAGTAAATGAGTGAATGAACCCAGAATAAGATGTACACACACATGTATTCACACACGTACACAGATATATATATCTATATACATATAACTTATATCGTTCCAGGAACAAAATATGTAAAAAAAAGGAAAACAAAGATGAAACAACTCGCACGAGATCTGGTTTAATACTGACTTTATTGCCATCTTGAACCTCTATTTATAGATTCTAACAGCTGTTTACAATGCCAGCTTGACATTAGCGACTATGCGATCATCGTCTTGTCTTAACTCCCCCTAGCCAGTTTACGAACATCTTCGTAAACTTAAAACAAATATTGCAGAGAAAGAACACAAAAACAATAGAAATTACCAATTACATGAATCTTATTCTGCTTAAATATAAATAAAAATAAAATACCTTACTACTAGCTTAATCTACATTACTATCATTCGTAATTAACAAAAAATATTTATATACAAATAAGTTAATTTACAATAATTGCCATAACAGAAATTAAAATAAACTGTTCCACTGCACCTCTAACATAAGCTCCAAAAGTACTTCAGATAGCACATTAAATAAATAAAATAAAAATATAAAAAAGCAATGCTTCCTCAGCAATAACGTTAAAGACAAATAATGTAAAGTATACAGTTATGGGTTGGCTTCCCCAGCTGGAATTTTGAGCTGTTCGATATGAACAGTCCTATGTTTTCTGGGCTCAGCCACACTCTGGATAGTGACTAAGTCTCTAATAATGCTCTCTGATAGCAATCGCTTTGAATGGCCCTTCATAATGCAAAACCTCCTTAGCACAGTTAGAAACAATTTTCTTGTACACAATGGTACCTATCCTGATATCGGCCATAATATCTTTTACTCCCAGGTTTTCCCGCGCTACTCTCTTTCTCTTTTCCGCGGCTATCCTTCTGTATGCTTTCCCCCATATTCTTTTGAGCTCTATTCTATTGGTGATCAATCGTCCTGCCATGCCCTCGTCCACGACCGTAGCGCCCCCATCTCTCCGTCGTGCATATAGATCAAAAAGGGTCTCGAAAGGGGAAAAAACAGTAGCCATGTGGATGGAGTGGTTGTATGCTGCTATGGCCCGGAGCATTACCTCGTCTGTTTCCAATCCCTTGTCCGTGTGAAATACTCTCAGATGTTCCCCCAGAGTATTGTGGAGCCTTTCGATTCCCCCCCTGCTTTTGGGATGCCCCGGCATATTCCAATGCCAGGCGACGCCTAGATCTTTCATCTCTTTCCTAAGCTGGGCATTGTCAAAATCCCTACCTCTGTCTGAGGAAATCTTATCAGGCACTCCATAAAACGGAAACCACGTTTGGAGAGCTCTACTGACCGCTGCCACTGATTTCTCCTTCACCGGGTGGGCCATGGCTATCTTGCTGAAGGTGTCCAACACTGTCACCCATTTGAATCCTCCCTTCGTAAAATTGTCGACCTGGAGTTCGGTTAAAGGTACTTTAAGTGTACATGACTGTTTGTATCCCCATTGGGAGAGGGGGTGACGATCATACTTCGTGGTATTACAAATTTGGCATTCGCTTATCACCTCTTGAATTTTTTTTTGCATTCGTACCCAATAATATTTCCGCTTCAACGCCACCATTGTTTCATTAATCCCTTGGTAGTTTGTCTTTCCTTAGTGATATGCGAGTGTCAACTCATTTTGTTGTTCGGCATCATTTTGACCATAAGACAGCATCGGATAATAAATCGATCTAATCCTATTTTCTCGGTCCTCCACATGTTTCGGATCTTATCCCAAATCGTCGCGTTTCCAACGTAGAGGTAGTTGGTTGTGCCTGCTTTTGATGCGTTCTTCAGCACCCGGCACATTTGTTCTTTAATTCCGAGTTGGGACCAAATAGTGACAATCTCATGTTTTTCATATTTGGAGTTCTCCATTTTCAGAGGTCCCGTGGTCCTCGTCTTCCAAATAATCTGATGAGGCTTGCTGTTAATGACTTTGTCTGTTAACTCCTCCATCTCAGTTGGTATCTCGTCGCCCGATTCATCTTGATCAGAGGAGACCCTGTCGTCCTGGTGGTCTGTTCTGCTTACTCCTTCTCCGTCCGGTGTCCGTTTGCGCTTGAATGTTTTGTTGTCTCAGGAATGTTCACCTGTACTTGACTCGATTGCATTAATTTGCACCGCTCGTGATAGCCAATCTGCTACAATATTTTCCCTTCCTGGCTTGTACAATACTTCCATGTTGTATTGGCTAAGCTGCTCTTTCCAGTGGGTGACTCGTGCTGATGACTCCTTCAACTTCCCGACCCATAACCACGGTCTATGGTCGTGTGGACCACGAACTTTTGCCCGTCGAAAATGCTCGATTGCCCACACGATCCCAAGCAAGTCCCTTTCCAGTGAGCTATAACGGGATTCCGTCTCTGTTAATCTTCTGCTGGCGTACGCTACAGTACGCTCACCACCATTAACTTCTTGTGATAATACCGCACCTAAGGCGTACTCACTCACATCTGTGGTGATGTGAAATTTCAGCGTAAAATCGGGAAAGGTCAGGATTGGTTCTTCCTGCATTTTTCTCATGCATGTCCGAATAATGTTTTCGATTTCAGGGGTGATTACGATGCTCTGTCCTTTCTTCAGCAAGTTGTTTAGTGGCACAAGATACTCCGCCATTTCCAGTACAAATCGGCGATAATAGTTGAACGTTCCTAATAACCTCCGTGTTCCTTTGACGTCAGTTGGAATCGCCATTTGTCTTATCGCCTCAACCTTCCACATATCTGGTCGCACTCCCTCTTTGGATATTGTATGGCCCAAAAAATTAAGCTGACCCTGGCCCATAACAGATTTCTCTCCGGATAATTTTAACCCAAACTGGCGCAACCTCGAAAACACCTTACGAAGATCTTCCACATGGCGTTCTTCTGATTTGCTAAATATGAGTAAATCATCCATGTTTCCACTGCACCAGTATTCATTACTTCTCGTAGTTTGTCATTGATCCTGTTTAATTTGGCGATTAGGCCTGCCGCGTATTGCCCGTTCGACTGGTTAGGTCTCTTCATTTCCCTAAACATGTGCAGTATGTCTTCTTCGCAGGTCCATCGCCCCCCTCCATATCCTTTTTTCAGCCTTTCTTTTATAGCTCTTCACGGGGTATCATCAGCCTGTATTAGGTTCAGTACACTTCTTTTAACCCGGTTTACTAGGGCCACCGGTAGTCTTTTAGTGTCCAGCTCGTCTATTAGATCCGCAGCGACCTGGGATTCAATATTAAACATAATACCATCTCGCCGCCTTTGAGGAAATGGTTCAGCTCCCCCACATCGCCATTGAATTTTTCCAGATCAGAAATCTCTCTTCTTACATCCTGTGCGTTATCCCTTTTCAATTTCATCCATTCAAGCACGTTGGTCTCCTCTGCGATCCTGTTCGCCTCCCTGGCTGCTAGGTCCCCACGCGCCATTGCGAGCGTAGTCGTCGGCAAAGGTGGGAACTCAGGGTCCACCGGTGTCGGAGGTTGTGGCGTTGGTTCCTGCAGTAGCATAAGCGTTAATGTAGCTGGCCTAAGAACGTCTCTCTGTCTCGGTTCTGTCATTTTTATTTATGGCAACAAGAGAGAGAAGAAGAAATAGTAAAAAAAAATTGATAAAGGTTTTTTTTTTGTTTAAACCAACAAAAAAATTATCTTTAAACTTCCCGGGTTTCGGCACCACTTATATAGTTCCAGGAACAAAATGTGTAAAAAAAAAGGAAAATAAAGATGATACAACTCGTGCGAGGACTGGATTAATACTGACTTTACTGCCATCTTGAACCTCTATTTATAGATTCTAACAGCTGTTTACAATCCCAGCTTGATATTAGCAGCTATGAGATCATCGTCTTGTCTTAACTTATATATATATATATATATATATATATATATATATATATATATATAATAAATAAAAAAAAAATGTAATAAATTGATTAAAAATAGAAAAAAATTAAAAATAATAAATAAAGATGAAAAACAAAGCAAACATATATATGCAAACCCACACACGCACACATACATACATGCACATACCCTAACATATACACTAATAGATAACCCAAACATACCCATGCACATACACGCATTTATATATGTGTACATACATACACAGATATATATATATTGAGATATAAATATATATTCTCTCATTTTCAGACGTATAAAGTAGTAAAGAAATGTAGGAAGGTATAAGCCTCTATTAATTTGAAATATGCGAAATTATAATATTATAAATTAAATTTATTAACTAGGAAATGGTGGAACCATTTTAAAGCCTTTATTATCTGTTCTCTGAATGATTAAAAAAGATGGGCTAAGCTAATTTGGATTAGTGTTGTGTCATTTTTTCTGTTAACAGTTTAAGATGGACATGATGACATTTTCTTTTAGCTTTGGGGCTACTGAGATCTATCGGATCTCCCATGGAAGTCTAATAAACAATCAAGTATAAACCGACTGGAGAGAAAAAATAAATTATATTTAAACAAAACAAAAAATTATATATTATAATAATAAAAAGAATAGAAAGAGAACAAAAGAAAAAATATGTAAAGGAGATAGTTGGGGGGGGGGTGCAGTCAATAAGAACACAGAATAAGTGATGAACTTATTCTGTGTTCTTATTGACTGCACCCCCCAACTATCTCCTTTACATTAGATCATCCAGTCAACTATTTTCATCTCATAAAAGAAAAAATAATATATATTCATCTATACTAAAAGTTTAATATAAAAGAAAAGAATTTGTTAAAATCCTTATCTGGTGGAGCTAGTCCGGGATGGTCTTCTCTCTTCTAATACCAAACACACTATGACACTTTATTTTTCATTTATGACTAATTGACATTATAATTAGTAAACAGTACAGAATCTCTATATTGTTTATTTGGTTTAATGCAGTAAAGCCATGCTGTTATTCATTGCCAAGTTTAGGTCTTTTAATTGTTTGGAAATTTAAATTGTTATAGCATCTTCTAATGTTTTGCAATAAAAAGGAAGTTGTTATATTTTACAAGCGAAAAAAATTTTAACTGTGCCTCTAGTGCATTTTTTCAAGATGAATAATTCAGAAAATGTTTTTAAGCCACCCTGGCATATAAAAACTTGGTATTTTAAACAAGATTTGACCATTTTTTACTCAGCATATTGTTCTACTGGCTTTGCTAACTTTCTTCCTAATTTATTTATGTCCAGTTGCTTATACTTAAGTAGAATGTCAGATAACAAGTGAGATTAAATATTAAATTTAATATAAAGCAAGTTTTTAAATTATTAATTATTAAATTTTATATTAAATGAGTTTTGACCCTAAGTAATAAATAATTAACAAATATTAATTATTTCAATTTATTTATTGTTTCCTTTCATTTTTTTTTAAAGGAACAAAGCAAGGCTGCATCAACTTCAAGTGTCCCAAGGAAATTACCCAGAGCAAACACTGCTTCACATTCTGGCCTTGCTAATCCTTTGTCTAAGGTGAGAATTAGTTCAATCAATCCTCTGATTAACCAGTTAAACAAAACATGTATTTATAATTTGAATTGACAGTTTCAAACTGGTTTCCTATCAATTGCACTTTATATTTTATGGTTTTGCATTTTCTTTTCTTACATTCTTGTGTTACATCTTTGAAAAAATATGTAAATGGACCAATCTTGAATAATTGTTAAAGTACTTATCTTTTTTTTCAAAACTATCTATTCTGTCATCTAATTAACATCACTTGCAGTTTAAAACTATGCAATATAGAAGCAAACATTGCAGTTCTAGTTGTTGAAAAAACTACTTACAACCATCTTGTTAAGTAAACATTATTACGTAAAAACTTTATAATAAGATCTATTTTGACCTAGAAGTGTTTGTACATTTTTAATGCATTATGATTTAACGTTAGAGAAGAATTGGTCGACTGTATCTTCTAATTTAAGGAAGAAATAGTTGGGGGTGCAGTCAAAGAAAACACCAAAATAAGAAAAACTTATTTATTATGTGCCGACGTTTCGGCCTACAATGTAGGCCATCTTCAGGGCTAAGAGAGAGAAACAAACAAAAATATATAAAAACGTAGCAGTAACAAGAATATATAAAAAGTGGTACAGGAGTGAACAAATAAAAATAATGACTAGATATGATGAAATAGTGAAAAGATAAAATAGTGAATAGATAAAAATAGTGACTAGATATGATGAAATGGTGAATATATATATGATAAATAAGAAAGAATATAAGACTGGTTACAGAATATAAGAAAGAATAAAGAATAAATAAGAAAGAATATAAGACTGGTTACAGAATATAATAAACTTAAAAAAGTGATAGATAAAAAAATAAAATTGTAGATGATGAAAAGAAATTATAATGGTGACAGATATAAAAAACAAGAATACAAATATAAAATATAAAAAATACATGTCAAGAAGGGATAAAATGTAAACAATAATATATAGGGAAAGAAAAATGAGGAGGTAAACGGAAAGATACAAGAAGAGAAGATTAAAATTATAGAAAAAGGGGGTTACATAGGTATGAGGGGTTACATAGGTAAAGTGTAATAATATAAGCATATATAGAAATAAAAGCTTGATAAATTTCAAAAATGAAAAATTGAACATAGTGGTATTTATAACTATGCACTATGAGGAATTAAAAGAAAAAGAAAAAGAAAATATAAGTAAGGGAAGTTAATATGTAACTGTATACAGTAGGAAGCAGTGGCATTAATGCAAAATAAGATGTGAATATAACATAAACATGTAGAAAATAGGTAAAGAAATACAGAGGATGAAAAATATGAGGCTAAATAATAATGAACTCTATACATTAACAAATGATGGATGCCAAAAGAAGGTGTGAGAACAGGTGAGAAGGAAGGTGAATGTGAAAAGGATGGAGATAAGATAAATACCAAGGTATGTACTAACCGAATAAAACACGAGGCAGCTAGGAGAGCTCAGAAAGAAGTGAGAGCAAAAATACGTTATAAAAATACGTTAGGCCGGCTGGAGGAAGCGATACAGGCGATCTCTGACGGCCAAAAAAATAATGACAAAGAAGGGGGAAGGAGATATGCAGATGTAGAGGCAATAAGAGACCGTAAATAATGTAAATAGCGTGAAAAATTAAAAATAAATAAAATTAAAAAGGAGAAATGCAGATGCCTGGATATAAGTGACCGTAAATAATGTAAAATGCGTGAAAAATTAAAAGTCAATGCTCAACATGTAATTAATAAAAGAATGGTATAAAAAATTAAGAATGTAAGGTTATTTTAGTAAATTAAAAATTTGGGAGTAGGTTAGGGATAGGTGATGGGAGTCGGTCTTGGCATTAACGGTAGAGGAATCTAAATTGATGTGAATGGTTTCTGAGAGGATGCGTTTATTATAATTAGGAACGGAGGCCAGGATCGACGTATTTTCGAAGTCAAAAATGTGGTTAAAGGATAGGGCGTGTTCGGAGAGTTTAGAAGCGGTTGGGTTGTGGGAGGAGATGGAATATTTGTGTTGGATAATGCGGTCTTTAAGTAGGTTTTTGGTTTCGCCGATGTAGGAAGAGTTGCAGTTGGGAGTAGAGCACGGAATGCGATAGACGACCTGAGAGCGATGTTTTAGAGGAATGGGATCTTTGACTCGGGTATAAATATTGGAGAGTTTGTTGTGGGATTTAAAGGCGATGCGTAAATTGGGGATCGCGGAACGTAGGGATTTTTGAATGTTATTAGAGAGGGAGGGTATATATGGCAAGGATCTGTATATAGGGATAGAAGGCGGATGTGGAGATCGGGTGCGGGTGGGTGGGTTATAATGGTGATGGATGAGTTTATTGATAACATAGGGAGGAAAATTGTTTTTTAATAGGATTTCTTTGATGCGTTGGGTGTTGGTGTTATGGAAGCAAGCGTCAGAGAGGGATAGACCACGGTGGATGATATTTTTGGCGACATTGATTTTTTGGTGGTGCGGATGTTGGGAGTAATAATTGAGGAGTCTGCCAGAATAGGTGGGTTTAGTATACCAATCAGTGGATAAGGTGTGATCGGGATTTCTAATGATACGGAGGTCAAGGAAAGGTAGTGATTTGTTATGTTCAAGTTCAACAGTGAAATGTAGGCGGGGATGGTATGCATTTAAGGATGATAATAAACCTGGAATGATGTTAGGATTTAGGATAAGGAGGAGGTCGTCCACATATTTTTTAATGAAAATGACATCGTCACGGAACTGGGGCAGGATGGAGTCTAGAAGGTCATTTAGGACAATATTGGAGAGGTCAGGAGCGAGGGGATTTCCCATGGCCAGTCCTGAAATTTGGTTAAAGAACTGTCCATGGAAAGTGAGGTAGCCAGATTCGCAGCAGAGTTTAAGGGATTGGAGATATGAGGACCGGTTGAGAGAGGTATGGGGTTCTATTAGTGACCAGTGGTTATCTATAATGACAAGGGTTTTATCTAAGGGTATGTTGGTAAACATGTTTCTACATGTATAAAAATACATGTTTCTTGACATGTATTTTTTATATTTTATATTTGTATTCTTGTTTTTTATATCTGTCACCATTATAATTTCTTTTCATCATCTACAATTTTATTTTTTTATCTATCACTTTTTTAAGTTTATTATATTCTGTAACCAGTCTTATATTCTTTCTTATTTATTCTTTATTCTTTCTTATATTCTGTAACCAGTCTTATATTCTTTCTTATTTATCATATATATATTCACCATTTCATCATATCTAGTCACTATTTTTATCTATTCACTATTTTATCTTTTCACTATTTCATCATATCTAGTCATTATTTTTATTTGTTCACTCCTGTACCACTTTTTATATATTCTTGTTACTGCTACGTTTTTATATATTTTTGTTTGTTTCTCTCTCTTAGCCCTGAAGATGGCCTACATTGTAGGCCGAAACGTCGGCACATAATAAATAAGTTTTTCTTATTTTGGTGTTTTCTTTGACTGCACCCCCAACTATTTCTTCCTTAAATTATGATTTAACATTTTCAATTAATTTTATGTTTGTTTTTTTTATTGTAATAAAAATTCTCATCCCTATAAATGCACTAGACCACTTATTAAAAGTTGTTATAATTAATAATTACCAAAATATTTATTTTACCATAGTGTCTATGAGACTATTGAGCCATAAAGGAATTCATAGGGTTTGTAAGGATTCCGCAAAAGGAAGTCTGTTCAAGAGGTGATCCTCAGACTATTTAGGTTTAAGCACCCGTGTTCTAAATGTAGAACTGTTCCCCCCTAAACCTAAAAATATTACAAAGAAACGGAAGAATGTTTTCCAATTTTTTTTTTAGTTTAGTGAAGACTTGTTTTACTTAAATCTTTTTATTAATCATTTTCATTCATTTAATAACAGAAAGCGATGATCATTCATGAAGGAAGTCAAGTTTTCTTTATTTGTAGGAAACAAAGGTTTTTTTATTGTATATAAATGTTATATATTTACAATGCTTGTTTCTTTATTATTATTTACTTAAACAATGTATGTACAACATAAATATATCATTTTAGTGGAAATACAAAACATTTCTGTTATAAAGGAAACTTGACTTGTGCTAGAATTGTGCTCACTAACTCCAGTTTTTAAGTATAAATGACTTTTTCCATTTATGGAAAAAAGTATAATTCATTATTTATTAATTAAAATTATGTAATCTATTATTACCATTAATAAGATCGTCATCATTTCACAGGTTAAAAATGAAAGTAAACCTACTGGAAGACCTTCAAGGAGCAATGTAAAATAATCATCTTTTTGTCTACCCATATGGTTTATTTTGTATATCATAATAGTAATGTTAAATATCATTATAGTATAATATAAATACTGATTTTGTATTTCATGATATTCTATACTTTAAATATTTTTTATGTGTATTATATATTCTTTTAATATGAAGTGACGCAACTTAATGTAATTATAATAATATTGTTAAGATTCAGATATATTTATTGTTAAAAACATATATAGTAAGTAGTTTAGCTTTTTAATAAAGGATAAATCATTATTCCATTTGTGATTTTATTGTAGGTAGTTTATCCTTTGCTTGAAATGTTAGAAATTTTGTTTATCAATTCTGTATTAAGTCTTGGAAACATTCATTTATCTGGAATAAATTTTTTGAATTGTTATTTTAATTTAATTTACAACTGAGTAAACTTTTTAATTAATAATTTTGAAATCTTAATGATTTGATTTTTTGCTCGAAGTACTTGAATGAGTATTGTTTTTGATACTAGGCTTCTATTTTTTTTTTAATTAACCATTCTTAAATAAGAGACCTTTTAAATTTTTGTTCACAGAATTATACAATCTTTCTTTGATACTTTAAAGGTGAATATCTCGAATGGTTACTGGTCTCCAGTCCACTGCCCAATTAGATTATCTCGTCCGCCAGCAGTATTTTGCTATGAGTCAATGTCCATTCTGTAAAACAGTTGTCAGGAGAGATAAAACAGCACATGCATGCTTAATTTGTAAAAAAAAATCTTAGTATATCTGAAGCCAGGTAAGCTCATGTTAAGAATAAGCAAGGATTTGCAATGTCTGTGTCCCTCAAGCAAATCTATTCCTTCTTGATCATTTGCATTCTAGGTACTATTAAGGAAAACAGCAGCTCTAATGGCCGAATTAGTGAAGATTACAGACCAAATAAGGAATATTTTAATAATTAAGGTATGAGACTTTACTTGTTAGCCAAATTGCTGATGTCCTGGAAAATTAAAATCCGCAATATTTTTTTTATTTTAGTGTATAGATTCTTTGTCTTCAGGTTTCTAATTGTTTTTCAATATCCATATCAAGCATTGTGATATAATTAAGTATTTTATATAGCTCTTCTAAGAGTATGGTTGACATGATTTATCCCATGGTGATACCTATTCTTTGTTATTGTTTTTGAAAGTCATGATAATTAATACTAATTTTGTGTGTTCTAAAACAGCTCTTTTGTTATCAGAATGAAGCATTTCTGAACTTAATGGTTATTCCTAAGACCATCCACTAAACCAAACCCCTGCAGGTGTTAATTTTTTAATTAAGTTCTTAAACATTAGACCTAATAAGTGATCTCACGATTATACAAAATGCCTTTAACTTTAGTCATAAATTTCTTGGATGATTATGTATCTCTAATTCACTGCCCCATTACTGCTTATCTCGTTCTGAATTTTTCTTTGGCTCGTCCAATTTGAAACAGTTTCAAATTCATGCTGTTGTGAACCATGGTACAGTTGCATGTTACTCTATTACCAGCCCCCTTTCAACAATGTTCTTCGCACTGATATACGAGAAAATTATGAGCCAGTGGGAAATCAGCCTACATCCAAGGATTATGATTGTTCTGGGTCAACAGGTACAGGAGCGTATGCATTGTTTTCAGGATGAAGACACGGCAGCCAAAGCTCTGGGCAGCAAAGTGCCATCTTGGAAATCCAAAACATTATTCCTGATCTGCTTTAAAATACCCAAATTTTCTAAATGATCTTGTTATTGTTATCTATAGACTTCATTGTAAACGAAGTGGGTACTATTCTATATTGATTGGGTTGTTGTCAACTTCAGAATATATTTATGGATAAAGTCTTGTTGATGCCTATTGAGAAAAAGGTTATATTTTCTTATACTTAGCCTCGAAACTGTGCCTCTGGGTAAAATGATGAAAATGTAAAAATATGGTGTATATAAGTAAATTTGTATTTAGATTAGTTGTATGTATGCAGATGTAGATGAAGTACATGGAGGGGTAGAAAAAAAAGGCCTCCAATCTGACAAACATTAACTAATATAGACAGAATACTCAAGTCAAGCTGGTGGAAAACATGAAAAACTGTAAAAACCCTGGACCAACCACACAGCTGAAGAGAAACAGGGATCATTAAAAAATATATGCCTCTCAAAACGAATTCTTAGCTGTCACAATCAAGAACAAGCAAGGCTCACAGAAAGAAGGCCAGCATTATATCAGGTGAGCTCAAGTGGTATGAAATGAGAAGTAGAAGCAGAAGCTTCCTGACGGAGATGCATGTATCCCTAAAAGATGGAGGAGGTATTTTAAGAATGCCAATATGTTATAAATAATTTGAAGTTATACTTTATATTTAACACAAAACCTTGTATAAAAAAAGTTATGAACAATCACTACTTGCATACTACAACACTATTATAAAGTAGGATTCATTGCTAGTTTGATGGAGGAAGAAAATTCGAGTAATAATTAGACTTTGGGACTGATCGAATTACAGGCGAAGCTGCTGTTATATGGGATTGTCAGGGATGGCTCATGTGGGTTAGTGACTTAAATATTTTTGTCTACTTCAATAGCCAGAAAGAGAGTTTCGAAGTTTAGTTCTTCTCTGATGTCAACAAGCTTCAATCAAACATCTTTTGAAACAGACCCCTGTCATAGCCATGGATTTCATGACAACGCACTTCTCTAACAGGATCAAGATCAACTTTTTGCCCTAGGTTTGCACATTTATTATGTTTTAGTGACAACCATTGGAGCTAGCTAGGTCCTATGGTTATACTCCTGATATTTGAAAGTCAATATCAAGGAGTTTTAGATTTGATATTGATATATTTGAGAAATATATGCCTGAAGAAGGAAAAATGCGATGGGTTATGAGATGACCATAGTTAAGTTCATTGAGCTCGGAAGGCTTCAATGGGAGGGGAACGCTGTGATGATAGGAGAAGTCAATATCATAACGATAACCAACAAATCTGGTTTGTTATATGATGAATCTACAGATATAAAATAACATTTTTGCTAAGAATGTTGTACAGAAAGTTCGGTAACTAGATTCTATTCTAATGACTGACAAGTTGTAGAAAATTCCATCAAGATGAACTTTACTCCTCCAGGTTGTTGTGTTTACCATAAAACATTACTACTACTACTTTTTCGGCACTAAAGCCCATCTCGAGCTTTGATCTCCGAATGATTCTTCCACCACTCCCTGTTTGGTGCCCTTTCCCACCAATAGCTGCGCCATGGATCTCTATTTAGTTTGATCTTCCAATCTTGCTTAAACCAAGGAGCTTTAATGTTGAAAATGTTGAGTTCTGCAGGAGTCTTTGTGGCATCTCACTTTCATCCATCCTCGCTAAATTCCCAGATCATCGTAATTTTTATAAACTTGAGGATAAGCATTTCCTTATTGACAGAGAAACATTACAGTAGAAATAATTGACTTTTTCCCTTACTAAATTTGGCTTTTTTTTCTCTTGTTCGGCAAAAACCCCGTGTACAGACTAACTGTTAGGTCCATGTTCTGAGGGATAGTTCCAAAATCACATCATGTTCCATACATTTTAGGCCATAATTTGAAATCCTATACTCTAGAGATTTCTCCAATACCATATTGAGACTATATAGTAGACTTCCACATTTAAAAGCCTTCTACGATTTCTTCATCAGAAAGACGGTGGAGCTTATAGTAGAAGATAGTTAAAAGAGTTTTGAAAATATATTGAATAAGTACTAAGTGTTTGTACTATTATAAAAATTAATGATTTTAATTGTAGCATTAAAGATCAAAAGCGGAACTCCGAAATTTCAAGCAATTTTGTCTAACACGAAACTTCGCCGCCATTTTTCATGGTTTTAGTCCCAGTTCTGAACCTAAAGTTTCGGGATCATAGATAGAGCATCGCTTGACTAAACTAGAGAAATATGTGAAACAATGAATTTTTGAAATATGGAGTTTTCCACTATTGACCCTGAACACCTCAATTGATAAACCAACTGATTGCTTAATATGTTGTAATTATTATTAAAAAAAAAAAAAAAAAAAACCTGTACCACTACAAACCATGGAGGGTCTTGGGTTCTGTACGTGGTAGAGACTGTACTGTTTATTGGACAACAGTTGTGGAGTGAGGTGATTTGTGTTAGATCACACTCAACTGCCAGCCACCCCCCTATTTTGGATACCCATTTAACAGAGGCTGGGTAAGCTTCAGGAGGGTACTAAATCCCACAGGGTTCATCTCCGACCACTAACACATTAAATAAAGGTCTGCCAGCGAGCAAGATTTGAACCCAGAACCTTCAGCAGGCAACTAAGTGTTTTAACACTGAGCCACTCTGCTTCCTTGTAAGTGTTACCAATACTACTAATTACTTTTGTGATTATTATCATAAATTAATATTTTCTATGTGAAAAAATTTACAATGATAAATAGTTCATCTATTGATTAAATCCCTTGTAAAATTTATTAGACCAAAAATCAAAACATTTGTAATATTTTCTTTTTTACTATAGTAAGCATAAAAAAACAAATTGTTTGATGGAAAATCAATGATCGACATAATTTTTGAAATTATTTGTGAAAATGAAATTAGAGATATAAATTTAAACAGTTTTATTCAGCTTCTAAGATCCATTAGAGGAAAAGGCTGAATAACCTTTTTAATGCCAATTCACCAATATATTTAAAATCAGTGACCCCAACAATAATAATCAATATTCTTCATCAGTTAAGGCAAAAATAGAACGCCAACTTTGTCTTTGGATTGGACATGCCTGAAACTTTGGAGGTCAACGGACCAAAAGAAGGATGATTGAAGTTTACTTGGAAGAATTGGAGAGGAAAAATGATGGTTCCTAGATGCACCAAATGGCTAGAGATAGAAGTTAATAGCATATGTTCTTTTCTGATAAGTAACAGGAGCTAGAAAAAGAAGAGGAATAATTTGGATAAATGCAATCAAACATGTTTGATTAACACTTATTGTCTGTTATTTTTTTTGTCAATGCTTACCCACCATATTATCTGAGTACTGTAACTTCAGACTAGGATGTATCGGATCGATATTTACTAAATAGAAAATTCTGTACTTAATATTTACAATTGCAAAGTAAATTCATTTAGTGATATGAGTTAGGTTCATTTAGGAAAATCTAAAAAAATTTCCATTTCAAAATAAGCATTAGAAAATAATTGTTATCACCGAAAATAGTATTTTCAACCAGCTAGGAGGAGTTTGTCCTTATAAATATGTCAAATATTCATATTGTAGAAATATTACAGAATAAAAAGATAAAATAAAATGTAGAGCTGAAATACTAATATGAGATTACAATAAATATATTTGGTATTCATTGGGCATACAAATATTTTATATTGCACATAATATAAATAAATGGAGTAGCAGTGTTCACTTATTAGTTAAATTTCAGAAAGTTTATAAGAACCTTTTGAACTCCACTACAAAGATTATGATATAGAGATTCTCCGAATGGGAACATGAATGTAAGTAAATTGATCACTGCATCAATATTAAGAACGGTCTGTTTACTAAGCATTATTGTTGGAATTGATGATAAACTAATGTCTTAGAAGTAGTTACCTATACGGCTGGTCTTAACTTACATTTGTAAGTCAACTACTAACACTTTATCAGCAGTCAAGCAAAAAATCTATAGTAATATCATTGTAAAGTAATGTATTTATGATTGGAATAAATAAATTAAAATACAGTGTTATTTCGTAAGTAATATAAATGCTTATTTTACTTCTTTTTTAATTTTTATTAACACATTATGGTTGGGACAGGTAAACATTTTTTTTTGCAAGCTGAATAAAGCGCGAACCATGTGTTTTTTTTATATGGTAGGTAAAATAAGGGTTACTAATGTTTGTTGTTGCCCTTTCTCATACACAAAACAGATTAGGTAGATTGTTGATAAGACCAAAGTGCCCTTACTTTTATAATTAAGATGAAGAAAACATTCTAAGCTAAGAAAAAAAAAGTTTTAAAAAATTCAGTCTCTTTAGATTTATAGGGATTTATTGGAAACAATAAAATTCACCCACACTTTTTAATGAATTAGCTGCTCTAGCCATAATGTACTGTACAAAGCAACAGACTACCGTCATTAAACTAACTAAAATAAAGATATTCAGTTTTCATAACTTTTGTATATCCATTTGAAGCAGAAGTAGATGAATATATGAGAGCAAACCACCAAGCCACATAAATCACATTTAGGTAAGGCCAATTTTGCTCTCTTAGCCTCAAATGATCATCTTTATATATAAAATTCTAGTGTTCATATGTACGTCACTAAACTCCTTAAGTGAATGGGCATGTTTTTTTTAATAAATATTCAAGCGACTTTGAGGATGGTTTAGATTCATAATTAAATTCTAAAGGGTATTGTGTATTTAATTAGTTAAATTAATTTAAAGAAGGTGGGGAGGTTACCTTTGTTTTATATCATTACAAAAAAGTAAACCATAAATTAAAATAAATTTGTATTGTAACTTTATTTATAATATCCTTAAAAAAAAATGTTCGTGAAACAAAAAACATAGTTTGTATAATTAATTGAATACCTTTCATAAATCACACAGATAAAGTTTTTATAATACAATTAATTACATTCTTATGTTACAAAAGCTGATCTGTAAAAGCAATCGATTAAGGAATTAACATTAACTTCTTATCAATTTTCCATAAATAGTGAGAGAATTTAATGTTTAAAGTTTCCTATAAATCCAACAATATAATATAAGCAATTATTACTTTGGTTTAACTATTTGTAATCACAATAAATAAATACCTTTGTCATACTAAATAAAGTTTAAAAAATAAGGTCTTCAATTTTTTTTTTATATTACTGTAAAATAAAACAAATTGACATGATATTATTAAAAACAATAACAAAGACACGATCAGTATCAAGTGTAGGTTATAACAATTGTTGTAAAGAAAACAACTAAGAAGCTCTCGAGAATAATTTTTGAAACCTCTCTTTAGTTATATCTTCTTTAAAATCTAATAATTATAATATGGTTTTAATATTTATAAAAAGAAAAAAAAGATTTGCAAAAACTAAACAGATAAATAAATAAAATAAAAGTTAGTATACATAATTTTTCCCAAATGGGGAAAGATTTTGCATTGGATCCATTTTATTTTATCTATGTTATGATGATAGAAGTGAAACATGACAGCACAATCACACAATAATATGAATTTCCCAAGAAATTTAATTGCTATGAAAATGTTTTGATTAGTTTATCATACTTGTCATTTCGCTAGAATCCAAATATAATTCATTGGATTTGTATAGCTAAAAGCATTTTCTTCTTATTTGAAAAAAAAGGTCTAATTAAATCTTACCAGAATAGATATTTAAGCTAATGATGAATTAATTATAAGATGAAAGGGGGGATGATTAGAACAAGAAGCTAGAATTAAAGTAATTCATTAAATTTATAGTCCTAGTCTTCTATAATAATTTCATGTAGACCCTCACATTCAACATTTTTTTTTTTTTTGGAAATACGCAAAAATGGAATGTACTTAAGCCCTATTCTAGAAAAAAAAATCAGCAGTGGTTTTCTTAAAAACATAAAAAATAATCATAATGAGACATCGCCATATTTCATTTAGTAAATAATTATTGAAGAAATAACAATATGCAAACTATACACTAAAACAATTCGACTTGACCACTGGCATGTCTAATGAGACCTTTTTTTTAAATCTTTAAATATGAAAATAGTGTTATATCTATATATTAAGAACTAATTCTGGTTTTACACATTGGTATCAAGTCAACCTCAATACAACACATTCATCTGAATAATGCATATTTTTTTTCTTCTTTTTTCCTTTTATGTATATATAAGCAAAAGCATTAGAATTAAAAAATAAAACAAGGAAAACGATGCAGTAATAATTTACATAGCTTCATCCCTCTTGACCGAAATCTTCTTTGAACTTATCCAGTTTTTTCATATCTTCATCATTCACTGTAGGTTTTGAAGTAGCTAAAGACCTTAACATATCACTCTGAAACAAAATAACACAAAATTAAGTGAGTTTAGATAAAAATGTGCTTTTAACAAATTCAAAATGATTCTCAATTTGACTTGTGTTTGTTTGTATGAAATTTCCCACATAACTTATGATGCAAAGCTTATTTTGGATTCCTGTTTTGTGAACAGCAGGAACTGTCCCCCTGTTGGTGGTCACATTTAAATTTCATAAGACAGGGATAATAATAATAATAATAAGGCTTAGCGAACCTGAAGGCTCAATGCCAATATGACCAATCTCTGCTTACAAACTTCTACCCATGAACCAACACCCAAACTCAAATTTGTCAGATCACATTAACATCTTAGGAGTTCATTAACATATTATTATCGTTACTAAGCCCTGCCACTTTACAAACCCATTTTGATCTTCATGATGCAATCACTTATCTAATATTAACCGGGTGCATGCTTCGCAATTCCGTTTTATGTAGATATAGCGATAATAAGTTGGAGAAAATTGAACAATATTAACCCAGTTGGCCTCTGACTTTCATAGAGTGCGGTGGTACTGTGTCGAATAGTGAAACAATTAGTATATTTCTTTTGATATTTTTATTTATTTATCTTATTTTGTTTTTATTAATTAACATTGTTAATTAATGAGAACGGGTGTTGTAGCTAACTTGCCAGGTGCATCTAACCCACACCAACCCACTTCTGCTACTAAAGAATTTTCAGATGAAGAAAATATAAATTCTAAGAAGAGAAATTGTGAGGGTTCATCACTAAACCAATCGCCTATCAAAAAGATGGGTAAATACTACCAGGAAATTGCACCGATTCCGGTGAGTAACAGGTTTAATATACTAACCGAGACTGAACTTTCATCTAATAATCCGGTTGCTTCAGACCAGACTTCTAACAATGAACAAAATATTACTGAAAATTCTCCAAAAAATTCCCCCAATTTTTCTCCACAAAGCAAATAATTATCAACTCCTATTAAATGATTTAAAAGGATTATGTTTAGGACCTTTTACCACCAAATTAATCGGCAACAACACAAAAATAATGTTAACAACTATTGAAGATTACAGGAGAAAGACTAAATATTACGACGAAGAAAAAATAGAATATCATACTTTTTCTACTGAAAAAAATAAACATCTGAATGTTATAATTAGAGGGGTTCCTTACACCGTAACTGACGTAGAACTAAATGCCGAATTAAATAGTAAAAAATTCGAAGTTACACATGTCTCCAGGATATTAAATAAAGATAAAAAAACCACTCCCCTTTATTCTGTATCACTGGTGAATAATGACCAGGTTTTCAAGGTTTCATTTTCAAGGTTTATAATTTATTTTATGCTATCATATCAGTTGAGCCAAAACACAAAACTAATAATATCCCAATGTGTACCAACTGTCAAAGGTATGGACACACAAAAAATTATTGTCATTTGGAGCCTAGATGTGTTAAGTGCAAGAAAAATCACCATTTTTCTAAATGTCCTTTAAAATACACGGATAAGCCATATTGCGTCAATTGTAAACAAGCACATGCGGCTAGTTACAGAGGTTGCCTCCACTATCAAATAATAAAAAACAAAATAAACTCGCCTGGACAAAGTGAAAAAATAATAGCAGTACGACTGTAGAAACTACATATAATCCAGCTAGGAATGTCTCGACGAAATTCACATTTTCAGATGCGGCTCGTCCAGCACACTTAACGCAACAACAAACAGTTACTACAGAACCAAACATTGACAGCATCTTATCTACTATAACAAAAGTAATCTTAGAAGTGATTAAACCGTATTTATCACAAATTATGCAACAGTTAAGCTCACTAGTAACCTCCTTCTTTACGAATGGGCCCTAGTGTAAACATTAAGCTATCTATAGCTACTAATTCCCACTCAGCATGTTATGTCCGTTATATTTATTTTTTATTTTTATCTTATTATTTCCTAATTGTTACTATATTTATTTGTAACCAGACGCCTGAATTAAGAAATATAAAACTTTTAAATTGGAATGCTTACGGCATATCCTCCCTTTACGAATGGACCTTAATGTAAACAGTAGCTTATCTGATGTTATCAATTCTCTCACAACAAACTGTGCTTTATTCCAGTCCACGTATTATATTGAATTAACTTCCTTATATCATTTTTCAACTATGGTTAACGAACTCAGACAATTAAAATTGTTAAATTGGAATGCACATGGCATATCCTCCAAAGAAATGAACTTAAAATTTTCCTTGAATCCAATTCCATTGACATAGCCTGCATAACTGAGACCCATCTATCTTAAAACATCAAATTCAAAATCCCAGGATACAAAATATTACGAAAAAATAGAGAGTGTTCAACTCCCTCAGGTAGTGTTACCCTGATAATTGAGAATATAATTAGTTTCTCTGAAAACATTATTTTTGATATATTTAACCTAGAGGTTATATCGGTTCGATTACATTCATCTCCTCCTACAGTTGTCACAGCAGCTTATAATCCACCAATCAAAAAATTACTTCAAGAAGAAATTTTAATACTTTTACCACCAGCTGAACATACACTAGTCTTAGGTGATATGAACTGTAAAAATATTTACTGGGGATGCCGTAAATCGAATTCTAGTGGAAGCACCTTGCTAGAAATCTGTTCAAGGCACAATATACACATTCATGCACCAAATGAACCAACATTCTACAGATCAGGCTGTAAAGCAGACATCCTCGACAAAGCACTAACCAAAAATTTTAGGCTTCCTCTATCATCCCACGTGATCACAGCTCTGAACTCGGACCATATCCCAGTTTTAATTAATTTCTCAGCACAGATACACAAAGAAACGAAAAGAAAATCCCTCATTAATGGAGTAATCGACTGGGAAGTGTATAAAATTCTAATCGATGAGAAAATTAATATAAAGAATAATTATCCTACAGCAATAGAAATTGATACAAACATATACAACCTCAACGAATATATCACACATAGCCTGCATGAAGCAACTGTACAATCCATCCATTTTAGGGGAAAAACATTCTCGAGTAGATGTCCAAATTCAATTCTTCTAAAAATTAAAGAAAAAAATTATGCTAGGAGACAGTGGATGCGTAATAGAGACCCTGCTTATAAAAAGAGATGGAACCACCTAAAACACGCTATTTAAAAGGAACTTGACGAATGGACATATGCAAAATATCAGGCTTATGTAGGTGATTTAGACCCTAAGGATCAATTGCTATGGAAGGCTACGCGACGTCTGATGAATAAGCACGAGAATATTCCTAGTCTTGGAGACAACGGTGAATTCTTCACCAGTGATGTAGAAAAGGCTGAAATGTTCGCGGATTACTTTGAGAAAACGTTCTCCAACACAGAATGCGAAAGAAGTCCACATATAGCTAATGACATCGACAATTATTTAAATCTCCCCGCTGCAACAGTGCAGCTTCCACCCAAATTCACGACCCCAAAAGAAATCCAAGAACTAATAAAAAAACTTAAAATAAAGAAAAGTCCTAGCCATGATTTGATCCCAGTCATAGCAATAAAGAAGTTGCCCAGGAAAGCTGTGGTTTTCATTTCGTCTATATTTAATAGTTGTCTAAGAATTGGATATTTCCCTGATACTTGGAAAAAAGCCGAACTCATAGTCATCCACAAACCCGGTAAAAACGCTAAACAAGTCAGCAGCTATAGACCTATAAGCTTATTATTATTATAAATTATTGGAATCAATTATAAAAAGGCATCTTTCTTCTTTTTTTAACAATAATGACATTATCCCGGATTTTCAATTTGGTTTTCAGTATAGTCATTCCACCTCGCACCAACTTGCAAGACTCAGAATTCATAATAAATGGATTCGAAATGAAGAAACATACGCTGGTAACGTTCTTAGACTTCCAGCAAGCGTTTGATAAGGTTTGTCACCGAGGTCTACTATACAAACTAAAGAAAGTAGATATCCCGAAATACTTATATGTTATTCTGAGCTCATTCCTGAATGGTCGAACATTCTCAGTTAGAATTGAATAACACATATTCAACTGTGAGACAAATCCATACAGGTACTCCACAAGGTTCAGTTCTTTCTCCCATTCTATTCAACTTTTATCTTCACGATATCATCCAGTCTACACATACCTCCATAGCTGATATCATCCAGTCTACACATACCTCCATAGCTGATATCATCCAGTCTACACATACCTCCATAGCTATGTTCGCCGACGATACAGCCGTTTTCTCCTAACACAATGACATAATAATAGCTAGAAATACTTTGCAGAGCCACCTGGATAATCTCGAGCAATCTTTACCAATTAGAAGATTACCCTTAAAATCGAAAAATGTACCTCAAGTCTTTACCCTTAGACGTCCACCAGATCCACCTGAGCTAACCCTCATAGGTAAAAAAGTGAAATGGAACCCTGCTAGCGAAGCTATACGATACCTTGGAGTTCACTTGGACAGCTGCCTAACCTGGAATACCCATATCAATATTAAATTAACCCAAACCTACGCAAGATTATCAATGCTCTATCCTATCATAAATAGAAAATCTAAATTAAAACCAGAAATAACAATTCTCATTTATAAAACAGTCCTAAGGCCATTAATGATGTACGGCTGTGAAGTCTGGGGAGCAGCATCCTTTACGAAAAGAAAAAGATTGCAAACTTTTCAAAACAAGGTTCTAAGAATCGCAGTGGATGCCCCCTGGTTCATCAGAAACCGTTAACTGCACCGTGAATTACAAATAGAAACAATAGACGACCACATAAAAAAAAAGGTTCAGAAAATTTCATAGCCAACTACCATCAGTTAAAGGAACAATACATTACAACATAGGAAAGCAGACATCATCTCGAAGACTAAAGCTCAGGTTACTGCAGGACATCTTATAAGTTGTATAACTACATATTTCTAGTGATATTACTACTTTAAATTTATTTTACAGCTACTTTATATGTAGATTTTTTTAATTTTTTTGTATATACTTTTATATGTCACAATTCACCGTTATTTACATTTAACCAATAGTTATAACGATGTATTTAGTTAGGGGTGTCTATAGTACGAGACTATACCCCCCAAAATCAATTGCTATCAACAATAAACAATCTATATTATAACAACCATGTAAGGCCCACCAGGCCGATCTGGTAAAAATAAATAAAATAAATATTAAAAAATGGACACTAACAGGAGATGAACAAAATATTTAGCAAAATTGTTTTTACAGTGGTTAATGGTAAATTTGTAAGTCTTGATAAATATATGTTTTTTCATGAATTTCAAATAATGATAAAAAAGTAGCTTATCTTTTTTATTTTTATTTAAAGAAAATATTTAAATGTTTTTGTGCATGATAACAGTAGTAGTGGTGTAGCAAAAAAAAATTTTTTTTTCTTAATGTTTCATAATTGAATTCAATTGTAGCTCTTCTAATGCTATTTATTTCTAATAACCATGCCTTTCAGTTGTAAGGGTTTGGCAACAAGAATATATATAACATGAAAATCATGCATATACCCTTTCCAGGAAACATATTCCTTCCACTATTTACTCATTATCACTAAGCTAAATCATTTTCTTGTCTTAAAAAAAATAAAGATAGAGAGAAGATGTAAAAGTGGACTTTCGCCTTGGTTGATCGCCTATCTCTTGCCTACTACCGTGTTGCAGATTAGGCAACATACTCTTACAGCTCTGCTGGCACTTCTTTGTCAATGGTGGCAATGCTACTATTAGTTATACCCAAATATGTAAATGGCCAGAAACACAAGTTCCTCACCATTACAAAATACATTTATATCTTGTAAGAATCTTTTTCTTTTGAAAACAAGAACAATATCATCCGCAAACTGGTATTCCCATTCTATTTTTGTACCATTTCCCAATTATAGTTCTCTTATATTTCTGGAGAATCATCCATAAATAAGGTGTACTAATCCACATACAATCTTCAGACCCTCACACTAAGAAATAATAAACACCTAGCTTCTCATAACAGCAAACATATCGAAGCCTCATTCCAACCCTTACTCCTTACCTCTCACCAAACTAAGGAACTGCATTGCAAATTCTTTTAGCCTCAAAATTACCATCTGTAGAATTGAAAATGTGTGGATCTATAAAATATTTCAATATTATATCATTTCCATAACTAACAATGATAATTCAGCTTCTATAATTAATTTTTCCTAGTAAAATAGAATTTAATATTCTTTCAGATCTTTATTTTCAAAAATTATTTTATTCTGATTCTATTAAAACCATTTATTTAAAAACATCTTTAAAATAGAACAAAAATGTAATAATTTTAAATCATTTTATAACAGTTTTAAAGTAGACTTAAAGGAAGGCAAAACAAGATAAGACAGAAACAAAAATGATAAAATAAGGGATAACATTCTTCCATTTAAAAAGACCAAAGAGTTTTGGACATGTATGTAGGATGCAAGAGGACAGAAACCCAAGAAAAATAATAGAAGTTTAACCAAATAGAAGACCCTAAATACAATGAGCAAGTAACCAGATTAGAAAAATTCTCAGCCAAGTGAATCTGCTGATATAGAACTGACGAGAAATGAAAGTAAGAAGAATATAGATAAAAAGATTACTAAGTTTTAAACATAAAGTTTTAAAAAAATACAAGAAAACTTCTGAATTCTGCTAAAAACAATCCATAGATTTTTTAAGACAGTTTAATTATATATCTAATAGTGTCATATTTTCACAACAAAATAAAATAATTTTATAATTATTATAGATATAAGAGTATGAATGTGTACAGTATATTTCTTTTATGTTTTATTTATTATTATTATATTTTTTTTTATTATATATATATTTTTTTTTTACTTTATTTTTGTATATATTTTTTCGCTTGTATATATTTATTTATGCATTTATTTCGTTTATATTATTGATTTTTTATGGAATAATTGTAGCTACATAGCACCATTACTTATAGCCCACAACAGGCAGATTGTAATGCTTCAATAAAGTGTTTTCTTCTCTCTGTATTATAGATATAATATAAAACTTAAATTAATACATAAAATAAATTAGTGATTAACATATATAAAAACTGTAATAAGCAAAGCATTCGACATTAAACTACTGACCATAGTGACCGGAGGTTCATAAAGTTTGTCGCTCGGAACTTCCATCCAAGACATTTCGATAGCTCCAGGGCTACCTGGCGAACAAGGAGTTAGGAGATCATCTACTATCTCATCTGGGTTAGTCCTTGATGGGCCTTTTACTTTTCGAAAGTGAGTGGCCATCTGGACCTTTCTAACTGGTTGCATCAAGGCATCCCGCACAACAATACTTATATCAGCACCAGAATATCTGTAATCATACAAAATTTGAATATAAAGCCTATTAAAAAAAAGAAGGAATCATAAAGAGATGCCTAAATATTAAGTATGAATAGTACAAATTAATATTTTACTTAAATAGTTTGGCACTTTAAATTATATCTATAATTTAAAATTGTCTCAATTTAAAACCATAAAACTTTGAATTCAGAATACAAAAAAAAATATTATAACTAATTGTCCTTGTCAGAAACTTTTTTAACAGTTTGAATCTATGCTAAAAAGCTTGAAGTCTGTTCAGGTTTAAAATTCTAAAACTCTCTTGTTTTTTTTTTTTACTAAAAAAAATAGCTAGTCCAATAAATATTGTAATTTTTCAAAGATCTTATAAAAATGATCTTCAATAAAAAGTAGTCAAACAATAGTTCACCAATAAAAAGTTTGTTTTTAAGGATATTCCTTCATGGCTTCTACAAAAACAATAATATTCGCTTTATAAAATCCTTACCCATCTGTCTTCTGGGCTAGAACTTTCAGTTCATCTTCGGACAGGTGATGGAAAGTATTCCCAAGGTGGAGTTTGAACATAAGTAGTCTTGCATGCTCTTCTGGAAGAGATATGTAGATCCTTTTTTCAAATCTTCTCCTAATAGCTGCATCTAACACCCACGGTATGTTGGTAGCTCCCAGGACTAATATTCCTTCGTTGTCATTACCAACACCTAGATAATGAAAAATGATAAGGATGTAAACTATCATTTTATACACATAACTTACTGCTTAACAATCTCTAATTTAATAAACAAGAATCCATACCTTGCATTTGAACTAAAAACTCAGTTTTTATCCTCCTTGCTGATTCAGACTCATTATCTGATCTCGAAGAACATAAAGAATCAACTTCATCTATAAAAATTATACTGGGCTTGTGTGCTCTGGCAAGTTCAAATAGATTTTTCACTAGCCTCTCAGACTCACCAAGCCATTTAGAAACAAGGTCAGAGGAAGATATCGAGAAAAATGTTGAATTATTAGCTTCAGTAGCTACAGCTTTGGCAAGATATGATTTACCTGTTCCTGGAGGCTAAAAAAAAAAAGAAAAAGGAAAAAAAATGTAATAGGTAAATAAAGCTATCAGATGACTATTATTCTTATACTATAGGAAACGGTCACCTGTGGTCTAGTGGTTAGCGTAACTAACTACTAAACCCAAGATCACGGGTTCGTAGCCCGACAGGTGGCCCTAGGAATATTTTAAGGGAGTAAAAAATCCTTAGTTACGCCGTCCTTCAGAAGGGACGTTAAACGGGGGTTCCGAGCCTGGTACGTCAGGTACTCGTTAAAAATCCCTATCCTAATTAAACCTGGATAGGAAAAATTTAGAGCTCCCACTGTAGCATCATCCAATTAGCCATAGCAGCATTAAGTGACGCTAAATGAATAAACAAACAAACAAACATATACTATAGGAAACAATAATAAGAAATAATTTAAGTTTTACGAGGGTGGTCAGAAAAGTTTCCGACCTAACAATAATACAAGACATTTTTTCTGAAATATTTTTAATTATTTTTCAACATAGTCTCCTTGTAACGCTACACACTTCTCCCAGCGATGCTCGCATCTCTGTAACCCGTCCAAAAAGTACTCGGCATTTTTCTCTGCAAAATAATTGTTCACGAAGGTGATTTCCTCTTCACTTGACGAAAATCTCTGTCCTCTGAGCACAATTTTTAGATGAGGGACCAAAAAGAAGTCGCTGGGGGCTAGATCTGGTGAGTTAGGTGGATGGTCAAGCAGTTCAAACCCTAATTCATGGATTTTTGCCATGGCTACCGCTGAGGTGTGAGACGGTGTCTTGGTGAAACAGGATTTTCTTTTTCTGCAAATGTGGCTGTTTTTCCGCAAGCTCTGCCTTAAGCTTGTCAAGTAATGATGTGTAGTATGCTCCTGTAATAGTTTTTCCTTCTTGAAGATAATCGATTAAAATAACTCCATGACTATCCCAAAAAACAGTCGCCATCACTTTCCCAGCCGAGGAACAGTTTTTGCTTTTTTGGAGCCTGTTCCCCTTTTGCAGTCCACTGTTTGGACTGTATTTTTGTTTAGGGCTTATAATGGTGTATCCAAGTTTCATCTACAGTAATTAATCGGCGTCAAAATTCGGATTTATTGCGGCTAATTGAACGGCTGTTGAAGTTCAAAAATGAATTATCGAATATTGAGTAACTATTTATTAAAAAGCAATGAGCGTCAAAACAATGGTTTCTTATAAATGATTGCTCGCCATTAATTTACTAATTTATTTTTGACAACCACCCAGAACATTTTTTTTTGCAAAACAAACAATTAAGTATAATTACTCCATTGTTTGCTGAAAAAGTGTTTCATCTCTGAAAGGTGACGGATGGTATTAATGTTCAAAACTGAAGGCGTTTGATATTTATTTGAATTTTATTCTAAAAGAGCTTAACTTTATTTTTGGTATTTGTTCTCAATGTTGATGAATAATTGATTTTTCTACATGTGGGAAATGCAATGAATCTTTCACAGAAAAGATCTCATAAAAGATGTAAGAAAGATTCTCACACTTCAAAAGAGATTTCTCTCTTGTCCAATGGTTATTCATTCCACTTACAGGAGTCACAATAATTGTATATCGACACATTTTGTTTATTGGAATTTTTCCATATTTTCTTTATTACGTTCATTGCCACTCCACAATGATTTAAAAATGTATTCCTCTTTTTTCTGTATAAAAACCTTAAGAAAATGCTATTTTAGTTTTTATTATACCTCTATTAGTTTTACTTGTTAATTGAGTATTATTCGTCATGAATAACTTAAATTTAAAAATATTATTCATATCCAGAATGCTTCAATACAATTATTCATTAAAGTTAGGAAAATATGTACATAATTACATTCACAAAAATATCAGCATCAAAATATGAAAAACACACAAACAACAAAAATTATCGTCTTTACACTATAATTAAAAATGGTTCAAACTTTATCTTAGAGAATGATTAATATATTTTTCTTTTTTTCTCTATAACCAACACATCCATATACAGTAAAACCTCGAATTAACGGACAGCCCTGGTGCAAATATTTTTGTCCGTTATTTAAAGGTGTCCTTTAAAGGGAGGTTTTATTTTTTTATAAATATGTATTTGTACAAATTAATTCTCTCTTATTCAATTTCCCATGTGTTTAAAAGGTAAGTAGAATAAAAAAAAAACATCGCACAGTTTTTTTTTAGTGTTCCCGAAACTTGTGTCCTACCGATATTGAGTCTTTCCGCTAGCGCACGTACACTTAACTTTTCACGGTCATAAAAGTCGATTACATTTATTTTTTGTTCTAAAGTGAGTCTCTTACGTGAGGGACACATTTTTAGCCGCCTGCCACGAGGGTTAGAACAGAACTAAATTTTAATAAAGCAAGTTCGAGAATAAAAAAAAGTATTTAAGTGGAAAACCTTTACTCAAAAGTAAACACAGCTGTCCCTGTTTTCTTAGACCGGAAACAACTAATTGTTTCCGAGAAACGGGAAAGGGATAAAGTCATACTGTCCGTCTTTTAGAGGTTTTTTTAATCAGTTTATAACCAACACAGCCTGTCCGTGACCGTTAATGAGAGGTTTCGTTAAATAGAGGTTCAAATGCCTTAAAAATTGTATTAAAATGTTGGTGCAAAAAAAATCGTCCGGTAATGGGGAGTGACCACTATTTAGGGGTGTCCGTTAGTAGAGGTTTTACTGTACTACATTTGTTTAGCCTACAAACCCATAAAACAAAGCTATGACAGGATACATTATTATAGCCAATTATAGGAAATCGAGGCAAAGAGAATTGCAAATTATAAAATTTCATAAAGATAGATAAATCTCACATACCCCGAACAAAAGAATACCCTTCCATGGAATCCTCTTCCCAGTGAACAGGTGAGGAAACTTAATCGGAAGGATTACAGCTTCTTTAAGAGCTTCTTTTGCTCCTTCTAGACCAGCAATATCAGACCATTGCACGCAAGGTTTCTCAACCACTATAGCCCCTTCTAACCTAGATTGCAGTTTCTTTTTCTCAGGATCATCTGAATCACTATCACTATCACTTTTCTTTTCATCTGATCTAAAAAAAATAATAAGCCGCCTCTCATTGTTAATCATATTAAAAAATGGATAAATATGGAATATAAAAATATTGATATTTTTTTTTCCATATTGAAACAAAGTTCCAGTAACACTGTTGAGAAACAAAATATCTTAGGAAAACTATTATCTGACATTAAATATAAAGCCATAAAATGAAATGGGATTCAGGAAAATTGCATGTACATCAATGAAAACTGTATATTATAGTTTCTATTGTTGTAATATTTAAAGATATTAACAATTATTTCAAACAGCAAGAAAAGCAAATTATGTGTGACACTCTCAACAGATTATTTTTTCAATTCTCTTATTTTGTTTATAAATTCTATTTTTTTAAAAGGTTTTTTGTTTCTTAATTTATTTGTTATTTAACTACTATCTGCACGGGAACTTTCAACAAAGACTAATTATCAATAAACAAACAACCTTTTTAGTCCAAGATCACAGGTTCACGGTTGGCCTTAGGATTTTTCAAGGGAGTGAAAAATCCTTGGTTGTTTATGCCTTCCTTTGGAAGGAGCATAAAGTGAGGAGTGTCTCCTAAGCCTGAGGAGTGTCAGATACTTGTTAAAGATCATTATCCTAATTATGTCCATTGTAGCGCAATTTTAATATACATAATAATAAGATTAACCAGAGATAGCATGAAGTGATGCTAAATGAATATATAAAAAATGAAATAGAGTAAAGTTACTAACTAAACAACTAAATCATCTAAATAATCGTAAAGATGTTCTTGTGTATAGTTAAATTATCGCTCACATTCATAAGTGATTTGATGTCACATTTACCAACTGACAAGAAAAAGACACGCTAAGTTTCAATAGAATTAGTCAAATTTTTGAAAAAAGTTATACTTAGTATACATGTCCAAAATTTTATAAATTAACAACACAGGGACCAATGAAATTATTAAAGTGCATATTTATCTACATTACAACTTACTTAGAATTACTTTCTCCTTCCTTCACAGGTTTTTTCTTATTCCCTTTCTTCAAATATTCTTTGAGCTTTTCAGCTCTTTCTAAGTATTGTAAGCATTTGTTTCGGATACTTTCCTTAGCTCGTTCACTTTGTGCTTCATCTAAAATAAATCATTAACATAAATATAACAGTATATAATAAGACTAAAGAATTAAAATTACAACGTAATAATGTAAAGTAACAATATAACAATAAGTGAACTTCATAACCAAAATTGAGGCTTTACATACGATATAAATACATTTATAATTTGTAAAATGCATTGTTCGATACAAGATTATAAAATTCATAGCTTTTAACCCCCCTTTTTCAGAAGACAGTCTTAAAAAAGAACTAAGGTAGACAAGTAGACTGAGATGGTCTTTGAATATCAATGTTAAGAATTGATTCTTGATAGTAGAATTAGAAAAGGACATTTTCTTTGATTGACTCATCTGAAGATCCATGTTGTCAATGAATGGATTTCTATAATGAGTTAATTCCTACTGAAAAGCATTCAAGTCCATATTATTGGCAGGAAAATGGTCGATACAATAACATCAAGTATTACAAGATTTGAACTACTAATTCTTTCTCTAGCAAGGCCAAATGTATGTTTACTGTGTTCCTTGGATAAAAAATATATGCCTCTGTCTGAATGGATAATCAAAGAAAGTGAAATTCGATTTCAACATCAAAACAATAGTTGAATTGTCAGTGCATGGCATAGCATATTTTTCTGATGTTAATGGAGTATGAAAGATCCTGGCTTTTAACCTAATAAATCATCTTAAGTACACATATGTGAGAATTATGTTGGAGTTTCTCAAAACTGTGAGTAGAGTTGCAAACCCTTAACAGAAATCGGAATCTACATTATACGTTACCAGGGAAATAAATTTTATCACAACTATAAGTGTCAGTTCTAAATGCCTTTTAACAAATCTTTTACTTTTGATCCTGGTTGCTTAATTTTGAACATATGTGAAAACGATTTTTGATTGGTGCTTAATATTGAACATATATGGAAATAGATTTTTGATCAGTTAAAATTTTCGACCAATTAAATAATGTTCCTAAAGGTATCGCATGGCTGCCATTCCTTGAATAAGAGGTAGGATAAAACCTTTTACTCGACTGCAGAATGATATTCTTCACTCTAGGCTGAGTGAAAAATATCACAAGAAACCAACAAAAATCAAGCCTCCGATTTGAATAGCATCAATTGCTACATCAGTCTCAATATAGAAAGGAATATTATCATCAGCATTTATCACAATTTTTTTTTATAATCTCTGATAGAGGGAGACTCAAAGAGGAATTTCCTACAATGAACTAATTTAGGATATGCTGCTATTCGTTTGGAATAATAAGAGAATATTCCCAGAGCTTATTGGACAGAAGTGGTGTTCCTGGGATTTGGACTAGACATCTATCAATGGCATCAATCAGGATCAGGTTAAAATCCCAAATAAGGTGGCCGAGATTTTGTATTGATTTGAGATTTAAAAAAGATTTTCTTCTATTTAGTTTTTTTTTTTACATACTAAATTGTATTGCTTTTTATACTATATTACAAGGTATTTTTATATGCTTTCAAAAAATTGTTTAAATTATAATTATGATAGGCTTTGACATTACTATTAATAGTTCATAATCATCCATCATCCAGATAAATCAAGTTTTCTTTAATAGCGTTTTCATACATCTTCTTTGGAATGTAACAACTCTATTGGTGAACTCACTTCCACTTCTTTAGTCATAACTTTTTTCAGCTTGTTATATATTATTCTATAATTCTTAAGCTTTCTCATAGGCAGCATGTAGCCTGTCTTCTTTGAGTATGCTTAGAGAAAGGCATTTCATAAAAAGCCCTGTACCTGTATAGGTATTTTATAAAAAGCAACTTTAGCCACTTCAATGATGGGCACATTAGAACTAGCTGCTTCTTGATTGAAGTCATAGAATTTGCAATCAAGTTGTATAATGTTTATGGTTTGGGAGTAGTCTACAACCATATATGTTATGTGGAATGGAGCCATCTAAAAACTAAAATCAGTGCTTATAATAAAGAAGCACCTTCCTCAATTGTTCTAACCAAATAAACTTGTTTCATATGTGAATGAATGAAAGCATTATCCTCTTCCGAATGCCATCTTGACATTAAATCAATCGGTTGACAGTTAAAAAACAAATGCTGAAATAGAGAGAAAAGGCCAATATTGGCAGGCAATGGGAAACGTTAATGTAGCACTCGTTTATTTCTACCAAATGCAATTGATATACAAAAACCATATCTCAAAATGTTATGCCACTAATATGGAATGATTTATATGAATATAAAGTAACAGTAACACATATGCTTCCTTGGATTAAATTGAAGTTATGAACCAAAGACCAACTACTTCAATTTCTATGGCTCCTAGACATATCAGTAATATTACTAAAACGGTTGTTCTAGAGTTAGAGGAAACTGATTTAAAATGCACACCCCATTCTCATTTAATGACCTTTAGGTAAAGTAAAACTTGATAATATTCAGTAGTCAATATGAATACAAATGAAAAATCGTAGAAATCTTTATGAACTTCAGGCCACATACAACTTAGAAAATGGGAAGTTTCAAAATCAGAACTACTCTCACACTATTTTTCATAGTGTTTAACATTAAAAATTATAAACAAAAAGTTAAAAATAACTGTTTTGTGAACTATAAGATGGTTTTAACATACATTTAATGGCATGAAGGAAATATTCAACTGCATGTTCATATAATCTTAATGCTTCTTCATAATTTTTGTTTCGGTCCTCATCAGTAGCTTTCGTAACTAGATCAATAGCTTTCTATAAAAAAAAAAAAAAAATAATAATAATAACATCAATCGTAATAAATAAGAATTGAATCTTAAATGATGAACATTAATACATACCTGCAAGGTTCCTCCAATACTCATAATTAATTATTGTATATTCTGTCAACATAAAAATCAGTTTACAAATAACCAAAAATAAAGGATGAAAACCATAAAAGTATGTAATTCATATTTAGAAATTAGGTAGTTCCAAAGGTTAATACTTGTAATGACATTTAATTTATAAAATGAAAAGGATATCCAATTTTATATACGTACTCCAATTGTAACAGAACTAGATGTTTTATTTGAGTTTAAAACCATGAAGTTGATATTTCATATCTCAAAACAACACCAATAAAAATAGGGTTGGAGTTGACTCATTTGACACTGATCTTAGTCACAATCCGATCAACTAACTTATTAACACAGACCACTGCAGTTATCCACAGTCGAAGGAAACACTCTTAGATAGATTACTTTAAAATATTTAAATTTTTGAGCAAATTACTAAAATTTGACAATTTCCCCACAAAGGGTACTGCCATACGGGGGGATCAGCTGACTAGATTAAATCTACTTCATTAATAAAATGTTTTTGATTATAAAATTTGCAATAATTCGGAATATCTGTACTAATTATGTTGATAAAACATTTATACTGCTCGAAATATAATTATTATAAATTAAAAATTCAATTTTTGAAAAATTACAAGTTGTCATGACGTCATTACAGAAGGAGGCAGTAGACTAAAAACGCATGCGTAGTCCGTACTTTCTGTATCCAATATTCCGGGATCTTCTGTGAGGTTTTGGAGTTGAATACATTGAATTTACACTATAATAGTTTAAGGTTATAGACGATATGGCAAAACGAGAGCAAGTTTTGATTATAGAACCAAAACATGAACTTAAATTTCGAGGTAAGAGTTATTGTTTTTATTTTAAAATACCGCCGTAAAAGTCTGTCTAATGTTAAACAACCTCGAATATTTGCTTTGTAATGTATATTGTACACACTTTTTATCTTTCCGGCTTGATTTATCAATTAGTGATAATGGAATAATGAAATGACCCGCATTTTATGTATTATTTATTTACTTCTGAAAATGGAAGTATTGTATGAACCATCTACAGTTCATCATCTAGAACTGTATAATTGATTTTTATAAAATATTATACTTCAGCTACTGGATGTTTAATTTTTTTATTTGACAATTTTTTTCAGGTCCTTTTAAACAAATGAGTACATCTCACTTAGAATTAAAAAATCCAATAGACTCACCTGTTTGTTTCAAAATTAAAACTACTGCTCCAAAGAAATACTGTGTTCGGCCAAACTCTGGTATTGTGTTACCTAAACAAACTGTTGTAGTTGCAGGTATGCTCTTATCTCGATTATCATTATTTATCTCTACTAACTTATTCATTATTTCCCAGAAAACTTTTCACTTACATTGTATGTATCTGTAATGATTTTGGAGTTTTTTTTTATATATCTTAATATTTTGTACAATATTGTTTTTCTAATTATATAAATCTGTTGAAAAAGTTAAAATTATTGTTTATACCTTTAAATAACATCTAAGTTATTGTTAGTCTAATGGTGTACAAAATGAGTATCCTTGTTATTGAGGGTATTTATTCAAAGATGAATCATCATTTTTTATAGTTTGTCTTCAACCATTTGAGTTTGATCCTAGTGAAAAAAGTAAGCATAAATTTATGGTGCAAACAATGATTGCTCCTGAGGGTGAATTTAATCAAGATACCTTAGTAAGTACAAGTTTTTGGATTTTTAATGAAAAATTTTAATTGAATATTATGTTTTTTAAATACTCATCTTTACATTTTTCTAAATTATAGTGGAAAGAGGCTGAAGCAGAAAGTTTAATGGATACTAAATTGAAGTGCGTATTTGAACTACCAACTGAAGGTGAAGTTGGATCAACTGTTCCTGATACATCGACTAGGGAAGAAGCCAAAAACAGTGGAGATTCGGTTAGCAACATTAAACTTTGACTTTGAATGCATCAAACCATTAATTGATTAATTTATCTTATTGCTTGTGCTGATTCAATTACAGATATATATGGGAATTGATACAAATTAGCTGTTACACATTAGGAATTGACTGTTACTGATATGTATTTCTATCAGGAGTTTTTTTTTTTTATGTTATTTTTATAACATTCATCTGTTATCACAAATTTTGTCTGATAATTTATGGGTTTGAACATGGCAAAGCATATTTTTATAATGTATAATTTTTGTATTTATTCTCATCTGTTTTTTATTAAAATTCATTAGCTTATAGGTTCCTTTGAGAAATTGTCCTCTGCTATTTCTGATTTTACAAGGTAGTACCATCACAATCTTTAATTGCGCATTTTGTTTGTTAGAAACAGATGCCAGGTTTTTTTTTTCAACAACTGATACAGTATTTTATTCATTGGGTCATATTGTATAGCTCTACTCTCCAAAATTTAGTTATTTATTTGGATGTAAAAGAACTTTTGTAAAATATCTAAATTAGGTAAAGTCAATAGATGGTATAAGCTAACTTTGTTGGTGATTTTGATAGTAGTTGAAGGCATATTGTTGACCTCTGCTGTTTTTCTTTCCAAATGTAGTCAGTGTTTAAATAATTTAAGATTAAAATATTGAAAATGTTGTCAGCTATAACAACAAAAGAATTTCTCCAAAGTTAGTAATTTAATATGGTATATGGTTTTATATACATTAGTAATCATCACAGTGTGGTTTGGATTGAATTTCATAGAGATGTCCTTGATAATTCTTTGCTAGTATATTTACTACATTAGTTCATGATACTTTTAAAATTTAGTTAGGTCATTTTAATAATCGGACATCTTTTTGACTTTCTGTTCATAAATTGAACTTTTTTTCTTTTTGATTGTTAAAATAACAATACCCTTCATTGCCTCTAAAATTGATTTTTTTTTTTTATGGGGTGTAACAATCTTTCCTTTAAATGTAAAAGGAAAAAAATGGGTGTTATTACTAATCTTTTCCAACTAGAGTGGGAAGGTCAAGATTCATTCTGCAGGTCTCGTTACAAAACAAATTTTAAGGCAGGGTTTCAGCTGGTGTCACAGCACCCACGGTGTTGCTAAGGTAGACACCTTAACGGCTCTGGCTACCACAGCCTCTCTTAAATTGATCTTCGGTATTATATAAGTGGAGTGAGCTATCTATGATTCATAGTAAATAGCAAACAGATTATTCTAGTGAATCATGAATACCCTTAAATCCAGTTTTATTTCATATCTAAAGGCGCGTTCACCCTATGCCGCGGTTGGCAAAGCTAAAGTGACAAATCCTACTGCTGGCCTGCCGTCTATATCTGAGTTGGCATTTAGTCGCACAATGTCTGCCAAGGAGAATTTGTTGCTTCGGCTGCGTTCATAATTATGAAAAAATACGTGAACTACGGTTTTGGGTGTGTCCAATTCTTCAAAGTAGAGCACAATAAGGAACTTAGTGACTTAATTTAGGATTTATTATTGGATGAGCATAGACAAATTGAATCTTGAGTACAGTTGTGGATGTGGTTTCAAAAACTTTTTTCATATGCAGTGTAGTGACTTTGAAGTTCTTCTGAATAAGATAGCTCATATCATCGAGAAGGAAGACACACCCTTCAGAAGATCTATTCCTCCAGGTGAACATCTTGCAGTTATTCTGCGATTCTTAGCAACGGAAGATTCTTAACACTCTTTAAGTACCAATGAACCTGCCTGGAGCCAACAGTTGGCACTTCTCCACTCCCCACTTTCAGTGGCTTTCTTTGTAGTAGACCGACACTCGAGTGATTTGCGATGGTACACCGTTGCTCTGCAGCACATGCCAGCGGCCACATCTACATAGCATTGGCTTTGCCAACCCGGCAGTAGATTTTGAAATGGGTTCCTGTTGTTAATTGTTTGTTCCTCTGAAATTTAGATTTATTTTTATAATTTTTAAATTGGTCCTTATTATTAATTGTTGATTGTATATTTTAAATTTTGTATTGACATTGAGTTTTTGGATTTGATAAGTCGTATATTATATATACTTATATACCTATTTATTTATTTGAATTTAGGATATCTTAGATTGTTTTATTTTTTCTGAAATATTTTAATTAAATCTTATAATTTTCCTCTTTAGTAATTCTGTGCTCATGGCATTGTAAAAATCTAATTTATGTTAAAAATGATCTAAAAGTTGTGAGAAACGGATAAAATAATTTAGATTTTAATATCAGACTTAAATTCTCTTTGGTGTAATGAACAAAATACTGATATCTAGTAAGGTTTAGTGTGTTCCTCTTTTAAGGAATAATAATTTTCCTTAGCTTGCATACTTAATCAAAGAAAGTCATTTGAATTAATTACTGTATGTTATAGCCTAATGTACAAGAAGGTGGAGAGGCTGCTAAAGATATGAAACTAAAAGTTCTCCGGGAGGAAGAGAATTCACTACGTCAAGAAAATCTTCTTTTGAAGGTAATGTTAAAAACTGATTGTATTTTTGGGATATCTATTAAAAAATCAATATCAATATCCTGTATACATTTCATGGATTTGTTATAGTCATTTGAAATTTTCCTTTAAAATACTTAACCTTATCATTTAAATGTAGTTTATTTGTTTTAGTAATATAATAGTGTACAGACATAAAAATCAATGTATAGTATTTAGGAAAACCTCAATGGAGGTGGGTTTTTTAAACTTCCATGCATATGAGTATATGCTGTACCGTTTTAATGGTTTATGCTATCTTGTTAAATGTTTTAGGCTTAAACACTATAGATCCCCGATAAATATTTTAGGCAAATCATTTTGTATTTTAACTTATGTGTGAATTGTTTTCTTGTCTAATTTAAGTATGTAAATTTCTTATTAGTTTTTTTATTGTATGATCGAGAAACTATGGACTATGTCTATTTCAACTGTTATTTACTTTTCTTCCATATCTCTTTCATTCTCTCACCGTGTTTTTGCTTTCTCTCCTGCGTCTGAATTGTCCCCATTTTTATCTTAGATCTTTCTTGAAAATCTGGAGCATTCGGAAGTTCCAATCTGGAGTGAAGAACTGTTAATACTATCCGGAGAGACCTAGAGCTTCAATGTATTTTTAAGATATTGATTTGATTGAATATCTTTTTTATCACCCTGCTCGTGTACATGCCTCTAGAAATGAATTCTGCATTTTCTCATTGCATCTGTAATTTTCTCCAAGTTCATGTAGAGTTCTTGGTTGTGGCATTATCTATAATGGTCTCCTTAAATCGGTCCCAACATTTTTCTCAATGTTTCTGTGATTCAATAGTAGAAAACTTTTTAAAAGTTTGAATTTAATTACAAATAAGAAATCAATACTATGATATTAGCATTATATCTTACAGACTTGAGGTACAGAATGTAGTTACTACTAGAGGTATAGAATATCGATACAGAATACGCATCGGTGGTTTCTTGAAGTTTATTGAAATTTAAAATGCGGTGAATAATGAAACCTGGTGTTATATTCAAGTGCCTATCTTGCTCTAATGAAAAAAAAAAGACTTGTTCACTGAATACATCGATTTACTTTCTGTATTTATATTAGCAGATGCTTTGAGCTTGTTAATTTGGAAATGCACTATATGGGATGTACGGAATGACTTCTGCATTAACGCTCAATATTCATGTATGCCAACATTACTAACAACTCACCAATGTGTTTAAGTAGATATTAAATTACATTCAATGCCTTAAGAATAATTAAACAGTAATGTATATTAAAAACTATCCCCTCAGTATTTTTATTTATTGATTTATTTTATAATTAAAATAATTCTATTTTATTTCAAAATTTTTAGTTTTTCAAGTTTAGATAATTTTCAATTTATTCTGTACGTTGTCAGGAATGCACTGTTTCCTAGTTTAATGTTTGTGTAAAGAGATGATACCCATTATGCCTGATGCTAGGTGGGCCCCAGTTATATACCCTCAAAGCAGTCAAATTAAACAGTTTTCTGTAGTATTATGAGCTCAAATATCAAAAAAATGATGAGCCTTCAAACTTAAACTCAATTGAGCATTTGCTCTAAAAATTGTTACATGTGGGTAGACTAAGCCCATTACACGTTAGTAGTAACAAAACAGCTGAATATGATTTTCAAGTTTAATTTTTCAAAGTTTTCTTGAAAATAATGGGCAAGAAAGCTGTTCGGTGGCGGTTATCATCACATGCTTGCAATATTTATTTGATTTATATATCTTAAAAGTTGTTGCCTCCTCTTTAATTGTTATGTATGGTTATCACCTTTATGGCTATATAATGCGCTTACATATTCATTTATGTTAATGAAGGTTTTAATTCCATTCATCATATTCAAAATAATAGAATATTGCTGAATGTTTAAACTCGATTCAGCTCATCCTATTATTTATTTTGCTCATCTAATATGTATGTTTTAATTGCTTCATAATTTTTATTTTTAGGAACAAGTTTTAGTGCTGGAAAAACAAGCTGAGGTGCTGCGCAAAAGGTCACGCGTAGCAGTACAGCCCCAGCCGATATATCAGACACCCCTCATCGTGGTCGCAATTCTTACTGGACTCGTTGGAATTATTTTGGGAAAGTTCTTGCTCTGAAAAGCATTTACACAAATATCCCCTCAGACTCCTTAATACACACATTGTAATTAGCACATTCCCCCTCCCCTGTAACTATCGCTTGCCCTTCCCGCTCCAATCACATATTATTATTCCGTAATTTCATAAAATATAAACACATCTTAGACTTGCATATAATACATATTATTTTAGCCACATATTTATAAACAGGCAATTTTTCTCCTGTCTAAAAAAAAAAATTAAAAGATAAGAAATATGGAAAATTTTCCTTTCGTTTGCTTGAAGAAACATCTCGGAAAGAAAAAATATATTTGATTTCACTTTTATGTTGTGGATTGATAATTATATCCATTTATTAATTACTAAATTTTCTAACAGTCCTGTGTGATAATAGGTCACTACCAATTGAGAATTAGGGATCAACATTCATAAAAACAGGTGGGCAAGTTAAGTTTTTCAAAATTTCCAACAAAAAAAATTATGTGAAATATTTGTTTTTTAACTTATCAGTCTGGCTTTGTTTCAGTATTAATATTTTAGAAGTATAAATATCACCCATTTTGTCAACTATGTGTTGAGTTGTGTAAATAACTTTGTTTTGTAAATTGGAATGTTTTGCAGTCATTAATAAACCTGCATTTTATAAAAACTTTGTTTTGTTACACACTGCATTAGAATTATTTTAAATTATGAAGGAGACTTTTTTTGATGAATTGTGACATATATTATAATGTATTGTTGCAAATACCAATTTGTTTTATTTATTATCAAATTTATTTTATTGTATAGTTCGACTTTTTATCAGTTTAATATCTGATAAATATATTTTTTTTTACTCAGATATGATATGATTGAGTTATTGTTTTCTGTTGGAAATGCAATTTTATTATTAAAAGGATTTTCATTATTATTGGTTTTCACTCATGTCAGTGCAACCCACATCTTATTTTTCTCTCTATTTGTTATTAATGGAATAATACTAAGTATACTTTTGAATTATTTGTCATTCTAATAAACAGTACGCAATTATATATTATATACAAGGCCTCTTCATTTGAGAACACATACACAATGGATGTTATATTTGCATAATTTACAATGCATTTATTGCTGAAGGTCAGTGCTCTGAACCTAGAATATATTTATATATAAACATTTTTTTTTTTGTAATAAAGGTTGATGTTGCACCAATCTAATATTCTGTGAATAATTAAATTTTTTGTTCAGCATTCTTGACCGATATATTCTAGTCATAGTTGAAGTTAGTGATTAACAGTTAGAAGACAAATTCATTGGAGTTTTCAGGAGTAACCTATCTTGTAAGATATGTGACATCACCTTTTTCCAAAAAAAAAAAAAGTTGGCCTTGATTGCATTTTGAATTTTTATTGAAGGTTCTATATTTCATGTTTCGATGATTAATTAGGGACTGGTGTAAACTTAAATCAATTTTTACTAACACTTATTAGTTTCATTTTATGTTTAATAATTTGTAAACTCCTATTTTATTTTTTTATATAGGAGTTTACAAATGCTAGTATATATATGGTGTTTTCAGGGATATACAGCATTTGGAGATTTTTTTTTTACTAACATTATCTGCTTAGAAAAAAAAGGTGTTAAGGCTGCCCTAAACCTCTTATCGATGTATATTTTCTAATTGCAGTTTGAGAATTATGATTTTCTGATTCCTCTAGTGTTTCATTGTTGTTATATATTTGACTCGCTATTGATTTAATTGTTTTATAGCTTATGTTTCTAAGGTTTTTCAATTTAGCAAGAAATCGTAATGTATATTAGTTAAAAATAATCATACATCAAGTAATTATTCGTTCATTTGTTTTGCCGTAGTGAGGGCTTATTGATATGTGACTTTACACAGCTTACCTGAGGTATTAGATTTCTTAAAATGTATTTATTTCTTATAATTATCTGCAAGGTTAGACAATTTTTCTCACTTAACTGGAAATCATAACATGAATATGATATTTTTTATATCAGTGTTTCCTTTCCTTATTAATTGTTTTTATTTATTTTCTAAAATCTTATGGCTTTGTGCCTTACTGCAATGTATAAAATGGAATCATGTTCTATAGATGTGAATATTTCACATAAATTCTGTATACTTGTTAATGTAATGTTGTGTTTCTATTATGTTTGTCTTTAGGTAATTAATGTTATTTTATAATGACAAAAACTTACAGGTCAAATTGTATGCTAAATTAACTATTCAAACAAATTTTAATATCTATCTGATTTAAGTGTATGTGTATATACACATAAATAAATATATATACATACACACACAAATATATATATTGTAGAATAATAGGTAATAAAAGTGATGTTCATACTCTATGTAGTTAGAAAAACCTTAAGTGCTCCAAACAGTCTGTAATTAGTTGACTCTTGACTGAAAGAGAGTAAAATTAAAATCAATATTTAAAAAAGAAAAAAAAAAGTGGCTACTAGTCAAGCTTTTTAACGTGTTAAATATAAATGCTAAAAAGCATATATTAAGAATATTTATAACTTAGATAAAAATAGTGTTTACTGTGTAGATAAGCTTAAAGTTTATACCCTGAGTTACATTTTTTCAGATTTATTTGAATAAAGGTGTATTTGTTGTATGGTTTTAAGAATATGTACTTTGTTGCCGGCCTTTTTTAAAGAAATATTTAATATAGAAAATAAATTTTTTTTAATATAAAAGATACTAAATAAGGAAAGTTGCCTATCCAAGATTGATCCATATTTTTGCTCACACATTTTTTTTTCCCTTTTAATTACTATGTCAGTCATTTCAAAATGTCATAATTTTTTATTTATTTTATGAAGGAATGCAATCTTCAATTTAAGGACAACATTGTCAAGAGTGCTTTTTTCTTTGGATTGAAAATATGATTGCTGGTAGTTGTAAATGGTTTAAATTAAATTGAAAGGGAAAGCTGAACCTAGAAATTTTCCTGACATTCAATAAAGAAAACAGTATATTACTTATTCTGGAATAAACTTGAGAGAATCAACAAATCAAGAAGGCCTGTACATTAAGGGGCAAGATTAGAAATATTAGATGTGGATAACCCACAAGTTTCTTGGTAACCTATAAAATTACTAATTGGTGGCTCAAAAAATGATGTTTTATAATAACTTTGGAACAAAAATTAAAAATAATTGGTACAATTCTTTCATGGCTCTACAGCCCATCAATAATCCTTGGCCAACTCGATCCATTTCTGCCGGTCCTTATTTTCTGTGACAGGCTGAATGTTCCTTTTCAAAAAATTTACCCTACAGTATTTGCACTCAACTCGGTAACAGGAGAAGTCGTGGGGGGGGGGGAGGTAGTCTTTAAACACCACCTCACAACTGCCCACTAGCAATTTGATAATTAAGATTTTGAACTTTAAGTAAATGAAAAGAAGTTGGAAAGCTACCTTAAAAAGTTCAAACTCAATAAATTTATTAGAATTTAAAATAATTGCAATTTTCAGTAAAATTTAAACATAATTTAAATTTAATAAATTATATAAAATAAATAATAATAATTATATATAATAAATAAATATTTTTGGCCGTTGGAGTTCCTGATGCAAATGAGCTTCTGATGAACTGGGAGGACTGTAAGAAAGTAAATATATTTAAGTACCTGGGATCTTATTTGAATACTACCGGGTCGTCTGAGTATGACTTCGGGAAAAAGGTGAAGTAAGCCCGAAAAACTACTAGAATGCTATATCGGATCCTATGGAACACAGAAATATCTACGGAAAATATACGCACAATCATCGTCGAATCTATCCTGACTTTTTCTTCGGGAACCTGGACTATGAGCTCCCGTCTGTACTCAAAGGTGCAGGTGGTTGAAATGGTTTTCTAGAGGAGGTTTCTCCGTGTCACCAGGTGGGATAGACTAAGAAACGAAGAAATTCGACAGAGGATGGATGCGAATATATCAACAAATGAAAGGATTGGGACACGCCGCCTATGATGGTACGGCCATGTGAAGAGAATGGCATTTGAATGTTGGCTGAACCGAGTCCTGGATTGGGTACCACCAGGGAGGAGAATACGCGGACGGCCCAGAAGCAGGTGCATGGAGGGAATCCAAGAAGTTAAAATAAGTGTGTGTGTATACTTCTATATTCTACTATATTTCTATGGATTCATTACTTCGGACTCTATTACTGACGAGATGAAATGTGCCAGGCATAAATAAATATTAGATTTCTAGGTTTTGAATAATTGTTTACAATATTCCAAGAAAAAATCTAAACACTGTGGTCGGCCGACAGCGGTCCAGACGGTCGGGATCGACCACGGACGTGGCTGGTCGCTAGGGCTGCGCTCCCAACCACCGACGGTCGGGCCCAACCTAATATTGGTCGGTCAACCGACTTCTACACTGTCTATTTTTATATCAACCCGACCAAGGTCACGCGGTTGGTCCCGACCGTGTAGAAGGCCTTTAAATACTCATGCTTGAAAGAGTGCACACTAAATGATATACGTCCCTGAACTACCTACTATTTATTCCGATTGTTGGAAAGCCTATAATAATGTTCAATCCATTGAAGGTATGAACCTGAGACAATGAAACTGTCAATCATTCCAAAAATGTTGTGGTTATACAAACAGGAGCTCATACTCAAAGAATCGAATCTCTGAATGATCCTGTGTGAATATATTTGGAGAAGGAGGTACGAAAACAGGGATTTATTTGAGCAGATCTTTAAGAATATTGTGGCTTTTTGTCCTCCAAATTGAAAATGTATATCTATAATTGCCTTGGTAATGAATACAATTTTAAGTTTTAAATTAAACATAAATACAAACAATGATCTTTTATTCCTATTAGGTTATAACAGTGATCAAAAAAAGTAACTGATGGGGCTCTTCTAGAAAAGACCTTGAGCGTTTCGTATACCATAGGAGGAGAAAATATTGTAATCAAATTTTTGTTTCAAGAAAGGTACTTTTATACGAAAATATTAGTTGTTATGATCATAGATTGCCCTATAAATAATATAAATTTGAATATACATGATATATCTTCGTTATGTATTTTCATACATTAAAATTCCTAAATACAGGCACTATCATCGGAATGTAAGGTTAATGAATCTTATGTATGGCGGCTGTATAACAGAAAAGTACCTTCTTTTTTTAAATTCTGTTAAATGGCCAAAAAGATATTGGACTTTATCCCAGAGGAAAGACGAAAAAGAGGCCGCCCAAGGAAAACTTGGCTGCAAGGAGTTGAAGAGGTGATAGCAGCAAGAGGCTTGGCGACAAAATGAATTGGGTTTCGGCCTATGATCCAAGGTTGTAAAAGCCTCCAAAAAAAAAAAACTGTTAAGAATTAGTGGTTAATTCGCAACTTTCAGTATGCAAATTTTGACGTCTTGTTATTTGTCTTACTGACGGGCTATACAGTCACATAAATATTGTTTACATATAATATAATACGATTATATTACTATTAGAAACAGCTTAAAGAAAATTGTTCACAATGTTATTGGTATTGATAAGTAATTGGAAGTATTGCAAGCATATTCACTTGTGATGATTTACCTCGGGGGCACAGATATATAAGTATCAAATTTGGAATGCAATATTTACAAGACAGTTTAATAAATTGAAACTGTTATAAAAAATGTAGATTTTATTCGATTTCCTACCATAAATCCAAAAGACTGAAAACTATTTACGAGTAGCATCAGGTTTAACCATGCACAAGAAAAACTACGTAAATTATTGTTACTGTTATATTTAAAGGATACAAAAAAAAACAACTAACTATTAAAACATATTCGAAAACATGATTGGTGTGTATAGAATTAAGTAAATAATGGAACAATATACTGATACAGTTCAAGTAAGTAGGGCAGGCTATTACTGTTACAGATAGATATCAGGTAACAAGTCACTGATATCCGACAAAGAGGACCAGCATTGAAGAAGTCTACAAAATAATAATAATATAATTTTTTTGTAAATCAGTACTTAACTGCATGTTCTGATAATAAAGACAACGCAAAGAATAATAAAATATAACTAATCCCTATCCAAATCTGGCATATATTTGCATTGATCACACCAGTCTGGGGCCAGAAAATCAAGTTTCCCCTTAGCCTCTCTTAAGACACCACACTGGTAGATCAGAACATCTACAAAGCAATTTTTGACTTATTCCTAACTTTTATTATTTATTCCTTCCTCTTTCAACTTCAAGCTTTGAGGTTTTGCACCCCTCAGACTGAACCTTTATCATCCTCATGACTGGTGGTTAACAGTCTCCATTTTGAGGGTACCCCATCAGATTCTTTTGTGTATCCATCCTATGTTGGGACAGCAAAAACTCAACCTAACCCCCTCTTGTCATATTCCATTAGCACTATGTTTGAGGACTATAAGTAGCCTGAGTAAAATGAGCTGAAGTTCAGCCAATAGATTTTCTTTTTCTAGGTGGAACAATACAAAAAAAGAGAGATTAAATTTTAGTCAACGCCCTATTATTAAGAAATGATGTATATGCTTGAAATTTTTTACGATTTATAATTTGTCTACCTCTTCAAATTAAGTTTAAGGATTGAAACTTTGTATGTCAATTAAGTTGGTGTTAAGGTTAATCTTACCTTTATTGCGCCTCAACTTTATCCCTTTGTACAATTTTAAGGATCATGGCCCCTCTAAATTGAAATTTAGAACAAGTGAAAATCTAAAGTTGTGACTAGATGAACTTTTTTGATTTTGATAGTTTCTGATATGAATGATTCAATTTCTTATTATTGTGAAAATATGACATTATTGCCAAAGCTCTCTGGCTCACAATTTTTGAAATTCCATATTACGATTTTTCTATAGTATATCAGGATAAAAGTATATTACACAGCTATTCCTGACATTTAGATATCTTATGTAGGTATTTATTATATATTGTAAATATTCATTATAGAAAGACACAGAATAAAGCCTAATGGAAAATAAATTTTATTCTAATTTGCTGCTTAAAATTTAATAACAACTGTAGTCAATATCTCAACAATTGTTGGCGATATTTCTTCTATGCTATGCATATCCACCTCTTTCAGAATTTTCCTTGTAAATATAATAAACATGCTAATTAGTGAGTCAAACATAATATGGTCTTAATTTTTAAACCTAAAATTCACCTCACCCATATCCTAAGACCAGTTTAGCCTAAGATTTTTAGAATAAATCAGTAGTAAAACATGCAAAATTTAATACTTTCACTTTACCTTCCTAGATTTTATTAAAGTAATAAATTTTAGTTGTTACAAAAAATTGACGGTTTATTAACAAAGAGAAACATATATATAACAAAAATAAACAATTACATTAAAAAACAAAAGTTTCTGTACTTGATGTAATAGCATCATAAATAAAAGTATTATGGAGGGGTTTATACTGTCCCGTAACCAGTTTGATTGCTTCATGTGCAGCACATCCACCTATAATTTAATAATGAATGCTATTAGTAATAATATAAATATTAATATTTATAATAGTAGTGATATAATATAATAATACAGTAACTATTAAGATTACAGAAATGATTTACTATTAATTATTATTTAAAATAATTACAGAAATTATTTACTATTAATTATTATTTAAATTTTTTTTTTTTTTAACAGAAATTGTATAGAAAATTGGTACAAATTCTTAGTTCATGATGAAAAAATGTGAACTTTTTTTATCACGCACACATTTATTATATTTCATTTTGTAATTAACACTAAAATAGAGACAACTGAAGAATTGATATGGACTGTTATCGCCCTACTAGAAAGCAACTCAACTTATCACTTCCTCCGTCACTCATTTATTTGTTTCTTGAAACCTACTGTTTAACTAAACTATATTATTTAACTAAGCTTTAAAAATATTATTTAATATTTTAAACATTTCTTTATACTTCACAATGGGAAGAAAGACAGTTTGTTTTTATTGCAGTGAAAAAGAGGTTTTGAAATTAGACAACATGTTTTGATGAAGTCACAATAGCTGGTTTTCATTCAAAGATAGTGAAATTATTTAAAGAAAAAAAGCATAATAATACAGACTAAACGGAATTCAAGTTATTTATCCTTTGAACAATAGCGACTTAAGTTTGGAAAATATTATGCATTATGATTAAAATTAGTTTTTGCAACATTTAAAGAGGATTACATCATAATGGACTGAGTGAAAAATTATGAAACTGATACATTTTCAAGCACTAAATGATGAGAGTTTAGAATCTTTTAAAATTACACTGTTCTGCACCAAAATGTGCCCCGGAAAAATACTGGTGTTTCCTTGGTGTGCTGAACACAAATATGATGTCTGAAATTCCTTAACATGTACAGTTTTTTGTAAAAATCACAATTTTTTCAGGAAAATGAGGATTTTGGATGATTTTAGCCTATGCATAATGGCATATTTTGTTTTTATTTTTTAATAGAAATCCATGTATTAAGTTAGGTAGAAGCATGTAGGTGATGGTATGACAGTCCACATATTTTATTTTGCTCCTGTGGTAATTTAATCCCATTTAAAAAGACTACCATCTTTATTTTGGATGTAAAGTGGAAGATCAGGATTGCCCAGACAAAGGATTGGGCTCCTAAAGTTTGCTGTAATAGATGTATGAGGTACCTTACATGTTGGCTTCAAGAAACACACAGCAATGCCCTTTGCAGTTCCAATGGTATGGCAGGAACCATAAAATCATGAAAGTGACTATAATTTTTGCATGACAAATAGAAAAAGTTTCTCAAAGCGAACTAAATCCAGGATGGTATAACTGTAATGATATACTTGGTTTGTTGGACAAACTTCGGTTACCAAAAGATAGTTCAGAATGGAGGTTATTCATCAACAGCTCTAAATTTAGCTTAAAAGGTGCTCTCCCTCATATTGGAAACAAGTATCCCTCAATCCCAGTTGTTTATGCAGTAGAAATAAAAAAAAGTTATGAGAACATTAAAATACTAATGGAAAATATAAAATATAGTGAATTTAAGAGGAACGTATGTGCTTATCTAAAGATAATAGCCATGCTTACAGGTCTTCAAGCAGGCTAAACAAAGTACTGTTGTTTTCTATGTGAATGGGACAGCAGAGCAAGACAAAGTAATTGCACAGTGAAAGTGTGGCCTTCTCGAAAAACGAATGTGCCCTGCCAGAAAAACATTGCTTATCCTGCTTTGATTGACAAATCAAAAATTTGTCTACCACCGCTTCATATCAAACTGGGCCTAATGAAAAATTTTGTTAAAGCAATGGACAAAGATGGGGAAGGATTTGCTCACCTTAAAATTAAGTTTCCTAAACTTAATAATGCAACAATTAAAGAGGGAATTTTTGTTGGTCCACAGATACGATCACTAGTAAAAGCCCAGGAGTTCTTGGAAAAATTGACCACTCCAGAAAGAAGAGCATGGGTTTCATTTAAAGAAGTATGCAGCAACTTTCTGGGAAATGTGAGGTCGGATGAGTATGAATAAATTGTGACTGAACTGTTACAAGCCTACCAAGTACTTGGCTGTAACAGCATATCCTTGAAAATCCATAGACACCAACCTGCTAAACTCCAGGGCTTTTATTAAGTGAATGCAAATGTCAAAATTGGTTTCCTCATTTTTATTCCAAAAATTTCAATGTTAAAGATGGATCTTGCCCAGTCATTGAAAAATTGATGAAGTAATTCAAAAAATCTAGGTAAACTAACATATTTCAACTTGGAACATTAAATTTGAGAGAAGCTTAAAAAACAGTTGCAAAGACCATATTGATGTCAAGGAAGATGATGCGGAGTGTTGATTTGATTGGAAAGGAGTTGCTCATCATGAGCAGCTCAAACCTGACCAAACAATTACATTGACTCTTAACTGTCAACAACTGACGTGACAATCATCGACCACACATACCTATAGTGTTTCTGCGAAAATTGAGAGCTTGGCAGGAAAGTTTTGATGCATCTACTCAGACATTGTCCCGTCTGACTATCATTTGTTTAGTTTCCAGAAGAACTCTCTTGATGGTGTAAGATTGGCTTCAAAACAGACTTAGGAAAATCACTTGGTTCAAATTTTTGACTATAAACCTCAGAATTTCTACAGACAGAATTTTGGTTTTACCAGAAAAGTGGGAAGAAGTCCTCAATTAGAACAGCAGATATACCATTGACTAGTGTTTAGAATTTGAATGAATAAATTTGCTTAGAAATGCATGGAAAAAAAAAATGAAATTACTTTTTCTCCAACCAATATGACTATTAGTAAGATTAAAATAAAGAGTTCAAATAATACTATGAAATTTTTTTTGTAAAACATAATTTGTTGAAGAATAACTTGAGTCATTGTAAAATATTAACTTTAAGTCCAAAAATATATTGTTTGTATACCTAGGAATGCTGATATGGAGTGCAATTCAGCTCCTCCATAGCGAAATATTTCATGAACGTAATCATCTTTTGAAAGAGAGCCACATCCCCATTCACTTAATAACTTGGAAATACAAGCCTGGAAATTCAGAAAATAATTCAGAGATTTACAAATGAAATTCAGATTAAATAATTTATTAATCTATCTTGAGTGCTACCTTTAACTTGACAATATCATGCTCATCACCAAACTCTCCAGGTTGATGATTGTAGTCAGAAATAAACCGATCTAATCCTCTTAACATGACATAATAAACCATTAGGCTATCTGGATCTTCTACACCTTGTGCTATAAGTAGATAATATCTTTAATTAATTTTATAATTAATTCTTAAAAGTATTTCAATTGAAGTGTCTGAAAGGTGAAAATTTTGGAATCTTTTACTTCAGAGGCACTTTACTTAGTGCCCTATAAAAAACTCACCAAAGGCTCTAGGAACTAAACAAAATAAATTTGATGTAATTATGAAAATAAAATATAATCTTTGAAACTCAAAACTTATGATTTCTGATATTTAATGTCAAACCAAAATACACCCAATTAATTCACTTTTGTTCAGCTTGTTCCTAATCTCTTAGTTGCAAATAAAAATATTGGTTGATCCAAAAACTTAGTAGCTTAAAGTTTAGTAGCATTTAAATCAAATAATGTAACATTATTTCTTTGTAAATACCATTAGATTCACTATCAGTTTTCTAACTAAGCTTTGAATAAAAGAAATTTATTTTAGAATGATTCTGGAATGGTGAAAACTTATTTGTAGTGCAAGTATTGTTCGGAACGATTTAAATAGAGCGTCTAATGAGGTTTTACATCATACCAAACAAATATTTAAAATTGTTTGGCAGCAAGTTAGGGGTAATCATTTTTAAAATACAGTAGAACCTTGATTATCCGTCAGGGTATGGGACCAAGATTGTGACGGATTTGGGAAATAGACGGATGTGGGAGTGAGACATATGTTTTATATATATATATATATATATATATATATATATAATGTTAAGAATTTAATATTTTAATAAAATTGAAGATATATAATGTGATATTATGGATAGCTAGTTAATTAAAATCAACGTTAATTTTATTTTATTACAAAATTTAAATTATTATAAAGAAAACAAAACAAAATAATACAATATTTGATCTCCGTGGTTCAATGATAATTAATTTAAACGTCGGGATAATTAGAACAAATTTTAATTTACAAACACAATTCTTATAGTAAAACGATTCAAATAAAGTAAAACTCACAGATGTATGTACCAATCTTCGTCTTGAAGCTTCCTCCGAATCAACACATGATATAACGTTCTTCTTAATAACTTGAAGATGCTGTCTTCTAAACACTCTGTACTCGAACAATGATGAGAAACTAGAAGGTCTTCTTCCCTGGACGCTCTTCTCACCAGCGTGACATAAATGGAGATGTCCTGTCCTTAAGACGCACCGAACCAGAGTGGGTTGAATGGAGAAGTCCTGTCTTTAGGAGGCGCTGAACCAGAGTTATAAATGGAGAGGTGTCGTCCCTTGGACGCGCCGAACCAGAGTTATAAATGTAGAGGTGTCGTCCCTAGGACGCGCCAAGCCAGAGTGGGTGAAATATGGCGGAAAGACGCCGGTAGGGAGCAGCAATGCCATTTGAATCAATATGACAATCAACTTTACTTATAGAAATTGTGTTTTTTCATTTAACAAATCAAATATTAATTTAATAAAAATTTATTATATAAGTTTTTGTAATTATTTTTATTTACTTAAATAAATTGTTCAGTAATCGATATCAACTTTACGGTCGTCCGATTGATAATAACTATCGATAATTTTTTATTTATTTCTAACCTATTTTGAACCTCAACATTCGCCTGTCTTATAAAAAAAAAAAAATAATAAAAAAAATGTTTATTTTCAGGATTCTTTATGAATTATTGAATTTACATTAATTTTTGGTTTTATATATAATAATTATTAGTTTTGTTAGATTTAGTAGCCGGAGTGAACAAATTTAAACAAAGATTTTATTGCGATTTAGTCATTCTGTAATCCTATCAAGTTCCTTAAATTCCAACCAGCTTGAAATTCAACATTTTTCCTTAACCTTTCCCCGCAGGTAGTTTCGGATGTCTGCAGCTCTTTTCCAACATTTTATCCCACTATAATATTTACTGGCTGTTTTCTTGGTTTTTCTTTGTAAATTATTTCTCTTAGCTTTGTCCTTTCTTTCTTTATTTTTGTTTTCAGAATGGTCAAAATTTTCTTCCATCTCATGATTACTAATTTTTATTTGGCCTTCATCAGAAGATACTTCAGCATCATAAATATCACTGTCTAAATACTTATTTTTCACGGTAGTATTGGGCTCATCAATATTATCTTCATTTGTTTTGTTTGGTTTATCAATGCCCCAAACATCAACTGCATCATAACAATTGTCATTGGTAGCTTTCTTATCATCACCATAATCAATTTCATAATCACAATCAGGTTGGTTTTTTATCAAACTCTTCTCCAAATTATTTTTAAGTTCATCCTCTGATGAAAAATCATTTAATTCCATTTTCTCATTAAAACACTGGTTATCTCTTGTTTCATCATCAATTACAAATTTTTTAATTGTTGAATTATCATCATCTGAAAAAGTCTGTTTGGATTTCTTCTTCTCTTTAATAGTGGTTTCCTTATCAATTTCTTCATCATTGGCAAAAAGTTCATTTGAATTTTTATTAATATCATCGACAGCATAAGCTTCTTCTTCATTAATTTCAAAAGAAATGATAACATTTTCCGTATTTTTTATATTCGTATCAAGTTGAGCACAACATAAATCATTTTGTTGATCTACAGCATTTGTTAACTTTGTAACCTTCTCATTTGTATAACCCGTTACTTTAACCTCCATACTTGCAATCTTTTCATCAAATACATGTTTTATCGAATTAATTATTTCTGTTTTTAACCCAGAAATTTCTGTTCTAAGCCTTTCCTGACCTTTACCCATGTTATTAATCTCTTCTCTCATTTTATTACCCTCTTCACTCATTTTATTCATTTTCTCATTACTTTCTTCTCTCATTTTATCTATTTTCTCATTATTCTCTTTCATCATTTTCAATAAATCAAACATTATGTTTGGCTCAAACGTATTTCCCGCGCATTCTTTGCTGGCCACGTATTGCTCGTTTCCGGCGAATCCCTGACCGGTTTTTAAATCTAATACGCTTTGACTTCCGGCAGCGATCTGTGATTCCCTGAAAATTGTTGACTCATTTTCCACTGCTTTATGGCACTCTTCCAACATTTCAACTTGACTATTATTTTCAACTAAATCGTCAATCCTATCACCGTTTTTAGACATCTTTAATTTTGAAATTAAATTAATATTTTAAAAATAATTAGTTAATCAATATGGTATTATAATTAATAAAACCTTTATATATAAACCTATTTTTAATATTTTTACCGGTTCTACTGTTACGAAACGTTGCCGCTGACGCAATTTTATATATTACAAATGTTTATTTACTTATTAATTCTGATTATTCTCCCGAATTATCATTGCCTATACGTTGGGCGCCAAATGTTAAGAATTTAATATTTTAATAAAATTGAAGATATATAATGTGATATTATGGATAGCTAGTTAATTAAAATCAACGTTAATTTTATTTTATTACAAAATTTAAATTATTATAAAGAAAACAAAACAAAATAATACAATATTTGATCTCCGTGGTTCAATGATAATTAATTTAAACGTCGGGATAATTAGAACAAATTTTAATTTACAAACACAATTCTTATAGTAAAACGATTCAAATAAAGTAAAACTCACAGATGTATGTACCAATCTTCGTCTTGAAGCTTCCTCCGAATCAACACATGATATAACGTTCTTCTTAATAACTTGAAGATGCTGTCTTCTAAACACTCTGTACTCGAACAATGATGAGAAACTAGAAGGTCTTCTTCCCTGGACGCTCTTCTCACCAGCGTGACATAAATGGAGATGTCCTGTCCTTAAGACGCACCGAACCAGAGTGGGTTGAATGGAGAAGTCCTGTCTTTAGGAGGCGCTGAACCAGAGTTATAAATGGAGAGGTGTCGTCCCTTGGACGCGCCGAACCAGAGTTATAAATGTAGAGGTGTCGTCCCTAGGACGCGCCAAGCCAGAGTGGGTGAAATATGGCGGAAAGACGCCGGTAGGGAGCAGCAATGCCATTTGAATCAATATGACAATCAACTTTACTTATAGAAATTGTGTTTTTTCATTTAACAAATCAAATATTAATTTAATAAAAATTTATTATATAAGTTTTTGTAATTATTTTTATTTACTTAAATAAATTGTTCAGTAATCGATATCAACTTTACGGTCGTCCGATTGATAATAACTATCGATAATTTTTTATTTATTTCTAACCTATTTTGAACCTCAACAATATATATATACACACACACATAAATTGAACAATATGTTTCAAACATTCGACATTATATATGCACTCGTAACTTATTTACGTACTAATAAGGCATACATATGTAGTAAAAATATTTTTTTTAAATAATAATAATTACATACATCGATAGCTAAAAGCACAATCATTTTATGTCCATTTTTTTCCCTTTTGAGAAATTAATATTTGTTTCAAATGTGGAGTTCAGTGTGTTTAATGTGGTGCATTCCTCGGGCACAAGCGTAGAATGCCCCTTCTTAATAATCATTAAATTAGCTCTAAGCTTGACTGACTTGCCTACAACTAGTAGAGGCAGTCGATGTTCTCCAGTTGCATTTGCACAAACCATAATTGTTGACCTTGATAATATATGTGGAAGAAAGGTAGAGGTCAAAGAATTTATCATAGCCGGACCACTTTCTTCCACATAATTGCTAACCTTTCTTTTTGGATTTATATCCGGGAGCAGCAGTCTCTGATGATGAAGCAAGAGATTTCCGAGGAAGGGCTTTCCAATTTAGCCACTTATAATTTGATTAAAATGAAGGGCCTTTTCTTTGATTATTGGACCTGTTAGTGGTAGTCCCTGAATTCGTTGCTGAACAAACAACTGAAAAAATGCTTCATCTAACTTACTGTTTGTGGTAGCATTCATCTTCTTTTAGTCGCATCTCCATCACACTTCCATTTCCACAATAAAATTTTCTATTTTGTCCCCATCACGTTTTATATTAATAACTGTCATCCGAGGAATATCATAGATTTTTGCTAAGATTGAAGCGCTTTCACCTTATCGTAAACGTTTTACAATTTCAAACCTAATAGCGAGATTTAGACTAGGTTTTGAGTAAACAACAGATTCTAGCAATTGTATTGTCAAGGCACAACGGCTGATTCTTAGCCGGCGTCTATGACTTTATCAACCAAACAATATATACAAGTCTTTTTTTTCCTCAAAACTGAGGTGACAGTTAACAGAGAGTGACGGATAATAGAGGTTTTACTGTACCTCTAACAAATTCAATATACAATCTAGAAAGTTTAGTTCATCAAGATTAGTTCAAGCATATACTGGCTACATAGATTAGGCAGTATCTCTACAACCAATGTGCCATCCCATTTATAAAACAGATACTTTGAATAATGCCAAATATACTTATTGATATTTAAGACCTTTCAACTCCACGTCGGTCGCTATAAGTTTAAGAAAGGATACAGGCCAATACCTACTCTCACAAGGGAGCAATGTTTGTCGAATTATAATTCGGATGTACCACTTTAAAAAATTCATATAGATAAATTCATATAGATAACTTTATATATATATATATATATGAACATTAAAGTTTCTATAGCTTGTATTACAATGATAGAAGGAAAAAAGATTTCGTTAATATACTATAACGGTGTATTAAGAAATTTATACTTTATAGTTATGAATTTTTTTAGGGCACAATTATCATTACATAGGTGAGGATAAAAAATGTAAACCAAATCATTACAATGAATTAATTTTGTTTTGGTTTGATATTTGTAAACTTACCTATGTTAACACGTTCCGTGCGTTGCGGGGTCAATTGACCCCGTGTGGAACTTTCCACTAGTGCTGAGCCTGTAAGAGGTAAACTTTCAAAAATGCTCGAACCTGTTTAACTTCATTAATCTCTCAAAATTCGATAAAAAATAGAACGGGGTTAAATGACCCCGGGCCGCACTGAGGTTTAAAATTAGACCTCTAGTGCGGCACGGGGTCTTCTGGCTACTTTTTTCGAAAAATGATGAGTCACTCAATTCCCTCTACTTTTGAGACGACCCTTTTTTGTGCTTTCCTCTCGTGCTACTTTTCTCGGAAATGACGAGTCATTCGCTCCCTTTCCCTTTTTGTTGCGACGGCCCTTCGTTTGTTTGCTTATCCACCCTCCTTTTTTCTCTTCAGTCTTCAGTATAGTTTCGAACGTTCGAGTTGATAACATTACACGATGTCTTCACGTGGTCGGAAGTTGGTTGACTTGGCTTTATCCCTCAAAAATCCATCCTCCAGTGAAAGTGATATGATAAAGTATCAAAATAAAAATAAAAGTTATTGTAAGTTTTATTAAAAGTTGTTGTGAGTTTTATTTTCCTATAATATGTAAAAGGATATGTTTTTTTTTTTGGGGGGAGGGGGGTGGTACCGAACCTCACAAAAAAATTTCCTGTGTATAAAATCTCATAAAATTTAATTTCAAGAAGAGACAAGGTGTCTTTATTTGGAAACAAAAATAATTTATTATCGAGTACGATTTCAATTAGGTTAATGAACTTTTGAATAAATCAATTAATAGCCCCATTCGTTATTTATAACTAACTCCCAAATATAATCGGTTTTCAAAACCGAATCTAAGTAAAAAACACAATATAACCGTAAGTTATAAATAAAGAATGGGGCTAATATCCTGCTGCTGTGGTATACTGACCTAAACCTATGAAGTGGGAAAACAATTGATTTTTCCTAAATTAATCAATTTTCAGCAAGCTGAATACGTTTAAACTAAGGAAAGAACACGGGGCCGATTGACCCCGTGACGCACTTGTGGATAGTTACTGCACGGGGTTAATTGACCCCGTGTCACACTTGTGGTTGATTATGGATTTTTCTATTAGCACTGAACGTGTTAAAGATATTTTTTAAAAATATATTTTTAACTGTATATGAAATTTAAAATGACCGCAAGAAAAAAATGATGATTACAAAAAATGTTTTAATCATAATTTTAAAGTCACCAAATAAGAGAGAAAAAATGGTAAAAAACAAAATAGCTATAAGCATCAAATGGGCTAAGCAATATAGTGTTGACTTTAAATTAATTCACCCATTCACTTTTTTTCTCGAGGAAATTAATAAATTTTAATATTTCATCACTTTAGTTTACATACTTACAAATCATGGACACATTGACTAATTTCGGATCGTATTCATCAGCAATTTTCGTGCCACGGAATACAGCTAAATTAGAGGCATGTTTACAAAACAATTTAGTATCAGCTTCAGTGATTAATTCTGTATTTTGGCCTAACTGATGAAGTAACTGTTGTGTCCTCCTGTGAACTATGTCTGCACATCTTATACTTTCTTGCATGTATCTGAAAATAATCAACATTCCTAATTTCAAACCATAAGAAAATCAGTTGAAATGAAAAGAAAAATATTTAGTAATGTACAATGTATAAACAATATTACATTCGCTTCCAACAGCATTTCTAAGAAAAAGTTGAACGGATAACTTAAAACTTTAAACTTCCAATATCCTATAAAAATTCGAATGCAAACATTTTTATAATCATAGCATACCACTGTACAATATACTTTATGTAGAGGCAAGTAAAAGAAAAAAAAAATCAAAGCACCTTATCATATCATCAATACAAATGCAAAGTGATAAACACTATTTTTCAGGAGAGTGAATAAACTATTTCAAGGTTCATATAAAATCAGAGCCTGTTGTCAAAAGTAATTTACTTATACCATTTAAGGTGGTTTTTGCCTTATAAATGAATTTTATATCAATCATCAATCCTAAAACAATCGCTATAGATCAAAAATGACAAATGTGTTTTTTCACATTGATACTTTGCATTTAAATGGACGGTATTTATAAATCTTTGAGGTTCTCACATCTGAATAAAAATGACAGATATTACAAAAGAAGCACAATAATCACTTAATTCAAGAAAAAAAAAAATGGAAGAAAAGTCCAGCAATTTCTGGCAAATCGGTTGCTCCAAATTATTCTCTGATTAGGCAAATTCCTTAATCAATATGAACCAAAAGATGACTATAAATGTGATGAGGTATGTAAACTATAAAAAGATGAGAGTATGTTGATGAAGATGTGGAAATATAAAACAACAGAATGTTGTTACTGAAAGCAAGTAAAAAACTAGATCTTGATACAAATATGGCAAAAGAAAAATTTATGGTTAGTAGCAGAAATGGTAATGATTGCGGATATAAATGATAAGTAATAGATATAAATAATTTACATGAAAAGGAATATGTTTGGATACAAAAGAAATTCAGTTATCAATGTCTATAATAGTTAAAAAAAAAAAAACAGGATAAAATAAATGCAAATATAAAGGCTTGATATTTTTCAACAGCAAAATTAATAAATATGTAGCATCTATTCAAACACACAGGCATCCACACACTATAATTCAGGATTACCAATAAGATAGATATTTAAAAATAATCTGTGACTTACATTTGTTGTAAAGCAATATATCTACTTGTATCAGCGGTCATGTCTGGCAGAGATCCTCTCACAGGAAGACAGCCTTCACCCTCATTCTCAACAAAATCTTTAACTGCTTTAGCCAAGATCCAGAAAGGTTTACTCTAAAAAAATTAATGAATAAAATAAAACCGATTTACATTACCACAATATCGTTGGTTTAGGAATCTCAAGAAAGAAAAAAAAGTGATCAAGTGCAATTTCAAGAAAGAAGAGGTTTGCTTGTATTAGTTTAAAGACATAAAATCTATAATGATCATTAATACAATTTACTTACCTCAATTATAAATTATAATTATTTATTATAAATTTATATCAAATCTCTCTCACACAAACACCCCTGATAATTGGTTACCATAATACCGGGCTACTTTGGCCCTAGGGTCCTTCTTTGGCCCAAATGTAGAAAAAGATAAAACTTTCTCAAAATACTTTCAAGTAGTAGTTGTTCAACTAGTCACTGCATTTTCCGCTAGGCTGCAGCCCCAAGTCGGCACTGATGTTCTCGAAATAGTTCGATAATTGTCTGCTAGTATCAGGACTTGTGGATTTCTTAACCTTGTGAAAACGCGTGTTTTATTTACTCTCAAACTTTCATCTTTGGAAACCATTCCAGGTATGTTACAACTTTGGTAAGTACCTAATTAGTTAATTTGCTTAGTACGGTAGGCAGTGGTATAGTTGTATTTGTCATTACGGTTTAGGTTTTTGGTAAAAAAATATAAAATAACAACAGCTCTAGTAACCTCAAAAATACCACCTACTTTGACCCACCTGTTTTGTGGGCCAAAGTAAGTCGTGCTTTTGAAAACTTATTTTTGTAGTTATTGCTATGCATTATGGGGGGAGGGGCGGCATCATGAAAGTAAATTTGTTTTGCACAAAGAACAATGTTGGTTTGCGAGAAGTAGGTCACGCAGGTAGAAGGGTGTCCCCTATGGTCTCCTTGTGGTCAAGGTGACTGAAGAGTTAAGTAAAGGTGGGGGTCGAAGACTCACTAGAAAGGGACTCTCTACACAGATCCCAAGGAGCTAGGAGGAAGCGGAAGACGGAGCCGAAGAAATTTTAAGTTTGGATTTAAGAAGGCTGGAATACATCCTATTAATAAAGAAGAAGTTTTAAAACGGTTACCTTCTAAGGATGTGTCTGTTAATTTGGATCTGGTTGGAAAGACTTTCATTCACTATTTGGAACAAAAAAGAAAATTGTTCAGCCCAGAACAATTTAAAGACAAAAACTGGAAGTTACTGCTGGTAAGAGCATTACAGTCCAAGATATTAATCAATATCAAGAAAGGCAAAAGTATCAGAAAGAACAACAGAAAAGAGAAAGAAACATGAAAAAATACAACAGAGAGGATTGAAAAAAAAAGAAAGTAAATGGTAAATTCCTGAAGAGGAAAAACATAACATCTCATCAACACAAGAAAAAGATAGTGACAACTACAGCCTCATTTCTTCAGGCCACAGCGACCTCGTTTTTTCAAGTTATGATGAAAAGGAATTGGTTGACTCAGTTATACCACCTACTTCCCGAAATGGCAATAATCCTCAAGATAGTAACGAATCTCCAGAAGAAAACACCAATACACCTCCAGAAAGTACTCTTAAAGAAAATTTAAAGGCAAATCTAAAAGAAGGGAATTTTGTTGTTGTGCAATGGAACGGGCTAGAGTTCCCTAAGATAACTGTAAATGTGACGGATGAATGTGCTGATGTTGAGTGCATGGGACGCACTAACAAATTTTGGAAGTAGCCAGCAGTAAAGGACACTTTGTTTAAGAATGGGCTGCTATAAAGAAGATAATCGTCCCTCCAAAACTGGGTGAAAAGAGGACTCTTCCTTGTCAGCAATTAGTGAGACATAAGATAAATGTGTATTTTTTAAATGTTAGTTTTTTGTACCTTTTTATGAAAACAAGACTGTTTAAATGTATTTTTCTGTCTTATAAATGAATTTTCTTACTTACTAACCCTAGTCTTTCTTTGACCCATCCAAATTCCACAATGCTTTAAAGTAGGTAAAATATCATTGGGCCAAAGTAACCCAAACATGAGGGTAACATTGGCCAAGTAAAAAATAAAAAGAAAAAAAGAAAAACTTAATTTTTTTGTTAAACTCATTAGAAATTAAATTTAGGGTAGTCTAGTTGTGTAATAAAGGTTACCAGAGCTTATATATAGGAAAGTTACAACAAAAATTTAAGCGTGATTGAAAAATTTCAGAATATTGGGCCAAAGTAGCCCTGTTTTACGGCATCTGTTTTTAATTTTTTTTTTTTAAATGATTCCATTGTTGCATTATCACATCTGAGGGTTATTTTAAAATCAGAGTTAACAAAAACCATTTTGGTGTTAAAGAAATTAAAGACAATCATAATACGGCCTATTTTAATAGTGCTAGTTACAATACTGGAATTTCGGCCTTTGTTATGCGATAAAATAGAAATGAGTAATTTTCATTGAACTATTCTCAACTAATTCAGTGCAATAAAAAACAACAACCTGCTTTTTGGTTCCAGATACACTAAGGATTCACTTCTTTCTTTATGTTTATATAACTTATTAGTTCACCTGGCCTGCCATCAAACACATACTTTGAAACATAATTATTACAGCAGCAGATATGTTACCTAATTTGTGTTGTTTAATTTTATGGGATGGATCCTTGGTTACAAAAGATGAGGTTGTTGCATGGTCTGATTTAGATCCATCAGAGTAGGTAACAAAGAAATGCAAGAGGATTTGGAGAAAATTGAGTCTTTATACTCGTATAGTGTTATTTGTGTTAATATAGTTCAGTAAGAGTAAGATTTGGAATAAATTTCTACATTAAGCCTCACTGGGAATACTTAGCAAGAAGAGAGACCCCGACAATGAATAGACTTCTGTATTTGGGGTCTTTATGTGTGCTCAGAAAATCAGCGGTGATGTCTGTTTATAAAGGAGTAGTGTTAGGCATTTTGATGCATATTTCTTCCTCTTGGAACTAAAACACAAAAACTAAAGAGGAGGTTGAAGACAATAAATAAGACAGCTCTTAAGTGGATAGATAACTAAAGCCTACACAGGACCATATCTTGTGGCGGAGTTGACCCTATTAAGAGCAGTGCTTCTTGGCCTCCTCCTATGGGGTATGGCTATAAGATAGAAGGATATTGCCTGTATGAAAACTGCATATGATTTAGATGAAACCAGACGATTCGAATACATATTATAAAAGAATAGAATGGATCTATGACTGCTAACCCAGCCAAAACATATTCTGACAAATAGCAAATAGTGTGAACTCAATAAATTAATGCATTCACTATATCTATGGTTAATTTTGGAGTGTTCGGTGAAATCAAGGATTATTATATGAAGCTGAAAGGACCGAGGTGGGTTAGATTATCTTTAGATTGTTAAGAGCTATCAATTTAAGGAATGATGTAGCCAAGGATATTTTTTCTGATAATGGAAGCTTGGAATTTCGTTTTTGTTGAAAGAAAAATTTCAAATTGAAAATATATTTGCGGTTGTATGTCAATATTGTAGCTATGATTTTGAAACATCATAGATGGTGTAGCTTAACTTATTACTTTTTCAATATATGTCTCTACAGTTGACCAGTCTTACATCATTACATTAAAACAATCAATTTTTATATAAAATTTCTGAAAATTAAATTATTTATTTAAGTAGACATTGAAAAAGGAGTTATAATAAAACAACTTTTTTAGTTCTAATAGCATGGAAATGGAGAGGAAAATATTCTTTAATATCTCTAATAGTCCCTTTGATGTCATTGGAAAGTCCGGCATAGTTCTTATATCTAACAATAAATTTACAGCACAAATCACATCAGATTTATCTTAATTTTTAAAGTCTGATATGGCCATGGTGGTTTGAAATTTATGTTTTTGAGAAATCACATAAGGATTGTTCTACTCTGGTTAGAATATATTTTAAAAGTCTTACAACTTGTAAAAATAAAAAATCTATGACTCCCACTGTAGCATCCTCTGATTAGCCTAGGCCACATAAAGTGACGTTGAATAAACAAACAACAAAAAAAAGGAGCTGACTACAAAACCTTAGCTATGGGTTAGCAACATGTTCTAGCCACAGAGAGACTGTCAAGATTTCCTCTCCAGGGTCCCACACAATAAAAGCTATCACCCATGCTATAACTTCCCCATTCATTATAAGGCTTAACTTTCAATTTTATTTATCTATTTTTAAGAAAAACAAATCATTTTTTATAGCTCTTAGTATGGAAACTTTTTTTGCTATTAAAAATTAATAATGAATATAGGCATTTTGATGACAAAATAGAAAAAAAAATTATCTATACATATTTAAATATTGAAAAGTAAAAATATATATAATAAAGAACACTTTTTATCAAAACCAAACGGCAAATGAAAATTCATGTAATTTATATTACCTTGGAAGTGAGATTAATGCAGCTATCATCTTGTAATATTTTTTTAATATTATTAGGGACTATTGTAGGGGTAACAGCAAAATTAACAGCTCTTATAGCTTCTTCAAAATTTTCTTCAGCCTCAGTTATCCCATCTTCATTAACTTTAATTCCTAAAAAATTAAGTGCATTGACTGTAATAAAACATTCTATACTGTTAAATAAAAGTTCCATGCACATTTTCTAATTCAATAAATAATATTCTTTTAATTTTCTCTCAAACAAACAGACTTGGGTGAGTTCTTAATAAATACATTTACTACTAAAAAATCCATTCATTTTTTAAGTGTTTATATAAAAATGTAGGGTGTAGAGTGGCTCAAGGCACTGAGTTGCCATGCCAAAGGTTCTGGGTTAAAATCCCGTTGCATAGCAGACTTTTATTTAATTTGTGAAAGGCAGAAGATAGATCCCATAGCATTGGGGCTCACCCAGGCTCAATAAAGCAGACAATTGAGCATGATCTGGGCATATTTTAGCAAGGATAAATCACCTCCCTGTACAACCATCATCCAAGAAACAGAACAGTCTCTACTACGTACTGACCCTTCATGGGTTGTAGTGGTACAGGTTAGATTATATAAAATTAGAATAATCAACTACCGTTCCCAGCAAATATGAGAGCAGGAAAAGGAAAAAATCTGTTAAAAAACTATCTAATGTAAACTATGAAATATAAAACAATAAATATCATTACTGTATTATATAACTTATTTGTTGCTTAATATTATATTACATATTAATACTTGAAAGAGCAAAAATATGAAAATTAAGAAATTAATGATCATTTCATATCAAATGCCCAGTAATAAAACTTTATTAATTCCAGTTATTGAGTAACTTAGGAGGTTTTACATTAGTTTTAAGTAATAGAATAGAATTATCCAGTTATATAAGGCTAACTGATGAGGGGTATAATGGGTAGGGTAACGGGGGCGCTGGAGTGGGAGATGGGTGCGGGTGTCTCCCTCACTCCTTGCGGATGGCAAAGGCTATAGTGCCCTACTCACTGCCAAAGCCATCACAGTGCCCCTCATCCCTATCAATGCCTACTGTCACCTCCAAGTGGTACCCCCTGGGAAGACCATATATGTCTATCAGGCAATATGGACTCGCGAATGACAGAGTTGGGGTCCTGTGTGGACCTCAAAAAACACCCAAGCCAAGTGTAGGGAGCTCGAGCTGTGGCTGGATGGCAGGGGGTGTATAAACATACACTGTCTCTGATCGACCCACTTGGGGCACCTGGCGCACCTCATTGTATTTAGCCCGCTGCAGGGAGAGGGGGCAGTACCTGCAGTGTATTTAGATCCTCCACACTCGTTGGAACAAAAATGCCCAATTCCTTAAATAATAAAATTGTTAACTTATCAGTGTCTGAGGAGGAGCAATCCTCCTTAGATACTTCTGCGATCAATCCAGTAATGGATGCAATTGATGACTCCTCGGTTGAAGCCCAACTGCAGGCGCTCACCATGGAGTCCCAAGGACTAAGGGTCATGGCGGGGTCGGAGGAGGCTGTCGCGGTTGGTGTCGTGGCAGACTCTGCCGATCTCCCGATGGCAGGTCCTTCCAACAACGAATTGATTAACTTGCAAGCCGCTTGGGGTTTAGCAGATACCGAACAAGCGACTGGTCCTCTCCGCAATGTTATGCAGAGGAGGAATAGGCACCAGCGGGCAAAGAGGGCCAAAGACCTCAACGACAGCGGCATTGTCAGCGTCCCGACGGAGGAACCATTTCATGGGGCTGGCGCAACTGTAGGGTTCCCTTCAGAACCGGCAGCCAAGTCGAACCTGAAAGGGGTTCCGGGGTCGGGGGGGACATGTAGCGGCGGAAGCACCTCAGAGAGCGGTGCCTGTTGGAGAAGCGGGGTTTTCCAGGAAACCAGCAGGCAAGGCAGGCGTGCGCGCTGGGGGAATGCAGAGAAGCACTTTGGGGCTGGTCCTTCATCTGTGCCTGTGCCAAGGAATACTGCTGGTGGGTCGGGTTTCTATACAAAACCGTCCACTAGTACAGGAGCACCTAAAGCACGGAAGGGGGAGAGGAGAGTCGCTGCTGAGAAGAGGCCCAGAACATCCCTGGGCAATACGGCTCCTGTAGCCAAAAAGCCTAGGGATGCTGGGTTTAACCTAAAGTCGTATTCGAGGGCAGTCGGGGATCGGAGGGTTCCGGTTGTTCCTTGCAACTACCCCGAGACCAGGCTGTCACCGGACGAATTCGACTTCGTCAAAGACCACATACTGCAGAGGCTGGACGAAATTGAGGAGGTTGGCAGGGTGCAACACCAGTTCGGTGGTATTGGCTACAGGATGGGTGGTTGCGTAATAGCCTGTGCCAACGGTCCAACTCTGGAGTGACTCACCGGCGTCATTTCTGGTGTCGTCCTGGAGAGGGGTCTACCCATTCAATTGGGCGACGAGAGCATTTTGACGCAGCAGGTGAAGGTGGGAGCCTTCTTCCTGACTGATAGGGAGATTTCTAACGAGGTCATCCTCAGGAGGCTGAAGGTACAAAATTAGGATTAGACATTGCTGATGCAGCATATTGGCAACTTCACCATGTGAGGATGCTAGAGGGTGCTGCACGGCAGGGATTCTATGGAATCATTAGGATCCCTTAGACAAGTATAAGCAGCCTTAGGATGCACAATGTGCAGGTCCATTTTGGAATGCATAGAGTGACCCTAAGGCTGCTCAAGAAGAAGAAGCCTGCTGTGAAGGAGGAACAGGCAGGCGCACATACTCCTCGCCAATTTGAAGCTGCTCCTGGCAGGGGCGAGGCGGACCGACAACCAGCTGCTGGAAGTGCTAGTGGCACAACCATGGAACCCCCTGGGATGGTTCCGGAAGCTGGTGCTGTTTTGGATGAGTTGGAGGCGCTCGCCTTGCTGGTGGGCTCCTCGGACTCAGACAATATTAAAAAAAACAAAACAAAAAAAAAACATGAAGCTGCTGCAGATTAACTTGCATGACTGCATAGCAGCATCTCAAGTGCTACAGCAGTATGTCAAAGGTGAGGGTATTGATATTATTTTAATACAAGAACCTTACCTTCTTAATGGTAGGATTGTGGGGCCTGGGTGGGCTGGCTACAGCCTGATTGCTGTGCTGGAACATCCGAGGGCCTGCATCCTGCACAAAACTAAACTTAACATGCTGCCTCTCTGGCAATTTTGTTCCAGAGATCTTGCAGCAGCTAAGTTGTCCCCATCCGGGGAAGGAATGAGGGCAGATATCACCCTTGGTGCTGGATATCTGCCCTACGATGAGGACAACCCCACGCAGATCCTGGACGGTGGGGTCAATAACATCTTGGCTGCCCTGGATGCTAATGCCCATCATGAAGCATGGGGCAGTCACAACAATGACACCAGAGGTGAGAATATATTTGAGTTTATCATTAAATCTGATCTTGACATTTTAAACAGGGGAAAAGGGCAACCTTCTGTAACAGGTTGAGGTCAGAGGTGATAGACATCACAATGGCATCAAATGAGGTAAGTACCAACATAAACCACTGGCATATACCTGATGAAGAGACATGCTCAGACCACAGGTATATCAGATTTAACCTTAGCCTAAATGTTTCCCAGATTCAGCTGTACAGGAACCCTAGACGAACTGACTGGGGGTCCTTCCAAAGCACTCTGGTAGAGAACATTAGGAAATGTCCTAAGGTCATAAAAAACACACGGCAGCTGGAAGCCCTTAATGAAGCTCTGACTGAAGCCATTATGGAATCCTAAATCAGCAGCAATCACGTGTGTCATACTAGTTCCAACAGGAAAACCTCCTGGTGGAATGAAAATCTAAATAAGCAAAGAAACAGCACCAGGAAGCTTTTCAATGCTGCTGAAAGAACTGGAAAGTGGGATTTCTACAGAGCCTCTCTAACGGAATATCACAAACAGGTAAGAAAGACTAAAAGGCAGGCATGGAGGAAGTACTGCAGCGATGTGGACAACACTCCTGCTGCCTGTGGCATCAAAAAGATACTATCAAAGGACACATGGTCATGGGCACGCTCAGGACGAGGGGTGGGTATAAGCAAAATGAGGTGGAAACCTTGAGGAAGCTGGCTAATAGTCACTTCCCGGGGTGTTAAACCCAGGAGGCGTGTACTTTCACTCCAGTTGGCCACATCCTCAGCCCTGATGGTGTGCAGTGGGCAAAGGCAAGGGAAATCATAAACATGAATGAATGAACATGCACAGGACGCTAATCTCCGAACTGGGTGGATCCAAGCTGTGGGTAAAACCCAATGGGGGCTGTCCACAGGGTGGTGTTCTATCGCCCCTGCTCTGGTGTCTGGTGGCTGACTCGCTTCTGTCATCGATCAACGGGGCAGGCTTCTATGCACAGGGGTATGCGGATGATGTAGCCATTCTTATAGGAGGCAAACATCGCTGTGTAATCTCTGACTTAATCAAAACAGCAACAAACATTTTGTCGTGCTGGTGCTTAGACAATGGTCTAAGCATCAATCCGCGCAAGATGAACATTCTGGCATTTACAAGAAAGAGAAACGTGGTAATAAGATTACCAACGCTCAATGGAACTCAGTTATGTTGGAATAACACAGTGAAATACTTAGGTGTGACGCTGGACAACAAACTGAGTTGGAATCGACACGTGGTTAACACGACAAATAAAGCTATTAGATGTCTATGGGCCTGTAAAAGGGCAGTTTGAAACCAAGAATGATCTACTGGCTGTATATAACAGCCATTAGACCTATTGCGACATACGCAGCCCTGGTGTGGTGGCGAGGAGCTGGTAAAAGTGGACCCAAACTTAAGTTGGATAAGCTGCAAAGATTGGCCTGTCTATTGATGACGGGTTCTATGAGGACGACTCCGACTGCTACAATGGAGATGGTACTCGGTCTCAAGCCTTTAATATTAGAACTTGAGTACCGAGCCATGGTCTCCCTGTACAGGCTGCTCAAACATAACATAATCCCATCAGTCTCAGTTGATTGCAGCTCATGGGTGTTGTTCACAAAAATTGAGGTCGATCGCATTTTAGCTATGAGATCGGATTCGCAGTTGCGTGACTTAATGTCACTCAGATATAATGTAAAAATTGACACTGCCACACAGCATAAACCCTGCAACGGCATCAACTATTATACAGATGGCTCTCTCACGGCCACTGGTGCTGGGACAGGGTTCTGGAGGAAAGACAAACCTAGGGTAGGTACTTGGATCTCCCTAGGTAGGTACACTTCCGTATTTCAATTGGAGGTGTTCGCTTTAAACTACTGTGCACGGTCACTACTGGAGGAATGGATGTCTTCCAGAAGGATAACATTCTTCACAGAAAGTCAAGCTACCATTGGTGCACTAGGTGGGCACAGTACTAATTCACGGATTGTTTGGGACAGCTATACAGTTCTCAACAAACTGGCAGAAAATAACAGGATTAGCATTGAATGGGTTCCTGGACACTCGGGCAATGAAGAAGCTGACAGGCTAGCCAGGCTGGGATCGCAGAACATTCCATGCACTCCCGAACCAGTATGCCGTGTTAGTCTCAGCTACGCCAAGAATAGAATAAAGGCTATCTACCTTAGGAAATCACACCAATATTGGAGCAGGCTAAAAGGATTAAAACATTCCAAATTATTCCTTGACAGCTTCAATGAGAAGACATGTAATGCTCTTCTGGATCTGAACAGGGAAGCATAAAAAACAATTATAGCGGCATATACGGGTCAGTGTAGACTCAACGCCCATATGTTCAGGCTTGGACTGGCGGGCCTTCCCACATGCCACTATTGTCGTACAGAGGACGAAACATCCTATCATGTTATCTGCCTATGTGATAGGTTTGCTGGCCTAAGGTTTGCAACCTTAGGTCAGGATCGAGTCACAAACCCTAGGCAGGTCGAATCGATCAACCATGCAAGTATTCTTAAATTTGTGGGTTTAGCTCAGTTAAGATTATAATAATCGCTTTCATAGGGGCGCACAATAGACCAAGTATGGTCGCAGTGCAAATTATGCCCACATTAAAAAAAAAATAGGATAAGGATTTTTAGTGAGTATCTGACATTGTACAGGCTAGGGAACCCACTTTACATCAATTCGAAGGACGGCATAAGCAAGGATTTTTTGCTCCCTTTTAAAAAAGTCTTGGGCCACCTGCCAGGCTACGAACCCGTGATCTTGGGCATCGCACAGATCATCCCATTTTAGATTTTAAAATTATTACAAATTATATGTTTTACAAACCTCTGTTAATTTTTTGGGTAATTAGTAATTTGAGTATCAACACAAAATAAAAATTTATCTTTCTTTTTGAAAACGTAAAATAATAAAAACTGTCAGTTTTAATACTATCATTTAAAAATCATCATTTATACCAATAATGCCAGAAATGTAAATATGTAATCAACTATTGTTACACATATAATTAAAATATAACTTTAATAAAATATGAATAATAATATTACCTTCCCTAATAAGTTCTCGCAATTCTTCTTTTTCTTTAAAATTTGTGGGAAGAGCCGAATTATGGTTTTTCCTCCATACATTCAGTACTTTTAGGAGAGGAATAACATAAGGAATATGTGCATGGTCCTTAAGTTCCATTTTGTCTAAATCAAAAGAATCAACATACTTTGATAATGAAGGAAATGGCTTATCTAGTCTCAAATCAGGATTTTGTGAATCCGGATGAGATTCGATCACAACATGTTCTTGGAATTGAATTCGTATGTATCCAATAAACCCAATACTTTTTGCAACTATCAATGGTATTCCAAGTTCCCAGAGAAGTTCTGACAAAGCTAAAAGGGCCCTAAAGTCAGAACAGAGAACAAGAGGAATAAACTGAAAATTCTAGAAAAACAAAATATACTACCATATTTAATAAATAATGATAAAAGCATCAAAATTACCTTTCATTAAGAGAAGTAGCAATGACAACTGAGAAGTTAGAAAAGAAACTAGGGTTATTTTTGAGAAGTTGTTCAATAGATTCATCGACATAGTCCCCTTTGACATCAGTATTTAATTCTAATAAAAGCTGAGTGGCAATTTGTGCCCTCTGTTTGCCAATACTGTCGACGTCAAAGAAAAAGCTATAAAATAAAATAAATTAGAACAAAATCACAACAGAATTAAATTATAATAACAGCTAAAAAATATTCACTTTATGCCAAGATCCTCTTCAGTAACTTTTTCTCCATCGACTATTGTAAACCCTCCAATGCCAGGTAGGACTAAAGACTTCAATATTTCAGTCCCAAGACCAGTAGCATTTATCAGACAAACTTGACAGTTCTCCAAAGCAGTTTGTCCATGGTCTCCCCACAACCTACAATAGTTATTTTATAAACTAAACTTGAAATTTATTTGATTTCAGTGTGGAATATAAATTTTTGGCATACCTCAACTGTCTGTCATATTTTTTTGACTTATCAGATTGTTCAGGGGACTTAGGAGCCGGTGAAGCCATTTAATATCTTATGATCATGAACGATTGTTGTGAAGGTTTTTCAGCCAAAGAGGTCTAGTTGGCCAAGAATGAGGATTAAGTTCATTTTGACCACAGAAAGAAAAAAAAATAGATTACCTATTAAAGACTTTTTTCTGTTAAACCGAAAATCAAAGACTTAAACAACCTTCAATTTGAATGCGTCGACTGATGCCAAACACAACAATGGCCAACCTGACCCAATCCGTTGCCATTGCTTCATTTCATGACACTGACGTTCCCTTGCTTCTACAATTTTTATTAAGATGAAATTCTATTCTATGCCAATTATAAGACAAGATAATATTTAGATTAACTTCAATATAAAGCTTTTCTATAGGCTTTAAATATACTCTTGAACTCCATAATAATAATAAAATAATGGGATCAGGTTTTACCTACGTCGACCTGGAACTTTTTTTATTAAATTTATTTATTGATATCTACAACTGTATTACAATAATACAAGAAGTAAATAGGCTAAGTGATATATAATGACATGATAATGAGAAGTAGAGAAACTAACCACTGGTAGTACTCAAATCGAAGTTCAACTAAGAAGGTCACGTGGCCATCTTCTTTTCAGACGCCTCGGAGGATTATCGGGAATTGAAGAGGAAGCTAGGTTTGAAACTAGAGGGTTTGAGTGGTAATGAAGTTTGTTATGAAAGGAAAGATGCCGGGTTCGGGCCAAATCAGCAACAAAAGGGACATTAAGGTAGTTATGGATGACTTTATTCTTAACAAAATAAGGAGCATTGAGGATTTTACGAAGGATTTTGGATTGTAAGGATTGGATACGAGAGGAATTCGATGGATTAGTGGAGCCCCATAGCTCTACTCCGTACGTCCAAATAGTCGTATGATGGTCATGTAGATGAGTCTTTTGTAGTTAATTAGGAGCTTAGAGCGTTTGTCTAGTAAGTGTTGAAGTAGCCTGAAACGTCGAGCGGTTTCTTGTCTTTTCAGTCTTGTATGAGGATTCCAGGTTAATCGTTTGTCAAGGTGCAACCCTAAGTATCGAATCTGTTCTACAGGCACCAGATGGATATTATTAAAGGGTACTGAAGGGTAGGAAGTCATTGGTTTACGAAGTAAGGTAAAAGTGATTTGATGTGATTTTTGAGAATTTATTTGAATTCCCCAGTTTTGACACCATTCTTCAAGATTAGTGATAAGGGATTGGAGGCTTTGGGATGCAATAACTGGATTGGTGTTGACTGATAATACACATGTATCATCAGCATACGTGGTAAGGATAGTATTAGGATGAGTTGGGATATCAGCTGTATAAACTGTATAAAGGATTGGACCAAGGATACTACCTTGAGGAACACCAGCAGATTGGGAAAAGAGGGACGAATAGACATTGTTATGGTTTAATTGGAAATTCTATTTGTGAGATAGGATTGGAGGATGAGAAAGTTTGTAGGGGGTAGGAATTTACGGAGTTTGTAGAGCAAGGCCGGATACCAGACTCGGTCAAAAGCCTGTTCCACGTCAAGAAAGACTCCCGAACAATATGATCCATGTTCTGATGCAGAGGAGACTACATCCACCACACGATGGCATTGCTGAATGGTGGAGTGGGATGCTCCGAATCCAAACTGGTGATCTGGTATTATGTGATTTGCATCAAGGATGGGGTACAATCGTTTAAGAATGGGTTTTCCTAGGATTTTACCCATGCAAGGTAAAAGAAAGATAGGACGGTAAGAAGATGGGTATTATGGTTTTTTTTTTTAGGTTTGGGTATCATTTTTACCATGGATAATTTCCAGAGGTCAGGAAAATATGTGGAGCGGAGTACAGCATTATATATGTAGGTAAGGAATAGAATGGCTTTTCTAGGAAGGTGTCTTAAGATATGAACTGTGATGAGATCGTGCCCAGGAGCTTTGCGAGAAGGTAATCTGTGAATAATTTTGAGGGATGTAGGCCAATAGGTAGGATTTTTTGGGGCAAGGATTGAGTAGCTCTTTGAGGATGTAAGAGAAGATAGAATATTTCCGCGGGATTTGGATGTTCGACAACCCCATCGTTGGTGTTTAGCATTGTAATCTCCTCCAGCAATGAAACGCGGTCCAAGATTGGAATAGGGAATCGTGGAATGCAAATGGCCTACTCAATCACCGTGACGAACTAGACATACTTCTTCATGACAAACAAATAGATATATTAATAGCTTTGTTGACTGAAACTCACTTCACTCACCGTACACATTTCTATATACGGGGCTACATCACTTACAGATCAGACCACCCAGACAACACTTAACATGCTGGATCCTGCATTCTCATTCACAAAACTCTATCTCATTCCCTTGTTCCTTCCACTCCAACTAATGCTATTCAATCAACATCAGTATCCATAAAATCACGCCCTTTCCATATCACACTTTCAGCTGTATACTATCCTCCCGGTAGTTCCATCACTCATAACCTTTTAAATAACAATTTTTAACTAAAATATGATTATTTTTTTCATTTTTCAATGTTTTTATTTTAAAGAGAAAAGATTTGCCACTGAAGTGCCAGAAACTAACCACTGGTAGTACTCAAATCGAAGAGTACTACCAGTGGTTAGTTTCTCTACTTCTCATTATCATGTCATTATATATCACTTAGCCTATTTACTTCTTGTATTATTGTAATACAGTTGTAGATATCAATAAATAAATTTAATAAAAAAAGTTCCAGGTCGACGTAGGTAAAACCTGATCTCATTATTCTATTATTATTATGGAGTTCAAGAGTATATTTAAAGCCTATAGAAAGCTTTATATTGAAGTTAATCTAAATATTATCTTGTCTTATAATTGGCATAGAATAGAATTTCATCTTAATAAAAATTGTAGAAGCAAGGGAATGGCCAGAACTTGAGAACGTCAATATTGAAGAGATGAGGTTCCAACAAGATGGGGCTACATGTCAGCTGATGCTATACCAATTATGCTTTGCTGAGGGAAAGGTTTGGCGATTGGATCATCTCACGACGAGGATTTGTGAATTGGCCGCCAAAGTCATGTGATTTGACACCCCTGGATTATTTTATTGAGGCTATGGGAAAGCAAAAGTCTATGCCAACAAGCCACAGTCTTTGGATCACTTAAAAAAGAATATTCGTCAAGTTATGGAAGGAATACAGCCGAAATTATTGCACAGAGTGATTAGAAATTGGAGCGATCGGGTCTATTGGAGGTGCGTCAGTTTCTACGAGCCCGTGGTGGACATTTGAACAATATCTTATTTCAAACATAATTGCATTGCCCAAGCTTCAAAATACAGCAGGAATTAAGTTGATATGTCAAACCTTTGTTGTTTTATTCAAAATTAAAATCCTATCATTCTTAATGAAAGACCCTTTAAAATGTATAATGGTAGAGTACTGAGAAAAAAATAGAGTGCCACGCAAAAGAATTTCAGAATAGTTTTGAACATTTTTTGGGATAATGCAAATATTTTCAACGAATTTAAAAGCATTATTTTAAAACAAACAGTAACATAGGGCGGTGAGGGTCACTAATAGTGAGGGGTTGTATAGCATAAAGTAAAGTTAGTGAACTAGTTTTAACTTAAACTACAATTACTGAAAGGATATACACTAACTGAACTGATTAAAAATGAGTGCTGAAAATCTTGAAGGTTCGTGGGCTTTTCATTTCTCATTGATTTAGGTTCTTTAGAAATGCCCCTTTAGTTATGCGAGCGACTCTTAATACAATTGTTTAACCACAACATTATTGAAGACATTGAAAAGAAAAACTTCGGAAAACACCAATTGCTACGAAGAATCAATTGAAACAGCGTTTATTAAAAGAGTAGGGTAAAATATCTCAAAATTTTACCAAAACAAATATATATTTATTAATTTTCAATTCTTAAATTTATAAAGAAGTTCGTTACAACAGATATGTGATATCTATTGAATTTTTAAGATATTTATCGTCGACAAAGATATTTACCAATGGAAAACAAGAAGAAACTAAAAAAGAGAGATTTTAATGTTAATATTTGTTGTCAACGATTCAGCTACAAGATGAAGGTACTCTGACAAATTTCTATAATCATAAAATAAATAAATAAAACTGAGACTATGTTACTTCTTTAAATAATGGCCTTACGGTAAGAGAACATCGTTGTTTTTTATCTGATTACTTTGACAACTTTCATTTACAGAAATATATTAATAATTTTTATTTGCATTACAATATGTACTAAATATATTTTAAATATTTTTATTTTAAAGATAAAAGATATACCCCCGACCGGGATTCGAAACCGGAACCTCTGTCTCTCCGTGACAGCGCTCCGACCAATTGAGCCACCAGGGTTAATTGGAGCCAACAGGGCATATCTTTTCTCTTTAAAATAAAAATATTTAAAATTCAAATTACCAATAATTATAAAAAAATATAAACATATTTTAGTTTATTCGACAGGTCTAGTACATTCTAGCGTAGAGTAATTTAGAAAATTGCTTATGCTAAATGAGTTGAAAACTATAACAAACATGGAAGCTATTGCATGAATGCAAACCTATTGCTATGGAAATAATTTAAAAAAACCCAACAATAAGGAATAGATCTAAAAGGTATGTTTTTTTCTAATATGCTTGAACAAAATTTTAAACTTATTATTTAATAAGTGTTATTATGTCTTTACCGATTCGATAGAGCTTTATCTTTTAAGCATTATTCAAAATTGGTTTTCCAAGGAAGTCATAAATATTTTAGTGATAAATTTTAGGTAATTGCCATAAAGCATCATTCCTTTAAAATAGTATTTATTTAAAAAAAATAAGATTTCAGGTTTATGCAAACTTTTTAAACACATTTATATAATTAACAATTGCTATATTCAAGGAATTAGCTCTTTTAACATCTTCAGCGACGTTTCGTGTTTTTTTAATTCTTTATAATGTTTTTCTTCTTAAACAAAATCGTATTCCTTATAGCAATTTTTATGTGATTTTTACTATGTTCTTCAATATTGTTTTTTTTTCTTCCTCCAAGAATTTGTTTTAAAAAATTACGGTATACAATTATGAACTGTAAATACAATTATAAAATCTCCTTGTATTAGCCATGGGTATTTTAAGGTTTTTATAGCTTAGTTTAGTTTTATGAATAAAATTATAATTACTTAAATCAACTAATTTCACAATGATATAGGTGTATCTGTAGTATTCAGTGCGTGGTTGATATTATACAATGGTGTACAATTAATTAGTATGCTTTCAATAAATACAATTTAATAAACGGAAGGAAATAAAATTTAGATTTTCTGATGAATTTAGGATGCGTTTTAAAATTTGATTAAAAAAAAAAGATAGTTAAATGATTTTAGAAGGAAATTCTTCAGAAAACAGAGGAGTAATCCGAAACGTAACCTTTATTGAGCCAAGATAATATTTTTATAACAAGACATTTTTATTGATATGACATATTTATTGAGCCAAAATAATATTTTTATAAAAAGACATGAGAGCCGCAAGACTTTCTCTTTTTCGAAATCATAATTTCAATAACTCCCTTATACATTTATTGTTAAACCCATACTGCAAAAGTGGTAGAGAGTATTAAAAATATGATGATGATGATGACATTAATTCTAACGAAATTTAAATGAGAGTAATTAAATGCAAAAACATTTTACATTAAAGATACTAAGGATAATGTTGCTGATATGGATAGATAATACCATTGCTAAGATAGATAATATTGCACTAGAATTTCTAAAGTGATCTAAGTCAAAAACCTTCATTTTAGGAAAAAATGGAAAAACTATTAGTGATACTAGAATAGCCCTAGGACACTAAGAGAAGCATGCTTGCAGAAAAGCTCTGAAGCACGGTCGATATAGTTTTGATGGGTGATAAAGGAATATATACTGATTTCTTTCATGACCTTAACTCACCACCGAAATATCCCCGATTTTTGAGTTGTCACTTTAGAAATAATATTGCGTTATATTGAAAGCATTAATAATTTGATGGGTAACAGTATGTCACAGTTTATTCATAACAATCATTTACAGAATGACTTGACAAATTAGAAGATATTGAGTTATAATTAATTCCTAAACAATTAAATCCACTTATTTTAGCATCCTGCTATTCATCTTCAATATTTTTATTATAAAACATTTGCATACAAACTATTTTATTCTAACTAGACTAGTCTCAGCTGTGAACTAAGCCGGTATAAGATTCATCGCTAAGGCATTAGGATAAACTTCTCTGCATTTCCCAAGCACAAATCTACTTCCTGATGGACATTGCCTGTTGGGGACGATAATGATGCTTGCAGACTTGAACACTGGACGTCTCTGGGAAGGTTCAGCGTTTTGGGGTAATGCGTCTACCGGTGTTCCGAAAACAAAACCACGGATGAGATAGATAAATCCCAGAACGATTCCGACGCAACCGAGGAAAAAAACGAAATGCGCCAAACTTGAAACAGCAGAAGACATGTTGTCTCGAGAGCCACTCCAGAAACTGTCACCTGTACCTAAGAGGGGCGTCTCCAAGGCTATCTAGATTACAGTAAAAATTAATGATTTCAAGGAACTAACATAACCTTTTTAATTTCGTAATATAATGTGTGTACCTAAAATATTTTTATCTATATTTTATAAATACAAACACATACAATAACATCTTATTTAGAACAAAGACAGAACATTAAAAAATAAGAAGAAAGCAATCATTGTTAATAAAAATTTCGACAACATGCTATTAATTAACTTTAGATTTTATTATAATAACATAAAGGTATCTTATTCGATAATAACATTAACAACAATAATAATATCTGCATTCCTTGTAATTGTTTAGCAGGATGAAGATAACAGATCAGAATTCAGAACAATAAATGTAAATAATAATGTAGAAATTTCAATAATCGGAGAGAAAAAATAAAAAATGATAAAATATGTATGGCCCAGTTCCTTCACCATTCCCAAAAAAGAAAAATGTAGAGTACCTAGTAATTTATACTTGGTGAACGAAAGTATCAAAACCATTACTATCTGAAAAATAGTACTAAGTAAATCTTTTCCAATTGTTTATTATTTTACATATATATTGTACTGATAAATACAGTAACACTATCAATACATTGTTCAAATTTTTAAATACTTTTTAAGGAATTTAATGGGTTAAATAATTATTATTTTATTATTATATAGGCTCTACAACCCTCAAGCGAGTCCTGGCATTTAAAAAAAAATTCCACTTTCGTCATCACGTGGAAGTTTGGACTTCAGTTTTTTTAACGCTGCTATGTTTGTATATTTGCATTTCACGCAACACCTGTGTGATAATTTATCCGTAACCGCTCAACAGATGGCTTGGCCTCAGGAAAAACTTAAAACATCATAAACATAAATTGCGTCGATATTGGTATCTCTTAAGCCACTTATCAAACACTTATTTGATATCATAAAAAAATTATGTAGATATTTGAACGGGATATCTAAGGATTATATCCTTTACAAGGAACAGGTAAAATAAACTCAACAAACCATGACACAAACATTCTTGGATAAAATAATAAATTAATAATTTTAATATATATATATATATATATATATATATATATATATATATATATATATATATATATATATATGAGATATGAATACTGAATACTGAATTATGAGAAGAAGAATATCGATTACAGTCAAGAAAAAAGACAGAAAATATCTAAACCTGGCCTAAATATATAATGGTTACTTATATAAAGTCGAGTCAACCGCACCATAAATTAGCCAAATAAAAACCGATTTAGAAAAAGCGAAAATAGAACATAGTGGCGTTACTAACAAAAACATGTTTGGAAACAAGAAAGAAAAACCGATAGTGATGTCAGAGAAGGAACCAGTGAAGAGACCAGGAACAAAATGGACGGAAGAGAGAAAAAGAATCAATATAAGGAGAAAAGATGAAGGAACTATGGAAATAACGATGTCAGAGTTCTTTGTGTGATCCTCCTGGATCCTTTCGCAATTCGCATTATTATTTTCAATTTTATATTTAAAATAACAAATTTTATGTAAATGAAAATAAGATTTTAAATGTAGCCAACGAAAAAATAAACCGGAACTTGTACTTTACATTAAATATCAAAAAGTATATTGAATACAATAAGAAGATATTGCTCACATTTTTTATTATACTTTAATACTTCAATAATAGGATTTTATTTAGAGTTTTTCAACTTGGACGAGGCGAGGTAATTTTTTGTCAGGCTTGAGATTAGGTTTATATCGGCGGTAGACTTCTTTCATGACGTCAATCCTCTTATGAGGAATCCATGTCTTTCCCTCAAGGTTTGTATCGCGATGGCCATATTGATGGGATACCACTACAGGTATTGTTCTTTCTTCTTCCTTAAATTTAATAATAATATGTGCTATACTGTTCAAATGATTTATTTTTATAATTATAAAATTATTTCATTTTGTTTTTAATTTTAAATTTCTTTTTTTATGACGTGAAAATATCTTTTTAAAGATGCGTAACTCAGAATCTATTAGACCTACAGAGCTGCGGTTGGATTCAAATTATAGCAAACATTGGAAATGTTTTTGCTTTTTTTATAAAAAAAAAAAACCACTGATTAGGAGATATAGGTAAAAAACTGAAATAACTCCGAAAATTTCGAGGTTTTTCGGTCACCAAAAGTTTTCCTATCCGTTTTTTTCGGTAGCAAACTTGGATTTCCACTAGTTCCTTAACGTTATCCTTACAACATATCAAAAATGCAGCTCTTCATTTTATTGCAACCTTCAAGTACCTGGCCGCTGGCCTTCTTCAATTAAATCATGGCCTACTGTTCTTCTTCATGCCACTCATGTTATTTTAATATGTGTATTTCACTGACAGTCAATCCGCTGACCGTCTATTGTTTGCACTTGACAGGCATGGATGCAAATATAAAGAGAAAAAAACAACCACCTTCCAAAAATCTAAAATATATAAATTCTAAAAAATTTAAAATATAAATTCTAAAAAAAAATCTGGTATGTAAGTAATACAATTGTAACTTACCATCCCATCTAAACATAAATTTTAAAGGATTATACTTTCCATGAAATTTCATTCAATACTCCAGTAGATAATATAATTTATCGTTTTCTTTTAGTTTTTTTGGTTTATCATCACTCTCTATAACTTTGTTTATATGTTACCTAACATTTTTTTTTCTCTAAAACTGAGCTTTTAGAAGGTGCATCTTAAATCTATAATACTACTTTCATCCCTGATTCTTTTCTCAATATGAGAAAGTATTTCTTCTATAGTTAATATCCATTTTTTTATTTTTTTACTACTAACATTGAAAAATTAATAATTTAAAATAAACAAATTTAAACGTTGATTAGAGGAATAAATTTTGGTAATTCGGAATTGAAACATGAAAGAACATGAGAATACCGAGCTTGTACTAATGACTTTTCAACTGTACATTGATATAGTAAACAATCTTCTTTCCATTTTCTGATTCGAGGGTACGATTTTTTTTTTGTTACATCGTAGAACCATTACTTATCCTTTGGCGAATATGCCGGGAAAGTCACCTCCCTTTACAAGACCTGGAAGTTTACAAAAAAGAAAATCTCATCCCATTTTTTATTCAATCACTTTCTCTTTTATCGGGATGTAAAGACAAATAAAATAGAAATAAAAATGATATAAGAACCATTAGGTACATGATTACATAATTGAATGACTAGGCAGATAACCAACCCACCTCCTGACTAATTTTATCTCTTATAGCTTTCAATTTGACTTTAGGATTAAAATCATCAGAATGGAACAATTTGTCATAATCATTCTGATACATTACATCCGGCTCTCGATTGAAATAATTAATAAATTTCTTTTTCTTGAATTCCTGCAAGAAAACAAGTTAATGAATGATCTAGCAACATATAAATCAATTAATTAATTAAATATGTACGCAAATAGATCCTCATTGAAAGGTACTGAAATATTATTATAGAATATACGAAGGGAAAGCTGGGTTACAGATGAAATTCTTGCGGAGAGTCGTCAGGAATGAGAAGAACTAGAATTGACTGAGCTAAGGGATTCCATAAAAAACTGACAACTAATGTCCTGGTTTGTAGGATGGATGAAGAAAGAAAGAGAGCCAAAGAAGTTCCTGAAAGCTATACCCACTGGGAGGAGGCCAAGAAGCCGCCCAAGAGTTTACTAACAGGAATACAGTCAGGGCTTCGGAGAGGAGAGAGGCAAGACTCTCCAGGAAATGAGGCAGCTCAGCAGGGACCGAGAGGCATTGGGTGGAGGCTCCTCGACACTACGAAAATATTGACTTCAGAGATTTGGATAGAGCCACGCATGGTCGGAATACTTATAATGTGTGAGCATCTGAGAACAACGAATAGATAAATCTACGGGTATTTCAGTAAATAGAAAATATATCCGGTCACTTTAATCTTATAGAACAACTTAACTAATTAACTTATGTTGGCGTAACATCAGGCTTTCGATTGAAATGGCTGATTAATATAAGACTTTAAATGTTATTTACCCTGAAAAAAGACAGTAATATTCAAAAAAGTATTTGTTTAGACACATACCTCAAGATCGATGTCCTCTTTTGTAATTTTATTCCAAGTATCTCTGAAAGCCGTGTACTGCTGCCATGGCGTTTGCCAGTAACCTTTAGGGGCGACCATACCCATAATTACATAATTTTTCTTACCCATGTAAATTAATTTGACTAGACTCGGAGTCTCTAACGAAGAACTGGCCTTTTTGAATCAATCCTAAAAGCCTACTAAGAAGCTGTTCAAAATGATTCTAGAAAAATGCCTGCTGTGCCTATATTAAGAACATATGTATAAAAAATAAATAATAGTTTAAAAAAATGAAAAAAAATCTCTTTGATAGGAAACTGAACTAAAAAGTAGAAAATAATTAATAGATCAAATAATCAATAAATCGTGTTTTATTGCTTTTCCTTTTTTTTTTAAAATTATAAAATCAACCAGGCATATGCTTGTCTCAAAGATTAAGCCCTGTAGGCGCATAATACTTGGCACAAGATAAACATTACTATGAATTCGGGTATGAAAAATCGCTTATCCTGAAGACAGTGGTCAGGATAATAAGACAAACTTATTAAATTATTCTTTTTGCATTGGTCCTGAGAAGGGTGCGAAATTTCAATTTAATTCGATGTTCTGAATTAGTCGGAAATAGATATCTAAGATTATGTTATATACATACGTACATACTCTGCTGTATGCGATTTTGTAACTTTATTTAGCCCTAAATTTATTTTGTTTAAATACTAAGGTAACTTTAAATACTAAGATATGCCAGTTGCCTTTCTTATTGAATATATATTGAAAGGGTCATTCCATATCAAATCAACCAATAAAAAAAAGTTTTCAACTTGACCATTTCAGATTTGGCTGAAACTTGGTTTATTTATACTCTTTGACATCATGAACTCAAATGTAATTTTCAAAAAATTGTATCCCTGATAGTTTTTTAGTTATAAATTTTTAAAAATAAAAAAATGCCGCGTTTTTTAAGGTGTGCTAAAATCTGCAATAACTTTGGTTCTATTAGTGGTAGAGAGCTGAGAGATAGCTCATTTTAAAGAGGGTTTAATGGGAATTAATTTTATACTCAACTTGAATACATTAGTAAAACTCAAAAAATCGCTTTTGAAAAAAATTTTGAATTGGTGTTTTTTAATTTTTTTCAAATTTATGTATGTTTTTATGTATAATTTTGTGAGTACGCCATAAAAATTTCAGAGTGGAACAATGATGGGATCATTGTGGGATGGTTATTGTTGCTATTTATGTGTGACTCTTGTTTATTACTATGCACTTCGTTCTAAAAAGGCCCATTGAGCTTGAGTCCTCAAGATCCCTAATCTAGGTCTAGACTTCTGAGAAATTTTAGATAGTCTTTGAATCTCAGTTCTTGAAGTTCCTTGTGTCCTCCAGGGCCAAGGTCAAATGTCTTCTTTCGACTTAGTGCTATACATTCTAAGAGAACGTGCCAGGGGGTTTCTTCCTCCTCTGTGCACAATCTGCACCGAGGTTCTTGTTCAATGCCCAAGCGATGCATGTGTTTCCTGAGTTTACAGTGACCAGTGATGGTTTCAACCATACTTTTGAGGTTGGTTCTCGACATGTGAGCGGCTTCTTTATTGATTTTCTCAGGAAGATTATCATTGGGATCCTTTATAAAAAGTTTAGGATGCCTTATGTTAGCTCTATCTCAACGTGATTTTATCTTCCTCTTGGCTAGTTTGTTAATTGTATCCTTAGCCAGGGGAAGGGAAACTCCGCACCATGGTTCTGGTCCAATTGGAGCAATAACTGCTCCTTTCTTAGCCAATTTGTCGGCCCTTTCATTTGCTGGTACATTACTGGGCCCAGGGACCCAAAATATGTTAACTCTGTTATGTACAGCTAGTTCAGCAAGTCTTAGATAGCATTCCTCCACTATTCTAGAGTTTGTTACTGCATTGCATACTGCCTGACTATCAGTGAGAAAATTGAATACCTTATTCTTGTAGTCCTTCATAACGAAGGCACCTGCACGTATTGCCCATATTTCCGCTTGGAATACAGTGGGTGTCGTGCCCAGAGCTAAGTAATGACCCGTGCCCCGACAACCCCTGAACCAGAATCCCGAGCCGGCACCATACTCCCCTTTGGATTCATCCGTATACACATGAGACCATTGGGTGGATTAAAGCAATCATTCTTGCTTTTACAAATCGTCTGTGTATTAACGTGAAATCTTTTGTAAAAGTTATACTTGTTCAGCATTAAATATGAATGCTTTTTTAAATCTGCATTTCACTCTATTATATCAAAGACACTTCTGAGTCCAAAGTCGTTGGTGGGTTTCTTAATCCTTCCTATTTTCACTAGCCTGTAGGCTGTCTTCAATGCATCTGCTTTAATTAGAATGTCAAGAGGTAATAAATCAAGTATAGTCTCCAGTGAAGCGGTAGGGGTGGTTCTCATGGCCCCAGTGATCATGATGCACCCGAGCCGTTGCACCTTCTTCAACCTTGATCTATTTTGTTGGATACCAGCTCTGTGCCACCAGGCTATTGAGGTATAGGTTAGCACAGGTCTGACTATTGCTGTGTAGATCCAACGAGCCATCTTAGGGCTAATTCTCCACTTGTTGCCACAAAGGCTCTTACAAGTCCACAGAATTCTACTGGCTTACTTGGTAACATAATCGATATGTTCATTCCAGTTTAATTTACCAATGATTACACCAAGGTATTTAACCTTCTTGCTAAATTGAATGCTCATCCCTTTCATCCTAGGGGGGTTGATCTCCCTCAGTATCCTTTTGTTGGTAAAAGGTACAATTACCGTTTTATTAGGATTGATGTTCAATCCTACTTTCGTGCACCATCTCACCACCATTCTTAGTGCCATTGTCATCAACTCTGAGATCGTTTGCTGATCAAAGCACTTGATGATAATTGCTATGCCATCTGCATAGTCTATCACTAGGAAACCCGCCTCGTTTAGGAGGTGTAGTAGTTCATCCACTATCAGGTTCCATAGGAGTTGGGAAAGAACACCTCAGAAGATATGTTAAAAATACACACTGAAGTATCACAACATTTTTTATTTCAATTTAATGTTAAATAATTTAAGTTATGTTAGCCTAATTCTAATATTTTTATAAATGTTGGACCTTAGTATAGAAATAATATTGATGGTACATGTACATAAAAATTGATTTTGTTTTTCAAGCTTGCTTTTGTTGATCTTCTGATACTTGAACAGACATGTCCCTTTCATGTCCTAGCATGAACAAGTGATGACTGTGTTCCATTGTTGTGCTACTCATTTCAGTCTGTCTGTTGCTTTCAGAGAGTGAACAAGTGTTAAAAAAATTAAACTGTTTCAAATTAGTAAAATAGAATTGTGTTTTTAAGTTTGATGAACTGATTTTAAGGTGACTCTTTTTACAATTACACATTGAAAACTGCAGAATATTTTAAGTGATAGTATGGTGTTAGTAATTTTGTTTAAGCTGGTGTAAATATGGAAGAAGCAGGTCCATCAAAACTTAACGTATATTATACTATATTATATAACGTTCTAATCCATTTAAACGTACAGGCCATGACTACCACACAAATAATTCAAGAATTTTGAATAAAAATATTTTAAAACGTCATGAAGGAATAGCTGCTGGTGATAAAATATGTGATAGTTGTCACAAAGCAGTTTTGCAGTTATCATTACAGAAACCAGAAACCGACCGGAGGAAACTAATTTTAGAGAAGAATTATTAGTATCCACTCCTGAAAAAGAACATGCAATTGAAAGTTTGAATGATAGCCTGGGTTTGATTGATGAAACGTCAGTAAAAAAGAAAAGAGGTATCCTGAAAATAAATTTAAAAAAGTGCAGAGGCATTATACTTGGTTTAAGCCCGACAGCGAGATAATTAATCAGTTGAAAGAAAAATTCAATAGTACAAGAGATAAAAGTTTGCAAATGCAAATTTTGATAACCCTTCCTAAAAGCTGGACCTTGAAACAGATTGAGAACGAATTTGGAGTGAGTAATTTTATCGAAAGAAAAGCTAAAGATCTTGTCAAAGAAAAAGGTAATAATAATGTCTTTCCCGGATCCGAAACCTGGGAAAACACTAAGCTCAAAAACTGCAGATATAGTCCACAAATTTTATGAGTGTGATGAAGTGAGTCGACAGATGCCAGGTAAAAAGGACTTTGTTTCTGGGTAATTCCATGTCAGTTCAACCAGGCCATCCCACCCACCATCTCAGATTTTGATGAAACTTGGCTTGTTTATTCTACCCATGAAGATAAGTCACCATGCCAAATTTTAACACTCTACCTCTTACCGTTTCCTTTTTATAGCCTTTTAAAGTTTTGCATTTCCGCAAATTCTAACCTATGGATATCGCGAAATGAAGGACGCTTACGTTTCGAAAATAATTTGTAACTTTTTTATTTACCATTAAATCTCCATGAAAATGTATAGGCTTATTCTTAAAACAATGAAGATTCTAGAAAAAATACCTTAAACCTCTAAGTTAACCTACTAGGGCTGCAAAAAATATTTTGTTTGCATCTTTGTATTTTTTTTTAAACGAATACATAGTTTAGCGTTAAATTAAATATCATCGAAAGGGTATGTGATAATCACAAAAACTTTTTTTTCTAAATAATCCTTAATAAATGGGCTATCAAATGATGAAAAAATATCAATAGGGTTTTGACACCTTTGTTGTGTTTTACTATGTTAAATATAAGTTGTAACATTTCGGTTTTACCGATTTTACCATGTCCTAGAAGTATTTTTTTTTTTTTACTAGAATTTGATAAATAGCCAGACATTCTATTAAACCAAGGTTTAACTTAAAAACAATACAAGATTTGATAATAACAAATTTAATTGGGTTTTATATTGTTTTTAATATTCCAAACTATCCATGGATATCTCAAATATTACAAATTAATTGTAGCCTAGTAACTTAATTTCAGGGCCATCACCATCATTTCATTGGCCAAAGCGAGAGGACATTTGCCCCGTGCCGATATCTCATGTACTTCCAATTGTTGATCCTCCTTACACTTCGACCGGAAGGACCTATAGGTTTCCAGAAAAATGTGTCAGCTCAATTGAAGAGAAATTTTCAAAACTCTATTAAATGTTTTCCTGTAAAATTTGGAATGCAATTAAGATGTTGGAAATATTAAATAGTTTATATAGGGAAGTTAGCACCTATTGTTTATTTTTAATTTTTGAGTTTGTTTGAAATTAAGTTCTTTGAACAAGATGATTCAGGTTAAAATATGATGTTATGAATTGAATAATAAAATATACCTTCAGATATCCTTAATAATAGTGCAAGCCTAGAGATCATTATAATCCCTGGAAATCCTTATTGCTCACTATAATTGGACGGAAAAAATAAATTGGAAACCTATTATATAATGTAATGAAACACAACAAAGGTGTTAAAACCCCATTAATATTTTTTCATCATTTGATAGCCCATTTAGTAAGGATTATTTAGAAAAAAAAGTTTTTGTGATTATCACATACCCTTTCGATGATATTTAATTTAACGCTAAACTAAGTCTTCGTTTAAAAAAAATAGAAAGATGCAAACAAAAATATATTTTTCATCCCTAGTAGGTTAACTTACAGGTTTAAGATATTTTTTTCTAGAATCTTCACTGTGTTCTTTCAGGGTCTGCAGGTGCACATTCAACATGTGTATGTACTGTGCCTCAAAATGCAAAGTTGATGATGGCGCAATGTAAACTTCCAGAATTAGTAAATTGAGATTTTAGCACATGTTAAAAAACGCGGCATTTTGTGATTTTTAAAAATTTATAACTAAAAAACTATCCGGGATACAATTTTTTGAAAATTATATTTTATTTCAGGATGTCAGAGAGTATAAATAAACCAAGTTTCAGCCAAATCTGAAACGGTCAAGTTGAAAACTTTTTTTTATTGGTTGATTTGACATGGAATGACCCTTTTGATATATATTCAATAAGGAAGGCAACTGGCATATCTCACCTTAGTATTTAAAAAAAAAAAATTTAGGGCTAAATAAAGTTACAAAATCGCATACAGAATAAAATTTTTAATATGAAAAAATGATATACAAATTTAAACAAATTTATATTCTAAGTATGACACAAATCAGAACAAACATTAAGCATAAAATAAACCAAATTATAATATGGTAGATATAGATAGTAATAACTAAGATAATTTAGAAACTTATAAGATCTTCCTATTATAAATTTGACGTACCTTGGTGAATTTCATCATAGAAATACCAAATAATCAAATCTGGTATTACGGGCCACTTCCACTTCCCACCACACTTTGCTGAAATTAAAGTGGTATTATCCACCACTTCTTAGGCATGATTTTCCTACTAAACAAGTATGTAGTCACCAGCTCTAATTTCATTTTTCTGCAGATTTGTTCCAGGTATTTCAAGGAGTACCATATCTGTATAAAATTCCCTGCTCAAGGGATTAGAATCACTTTCTGTACAAGGGGTCAATCTGTATGTTATATAGAGAGGAAAATAGTTGACTGGAAAATCTAATGAAGGATATAATTAGTCTGGGGTGCAGTCAATAATAACACTAAATAAGAAAAACTTATTTATTATAAGTGCCGACGTTTCGGCCTACAATGTAGCTACCTTCAGGGCTAAGAAAGAAAAACAGAAAAATAACAATATGAACATTACAGAACTAAGAAGGGGCATGTTTGGAAAGTTATGAAGCGGTTTGGTTATGGGAGGAAATAGCATATTTATGTTAGGTAATGTGATCTTTAAGGAAGTTTTTTGTTTCACCGATATTACAGTTAGGATCTTTGACAAGAGTATAGCATTAGAGAGTTTCTAATGGGATTTGAAGGCAATGCATAAGTTGGGGATAGAGGAACGTAAGGATTTTTTAATGATGTTTGAGAGGGAAGGTAAATATGGCATGGATCTCTATACAGAGATAGATGGCGGATGTGGAGACTGGGTGGGGGTGGGGAGGTTTTTGTAGCCATGGATGAGTTTATTAACAATATAGGGAGGAAAGTTGTTATTTAAAAGGATTTCTTTGATGCGGTGGGTGTTGGTTTCATGTAGGCGGGGGTCAGAGAGGGATAGGCCATGGTGGATGATATTTTTGGTGATATTAATTTTTTGGTGGTGCGGATGTTGAGAGTAGTAATTAAGGAGTATACCAATCTGTGGAAAAGGTGTTGTCTGGATTTCTAATGATATGGAGGTCAAGAAAGAGTAGGGATTTATTTGATTCTTTTTCAACAGTGAAATGGAGGCGGGAATGTTATGAGTTGAAGGCGGATAATAATTCAGGAATAAGGAGGTCGTCCACATATTTTTAAATGAAAATTTTTAGGACAATATTGGAGAGGTCAAAAGCGAGCGGATTCCCTATAGCAAGTTCAGAAATTTGGTTAAAGAACTGTCTATGGAAGGTGAGGCAGCCAAATTCACCACAGATTTTTAAGGATTGGAGGTATGAGGACCGATATAGAGATGTGTGAGATTCTATGAGTGACCAGTAGTTGTTATCTATTTGACAGAAAAAAAAATGTGCTTAGTTTTGTTGATGGGAAATTGATGTTAGATGTAATAGGACGGAGGAGGTTGTTGGGTTTGCGAATTTTAGGAAGGCCATAAAAGCAGGGGGCTAAGGAATTGTAGGATATGAGGTTTCTGTAAACAGGGTATGTGATTAATTTGGAATTGACAAGGCTTTTTAGGCGGAGGTTGAATTGTTTTTGTAGAATTGCAAATGTTGGATCTCGGGGTATAGGTTCATAGGTGGATGTGTCTGATAGCAAAGTATTCATTTTGTGATTGAATTCTGAAAGATCTATGATTACAGTTAAGTTACCTTTGGTTGCTTTCGTGACAATTAGGTCAACATGGGATTTAAGGAATAAACAATTGAGAGCTAGGTCTTTAAAAAAATGTGGGGAGAAATTAAAAGGGTTGGAACGGGGGTGCTAAAGAAAATTGGAAATAATGTTTGCTATAGAGACTCCTGACAGTTCCTATTTTTCATGCGAGCGGTGGAAGAGGAGGTGATTATGAATATATTTTATTTATCATTATTTATATATTTTAAGTCAGTCAAAAGATCGGGTATAATTTTTTTGAAGGAAGAAGAGAGTGCAGAAAAATTGGATCCCAAGGATAGGATATTATGAACATATGTGGGGATGTTGGTGGATGAAATATTGCGTACTCAGTTGTCATCTCCTTTTGGGTAGATTTTGGAGGTAAGGGATTTTTGGTATAGATATTTAAATTTTGAGATGAGCTGGAGTTTTTTTCGTGACCTAGTTGTGATGAATGTGGAAACTATAAGAGTAGAAAGGTTATTCATGTGGTTCTGGGTAAGATTTGCAGTTAGAAATTGGGTGAGGGAAGAAATACGTTGACATATAACTTCTCGTATTTTAAGATTGAGCAGAGATTTTTTGAATTTGAATAAGAAATTATATAATGAGGGATTTAGGGATTTTGATGTGGTGACATGATTGAAGGCATTAGCTATACAATTTGGAAAAAGGGAGTCGGATCAGCATTTTAGGAGGAAAATGCGTTGTTCAAGATGATGGGCTAAATGTTTGTGTAGGAAGCAATGGAAATTAATGTGCGAGTTTAGGTTTGAAAAAGAAGTTGAAAAAGAAGAAAAGGATAAATTTATGGGGGGAGTAGTTGAGGTAGGAGGGAAGGAGGCAATCCCTTCATAACTATGAAAATATCTGCAATTGGAAGTAGTCTTGCTCGTAGAGAGAATAAAAGTGCGATGTTGTGAGGAAGCAGAAGTGTGATGATATCTTGAAGAAGAAAAAGTAGAAGGGAGACGTTGTGGCGAAAGAGATGAAGGTAGATGATAGCTTAAAGAAGAGAAACCGGAAAGGCAATGATGAGGCGAGGAGGTAGAACTCATGTGATTTCTTGAAGAAGTAAAATCTAGATGCATAGGCCAGGATGTGGTAGAAAGAGTAGCAGGTCTATTATGGTTTGAATTCTAGTACTGCTTCGTAAAGATATAGAAGAGAAGTTCTGTTTTTGACCCCATTTATGTATGTTATATAAGTTACAATTCTTTTTGATTAAAGCAAATTTCAGCAATCATTTAATGACAATTATATTTCAGCTAAGTCATAGATAAGATTTTTCTCTATTCATCAACAGTAATTATTTATGCAGACCATGGTGGTTGATAACGTTTTTTCATTTTCTTATATAACAACATACTTAGCAGTTAACTCATATAAAATCATGATTCAAAATTCAGAACAAGCCTAAAATGTAGAATCTGTAATCATTTAGTAGCCAATCCTATACCTTTTGTATTAATATAAACTAATTTCTGAGTCAATTTCATTTTACCATTAATATATAGGTAATAAGGACAAACAAAAATAAAGCAACTTGATTACATAAATTGAAAAATATATTTAATTTCTTTTTATTTATACTTATACAAACTTTTCAGCAATTTGATAAAAACAATGTAGCAAAATATAAAACAAAACAATTAATAATTAGGAAGCTATACTAAATCACTTCTGAATTAACTTATGCATAAAATAAAAGATGATATAAATAAATTACATTGAAGTTCTTCAGATGATTCCATAAATCCATCAGATTTAGTTAATTAACCAATATCCATACTTGTATTCACAGTGGTATTCATATTACATCAGAAAAGCCAATCTTCTACCTTCTATAATGCAATAACAACGTTAGATACATGTGTTTAGTAATTAATAGTATTTAATTATTAATAGTTTGCTATTAAAATTAAATGATTATAAAATAACAGAAAAATGTTGTTTCTTAGCATTAATTTAGTTACTAACCTAAAGTCCCTCTCTTTCATGGATCAGACAATACACACAAACTATTTACAGGGCAGTCCTACAAAATCCTGAAAGTAGGAAAATATCTATAATAAATAAGGAACAATAATAAACTAAAAAAATAAAATAAAAAGTATTATTTCAAAATGGGTAATTTTGTTAATGATAATAATAGTCTTTGCACTCAATTTATGGTTGCAAACAATATTATTTTAATAAAGTGCTTTTTTAATCTCTCTTTTCTTGCACAGCCTCTGGATCCTTGACTGTTTACTTGTATGTCAAGATAAAACCTAAAGTTTTAAGTATACAAGTTTCAATCTGAGTAAGAGTGGGTGTGCAAAACTAGATCCATTACAAAGATGCCATTGGTAAGATAGATTTTAGAGATACATGAAAGGTTGTCTTGTCATTCTGTTTTACTGGTAGAGACTGCCATGTGCACACAAGCCAATTTCATGGTACATTTCGCCAACTGTAACTTTTTAGTTTCTGAGAAATAGACACAAAAAAAAAAAAGAGACCTTAAAAACCAATTACCATCCAAATTTTACTAAGTTTCACAGAATACATGGCAGCTTCTCGTATATTCCCTTGTTTTTTCCCTACTAACTATGGTTGCTTGGTGAACACAGAACAAATACATGGGTTAATTATTAAAAGGAATTATGAATTATCTTCATTCCTTTGATTTATATTTTCAGTCCTATAAAACTATTTCATTCCGCAAATTCACCACAGTTTCCTTTAAACAATATTAATTACTCCACTATTTTATATATTTAAATCACTGTTTTATATCTAAAACTATTTCTAAAATGATTTATAAAAAGCACCACACCTAAATTTATAATTCAACAAGTGTTTCTGTAAACACCAAGCCAATCACATTTAAATTGTATGAATTGTAAATGTTCTAAGTGGAATTTGTTCTAGAATAAATAGATTTTTAAAATTTCACTTGACACCTTTTCAACCTAACAGTTTGGCATTAACATAATTTCTTAGCTACCTTCACAAAAATCATGAAGTTCATAATAACTTTATAAGGTTGATTATTATTTTATAAAATCACAGAGATATTAAAAACTAGTCTGTGCCAGAATGTATCATTGTTATTAAAGCAGACAGTGATGTGTGAAATGTAATTTCAATTCAATTTTCTTAACAATTACTGTAATTTGGTGATGCAAGAATGAAATTTCTGGAGGAGCCACTCAACTTGAATTATGAATTTTAAAAAAAGAAATCTTTTTAATTCTTATCTAATATACTGGACTCTATTTCTATGTAAATTTTATCTTAAAAAAAAACCAGCTTCCAGTCAATTTATTTTATTCTTTCATAAACAAGACGTTTCGGCACTTAAATGCCATTTTCAAAACAAATTAAAATAATTTAATACATAAAGATTTTTAAATAGCAGTAAGGTACAAATAATATAATTATAATAACTCACATTACCTTACAGATCAAAGTTCAAGCCATTAGTGGACAATTGACCATGGGAGGATAGACTCACTATCCTAGGCTGGAAGCTGGTTTTTTCGAAGATAAAATTTACATTTAAAAAGAAATCTTCAAAACGAACTTTTTATTATTTATGAGATGAAAATAGTTGACTGGATGATCTAATGTAAAGGAGATAGTTGGGGGGTGCAGTCAAAAAGAACACTGAATAAGTAATAAACTTATAATTATGTGCCGACATTTCGACCTACAGTGTAGGTCATCTTCAGGGCTATGAGAGAGAAACAAACAGAACAAAAAATATAAAAATGTACAGTAACAATAATATGGTGACAAGTAATGTAGAAAATTAAAATAGTGGCAGATATGAAGATGGAAGATAACAAATATTAAAAAAGTGACAGAATATAATAAAATTAAGATATAGACAGATTTAAAAAAAATAATGATAATGAAAAGAAATTAAAATAGTGACAGATATAATAAAATTAAGATAAAGACAGATATAACAAAATTAATGATAATGAAAAGAAAATGAAAATAATGACAGATATAATAAAGTAAGACAGATTTAATAAAATTAAAGAAAATGAGCCGAAATGATAAATAATGCATATAAAATAAAATACAGAAAATAAATGTAAAGAAACAAAATGAGAATATTTACATATACAAAAAAGGTTGGAACATGAAGAATAAAGAAAAACTAGTAAAATAAAGATATAAAATGTATGATAACGGACGTAAAGATGTTACATGTTACAGAAAAGTATGGAACTGTATGTACAATAACTAATGCGAATAATAGAAATACTATTGTACAGTAACAATAGTGTACAATGACTGTTTGAAAAATAGTTGATAGGATTAATGAATTTGAAAAATTAAAATTAGTCAAATACTATTGTACAGTAACAATAGTGTACAATGACTGTTTGAAAAATAGTAGATAGGATTAATGAATTTGAAAAATTAAAATTAGTGGTTAAAAATATGAACTCTTGATTACCAACATATGATGGATGCCAAAATGATAAGGGAGAAATAATAGGAAAATAGGTAGTGTGAAGAATGGAGAAAGGATAAAGAGAAAAGGATATAATAAATAAAATATAAAGAAAAGATGTACCGATTTGGAGAGTGAAGTCGTTAGATGTAACGGCTGGCTAGCACTGAAAAAACCGTTAAGCGAGCAAGGCGGAAGAGTTAGAAGCAATCTCTAGCGGCCAAAAAGGTAACTATAGAAGGTAACCATACTGGAGTATAGGAAAAAAGAGGGAAAGTGAATAAATGGATAAAATTAATTTTAATAAAATTAAAAAAAATATATATAAATGTCGATAGTGTGATAACAAAAGAAACATCAGTGACGAAGTAACAGAATTTAAGGTTTTTTGCGTAAATTAAAAATTTGGGAGTAGGTAGAGGAAAGGTGATGTGAGTCAGTCTTAAGATTGATAGTGGAGGAATCTAAATTTATGTGGATAGTTTCAGAGAGGATGCGTTTGTCATGGTTAGGAACTGTAGCTAGGATAGACGTATTATTAAAATCAAAATTGTGGTTTAAAGAAAGGGCATGTTCGGAAAGTTTAGAGGAGGTATGGTTATGGGAGGAAATGGCATATTTGTGTTGGGTAATACGGTCTTTAAGGAAGTTTTTGGTTTCACCTATATAGGAAGAGTTACAATTAGTAGTAGAGCAGGGGATATGATAAACGACATGGGAACGTAGTTTGAGGGGAATAGGATCTTTGATACGGGTATAAATATGGGAATGTTTGTTATGGGATTTAAAGGCAATACGTAAATTGGGGATAAAGGAACGTAAGAATTTTTGAATGTTATTAGAGAGGGAGGGTATATATGGCAAGGATCTGTATATAGGGATAGATGGTGGATGTGGCGATCGGGTGGGGGTGGGGGGGTTATAGTAGTCATGGATGAGTTTATTAACAATATAGGGAGGACAATTGTTCTTGAAAAGGATTTCTTTGATACAGTGGGTGTTGGTTTTATGGAAGCAGGCGTCAGAGAGGGATAGGCCACGGTGAATGATATTTTTAGTGACGTTAATTTTAAGGTGGTGTGGATGTTGGGAGTAATAATTAAGAAGTCTACCAGAGTAAGTGGGTTTAGTATACCAATCTGTGGATAAGGTGTGATCAGGATTTTTAATGATAAGGAGGTCAAGAAAAGGTAGTGACTTATTGGATTCGACTTCAACGGTGAAATGGAGGCGGGGATGGTATGAATTGAAGGAAGATAATAAATCAGTGATGATGTTGGGATTGATGATAAGGAGGAGGTCGTCTACATATTTTTTGATGAAACAAATATCGTCAAGGAACTGAGGTAGAATGGAGTCTAGAAGGTCATTTAGAACAATATTAGAGAGGTCAGGAGCTAGGGGATTTCCCATGGGAAGTCCAGAAATTTGGGAAAAGAACTGTCCATGGAAGGTAAGGTAGCCGGATTCACAACATAGTTTGAAGGATTGAAGGAATGAGGACCGGTTAAGAGAGGTATGGGGTATGGGGAAGTGAGGATGTAATGATCAGGAAAGGTGAGGGATGTTAAAAGATCACGTAGGTGAAAGGAGTTTTGGATATCATATGGGTTGTTACGGCTGAGGACTTGTAAGGATGAAAGTAATCCTATACTCCAGTATGGTTACCTTCTATAGTTACCTTTTTGGCCGCTAGAGATCGCTTCAAACTCTTCCGCCTTGCTCGCTTAACGGTTTTTTCAGTGCTAGCCAGCCGTTACATCTAACGACTTCGCTCTCCAAATCGGTACGTCTTTTCTTTATATTTTATTTATTATATCCTTTTCTCTTTATCCTTTCTCCATTCTTCACACTACCTATTTTCCTATTATTTCCCCCTTATCATTTTGGCATCCATCATATGTTGGTAATCAAGAGTTCATATTTTTAAGCACTAATTTTAATTTTTCAAATTCATTAATCCTATCTACTATTTTTCAAACAGTCATTGTACACTATTGTTACTGTACAATAGTATTTCACTAATTTTAATTTTTCAAATTCATTAATCCTATCAACTATTTTTCAAACAGTCATTGTACACTATTGTTACTGTACAATAGTATTTCTATTATTCACATTAGTTATTGTACATTCAGTTCCATACTTTTCTGTAACATGTAACATCTTTAAGTCCGTTATCATACATTTTATATCTTTATTTTACTAGTTTTTCTTTATTCTTCATGTTCCAACCTTTTTTGTATATGTAAATATTCTCATTTTGTTTCTTTTGTTTACCTCCTCCTTTTTGATTTTCCTTTATATTATTTTTACTTTACTATCCTTTCTGTACATTTATTTTCTGTATTTTATTTTATATACGTTATTTATAATTTATCATTTCTGCTCATTCTCTTTAATTTTATTAAATCTGTCTTACTTTATTATATCTGTCATTATTTTCATTTTCTTTTCATTATCATTAATTTTGTTATATCTGTCTTTATCTTAATTTTATTATATCTGTCACTATTTTAATTTCTTTTCATTATCATTAATTTTTTTAAATCTGTCTATATCTTAATTTTATTATATTCTGTCACTTTTTTAATATTCGTTATCTTCCATCTTCATAATTATAAGTTTATTACTTATTCATTGTTCTTTTTGACTGCATCCCCCAACTATCTCCTTTACATTTTTATTATTTATTGTTTATACACACAGACCAATATTATATGGACAAAAATTGCTAAAATTAGGTAGTTAGAGTTGTGAAAAAAAATAAAAAGAGCTCAAATAAGTTTGATGGTTATTTATGGTAGAAAATCTTTTTACCTACTAAAAAAAAATAAGAGGTAAGCCCTTCTTAAAATTAATAATTGAATTGTAATTAAAGTTTACCCAAACAATTGTAGTATTTATTTTTAATGATTTTTTAAAAATGTTACATTAGAGTTAAGTTAATTAAATTACAACATTATTTTTTTAGAACTCCTTTGCTAAGTATAATATTTTAAATTCAAATAATATGACTTTTAAATAAAATAACTGGATTATTTTCCCTTAGGAGAGGGGATTGGCACAGTGGCAGAGCACTGTGTTTTGCCGAAGCTTCTGAGTTTGAATTCCTAGCGCTGGCGGACTTTTATTTAATCTGTTAGCGGCCAGTAATGGATCCTATTGGATCTAGAAACCTCCTGGGGCTCACCCAGTTTCTACAAAGTGGGTACCTATAAAATAAGGGGAAAAAAATCTGGCAGTTGAGAGTGATCAAGGACAAATCACCTCCCTGCACAACCGCTGTCCAAGAAACAGAAGTGTCTTATGTTATGTACGTGGATAACACAAGACCCTCCATGGGTTGTACAGTTACAGGTTTTTTATTTTTCCTTCAATTTGAATAAAATAAAAATAAATTAATCTGTATTTCTTTTTAAATATTTTTTTGAAAATCAGTACAATAATCTAACAATAAAAAAATAAATTTAGTAGAATATTCTACTTATAATCAACTCAATATGGCATACATGAACAATTGAAAATAGCATACCATTCATGATGTTTCACCAAGAAGTTCAGCTTGTTTTAATTCTAACATCTTCTCTGCCTTTAGTACATAGGTATCTCCAAGGTGTTTAACCTGAAGCAAATTGAAAATTTAAGTTACAAATAGCACATTAATTGAAAATATAATTGATTAATTTTTTATGACGACTAAATAAACTATTTTTGAGGAATGAGTTTAATATAGGTCCAACAACTTTAATATCTCCGAGGCGTCTGAAAAGAAGATGGCCTTGTGACCTTCTAATTTGAAATTGTTATTTCAGAACTAGCACTGGGTAGTTTCTCTACTTGTTTCTATCCATGCTTCTATGTATCATTCTTGCCATTTACTTGTTGTATTGTTATAATTCAGTAGTCAATTTCAAAGATTAAATTAATAACATTTTTTTTAAAAATAACTTTAAAAAAATGAAAATTTTGCTTAACAACAATTTTTACAAGTACGAAAATAAAACAAAATGCCATGCTTTCTCCTCAAAAATATATAAAAAATTTTCCATGAAAAAAATAGAAAGAGTGGAGCGTTGATTATCCGAACATGCAGTTAACAGAACTGTTTTCTTGTTTGTTTTTTTTCAAATCTAATTTCAATTAATTTGATCAGATCATCCAGTTACTTATTTGTATTGTTAAAATTATTGTTATTTTAAATAAAATTTTATGAAAAATAAAATGATTTTTTCCAACATCAATAAGGGGCCCCTAATCGTTTCTCGGAAACAGCAAAACAACGAACTTAGACTTCAATACTTATTTGTTTACTAAAAACTGTAAACCTAATTAGGTAATTTCATTTGTTTCTCTGAATCCCTTCCTATTCATTTTTTAGTGAATTTTGATTATCCGAACCACCCCTGACAACATTAGTTCAGATAATCAACGTTCCACTGTAATAATTATAACAGGTACTTAAAGGCATCATTTCAAATGTTTCATTGTCAATTTCCATTCAATGAAATCATATCCTTCAAATGTTTTTTACTTCAGGTATGTGTAAACAGATATATGACTATAGTTCACCAATAAAGTGATAGAATATTGAGGGTGAACTAATACGACACTCATGAAGGATAGAATTGGTCAGGGGGTGCAGTCAATGATAACACAAAAATAAGAATAACTTATTTTTTAATAGTGCTAACGTTTCGGCCTACAGGGTAGGCCATTTTCAGGGCTAAGAAAGAAAACAGAAAATAACTATAAAAACATAGAAGTACAAAGAAAGAATTATAGAATAACATGCAGAGTTTATGGAGAAGTAAAGGCATACAGAGCGTTGGATAGATTAATTAATAAAAATAAACATAGCCAAAAATATCTTCCACCGTGGCCTATTCCTCTCTGACCCCCGCCTCGATGAAATCAACACTAACTGCATCAAAGAAATCCTATTAAAAAACAACTTTCCTCCCTTTATAGTTAATAAATTCATCCAAGACTACAAAAACCTACCCACCCCCACCTGGTCCCCATATCTGCCATCTATCCCTGTATATAGATCCCTGCCATATTTACCTTCACTCTCAAACATCATTCAAAAATCCTTATTGGTCAGGGGGTGCAGTCAATGATAACACAAAAATAAGAATAACTTATTTTTCAATAGTGCTAACGTTTCGTTAGTTTCGCTCTATCCCAAACTTATGCATTGCCTTCAAATCCCACAAGAAACTCTCTAATATTTATAACCTTGTCAACGATCCTATTCCCCTTAAACATCGCTCACACATTGTATACCGTAAACCCAGTTCCGCTCCCAACTATAACTCTTCCTACATAGACAAAACAAAAAGCTTCCTTAAAGATCGCATTACCCAATATAAATATGCCATTTTCTCCCATAACCAGAACGCTTCGAAACTTAACAAGCATGCAAGTTTGTTGAGTTGACTTGATTGAAGGTGATGACACCTTTTCTGACTTTGAATCACATTTTCAACTTCGAAAATACTTCAATCCTAGTCTCAGTCCCCAACTACAACAAACAAATCCTCTCAGAAACCATCCATATCAATTTAGAATCCCTCCTCATTAATCTTATGACAAAAAAACAAAATCTATTCTCAACCTATTCCCAAATATTTAATTTACTCAAACAGCCTTAACTTAATTTACATCGTTACTTCTTACTTCAGTTATCTGTTACATGTGTGCGTATATATAGTTTCCTTCCATTTTATATATACTTTCTCCATTATTCTTTACAGACACAATAAGACACCTTAACATTATTTTATTGTAATTATTTCTCTATTATATCCTATTTTGTCGCATATACTTTTTTATGACACTTTATATTATCATCATTTCAAATTTTTTTTCTACATTATTTTACGTGTCATATCACCTATTTATTTACCTATCCTCATATTTTCCAATATACTCCTTCATCAGTTATATTTTTAGCCATTAGAGACCGCCCCACACAGTGATAAGGGCACTTCCGTGCTTCCTAACGCACTTTTAAAGTCAGTTGACCTAAGATAGTTTGACAGTCCATACAGCTGTATCTCTCTCTATTTGGTTCGTACACATTTTAATATTTTATATCTTCCCTTCATCCTTCTCCTTTTCCATTCTTCACACCTATTTATAGCCACCCTTCACCCCATGGCATCTATCATATATTCCAATAGAATCCATTAAATTTTTTTATTATTACTAATCATTTTTATATCTAAAAATTTTTTATCTTTACTTTCTATACATTTCTTCTATATTTATACATTAACATCATATTTTGTATTAACATAAATTCATATTTATATAACTTCCTATGAGCTAATTATCATACATTTTATATCATTACCTGTAATTTAACGAGGTTTTCCATATATTACTTTCTATTAATTTCTTCTATATTTACACATTAACATCATATTTTGTATTAATATTTATTGATATTTATATCACTTTATATTAGGGGGACCGGAAAGTAATGTCGTTTTCTTACGCTAAATACAAACACATACATTTTTAACGAGTCTTTATTTTTAATCAATGATGTATTCCCCATGATTGTCAATAACCTTTTGCCATCTAGTGAGTAAATTTTCAATCCCTGATCGATAAAAATTAATTGGTTTTTCGGCAAAATATCTAGAGATGGCATTTTGGATATCATCCAAATTTGCAAATGTTTTGCCACTTAAAAAGTGTTGCAGCGCTCGGAATAAGCTGAAATCCGATGGTGCAACATCGGGCGAATATGGTGGATGAGGCAGCACCTCCCACCCCAATTCATTAATTTTTTCTAGAGTTCGCCTTGCGCAGTGCGGTCTTGCATTGTCATGTTGGAGAATGACGCCTTTTCGGTTGACAATCGCTGGCCACTTTTCAATTAAAGATTGATTGACTCGCTGCAATTATTCGCTGTAGAGGTCTGCAGTAACAGTTTGTCCAGGTTTCAGTAATTCAAAATGAACAATGCCGCGAATACTCCACCAAACACACAAAAGCGCTTTTTTGGGGTGTAAACCTGGCTTAGCAGTACTCCGAGGGATTTCATTTGGAGAGAGCCACTGCCTTTTGCGTTTTGGGTTATCATACAGGACCCATTTCTCATCTCCTGTGATCAAGCGATCAAAAAACGCTTCTGTGTTGTGTCGTTGAAGCAATAAGTTGCATGTGATTGATCGGTTAGCCTTATTCTGTTCGGACAGATTATGCGGGACCCAAACACCTGCTCTGCTTACTTTCCCAATCTGCTTCAAATGTTCTTGGATGGTCGACCAAGGTTGGTTGAGACTGTTTGACAATTCCTCGATCGTCTGACACGGATTTGCTTCCACTTCCGCCCTTAACACGTCGTTGTCTAACGCTGATGGTCTTCCTGATCGATACGAGTCGGAAAGATCAAAATTACCCGATTTGAACTTGGAAAACCACCTTTGGCATTTACGAATGTCCAGTGCATTTGGATAAACATCGCAAATGTTTTTGGTAGCAACTGTTGCGTTATTTCCCTTGCGAAACTCAAAGAGCATGCAATGCCGGATGTGTACCTCTTCTGGTATTTGGCTGGCCATTTTACCCAAAATTACAAAAAAAAATTGTAATTCAATTGTCTATAAGTAAAGAAATCACTATAACCTCACAATGTCTTTGGTACGCCTCTGAACCAAACAATGAGCTGACAAATGACAATCAAGTATTGGCATGCGCAGAAACGACATTACTTTCCGGTCCCCCTAATAATACGTAGATTATCAAACATTTTATATCATTACCTGTAATTGAGGTTTTCCATACTTTTAAGTCTCACCAGTTATACATATGTATCTTTTCCATATGTATCTTACTTTTTACCTTTTCATTTTTCTTTCTCTTTGTATTTTTTTACATTATCACCTTTCTGTACATATATTCGTGAGTGGGGTGGCTCAGTGGTAGAGCACTGAGTTACCATGCCAGAAATCCTGGTTCAAATCCCGCTGCAGACAAGACTTTTATTTAGTCTGTTTGCAGCTGGAGAAGGATTGTATGGGATCTAGGACCCTCCTGGGGCTCACCCAATCTCTATAAAATGTTATAAAAAATTTGGTACCCAATACAATACAATATGGCTCTACAACTCTGTGTGGGTCTTAGCCTCCTCAAGGAGCCTTCGCCAGGCGGCTCTATCTAATGTAGCTGCCCTCCTGTTACGGACGTTTAAGATGCGTCTGGCATCCTGTGCTACTCCATCTTACCATCAAAGCCTTGGTCTTCCTCTTCCTCTGGCACTGTCCAAATTTCCCATCAGCAGCTTCTTCGCGGGATCCTCCTCACTTATTCTGGCCACATAGCTTAATTAATTAATCTATTAATTTACATCCAGGTAATGATGTTGGGCTCCCCAAACATCTCGAACACTTCTCTCACGGTTGGTTCGCCTTCTCCATTGACTATTTACAGAATACATCCGAAAACTCTGCGGAGCAGCATTCTTTCGAAAACAGCCAGCTCTTTTTCCTTGGCCTTAGATAAAGTCCATGTTTCAGAAGCGTATGTCAGGACTGGCCTAATCAGGGTCTTTGCAGCATGACTTTTGTTTTCCGTGTTAGTAGTGAGCTCCTTAGATACTTTCTCAGCCCAAAATAACATTGATGGCTCTCTTTTTTATTACCTGAGAAATATCGTTTGACGAGGTAACAACACTTCTGAGATAAATAAAGCTATTGACCTTCTGGAACTTATAAGGATCTATTTCTACAAACTCCGGTACTACATTGCTTGTAGATTCACCTGTCCTCATATATTTAGTTTTTTCTTCGTTGATACTTAGATCCATCTTTTCTGCCGCCTCCATCAGTGATAAGAATGCTGTCTTCAGTATTACGAATGAGTGAGCGACAATACCTAGATCATTCGCATAGCCTAATAATTGAACTAGCCTGTTATAAATTGTGTTGTTGTTCTGGATTTTGACATCTTAACAATCTTTTCCAAGGTAATATTAAAATAGCCAAGTCAAGGAATCTCTCTGCCTTAAGCCTCTTATAGTCTTGAATTAAGGAGAGAGATCCCCCTGCATTCTGACAACACAATATGTTTCATGCATTGTCATTGCTACAAGGCGAATTAGCTTTGAGGGTACTCCAAAATCTCTCATAGCCTCATAGAGTTTGGCTCGTTTGATACTGTCAAAGGCCCATCTGAAGAGAGTCAAAGGCCCATCTATAAAGAGGTGATGTGTGGGCATTTTATATTCGATTGCCTTCTTAAGGATTGTCCTAAGGCTAAAAATCTGGTTAATTGTCGACCTGCCACTTCAAAAACCAGCCTGGTAGTCTCCTATTTCTCTTTCGGCAAATGGAACAAGTTTTAGATAAAGGATATTAGACAATACTTTATATGCGCACTGAAGTAGCATTATACCACAGTAGTTGGCACACTCTTTGAAGATAACGAGATCTCCAAAATCTTAAAATTGGGAAGACTTCGATGGGATGGCCATCTAGCCAGAATGGATGATGACGAGATTCCAAAGAAAGTGGCCACAGAAGAGATCTTTGGAACAAGGAGAGTGGGACGACCGAACGTAAGATGGGTGGTGTGACTGAAGACGGTAAGACTCTCCTCGGTGTGCAGGACTGGAGGACTGCTGCACAGGATAGAACCAACTGGCGGAGGCTACTTGAGGTTATTGTATTGTATTGTAGTTGGCACACTCAAGTATGTCTCCCTTTTTATGAATAGGGCATATAATGCCTGTCCTCCATTGCCTCGGCATTTTCTCTTTGACTTATATGGAAAATATAATATTATATAATTCTTTATGCAGGGTTTCTGTTCCATTCAGCAGGAATTCCATCCTCACCAGGTGACTTATTATTATTCACTCTTCCGATTGCCTCCATCATATCCTGAAATTCTGGTGGATCTAGTTCATTATTTTCCTCAAAAAATGTTGGTTCACCTTCATCCTGTGCATTTTCGTTCAGGATTGTTTCAAAATGCTGGCTCCATCTTGTCATTATAGCCTCTTTTTTAGTCAGTAGATTTTCATCTTCAGCATTAAAAATCTTTGTTCTAGGTTTAAAGCCAGATTGTGGTTCAATTTATTTTCTGGTAAAACCTAGAAATTTCTCTTATGTTTCTCAGCTCTTCTATCTCCTCAAGCTGCTTGTGGTGCCAGTGTCGTTTCTTCTGCCTGTGGAGCTTTTTATCCCTACTCCACAGGTTTCTATATTCTTCTGTTGATCCTCTTGTATGATTTTTTTGGATCATAATCTTATATGCAGCATTCTTCGTTTCCATTGCTTGGGCACAATCATTATCGAACCATGATGATCTTTGAATACTTTCTTTATTGCCAAGAACATCCTTTGCTGCTTTTGTGATGGAATTCCTGCATGCTTCCCAACGCTCCTGTATATCCTCATTATCAGAAGTACTTCTCAGATTGTTCCTTAGTTGTATATCTAATTGACTTTGATACTCTTCACACTGTTCTGGCCCTTGGGTGGAATTTGGTACCCAATAAAGGGAGGAAAAAACTGACGATTGAGCATGATCTAGGACAAGTCAACTCCTTGCAGAACTGTTGTCCATGAAACAGTACAGTCTCTACCATGTACTGAACCCCAGACCCGTTCACAGATTGTAGTGGTACAGGCTTACAGATACACACATTCTTTTATTCATATATTGTTGAGGTTCAAAATAGGTTAGAAATAAATAAAAAACTATCGCTAGTTATTATCAATCTGACTACCGTAAAGTTGATATCGATTAATGAACAATTTATTTAAGTAAATAAAAATAATTCCAAAAACTTATAAAATAAATTTTTATTAAATTAATATTTGATTTTGTAACGGGCTGAGAATGTTTTTATTGTAAAGGTAGTTAGTTAATGTGCATTAATTACAGCTTTTGTACAATACTAAAAATGTTAGCGAATTTATATGTATCTAAGGAAAGTAATCTGGGTAAACAAATTTTGAACCCTCATCTTTGTGATTAAAAGAAGTATGTTATCATTTGCAGTCAAAAGTTTATTGTTAGTTTTACGTATTATAGAAAATGATTAGCATTTATTTGCTTCTTCTCATTAATAGGTTTTTAAAAGAAAAAAAAAAGGGGACTTTAGGTTGTAAGGATTTTGTACATTAATATGTAGGTAAATGTTAACATCTGCCAAATAAGATTTGCTAAGTATTTCTCTTTGTGACTAATTACATCCATGTTCTTTGTATCGGGTTTTGGTTAAAGGCCGTGTAGGTCCTTAACATTTAGTTTTTATAATATTTAAGTAAAAGTTAATTTTTAATAGAGGTTAACGTCCCTTCGTGGAGGCGCTGAGCCCAGCATGCCAGCTCAGCCGGAAGTTAGTCAGCAATTCTCAACGAAAAATATACGGCTCTTGGACACTTTGAATATAATTATTTAGATTCTTGGGAAAATAATGACCACCAGGGGCAGCACCTGTCAGACGAAGAAAGAAGAGTGCTGACGACAGCTCGGGGAAGCTTAAGTACCCGAGGGTTCTCCTCTTGGGGCCCAGAAAAAAGAATAGTACCTCGGCCGACGGCTGGTGGGGAACTTCGCAGGATGGGGCCGAGACCAGAGGACGGGGACTAGCGAGAAGCCTTGGTTCCGGAGCAAGACGCCAGAGAAAGGTATTATGTCCTCTAATTACTGTAGCCTGACTAGACTTGGGGTGAGGCCAGTGGGTGGTCAGTTGAAGATAGAGCCAGTAAATTATTTCGTTGAGGATCGTCGCGTTTGGCCATAAGACAGATAGGAACCTTTCTTAAGTATTAGTGCACATAGAGTTGTGGTTGAGAGGGAACTGGTTTTTAAAGAGAGTTATTATGTTATTAGCAGTTATGAGATAAGGATCAATGATGGTGGATAATAGGTTGTTTATTAGCGGTTATTAGGTAATAAGTACATTGTAAAGATTATTAGGATTGTTGTTATAGATAAGGGGTTTGAGGAGTGTTATGTTTAATTAACTGTCATGTAATATGAAATTCTGGAAAAGGTTTTATAATAGAATTAGGTGGTTTATTAGCGGTTATTAGGTAATAAGTACATTGTAAAGATTATTAGTGTATAGGAATGTTGTTATAGATAAGGGGTTTGAGGAGTGTTATGTTTAATTAACTGTCATGTAACATGAAATTCTGGAAAATGTTTTATAACAGAATTAGGTTGTTTATTAGCGGTTATTAGGTAATAAGTACATTGTAAAGATTATTAGTGTATAGGAATGTTGTTATAGATAAGGGGTTTGATGAGTGTTATTTTCATATGTCATATGTAACTTTTAGTTCAATATATTATAGTTTGGTTGTTGATAGATAAATGTGTGGGGTTTATTTATTCACCCAGTTTTCCCCCTCCCTCACCCCTCCCCGCGGGTAACAATTTGTTAAATGAAAAACACAAGTTTTATAAGTCAAGTTGATTTTCATATTGATTCAAATGGCATTGCCGCTCCCTAACGGCGTCTCCCGCCATATTTCACTCACTCTAGTTCGGGTCGTCCTAAGGATAGGACCTCTCCATTTATCTCACTCTGGTTTGGGGCGTCCTAAGGATAGGACCTCTCCATTTATGACCCACTCTAGTTCAACGCGTCCTAAGGATAGGACCTCCCCATTTATGTCACGCTGGTGAGAAGGGCGTCCAGGGAAGAAGACCTCTCCAGTTATTATCAATCGAGTACGACGCGTCCAGGGAAGAAGACCTTCCAGTTACTCATCATTTTTCGAGTACAAGGTGTCCAGAAGACAGCATCTTCAAGTTGTTAAGAAGAACGTTATCATATATTGATTCAGAGGGAGTTTCAAGACAGAGATTGGTACATACATCTGTGAGTGTTTATTTGAATCATTTTACTTTGAGAATTGTGTTTGTAATTTAAAATTTGTTCTAGTTATCCCGACTTTAAAATTAATTATCATTGAACCACGGAGATCAAATAATGTATTGTTTTCTTTGTAATAATTTGGATTTTGTAATAAGATAGAATTAACGTTGATTTTTAATTAACTAACTCTCCATAATATCTCAATATATATCTTTAATTGTATTAAAATATTAAATTCTTAACAATTGGCGCCCAACGTATAGGCAATGATAATTAGGGATAATAATCAGAATTAATAAGTAAATAAACATTTGAATAATTATAAAATTGCGTCAGCGGGAACATGACCTATACCTTAAGTTTCGTGTATAAATCCGAATAAGATTCACTTATTATTAACAGTAGAACCGGTAAAAATATTAAAAATAGGTTTAAATATAAAGGTTTTATTAATTATAATACCACATTGATTAACTAATTATTGTTAAAATATTAATTTAATTTCAAAATTAAAGATGTCTAAAAATGGTGATAGGATTGACGGTTTAGGTGAAAATAATAGTCAAGTTGAAATGTTGGAAGAGTGCCATAAAGCAGTGGAAAATGAGTCATCAATTTTCAGGGAATCACAGACTGCCGTCGGAAGTCAAAGCGTATTAGATTTAAAAACCGGTCAGGAATTCGCCGGAAACGAGCAACACGTGGCCAGCAAAGAAAGCGCGGGAAAACCATTTAATATGGAACTGAGACCATTAATTGAATTATTAAATAAAATGATGAAAGAGAATAATGAGAAAATGAATAAAATGAGTGATGAGAGTAATAAAATGAGAGAAGAGATTAATAACACGGGTAAAGGTCAGGAAAGGCTTAGGACAGAAATTTCTGGGTTAAAAACAGAAATAATTAATTCGATTAAACAGGTTTTTGACGACGGGATTTCGAGTTTGGAGGTTAAATTATCGAGTCATACTGATGAGAAGGTTACAAAGTTAACAAATGCTGTAGATCAACAAAATGATTTATGTTGTGCTCAACTTGATATACTTACTTACTTACTTTTACAGGTTTTTTCCCTCAATGGGTTGCCTGGTTAAGTCAGAGCGTCTCTCCGCTTTTCTCTGTTCCACCAGTCATCCTCCTCAAGTCCCCTGCCGGCCATCTCCTCCTCCACGCAGTCCTTCCACCGGGTTCGGGGTCTTCCTCTTCTTCGTCTGCCTGGCTGTTCCCACAGCAAAAGTCTCTTCGGCCATCTACGTTCTGGCATCCGCTGGCAGTGTCCGTACCATCGCAGTCTGTTCCTTCCAATCCTCTCCGGAACTCCTTCGGTCACGCCCAGCCTGTCTCTAACATCTTCATTTCTGATTCTATCCAGGCGGGTGATCCTCAGGCATCTCCTCCAAAAGTCCATCTCTGCAGCTTGTAATTTGGAGTAGAGCCCCGGGTTCAGTGTCCAGGTCTCTGAGGCGTAGCTGAGGGAGGGCTCAACAATGCTTCTGAAAATACACCTTTTGTTGTCCATTGAGATGACTGTGTTCCAAAGAACTGGGTGCAACATTCTAGTCACTCTTCTTGCCAGGCCAACTTTCCTCCTAACTTCGGGTTCCGACTTGCCGTTACCATCTATTGTTGACTTTAAGTACTTGAAAGAGTCCACCCGCTTGCATCTTTTCCCACTAATATGAAGGTCTGTGGCTTCTCTGCAGTTCACTGCCAGGTATTCGGTCTTATCAAAATTTATTCGTAGACCCCATAGACTGTATTCTTTTTCCAGGGCCATCAGCGACTCTTCCAGACCATCTCTGTTATATGTGACCACTGCCTGGTCATCGGCAAAGAAAAGAGAGAAAAGCATATGTCCATTTATGTCTATGCCCTTTCCTCTCCAACGTGCGCTCCACTCCTTTACAGCCTGCTGTACATAAATTTTAAACAGGGTCGGGGACATACTGCATCCCTGCTTAAGGCCCTTTGAGGCAGAAAAAGGCTCAGATAAGCGAGAGCCGAGCTTCAATCTGTACTCTTCTTCCCTGTACAGACGTCTCACGGTATTTATTAAGGCATCGCTAATGCCCGCACTCTTAAGGGATTCCCACATCTTTTGTCTTGGCACACTATCATAAGCCTGTTCTAGGTCTATGAAAGCTATATGCACAGCTCTTCCTTTCTCTATTTGCTTTTCTATGAGCTGCCTTAGAACAAATATGCTTTCTGTGCAAGACCTGACTGCAGTGAAACCAAACTGTTCCTCTGGGGTGACAAACTCCTCTTCTAATCTTTGCTTCAGAATTCTGCCCACTATTCTTGATACCGAACTCTGGACACAAATACCTCTATAATTTCGGCATACATTTCTGTCTCCTTTTTTATGGATAGGTGTAAGAAATCCTGTCTTAAGGTCCTTTGGTAGCTCTTGCCCTTGTATAATCAGATTGATAAGCTTTATATGCTCAACTTGATATGAATATAAAATATACGGAAAATGTTATTATGCCTTTTGAAACAAATGAAGAAGAGGCTTATGCTATCGATGATATTAATAAAAATGCAAATGAACTTTTTGCCAATGATGAAGAAATTGATAAGGAAACCACTATTAAAGAGAAGAAGAAATCCAAACAGACTTTTTCAGATGATGATAACTCAACAATTAAAAAATTTGTAATTGAAGATGAAACAAGAGATAACCAGTGTTTTAATGAGAAAATGGAATTTAATGATTTTTCATCAGAGGATGAACTTAAAAGTAATTTGGAGAGAAAAAACCAACCTGTGTGTGATTATGAAATTGATGATGGTGATGATAAGAAAGCTACCAATGACAATTGTTATGATGCAGTTGATGTTTGGGGAATTGATAAACCAAACAAAACAAATCAAGATAATATTGATGAACCCAATACTACTATGAAAAATAAGTATTTAGACAGTGATATTTATGATGCTGAAGTATCTTCTGATGAAGGCCAAATAAAAATTAGTAATCATGAGGTGGAAGAAAATTTTGACCATTCCGAAAAGCAAAATAAAGAAAGAAAGGATAAAGCTAAGAGAAATAATTTACAAAGAAAAACCAAGCAAACAGCCAGTAAATATTATATTGGGAAAAATGTTGGAAAAGAGCTGCAGACATCCGAAACTACCTGCGGGGAAAGGTTAAGGAAAAATGTTGATTTTCAACGCTGGTTGGAATTTAAGGAACTTAATAAGATTACAGAATGACTAAATCGCTATAAAATCTTTGTTTAAATTTGTTCACTTCTGCTACTAAATCTAATAAAACTAATAATTATTATATATAAAACCAAAAATTAATGTAAATTTAATAATTCATAAAGAATCCGGAAAATAAACATTTTTTTTATTATTTTTTTTTATAAGACAGGCGAATGTTGAGGTTCCAAATAAGTTAGAAATAAATAAAAAACTATCGCTAGTTATTATCAATCTGACTACCGTAAAGTTGATATCGATTAATGAACAATTTATTTAAGTAAATAAAAATAATTCCAAAAACTTATAAAATAAATTTTTATTACATTAATATTTGATTTGTTAAATGAAAAACACAAGTTTTATAAGTCAAGTTGATTTTCATATTGATTCAAATGGCATTGCCGCTCCCTAACGGCGTCTCCCGCCATATTTCACTCACTCTAGTTCGGGTCGTCCTAAGGATAGGACCTCTCCATTTATCTCACTCTGGTTTGGGGCGTCCTAAGGATAGGACCTCTCCATTTATGACCCACTCTAGTTCAACGCGTCCTAAGGATAGGACCTCCCCATTTATGTCACGCTGGTGAGAAGGGCATCCAGGGAAGAAGACCTCTCCAGTTATTATCAATCGAGTACGACGCGTCCAGGGAAGAAGACCTTCCAGTTACTCATCATTTTTCGAGTACAAGGTGTCCAGAAGACAGCATCTTCAAGTTGTTAAGAAGAACGTTATCATATATTGATTCAGAGGGAGTTTCAAGACAGAGATTGGTACATACATATGTGAGTGTTTATTTGAATCATTTTACTTTGAGAATTGTGTTTGTAATTTAAAATTTGTTCTAGTTATCCCGACTTTAAAATTAATTATCATTGAACCACGGAGATCAAATATTGTATTGTTTTCTTTGTAATAATTTGGATTTTGTAATAAAATAGAATTAACGTTGATTTTTAATTAACTAACTCTCCATAATATCACAATATATATCTTTAATTGTATTAAAATATTAAATTCTTAACAATATATCCTTAATATCTATCTGACGCTGTGTATGTCTTTATTTTTCTATAAACTCGACATGTTATTCTATAATTCTTTCTTGGTACTGCAATGTTTTTATAGTTATTTTTTGGTTTCTTTCTTAGCCCTGAAGATGGCACTATTAAAAAATAAGTTATTCTTATTTTTGTGTTATAATTGACTGCACCCTCTGACCAATTCTATCCTTCATTAGAATCATCCAGTCAACTATTTTCTTCTCTAATACGACACTCATTTGAAATAAATTGAGTGAATTATTTTTTCCCTATCCTATGATTTTTAGCACAAATACATACAAATACTAAAAAACAATAACGTAATAATCTCGTAACCTATGTATAATATTTATGAACTTATTTTGTAAATAAAATAAGAGGCTACAGGTAAATGAGAAAAACAAACATTAAAAATAACATATGAGCTCGACCTTAGTATTACGCTAATGCCATCGATTTATTGGCGAGAACATACAACCTAGACATAATTTAAGGAAGAAATAGTTGGGGGTGCAGTCAATGAAAACATCAAAATAAGGATAACTTATTTATTATGTGCCGACGTTTCGGCCTACAATGTAGGCCATCTTCAGGGCTAAGAGAAACAAAACAGAAATATATAAAAACGTAGCAGCAACAAGAATATATAAAGTGGTACAGGAGTGGAAATAAATTAGATTATTGAAATAAAATTAGATATGATGAAATAGTGAATAGAAGATATAAGATAAATAAGAATGCATATAAGACAGGTTACAGAATAATAAACGTAAAAAGTGATGGATAAAAATAGAATGTAGATGATGAACAGAAATTCTAATAGTGACAGATAAAATAATACAATAATAAGAATATAAAATAGGAAAAATACATGTCAAAAAAGGGGATAAAATGTAAACAATAATATAAAGGGAAAGAAAAATGAGATAAAATAAAATGAAATGATAAAATGAGATAAAATATAGAAAAGGGGGGAATAAAGTGTAATAATACAAGCATAAATAGAAAGAAAGGCTGGATAAATTTCAAAAATTAAACATTGAAAAAAAGGGGTATATATCTATGAACTATGAAGAATGAAAAGAGAAGGAAAAAAAGTGAGGAAAGTTAATATGTAACTTAATATAAGTTAATATGTTATAAGTTATAACATAATATAATTTATAAGTTATAAGTTAATATGTTATAAGTTAATATGTAAGTTAATATGTAACTGTATACAATTAGAAAGAAGTGGCATAAATGCAAAATAAGATGAGAATTTAATATAAACATATAGAAAGTAGGTGAAGAAATACAGTAGATGAAAAATATGAGGCTAAATAAGAATGAACTCTATACTATTAACATATGATGGATGCCAAAAGTAGGTGTGAGAACAGGTGCGAAGAAAGGTGAATGTGAAAAGGAAGGAGATAAGATAAAAGTGTACTAACCGAATAAAACAACTTGCAGGTTAGGCCGCTCAGAGACAAGTAAGCAAAAAACCGTTACACCGGGCAGGCGGAGGCGATAAAGGCGAACTCTGACGGCCAAAAAAGTAATGACACAGGAGGGGGAAGGAGAAAGGTAGAATCGGTGGATGTAAGAGGCCGTAAATAATGTAAAAGGCGTGAAAATTAAAAATTAAAAATTAAATAAAATTAGAAAGGAAAATTGCAGATGCAGTGGATATAAGTGACCGTAAAAAATGTAAATTGAGAGAAAATTAAAAATTAAAAGTGGTATTATATCTATGAACTATGAAGAATGAAAAGAAAAAGAAAATAAGTGAGGAAAGTTAATATGTAACTGTATACAATTAGAAAGAAGTGGCATAAATGCCAAAATAAGATGAGAATATAATATAGGCGATCTAATATAATATAGGCGATCTCGAGAAAAATAAAAAGTAAAAGTCAAATGGTCAAAATGTAATTAAAAAAAGGCTTAATAAATTAAGAATGTAAGGTTATTTTAGTAAATTAAAAATATGGGCGTAGGTTAGGGATAGGTGATGGGAGTCGGTCTTGGCATTAACGGTAGAGGAATCTAAATTGATGTGAATGGTTTCTGAGAGGATGCGTTTATTATAATTAGGAACGGAGGCTAGGATCGACGTGTTTTCGAAGTCAAAAATGTGGTTAAAGGATAGGGCGTGTTCAGAGAGTTTAGAAGCGGTTGGGTTGTGGGAGGAAATGGAGTATTTGTGTTGGGTAATGCGGTCTTTAAGTAGATTTTTGGTTTCGCCGATGTAGGAAGAGTTGCAGTTGGGAGTAGAACAAGGAATGCGATAGACGACCTGAGAACGATGTTTTAGTGGAATGGGATCTTTAACACGGGTATAAATATTGGAGAGTTTGTTGTGGGATTTAAAGGCGATGCGTAAATTGGGGATAGCGGAACTTAGGGATTTTTGAATGTTATTAGAGAGGGAGGGTATATATGGCAAGGATCTGTATATAGGGATAGAAGGCGGATGTGGAGAACGGGTGCGGGTGGGTGGGTTATAATGGTGATGGATGAGTTTATTGATAACATGGGGAGGAAAATTGTTTTTTAATAGGATTGCTTTGATGCGTTGGGTGTTGGTGTTATGGAAGCAAGCGTCGGAGAGGGATAGGCCACGGTGGATGATATTTTTGGCGACATTGATTATTTGGTGGTGCGGATGTTGGGAGTAATAATTGAGGAGTCTGCCAGAATAGGTGGGTTTCGTATACCAATCAGTGGATAAGGTGTGATCGGGATTTCTAATGATACGGAGGTCAAGGAAAGGTAGGGATTTGTTATGTTCAAGTTCAACAGTGAAATGTAGGCGAGGATGGTATGCATTGAAGGATGATAATAAACCTGGAATGATGTTAGGATTTAGGATAAGGAGGAGGTCGTCCACATATTTTTTAATGAAAATGACATCGTCACGGAACTGGGGTAGGATGGAGTCTAGAAGGTCATTTAGGACAATATTGGAGAGGTCAGGAGCGAGGGGATTTCCCATGGCCAGTCCAGAAATTTGGTTAAAGAACTGTCCATGGAAAGTGAGATAGCCGGATTCGCAGCAGAGTTTAAGGGATTGGAGATATGAGGACCGGTTGAGAGAGGTATGGGGTTCTATGAGTGACCAGTTGTTATCTATAATGACAAGGGCTTTATCTAAGGGTATGTTGGTAAAAAGACTTTCGACATCGAAGGAAGTGAGGATGTAATGATCAGGAATGGTGAGGGATGTTAAAAGATCACGTAGATGAAAGGAGTTTTGGATATCATATGGGTTGTTACGGCTGAGGACTTGTAAGGAAGAAAGTAAGAAATTGCTAAGTTTTGTAGATGGTGAATTGACGTTAGCTGTAATAGGACGGAGGGGGTTGTTGGGTTTGTGGATTTTGGGAAGACCATAAAAGCGGTATACGAATTGGTATTCGAAACCCACCTATTCTGGCAGACTCCTCAATTATTACTCCCAACATCCGCACCACCAAATAATCAATGTCGCCAAAAATATCATCCACCGTGGCCTATCCCTCTCCGACGCTTGCTTCCATAACACCAACACCCAACGCATCAAAGCAATCCTATTAAAAAACAATTTTCCTCCCCATGTTATCAATAAACTCATCCATCACCATTATAACCCACCCACCCGCACCCGTTCTCCACATCCGCCTTCTATCCCTATATACAGATCCTTGCCATATATACCCTCCCTCTCTAATAACATTCAAAAATCCCTAAGTTCCGCTATCCCCAATTTACGCATCGCCTTTAAATCCCACAACAAACTCTCCAATATTTATACCCGTGTTAAAGATCCCATTCCACTAAAACATCGTTCTCAGGTCGTCTATCGCATTCCTTGTTCTACTCCCAACTGCAACTCTTCCTACATCGGCGAAACCAAAAATCTACTTAAAGACCGCATTACCCAACACAAATACTCCATTTCCTCCCACAACCCAACCGCTTCTAAACTCTCTGAACACGCCCTATCCTTTAACCACATTTTTGACTTCGAAAACACGTCGATCCTAGCCTCCGTTCCTAATTATAATAAACGCATCCTCTCAGAAACCATTCACATCAATTTAGATTCCTCTACCGTTAATGCCAAGACCGACTCCCATCACCTATCCCTAACCTACGCCCATATTTTTAATTTACTAAAATAACCTTACATTCTTAATTTATTAAGCTTTTTTTAATTACATTTTGACCATTTGACTTTTACTTTTTATTTTTCTCGAGATCGCCTATATTATATTAGATCGCCTATATTATATTCTCATCTTATTTTGGCATTTATGCCACTTCTTTCTAATTGTATACAGTTACATATTAACTTTCCTCACTTATTTTCTTTTTCTTTTCATTCTTCATAGTTCATAGATATAATACCACTTTTAATTTTTAATTTTCTCTCAATTTACATTTTTTACGGTCACTTATATCCACTGCATCTGCAATTTTCCTTTCTAATTTTATTTAATTTTTAATTTTTAATTTTCACGCCTTTTACATTATTTACGGCCTCTTACATCCACCGATTCTACCTTTCTCCTTCCCCCTCCTGTGTCATTACTTTTTTGGCCGTCAGAGTTCGCCTTTATCGCCTCCGCCTGCCCGGTGTAACGGTTTTTTGCTTACTTGTCTCTGAGCGGCCTAACCTGCAAGTTGTTTTATTCGGTTAGTACACTTTTATCTTATCTCCTTCCTTTTCACATTCACCTTTCTTCGCACCTGTTCTCACACCTACTTTTGGCATCCATCATATGTTAATAGTATAGAGTTCATTCTTATTTAGCCTCATATTTTTCATCTACTGTATTTCTTCACCTACTTTCTATATGTTTATATTAAATTCTCATCTTATTTTGCATTTATGCCACTTCTTTCTAATTGTATACAGTTACATATTAACTTACATATTAACTTATAACATATTAACTTATAACTTATAAATTATATTATGTTATAACTTATAACATATTAACTTATATTAAGTTACATATTAACTTTCCTCACTTTTTTTCCTTCTCTTTTCATTCTTCATAGTTCATAGATATATACCCCTTTTTTTCAATGTTTAATTTTTGAAATTTATCCAGCCTTTCTTTCTATTTATGCTTGTATTATTACACTTTATTCCCCCCTTTTCTATATTTTATCTCATTTTATCATTTCATTTTATTTTATCTCATTTTTCTTTCCCTTTATATTATTGTTTACATTTTATCCCCTTTTTTGACATGTATTTTTCCTATTTTATATTCTTATTATTGTATTATTTTATCTGTCACTATTAGAATTTCTGTTCATCATCTACATTCTATTTTTATCCATCACTTTTTACGTTTATTATTCTGTAACCTGTCTTATATGCATTCTTATTTATCTTATATCTTCTATTCACTATTTCATCATATCTAATTTTATTTCAATAATCTAATTTATTTCCACTCCTGTACCACTTTATATATTCTTGTTGCTGCTACGTTTTTATATATTTCTGTTTTGTTTCTCTTAGCCCTGAAGATGGCCTACATTGTAGGCCGAAACGTCGGCACATAATAAATAAGTTATCCTTATTTTGATGTTTTCATTGACTGCACCCCCAACTATTTCTTCCTTGAATTAGAAGATACAGTCGACCAACTCTTCTCTAGACATAATTTAGTGTTTGATACTTAGCATAGTTCTATATAAATTTTTTAGTTCAGATTCCTTGTGAATTTACTAAAGATTATATTGCTATGCTAACTTAAAAATGTAATATAGAAACAAATATCATACTTTAATTACTATTAATAATAAAAAAGTTATATAGAAATAGAAAAATAATTTTATTCTGGGACCAGGTCCCTTTAGAATAACAGAGATGAACATAATTAAGAAAATATTTAGGTGGCCAAAGGCCTACATCTGAGTAAAACAATATTTACAAAATATCTTGAAAGCAAATAACTAAACAGGTATGTTTTGGTAGACAATCAGAAAATGTGATGCAAAATTCAAATAAAAAAACAGACAAATTTACAATAAACAGAACTAGGCTTATGGAAAAAAAATAGTAAATACATTATAGCATCTAGTAACAAAAATTAAAAAAAACTATATATAATAATGTTTGTATTAGTATACAAGTATATAATATATATTTTAGAGAAGAATTATCTAATTCTACAGAAGAAGATCTATTCACTATTTTAATTTCCACACTTGTACCACTTTACTACATTACTTGTCACTATATTCTAGTTACTGCAACGTTTTTTATATATTTCTGTTTGTATCTCTCTCTTAGCCCTGAAGATGGCCTACATTGTAGGCCGAAACGTCGGCACACAATAAATAAGTTACACTTATTAAGGTGTTTTTATTGACTGCACCCCCAACTATTTCTTCCTTATATATAATATATAATGCATGCCCATAAATCTGCAGTTATGAACATATATTTCTGAACAAAAATAACTTACTATACCAGAGCAAAATGAATTAGAAATTATAAAAATACAAAACTATTACTTAAGGAACTTAAAAATAAAATATTTAGCATAGTAATTTATCTTTAGTGTCACTTATATAATTTTTGTAATTGACATAAATTCTTTTCTAGATAATTTCCTACCTGTTCTGATAATTGAAAACTTGTATCTTCAGACAATCCTTCCTTCACTTTATTCTTTAACAATTTTAAGTATTTATTCTGTATATTATGGATAGCATCTCTGGTTTTAATGAATTGTGCTTTGGCATTTTTAGCAAGACCTTCCCTATGCTCCTTGGTAACTCTAGGGCACACAAAAGTTAAATATTGTTTAATTTTATGTTCCTTAATGCAACATAAAATAATTTAAACATATCACACTAGTATTTCTAAAATGAAATAAGTCAAAAACCCACATTTTTGGTAAAATGGGAAAAACTATTAGTGAGCTCCTAGCAGACAATCTCTAAAGCTAAGTTGATACAGTTTCAATGAGTGATAAAGAGACATTCACCCATTTTTTTCATGGTCATAACTCAACACAGAATACACACCAATTTTTGAATTGTGTCATTTTAGAAATACTCACTAGTTTGATATGATGCAACTTTATAGGAGTAACATAATGGACATAAGATAATAATTGTTGAATAATATTAGTTGACCTTATATGTATATATGAGGAAGAAAAATGTCAGAGTGCAGGTCAGAAAACGATGGCTTTAAAAATAAACAGTTCTTCTTACTAAAGAAAATTTTTTCTGACTTCCACCTGGACCATTTTCTTCCTGATAAAATAATAAATGTATTTGTTAAAGAAAAACTTTTATAAAATAATAACAATTGACTTTACTTATTACTTAAGGAGTTTGGCACATCCAGTAAAGTTTATGGCTTGAAAAGGAGTTATAATAGATGCAATAAGTCCATTTCAAGTCAAGGCCTAACTTGGCTTAACCCCTTTTTAACACTAATTCTCAGGGACTGTAGGATTAATACTATAATTCCAGTGTTCTTATGATTTCATTGCCCTACTAGCTCCAAGGAACAAATGGATGCAGGTATATTCCGCATACTTCAAAATCAATATTAGCTAAAACTACTAGGTACTTGTTAATTGGTATTCTATATATTTTACTCAATGCTCGACTCTTTATACTCAATAATCGGTAACACGAACATAAAAATTGGTATTCAATGCAGATGGTTTAGCACCCCAAGGTTTGAGGACATCCTAATATAATAATGAAGGACAGTGACAACCACACAAATTAAAATGTAACAACTTCTAATGTGTTCAGGATTGATTCTGACTGAAGCAGTTGATCCATTTGTTCTATTGTATCAGCTGTAGATCAACTTTTGAATTTGGGAGAACCTTCTAGGGTATACAACCTCTATAAAATGGATATTTTTGATAGGGATAAAGGTTTGTTCAACATAAAAATTCACCACCTGAGTTCCTTTTATAGGAAATACTAAGATCAGATCCAAATGCAAATATAAAGCTATATTCAACTTAACCCGTTATACCATATGAAGAAACCCGGTAAACCGGAACTTAACTTTTTTTTATGACCAAATTTATGACAATTGATTTTGTCCAATTAATATATATTTGTTTTTTAAAAGTAGATTTAGATATTGTAGAGAAATGTGAATGGGCTATTACCCAGTTATCTGGTTACTATTAAAACATTGGCTAAATGCCACAACTAAAGAAATGACAGAATAGATCCAATAAATAAATGTTTCACGATAAGAAAATTTGAAGATAAGCAAATATGTACCGTAATACCAGGCTACTTTGGCCCTAGGGTCCTTCTTTAGCTCAAATGTAGGAAAAGATAAAACGTTCTCTAAATACTTTCAAGTAGTAGTTGTTCAACTAGTTACTGCAGTTTCTGCTAGGCTGAAGCCCCAAGTCGGCACTGATGTACACGAAATAGTTCGATAATTGTCTGCTAGAATCAGGACCTGTGGATTTCTAAACCTTGTGAAAACACGTGTTTTATTTACTCTCAAACTTTCAATTTTCGAAACCGTTCCACGTATGTTACAACTTTGGTAAGTACCTTATTAACTAATTTGCTTAGTACGGTAGGCAGTGGTATAGTTGTATTTGTCATTACGGTTTAGGTTTTTGGTAAAAAAATATAAAATAACAACAGCTCTAGTAACCTCAAAAATATGACCTACTTTGGCCCACCTGTTTTATGGGCCAAAGTAAGTCGTGCTTTTGAAAACTTATTATTGTAGTTATTGCAATGCATTACGGGGGGGAGAGGGGGCGGCATCATGAAAGTAAATTTGTTTTGCACAAAGAACAATGTTGGTTTACGAGAAGTAGGTCATGCAAGTAGAAGGGTGTCCCCTGTGGTCCCCTTATGGCCAAGGTGACTGAAGAATTAACTAAAGGTGGGGGTCGAAGACTCACTAGAAAGGGACTCTCTAAACAGATCCCAAGGAGCTAGGAGGAAGCGGAAGACGGAGCCGAAGAAATTTTAAGTCTGGATTTAAGAAGGCTGGAATACATCTTATTAATACAGAAGAAGTATTAAAACGGTTACCTTCTAAGGATGTCTGTTAATTTGGATCTGGTTGGAAAAACTTTCATTCACCATTTGGTACAGAAAAGAAAAGAGGTTGTTCAGCCCAGAACAATTTAAAGACAAAAACTGGAAGTTGCTGCTGGTAAGAGCAGTCCAAGATATTCAATATCAAGAAATACAAAAGTATCAGAAAGAAAACAGAAAAGAGAAAGAGACATGAAAAAAATAAAAAACAAGAATTAAGAGAAAAACAAAAACTTGAAAAAATACAACAGAGAGAATTGAAAAAAATAAAGTAAATGGTAATGGTATTCCTGAAGAGGAAGACTACAAGAAAACATAACATCTCATCAACAGAAGAAGATAGTGATAACTGTAGCCTCATTTCTTCAGGTCACAGCGACCTCGTTTTTTCAAGTGATAATGAAAAGGAATTGGTTGACTCAGTTGTACCACCTACTTCCCAAAATGGCAATAATCCTCAAGATAGTAACGAATCTCCAGAAGACACCAATACATCTCCAGAAAGTACTCCTAAAGAAAATTTAAAGGCAAATTTAAAAGAAGGGAATTTTGTTGTTGTGCAATGGAATGGGCTAGTTTCCTGGGAGTTTCCTGGGATAACTGTGAATGTGACGGATGAATGTGCTGATGTTGAGTGCATGGGACACACTAACATCAGTGCACTAACATCAGTGGAAGTGGCCAGCAGTAAAGGAAACTTTGTTTAAGAATGGGCTGCTATAAAGAAGATAATCGACCCTCCAAAACTGGGTGAAAAGAGGACTCTTCCTTGTCAGCAATTAGTGAGACATAAGATAAATGTGTATTTTTTAAATTGTTAGTTTTTTGTACCTTTTTATGAAAACAAGAATGTTTAAATGAATTTTAAATGTTTTTTTCTGTCTTATAAATGAATTTTCTTACTAACCCTAGTCTTTCTTTGACCCAACCTAATTCCACAATACTTTAAAGTAGGTAAAATATTATTGGGCCAAAGTAACCCAAACATGAGGGTAACATTGGCAAAGTAAAAAATAAAGAAAAAGTTAATTTTTTTTGTTAAATTCATTAGAAATTAAATTTAGGGTAGTCTAGTTGTGTAATAAAGGTTACCAGAGCTTAGGTTTAGGAAAGTTACAACAAAAATTTAAGGATGATTAAATTTTTTTTAAAAATTGGGCCAAAGTAGCCCTGTTTTACGGTAACGATTAGCATCATTACATAATTCATATATTAGGGAAAGAGAAAAAACCTTTTTCCAGTCAATTATATATCCTTGATTTCTACATTATTCAAAACGTTTCGACATCATGTTGTCATTTTCGATCTCTTTAAATTCTTCTCTATGCATCATCAAAAATTCTTATATATAACTTTATGTCAATTTTAAGTCTAAAATTCTGAAAAAAATAAAATAATAATAACTACACTAAAATACATAATTTAAAATAAAATGTCCAAAATAGCTAGCTCTAATCTAATTATAGATACCTTAATGTCATATTTAAAATTTTTTTTCCCTAAAATTCTTGGGGATCATTTGTCCTCCATGGTCAACATAACATTACATTAAAAACCAAAACTTTGATCCCTGAAAGACTAGATCATTTTTCAGTACTTATGAATATTTATTTTTTAAATATATTAAAATATGTCTAAAGGTAAACATCTATACAAACAACATAAAAATTCTTTTTAAATTTTATTTAAATATTTCATTAAATCATTTAATTTAAATATGAAATTTTATAAAAGTATATGGAAAATCTATTTTATAAGATCTATTGGTAGGTAATAAGGTCAGGCTATTTTACTCTATCTGATTTGTTTATAAAGCAGAACGCATCTTATGTTCTGTTGTTTTTTTAATTTTAAAATAATGGAAGAATATAATTTGCTAATTTCTCCTGCCTCCTTTCTTTCATTTACTGTATTTTGCAATGTATTGTATATGAACTGAGACTCTAAATAGTTTCTTTTAGTGGTGCTATTTGCTCTGTGTAAAATTTTAGGCTTATTAAAATTAAATGTGTGTAATTCTTTTTTACTATGTGTTGATAATGCGGTGCTCGTTTTAGCTTTGGGTTTAAGATTATTTTGATGACGATAAATTCGGTTTTTTAAATGTGTACTTGTTTGTCCAATGCATATTACTTCACAATTATTACAAGTAAGTTCATATATTAAATTTTTATTTTCTAAAATTGGTATCTTATCTTTTTGGCTGTTTATTATGTTTTTGATTGGGTTTCTTGTTTTATGTGCTATCCCTAGTGAAGTCCAGTTTAATAAAAAGAATTTTATAAGAATTCATTACATAATTTAAATAACTTCTATATGAAAAACTTACTACAGACATTTGTTTACATTTACATAACAATCTCATTTAAAAAAATTAATAAAACATATCAAATGGTGCAGTAAACTTAAATATTGTTGGAATACACTAACTTCGGAACTGGAATAAATAAAGTTGTACCATCTTGCTGAGGATTTAAATTCATTCCAGAATCAGATAATGCTTTTAAAACTGCTGGTATGGCTTGTGGAAAGTCATTCATGTTAACAATGACCGTTTTTGGATTTTTTCTGAGTACTTGCCCTAACTCCATCAGTGTATACTTTTTATCTTCAAATTTAACTATTAGGTTATCGATTGCACCTAAACAAATAATAAAATATTGTAGAACAGAGTACAACCAAAAACTAGATAATAAAGAATAATCTGTTTAACTATAAAAATAATGGCCTCATAAATGTAAAATTAATCATATATTAAAAGAAAAAAGAAGTAGATTTAAAGAATGGAAAACTTATATTTTTTAATAAGAAAGTTAATAAGGCATAATTGAACAAGAAAAATTAAATAATATAGTTTTTCTTAAATTCTTTCAGTACATAATATACTCAATATTATAATATAGTAATAATTATACCATTATTTCTAAACTGAGCACCGAATAACAGAATTTCACCTCTCTCATAATAACTGAAAGATTTAATAATTAGGAATCACAGGGCAGACTAATGGTCTAAAAGGGATTGTCCGAAATCAGGGTTTCAAAATTTTTTTTATGGATTAATGTTCAGTTTACAAGACAACCTTTCATTGGGCATTGAGTCTATTTGAGGACTTTCAATAATAAATTAATAAACTGGTTAAGATTAAAATAATGCTTCAATCACCTTTATTACAGATTAAGGTAAATGTACCGGTAGTGGACACAGCTAAGGACATTTTGACAGTTTTTTCTGTCTCCGCGGTTACCTCTGGCGGTGATGATATTTAATGTGTGGCCAAAGTAAGCTCAAACTATCCTTCTTCAAATTCGTAACCATGAAAGTTTTTGTTTTTGCCATTTTAAAATTTTTACATCAATTTTACTAAACTTAAAATTTTTGTCAATAGTGGACATCTACAAAACTTAAATTTTTAATAGTGGACACCTCATGAATATAGTAGTGGACATCAAAGTTTTTCTTTGAAAAAATAGGGATTTACTTATGTTTTAATTAATTTTACTTGTGTTTAATTTACTTATGTAATATAGAAAGAGGATATGATATTTTTAAAAAATAGATGAACATAAGAGCATTTATTTGTAGAAAAAAAATACATAAGAATGACAATCCAAAAATAAAAAATGTAAAAAATTGTTGAAAATAAGAACACATGACATGAACTAATGACTTAAAAGGGCAGTACTTAAGTATTTTAACTGGCTCATAATTACCAAGTTACTTCAGCAATTGAATGTGGAAACTGGTACCGTTCGCACCCAGTGTTAGCTCCAAAGATCAAGGGTTTCGGTAGTTTTGTATCCACGTCTTTCACATCCAACGTTTTAATCTCCGTTTTATTAATTACATAGACAGTCAATCGACAGTTCAAATATAGTGATGGTCATTGACAGAAGTGTCTACTGGTGATGGTTGAATTTGAGGAGTACGCCACGTTTTTCTTAATGTATTGAGAGGAGCTTTAGGGTTCCATGGTACCAGTCCACACTTACGGTATCCATTTTGCATGATTGAAGGCTCAATATTTTCATCTAGCACTTCTTTCAGAAGCCATGAAAAATCTTTCTTTTTCAGTTTTGGATTTTCCTCCTGGGCTCTTCTCCAGGTATGAACTTTGTTTTTCCACTATTCACTATTCAACACTATGTCATTATCCTTGAATGATTCACTAGTCTGTTAAGTCAGGTGGGATTGATGACCGTCAATGAATAGAATTAAAGGCAGAGGAATGATTGACCAACTAAGGGTGGAAAACATTTGTGACATATTGGTAAAATGGTTTGCCAGTCATCCACCCACTCTCAGATTTTCCTAATCTCCAGTCTGGAGGAACGCTGGCGATAATATCGGGATTCTTTCATATTTGAAAACAATTAAGGGAGGGCCTAGCTGTCCGTCTGCGTTTGCATTCATAAGAACAGTGACTTTTTCGTTAGCATTCACGCGTTGAACTCTACCCCCTTTAAGGTTTAGGAAAAATGCAGATTCATCTGCGTTGAACATCCGGCTGGGCTCACTTAGAATATTATCTAAATCGTGGCTTTTTAAATAAGAATCAACTTCTGAAAACCATGCTTTCAGGTTTTCTTCGGTAATTGATGCCCTAATGGCTGTTAAATTTTGTGGAGTTCTCATGGTCACACACGAATTTGTTATAATGAAACGCTGGTACCAGGTGCGCCCAGGACGATCATCGGTAAAACTATTTGACCTTTTTAAGTCTTTTAACAGCTTTTGAACGCTGTCGAAAGCTCCTCCTGGGTAACAGGAAAACCTGCTTCCCGAGAAGAAGCTATCCACCTGACCAATATGGTCTCTTATTCCTCTGAGAGGATTGCTGGAGGTCCCTTTTTTTTAAATGCTTTAGTTTTACCTTCAACATATCTCGTTAGGCTTGTTTGGGGGCATTATGTTTTTTTGCTGCTGAAGATAAAGCCATGCCCTCCAAAACTTCAGCCGCTGCGTCCTTCAATTGTTCATCGTAAGCCCAAAACTGTTTTGCAGAAGGAGCCATACCGACAATCTATAAGAAAGGACAGAATATTAAGGCCCTTTTAATGCTACCTTTTATAATGATCCTCATAATAATCCCATATTTATAAATAATGATCCTCATAATAATCCCATATTTACTTAAATTAGGTTTTAATTTAAGTTAGGTAATTAAAATAAGTTGATTTAATAGTGGACATACGCCGGATTATTAGTGGACATGTGGTGTCCACTACTATATAGCTATAAAATAAACCCAGGATCAAAATCATAAGAATAAGAATGCATTAGATGTTCATTCAGAAGGTTCTCAAGTGAAAAAAAAAATAACATCCCAGAGTTAGTAGAGGACAGGTCGTGTCCACTACTAAGATTACTTGAAATATTCGTTTCAGTAGTGGATATCTAACATTTCCGCTCCCGTAAAGCAAATATTGAAGATCAAACATCAAAACATGAATTTATACACTCTAATTAATCAGTAAATATTTGAGGGCATTAATAAAAATCAAGTCTGACCGTCAAAAAGTTAATAAATTTGTACTCACATTCTTAAAGAAATTGGCTAGAAGACAGCGGATAACAGCGTGCTCACTGGAGTGGCAATGTTCAATGACTGATTGTTGGCTTCCATGACACCGTGATATTGTGAAATTTGCAAGAGTCGCACCATAGTGTGCAAAATACAATCTCTCTTGATTTGAAGCTGATTGAAGGCCTAGATATCTTGTTTTTTAAATTAAACTACGGAGATGTCCACTACCAGAGCAGTGTCCACTACCGGTACATTTACCTTATTTATAATACTTCTTAAGAAGAAAAAAAAAACATGACTAAACTTTCAGATATTTTAAGCTTGAGCATCGTAGTAGATATTTTAGTCTGTAGCTTCATTCGATTAGCCATAGCAGCATAAAGTGACGTTAAATGAACAAACAAACAATTAAATGTAACAATGAAATCTGCTGAAAACTGCATATTTTTATCTGATAACTATACATTTTTTACCTAACAGCATTAGTAACAAAAAAATAAAAATATTTAAAACAACATTACTTATTCTATTATTAATATTCTTCCATTACCTGTTGAAGATCTCAGTGAAAGTTGTGTAATAAAAACTTCTTTCAATCTTGCGACAGAATTTTCTAATTCTGACTTAAGTTTTTCAACATTTATCACTTCTCCAAGTATTGATTCATTAATTTCTATATTTTTAGTTTTACCTTTTCCTATAAAACATATATGCCACACAAAAAGTTAATAACGATTAGCATAATGAAAAAAAATACTGAAATGAAGATAAATTTTTTAGAATCAATTTAATAAGAAACTTAGAGGGCAACATAATTTAGATGAAATATAGAATCTTAAAAATATAAAAGAGATATTCGATTTTTTAATTTTCCTCCAAAAGAAGTGTAAAATATATAATGGAGTCCAACAAAACTCCTCAATAATAAACATTGTGGCTAATTTTATTAGCAATAAAATGAACAGATTTACAGAGCCCTACATCAAATATTAATTGAGATCATTTTTTTGAATGTTGCCAATTTACTGAGAAGTTTAGGGAAGGAGTCTCAATTGTAGTTAGTATAGCAGATTGCTGTCGTGTCTTAGAACACATTAAATTTAATTAAACTCTAGATGTTTGGAATTTTTCTGTGTCCTTAACACTGAAAAGAAAAAAACTTGATTGGACCATAATTACAAAGATTGCTTCTTATTAATTGTTCGAAATCAGTAATCCTTTCTAAACTGCCTCTGGTGTACTGATCAGGAACATAAAAATTATGCCTTTTGAAGTGTCAGAGCGATATTTCCCTTAATGTAACACATCTTTGGAACTTAAATTGGTAATGATTCCGCAGATTGTTGCTTTGAGTTGGGTCACAACAAGTTTTTATTTGTTTCCCTTTCAATATTTTCCAAAAATACAAGTTATCATGAGCCTTAAAGGGAATGCAATTATCGGAAAAGTATATACTTCGATAATCATTTCATCTAATAAGAAACGTTTCAACAAACATATATTATCTATACTCTGAAATGTTAGTTGAAACTTTTATTTCTGGGTGAAATGATTACCAGAATCTACTCTTTACCCATAATTACATTCTTTTTTCCATACCAAAGCCAAAGCTTATGATAATTTTTTTTTGGAAAATATTAAAAATGAAATGAATGAACAGTTAAAACTTGTTTTAACTGAGCTCAAAGCGTTACGCTACGGCATAATTATCCAAAATACTAAGCATCATTCTTATACTTATAAATTAACAAAAAACGACCAATTAGCACTGTAAATTGTTCATGTACAAAATCACAATCAACAAGCCTTTAAGTCAGGATCAGTTGGTTCAGTGAATACATAAACATTATAAACTGAGATTTCATTTGGTATCTAACTTGAATTGAAAAAAATAATATTACATATTTTAAAAATAAGGATGAAGTTAATATTGAAGTCTATAGGTTGCCATGGATGCTAGATAAACATTGAGAGCTACAGAAGTCTGTTAATGTTGATAAATAACCAGCCTTTAACGAACCTTTATCTTCCTTAGTTTTATTCTTGCCTTTGGCATAATACCTGGTACAATTCTGCTGCTTAGTAAGATTTTCTCCTATTAAAAGTTTATTAACAGCACAAATAGGAGGAGGATGGCAAATTCTCTTACTAAGCAATCTTAAAAAAACCGGTCTGAACATTCTGCATACACAAGACAAAATAAAAACCTTAAAAGGTATTTATCCTGATAGTAAAGAAGGTATGTTTATAACCTGCTTGAAACAACGCGGCTTATCAGCAAAGAGACACGTGAAACTTGAAGTAGGAATGATTCCAACCAGCACTTACAAGTTGAAGTTAAGAATTTTATTCCTACTCATTATCATCATTACTTTAAAATGCAACTAATTACCATAATATTCCTCTAGATGCATAATTATGAACGGAGGAGTGGTGACAAGGTTCAGTACGAGAGATTGCGAATTATATTAATAGGGACTGATCCTAAACTATACGAGCATGTTTTAGGTCGAAGTCTCTTTCGTATTCACTTCTATCAGAAATATTAACCTTCTAAACTGACTTCGATCAGGAATTTGGAACATGGAAGTTACTAGAATATTTTTAACAGCCCTACCAGTTTTCAGATACACGTTACTTTTCATGGGTTTGCCCTTGTTTTGTGCTACTTGTTCACGATGTATGTTCTGTTTCTTTATAATAACATGCCTAGCTAAATCCGTGCGTAAGTTATTCGAATGGTTCATTGCTAATAGTATAGCAGTGTATTGTCTTCATATGTTGCGAGAGTAGTCCGATTGTACAGAGTTTACATTTACGGAAATGTAGTAGTACAATAGTAAACTTTGAAATTCTTATACCATTTATAAATATTGATGTAGAATTTCTTAAACATTTCATATTTTCAGGATTTATAACTTCAATTATTTGGTGGAAAAGTTTAATAAGGCATTAAATAATGTAAAAATTATTCAAGTAAACTTGCAATGAGACCTTGTAAAGTCACAATGAACTAATCTGAACTTATCTAAAAATAAATTGTAATAATCAAACTAATATAAAAATAAATACATATTTTAAACTAAAACCTTCTTTAATGAATAGTGTAATAAATCATGAAGTAATAACAGTAAGGCCTATAATTTTTATCATGAACTTAAGAACAAATAAATCATCTTAGATCAAAAATATTTGTTAAAGGGTGAGATGTTTGATACAGCATGGCAAATATTTTATTCGTTAAACTGTTTAATAAACGTTGTGAAACTGAAAAGCTAATTTTTTTACATTGATAAAAAAAATGGATTATGATTAAATTTATTTGTACATTTAAAAATACAAAGGTTGCAATGGTTCTGCTGAGCTATTTGAACATTTGTTCACCTTTCATTCACTCACACCATCAAGTTTGACGGACTATTAGGACACTCCAGAGACTTCAATCAGGGTTTACGAGTGTTTAAAAAACTCTTGTGATCCATCGTATCTAATGTGAGTATATTTTTAACCCCAATATTTGTATCCATGTACCTAAGATTTTTGAACAATCCTACTAATATTATAAATGCGAAAGTTTGTGAGGATGGATGAATGTGTTACCTCGTCGGGCAAAATAAGTTAAATTATTTCAACTAAAGCACTTTTATTAATTTTACAACTTTACTTCTTTATATTCATTTCATTATCTTACCAAAAGTGGTAAGACTGTTGTTGATTCTGTGACGACTGATAAATGCGGGCTTTAGTCTTTCCAACGAGACGGTAAGTTCTCGGTTAGGAAGTTTTAGGCTTAGAACTGGGTATGGTCCATTATACGGTAGCGATAGAGACTTCTTCACTTTGCCATCACGTAGAAATAGGTGAGTGCAGTTTTCCAAGCACTTATGAAGGAAAATGCAGCGATTACTTTCTCGAAATTATGCCGGACGTAGACTCGACATGTAGTCCTTTAAGTTTTGCAGGAATTCTGGAACGTCATACCTGGAGGGTGTTACGGAAAGATATTCTTAAGGTAATCCAAGCGTTTCTCCGTAAATAGCTTCTGCAACGCTGAAGGTTTTGTCGCATCTGATGGTCGCGCGAATTCCGAGGAGAACAATAGGCAATATCCTTGACCAGTAATTCGCATCGAAGTGTGCGATCAATGCTGATTTCAAAGACCGGTGCCAATGTTCTATACATCCATTGCCTTGAGGATGATATGGTGTTGTACGAATTTCTGCGTGCCGAGAAATTGGGTGAGTCGACTTTCGAACTTTCTTCCTTGATCTGTAGTAATTTTAGATGGAACTCCAAATCGGCCCCATCCTTCGTAAAAGACGAGGGCTACGGCTTCAGCAGTGATTTCTTCAACAGCTACGGCTTCTGGCCACCTCGTAAAACGGTTGATAATCGTGACGCAATACCTGTTTCCTTGGGAAGGTGGTAAAGGCTTAATAATATCGATATACACATGCACATGATCGAACCGTCCAGCTTGTTCAAAAGTTCAGACCTGGGTCACCGAGTGTCTCGTTGCTTTTGTACTCTGGCATGGTATGCAACTTTTAGCCCAATCAGAAACATCTTTGTTCATTTTAGGCCAGAAGTATTTTTTACTCATTAGTTTTCCCGAGGCGTTCACGCCTGGATGACTCAGTTTGTGCACCGTGTTGAACATATTCCTTCGCATTGTTTTGGTGGAGGTAAATTCGCGCAGAGGGTGTCGATGTTTCGCATACTATTGACTGAGGATATCCGGGAATATTGAGTAACTTGAGTTGGAGGTTAGTCTGATTTTTCAACATTTCGATCCCCTGATCCTCCTTCTGTAGCGAAACTAACCTGTCCATGTCATTATTGAGATCTAATTCCTCAACTCTCGATAAACCGTCTGTTACCAAATTTTGATCGGTTTTATATGTGTGCTGAATTGGCTCATAAAATTAAGCCATCTGATTCTTATAGGCAATGCAGTAGCGGGACGCTGTATAAATTAATGGTTTGTTATCCGTCCAAATCGAAAACGGCCTTCCTTCTATAACAGGTCTGAAATGGCGGACTGTCGAGTAAATAGGAAGCAATTCCCGATCATAGGCTGAATAGGTTCACTGACTATCGGATAGGGTTTTGGAGAAAAATCCTAAAGGTACCCAATCTTTTCCGTCCCTTTGTTGAAGAACGGCGGCCATTGCGTAACTTGAGGCATCGCATGCCAAAGATAAGTCTGCTTTCAATTTAGGATGAGACAAAAGAGCTGCTTCTTTCAGGCAGTTTTTGCTCGCTTCGAAAGCGGTGATACTTTCCTTGATCCAGAGAATCGGAGTCTTGTCGTTCTTTTAAGCCCCGAGTAAGTACCGGCTTAATGGAGATTGCACAGTAGCTGCCTTTGAAATGCAAGGTCTGTAGAAATTTAGCATTCCGAGGAAACGGCGCAAAGACTTCACATCTTGTGGCTGAGGTTAGTCAGCAATAGCCTAGCAATAGTAGCAATAGTGGTTATTGCAGTCTTGGGATTCCTTCTTATTTGGTATGTTGTAATATGCTCGAACCAAATCCAGGCGTGAAAAATATTTTTTCCTATGTAAATTGTTCCTCAAGTCCATTAGGTTAGGAACTCCATATCGGTCGGGTATGGTTTGAGCGTTCAGTCGACGGTAATCCTCGAACGGTCTGATAGAACCATCTTTTTTGGTAATCACATGTAAAGGGATAGACCACTGGCTGCTAGACGGTCTGCAGATCTCCTGCTCCATCATGCGCTTAAATTCTTAACTTCATTCTTGAGGTTCAGGCTTCAGCAAGTTATTCGGAGGTATGACTGAAATAGAAACACCTGTATCTATTAGAAATACACGTCCTGACCGCTGATCTTTGATGAATAGGCGGTATTGGGTGTCGACGGTACCGGCTAACGCCACTTCCGGCCCGCTTACAAGTTTCCATGTTTCTTGTTACCATCTACCCAAGCACAAGGATGCACGCATTTGCGAGCTTGAATATGAATTGAAGCGATTCTCCTTGAATTTGAAATTATAAAAACAAAGCCAGCAGGGTGGAAGATTTTTATTACTTCTACTTGAAGACCGATTTCGCTTTCGCTGATCTCTACTTCTACTGCTGCTTTCTCTAGGTTTTTCTTTAGCAATAAGAGCGGCAACTTGCTCGGCGAGCGCATCTACTTTGTCTTCTAAGCTATTCCTACTGTGTGAGGTGGAAGCTATAGACTTAGTGGATTTTAGCGGCTATATTAGAAAGGAGGTCCAAATTTTGTGATTTGTTGCCAGAAGTATAGCCTGAGTGTGTGACGGCAGAGAACGCAACCACAGTGTTTTTAATAATTCGTTCGATACTAAATCGCCAGCAATACTCTCATGGTTCGCAAGAATTGAGACGGTTTTTCATCCCCAAATTGCTTACCTTCGAGTAATCGTTGTATACGCTTACTCCCAGATTCGGTATAGACTGAGATAAGCCTGTCTATAATGTCCTCATAGGGTCGAGCACTGGGTTTCTTAACCAAATCTGTAACCTCTTTAATTATTTCGAGGTCTAGTTACGGAATAATTATTTCGAATTTCGTCACACTGTTGGTAATCTTGGCCCTTGAAAAAACTGCCTCGACCCTGATGAACCAGAGTTCAGATTCTGACTTCCAAAACGGTGGGATCCTTCTGTCCGTTGCAATCCTTTCGCTTACCTCGGTTATATGAGAAGGCTTATCGTCATCTGGATTTCTCATTTTGTATCAAATTTAAATAGGTTTCTTCTAAGAAATTAAAAAAAATCAAAAAAGGTTAAGTAATATTTTTTTACTTACTATCGAGGTCACCAATGTTACCCCGTCGGGCAAAATAAGTTCAATTATTTCAACTAATGCACTTTTGCACAAAAGGGTTCAGCAATTGTTCGTTACTACAACCGTACTTCACTATAAAACTTTCACACACTAAACCTCTTTTTTTTTTTTTTTTTTTTTTTTTTTTCCTTTCAAAGTAACCCTTTGAAAGGACCGTTTATTTGTTAGCACATTCCATACGTGAGTATACTATGTGCATTATAAATTCATTTTACAAATAGTTAACTACAGTTGGACAATTCTAAAATATATGCAAAAGACATTATTTTATACATGCTGTTACAACTTAACATTATTAACTAATTTAACAACTATAAATTTAACAATTAACATTTTTTTTTTTTTTTTTTTAATTTAAAATTACAATACTTACAAAATGATTATCTTTTTTTTTTTTTTCCTAGTATAGTACAGGGAGTTTCTTATATGGATGTCAACTTTTCAAAATCAATACTATAAATAAATTTAGTGAGTTCGGGTCGAAAGTGATTGTATAGGTCATGTTCAGCAACTGGCCAAACTTTCCCTCTTAATATTGTGGAGATAATTAATTTTGATCTTTGTCCTTCATACAATTGGCAGTCATATATTATGTGTTTAAATGTCTGTTCTTCTTTGTCTATCGAGCAAGTACTATCGTTGGTTATGTGAAATCTGTGTAAGTATGATTTGGTATGTCCATGTTCAGTTAAAACCTGAGTTAGTTTGTAGTTAGTGGATTTTATTAATTTGTAGTTATTGTTTGTTAGTTTTGGAATGAACCTATGCAAACTAGGAGATTTATTTGAAATAGTCCACCGTTCATTCCACCTCATAATTGATTCTTCCCTAATTTTGAATTTTATGAACGAAATTGGTGTTTTTTGAAAAGATGGAGACTTATCACTTTGTGCTGCCTCTTTTGCTAATTTATCCGCTATCTCATTGCCCTCGATACCAGAGTGACCCTTTACCCATATTATTTTTACCGAGAAATTTAGAAGCCTAAGTGTGCACAAGCTCATTCTGATATTTTCGGTAAGCTCGTCATGTACGTCTGTGTTGAGAACTGATTGTATCAAGATTTTGTTATCTGTGTGTATGACTATGTCTGTATGTATGTTGTTTGGAAGGTCAAGAAGGAATTCTGTCGCTTTTACGACTGCGTACTTCTCAGCTTGGTTGTTGGAACTTGTAGAGCCTAGTTTGTACTGGGCACATAGCATCTTCCCATTCGTGTCCCAAAGTAGCCAAGCACAGCCTACATTATTGCCTTCTTTACTTCCGTCTGTGTATATGTTAGTGATTTCTGTACCCGTTCCGTTATGTTGTGTCAAGTGCGTGTAAAGTTTGGCAAATGTTGATGGGTGTAACCAATCAAAAGGTTCAGATTCCCTTTCTATCATGTTATGTTCGATTTCTCTAAAGTTATCGTTACGCAATTTAATCGATGAGAGTTGTACGATTTCACTAATTTTAAGATCGATGGGTACAATTCCTGCTAAGACACAAGCTGCGTCATATGATATAGTTTTATATGCCTTGACAATCCTGATACCTATGATTCTTTGCAGTCTCTGAAGTTTCCGTAGATGGCATTTTTTCTCAATTGCTCTATGCCAAATCCACACCGCGTAAAGCATTTTGGGAATCAATGCCCCCTCGTATATTGTCTTCAAACATTCAGCCCCGAGGCCCCAGGTTGTTCTTGCAGCAATAGTCAGGGAGTTAACTGTTTGCATAGTCCTGACGTATACTCTTTCTATGTGTTTCGACCAACTCACTTTTCTATCGAACTCTACGCCAAGAAAGGTCAATGTTTGAGTGCTCTCCAATTGCTCATTGCCAATGACAATGTCTAAATCCGGTAAATACCTTTTTCTGCTAAAAATAATGTATTTGCTTTTTCTTGTGTTGAGTTCTAACTTGCATGTTTTTGTCCACTCATGTATTTTGATTAAAGTTGTGTTTGCTATCTGTTTTAAATTTTGAAAACAATTTCCTCTGATTAAAATTAATATATCGTCGGCGTAAATAATTAATTTTGAGTCAGTTGGTAAGTCAATGTCGAAAATTGTATTAACTAAAATGTTCCAAAGAATGGGCGATAGAGATGATCCTTGTGGTGTTCCTAGCGTTAGAGTTTTTAAGCAGGAAATGGTATTCGTTGTAAAAAGTAGCCGTCTATTTTCAAGGAAATTTCTAATCAATAAATATAAATTCTTTGGACATCTATATTTTTTGAGATTATTTAATATAGCAGGCCACCAAGCATTGTCAAAAGCCCCTTTTATGTCAAGGCTGATAGCTAGAAGTTGATCTTTTTTATTTAGAGCTTCGCTGATATTGGTTGTCAGTGAATGTAATGCGTTTAATGTTCCAGTCTTCGGCATAAATGCAAATTGATTTTTGTTTACAGTTTTGGTTTTAACAAGAAAATTAATTAGTCTGTTTTTAACGATTTTCTCGATAATTTTGCTCATGATCGGAAGCATACTAATTGGTCTAAGCTTAGTGCTAGAGGGTTTCGGTACTAAGACTAATAGACCAATTTTCCAGTTGTCTGGAAATTCGTTTCTTCTGAAGAGCAATTTGTACCAATGTAGTATTAAATTTGGTACAAATTCGAAGACTTTTTGGAAAATTATAGGAGTAATCCCGTCGTAACCCGGAGATTTTTTTGTTTTTAACGATTTGATTGCGATCGAAATTTCATGGTCCTCTATTGGTAAGTCATCAGTTGTATCCGGAGGTATCATAACATTCGATCTAATTGTAGTATGTCTGCTGTCATCTGATTCAGGAGTATCTACATTTATTAGGTCGGTCATTACCTGGTTCAAAGTCTCCTTTAGATTGTTGGTATACTGGTTGTTAGTCGATGTTTGTATGGTTTTTAAAAGCATTTGATTTTTTACTTTTCCTGCAGCCCATTTATAAGTCCAGTCCCATGGTTTAGCGTTAGTGCAGTACGATTTCCAAGATTCCATTTTGGATTGCCTAATTAATTTCTGGTAAAGATGGCGACTTTCCAGATAGCTGTCTCTAGCTTTATTTCTGAGTTCTTGGTTGTTTTTAATCTTCTGATATTGCTGCCTGAGCTTGTTCGTTCTTTTACGTAGGGCTGACAGTTCATCATTCCACCAAGGAACAGACTTATATTGTTTTATACGGGGGCTATTACTTGATTTTTTAAACGTCATATTTGAAGCTTTAATTATTATTTTAGTCATCATTCTGGAAATTAAATTTGTGCTCATATACTGTAGTGATTCAATAATATAGTTTTGTAGTTCTTCAGCTGTAAATTTGTTTTCAGTACGCGGTATAAATTCTTTTTCAAGTTGTGTTAGTAAGTTAGTCTCAAATTTATTCCAATCAGCATTTGAGGTAAAGTATTTTCTTGTTTTATTTGTATTTTCAAAAGGCCTATTACATTTAATTTCAAATAGAATACAGTTGTGGTCTGTAAGGTTAGTTTCGTTTGAAATGGTCCAGTTTTTTATTCGTCCTGTAGCTTGTATATTAGACAGAGTTAAATCAATATTACTCTTCCCTTGATGCCCATCAAAAGTAGGAATATTTGACTTCATGTTCATTATTAATAACTCATTAGTTACGATGAACTCTTCCAAAAGTAATCCCCTTGTATTAGAAATCTTATCATGCCACACTTTGGATCTGCTGTTCGAATCAACGCCTATCACTATATTATAAACTCTATAGCTTGTGATAAATTTATTAAGCTTATTTAAATCGATATTTATGTCCCTAGTAATATCGAAATAACAGCTAGCAAGGATATATTTGTCTCTCCCTGTAATAACCTCCACTGTTATCATATCTCGATCTGAAAATTGTGTTATCAAACAGCTGTCTAGGTTAGGATTTGCAATTACTATTGCTGCTCTAGGGATGTCGTCATATGTTTGATAAATTTTGTATCCTCTGTAGCCTGTGATATCTTTGTTGTAGGAGTATGGTTCCTGAATCAGTAAAATGTCTAATTGTTTCTTGTTTATAATTTGTTGCAGTAAATTTGTACAGTATTTAGAATGTTTAGTATTTAGTTGTAAAACTTTCATGTTTATATTACTAGAACAAGTCACTTGAAAACATATGTTTACTTATACACATTTTCCTATTCATTTCAGTACAACTCAAAAGTGATATCTTATAAGTATTAACTGGATACAGCAAGTTCCAGATGATAGCAGTTGAAAGTTGTTGGTTAATTTCTGCTATTGATGACTTTATAAATGTATTTGTTGTATTTAGATATGATTTAATTATAAATGTTCCACTATTCTTAATATTTTTAATATTGATTAGCATATAACTTACTATCAGATTTATACTATTTACTTTTAAACAATTTATTAGTAAATTGCTTTTTATATAGTTAAAAGTTTTACAGGCTAACGATAATCTACCGTTGTTGTAGTTATTTAGTTTGTCAGTCATAGTCTGTATTTGCAATTATTCTATCTACAGCCGCCTTGTAAGAAGGACAATTTCTAGATAATGCAGGGTGATTAGAATCTACTTTCCTCTTAATATTTACTCTATTATTATGACTCACACAATTGATGCATTTGTGTGCCTCAGATCGGCACTCCCTCAGGCTGTGGGGCTCCGAGCAGAGCGGGCACGTAGGCTGGACGGCCGTGCAGAACTTCTTGGTATGACCTATCCTGGAGCAGACGTAGCACCTCGGAGCCGAGTGATAATCTTCCACGGAGCAGGTCACCATGTCCACGAACGCCCTGCCTGCCAGCAACTTTCTCGCTTTGGGAGTTATCTCCACAATTGCGTGCTTCCATATTTTAATCAGTGAACCTCCATCTGTGTTCCTGTGCTGGTTCGACAGAATTGTTTTTAGTTTCAAGTCCTCCTCTTGTAACCTATTTTGCTCAATAATTGTTGGAACTATTTCCTCTTTTTTTAAGTCTTGAGGAATATTTTTTATAATAACTATAGGGTTGTTTTTTTTCAGAGTTTTCACTATCAAATTGTTTCCATGCTTACTGACGATTTCATTTTTGATAAGGTTAAGATCGGCTTCTGCTTCTGAACCTATAATTAAACCTCCGTTCTTGGTCCCTCTTAATGTTTTTATCCCAACTCGTAACTTTCTGGGATTAATAGCGTTCTTGAAAAGGGTTTTTGTATCATCTGTACTATCCGGATTTACTTTTTCTATGAACACTTTAAATTCTTTAACTGTAGGTCTTTTGTTACCTGTTATTTCTGCATAAGAAGGGGCAACGGCAAAACGTGGTGTTGAGGTTAATTTCAAGATCTCTTTCCTTTCACTCTCCAACCGCTCGTTATCTCTTCGGAGATGCCCAAATATTAATTTCAAGGAGTCAATACGTCTATAAATACCTTCTTTTATAGAATCTTTTATCTTCAACTGCGTAAGACTATTTAAAAACTCGAGAGCTTCTAAGAAATCTGCCTCGTCCGACGCCATGACAGTTGACATATGTGACACTAAACCTCCCAACATATTGTGATCGATAATCGCGGGTATTTAATTTATTGTTCAATCATCGCTACAAATGTATGTATGTTTGTTACTCTTTCACACAAAAACTACTGAACGGATTTGGATGAAACTTTTCAGTAATATAGGTTACATGTTTCTTACTCGTAAAATCTACATATTTTCGCTGAACGAAAGAAATCAAGTAACGTAGTTTACAGGAGTGTATTGCAGTAGGTAAGTAGGACCGCCAAAACTAAAACCATAAATTATTATCGATAAATTACCTACATGCATATGTACTGTTATGTTTAGGTAAATCATGGGAAAAACGGGTAATGAAGTAATTGAAAATGTAAATGGAGCGGAAACATGAAGTATACTCTATTAAAAAGGGTTACAACAAATGGTTACATGATACAAGGGCTTCAATGATATTAAACAGTCAATTAGTTTTAATGATACATAACAGTCTCCCCCACTATTTAAGAATTATTAACATTAACAATAGTATCATGAATCAAAAAGTATGTATCTTGTGAGGGGACATAAATACTGAAGTGATATGGTTGGATCTCGAAACCTTTCTGGGAGTCTTCTCTGACGAACAGGTCTGTTGATGGGACATAGAGGAGTCTGAAGAAAAGGTTCGGTTGACGATGAATCTGGAAGATCATGAGGAGGCACAGCTGAAGCTGGTTCGGTTGAAGATGAATCTGGAAGATCATGAGGTGCAAATTGAGTGCGAGGTTCCTGAGGTGGACCTGGAGCTCGAGGAATTTCATAAGACTTAGAAGGGCAAAATGAAACAGTCTTTTTTGCTTGTACACGGGTGTTTCTCAGTTGATTTATGTGACGCTTGAAAATTCTCCTTGATTCGTCCAGGCGGACAAGGTAATGTTGTTGACCCAACCTTTGGGTCACCTCACCAAACTCCCACTTTGGCTTGTTATTTTTGAAGACACGGATTTGCACTCTCTCCCCCAAATGAAAAAATCTTCTGGTAACTCGCATTGACTGAGAAGAGTGTGGTTTGGTTGGAAACAAGGCGTCCAGGCGGATTTGGAATTTTCTTTTCAAATATAACTCAGCAGGTGAGGAGCCATTAGCAAGGGGAGTTGATCTGTAAAGAAATAGGATATTTGTGACTTTTTCTGGCATTGGGGTATCGTCATTTGACAAGGCCCGCAACTTATCCTTAAGTGTCCGCACATTTCGTTCAGCAAGGCCATTAGTTGCTGGATGGCCAGGTTCTATAAATTTTTGAAAAATTCCGTTTGTGTGGCAAAAAAGATGAAACTCTTCGCTCTGAAAAATGCTAGCGTTATCTGAAACAAGCTGATTTGGGAATCCATGCGTTGAAAAAATCTTTCTGAGAAGATTTATGGTTGAGGACGTGGTAGGTGCTTCTTTGATAGGTTCAACTTCCGCCCATTTTGACTTAGCATCTATGCAAACAAGGAAATAATGGCCCTGGAACGGTCCAGCATAATCTATATGGACTCGTTCCCAATTCTCGGATGGTTCAACCCAAGGGTGAACTGGTACTTTTGGTGGATCAATTTCTCTCAATTCAATCATTAAATCTCTAATCCATTGGCGCCCAAGCAATGCTGTATGGCCAGACGGAACAATATACAGGTCAACACACGCATTTCTACCTTTATATGTGGCTGTTACCTCAACTTTTCCTCTTGGAAGAATTTCGTTGCCTGAGTACGCTCGAAAAATGGTATTTGTTGGTTGGATTTCTAGTCCCAAATTCAATTTCCTAAAATCATCCTCGTTTAGGAGAAAAAATCTTGCTCCTGAATCGACCTCCATGAGCTGGGGTTTTCCATTGATTTGGACTGTGACGATATATTTATCGGAGTCGGGGTTTACTTCGAAAAGGTCTACAAGATATGAAATGCCGTATTGATGTACAGCGTTGACCTGAGAAATCGCATTCGCAGATGACGCGTAACTAGGTTTTTTATTTTGTGACAGGGCGGTGATACAAACTCGTGAAACGTGTCCCTTGCGGTTATATGACGTGCAATGAACTTTATCATAATCAACGCGACAGTCTGCTAGTCTGTGATTATTTCTAGCGCACCTTGTACATAGGTTTTGAATCCCTAATGCTTTGTAATCTATTCTACCTTGGCTGTGGGATCTATTTTTGGCTCCTGATGAATGAAATTTATTACGAGAATCAAGGCGGTTGGAAGAACGGTCTTGCGATTTTCTTCGAAATTGAGTCTTCCTGTCCCTTTGTGGATGATTTGATGACCTAGATAGGTCATACGTGTCACTGGAGAAAAATGAAGTACTTGTATTAGACTGCTTTGCCAATTCCGCACTCTCAATATGAGCGGCCTCTAGTGCAGTGGCTTTGGCTAAAATTTGATCAAAACCAGTCACAGTTGACTGCAGAAGCTGCTCCCTTATCCAGTTATGACGTAATCCTCGAATGAACTGAGCTCTGAGGAAAATATCATTCACCGAGATACTTGTTTTCTTCCCCTCTGAACTTTTACACGAGTCGGAAGTACATTCTACTTTGAATTCACAATCTCCTATATCTCGCTGTAACGCAGCAACAAATTTGGAAATCGACTGATTTTCTTTCTGGGTAATGTTCAAGAAATAGTGTTGGGCCACAATTGTGCTACGTTTAGGGGTCAGCATGGTCGTGAGATTGGAAACAAGTGTCTTATAATCAAGGGACATGACAGGTTTTTCTGGTCCAAGGAATACGGTGAGTGCATTGTAATGTATACTATCCACAAAACCACACAAGAGCTGAGCTTTCTTTGTGGGATCGATTAAATTTTTCATTGTGCAATAATTCTCGAAACGTTCTATATAACATGAAAATTTCTCTTTTTTTGAATCAAAGTTTTCAAAAATACTCACATTCGCGAGGTTGTTTGTGTCTGACTTGAGGTCTTGTTTACTTGATGCTTGAGAGGTTAGAAGTGATGTAAGCACACCCATGAATCCTTGAAATTGTTTTGCATCCATTCTTGATGATCTTGATAATTAATCCGAACGATAAATAAAATAGAAAACCGATAAAACAGCGAAAAAGTACTAATGAAAAGCACTCGCGGTATAAATTATGATTTAACGCGTATACTGCCGTAATGTCCATGTAACACGTCGCGAACTTGAACTCGGATAGTTTAATCAGTTTTTTCTCGTCGCCAATTGTTATGTTTAGGTGAATCATGGGAAAAACGGGTAATAAAGTAATTGAAAATGTACACATGGCTTGGAGCGGAAACATGAAGTATACTCTATTAAAAAAGGTTACAACAAATGGTTACATGATACAAGGGCCTCAATGATATTAAACAGTCAATTAGTTTTAATGATACATAACATGAACATTATTCTAATCCTTTCAGTTTAAATTCTCGCTGCTGCCGTACGACAAGTGAAACCGTCATACTAAGTAATCCTTTTCAATAAATTCAATAACATTACATACTAATCCTTTACTGACACGAACAACAGTAAACGAAAGTAACTTTTGTCCGTTCGGTTTGTTAATAGTGTCAATGTACGTTTCACGGCTGCGCTGATCCGTTTGTGATGAAATTTGATATGGATAATCACAAGTGTGGGAAAGGGCATAGGCTAATTTTTATCAACACGCCATACAAGGGAAATTATATCTGTAAGCTGATTGACTAACACGCCCAGCGGTCAACGTACAGCAGTAACCACAGAACTTAGCATCTTGAAATTTGCAGATATTTTCTTTGTATAGCTTAAATGAGCACTAAAAAAGGAATTTGGATAATTTCGCCTCAAGGGTTTTCCCCTTAATATAATAGGGGTTCAAAGATTGTATGGAAGCCGTAATTTTTGAAGTTAGACATCTGAAATTTTTGATGTACGAGTAACTTATAGTTAAAAAAATTAAATTGTTTATTTAAAATGATCTGTCACGAAACTTTATGTGGCAGACCAAATTCCATTGCGGACGAAGCTAGTACCACATATATTTTTGTTTGTAGGGTTTATTAACGATGCAATGGCCTCCTTGACACGTTGATCACACATCATTTGTAAAAATCTTGTGATTGAAATATTTTTTCATCTTTACGAAAATAGGTTTATATTAAAATGAATAATCTTGATTATCTTCAATAATTGCATACACAACACCCACATATATTTAATTATAAACTCACGGACAAATTAATGTGTATAGCTCAAGTTTTTATTTTTTTTCCGTTTAATTTAAACTTATTTATTTTTATTGTAATTTTTAACAGCTGGTGTTCCTCAAGGTAGTAAGTATCCTTGCTAAATCCTTTCTGAATAGAATATGATTGAAGACAAATTAAAAAAAAAAAAGTTAATCCTGAATGCACCGCTATCGTCTCGAAGAAATGACTTAGGAGTGGGTTTCCTTGGAAACTTCTATCTGGATTAAAACGGGTTTTACAGACAAAAAAGGTGGACCTGATAACGAATACAACTACAGGGAAGAAGGAAAACAGTGATTAGTAGCCGATTTAAATGTCAAAGTCATGGAGGAGGCGTCATTTTTTGGGGAGCAATAAATGCTTCCGAAGATTTCTTGATTGAAAGGCTTGCTGGTAGGGTAATTAGCCAAAATTATTTATCATTTATTTGGAAAAAGGCGCAGCCATGGATGTCTTCAATACTTTTAGAGGGAGGTGTTTTTTCTTCTAGATAATAATGCTGTCTGCCTCAAACTAAAGGTGACAAGGGGAGGATTCCATGAAATTGGAATAAGACTGTTGGAATGGCCTTCTCGTTCTCCAGACTCGAATCCCATCGAAAACTTTTGGAAATGCCTCACGGATGAAGCTTACTCAAAAGAAGCCTAAAATTACGTCGCAGATCTGTGGGATGGCAGCCAAAAGGTAGCGAGAGTTGTAACCCAGAAAAAAACATTTCTTTGGAAAAATCTGTGCCTTTCTGCGATTAAAAGAAATGAAAGGTGATACAATACACTATTAAATGGGATCAATAAAATTACTTAACCATTGTTAAAAAAACAAGTGTACTCGGTTTGCATTATGGCCAATCCTCTGTACAACAACTTCTCCCACTTGTGTTTATTTACATCAAACAAAGGATGTTTACGTATTTCATAATACATTGTTAAAAATTATAACAAAAATTATGCTTAAATTCAATGGGAAAAAATTAAAACATTCAACTGTACACTATTTGTCCGGGAGTGTATAATAATAATAATTTTCTAGGCAAAAGTTTCTTCTTCTTTTTAAGCTTATGAGCTTCGATAGTTTAAAAATCCAATACCTTGATCACTTAAAAGCTTGATCGAAAAGAGTAAACTCTTTAATACCATTCCAACTCCAAGGCAATTGACTAAGTCAATTACTAGGCCTGTCGAAGCTATCTTGATGGTGGGAAAAGTTTTCAGCTGATTTTATATCTTTCGCCGAACCTCACTAATAAGGGGATTTATTGTATTCCATTAGAAAAGAGATAGGAGGATGAAGAAACGAAAATTAGAACAACTGGATTTTGGCATGATGATTAAATACATTAAAAAAAAGATTTCGGTGAATACATATTCGAGGTATTATAGTAATAGCATCATCATGTAAAGCAACTACAAATACAAATGTAAAGGAAACTAAAACTATAACTGTAGTTGATAACCTACTAACGATAGAGAGAAGGATATAGGTAGGACTGCAGGCAGAAATCTAACAAAGAAATACACATTGGTGTTGAAGACTCGTCATAATGAGAATAGAAAGATCATAACTCTATAGATATGTGATCCACAAGAAACCAGTCAAGGCTGAATATCCAGATTTTTAATAAGCTTTAAGTTATACAAGCGAGAGTGGTTATCCTAAGCAGATGAAGGAAGAGGTTAAAAAAAGCTCAAAAGGTTCAATACCATGAAGGAAGAATGTCTGGATAGTTAAAAATACAGAAGGAAAATGTTTGAATTAAGGATTTCAGTGAGAAAAAAGAAAACTTCCAACAGAGGAAAGAATAACCAAGTAATCAGAGAGAATGAGAAACTTTTAAAAGAAACTGTATAAAATGGCGTTTAAGTGGAAAAAAATTATAAAGCAAAGTAAACAGTTTATAAGCCCTCTAAAAATCCCCTCTTTTATTTTATTATCAAAAACTATATTATATTTTAAAAAAACACTTATTTTAAAAATGTTTTTAAAGATTGTAAATTAAGCCCAGGGATATAAATTTGTATGAAAAAAAGGATTCTTTTTTTTTATTAGTTATGGGGCGGTCGGTATACTTAATTTTGTACCTGAATACTAATTAAGATAAAGAAATAAACTACATTTAGTTCAGAAATAAGGAAATCAGTCCGTAGTAAAAGATAAACAGAAAAAAAAACTAACTTCTGATTTATTTAAGAAAACAATTAACAGCGCATCAATTAATTTCTTTTAAACTAATTGGTTGATATGATGTATCATAGAAGATGATAATATGAAATAATTAATATAGGATCTAATATTTTATTCTTTTCTTCCTTAATTATTGAATTTATTAGGGGAAATAACGTAACATGTTAGGCTAGAGATGTGAAAATAAGTAAGCAGGCTTTAAACATATAAAAAATGGTATTCAAGATTTTGTATAATCAACCCCCAGAAGCCTCCAATAAGGGAGGAAAGTTTCTATGGGGCTTACGTAATTTTTATTTTTAGATTTCATTTGTACATTTAAAACAAAGAATTACTTATTGTTTTATTTTTTTTTTAAATCAACCCCAAAACTTTCAAATAGGGGATGAAATAATAATAATAATAAGGGATTATTAAATTTTTTTTAAATATTTTATTTTATTTTATTTTTTAATTATTTTTTAAAATTATTTTTTATTATTTTTTAAATAATTTTTTTATTATTTCTTTTTTAATTATTTTTATTATTATTTTTTTTTTAAATTTTAAATTTTAAATTTTTATTTTATTATTAGTTTTTAATTATTTTTTATTTTATTTTATTTTAATTATTATTTCTTTTTATTATTTTTTTATTTTTTATATATATTTTATTATTTTTTTATTTCATTTTTTTTACCACACCTCCCTTTTGTTGAAATGAAAGCTTCTTCGCGCCCCCTTAACAATAAATTTTGTGGGCCTAGGAACAAAACAAAAACAAATAAGTATTACATTGAAAACAAAACATTTATTTATACTGCCACAAGGTACAACAATATCAGTTTTCATAAAAATACAAAAATACAAAAATTATTAATTAGAGAAAATAGATTAGGTTGGTTAGTGAGATGGATGGGCTTCCATTTTTCTTACAAGCATGCCTATTCGTGGCTGAGTTTTAGTAAGTTCACAACGCAAGTCACTAGCGACATCAAGTTTATTCCGATACTTTGTTTTAATTTCACATGTGTTGAAAATGCTTTTTTGCAAAAATAGGTGCTTGAAAAAGGCAAGTATGGTACACTTCGAAATATTTTAACCATAATGAAGGGTTGTCTATTATATCAAATTGGTAAATTTTCTAAACATCATGGTTAATTTAGAATTTTAGAAAGACTACTTAAATTTAATTTAATGTTCAACTTGAAGTCTGTCGGGGCAGCTATTAACATAAAAAATCAATGTTGCGTTGTTTTAGAGAAATATGGCAGGACAACGTTTGCCGGGACAGCTAGTTTAATTCATATAATTATAATAAATCAAATAAAAATACCAGTGGTTCTAGTTGCAGTAGCATCAACTCAGTTCTTTGGTAAACATTGAAATGAAAGCCAGGATTTATTACGAAAGCTTCGATAGTAAGCCCTTTTAATTAAGAAACGCCTTTTGAGTCAGATGAAATTAGGGGTTCTCATCACACTTGAATTTTCTAGATTAATTTAAATATTTATTTTGACGCCGATACATTATTTCTTCTTATATGGAGTAATCCATGCGTGAAGAAATATGTATCGATTAATTATTATTCGATTATCGATATTTCGAAATAAGTATTTATCCTTATGAGGAAATAGTGAATGATGAATCCTTAATTAATTGTCTTCATGAAGCAGCCTATCTGAAAAATGAATTGGCACGTCAGCTGCGGAGGCCGCAATTCACAAATTAAAATACCTGGCTCAAGAAGATTGGACTCTAAGCTGCTAAATATTACAGTAATTGAAGGAGGGGATGAAATACCTAAGATTTCGTCAATAATACAGTGACTAGAATCCTCAGGAGGTACGCGGGGTACATAGTGCAGAAGGGCTGGGGCAGTACGGTTAATAACGGAGCAATGGGCGAAATTTGGTGCAGAGTTAGGCTCCAGTATTTAACATTGTATTTCAAAAAAGGTTAATGATACCATATGGTCCTACTGTAGAAAAATCTTATTTACGTTTCTAGACTTTGTTTCTCAAAAAAGGAGTCCATCTTCCTTGTTTTTTTTTTTTTATAACTTAGTTATTATAAATTAACCAATTAATAAATTTCCACTAAAATATATCTTAAAATACTTTGGTGCATTGCATAAATTCCACCATTCTCTCCGATGTTTCCTTTCTTCTCTCTTTTATTATTATTTTATTTCATTTCTCTTCAATCGTAGGTTGATCGTAGGCTCTTGGAATCTTTTATTCTCACCCTTTAACAAGTTTCCAAAATGTACAGTGTTTTTAATTATACATACATACAAGGCTGGCTCTACATCCCGTCACCGAGACTGGGCCTCCTCTTTAATTATACTCTATGAAATATTTAACTCATTTAAATCGATTAGAACTCATTTGAACCAATTAAATTTAGTTTAAATTAAAAAAAAAATTATATATTTCATATTAAGAAGAAAACATTTACCCTTTATTTAAAAGTTTCCACTTTTAACTTTTTTTTAAGATGATTTGGGGTTTATGTTACGATATCGAAAAAAAAACCAGTGAAATAAAATAGTGTTACGGGCTACTGGGTATTAAAATGAATTAAACTACTGCTAAATTAAAGATACTAATATTTATTTACAAAAGTGATAAAAGAATAAAGTTAAACTATTAACAATTAAATTACTAACAAAGAAATTATAAACTGAAATAAATTTACAATAACAATATTTTAGATAGGCCTAACTTCTGTTTAATTATTATAATAATATAAGATAATATTATTACTAAATAGCTTAACTATTTACATAAGCTTGTACAAATCACATAAAATTACAACTGCTACTTAACTAATTAATTACTACTAATTAACACTTATAGTTCACTAATTAAAGTCCACCGACCGTAAGAATCTCCGAATATAAAAAACTGACACACAATTACACTCACAAACTGTCACTGACTTATTACACTGGGTTATCACTGGTTCCGATCTTCACCGTACCGCGTGCTTAAACACTGCCTCTACTCGCGCCGAGATGCTATTTAAATAGCGAGGCCGACACGCAGTAGAAGGATCAGGAACCTCTCCGAACAGTGTCTTTGATTTCTGCCGACAAAGGGGCGTAATCCCTTTCAGGAAAGTTAATTCCGGGCGGCCGTCTTTCTCTCTGAGACCGTAACAATAGTTAACTACTTCCTGATGACGTGACATGAGTATCCTTACGAACCAACAATACAAAGTTTTTTTTTATTCTAACTTATTTGTCAAAACTTGAATAAATTAAATTTATTATCTACGATATACAAAAAAATACATCAATGCACTTAAAAATTATGTATTGAATTATTTTAATAATCTGATTCGAGATTTTCGAGAAATTGTTTTCATTATTATTGAGGTTTCTATATCTTGAAAAAAAATCACAGGTACAAGTTGAAAACAAATATACTTTTATGTTAGAGAAGAATTGGTCGACTGTATCTTCTAATTTGAGGAAGAAATAGTTGGGGGTGCAGTCAATCAAAACACCAAAATAAGCATAACTTATTTATTATGTGCCGACGTTTCGGCCTACAATGTAGGCCATCTTCAGGGCGAATATAAGTCTGACGATATAAGATTATACGATAATTGACGATATAAGTCTGCATACACACACTTTTTTAATTGTACTAATAAGGCGATGTTAAATATTCGGACATTATACCCTGCAAATAGTTCAGCCAGATATTGGGAATTGCCACAGAGACGTAGGTAACTCTCAAACTGATGAGCACTACTCCAAAAACAAACAAGGTCTCTTATGGTGTAGTGGTTAGCATATCAATATTTTATACTCATTGTCAAGGGTTCGCAGCATATCAGGTGGCCATAGGTTTTTTAAGGGAGGAAAAAATCCTTAGTTATGCTGTCCTTCGGAGGGCAACATAAAATGGTGGTCCCAAGCCATAGTAGCATAAAATTGATGTTAAAATCAACAATAAAATAATCCATTGAACTGATAAATAATTAGTTTATAAATAATAGGATTCTAAAAAACTAAATTTCAAGTGATCCTAATAAGATGACTGTGATACTTCTTTAATAAGTTTTCAATTATTTAATGGAATACAAAAAGAACTTCATACGGTAGTGTTAAACTGGAAGATGTGCGGATGGAAAAGAGTTTATGAGCCTATATATAAGATTATGGTAGGAATTCCATTTCAAAATTATTCAACTGCAAAATAAAATATCAAGTGGGCGTGCACAGCTTACTGGTAGATAGTTGTGATACTCAAATACTATCATGCTCAAATTGAATATTGTACTGTTTTCAAACCACTCTAAGTGATTGATTTTTAAAAAAACATATATAGTTTATTGATAAAATAAAATTTCTGACTTTATTTATGAAGGTGAAAGCTTTGAATCAACTTAACACTATTTGTATTTGTACTTTCATATATTGTAGGAATCTACAATACTCAGATATTGGGAATCTAAATTATTCAGCCTTAAACCTAACTAATTGTCCTTAAACCAAGTTTATTCGTACAATCCGTTGATAAAATCTGTTTCTGGGAAAAGATTTGATTGTGGAAAAAGGTTTGGTTGATAACTATGGGAATAGCTTAATATATGTTAAATAAACCCGATTAGATTTAAATTGAATAATAAATTCCAAGGTTGTATTTACATCAGAATCCACTTATGAAACCTATCATCTCTCTAGAAACAATTTAAAAAGTCTTCCACCCGAAACCAAGTAATATCTACATTTCAATATGTTTTTGTTTATTACCAATCACACAAAAATAATTTATTTTCATTCAACAAATAAATTGAAAGCGAAAATTGAATCAAATGTAATAATAAATATTTTTCCGTACAGCATATTGCTTTTAATTTAATAAGAAATTGAAAATCTATCGATAACAGAAACGTAAAATTATTATCATTAGAAAGCTATCATAAAAGCTTAAATAGACATTTATTATATAAAGGAATTTTATTTTATAAGTTCGTACTGGCAGAAAGACCTTCAATTTTTCCTTGTGTGTTTACCTTAAATTCTTATCCCCTTGGTATTATGGAATTAACATCAAATAACAGTTAATATTAAACACTCTTAAATAATAATTAAATAATATTTACTAAAATAATATTTGCTGATACTCATCTGGAATGAAATATGAAAACATCATTTTTTTTTACAACCATATTTTTCACCTCTATTTTGGAAACATAATAATTTTAACGTTTATTTCATAATCAGTTTAGAACAATTTTAATTTTTCAAAAAATTATTAACATTTTAAAAATTCAGTTGGATAATTTACGGCTAGTTTTTCATCAAAAATAGTATTGATTGATTTAAAGGACATTAGACCACCTGGTAACAACTGTTGTATTTGAAAGTTAATTTCGTTTAGATTAGCATTTTTCGCTGCCAAAATAACACGATTACAGAGCCAATTATGGTCCATATAATTATTTTGTACATCGGGGAAGACACTCCTAATTAGTTCATTTTTTGTGTGAACAACAGTGCTGAAATTTTCTGTCAATTTGATGGATTGTGTGTTTGGATGCAGTTCTATATGCCATCATTGAGATGTTTATCCCTGATATATCTATCAAGAATTTTCTCCATTGTCTTCAGCAAGAATGAGGAAAGACAAATGGGGCTGTTACGGGCGCCGGCAGGAAGACGGAAGCAAGAGGATTAGCGGCTTAAATCCGTCGGCGGGAGAAGTTAAAATAGGATTAGGACGGTTCTAGATCGTCTCCTTTTGTCGGCAAAGGATTAAGAATATTCCAGAATTATCTGACCCCTCCGTGTTCTAGAATGTTCGGCCTTGCCTATAAAAAGACATCCCTCACCTCGAGTGAGTCAGTCTTAGCCTGAGAGTAGACCAGTGAAGATCTGTGATAAGTGTAATAAGTGAGTGTTAGTGTGATAAACTAGTCAGTGTTGAACCGGCCAGTGTAATAGGTTTATCAGTGAACTGTAACAGTCTCGCGAGTGTAATAAACTGTTTCTGTTTGTTACTGTGTGTCAGTTTGTCATACTTGGAGAATCTTACGGTCGGTGGACTAGTGAACTGTAAGTGTTAACTATTAGTTATAAATTGTAGTGTAATTTTATAATATTCATAGAAACTATTGTAACTAGTTAAGCTATCTAGAATTAGTCTTATATTATTGTAATAATTACATAGGAGTTTGGCCTAGATTATAATATTTAGAATTCTGTCATTATAAATTTATATTAGTTTAATAATTTAATTGTTAATAGTTTACTTGTATCCTTTTTATCATTTTGTTAATAAATATTAGTATCTTTAATTAAGGAATTGCTTAATTCATTTTGATACCCAGTAGCCCGTAACAGGGCGATATGATTTAGGTTCATCATATGTTTCCTTCTCTGGTTTGGGAATTCATGTGACCTTAACTTCTCTACAAGCTGTTGGGATATAATTATAGGCCAGACAGCCGTGGAATAGAGTGGAGAGCCTGTTTAAGATGATTTCAAGACCCTCTTTTAGCATGGCAGGATAAATTCCGTCAAAACCTGGTGTTTTGTACGGCTTGAGGTTTTTAACTGCCCATTTTATGGCGCTGGTATTGAAATTTGAATTGAAATTTCAAAAGTTGGTGTATAAACTTTGTTAACTATATCTAGATTATTAACTAGCAAATATTTCAGAAGGAACTCACCTCTACGGTTAGTATTGCTACTGCCCCAGATATTGTGATGGGCATTGGCATCCGCCCAAATAATTCCCATCGTTTCCTGTCTTTTGAGATAGTCAACTATACTCTCAAGGCAGGTCGTTGGGACTTGTTCCTCAAACGGTAGATACACTGAGGCCAGATAACTTCCTGGCCTCCTGAATTGATCTTTACTGCTACAGAGTCTCTGGAACATAAGGACAATATTGGAAAACAATTTAATTATATTTTAGCAAGGATGCAGGATTCATCATTGCTGCAGAGTTCCACTGGCTGCCCTACAGTGATGGAGATTTATCTGCAGCAACTTGATCATCAAATTGATGAGGGGGGATCACCCCCGGGATGTGGCTTCCTCCTTCTCACTGCCCGGGGACGGTTTGCGGCAGACGGGCCCGGCCGCGCCCACGGCCTGACGCCCCACCCCGCGATCTGGTGCCAAGCCTTACAGTGACAGATGAACTTTGGCCTGAAGTGGACCCGGGCACGGTGCCGCCAGCCGCCGACACAGCCGCACCCTCACCGCCCGTTATTTTTCCCCACCTCTTCACCAGTTGTCACCTCATCCACAGCTACTTCCGGTGTAGGTACGTCCTTCCCTGGAAAAAAATTTACCTGTAGGTTGTAAATATGGTAGATTCTTCCACTCTTTTCTTCAATGGCTTTGGCCACAGATTCAGGTATGGATGCCACAATGTACATCCTATGTTTATGGGTCTTGTTGCCAAGGATTTTCCATCTCTCAGACTGCAGATCCGTATTCTGTACCTGCAGATTCTGTAGGCACTCCTTAATACCTTCCACTGGGTTTGGTATGAAGATGCCCATCTTCCTGAAACCCTCAAGTTCTTTGGGGTCGCAGGTTTTCAGCGGCGCTCCTCCCACGGGGAGAGCACCGCGATGATGCTAACGAACCACTCCCTAGTAGACTCGTCCTTGCAGTTTCACAGGTGATTTTCAGGAGATCACGCTCAACTGTTGAGTTTCTTCCGCAATTAAGAGTAACCATTTTATTGAGGGTGAGTGAGATCCAGCAGGGCCTGTCCTTGGCTACTATTGGACTAAATAGTTTATATGTTACAACCGGATTTGAACCCGGGACCTTAAGCATATATCGGGACTTTAGTTTTTTGTCAAATAATTAATTACAATATAGACTGCTATTGCCACTGACTCGGACGAAATGTTGTTCCTTCGAGATTCACCTGAACATTGCGGATGTCAGGTCTCCATTGGAGGGAACGCGGAGCGGAAAGCACCGTTGATTTGCGAAGATAGTGGATAAGCGGCCTACCATTTGGCGACGTTTCGGGACTTTTATAGGCCTGACATTTATGCTTTGAAACATAAAAAGTGAACAAACTTTTAGAGATACTTTAATTACACACTAGTCTAAATGTAATGATTGCTAATACATAAATTGTACTTACAAATCGAAGACGAAACGTATTCAACTACAATCAATGTACCTGCAAATGTACATAATATGTTACATATATTATATCCTGCAAATACTGTTCGTCTTGAAATGTGTTGAAATAGGTTAAGTTGTATTTGTTTTATGGTCTATCACAGATGGTGTGAATATTTCTTTCCTTAGTCCTTTCACGACCTTATAAAACAGTATCTGGTTTTCCTAAAAATCAGTTTCCTCGGAAAAAAAACCCTATATTTTATCTCCTAAATTAGGTTAAAATATTCTGACCAATCAAAGTTTATTATTTAATTAATGAAACAATTCCCAAAAATTTGATACAAGGCTTATTAATATTGATAGTGGCTATCTGTATAAGGTTGCTCCAAATCTTTAGTCACTGTTAGTAGACTATTTATCATTAAATAGGGTGGAGTAGCTCAGTTGCAAAGGGCTGAGTTGCCGATTCGAAGTACTCGGTACCCGGAGATTTAATGTGCTAAATTTTTCCTCGCCAAGTCTGATTTCTTAAGATATGTCACCTATGCTCCTAATATCTATTTTTTGTTTAAGTAGCAAATAGTCGACTGGATAATTTTAATGATGGATTGAATTAGACAGGGGGTGCAGTCAATAATAACACAAAATAAGCATAACTTATAATATGTATTGTTAACATCGTTTTTTATTATCTTTCAATAATAATCATTTCTTTTATATTGCTTATTAAATATGAATGAATAATTAAATTAGAAACACACACATATATATATGTGTGTGTGTGTATACACAATCATATACATGCTATAAAGCGAAGTGTAGTTCAGTTAATCGTGCCATCAATAACAGATAGACAATATTGTTACGGGCTACTAGGTATTAAAATAAATTAAACGATTCCTTAATTAAAGATACTAATATTTATTAACAAAATGATAAAAAGGATACAATTAAAATATTAACAATCAAATTATTAAACTAATATAAATTTATAATGACAGAATTCTAAATATTATAATCTAGGCCAAACTCCTATGTAATTATTACAATAATATAAGACTAATTCTAGATAGCTTAATTAGTTACAATAGTTTCTATGAATATTATAAAATTACACTACAATTTATAACTACTAATTAACACTTACAGTTCACTAGTCCACCAACCGTAAGATTCTTCAAGTATGACAAACTGACACACAGTAACAAACAGAAACAGTTTATTACACTCGCGAGACTGTCACAGTTCACTGATACACTTATTACACTGGCCGGTTCAACACTGACTAGTTTATCACACTGACACTCACTTGTCACAGATCTTCACCGTGCGTGGTCTTCTTTCAGACTAAGACTAAGACTGACTCGCTCGAGGCGAGGGAGGTATTTAAATAGGCAAGGCCGAACATTCTAGAACAGTCTCCACTCTTCCGTGTTCAAGAATCTTCTTAATCTCTTTCCGACAAAGCAGAGGCGGATCTACTATGCTGAGAAGGTCCTAATCCCTTTTTAACTTCTCCAGCCGACGGATTTAAGTCGCTAATCCCTTGCTTCCATCCTTCTGTCGGCGACCGTAACAATATCATAATTAGCTCTGACCACAATGCTGACCTCATTGGGCTTATACCACTCTGAGGATCCCTTGCATTGTGGTCTATTTAAAAAAAAAAAAAAATTGTCGAATCCATTGGTTTGACAGTCTCGTTGACATTAGGTCTGATGTAGTCGTTAAGAGTGTATGTCCGTTTCGATTAATTTGTTTTTTTTATAATATGGCAATGTCTGAGAAGTGTGAGGATGTGATTTTTTCACCTCTGGGTGGAAAGGAGAAATGGTCCATTCGTTACAACACAATTCTCCGAACGCGGTGGTAATGTTTCTTCCAGCTTGGACTGACAATAATTAAAATTAAAAAAAAAAAAAAGAAATTATACGAATTTTCTTCACATGCTCGTTCAACTGTAGTGAATATTAAATATTATAAAAAAAGAGTGGGTTAGTAACAGACCACTATAATCTGTAAACATGAACATAGTAAACCACTGAAGTCTAGTAATTCTACTTTTTATTTTAGAAATAATAAAAACAAACATTTCATATTAAACGATCTTTTGACCAGTCCTCATTTGACTCACCAATTAGTTGAGCCTATGCTATGGAAAATTATGTTTATTATAGTATGGCCCTAGTTTTGGAAATTCTTCGAGTTCCAAGAGAAAAAGTCTGGAGTAATGGTTCACAAAGGAAACTCCGCCGCGTGGAGACCTTTGATCCTTTAAGTTGCCCCTACAGCAAAAACTTTATCCTTCCCTCAGTTTACTTTTCATTCGGAAGGTCTCCACTTTCAGTCTTGGTTAGAAGGCCAAAACCTTTATTTTTTTTTCTACCCTGTATCAACAGTCATTGGTCTCTGAACGGATCTGTGGCTACATAAAGACGTTCTTGTCAATAACATATGTTGTGGCAACCCTTGGGTTCCCGATGGCTGCTTCAAAGGTTCGAATAATATTGAATATATTCCTTATAGAACTAAAATAATGTTTCTATGATTGAGGAATGTCATTCATACTATATTTAACAGACAGTGTACTTCTTAATACGGGGATCTTCTTGTTTACGTGAACAGTCTAAGGCAGTGGTTCCCAACCTGGGGGGCAAGCCAGTGGGATGTGAGTATAAATCCGGGGTAGTGGAGGGGTGCGAAACCAGTTGAGAATGATAATTTCTGACTTAATTTAGTTATTTCTCTCTTGCCAGTACTTGTTTAGCTTAAATTGAAACTTATAATGTTGTATCTTGTGAAGGTAAAACTAAATGATTTGTTTTGAATGTAATATAATACAAAAAACCACTGATCTTAGTGAAAAGCGGAAAATTTCATGGAACTGAATTACCAGTTTAAGATATATAATGACGTTAAAATCCTTTCATTAGAAGTGTCATTTTATAATACCAGCTTTTTAAATTTTTATCGAAAACTACATAAACAGTTTTGAGGAAATACACTTAAGTTCTTCATTGGTAACCTCTTTCCCTTTTATTACCGTCTTCCTGAAAGAGGTTGGCAATCGCTTATTGGAATCTCTTGATTAATATCGTTAATGACATGATGCTCACCCAGTCTCGAATGTCTTTAAACCAGTTGGCTCTTCTTCATTCCACACCTCGATTACCATCTACTTGACCTAACCATGTTTAGATCTGCATCGTTCTACGTGTCCACTACATCTGCTGCATTCTGTGTAGTAACTACTTTGTAGTACTTCGAATGATTCCAATTTCTATACATAGCTATTTTTAAGCGTTCAGGTGTCCACATCACATAATAAGAAGGACCAAACATGACCCTCAACATTGCGCTATCTTATGTCAAATTTGAGGTTGCTATCACTGGGAAGTGATATTATTATAACACATGAAAATTCTGTTATAACTTTATTTACCACTTGACACTGAAGCTAGGATCACTTTAGGTCTGTGAACTAAATGTTTGTTTATTTATAACATTCGAGAAACTGCTTAAGATTTCAAAATCTTCTGAAAGTATTCTCGTATTATTATTTTGATACCTTTGCTGAATCTGTTGGAAGGCTGATTTAATGTTTAAATGCTTTTCTCTCTTTCGATTTCATTTTCTTCTATTAATCTTTCTTGACATTTATACAATTTATGCATCAAAAATAAGATTTGAAATCGGAAAAGTAAAAGTTATAAGAAAAGAATATATTAATTTAAAAACTAAAGTATAAATGAAACATTTCAAATTAATTAAAGAAATGAGAGATAAATTCATAAGTTATTTTAATTAATCGTCTTTTAATAAATCGTCTTTGGATCCAAAAGTGATAGTTATTATTAACATATTTTTCTTCTTTTCCTAAAATATTGATTGAAAATGCTCATATGACCTAACTGCGAGATCCTTTTTTTTTCCCGCTGGATCAACATCATGCAACGTTTTCACAAGGCCTAAAATATATGGATTCCCGGGAGGTCGAATGCACGTTATTCGTGGTATGATATCAACTAACAAACTAACAACGGGCGGTTCATGACATTTTGAAGAGACATTGCAATGAAATTAAACTCTGTCAACTCAATCTATATATATATATATATATATATATATATATATATATATATATATATATATATATATATATATATCTTTCGTATATATGTATAACATGAGATGTAACAGACAAAATTTGTTGGTTGATGTAAGCATACTATTTTACATGATCATATACACTGCTGTATTCAGGACAGATTTATTTCTTCTTAATAATTTTATTTAAATTCTACATGTTTTGGACTTTCTTCTCAAAAACATTTAAGATTTATTAATTTGGGTAGCTTATACTTTCAAGGAGTGTGCCATCTGAAATTGTGTTTAATCTGACCAGAGGATAACTTCATAATATATTTGAGGATTAGTTTTTGTTTACTCAAAACCAAAGGTTGTGCACCTGATTTGACCAAAAGCTAGAGGCTACCACAGCGAGGCGTATTCTTGTGCAGATCATTGAATCATTTATCATTAAAGCTTAGCAGCAATATTTTTACGAACAGACATAAACAAAACTTCGATGATCTATCTTTGAACCGATTACATCTTAATATGTTTTAAGCATTGTTACTTTGATTCCTTTCCAGCTTATTTCACTTAGTAACTATAAAGTTTTAGTTCGTAGTTGATGGAGTGCATCAACGAATATATCTACTGAAATAATACTAAAACTGGTATTTAACTCACTGAAACTCTATCCTCTTCTCACTTCCTGAATGATCGATCGTTCATCTAATTTTAATAAATTTATTTATTTATATTATCACCTTAAGTTTGCCAGGAATTCCTAAGGGATGCAGGGGAATCTTTTTAAATCCGGGTGAAGTAATTTCATAAAGCGTGGTTCTTAAGCATAATTCTTATGATTGTATTTCTTAAGCATGCGAATCGTACATTAAACAATTTAATAAAATTCAAATCTTTTAGGATACAAATATTAGCAATAATATATTGGTACATATGTGGTACATATATTGCATTCTATGGGAGTATTACTCATTAGGAGATGCGAATTGATGATAATTTATGGAGATGGATATGAGATGATAATCTATTATCAATGAAAAGATATTAAAGCTATATAAAATTATAAACTTCAAATAACGTTATTCATACGAATCACTAAAAATAGGTAATTTTTTTTCAGTGTGTTGTAAATTATTTTCATTAATTAATATTTCATTGATATAGGCTTTATTCAATAAGTGTTGGTAAGTTAAATAGAAATGTATTAAATATAAAATTAAAATTAATGTTTAATAGTCCCGTTTAAATAAATTTTTTTTTATTATTTTACTTTGCATACATGCCAATCTTTATAAAATCAATGTTAACGGACAGGCCCCATCTTTGACGTCCTTCCATCTGGATGTCAATAAAATCATATACATTTTTTATATTAAACCACATTGGCTCGTCTTTCAATTTTAAATATCATATTAAAATATTTAAAAATTCACTTTTATATTTAATACCTGAAAATAGCTCCTCATAGAGAAGAAATCTAGCCGTGCTGATTTATCGTAAAAGTAATGTACACTATACAGGCATGGGAAACCCATTTTAGTTTCTTATTACCATTCTATTTAAAAATTATAGTAAAATAACACTTATATCTTTAATTGTTTTACAATAAATTTAAATTGACACCTGTACAACTGATATATGTACAACATTCTTGGCATGCTATACAGGTTTTCACAATTTCGATTTAAGTTTTCTGAACATTTAAAGAAAAATAAAATGGAAAACAATACAAGCCGCCACTATCAGGGGCTATAAATATTAAAGTAGAACATATAAATATAACTATATGTTCCCATTAAAAAATTTTAATGATGATCACAACAGATTGATTGTTAAAAAATAAACGAAATAAATGTTTATAAACTGTCAAGATAATGAAAATTAGTGTTAATTCGAAATTAAATGGACAAATGAACGTGTGTAACAAAGAGTAATTAGAATGTCTTAATATATCAACTATATTACTTTCAACATACTTTTATTAATTTTGACAACTCAATCATAGCTCGTCAGGATAGGTTACCTAGGTAATGCCGTATTTTTTTATATATATTTTCTTGGGAGAATTAAAGCGATTTCTGTTAGTTCTCAGCAAACTATTACCTATGTATCATACAAACCATTTCGATTAGATTTATTAGAAAAAGAAATATGTATGTAGAAAATCTAACGTCATCATCTATTGGAAATCGTAACCTGTGGAAGAAGAACCCTCGAAAAAAAGTTCTCAGACTGTTTAACCTTAGACCCATTAGCCCTCAGTACAGATGATTGATCGCTTCTAGACGATTCCTCTTTGATCAACCGTCTTTGCCTTTCAGAGCTTAGACAATGTGATGCAAGGAAAATGTTTTATGAATGATTCCTACTGTTACGGCCGCTCAGTTGTAATTATAAAAAAACGTATGTTCGTAGTTTATATTTTGTTTGTTTTTTCAATTAATCTATATTGTTTTAATTTTCATTAGAAAATAAATGTTTTTAAATTTCGTAATGTATAACAGTGAAACAGCTGTTCCAAACTTTTGTCAGTGTGAGTCAAGCGAACATCGTCCTAGTCTTGTTTTGGATAGCGGCCTGAGCGGTCCATCTGTTTTTTCACAGTTTTTCGTGAAGTCTACTTATCGATAGCGGGCCAAGCGGTCCATCTGTTTTTCACAGTTATTCGTGAGTCCAGTTTAATTTCGAAAGCGGCCCGAGCGGTCATCTTTATCTTCACCACTATTGTCGTCTTGGCTAGCGTACCTTCAGGACCCACCTTACGGCAGTCAGTGTCATCGTTTTCGTGAGTGCGACCTTGATTGTCCACCTTCAACCATAAATCATCATGGCTTTGTCTTCTTCGACTTCGCTCCAGCACATCTAAATCTACAGGGTATTTAGACATTTATTTATTTTAATTGCGCAATTAAATAACCATCATTTAGTTCATTTGAAAAATAATATTTATTTTGTTTCATGTTCGAATTATTTTGTTTAGTAACTTTATTCATTTCACTCAACTGCTTATTTTGATTTAATTTACTTGTTTTGTTTTTTATATTGTACCAAATCAAAAAGGTTTAATTTTCGTTTATTATTTAATTATTCACTGTTGGAAACAATAATTGTATTAATTGTATTTTAGTTTAATTAATTGTTCTTTTGTTTTAATTTTAAGTAATATGATTTATGTCTTTATTTATCAATACAAGTAAGGTTTCAAAAAAATAAGCGTTCGGTATTATCTGACATCCCATTTATTCATTTGATCTTACAATTCAAATATAATTTTTAAATGGTTAATATATCAGATAATTTTCTGTAAAGAAAATTGTTTGATCAGACTAAGGCAGCAGCCTATCAGAGTTTTTAGTACAATAGGGAAAGGTGGTTCAAGGGTGCAATCCCTGTTACCCTTACGACGCCCTAACACCTATCATCAAAAATGCTTCTTCTGATTTTGTTGAGTGATTGAGAACTTGTTTAGTCGTGGGCCAAACTATGTTCAAATATATGGTAAATACATAGAAAATAAATAGAAAATATTGTTTCTGAAAAATGAAACATCCAGCGTGACAAACCATTAGAAACCCCTAGGCACAGTAAGTCACACGTTAACCCTGACCCCAGAGGCGTACACAGAAAGAGGGATTTGGAGGAGATAACTCTCCCCTCCACAATATATTGCATTATTTATTAAGAGTCTTAACAAATCCATGTTATGCGTCATATTTAGATCAATCTTTCCTTCCATATCTGAAGAAAGCATTACTAGCTGAAACGTAATAAATCAAAGAAATATGGTGTAGTTAGGCTATTTATTACTTTAATTGAATATTAATGTTTCAATCTTAAACGGCGATCAACAAAACAGATTGTGGTTATCTGCGTCTGTCATTGTATTAGACAATAATTTAATTGTATTCTTTTTGTCACTTTGTGTATCTTGACTTTAGGAGTAGTTTAATTCATTTTAACACCCAGTCGAAGTATCAAGTGTCATGGCCGCATACACAGTTCATTGTTAATAACGCTCCGCATGTGTTACTATTTATACATGAACAATAGAACAGCTACAAATGAAAATTTGTAGGAATATAGTTTATTAACAATATGAACCTATATTAATCAAGGATTGTGAGGTGAGTGACTATTATAAATAGACATTTATTAACTGGTGGGCGTTTGCTAAGGCAGCAACGTGGCAACTAATCCTTACAGGACTTAGCACAGTCGCCACAAGTGCAAGGCCAAGGCTTGGTACGTGGCTCTTCCGATCCTCCGATCGAATCCCACGAGAGACAACTTTTTTTTTTTTTAAATCGATTAATTTAATTATTATTTAATAATGTTTAGTACAGGATGTATGTATATAATTTAGGGTTAAGATTTTATTTTTAATTATTTATATATATCTTTATATGTATATATTTATATATTTTTTTCTTTCTCTCCTTTTATTATTAATTAATAGACACTGGATGTTGACAATTCGTGTAGTGATGTGTCGGAGGAAGAGACTCCTTTCTCTGAAATAAGTGAGACGGACTCACAGTATTTAAAAAGACGAGTCCTACAGAAGAGAGAGAGAAAGTCTGCACCGGGCTCGGCCGGAAACTCACCCAACAAAAAAAAAACAGGACTTTAAAAAAACTTTAAAAAAGACACCCGCACAAAACATAGAGGTATCAGTGCGTCCTAAAACTCGCAGTAAAACAACTGCAGCCAAAAAATCCACTAACAGCCTGAAAAATTAACCACCAATAGCCTCAACTGGCGGTAATTCTACAAATAATCCAGCTCCTAAACAGGAAAACCAGGGATTCGTTGACCCGAAGCCACCATCAATCTACGTATCAAAAATAAATAATTTCTATGCCTTCGGTCAAGAAATTGCTGAATTGATTGGCCAGGCAAATTTTAGTTGTTATTCCAGAGTGAATGACATCAAAATAAACACTAATAACAAAGACATTTACAAACATAGATTTACATAGATCATCATAGATCATCATAGATTTAGACATTTACATAGATCATCTGACTGTGAAACAATATGATTTTCACTGTTATCAATTGAAACAGAACAAATCATACAGAGTGGTGTTGAGAGGGTTGCACTCATCCACCCCTAAGTCAGCAATTAAGAAAGACCTAGAAGAAATAGGTCACAACGTGAGAAATGTCTCATGCGTATTACATCCCATAGAGAAATATCCACTACCATTATTCTTCGTGGATTTGGAACCAGCTCGCAATAATGATGTAATTTTTCAAGTCTCAAGACTCGTATATTCTATCGTTCAATTCGAACAGCCGGACCAAAGAACAGCCTTAGTGCAATGCACTAAATGCCAAAACTTGGGCCATACTAAGAGGTATATTCACCACGAAGCCAGGTGCGTCAAGTGTGCAGGTCCACACCCAACTGACACTTGCCAGATATCTAACGCCGAACCTGCAAAATGTGCCCTCTGTGGCGGAGATCATCCCGCTAACTATAGAGGCTGTGCGGTCTATAAAAAAGTTCATAGCCAGAGAACTCTTAAAATAAAAGATAGTAGATTAGAGAGGACTACTACTCAGGCACCTGAAGTTGACAACGTCAAAATCTTCCCTGAATTGCCAAAAACGTCATTGCAACTACAACAATCACAAACACAACGCCCACAGAGCAACGAAAAGACAACAGCACTACAACTAATCTGCAGCAGCTTCGGAGTCGGGCGCCTCAAACCTCTCAACTCAAGCCTCATACTTCCCTTAACAAGACTCAGACCTCCCAATCCAAGCTCCGGGAATCCCAACCTCAATTCCAGACATCCCATCCTACAGCTGAACCTCCACGTCAGCAAATTCCTCCCTATCATCTACTTTTACGGGTCAAATTGCCGCGGCAACAAAAAATCCGGTCCCATCCAGTCAGAACCCTCAAATGAATTCCCTAAATCAAAATAGAACAAAAATAAATCCAGCTCCACATATCCAACTCCCAGCAACCCTCCTTTCCAGATAAACCCCAACCTCCAGATGTAAATTCAGTCCACCATCCAACAGACATAAACTTGGAAAGCTCCTTTCTTCCTTCCTGCATTCTCATTCACAAAACTCTATCTCATTCCATTGTTCCTTCCACTCCAACTGATGCTATTCAATCAACATCAGTATCCATAACATCACGCCCTTTCCATATCACACTTTCAGCTGTATACTGTCCTCCCGGTAGTTCCATCTCTCATAACTTTTTAGATTCCCTATTCCAATCTTTTGGACCGCGTTTCATTGCTGGAGGAGACTACAATGCTAAACACCAACGATGTGGTTGTCGAACATCCAACTGCCGCGGAAATATTCCATCTTCTCTTACATCCTCAAAGAGCTACTCAATCCTTACCCCAAAACATCCTACCTATTGGCCTACATCCCTCAAAAAACGTCCCGATATCCTTGACATATTTGTTACATCCCAGATTTCCCCCGCACAAGCCAATATTGAATCCTTGGATGGCCTCTCATCAGACCATAGTCCAGTCCTCCTTTTCTTGCACTCAAGTTTCGCTCCCAAGCCTCCCACATTGATTACAGGACGTGTTAACTGGGACGATTTCTGTTATGACTTGGAGGACAAACTGGACTTATAAATTTTACTTAAGACAAAACAAGACATTTACAAGCCATAGAAAAACTTACAACATCAATCAAAAACAGTTTGCATGATAACATCACAAATCATAGAATTAATAACTATCAACAGACTGATATGCCACCGCATATTCGTATCTTATTAAAAGAAAAACGCAGAGCAAGATCAAAGTGGCATAGAATTCGATATCTAGCAGATAAAACTATCTATACAAAATTAACTAACAAACTAAAAGCAGAAATCAAGAAGTTCAAAATTCAAAAATTAATTACTTGGACTGAAAATCTTACAACCACCGACAAAACATTATGGATGACCACCACAAAACTCCTGAAGTTCAAAGAATTTAATCATCCACTCCTTACTGAATCAAATAACTGGAGAAGATCTGACGGAGAAAAATCACAGTTATTCGGTCAATGCCTTTCCAAAATCTTTCATCCACATCCTGATATCATTAGCCCAACTCACATTGAATATATAAAAGAAGAGTTAGATGTTCCCCTCCAAATGTCCCTTCCACCCAAAGCGTTCCATCCTTTTGAAATTTCCAACATTATTCACAGATTACCTTCCTGCAAAGTTCCTGGGCACGACCTCATCACAATTCATATCTTAAAACACCTTCCTAGAAAAGCCATTCTATTCCTTACCTATATATACAATGCTTTCTCCACATATTTTCCTGACCTCTGGAAATTATCCATTGTAAAAATGATACCCAAACCTAAAAAAAAAACAGAATACCTATCCTCTTACCGTCCTATCTCTCTTTTACCTTGCATGGGTAAAATCCTAGAAAAACTCATCCTTAAACGATTGTACCCCATCCTTGATGCAAATCACATAATACCAGATCACCAGTTTGGATTCCGAGCATCCCACTCCACCATTCAGCAATGCCATCGTGTGGTGGATGTAGTCTCCTCTGCATTAGAACGTGGATCATATTGTTCGGGAGTCTTTCTTGACGTGGAACAGGCTTTTGACCGAGTCTGGTATCCGGGCTTGCTCTACAAACTCCGTAAATTCCTACCCTCTACATACTTTCTCATCCTACAATCCTATCTCACAAATAGAACTTTCCAAGTCAACCATAACAATGTCTATGCATCCCTCTTTTCCCAATCTGCTGGTGTTCCTCAAGGTAGTATCCTTGGTCCAATCCTATATACAGTTTATACAGCTGACATCCCAACTCATCCTAATACTATCCTTACCACGTATGCTGATGATACATGTGTATTATCAGTAAACACCAATCCAGTTATTGCATCCCAAAGCCTCCAATTCCCTATCACTGATCTTGAAGAATGGTGTCAAAACTGGAGAATTAAAATAAATTCTCAAAAATCGCATCAAATCACTTTTACCTTACGTCGTAAACCAATGACTTCCTGCCCTTCAGTATCCTTTAATAATATCCCTCTTGTGCCTGTAGAACAGATCCGAAACTTAGGGCTGCACCTCGACAAACGATTAACCTGGAATGCTCATACAAGACTGAAAAGACAAGACATCGCTCGACGTTTCAGGCTACTTCAACACTTACTAGACAAACGCTCTAAGCTCCCAATTAACTACAAAAGACTCATCTACATGACCACAAGACTACTAGACCTATTTGGACTTACGGAGTAGAGCTATGGGGCTCCATTAAGCCATCGAATTCATCTCGTGTTCAATCCTTACAATCCAAAATCCCTCGTAAAATCCTCAATGTTTCTTATTTTGTTAAGAATAAAGTCGTTCATAACTACCTTAATGTCCCTTTTGTTGCTGATTTGGCCCGAACCCGGTACCTATCCTTTCATAACAAACTTCATTACCACTCAAACCCTCTAGTTTCAAACCTTGCTTCCTCTTCAATTCCCGATAATCCTCCGAGGCGTCTGAAAAGAAGATGGCCACGTGACCTCTTTACTTGAGCTTTGATTTGAGTGCTACCAGTGGGTAGTTTCTCTACTTGTCATTATCATGTCATTATATATCACTTAGCCTATTTACTTGTTGTATTATTGTAATACAGTTGTAGATATCAATAAATAAATTAAAAAAAAAAACACCCAGTTGCCCGTAACAATTTGGTGTTAGGTGTGGGGGTCTTGTGTAATTGCTATTATTTTGTAATTATTGGGCTACTGTATGAAAAATGGCTTCTCAATGTATTAAATTGATTGATTTAAAACTTGCGGATTTAAAATATGAGTTAGAAGAACGAGATCTGGATTCTTCCAGAAATAAAAGTGTACTGTACATCGCTTGCGTCAGTTTTTTTGTAGAGTCAGGGGAAAATCCAGATGACGTTCTGTTTGAAACTGCTTTAAGCAAGTTGTCTGCAACTTTTAAAAATGAGTTAAGCGATGTAGAAAATAAGCTAGTTAATGAATTAGGTACTGTAAAAAGTGATTTATTGGATACATTAGAGTCTACATTAGGCACATTAGAGACTAAGCTAATGGAAAATGTTGAGAATAAGTTAGCCAATATAGGTAATAAGTTAGGCGATGTAGATAATAAAGTAGCTAATTTAGAATCTAGGCTAGGAGAAAAAGTGGACGAACTTAGGTTAAAAGTAGAAGCTCTTGAGGGACGTATGAGCAACCAAACGACGAACGATACCGACCGTTCCTCCGGCAGCCTTCATAACAAAATTATGCCCGCCAATGCTGGGATGCCACCAACTCACAACACCATTCCATTATTCGACGGAAAGACGTCGTGGGAGGACTACATGACTCTCTTCGAGACAGCGGCTTCGATCCACGGATGGTCAAAAGAGACCAAAGTTTCACTGTTGTGCCTATTCTTGCGTGGAGACGCCTTGGGAGTACTACATGGGATGCCCATGTCGGAGCGGTCTAACTAAGGGGAGCTGATTAGAAGACTGGAGATGCGTTTCGGCCACCGCCACATGGACCAGCTATATCTTTCACAGCTGAGAAACAGGACCCAGAAGACCAACGAGACACTACAGGAATTTGAAGCGGACATTGCCCGGCTGGTGAGGAATGCCTACCCATCGGTCACCGATTATGTATACGAGAGCTTGGCTGTCGAAAAATTCCTGGATGGACTTCGGGACCCAGAGACACACCAAGCAGTGAAGCGTCGGGATGGCACTCCACCACAGGTACGAAGGCCGACATCTGTTTTACTTGGTACCAAGCGTGCCACTGATCAGAAGCCAACATAAGACGCATTGCGGCGAAGCCTCGACGACATGCGGAGTAAGCTTCTGAGATTGCGTGTCACAAAGCTCGCCATCCCTAAGTTGGTCTGTGGATACGAAGACTTGGAGTGTTGGAGTGGAAGGTTGTCAGGAACATGATTGAACAGACATTCGCCAACTCTGGAGTCACCATATTGGTGTGCAGATTCAACCCATGGAAAGAAAATGCGTCTCCAACGGTAGAAGCTCATAACTGCGTGATTTCTCCGAACTATGCTTTGGGGCAAACCACTTTTAAGGAGGGGGCAGTGTTACGGTCAGAGAGAGAGAAAGACGGGTGGGAGGGATTAACGTAGCCCTCAGTTGCACGTAACAATATATATTGGTGTGCCCCAACGCCATCATAGTTGGGGTCGATTGATAATTAACATCAAATTCAACATAACTCACGGAATGCCTTAAAATGCAATAAATTGCAGTACAAGACAACACAATAAGAAGAAGAAGCGCTTCAGAACTTCGATGATTTATTTATAGGGGTTTCGGAAAATTGTAAAACTGACACAAGAAATCTAAATAACCATGATACAGGTATAATGATTGAATTGGGAATATAATATCAGATATACAGACAAGACTATTAAATAATAGAATTACATGGCATATTATTAATACATTTTTTAAAAATTTAGATATGAATTTATTGATTCAAATTATGAAAATTATCAATTAAATTGATTTCAGAGACTTCAAACGTAGTCTAATAACTATATCTCTCTAATAAAAAAAAAAATTAGAAAATCATCTGGTAATATTTTAGTTTACGTATGAGGGGAATAAAATTGAAATGAGTAGTAAAATATTGAATTCATTGGAAAGAAATATTTAAAATATTTTTTATTAATTTTTAACATTTTAAAAAAAAACTAAAAATTTATAATTTTCAAATTATTTGTATATTTTAAAACTTTTTTGAACTAAAAATAAACAAAACTAAACCTTTTTTAAACTAAAAATATACAATACACCAATAATACATCGGAGGTCGAGTGATTTGAGCAATTATAAAATAAAATATTTAAAAATCCGTATATTTATAAAATTTATTAATAATATCATATTGTAAGCAATAATAAGTTTTTCGATGCTGGCGGTTACTAGGTTCCATTTTAAAACCGTTTCACTTAGGACTCAGACCAACAATATGGAACTTCCATCAAAGTAAGGAAGCTTTGAAATTACCAAGATTATGATGGATCGTCGGAACTACTGATCGAGGCAAACTAGATCTCCAAGAAGCAAGTTTGTGGAAGATTGACAGAAAAATTAAATAAATCACATAGAAAAATGGGGAAAATGTTGTAAAGATACTACCATAGAATCAATTTTGTTGATTTTTTTCTTCTCATACTAAATTTTTTTTAACAAAATCATTACAAATTTTGATTAAATCAAATCCGGGCTCTACCGATGAGAACAATACATATAAGGCCTAGGGGATCAAACGCGGATAACTCCGAAATTTCAAAAATTGATTTTTTCGCATATTTTAATGTAGAAAGTTTATGCTCCCGAAACTTTCAGAACCTCATTAAAACCAAGATAAAGAAGGTGGCAAAGTTTTATATATTATATTTTATATTTATAAAAAGTCAATTTTTGAAATTGTGAAGTTATCCGTTATTGATTAAATATGTTATCTTTTTGACGTTTTATTTGGTTACTAATTTTTTTTTTTTTTTGCCTTTTTCTATGTAGCTGAAATCGGAAATTATTCAACGGGCCTGATCAAATTCAAGGAGGAGGCATCATGGTTTAGGGAGCAATTACAGCTTCCAGAGATTTCTTGATTGAAGGGCTTGTTTTAAGGGTTAACACACGAAATTATTTATCATTAATTAGAGAAAAGGTGCAGACATGGATGTCTTCAATATTTTCAGACGGAGATTTTTTTTCTTTCAAGATAATGCACACCTTCACACATCAAAACTAAAAATGGAAGGATTCCATGGGAGGGGAATCAAGGTGTTGAAATGTCCTTCTCTTTTTCCAGACCTAAACCTCATCCAGAACTTTTAGAATGTCTCTCGGATGATAGGTACTCACAAGTAACCCATAATTCCGATGCTGATCTGAGATATGGCATCCAGAAGACAGTGATAGTTGTAACTCTGAAAAAGCCACATATTTTGAAAAATATCTGTCTTTCGATTCATAAAAGTACTGGAAATGAAAAGTGAATACAAAATAAAAATAATAACGGTTAAAAACATTTAGTGTATACTTTTATTTGTCTCGGTTGCATGATGGGCAATCCTCTGTAAAATATAATCTCTCACTTGTGTTTAATTACATCAAACATAGTATATATACATATGATTGCATAATACATTGTTAATAATTATAATAAAAAAGTAAAATGTTTAATCAATGGAAAAAAATCAACTGAGCACTTTTATTTGCCATTGAGTGTACTAGAGATAAGGAGATTTGCATAACAAAATATAATAAAATTGTCATAAATATATTCACTTTCACATTTCTATAAATTTTTCTTGACCTTCGTTGCTTAGTTAAAAAAAACACAAATCAAAAGGAACATTACCCCTCCATTAGAAAGTAATATTTTAAAAAAGTATATGAATTACAATAGATGAAGGAAACCAAAAAGACATTACCATGAAATATTTGGAATCTGTAATTGATAAACTAAATAGTGTTATGGCTTTCCGAAGGACAGGGTTATAGCAAGTAGATATGATTCGAGGCAGTATATTTGCCAAAGCCGGGAGAGGGGTAAGTCCCTAGTTTAGCGTGGCTTAGGGTGCTACAACTTACCATTCAGTCAGCATAACTCTGACTTCCTTTCAGGTCATAAATTCAGGTTTATAGGCCGCTGCCATATTCTCAATCTTCTTTCCAATATCTTAGGTACCTCTAAGATTATTTATTAAAAAAATAGACAATTTAGACTTTTTATTTACTGTGAATTTTTTTATGTATTAAACTAAAAAAAGAAACGGAAATGAAGTTTGTAATTTAGAGTAAAAGATTATATTATTAGGACTCTCATCTTAGATATGGCATCCAGAAGACAGTGGGAGTTGTAACTCTGAATAAGCCACATATTTTGAAAAATATCTGTCTTTCGATTCATAAAAGTATTAGAATGAAAATTGAATAACAAATAAAAATAATAACGATTAAAACAATCATCTCGCACGCCCAGTTCCATAAACTTAAATATGCTGTAAACGTAGCCGGAAATTAGACATGGATTCTAACGGGAGTGAAAGAAATTAGCAAAACATGCCCGCTAGGGCGCAGAACATTTCGGGAACAAAACTGAAACGTTTACTCTGAAATGAGCCTTTTTAAGAACGTTTTTCCCCAATAAGACAGAGTTTGAAGACTGGTTATAATTTTAATTATTATTTTATTAGTTATGGTGTCTATTATATCTAGGATATAGTTATTATTTTTATTAGTCATTACCATTATTGATAGTAGTTGGATGTATATATTTTAATGTAGTAGTTTGTTTTGAAGATGTTTTTTTTTTGGTTTTTATTTCCCAAGCTTTCCTCTAGGTGCCCACGACTGCCCTTTGTTTTCTACTCGACCCTTTTCAGATGTCCATGCAGTCTGAAGATAACATTTATGTGAATTCCACTAAAAAATTTACTTACACTATCTTTCTTAAATACGTTGCCGGATGATTAATTTTTGACAACTGTAAGAGAAATGTATTACCCTTGCGATGTACTTATATTCAGTTAAAAATATTCAATTTTGTACGTGAAAACTTCATTAGTCGCGTTGAGCCGTTTTTGGTAGGGTTGACCTCATGAGTTCGCATCACCGAGATGCTCGTTACGTATTAAGCAAGAATGGCGACAAGTAGCGGCCTCTGTATGAGTTCTAAAATATGTTTTAATCAACTTTAGTTTAAAGATTAAAATTAGATTGATATAGGAATAATGATATTTAACTAAAATGACGTTTAATAGCGGTGTGAAACATACTAATAATTTCTCAAAACCTCAAGAACTAATTAAACTGTTCAACTTAATTAAACTTAACGATGGTAATAAAGCTAAAATGAAAACAAAGTTCTTTAACACAGTGGAGGCAATAGAGAAGGCAACAACAGCTGATTAATAATTATAATTACAATTTATGTTTAGTGTATTAGTCTAACATAAGAGGTTATACTTTGGCCATAACGAATGATATAACAGCTGTTAGATAGGCATAAAAAATGTACTGTGGAAGACAGATGGTGGTTCTTTTGTTCTGTTGCCTTGTTATGCCGACACAGAATAATCTAACAACTGAACCACCAAAAACCAGCAGTAAATCTAATGCAGTAAACACCGGTAGCCTCTACCAGCAGCAACTCTGGCCCCAAAGTTAAAGCTCATAATGAGAATTAAGAGAGTCAAAAATACGATGACCCGATATCTCCTTCTATATTTATCACTAATATAATTGGTTTTTATAATTTTGGAAGAGAAATAGCAGGTTTGATTGGGCAGCCGAATGTTAGATGCTACTCTCGAGTCAACGACATCAAAATCATCAGTGTTAATAAAGAATCACATAAAAAATTAATAAATCATCTCACAAGCAACAACTACGATTTTCACTGCTACCAACTCAAACAAGAGAAATCATATGGAGTGGTTCTAAGAGAGCTTCGCTCGACCACAATCAAAAGAGATATCCCACAACATCAGAAATATCTCTTCAGTGTTGCATCCCACTGAAAAATATCCCATTCCGTTGTTTTTCGTTGAACTGGAACCGGCCAAAAATAATGTTGAGATATTTCAAATCACTAGAATTGTTTACTCAACTGTGAAATTCGAGGAGCCAAGGCAAAAAAAATACCATAGTGAACTGTACTAGGTGTCAAAACTTGAGTAACACGAAGATCTATTGCCACCACCAAGTTAACTGAAGAACGCTCACATCTAACTGAAGAATGCCAGAAATCCAGAAATGAGCCTGAAAAATGTGCTCTTTGTGGTGAGGACCACTCGGCGAACTATAAAGGTTGCTTGATGTATAAATGCTCCTATTGGCAGAGAACACATAAAATATAAGTGAGAAGCCTAGAGAATAATGCTCCTCAGCCACCAGAAGTTAACAACTCCACTATTTTCCCGGAATTGACAAAAGTAACCAACAGTTCAACCACCGGAAAAAGGAAAACAGAACTTCCAACTCAACGAGCCAGCAGCAGTTAGGCGCCCTAAACCTTCCAAAAAAAAAAAACCCTAGACTTCCTACAACAAGCCCCAAACCTCTCAACCTAAGCCCCGAGATGCTCGATCCAAGCCTCAGACATTCAATCCCAAAGTCCAAACTCCACGTCAGCAAATACCACTCCATCCTATAACCTTATGGGTCTATCTCATATCACAACATCCGAATCATGTCCCATCCTTAGATCAACACACATTGAAAACAGAACCATTACCTCATGCTCAACCCCCTTATGTATGTAAATTATCCACCTCAACCTCCAGATCTATATCCTATCCAAACTCAAAACCCAAACGACATTAATTCAATTCTGTCATCATTCCTGAAAGATCTTCAAGAAACCCTAAAACCACTCATCCTTTTGACAAGGATCCTAACCGAATTCCCGCTTAGTCACCCACGATGAGCATAAAACCTAGCTGTCATTTTGTGGATGACAAACTAATAGATATTGCCTTACTTGCTGAAACACATTTCACACACCTCACACGATTCTATATATGGGACTATATCCCTATATCCCAGATCAGACCACCCAGACAACACTCCACATGTGGGACCTTGTATTCTCATTCATAAAAAAATATCCCATTCCCTTATTCCTTCCACTCCAACGCTGGGATTGTCGATCATCCAACTTCCGTGGAAACATCCTTTCTTCTGTCACATCCATTATGATTTACTCCTTGCCCCAAGTAACCCCACATATTGGCCTACATCTCTTAAAAAACGTCCCGACATCCTGGACATATTTCTCAACTCTCAGATTTCTACAACCCCATCGATATTAAATACTTGAAATAAACTTTCATCAGATCATAGCCCAGTTCTACTTTTCTTACATTCAAGTTTCGCTCCCAAGCCATCCCCTCCCACATTGATTACAGGACGTATAAACTGGGACAACTTTTGTTATGATCTGGAGAACAAATTGGACTTAACAGTTTCACTTAAGGCAAAACAAGACATTGATACTGCCATAAAAAAACTTACTACATCAATAAAAACCACTTTACATGACAATACCTCAAATCATAATCATGAGAATCATTAATAATTCTCAGAAAACTGACCTGCCATTATGTATGTTTCGCTCTATTTACTTGAGGTATGATTATCATACAATAGTTTTTAAAAAAGAAAGATAATGAATATGTTAGTAAGCTAGTAATTCTTTACTACGAACTAATGAACGAAGGGTCTAATCGAACGCTATTTATTATTTCTAAAATAATAATGAATGTTCAGAAAACAAAAATTGAATAATTGATAGCGCTCCTTGAGATAGGAAACGATTCAATTATTCAATATGTTGGCTAACCCTATTCTTTGCGAAGAAACTCTTTTGTCTTAGAATAATGGATAATGGAAGTTTATCAACAAATATTATCTTGACACATCTTGAATAATTTATTAAGAGACATGAATTTTCGGTCAAACTTATCAAAAAGCTCAATCTATTGTTTGATAACTGTCTTATGTTGGTAAACCAATCTCGGTGTGTTTTTTTTTTATTCGGATTAAGCGGATATTCGTTTTATAATCACTGGAAAACGATTTTGGGGATTTCCAGGATGCTTGATATGTTTATACAGTATATATTTGTACATATATACTTCTCTCGCTTTATTTGGTTACTTTCAGTAAACAGCATTTAGATATTACTCTACAATTTCACTGAATACTTTTTAATAAAAATATTAGAAAAATATTTAATCTGCAGAATTTTTAATATAATATCATATTATATTAAGACATTACAAGACTCTTGTAAGACCAGTCATCTTGTATGGCGTGTAGACTAAGATCAAATACAAAATGGAGAACATACTCAAGATAGAAAGAAGGATTTTATGTTCAAGAAGAATGCAGGAAGTATATAGATTGTGAGAAAACAACGAGATCTATGGTAACAATTACAAAGCAAGATTGGATTTATATGTTGTATAAGCCTTAAGGTCCGATCGGGCCAGACAAGTTTTTTAAATTAAAACAATTAACAAAAAATTATAAAAAAATATAAACAGTAATATGACGCGAGTCAACAAGATCCTAAAATTAAGTAATGTTCCAAGAACAATTGTTCTCGTGTATACATCGAAAAAATTGCGAGAACACAGGGACATGGGATCAGATAAGAGCAGATTTATCCCCGGCTGGTAAGCGACTCCGGTAGCTCGAATGGTAGAGCACTGTCATGGAGAGACAGAGGATCCGGGTTCGAATCCCGGCGGGGGGGCGTATCTTTTCTCTTCAAATAAAAATAGTTAAATATTATAACAAATAAAAAATATTTGGAAACTAGGTAGAAAAATGGATAGTAATGTCAGAGGATTGAAGGAACCAGGAACAATATACGGGAGAGGAAAAGAATACATGGAGAAAACATGAAAGAAGTATGGGATAAATAAACATGAAAGAAAACGACATTGCGTGATCCTTCAGGGTCCTACGCAATAAATAATTGTAATATGTACATATTTTTACTGAAGCTATAATATAAGTGTAAACACAACTTGTTAACGACTCAGCGAATTAGTTTATTTATCTTAGTATAAAACAGTTACGCCGATAAGAGAAAAAGAGAGTATCCTTTGAGAGTATACATCTCAAATATATCCTATTGTTTCTGAAGAACATCTCTAGGCCGAGGAAAAATTCGGGAGACCTAAATAAACTTTATACGGCAAACCAAGCCAGTTTGTCATTCGTAAACAAGGAACTTTTCCATCTAACTTGATTTCATCATTTTCGGATTTTGTCAGGAAAAAAATATGTTGTTTTCAAAAACAATCTAACCCAAGAGAAACTCCTGAATGGAAATGGGCTGTATTCTTCGCCGGGAACGATATGCGTCTTAAAAACTTTTTTTGTTTTTGTGTTTGGAAGTGATCTCAAATTTCCTTTTCTAATGCTTGGAGAATGCTTACTGAGAAAAAGGATGAGTGACAAAAAATATTCCAAATTCATATAAAAAGATAAATTAAGGATAAAATATGTTTAAAAATCTTGATCAATGACTATGATTGTAATTGCACAAAATCAAAATAGTGAACACCGAAGTATTGCATTCGAAAATTTCATCAAAAAAAGTTATTTCGGCTGAAGTCCCATTCTGCACAGAGAAGTAGTCAACCCTGCATTATTTCATGGCATGCATTTCGTTGAATATAAAGCGATATCAGTTTTGAAAAAAGAAGTAATGCAAAATGAAATTCTCAATCATCGGGCCATCTGTTTTCTGCTGAACCTGACCAAAATTTGTTCATATTGCTATGTTTCTACTTTTAAATATATCTTGAATATATATATTGATATTTGGGATACCAGAGTCTCATTTAGGATGAGTACTCAAATTATTATTTATATTCCTTAATCTTAATTGGGTTCCTTTCCAAAGGTCTATTCTTCTGTTTACCAATTTACTTATCTATTATACCTTAAATATATTATTTATAAATAAATAGTGTATCTGAGGTATGTAAGCACCAAAAGAATTACAATAAGGATCGCTTATTTATTTAATTTCAAGAAAGTTAATGATTCAGATTTTAAATATATAAAAAAGGATTGCCATAAAATACATTACAGGAAATAAATGAAACTTATCTGTGGACAAGGGTAGATTGGGTTACAGGTCAGTCTTCTTCATGCCGCCTCCGGGACTCATCTTCTTCCGCAGGGCCTGTCTCTCCAGTCTTCCTTGCTGTACGACTCCAGAGTACCTCCTTCCTGCCCCGCCTTCGTCTCACGAGCACCATCCTTCTCTCCGTCTATCTCCTGAGTGCCTTCTTCAGCCTCGTTTTTCAATAGTTTTCTTCTCTCCCCCTCTCCTTCCTTCTCCACCATCTTGGACCATAAAACTCGATAAGGGACCCAAAAGGTCTGTTCTTTGTCCCAAACATATTCCCTTTCATGTGTTCCGACATGACACCTTTTCCCCGCTCCGCATCCCTTTCATGGTGCCGCCCGCATCAGAACATAGCAATATATATCGGGAGCTTTTGCCGAATCCTGCATACTCCCCGGATATTGCTCCAAGTGATTTTCAGTTATTTCGTGCATTGCAAAATTTTTGCCAAGACAAAAAGTAAAATTCTAAACAGGATAAACAAAATGAAGAAGTTTTTTTTTGCTTCAAAACTACAATCTTCTTAACAATTTTACCAATAGAATAAAAGGTAACAAGGTTATAAAGGTTACCAGAAAGATGGCGAGATATTGTTAATAGCGGAGGGAAATATATCATACAATAAAATGTAAAATTGTGTTTTATTTACACCATTTAAAATTTTCGCCAAAATGCGCACGAACTTTTGGACTGACCTGATATATATATGTATATTTGCGAAGTATTATAATAAACAAATTACTAAAGTGTAAACTCCACCTCTACATACTCCTCAAGAGTCTTCATTCGTTTGGTTGCGATTTCTTCACTATCTGCTAGAACTGTTAGGTCGTCCGCAAATGGTATAAAAAGAAATTCTGCGTTGTCTCTGGGTCTACCAAAATGATGCTTTAATTATTTTTCCCATTCATTAATGACTTTATCCAGAATTATATTGAAAGAGAATGGAGATAATTCGTCACCTTGACGTACTCCAGTTCAGAGATTTCTTTAACTTAAGAAGTAGTGTTTGTCAGTGTTTATATATGAGTGTGTGTGATTTAGATACAACTTTTGAATAAAAACCGTGAATAAAAACTAAAAGATAAAGAAATTACTAAGTTGGCTTATCACCTCTAGCATTTTAAGTTGTGATTTACTTATTTATGTTTTTCTAAATTAATCTCTATTCACTTTTCTATTAAATATTATAGAAAATTCTTCTTGTGTTTCTCCGGGATGGTGTGGGCAGAAGCAACTTCAATTCGATACGATTCCCTCAACTAAGTTGACGTCCAAAATGCCGTCCGAAACACTAAATCAAGAGCAGAACTCATAAAGCTGTTATGTTGCCTTTATTGATAAAGTTGGAGCTAGAAGTGTTGGAAATGTGCCTGATAGCCAGCGCCTTACTGATATTCCCATAATATTGCCATTACAACGTTAAAGTTTCCGTTTGATGCCGTAATAAAAACCAATAGTTTTTGTATTATAGCTATCCCAATGAATTAATTATCAATCCTTAATAATAAGTGACAATATTGTACATATTCTTAATGTTTACTCTATTAATTCTTGAAACATATCGTCAATAAAGATGCGAATGTGAAAAACACCTCTTTTCAGGAGAGAAAAAATTGCTTCAAGGTTTATTAAAAATCAGTGCGACTCATCAAACGTATTTTACCTATTTTGTTTGTTATAGATAGCTCTATATGAACTTTATATCTATTTTTAATCCTAAAACAAACGCTACAGATTGAAAACGAAAATTATGTTTTTTTTTCACATTCGATATTTTGCGTTTGTATCGCCAATATGAGGCATTTAAATTTGTTATGATTATACGAAGGAGCGGAGTGGCTCAGTGGTAGAGCACTGAGTTGCCATGCCGGAAATTCTGGTTCAAATACCGCTGCAATGCAGTACTTTTATTTAGTCTATTTACAGCCGGAGATGGATCATATAGGATCTAGGACCCTCCTGGGCTCACCCAACCTCTATATTAAATATTAGAAAAATAGGGTACCCAAAATAAGGGGGTTGTGCGTGGCCTAGGATAAGTCACCTCCTTGCAGAACCGTTGTCCATGAAACAGTCTCTCTCTACCTTGTACTCAACCCAGACCCTTCACAGGTTGAAGTGGTACAGGATTTTTTTTTGTAACTATACGGAAATATCTGAACACTATAATATAAATATTTTTATTTTGAAGAGAAAATATTTGACCTGGCCGGGGTTCGAACCCAGGTCCTCCGCATTTCTAGCGCGGCACTCTTTCCAACTAAGCTACCAGGCTCGAAACCAGGCCTGATAAATCTATTCTCTTCACCGATCCTATATCCCCAGTTCTCGCAATTTTTGCGGTGTGTATATGGGGATGGATTTGTCTGGACTGGTTACGAGCCCGGTAGCTTAGTTGGAAAGAGTGCCGCGCTAGAGATGCGGAGGATCCGGGTTTGAATCTCGGCCACGACAAATTTTTACTCTTCAAAATAAAACTATTTAAATAATCACCATCAAATAAATAATATGATTTAAATAGGTTTTAAAGAAATAATATTGAAAATATCACTTGAGTTAATTATTATTCAATTTTGAATAATGTTAGGACCATTTTCTTCCTCTAGTGTTGCTGTCTTGATATGTTGGTAAAATCAAAGTAAAATGCTTTGATGTGTGTTTTTAATTATGATTATATTCCAATGAACTGACGACGTCAGCGCTATTAATATTTTTTTTAAATTTATATCACGACAAGATAAAAAATTAATTGAATAAAACTAAAAAGTGGCCATAGAAATGTGGTTCCCAGAGGATTTTTGGAGGATTGAGGTGCCTCATCACGTTGCATTGGAGCAATATAAAGAGGGGCAATTGGCCATGCTAATAAATAAATATGTACTGACATAGCAATGATAAAAGGATAGCTAAGAGAGGGTAATATACTTTTAAATTTTATATCATTGTAAAGTTGCTGCTTTCAATATAGTATGAAACTTAAAGTGCTAGTAGATTATTTTATTTTCAGATTATATCCTTTTGCTGTATACGATAAAATAAAAAGCACAACGCCATTGTAAATAACATCTAGAAAACAGGCTGTTCTATAAAAAAGACGTTATAAAAAAATGCTACATTAGGATATAGCCCTTGACATTTGCCGCATTGGTTTGGAAGGATTTGCTTTAATAAAAGTATGTCACCAAAAAAGTATTCGTGCAAAGCATGCCATCCTCATTTTAATTGGAGTAACAATTGAGTTCGGCCTTCAATGTTTCAACTTGTTTTCAATGTTTAACTTGGGTCGTTACCTTCATACTACATACTTACCATGTCTGCTTGTTAATTATCACTACACTTATGAGACCTATAACAATATAAAAGAAATGTATGATGGCCGGCCGGATTGAATAACTTGGTAAAGAAAGGAAGCTAGGAAGTATTTACGGCGAGAGGAAGGGTAAAGCCAAATGAGCTCTTCGTAATATCGGGTGAGACGGGCGTCTTTCGGGATCCCAAAGATGAAACGAACTAAGTAATTGATCAACCGTTTTATTTTTGCATCGAGATCTTCAGTGACATCTCGATACACTGTACAGCAATAGTCCAAATGAGGGGAAAATTAAGTAAGTAACTAGAAGTCTACGAATTTCAAATGGTAACAGGTGGCGAAGCGCTTTAAGGTGGAGAAGGTATGACGGAAGATTTCAGAGATATGGCTTATCCATGAACACCACCGGACAGAGGAAGGGTTATGGAAGGAGGTTGGCCTGGGACCAGAACATATTGGGTGCGATCTGAGAGCGCTTGAACCACTCTAGAGAACTATTGGATAGAGGTAAGTTAAGAAACTTGGCGAGGAGGATATTGTGGTCTACTATTTCGAATGCTATGGAAAAATCTAGAAGGATAAGTGTTGTTAATTTTTGTTGTTCAACGGCGGAATGGAGACCATGGGTTACTTTTAGAAGAGCGGATTGAGTTGAGTAACTTAACGAAAGCCGAATTGCAGAGGGTTAATGAGGAAACGTTCTCCTAGAAAATTTGAAATTTGGTTTTGAACTAGGCGTTCTAATGGTTTTGAGAGGTTAGGGAGGAGGGATTTTCAATTTTATTTAACGGTCGCACTAATGCTGTTTTCCAATATACACATAACTAATTTAATAGCTATGTTAAAACAACATTTCGAAGTAAAGATGATACATATTTGTTGAAATGATCATTTCTTGATGAAATAATTACAGAAATGTACTCATTACTCACAATTACATTCTATTGTCAATATTAAAACTCACAAATATTGTTACTTTCGAGAATATTAAAACGAAAGGAACAGTTAAAACTTGTTGAAATTCGACTCAAAGCGACAACCTGCGGAATAGTTACTAACAAAAGTAAATTAATAACGGAAATAAAGTGTTCTTCTGTTCGATATAATGAAAATGATGATAATATTAATATTCGCTAACATTCAACAGGACAGAATAAGCACTAGGAAGGTAACTGCCCGATTGCTCGCAGTGTACCCAATTACAAAACTAGTTGTTTAATAATTTATAGGTGCAACACTGACTACATATCAGGTGATAACCGGCAGGAAGGTTACACCGTTTAGTTGTCATACTGCCCGCTACACTAAGTTTTATTTTTAGAAATACAAAACCTTAATAGAGTTACCAGTAATTTAATAATGAACGTATGGTGAATAAGGAATTATATACACAATGCAATCATTAAAACAAATGTACTTTATGGATATAGTTTTGGATACTATTAATACATACATTGCTAAAATCATATCGATGATTCAGATTGAGTATTGCAATACAACACATTAAAGTATAACTTATCTGTTTCTAACAAGGGGTTCATCTAGGGTTCTTCGTCAGGTGGATCTGTGGGTAATATCTGGCATATTCGGCACAGTAGCTGTGTTCCCTAGCCTCTCTTCTCGGCATCCTACCTACGTCACCCTTTGATACCTGGGTTTTTATCCATAATTTCTCTATTTTAACCATACCACTGGAATTCATGAAGAGTCTGGGGTTCAGTAGATAGTAGAGACTGTACTATTGCTTTGACAGCGGTTGTTCAGGGAGGGGATTCGTTCTAGATCATGCTCAACCGCCACATTTTTCTCCTTTTATTAAATTGGCTGGATAAGCCACTGTAGGGTCCTAAATCCCATAGGATTCATCTCCGGCCGCTAACAGATTTAATAAAAGTCTGCCAGCTAGGAGCATTTGAACCAAGAACCTTTGGGATGGTAACTCAGTGCTCTACCACTGAGACACTCCTTATTTTAACTAATCAGTTCTGACCTATAGATAAATAATATTTATCTGCTCTAGCCAGTTTCGAACCTGGGAAAGGTCCTTTACTTACTGGCCAATCCCACTCCTCATTTATGTTATAAGAATTTTTTATCTTGAAATTAGAGTATTATTAATTTTTGTTGCTGATAAAAAATAAATGTTTGTTTACATTTTGTTGACCAAATGTACAGTATAGATCCAGGGAATCAAACAGTTAATAGGTAATGAGATAAATAAAATATGTATTGGAGGCTGAGCAGTTTGGAGGGGTAGTTGCTGAGTGGCCAGCAGTTGACTCGACTTTATGGGGCAGGTTTATGCGACCTTTGCAGCAATAAAGGGGAATGTGTTAGCCCCTGCCGATAATAACATGGCCTCACCTGGCCCTTCTTTCCTATCGCACCTCCTTTTGTTACCTCTTTCCATTAGTCTGTCTGTCTGGGGGAGTCTTTAAAGGTAACAGCACATGATTCCAATAACGCCGGTCACAACCGTTGCAATAATTGCAGCAAGTGTAGTTTTTTAAAAGTCTATAAGCCTTTCACTGCACATATTGATTAACTTTATAAAACTTATCATGGCGATCTGTCTAGAATGGTCTAGTGGTTACCATAACAAACCACTAAGCGCAAGATCGCGGGTTCGTAGCTCTAGAATTTTTTAAAGGGAGCAAAGCATCCTTGCTTACGCCGTCTTTTGGAAGGGACGTTATACGGGGTCTCGTGCCTGTACGGTGTGAGGTACTTGTTAAAATTCCTTATCCTAATTAAAATTGGATAGGAAAAATTTATAGCTCTTACTGTAACATTATCCGATTAGCGATAACAGCGTAAAGTGACATTAATTAAAGAAACTAAAAGTGAAAAATACACCGACATAAATTACATTGTTTTTGGTGAGTGGCTGGGTGAAGCTGGCCAGGCAAAAATCCTTTTGGCTCTACCATCTGCTAGTGTCACCACAGCTTTCGCTAAGACTAAAGCAACAAATATATAAGTCTATAATAAGACCTACATTGCTCTATGGTGCTCCGCTGTTAAGATACCTCTACAAGTCAACCCTGTTGCGCCTGCAGCAACACCAGGATGGCATCCTTAAAAAGATCGTACGAGGCACATCACTCGAGAGGGCATGTAGCACTGCCATCCAGGAGGAGCTCCGGCTCCCCTCGGTGCCTGAGTACATAGGTCGGAGTCACATCAAATTCTTTGATGGGCTGAAGACCTGTGCGAACCCCCTATTTAGGGACATTAAACCACCCCCAAGACCTGGAAAATGGCAGCGCAGTGTCCCCTTGGTCGATGTTCTTACACTGATCTAGGGATGAGGTGAGGACTCCCTTGTCCTTATCCTTCCTTCCTTTTCCTTCTTCCTTCTTCCTTCTTCCTCTTTCTTCTTCCTACTATTCCTAATCACGTTAAACGTCCCTCCCCGTTTTGTATTATATAGAATCAGCGGCATTGCCGGTTAGAGTATAAACCGCCATCACAAGCGGGCTCAGTACTTTTGTAATACCTTAAAATACCGGAAGGTAAGAGAAGGTTTAAGATTGTATAGAAGCATTACAGTTGTTACTTATAATTGTAATTGTAAATAAAATTCTAGGAGGGATAGAAAAAACGAAAAAAAATAACAAAAAAAAAAAACAGTGGCTGGATAGATGATATAAATCTCGAGTTCAAAACCGGCTGGGATAAATAAATTATTTATTCTGTGATAATCCATAGATTGGTCTTCTTTGATCTACAAACCTTCCAGGTCTCACCCATTGGTTTAAAATGGTTATCTTTTATTTATTTTTAATTGGAGGAAAAACCTTTCACGTCCCAGTCAGTACTGCTCTTGCTAATAACTTATATGTTCTGTGAGAATATGAACAGTATGGGAAGTCAGAGTACAATTGTCAAGCCATTGTTAAGTGGGGGAAAATAGTCACCAAGAATGTTTCCAGAAAAATGAATGTTATTATCCATATCTTTTTCTATTTCCTATATTTTTAAACTATACGTAAATGGTTTGGTACCTTGCAATATGCATAGTAAACATACGATAAGCTTTTAATAGATAACAACTGTTTGATTAGATTTAATTGGTTTCATCTCCTATTTACCAATTATGACTATTTTATTTTGACTTCTCAAATTCACATACTGTATATATTCTCACAGCACCATGGTATGTCAATGTCATATCTTTGCATACGGACTTGAAAATATCAACGGTTGACGAACACATACGAACATACTACAAACGATTTCAAGAAAAACTACACGTACACTCAAACTCAATGATAGAACAAATGGCTACGACTCTCATGCCTGAGAACACTAGGAGGAGAATAAAAAGAACGTGGACAAGGAATCTAATAACATAGGAACTTAAATCAATCCACAGGAGAGGTACCGCTGGGTACTGTTCTTCTTCATGCCTTTCATGTCATTCTGTGCTATTTTATTGTCATCCTATCTGCTGATTGTAAATACTTGTACTTGACAGGTGCGGATAAAAATATAAAGAGAAATAATTTATATATTCTCACAGCGTATATATTCTTTAGTGAAGAATGACAAATATCATTTTTATATGTTTACTGTATGACTAAAACGTTCATTAATTAGCAAGAGTTGTACAGTTTCGGACGTGAAATGAGGTGATTCGGCCGAGGAAACCCTCCCGTTTTTCCTTCAATTAATGATAACTACTTTAAACAGGCTGTGTGGGACCAAGGAAGATTTATAGATCATAGAGGATCGATCCATGCGTTATAACAGAATATATAATTTATCTGTCCCAGTAGGTTTCGAACTCAAGAATTATATAATAAATCCAGCCGAGTACCATTATCTACCTTAATAGTTATAATATAATATAATACCTAGTTAAACGGTGAGTTTCAATTAAAACTAATTCTAAATAGCATAAAAACGGGAGGCAGCTGGAGGCTGTAAAACAAAGAGATTTAAAATTAATGTTGATTTTGATTAAACTATCTCCCTTTTGCGGTGAGCATAATTTCAAGCAGAGACAATATCTGTGCATTGCAGATGCAATAAAGGCCAGTAATAATCCTATTTATTCAACACTGTTATGTAAATTATATCTTTACTAATAAAACAACATGCCATAAATATAACAACCTTTATATTATAAACATTGTATAATATAATGTTGTTTATATTATAAACATATGATATAAAATAGTAAATATAAATTTGTAAAGACTAAAAAAATTTTTTTTTATAATATTTTTTTATAAAAATATTTTAAAAAAGTATACGCAAGTGTAAACGAAATCGAGCTTAATTATTTTTAGAAACGGCCTTGATATTATAGTAATTTTTTTAAAATAATTATTGATATTGTTAAAGGGAAAGGTAAAACATTAGTGTAAAGATTTATAGTTTTTAATTTATTCCATATATTATTATAGATTATTTTAGAGCACCATATTATACCATGGATTCAGTAATGAAGTTTAAATTTGAATGATTTTTCATCCACAATGTGTTAAATGTCGTGTTTAAGGCTCTTTTTTTAATAATTCATTCATAATAATTCACTTTTTCAACATAAATAAATACACGTATATGTTTTGCGGCTGAGCTCAGTTTGTATAGCGCTAAGTGTTGTTGACAAATTATTTAAAATGTTAACAGCTACGGATGGGCCCTGTGGTAACTGCAGACCTTCTCGGGGCTTTATAAATTTATTAAATCTTTATAAATTTGAGTAATAAATTTGAGTACCTTTGATAGAGGTAAAAATGTGGACGTTGAATCTTTTTTTTTTCCAATTGAATTAAGTTCAAATCACTAAGTATTTTAAAAATATATGATTGGGTTTGGGTGGATGAATCTGTTCTTCGGGTGAGTGTCTCTATGTATTTTTATCTTGTAATTCTAGAAAATCAAAATTCATTAGAGATTGAAAAGGCATGTTCAAGATAGATTGGTGTCTTGAATGTTTCTAATAAACTTTTTCCCCCAAAATTGACAGAAATTATTATGCATTTTTCCTATTAATCGGCTCTAACGAATTAACCGCTAGGTTCCTCCCGCCCTATTAAGAATATCGACTGTATAGACGCTGGTGAGTCCCATGGTCCCCAGACCCCACAGGATCCAACCCCGGTTGTAAACAGATTGAATAAATTAACTGCCACAGTCGGAGTTGAACCCGGGACCTTCGCACGACAACTCAGCGCTCTACCATTGAGTTACCTCGCTCCCCTCAGCATATTTACGACCTTTTATCCCCGTTTAGCCTATATATGGTCAGGATATTTCCTCATCAATTTAAGTTAAAATGAAGAACATTTAACAAAGTTATTGTTTTAAAAAGTATTTAGTAAACAGCTTTGTCAATTGCATGTAGTGAAAAATGTTGAACATTGTGATCATTGGCAATCTTTTTTGGAAGGACCACGTGGTATTGATTCCATTTGTCCTAGATCTGCGAGAACATGAAGAAATGCTAGTTTCGATGGAAATTCCTACGTAATGATCATCGCCCGAGTGGAGATATTTCTGGGACATTGAGCAAAACCGCAGAGAGGCAGTTTTATGATGAAGAACCAGTTTCCGAACCGTTTAGCATCAACCTATTAACCATTGCCTCCACAGCTCCATATCCCCAGGTTATTATAATCGTTAGCATTAATATGTGATGTGCTGGCACTAGCGTTTTCGTCCTACTAAGGACTTGTATCCCATTTATAGTCAGATAAACCTATCTATCTTATTTTTTCTTCAATTTTAATATATACAATAGAACTTCCTACCATATATCCAATAAGTTTAATAAAATAATTTCAAACAATAAGCGGTAGAATATGATAACAATATATTTTATTGCAAAATTGCACTATAAGTTTGGTATATACAAAATTGCACTGGATCATAGGAAATGGATAGAAATTGAAGTCGCAAAGTTGAAATTCGCATTCATCCAAAAAGTTCATCGTATATCCAAAATCATATCGTATATTCGAATAGTTAATAGTTTTCAAATTGGTGTCGAAGAAATATAATTGCTATTTCATTAAAATTCACGAGAAAAGTTTGAGAAGTAAATAAATATCTACATACAATTTTTTTTTTTTTGAAAACGTTCCACTATAATTCCACCCTGATCTTCATTTGAAAAGCCCCGTTAAAATAAAAGACGAGGAATTTAATTCTATTAAAATAAACAAAAAAGGGACGAACTGTGATCTAGTGGTTAGTATAGCAGCCCGCTAAGCTTGGCGGATGGCCCTAGGATTTTTTAAAGGGAGTAAAAAATCCTTGGTTAAGCCGTCCTTCGGAAGGAACGTTAAACGGGCGTCCCAGGCCAGTACGATGTCAGGTACTCGTTAAAAATCCCTAACCTAAATAAACCTGCATAGGCAAAATTTAAATGTTCCACTGTAACATCGTTCGATAACCTAAATCAGCATAATGTGACATTAAGTAAACAACAAACAAACAAATTGTATATGGAACTTTAAAGGATATGCATGGTATTCCTGCTATGTAAAAAATGCTGAGAAGGATTTAATGAGAATTTTCAAATATTGTATCCTGGAAAAGGTTTAGGTTAAATGTATAATTTTTAATCAGCAACTACTATTTACTACACTACTATACTATTTCAAGAGGTTCTTCACTACTTTTCACTTACCCCTAATTCACTAGTCTATAAATTTCCACTCAAGTCTATTTCACTATATGCTAAAGTTGAATCGATTAATAAATAAAAAACTATATCTCCGATAAAAATTTGAAAAAAAGGATTCTAAAAATCACAATTACTGATTGATAATATTGTCTAATTCTTATGTCTTGTGAGATCTTATATATTAATATCAAATATAAGTAATTAATAATATATCTGAATTGATATATAATACAGTTACAAACATTTATTTCACTGATAGTAATTTGCATTTTCGCTCTAACAATCATTCTATTTTAAGAAATAGATTGTTACAGTATACTTAAGATAACAGCGTATGTCCTTAAAAGGTTTGGAGTATTTGGTTCTTTGCTAGTAATCCTTAATTGGTTTCTGACAAAATTCAATTAAACATAACAAGGAAAATTAATTACTATAAATTAGATAGATAACAGCTTAAGTGTTAATGAAATAACTATAAGAACAATTAAAAACAGATAAGTAAATAAAGATACGAAAATAAGAATGTCATTTTGACATCTATGTATTGTTATGGCAACTTTGGTATATTATTATTTTTTTTTTATTAACCATACTAAAATTATATCGGCTTAAAGACATATTATCTACGATAGTATTTGCAATGGGATCCTTCATAAAACCAACCACAAAATTTTACTTTAAATTTCAGGTCAATTAATGAAGTAAGGAATTGAAAATACCCTTTGATTATTGTTAAAGAAGAAACTCTGTCCAACACACTATTTTTAATAGAATTTGTTTTGAAGTAGAAATCCATAACTCTTATTTATTTTAGTTACGCAGAATACTTTCTATGCAGGCTCCATGGAATTTTTTCCGAATATCTATATATATATATATATATATATATATATATATATATATATATATATATATATATATACATATATACACAGAACATTTAAATGATTAAAAGTTAATTAAATCGCAATCCTCCTGAATAGGCCTCGGTCTATCTCTCAGACGCTTTCCAGTCGGCACACCACTTATTAAATTTTTAGGTATTCGTTCGTTATTAAGCCCAGCAACTTTACAAGCCCATCTTAATCTTCGTGATGATTCGTGATGATGATGTTTCGAAATTAGAAATGTGTTATCTCCTAAATCCAGGGATTTTTTAATTTTATTTTTTGACCAAATATTCTATGTAACACCTAAATAAATAAAGAATACCTTAAAACATTTTTCTTTCTTCAGCGTTAGCGGCCACGTTCTTTTTCACATCCGTAAAGAAGAGTTGGAAAGATTTTAGTTTTTTAAATTCTGGTTTTTAGATTAACATAATTAATACTATATACTAAAATCCAAAGTCCCCATAAAGCTAGTCTAATAAATTGGAGTCTCCCACAGATTGAACAAAAAAGTTTAAAGTTAACCGTGAGGAACTCTGAAAGGAATACTTAACTACTATTTTATGGCCCATCATCCGCTGTCATTCAGGCGAGGATCTCAATTTGAAGATCTTTCATACTGTAGTTGAGCAGAGTAATCAAATTCCAGTCTCACTGCCTATATTATCATAAACCTGTCTTAAACTTCCAGCAACATTATGATGATAATTCAGGTCGGTCCTTGAAATTAATAATTAAATTAAGGTTATTACTTTCAATAAAAATATTAATATTTTACCAAAACAATGAAGGAAAGCATTAAAAGTTCGGAATTATAATGTTCTAAAAACGACATACATGACTAGCTTTTTCCCTAGACTATTCTTTTATCTTCAAATCTTAGTTAAACAACTAAAGGGTAATGTTCATAGTCAAAATAATTTATTCTTGAAATGGAGAAAGCTTAAGAAACTCGATACATAACTATTTCATATGTTCTTCATCGTTAGTTTTAGTTAAAATCGGAGCTGTTTTGATGTAAAATAACCACACCTACCTGGAAATAAACCCCGAAATCACAACCTCCTCCGACTTAGAAAGTATTATAAATAAATTTAATTCTTTAATTAATTCAGCTATGTCAATAACCATTCCTAAAATATGCCATCAATTTCAAGAAAAAATACCAGTCCGCTTAAAATTGCTTATCAAAATAAAAAATATAATTAGGAAAAAGTATCAATTCTCCTCAAACCGAACTCATAAAATATTAATTAATAGTCTAAATTTGTATGTAAAAAATAAATTAAATGATTGGAAAAATCAGAAATGGACTCAAACCCTAAACGATATAAAACCAGGAGAACAATCTCTGTGGAAATTTCACCGCACTTTTACAAAGCGTTCTCAATACATTCCACCCTACTCAGATAAGGACAAGGCGATACTACTGGCGGAATTCTTTACTTCCAACTCTCTAATCACCAAAGACTTTGGCTCACTCCACCATAATCGCTCAGTTAATAAAATTGTAAATAATTATCTCCAAAAAAGGTACCCTCTAACTTCCCCTCCATATTGCCAAAAGAAATAATCAATATTATAAAAAATCTGAAAACTAAAAAAGCCCCGGGTGAAGACAATATTCTTACAATAATAATTAAAAATCTTAGTAAAAAATCAATAATGTTCTTGACTAAAATTTTTAATTCCATTTTCTGTCTCCGACATTTCCCTACTTTATGGAAAACAGCGAAAACTATCCCAATACCTAAACCAAATATAGACTCTTCAGAAGTGGTTAATTATAGGCCGATTAGTTTTCTTAACATTTTCTCAAAAATATTTGAAAAAAATATTCTTGAAAAGGCTAAACAAGTTCATATCTGAAAACAATATCATGGTCAATGAACAATTCGGTTTTAGAAACCAACATTCCACAGTAGCACAGTTAGCTAGATTGACAGATTATGTTAAAGCAGGATTTAATGAAAAAAAAACATACAGGGATGATCTTACTAGACATCGAAAAAGCTTTCGGCACAATATGGCATAACGGACTAATAGACAAGCTTATTACTTACCAATTTCCACCCTACATCATTCATATCATCCATTCATTCCTTTCCAATAGATCCTTTCAAATCACAATTAACAATACCACAACTCCTAAACATCCCCTATCAGCAAGTCTCCCCAAAGGATCCTGTCTTTCCCCAACGCTCTTTAACCTATACTTATCCGACCTTACCACACTCCTATCAGTTGAAAGATCTTTATATGCAGATTACACCGTCATTTACACTAGTTCTTACAGGATAGATACAATAGAAAATAGATTAAAATCTTTATACTCTAGATTAAACAAATATTATAAAAAATGGAAAATAAAAATAAACGAGCACAAAACTTCAGCAATAACATTTACAAAAAGAAGGCCTACTCTACCGGAACAAATTATCCTAAATAATACTCGAATACCCTGGGCACAAAATGCCACCTACCTAGGTCTGGAATTAGATAAAAGATTAACATTTACTCCCCATATAAATAACAAATGTTGTAAAGCCAAAAAACTTATAAGTACTATGGCCCCATATTTCCGTAGAAAATCTCCGCTCTCCAGTAAAAACAAAATTATATTATATAAATCAGTCATAAGACCTTTACTGACATATGTCTCTCCTGTATAGAGCTACACCTGTTACTCCAACTATAAAAAAATAGAAAGAATACAGAACTTATGTATGAGAATCATAAATGACTACCCCAGGTACACAAAAATAACCGACATGGTACTTGATTTAGACCTACAAACAATTAAACAGTTAATTCACTCTCAGACTTGCAACTTTTTCAGCTCAACGAAAAACTCAGGAAATCCCTTAATGCAAACAATCGGCAATTATAATAAACAAACCTTAAGACGATACATACATAGACGAACTAGACATATACTATTAGAATAAATATAATTAATTTATTACATATAATAATTTATCAATTATAAGCGAATTTATTCCTTAAATGGATAAAAATAATGTACTAAAATTGTTTATTCTTACTACCAAATATTATACTTATTTTTATTTATTTATTTTACTGTTATTTTATATTTTTTTATATTTTGTGTAGGTTTTTTTTTTCTTTTTCCTACTGTTAAAATATATTACAACTTTTATTTATAACGTTATTCAACTTGCAGTGTAAATTGTTATACTTCAACATGTATTAAATAGTTGTTACAAAATTGTAAATTGGCAATTTCAAGGAATAAAACTTTATTTTATTTTAACCACACCTACCAATTAAAGGAGGAAAGATCCATCAGAGTGGTTGCCAGGAAATTGCATCCCTCCACCCCTGCTGAGGTCATAGGAGAAGAGCTCACCACCACGGGATTCAAGGTTAGGCAAATCACAAATGTCTACAAGAACAATACTGGGCACCCTGAGCCAGGCAACAAAATTCCACTGCCTTTTTCTTCATAGACATGGAACCAGCACCCGGAGTCGAAAAAATCTACGAGGTAACTAGACTGTATTATACCCTGGTTCAAGTCGAAAAACCTTACCCGAAGAAAGTCATTGTGCAATGTCATAACTGCCAAGCAAACAGGCACACTAGGCACTACTGTCACCATACTCCAAGGTGCGTCAAATGCGGAAACCCGTGTCCAAAGCCACGAGAAAAACCTGCTGTCTGCGCATTATGTCTTCAAGTACATCCAGCAAATTATAAAGGTTGTCAAACCTACAAAAATATAAAATCATGCGTTCTGGCAGCACGTCGGCCCAGCGACGAAGCGAGAGCGTCAAGAAGACAACCTTCAAAAATTGCAGAAGGAACGGTTTCCTATGCCCAAATGTCAGCTGGTCACCAAACAAGTACTCTCGGCTGCAACCCGAACCCTCCAAACACACCCCTATACCACAAATCAACACTTTACAACCATAAAACCAGCCCGAGCAACCACAATATTCCCTGAATCAAAATCAAAATACCCCGGATCAAATCCCTCATATCCCCCTCCTTCAAATGCTACTAATCTCACGACACTTCTCACATCATTCCTCTCTGAGTTCAAATCCATAGTCACACCGCTAAAATCACTCCTAACAAATCCCTTTTCCCATCTCCTTCCTGTCCAATATCCTTAAATGACATCCACCCTATCCATTCTCCTTTGGAACACAAATGGTATTCGAAACCACACGGACGAACTAACATCTTTGCTGTATGACAAAAAAATTAATGTAGCCTTAATTTCAGAAACTCGACTGACCAGTGAACGGCAGCTTAACATAACACAGTACCAAGCCTACCGGACTGACCATCCTCACGGTAGTACTACTGTCATAGTCTCTCTTCCAACACTCATTTCCCCTACCTTCAAACGATCTCCTACAGGCTACAGCTGTTATTATAAGTTTTTCCTTGCCCATCACGAATCGGTGATCCAAGTCCCAAATCAGGTCTCCCCTGAACTCCTTTCCTTTTAGGTGCAGACATTAATGAGAAACATCTACAATGGGGCTCAAGAAGAACTAATTCCCGAGGCCGCATGCTATTGTCTGCAATTAATTCCCACAATTCCAGTTTAATTTCTCCCGGCACCCCTACATATTGGTCCACTGATCAAACAGAAATCCTGATCTCCTTGATTTTTTCATCCATGCTGGCTTAGGTCCCCTGAACTACTCCATAGAACGCCTTGATGACCTGTCCTCAGATCACAGTCCTTTGATCCTTACCCTTTCTATAGCCCCAATATCCAAACTTCTTCCACCATCATTTATTAGGGGACCAGTTGACGGGAACCTATTTCACCAGCTTGCATTCGACATCATTGAACTCAGAGTTTCCCGAAAAGCACCTCAAGAGTTAGATGATGCCCTCAAATCAATCCTTTACCAATTTGATCCAGCAAGCAGTTTTGAGTGCATCTTCATCTTGTCCTTCCTTCAAAATCCGCAAGAAAATTCCATTACCGCAAGATCTTAGGGATCTTATCCTTACCAAACGCAGTTACCGATCACTTTGGCAAAGAACCAGGCATCCTCACGTTCGGAGACTGTATAAATTCACCAATCTAGTTAAAAAAACCTGATAACCTATAGATCCGAATCCTAAAATTCCTAACTTTCCACACTATCCGCTTCTGGTAATTCCCTCTGGAATGCTATCAAAAAGATTCTTAAATACCGCTCTATTTGCCAACCTCTCCTACGTGAAGACGGTTCTTGGGCTGCATCAGATGAGGACAAAGCAGAGGAATTTGCCATACACCTCTCAGATTTACCACTCATCCTGAAATCCACCCTACGCACGCTTGCAACATTAATGAATTCCTCTCTTCACCCATTCCTCTATCCTTACCTCCTAAAGCTGGAAACCCCTCTGAGGTAAAATTCCTCTTAAAAAAGTTAAAAGTTCGCAAATCTCCTGGGCATGACCTCCTAACCACCCAGCTCCTTCAACACCTTTCTCAAAAAGCAATTATTTCCCTTACCTATCTATAGAACAGAATAGAATCCTTCGTACAATTCACTTCCCTTTGTTGTGGAAACACTCCGTTATCATCCTATTCCCTAAACCTGACAAACCACCCAATGGCTATCAGCCTGCTTCCTATACTTTCCAAAATGTTCGCAAAAATCCTCCTGAAACGAATCCGACCCATAATCGAATCTAATAATGTCCCTTCACACAATCCTTTTATCTAAAGTCCTCAGAACTGTTGTCAATGCTCCTTGCTATGACTGCAATAAAAATAATAAATATTGTGATCTCAACATTCCTTTCGTCCCCGGCCTCATTCCTACTAAATTTTCAAACTTTTATCAAAACCTTGCTTGTCATCCCAATCCCCTGGCTCAGTCATTATCCAGTTCCTCTCATCCATATAACCCACCCCGCGGTCTAAACCGTCAATACCTGCTGTAATAATGTTATTTGGAGTACTAGCACTGGCCAGATTCTCCATTCATCTCATTCATAGCTTGTGTGTGGGACGCTCCCTTAACCAGCTTCCATTGGCGTTAAAGCTAGTGACGCGGCTGGGAAAGGGCGCAGGGGCCTCCCGGACTCATGCTTTGCCCCCATTCCTAGTTCCCTAGCTTAGTTTTAGAGACCCCAGGCAAATTGTAAATATTGTGATCATGGTATGAATGCGAGAAATTATTTGATTTTTATTATCATTTTCGCAAATATTAACTTTGTTTTTATTATCAGCATGTATATATATATTTTTTATTATTATTTTTTATTGAATGATTGTATATCTATTTAGCGCTATTACTTATTGCCTAAAAGTGACAGATTGTAATATTTCAATAAAGTGTATATAAAAAAAAATAAGAGGAACAACTTTTGTTTTCTGGGGGATAGAAATTTCTTCCATTAATTTTTACCATTGGGGAGCAAAATTCCCAATTTGGGTACCTGATTCCAATACTCTGCCCGACCATGCTCAAAAGGAGTGAGTTTAATAACTTAAAATACAATCTGCAGTCTATTTTAAGGGCAAGAATATGTACACCTCATTGTCAAATGCAGTGACATCCATGCTTATACTCATATGGTGAAGTGGCAATAGAATTTTTAGAACATGAAACATATGGTAAAACCCATATGACGAGCGTCATTTATATTGCTGCAAAGAAATAAATAATAAACATAATAATATATAAGGCATAGAGGCAAGAAAGAAGGGAGAAACGGTATTTGTTCCGCAGGTTGTCGCTTCGAGTTGAGTTAAAACAAGTTTTAACAATTTATTCGTTTCAAAATTTATAATATTTTCCAAAATCCAAGTTATCGTGAGCTTTAGTATGGAAAAGAGGTTATAATTATGGGTAATGGGTAGATTTAGGTAATCATTGGGTCAAGAAATTAAAGTTTCAACTAACATGGTATACTATACGTTTGTTGAAACGTTCATTTCTAGATTAACCGATGTTAATTAAATTAATTAACTGATGAGCACATTTCCCATAGTTACTTTCTATTTTCCATTCTAAAGCTCATGATTACTTGCATTTTTTGTAGTAATGAAAAGAGAAAAAAATGAGAAGTTAAAAAATTTGACTCAATTCGAAGCGACTATATATATATATATATATACACAGGATAGGGGAGCGGAGTGGCTCATGGTAGAGCACTGATTTGCCATGCCGGAAATCCTGGTGCAAATCCCCCTGCAGGCCATGATTTTTATTTAGTCTGTTTGCAGCAGAAGTTGGATCATATGGGATCTAGGACACTCCTGGGGCCCACCCAGCCTCTATAAAATATTATAAAATAGGGTACCCAAAATAAGGGGAAAAATCTGGCGGTTGAGCGTGTCCTTGGACAGGTCACCTCCTTGCAGAACCGTTGTCCATGAAACAGTACATTTCTACCATGTACTGAACCCCATACCCTTCATGGGTTGTAGTGGTACAGATTTTATATGTCTATATAATCTTTATATATCTAGACCAGAAAAATGTTTGCACATTTAAAACGAACACATCATAAGTTTCTGTATACTTTTATATTTGAATATAAATATAAATACATTATAAATATATGATGAAAATAATAGGCATTAATTGTTTTTAACATAATCTATTGTCATTTATCGATCAATATGGTTGTTAATGGGCTCATTAACTGGAGATTTACGATTAAGTATACTATCTACAGTATACATTACATACTTTCGATGTTAATGTAAATGCAACAACAACAATTATCTGTAACGGGATTTCTAGTTGATGCTCGACAAGATTTTCACTGAATGAATCATGCAAAATACAGTGAAGAATAAATCTATTTTCAATGAGGCATGCAAAATATTCCGCTGTGAGCGACTGATTTGCCATTCGAAGGGCCGAATTGGCAATGGCATCTCCAACATAGCTAACAAAGCTTTTTAACCCTCCATTCCATTGTTACCGGGACCATTGGGAAGGTTTTTGAAACTTTATAATTTTATTTTTTTATCTTATAGCTGTTTTTTAAAAACTTAATTTTTCTTTAACAAAAATAAAAGTAGATGGAGCACAATAGACTCTGGAACATTCTGGTTTTGCATAACGTTTCTTAAGCAGCGTACTGGCAACTGCAAGTTGAAGAAAAATGCAGCGGTGGCTAAATGTTGATTATCCCAATCAATGGATAGGCAGTGTAGGACCAGTGGATTGGACCTGCACACCCTCCAGACCTGACAATACTGGAATTTTTTGTTTAGGGTGACATTAAACAAAACGTCTATACGAGGCTTTTCAATGACCTTAATTCTTTACGAAGAAGGATATTTAATCTTATGAAACAATAACACACTGTTACTGTGGAAGAAAGATGCTGAGCCTGTCTTATTGCTCAAGGAAATCACTTTGAATTACATTTAATACGAATGTTAATGTTTATAATTAATGAATAAAGTAATTGATACAAATATAATGTTTTATTTATATACTATGCCTAATAATTTATAACAATCAAAATCTTGAGGTGTGAATATCACCTAAACAAAGTGTTTGCGATCATATGTAGGAAATTGTTTTCTTGTTATGAGGTTCTTAGTTTAAATTTTCAGTTTGTCTACTTAACCTTGAAACACCCTGTGTAATAAACGTTCGGCTTCTTAAGCATCATATTGAATCTCTTCCAGCCGTTAATATTATTATATTGACATTAATATTAATATATTGGCCTATTGTAATAAAAAAAAAATACAAGATCACGGGTTCCCGCAAACCCGCGAAAAGGGGTCCCGAGCCTGTAGGATGTCAGGTACTCGATAAAAATGCCTATCCTAATTAAACAAAATTTATAGCTTCCGATGTAGCATCGCACAATTGCAGCATAAAGTGATCTTAAATTAACAAACAGATAAAAATAATAAGACTAAAATAAGAATAAATCATCAACCCAGTTCATGAATTATTGTTAATATTTCTTTAAATATAGAATTATTCGTGATATCTCAAAACTTTAATTGCTTAATTACTGTGAAAATCAATTATATCAAAGTCAATTAATGAAAAGCTTGAATGTCGGTTATTCAATAATAATGCTAAGAGGAAATGTACACAGAAAAATGATAGATAATTATAAATCATTAAGATACCAAAGACAGCACTTTCTAACCAGGAAAGTGGTTGGTCCAAAATGTTTAGTTTCCTCAATTAAAGAAAAATTATTATTGTCTAAAGCCTATATTAAATGTTTTTATCGCGCGATAAGAACGATTTAGTATATATAGGTGTCGAGTATGAGATTGCGGACAAGTCTACCATGCAGCGATTACTGTGCTTGTTATTCCTCGCGGGGACCGCCCTAGGCGACACCGTATTGCTCAACCAGGTCATCGACCAGGCGCTGGCGGGCCTCAACGCGGCCGTCACTCAGGCCGGCAAGGCGGTGATGCCGCTCCAGGAGATGAACGAGGAGTGGCAGTACAAGTGGCGCTTCGTCAAACTGTCAGGGCACGTCCACTGCTGGGGCGGATACGCTCAGAACCTGGCCACCCTCCGGAGGACCGGCGACGTCGTCATGGCCACTGAAGGCAACCGCATCACCCTTCGCGTGGCCCTCGGACTTGGCGAGCTCTCCGCTCACTACGACAACTGCGAGTTCAAGGCCAACCATCTCTTCCAGGTGACCCAGAAGGTCGACACTTCCGTGTCCTCCAACTCCATCGAGGCCCAGGCTACACTCGTCAAGAACGGAGACCAATGCACCGCCAACCTCGACTACATCCGGGTAGGAGACTTGGGCAGGATCAGCATCGACACTGGCAGTAGCGTCATACACAAGATTGAAGACCATCTCATCGAATGGTTCGCCAAGAAGTATCACGGGGAAATCGTTGGCATCATCAATGATGTTCTTCAATCCCAAGCCACAGCTAACTTCCCGAGGGCCGATCTGTGCAATAAGATTCCTCATTAAGATGAATAAATATGATCAATATATTTCTTTATAATATTTTTCAAAATTTATAAAAAAGTAAACAATATAAAAAAGTATAGAATAAAATATTAAAAAGTTTATTGTATAAATAAATATATGACTTTCTTTTTAAGAAAACAGAAATATGATTCAAATTTGTATAATATAATTCGAATTTAATTAATATGAAAGGCTATCAATGTAATACAATAAAATTTATATAAATAAAGTGAATTTTTTCATATTATTCATAAATCAATGAAACAAAGAAATGTCTCTTTTCTATTTCAATTACTTTTTTTTTAAGAACCCATTGTTTTAAAAATTGTATTTCCATGAAAACATGGATAATCATGATTAGGAGAAACCTTCTGTTTTTCTGTAACGTAAATGAAACAACAGAATACATGCTTCTGGATGTTGCATGTGATTATTTAAGTAAATAACTGATTAGTGCTATACTAGAAGATACCGTCTGGCAATAAACTGATTGTCAATATTGTTAAAACCATTTAACAATGGGCCATAACCGTATGTTATTCTTTACACATTAATAATTCATATAAAGCTGTAGTATGGCTCGCCATCTCTCCAAAATGTTTGCAAACCAAAATGAAGGGAAATTTAATTTTCAGTTTTAATGTTTTGAATATAAAAACAAATTGCGAAGCATCAATATTCAGAAAAGCTAAGGAAAAATCTCTACTTCCAAAGAGGTGCAAAAATTACATTACTATTTAAATTAATTGCGAGAATTAAAATATCATTATATCTAATTGGGTAAATCCTATTGAATTTGTTGGTTAATTTTAGATTATGATTCCCTGGTTTCTTTTTTATGTTTTTGATTATGAAAAATGCTCACGTGGGTATATAAGTCGACATTACTTATCCTATACAACTACGCTTCATATCCACATCCGAACATATTGCATTAAAATCACTACATTGCTTCATTCAAATTATTAATCCAACAAAATAATAAATACAAATAATTTCTGAGGAGAAAAAAATAAAATAAATGCTTCATCGAAAAGTATGTTGTAATAGTTTTTATTATTATTTTTCTAGAAAAATAAACCTTTTTCAACTTCTTCATTAGTTATTGTTTATTTATTTATATCAGACGATGTATTGGACCACTTAGGGGCACTCAAAAATGTTATCTGCGATCGAAAATGCATTAGTTTTATCTGATTCAAAATATTTAGCATATCTTTTTTTATTTTTATAAACATTAATTTTATCAAATCAGACCAACACTATTAACAAAAACAATGGTATTAAACATTTAAATTTTACAATGTTTATTTATTAGTTGCTTACGGTGTTTAAGAATTGGACCACTAAGGGCCACTCAAAACAGTTATCTGTCAATCGAAAATGCATTAATTTTATCATACAAATATTTAGCATATCTTATTTATTTTCATACAAATGCACTATATCAAATCTGACAAAAACTAATAACAAAAAAAATAAATTGTAAAAATCAGACAGGATACAAACTATACCTCACAATGCCAATCAAGCAAAATAATTTTGGTTGAAAAATTCCCATGTTTCTTTTATGCATTCTTAATAGTGTTACGGCCGGAGAGAGAAAGACGGGCTGGAGGGATTAAGACGGATTAGAAGGATCTGGAAGATCCGAGAACGACCTCCTCCACTCCCGCGCGTCTGTAACGTTCGACCTTGCCTATGTAAATACCGCCCGCTGCGAACTAGAGGTCAGTGATAAGTCAGTCGGTAATTAACTAGTGAGTAGTAAACTTGTGTGCCAGTGAACCCATAGGCGGATCCTGGGGGAGGGCTCGGGAGCACATGCCCCCCGCAGACGGTTTTTTAGTGTACTGTGGAGAATCCATTGCAGTACATACTTATAGGCAAATCATGTGATGTTATAACAGAAATAGCATGAGTGAAACTATTGTTTAGATATTTTAATAAACCTTTGGAATCTTTCTATAAATACTACAAGTTTATTTCTAAGTTATTGTTGATTTTTTTGCCCGTCTGCCCGTTGTGCCCCCCCAGAAAAAATCCTGGACAGTGAACTGTGACAGTCCGGGAGTGTAATAAACTGTTTCTGTTACTGTGTTTTAATTTGTCATATTTGGAGAGTCCTACGGTCGGTGGAATTTAATTAATGAATTGAAAGTGTTAATTAGTAGTAGTTAATTAGTTAAGTAGTAGTTGTAATTTATGGTATTTGTACAAGCTTATGTAAATAGTTAAGCCATTTAGTATTAGTAATATCTTATTATTATTGTAATAAATCAATAGGAGTTAGGCCTACATTATAATCTTTAGAATATTTTCATTGTAAATTTATATTAGTTTAATAATTTAATTGTTAGTAATTTCATTGTATTCTTTTTGTCACTTTGTTAATAAATATTAGTATCTCAAATTCAGGAGTATTATAATTCATTTTCACACCCAGTAGCCCGTAAAAATAGTCATTAGAATGGATATAGCATGCGCACAGTAAACTAAGGGCCTAGTATTAATTGTTTATAAAGATTTTTCTAATTCGTACTAAATAATCAACACATTTATTAAAGCTCTTTAATGATTTTAAACTTGGACAATCGACATTCCTACATGAGATAAACATTACCGCCCTATTCGAGGGAGGTTGATGTAACCTATGGACCGATCGCCATTGGCTTTGAGAAAATTTCAGCTAGTGATGGGAATTCTTTCTACCCAGAGGTGAAACGATGACATCCACCCGTATTATCATTTTTAGGCTTAATTTCATTACAAAACCCTTAATTTTTAGTTCTTGGATAACTCGTCAGGAAAAATCAAAGAAAATGACTATTTAAGAATATTTTTATTCTAATGATGAACTTTATTGATTATAATCAATAAAGTTCATTTACGTTAAAGTTCATTTAATTAAGTTCATTTAAGTTAAAGTTCATTTAATTAAGTTCATTTACAGAGGGTACAAAACTGTGGATAATTATCCACAGTTTTGTACCCTCTGTAAATACCATATTTCATTTAATTAGTTTAAAGTTGATAGCAATGATGGTAGCATATAGATTATCAGTAGTAATCTTATCAGTCAAATAATTTATTATAGACAGTTTAATTGGAGATGAATAGAAAAAAAAAAGTTTTTATCGAAGTGTACTAAAGGAATCTAATAATTTTCAACAAATAAATGTTTCAACTGGAAGTCGATGATTTAGATAAGGCCATTTCAATTATTCATTCAATCCGAAGGGATCACAGATCGGCAAAGATAGAAATTGATATTCTCAACGATGAATATCATTGATACAGTTATATTTTTCATTATAAACAATAAATGGGTAAAAAAAAACAACAACCCTGCATTGAGCCGATTAAAATTTTATTTGAGTATTTCATTCTCAAAATTAATTGTATTTATAAACGACGTTTATTTCATAAAGCAAGATGCTCAAGAAATTTGGTTCCTTTTAGAAGCGTAAATTCAAAGTTGTATCTTCAAAGAAATGATTGACGTGAAAACAAAATATTAACTAATTGAAAGATGCCCAAACTGTCATTTTTCTTGATAATTTCTTGAAATGTTCGATGTGCTCTTAAACGAAGAATTGATTAAGACGAAATATTTTGAATCGAGGCGTTGACACGGAAAAGGTCGAATAAGTAAAAAAAAAAATTTTTCTTTTTTTTATATAAATGTTAGTAATTAATCATGCCAATATTATAGAAAGAAGAGTAAGCCAAAACTGGGAGTGTTTTAATTTCAATGAAGGGTGGTAGTTTCGATTTTCCGATTGAAACTTTCATTTTTAGTTATCAAAACAGTGTTTTGCTTCTCCTGAAAAATTACTTTTAGTGACAAAATATTTTTTCCATGCCAACGCCTCAATTATCTGTTTTGCCAATAGAATTGATGGAAGGGTGAGTTGTAACTATGTTTGAGGTAAATAGCCTCCAAAGTAAAACTGGTTCTATCATATTTTTTACATATTGTTACGGTCGCCGGCAGGAAGACGGAAGCAAGGGGATTAGCGGCTTAAATCCGTCGGCGGGAGAAGTTAAAATAGGATTAGGACCGTTCTAGATCGTCTCCTTTTGTCGGAAAAGGATTAAGAAGATTCCAGAATTTTCTGGCCCCTCCGTGTTCTAGAATGTTCGGCCTTGCCCATTTAAATACTTCCCTCACCTCGAGCCAGTCAGTCTTAGCCTGAGAGTAGACCAGAGAAGACCTGACTGTGATAAGTGAGTGTCAGTGTGATAAACTAGTCAGTGTTGAACCGGCCAGTGTAATAAGTGTGTCAGTGAACTGTGGCAGTCTCGCGAGTGTAATAAACTGTTTCTGTTTGTTACTGTTTGTCATACTTGGGGAATCTTACGGTCGGTGGACTAGTGAACTGTAAGTGTTAACTATTAGTTATAAATTGTAGTGTAATTTTATAATATTCATAGAAACTATTGTAACTAGTTAAGCTATCTAGAATTAGTAATATCTTATATTATTGTAATAATTAAATAGGCCTAGGTTATAATAAATAATTAGAATATTGTCATTATAAATTTATCTTAGTCTAATCATTTAATTGTTAATAGTTTAATTGTATCATTTTTATCATTTTGTTAATAAATATTAGTATCTTTAATTAAGGAATTGTTTAATTCAGTTTAATACCCAGTAGCCCGTAACATTATATACAAAAGTACGATTATGTAAGTAAGCAAGAAAATAAATCATTTTAGTCGTTGTTATAGATCACGAAATGCAGAAGAATAACTAAGAAATATACTAATATTTAAGAAAAAGCAAGGATACAAAAAGACCCTTATGATAAATTGAGAAAAAGAAGATAATGAAAGCTTTAGCGATTCTTCTGTTTTTTAATGCTGTAATAAAATTTATTGGTGGTTTCCTTTTTTCAATCAGGATATATTCTGCATCAGAATGTTGTGTAATTCACCTCGTCATGAAAGATTAAACATTAAAGTAAAACGAGTGAGTTAAAAGACAGCTCATTAGCATACGTAGAGGGTACTTTAACAGTGCTGGAGAAAGTCAATTTTGAGTAAGTAAATATTTATATCTTAGTGACAACAGATCTTTTAGCGATTAAAGAGAATGGAGAACGGTTGTTGTGCAAGAGAATTACAGAGAAGTAATATAATGTATTGAAGGGTGGGTTAGAAAGAATTGATAAATTAGATGAATATGAAATGGATGTGAAGTGGAAACACTGCTAATATAATGCTTTAGGGTCTACGGAATAGTTTAATTAGTTTTTTTTCTTTTAAGATATAATTAGCAGAAATAGTTTAAACAAAACAATCTATATAGTTTATATTAGTATTCTTAACAATCAACTGTTTCATTTAAACAAATTGTATTAGATAAATAATAGGAAAGTGGAAAATAGTTAACTGGATAGATAATTGTAATAGTGGATTGAATTGGTCAGGGAGTGCAGTGAATGACTAAAATATAGGCCATCTTCAGAGCTAGGAAAAAACCCCAGAATTTCTGTTAGAATAAAACAACAAATAATAAATAATTTGATTTCCCTGGTTATTTATAGGTTAAATTATTAGGTCAAGATGTGATGACTATCGTTATCACGTCAGATATTTTAATGATTTTTCTTACATATATTTTCATCGAAACGATCCAAATGATTCTATGAAATGATATAATTATAATGATATAAATGATAATTAGGATTTATCCTATTTATTTATACGAATGCTTGCAGGACGACGTCAGTCGTTATAAAATATAGACACAGAAGAGTAACTAGAGCAGGGCAATTTACCATAGACTAATAAAACCATAGAAGTCCTTCCAAGCATTAATTAGAAGAGTGGACCATTCATTCAGTGCTACTTCATTGAAGAGTAATCCATTATAATTATGACTTATGACCATTAGCATGAGTTATGTCTTTACTAACTCCCATGTCCGTTAAATTAATCATTCTTTAATTAACTTAGATTTTACTACATAATATACGTTTTTATAATGTTGAAAATGCACTAAAGGAATATATAAAATTAATATTTATGTTTATCTCCGCGTAAAAGTAATATTTATCTCTACTCCGTGAATATTGAACCTGTACTTCGTACCCTAGCCTCTCAGTCAGCTGCCTGCTACGAAACTGCGCACATCGCTGCAATTTATAATTTAACTATTGAAACTGAAGTTAAACAATATATACAGATAAAATAAAGTATTCTACTATAAGAGAAGGCAATGAACGAATTTTTACTATTGAAAATTATAAATGATGTAGTTTGATATACTGTTACGGTCGCCGGCAGGACGGAAGCAAGGGGATTAGCGGCTTAAATCCGTCGGCGGGAGAAGTTAAAATAGGATTAGGACCGGTCTAGATCGTCTCCTTTTGTCGGAAAAGGATTAAGAAGATTCCAGAATTGTCTGGCCCCTCCGTGTTCTAGAATGTTCGGCCTTGCCTATTTAAATACTTCCCTCACCTCGAGCCAGTCAGTCTTAGCCTGAGAGTTGACCACGCACGGTGACAGTGTAATAAGTGAGTGTCAGTGTGATAAACTAGTCAGTGTTGAACCGGCCCGTGTAATAAGTGTATCAGTGAACTGTGACAGTCTCGCGAGTGTAATAAACTGTTTCTGTTTGTTACTGTGTTTCAGTTTTATCATACTTGGAGAATCTTACGGTCGGTGGACTAGTGAACTGTGAGTGTTAACTACTAGTTATAAATTGTAGTGTAATTTTATAATATTCATAGAAACTATTGTAACTAGTTAAGATATCTAGAATTAGTAGTATCTTATATTATTGTAATAACTAATAGGAGTTAGGCCTAGATTATAATCTTTACAATATTGTCATTATAAATTTATATTAGTTTAATAATTTAATTGTTAATAGTTTAATTGTATCCTTTTTATCATATTGTTAATAAATATTAGTATCTTTAATTAAGGCATTGTTTAATTCATTTTAATACCCAGTAGCTCGTAACAAATTGGTGTCAGAAGTGGGATCTTGTGTAATTGCTATTATTTTGCATTTTGTCTTGCATTTTTTTAATTATTGGACTACTGTATATAGAATGGCTTCTAAAAGTGTTAAATTAATTGATTTAAAAGTTGCGGATTTGAAACGGGAGTTAGAAGAACGTGATCTTGATTCTTCCGGAACTAAAAATGTGCAGCAACAGCGCTTGCGTCAATTTTTTGTAGATTTAGGGGAAAATCCAGATGACGTTCTGTTTGAGATTGATTTAAGCAGGTTGTCTGCAACTTTTAAAAATGAGTTAAGCAATGTTAAAAATGAGCTAGGTAATGAATTAAGCAATGTTAAAAATGAGCTAGGTAATGAATTAGGTACTGTAAAAAGTGATTTATTGGATACATTAGAGTCTAAGATAGGCACATTAGAGAATTAGACGAACAACACCGACTGTTCCTGCGAGGGCAGCCTTCATAGGACCATTATGCCCGCCAATGCTGGGAGGCCACCAAATCACAACACTATTCCAGTATTCGACGGAAAGACGCCGTGGGAGGACTACATGACTCTCTTCGAGACAGCGGCTTCAATCCACTGGTGGTCAAAAGAGACCCAAGCGTCAGCGTTGTGCCTGGCCTTGCGTGGAGAAGCCTTGGGAGTACTCCAGGGGATGCCCATATCGGAGCGGTCTAACTACTATGGGGAGCTGATTAGAAGACTGGAGATGCGTTTCGGCCATCGCCACATGGACCAGCTATATCGCTCATAGCTGAGAAGCAGGATCCAGAAGACCAACGAGACGCTGCAGGAATTTGAAGCGGACATTGCCCGGCTGGTGAGGAATGCCTACCCATCGGTCACCTATGATGTCTACGAGAGCCTGGCTGTCGACAAATTCCTGGACGGACTTCGGGACCCCGAGACGCAACAAGCAGTTAAGCTCGCCCGGCCAAAAACGCTAGGAGACGCATTATCTCAGGCCATGGAGTTCGAGGCTGTCAGACAGTCAGTTCGGGGCCATGCGCGAGTTCGAGCAGCAGAAGCGGAGGCTAATGTGGTCCCTAGTATCGAAGATATTGTGATAAAAGTTTTGGAGGCCCTCAGGACCCGTAAGAAGGAGATAAGCTGTTGGAGCTGCGGCAAACTTGGACACCCTAGAAGCAAGTGTCCATCCAAGAAGCAAGAAAAGCTAAAGGAAAACTAAGTAGGGTTGATGGGAAGGGGCAACTGTCAACCCGTAACGTCAAAGGCCCCGGGAAGAGTTATATGGTCCAGTCAATATGGAGCAGAGCAAACAGTTTCTACGTTGATGGGATGGTGACCGGGCAGCTGCGAAGTCTACAACTATATAGATACCGGGGCAACCATGACTATCTTGAACTCAAAGACAGTTCCCGCTGAAAAGACCTTGCCAACGACTTGGACATTACGGACTGGCACAGGAGAGCCAGCCAAGGTCTACGGGGAGACAGTTGCCGACTTCATCATCGGGGATCAACATCTGAAGCACCGCGCTCTCGTGGCAGATATTGATGAAGATGTCATATTGGGCACGGACTTGATGATGGCATACGGGATCAAGCTGGATATGGCGAGAGGTGTGATGACGATGGGAGACGAAGAAGTCATCCTTCGGCAGGGAAAGGACATCTACGCACGAGTGCGCTTACTAGAAGACACCACTTTACCTGCACGGAGCCAAATCATTACGCATGGTACGGTCGAAGGACCTCTACCTGAGGGTCAATGTTTGCTACTTGGACCTGGAAGGCAAGAAAAACAGTAGATCGGACGCGGCGTAATGGTTGCAAGGTCTCTCATCAAGTTCGAACGTACCACTCCGATTCGGCTAATGAACTTGAACAGCTTCCCAGTAACGCTGAACAAAGGAACACCGGTCGGGGAATGTACAACCGCTGCCTCAGTGGTTCGGCAGCTGCAACGTCACCTCACCGAGTTGCGAGGATTGCCGGAAGAACTAACAGGATTTGTGGACGAATCATGCCGGGACCTCTCACCTGAACAGAGCGAGGAAGTGAAGGAGATGATTAAACGATGGCAGGACGTTTTCGAGATCAGCCAAGGGCCACGGGGTAGAACGGATATCGTCCAGCACCGGATTGACACCGGGGATGCTAAGCCCATCCGACTGGTCCCGCGGAGGCTGCCGTTAGCAAAACGGAGATGGAGACTGATGGTGTAATTGAGCCTTCGAGTAGCCTCTGGATGTCTCCTGTTGTATTGGTGAAGAAGAAGGGCGGCACAACGAGATTCTGCGTAGACTACCGCCTTCTGAACAACGTCACCAAGAAAGACAGTTATCCGCTCCCCAGGATTGATGATGCGCTGGACACCCTAGAGGGGAGTGAACTTTTCTCTACCTTGGATCTCCGCAGTGGATATTGGCAGGTTGGATTGAAACCTGCAGACAAAGAGAAGCAGCGTTCTCGATTGGGACTGGACTCTGGCAATTTACGGTAATGCCATTCGGGCTTTGCAATGCTCCTGCAACATTTGGGAGGCTGATCAAAAGCGTGTTAAGAGGTCTCTCTTGGGAAATTTGCCTGGTATACTTAGATGACATCATTGTGCTGGGAAAGTCCTTCGCTCACCATCTGAAGAATCTGGAGAAGGTCTTCGAACAACTGCGTGCAGCGAACCTTAAATTGAACCCGAAGAAGTGTCATCTCTTCCGAAGGCAAGTCAACTATCTGGGGCATGTTGTGTCAGACAACGGAGTTGCCGTTGACCCAGAGAAGATTGCAGCGATCCCCGAATGGCCAGTACCTCGAGATAAGCACCAAGTAAGAAGTTTTCTCAGCCTCTGCACCTACTACAGGAGGTACGTGAAAGGATTTGCTAACATTGCAAAACCTCTTACCAGGCTCACCGAGGAAAAACGGACTTTCCTTTGGGATCACGAATGTCAGGCATCTTTCGAGGAGTTGAAGAATAAGTTGAGTAGTGCTCCTATTCTGAGCTATCCACGTCCCGAGGGCAAGTTCATACTTGACACAGACGCTAGCAACACCGCTATTGGAAGCGTCCTCTCTCAGCTCCAAGATGGAGAAGAAAGGGTTATTGGATATTTCAGTAAAGCGCTCTCAGCTCCGGAACGCAACTACTGTGTCACAAGGAAGGAGCTTCTGGCAGTGGTGAAATCTATAGAGCATTTTCACAAATATCTATACGGCAGAAGATTCCTCCTGAGAACGGACCACGCGGCTCTAATGTGGCTGCGGCGATTCAAGTCACCAGAGGGACAAGTGGCGAGGTGGATAGAGCGCCTATAGGAATATGACTTTGAATCTGCTCATCGTGCTGGAACGAGTCACAGAAATGCGGATGCGCTCTCTAGGAGATCTTGTGACGAAGAATGCAGGCATTGTTCTCGACAAGAAGAGAAGCAGGCAGCAGTGTTGAGGACAACGGTGGTCATGGACAGTTGGCCGGATGCATTCTGAATAGCAAACGGATGGCAAAATAGGGGGTGCATTCTGGGGCCTCAGGTACCCAGCAACGATGACCATTTATAAAGGCGTGGTCTTGGGTATCCTGAGGTATGCATCCCCGGCGTGGAGCCGCAACCTCACGCAGCAGCAGAAGAGGAGACTGGCGACGATCCAGCGACTGGCTCTGCTACGGGTCACGAAGGCTTATAGAACGGTGTCGCATGAGGCGGTGCAGGTACTTGCCGGAGCTATGCCCCTGGACCTCCTCCTGAAGGAGGACGCCCTTAAGTACGAGGCGAAGAGGCAGGGGCTGGAGACGCTTCCGGAGGGACTCCGTCAGAAGATCGGCGAGACCCCGAACTTGTGGAAGAAGATATTGAGGGAGGACTCAATAGAGCAGTGGAACGGACGGTGGGTGACGAGCCAGAAGGGCTCTACGTTGAGGAAGTTCTTCCCCACCGTCCAGTCGAGGTTGTCTGCCACATGGGTCCTCCCAGACTACTGGGTCTCGCAGATGCTGACGGGACACGGTGGGTTTCGGGGAAAGCTCAGTGAGCATAGAAGAGAGATCGACCCCCGGTGCCCCACCTGTGGAGTCCCAGAAATGGCGGAGCATGTGACGCTCTCCTGCACCGCGATGGAAGGACACCGAGCCAGGATGTCGAGGAATACCGAGATCTTCGTCCTCGCCGAGGAAGACTTCCCCCGCCTGGTCGAGGAGGACAATTACCCTCATTTCAGGGAGTTTGTCCACGGGTGGAAGGAGGTGGTCGGTCCTGCACACTTCACCATCAACAGGATACGGCCACCCGGCGAGCCACCAGACCAGGAGTCACCAACGCATTCGCCGGAGGATGAGCCCCTAGGAGGACAGGACTGAGAGAGTGGATTGGCCGGATGCGGACCGGACGGATGCGGCGGACCAGGAGGGCTGGACGGCAAACGGACGGATGCAGACCGGCCAGGAGGCCTACAAGGTGCTGCCCCATCAGTAAGGTGCACATCCGTGCACCGGGCAGCACCACAGATTTTTATTTTTGTTTTGTTTAGTTATTGTACCCAGGAGATAAATGGTACCCCCCAAAATAATTGTATAATAAGAATTTTCAATAAAGAGTAGTTTATTGGCAGTGATGGGCGTGCGTAAACCCAACGTATCAACCCGCCACTGCCGAACCCCGTATGCCGGTGATGGCAGGTAGGAAAAAAAAAAAAAATGTTGGCAGGATGCAGAGGTGTCAAAGAAACAGGACGAGGACCCGGACTTGAAGCAAATAAAGCAATGGAAACTATCGGGGCAAGGAAGACCAAGCTGGCAGGATGTTGCTCCAATGTCAAAGAATGTAAAGACTTACTGGGCCCAATGGGACTCCATTCTAGTTGACAACGGGCTGCTGAAACGGGCATTGGAGAACACGGAAGGAGATCAGCACAGACTACAGCTCATCGTTCCAAAGAGTAAAGTGCCCGAAGTACTCAGGGAAATTCATGATGGAGTATCTGATAAGCCACCTTGGAGTTCACCGTACATTGGAAAAGGTACGTGAACGCTTTTACTGGGCGAACTTTAAGGACGATGTGCTGGACTGGTGCAGGCGTTGTGCGACTTGTGCGGCCTCTAACGGTCCCATAAGAAGAAAGAAGGCCCCAATGAAGAAGTACAACGTTGGAGCACCGTTTGAGAGAATAGCAATTGACATCGCTCGCCCTTTCCCTGTGCCGGACGAAGGTAATCGGTATATTCTCGTGGCCATGGACTACTTTTCCAAGTGGGTGGAAGCTTACGCCCTTCCGAATCAGGAGGCAGTCACGGTTGCGGACGTACTGGTGAAGCAGCTCGTCAGTAGGTTTGGAGTACCCATGGAACTTCACTCTGACCAGGGACGAAACTTCGAGTCTGCAGACTTCTCCGGAATGTGCGAAGCACTGGGAATACGGAAGACCAGGACGACACCTCTTCACCCTCAATCCGATGGCATGGTGGAGCGCATGAACAGGACTATGGGTCGATATTTGTCCAAAGTGGTCTCTGACCATCAGCGAGACTGGGACCAGTATCTTCACCTGTTCCTGCTGGCCTACCGGAGTTCAGTAAGTGAGGCAACGGGGCAGACTCCCGCAAATGTGATGTTCGGCAGAGAACTTCGTTTGCCTTGTGATCTGAAATTCGGTTTCAAGCCTGACGAGGAAATTGCCGGAGAGGAGTACGTCACGGATCTACGGAAGCGAATGGATAATATCCACATCGACAGAATGAAGGAGCGTTACGACATCAGGGCTGAGAAAGGTGGCTATCAACCTGGAGACCTTGTCTGGCTACATGACCCACGAAGAAGGCGAGGCTACTCACCTAAAATGCAGAACTCCTGGGACGGCCCGTTTGAGATTATCAAGAGGATCAACGACGTCATCTATAGGATCAGAAAGCAGCCTAAAGGAACACCCAAGGTAGTCCATTTCAATAGACTGGCACAGTACAAAGGAGACCATGGCCCGGCAGAAGACCAGCAGTACCTAAACAACGTGGAGACAAATAATGACTCAGTTGCAAATACTAAGGTACCAGGGTTCTGTGGAGTAACTCAAGTAATCTACAGGGATATCTTCTCGTTACCAGTGGACTATTCTCTTGCCCATTGCGTTGCCGAGGATCTCAGGACTTCTCGAAGGATTGCAACGGTCTTCAGGAAGAAGTTCGGCGGAACTGAGAAGCTGGAACACCAAGGACCAAGTGTTGGGCGGGCACTCCACCACACGCACGAAGGTCGACACCTGTTTTACTTGCTTTCCAAGCGTGCCACTGATCAGAAGCCGACATATGACGCACTGCGGCGAAGCCTCGACGACCTACGTAGTAAGCTTCTGAGACTGCGTGTCACCAAGCTCGCCATTCCGAAGTTGGGCTGTGGATACGACGGCTTAGAGTGGAAGGATGTCAAGGACATGATCGAACGGACATTCGCCAACTCTGGAGTTGTCATATTGGTGTGCACGTTCAACCCCTGGAAAGAAAGTGCGTCTCCATCAGCAGAAGCTCATAAATGCCCGATTTCTCCAGACTATGCTCTGGGGCAGAGCACTTTTATGGAGGGGGCAGTGTTACGGTCGCCGGCAGGAGGACGGAAGCAAGGGGATTAGCGGCTCAAATCCGTCGGCGGGAGAAGTTAAAATAGGATTAGGACCGTCTCCTTTTGTCGGAAAAGGATTAAGAAGATTCCAGAATTGTCTGGCCCCTCCGTGTTCTACAATGTTCGGCCTTGCCTATTTAAATACTTCCCTCACCACGAGCCAGTCAGTCTTAGCCTGAGAGTTCACCACGCACGGTGACAGTGTAAAAGTGAGTGTCAGTGTGATAAACTAGTCAGTGTTGAACCGGCCCGTGTAAGAAGTGTATCAGTGAACTGTGACAGTCTCGCGAGTGTAATAAACTGTTTCTGTTTGTTACTGTGTTTGTCATACTTGGAGAATCTTACGGTCGGTGGACTAATGAACTGTAAGTGTTAACTACTAGTTATAAATTGTAGTGTAATTTTATAATATTCATAGAAACTATTGTAACTAGTTAGTTTTAATATATAATTAAATAGGAGTTAGGCCTAGATTATAATCTTTAGAATATTGTCATTATAAATTTATATTAGTTTAATAATTTAATTGTTAATAGTTTAATTGTATCCTTTTTATCATATTGTTAATAAATATTAGTATCTTTAATTAAGGCATTGTTTAATTCATTTTATAATACCCAGTAGCCCGTAACAATACTCTAATAACTCCGATATCTGTAAAATTAACCATTCTTTAATTCACTTAAATTTTACTACATAAAATGCATTTTGGCAAAATCTCTGTGTTTTGGTAAAAGATGGGAAAACAACAAATATTATTTATAAAAATATACTTAAATAAGATATTTGCAGTAAAACACTTATTTTAATGTATGTATGTATTTTATTTTATTAATGTATTTTATTTGCAAAGTGATTAGCTAAAAAAATTAAAAAATGCTGCTGAAAGTCACTATACTACGCAGACGAAGTCGCGGGCACAGCTGTCTATATAATAAAAATGAATCGCCAAATGTCTTGCTTACCGCCAAACTCGAGAACAGCTCGACCAATTCGGCTAATTTTTTTTTCATATTTTCGCTAAGGCGCATAGAACATTCTTATGGAGAGAAAATCCGTAAAAATCTTGTGGATGACGTTATTTGTATATGCTGTGTCGACGTGGATTCTGCCCAAGTATCTATCACGTGATGGAGAAATTTGATTTATAAAAGTGATATCTAATTGAGGAAACTAAGTGAAATTTTTGATCGCACACTAAATTTAGGTCTAATATTAAAAAAAGATCTTATCTGGACTTAATTGATATTTTTAATGGCTACTTTCCTGTTATGAAAGTGGTTGATTGCTTATCGTCTCTTACTTATAGTTATCTAAAATACTCCGTGTATATTTACCTTATTAATTATCTTGCAATTTACAAGATTTAACTTGATTAAAGTATAATTAATTTATACTCTTTTAGAGAGAAATATTTTTTTCAGAATTTTTGAGTGCAGGGATAACTTCATATTTGATGAAATTATTATCTCTTTTTTTTTTTTTGTAAACCCAATATATATTTCTATTCATTTGCATGAAAATTAATGACTTCTAACCACGAAAAGTAAAGAAATCTCCGAAAAGGAATCCGATACCTATTTAAAGTAAAGCATTATAGCATCCATAAATCCAGACTCAGTATAATAAGAAACATTGATAATAATCCAGAATTATCAATTTAATTTACAATTCATAAAACTGAGGGAATTTCAAAAATACACATAAATTATTAATAGGATGCAATAGGAACAACCATAAAAAAATGACGTCTGGCTGTGTCATGGATACATGGCGTGTTGTACATGAATGCGCTTACGTAACGGGTAATATATTTTTTATTCTGCACAGAATTTGGTAAAGATTTAAGAATTACATGGCTCTTATGTAAACACTCATCGACGAACGTACGTTCTTCCAAAATTTTGGGTGTGTTATTGGTAGTCTGTGGTATGCATCGAATATACTTTCTTCGACGATTCGCAACCGCATAATTTTCATCGCCATGTACAAAATGTGCTCTGGTGTGACACCGCGACGATCGCTTGTTGGGCTCATGAATGGGTTAACCCCCACAACCGATTTGAACTGCCTTTAAGTGCCTACCGGTATATCAAAGGTATTATTCGCCATACACGTAATAAATAATGTTCAGCGTTGAATGTTGGACCAGGGCAATCTCAAGACAATGTTCTTCATTCCAAAGCATAGTGTGCTGCATTGCAAGCAGAACCTCTGACTCCGGTGCACTTCTGTCATAACGTTGCACGATCGGATCATCATCAGTTGTGTTGGATGGCACACAACTGGTTATTGTGTTAACATGAAATGCATTTCAGCGTCCTGTAATCTTTTAATGCTTATACAATGGTTGACCAAGTAAGAACAGTAGCCAAGCTTTTATCACTGACCTTAAGACCACGCTGCACAGATGCGTAGATATATGTATCACGCTCTTCATTATTTTAACAATTAACGTCTGACCATCGTCCAAGTGACGGGGTAGCTGTTGCAGCATTGTGTCCACATCCAAGAACATTAATGACTTTTCCGATGATACCATAGCTGACGTCGTAACGCGACCTACGTATCTGCCTAAATGATGGTCGGGGTGAAACTAGATGTGCACTGATAGGAACTAATACGGGCAACCTGTGTTGCTTAGGTGGATACACAAATCCGTTCGAATGTGACCTGATCACTTTTTCCGAGTCCAGTGATTTTTTACAATTTAAAGTCCGCTACTAGCTCTTCAAGGAATGTATTATTAAGCAGTGGTAAATGTTTTTCTTATGTTGGCTTCAATGAGGGCAGAAACCATTGACCACCATACCTTTTTTGACCGAATGGATTATTGACAAACGTCGCAGTGAAGCGTGCAGTAACTTCTGCCCGATGTGTCTTCATAATCGACGGTCGTACATAATCGATGCCTACACAGTATGTTGTCGATAAAGCGATTTCATTATAATTTCAACCACCCCAGCTTCAGATTTACTGGACCCGTCGCACATTGGAACGAATCAACGCATTTGTTAGACATTGGACCAATTCTCTAATAACTAAATTTGTCCTTTATTTTGATCTTAAATTATACTTTATACTTCTTCTCAACGAAATTCATAGATAAATTAATTGTGAAATCAAATCAAATGAAAAAATCTGAATTGAAATATAAATTTTTCGAAAAACTCTCACATTTTTAAAGCAGTCCTCTGTTTGAGGTAATGCCTTAAATTAATCGTTCACCTACTGGAAAACAACTCACCCATAATAAGATATTTTAGGCAAATAAAACCTGGGATCATTTCAATCGTTTGGGATTTTTCGGTGAAAATTGGGAGATAAAACTAAAAAAATCAATTGCGCAAATCGCTTAAAATCACCCGAAAAACTACCTTCACTAATAACTAGAATATTTATAATTTATAACTAGAATGTTTGAAGTTTTTTTTCCATTAGTCGGTTTCTGCTACTAGGTGCTATTTTCCGAGAAAATGATTTTTTCTTGGCCTTGAGAATTAATTTAAAATAATTTCTGTTGATATTGGCGTCTACTTTACGCAAGTTTTCGCCTGATTAGTACCGATAGTTTGATAAATTCTGAGCATAATCAAATAGTCTGGCAAAATAAATGTCCGTCATCGACTCTATTTTGTAGGCCTATTACTTTTAATTATACGAGAGAAACGAATGAAACTGTAAAGTCTTTAGTTCGAGACATTCAGACACAAATTTACTTCCTTATATAAATGACAAAATTTCAATCAATTACAGAATGTTATTATTTATGGTTGATGACAAAATATGTGATAATATGATGTTAATAATATTTTAACTGAAACTTCTTCAGCTGTGAGGTGTTTCTTGTGCAATGCAACACATAAAGAAATGAACAATTTAAAAATTATTACAAACAAGGAAATAGTTAATGACGAGTATTACCCATTTGGATTGCCCCCTTTGCATTGTTTGATCAGGTGTTTTGAATGTTTAATTTACATATCTTACCAACTAGATTTCAAGTCCTGGAGTGAAAAAACAACAGAGCAAAAGGGGGTACTTGCAAGGAAAAAATCAAGCTCAACCTGATTTTAAAATAATAGTTAGGACTTTGTGTAGATCACGTAAGACAAGGTTTTGGTACAAGCAATGATGGAAATACTGCAAGGAAATTTTTTGCCTCCCCAGAAACTTCATCAGCTATAACAGGGGTTGACGAAAATCTAATTAGACGCTTTGCAATAATATTACAAGTTATTTCGTCTGGGTCAACTATAAACCTAGATAACTTTGGAGCCTACACGAAAGAGACAGTACGATTACATCTATCTCTATATGGCTGGTATTATATGCCAGTCACCGTGCACAAGCTGCTCGTGCACGGAACGCTGATAGCCAAAAATGCTATAGTACCTATTGGACTATTGTCAGAAGATGCTCAAGAAGCAAATCACAAGTTATTCCGAAATTTCAGAGTGTTTCATGCCAGAAAATCATCGAGGCAATCAAACAATAGAGATGTTTTAAATAATTTGTTAATAAATTCGACCTCTTGCTTAGGTAAGACTTTGTTTTGGGAATTTTTCCTATGTCATCCAATTCATTTACTATAATTATAAGAGTACTCGTCTAAGTTATTTTATTTTAGTCATTTAATTTTTTTTTAATTTTTAAAATTTAAAAAGTTTTGATTACTGAATTCCATCCACTTAAAAAAAAACTGGAACAGTGATCTCTAGTGACGTCACCAGCTTTGGAAATAATAAGTAGATTAGTATTAGTTTTGCATTAAAATTTCTTTACATACTTTGGGATCAGATGATCAGATTTTTGTTGCAATTACTCAATTCCCGATGGTAAAATCATAATTTCGACAAAACGTGTTAATAATGAATTATTGTTCAACTTTACATTTAATTTCCGACGGAAATGGAAATGAAACCTTAAATTTAGGCTCAGATAATGAATCTGAAGTGGTATTTCTATTGAATCTCTTAACCAATTTTGACTAAAAATTATAAAGATAATCGAATTCTAAATAATAATGGAATAATAAATTTTCGATATAGTTGATAAATCGGTAGTGATTCTCTTTTGTTATACTTAAACAGCTTACTTTATTTATACTTAATCTGCTTTCACTTACTAAATATAAATTGTGTTAAAATCCATCAATTGGATTTATTCATTTGTATTTTTGTTATTTTTTTAAATATATCTGTATCATTTAAACAAAGTGCGAATTTAATAATATTTATGCTCTTTCGCAAAATAATTTTCATAACTGCTAGATAATGCATTATTTTCTAAAATTAGAAAACCTTCTGAACTAAAAAAACAATATGCTATTTAATGTAAGGATAGAGTCTATAATGTAAGGATAGTTCCAGTCAACTAATTGTTTCTCTAATATCCTATTTATATCGTTTTGCTATTTATATTATATTGTATATTTTATATCATAAATGATGAACTAAAATCTGTTATTAAATTATTGATCCTCGTTATTAACCAACGCCAATAAAGTTCTAGTATGACTAAATCTTGAGGTGCTTTGGTGTCAGATTAACCTTGGACTCTTCAATAGCTTAAAAATAAATTACTGATCTACATATATGACGTAAATTTACTTAAAAGTCTTATTTTTATGAAAGTGTATTAATATATTAAGGTTTACAAACTTTAGGAATAGCTGGTAGAGTCATTATTGAAAAATTCTTCTTTTTTTCTGAAGATCTGAAGACATTAAAGGTAAGATGGCGTGCTGAGTAGGATGAGGATCTGATTGGTTGGCTCGCCGACCAATGGAAGTAGGCGATTATGATTAGATTAGTGCTCACCAAATATGTAACTTTATTATCTCTAACCATCCCCGAAGCACCCTCCCCCCCCAATCAGGGCCCAGTAATTAAGCTCGTCTCGTAGCGAGGATTTCGGATTAAGAAAAATTAATTTATGCCTTCGAAGGGGGGGAAGAACCCCCAGTTCGCTTACACCATACTTTTCAGTCTTTATACAACTTTAATGTTTTATTTCCTACTTTATATTCTACTAGTTGTACTATATTTGTAGCACTGCATAACTACTGGTTAAAAATAATGTTTAATATTTATAGTAGATATAATTAACTCCTATTGTAGTAATCTAAATTAACAAAAATCTTAGTATCGAAGGTATCATCTGTAGATATCGATATTATTACATATAAGAAGATCTTCTACTATTATATTATACCTCTCCTTATTTCAAACACGATACAACAGATTCTCGTATATAAAAATTAATATAAGACGAATAGCCTAGGTAATTCATAATTTTTATATACTTTATGAGGGATTTTCTTAATATATTTTTCTTGATGATAATTATTAAATCTTTTACATGGAAAACGTAGTAAATAAAAAAATATCTCATTTCTTTTTCTTCGTTCGAAAGTGGGGGAGGTCAAAACTGGTGGTGGATTCGTTTCTATGAACGGTGGAAGATACTATTTTCCAATTTAAAATTTTTGGTTGTCAGAACTATTTTTGCTTCTCTTTAAAAAAAAAAGTTCATGCCATAACACCTTTTCCATGACTACGCCTCAATTATTCGACGTTTAATACGAGTAGTTAGTCTTTTTATTAAAATAAGGAGAGAATCTTTATAATGCGTAATTACTCGTAAAAAGTTACGTAGGAGAACTACATATGCCTTCGTGTCACTAACATGCTCGTGGCGTTTGCGCGAGACTAGCGACGCCTTGTGGCCTATGCACTAGTTATGCAATTCAATTTAATCAATTTTAGTGTAAAGGTTAAAATTCTATTTATATAAAAATAATAATATTTAACTAAAAGGTCATTTAACAGTTGTGCGGTTCATACTAAATAATAACTTAAAGCATGAATAAGTTAAACTTTTAGATTCCTCTGAAAGATTTATAATATCATAGTTAAATGTCTGGTTTTATGAAATGAAGCATTTTTGACCTTAAAGAGGATAATAATGCTAAAAATGAAAATAAAGTTCATTAATATTTATGTAAATTCAAATACAAAGTATAAATCATATATCTATATACTTATTATTATTTCTCTAACTCTCTCAGTTAAAGGGTTCCTTAACGCCGATGAATTATTACTCTGCTGCTAAGGAAGCTCACGCGACAGTTCATACAATCAACGATTTTTCAACTAAAAGAATAGGGGAAGAGAGACTGGTTTTAGATTCTCTGCTGAAAAATCACAGGCTATATTTTTTTAAATATAAATCGGTAAATGTAAGTAATATTTTGATAAGCAACAGCGAAATTAAATTTTATGAAGAAATCAAAATTGTTGGACTGTCATCGGATCATATATAAAATGGAAAGGCCACATTGAAAAATTAAAACAGCACTGCATTAAAAAATTAAACATCTTAAAAATCCTTTCCCACGAAAGCTGGGGATCAGACAGAAAAATGTTAATACTGTTGACAGCATATAGAACTCTAATAAGGTCTAAGCTTGATTATGATCGCATTGGTTACTCATAAGCTTGCATTAGCGCATTAAGAAAGCTCGATTCGATACAGAATACCGCCCTAAGAATTGCGATTGGAGCATTCAGAACATGCCCAGCGTCTTCTTTACTCAGTGAAGCTGGAGAATTGCCCTTAAATCGTAGAAGGAAACTCCTGCCACTTCGGTACGCAGCCTAAGAACAACTTTGTCCCGAGTCGCAGCTTATCTCTTTCACTGTAAAATTTCCGTACAAGCGGACATTGAACCCCTCACGATTGGGTATTCACCACCCTGGACAAATCCACATATTAGTAATTACAAAAAACTACTACCAATTTCGAAGAACTCTACATCAGGAATCATAAAAAATATGAACAGTGAAATCATATTCAACCAGTTCCCTAATCACGAATTAATTTTCACAGACGATTCTAAATATGAGAACAGTTCGGGGTGTTGAATAGTGACAACTAAGCACTAAGCAACAAAGAAGCAAGTAGATACATGCCAATGGCTAATGAACGAGCTAAACTCTATCTTTTCGAGTGAAGAATGGGCAATATTAAAAGCATACGAATTTATAACAAATAATGACATTGAGAAATCTGTCATGGTAACTGACTCACTATCAGTGATAAATGCATTAGAACAGCTTTGGACAAGAAACCCAGTTTTACTGAAAATTCAGAGCATGAATATGGCCTTAAAGGAAAATAATAACACAGTTTTACTTTTATGGGCTCCTTCTCATATAGGCGTAAGCGGCAACGAACGAGCTGATGCGGGGGCTAAAGAAGCTGCAAAAAGTGATGCTCCCTTGTTAATAAGATTCACCTTTTTGTCCGAGTGGCTGGCAGTGATAAGAAATAAAATTAAAGAAAATTGGGATGAAGAGTGGGAGAGCCTTCCGCAAAACCACCTACGTCGTATAAAAGAAAAAACACTGCTTGGGTCCCTCCAATGGGCCTAACGTCAGAAGAGTGCAGAGTAATAAGCAGGTTAAGAATTGGTCATACTAAACTGACACATCTCCACCTTCTTTTAGGGCAGTACCAACCGATCTACCAAAGCTGTAAAAATGTACGAATTACCGTAACGCACCGCATTTTCTTTTGAATGCAAGAAGCATCAAAAAGTAATAGTAGAAAAAATGTGGACATTGAAACGAGCTAACCTTTCAAAAATGATAATGAACTACAGAGGACTCAGATGTACCCGAAACTCACAAAGTTAATTCAAGAAATATAAGAAGAGCAGTCGTCGCTAATGGCCCCAGCAGTCGAAGCGACGTTAAAGAAAAAAAATATTATTTCAATAGTTAGACACGGATTCTGAAAAAAATGCTGCAGCCTCGACTGCAGCATCAGCAGATCTCCCCACCAGCATAAATAGGCCAGCGTAATAAGGCCAAGCAGCTCAGTGTACGCGTCATTATTATTCTATCTTATGTAACTATCACTTGTAATTTGTTTTTTATACCAATAAAGTTTTTTTTAATTAAGTTCGGAAGTTCAAGTTTATAATTGGCGCCCGAACAGGGACTGGGTTCGACTAGTTTGAAGGAATCGCAACCGTTCTTATCCATTTTCATTCAAAAGACCACAGGAAGACTCCATCTCTCGCACTATCAAGAATATTGCAAGGATTAGATGACCTCTGGTACTTAAAAGATTTGAAGGCACCGCTTGCGAGATTCGGCTAGGTATTCTTAGAGTTTTACCCCAGTCTCAACTTACATAAACTGGACTTCAGGAGGGCGACTTAAGGAATACTTGAGGTATAAAAAATATTTTGTTAAACATAAATTTATTTTTATTTTATTTTATGGGAAAACCAGTGACAGATTAATACAATTAAGAAACATTAGTTCTAATAATACTGAAACAATTTCCATCTCATATCAAATGACGAAAGAAAACTACGGCCATCTGATGTATTTTGATGGTAATCCGTATGATGTTGTCTTTTTTGTAAACGATGTAAGACAAATTTTTAACAATGTGTGTACGGAAAATAATACGTACAAAGAACAAAACCATGCTCAATTATTAACGATTGTAAAATCAAAATTAAAGGGTTTTGCTCGGGATTGCCTATTAACCAATAACTTTACAACAATAACGTCTCTACTAGATTACTTGACCCAACAATTCAAAGAATCGCGAACGGTTGAACAATTAAAGAGAGAACTAATGCATACCTTTCCTCATAAAAGGGAACACCCCATTGATTTCATTAACCGCATTGCTAAAATAAGATCATTGATATTTTCACGAATACAATTTGATGACGTGATTGTGGAGAAAACGGCAATGATGAATTGCCAAGATAGGGAAATTAATAGTCATATTCTTCATAATTTACACCCTAACCTATGTGACTTCCTGAACCACATGGTACTGACGAACGTTGACCAGATTAGGAATGCTATTCTGAATCGATGTTCTGATATCATGGAAAGAATTTATGGACGGGACCAGACACTCTATGCATCTAGGAGGGAACAGCGTTATTCTAACCATCATCACCATCATAATCAAAAACCGCAAAAAGACTTTAAAAAACCATTTAATAATCCGGACTTCCGCAGAAACGAATATTATAAAAATAACGATCGGTTTAGACAATCAAATCACATTCGCATTATAATAAATTTGATAATCGCGAATATCGGTATCCCCAAAATAATTATCATTACGAACCGCGAGAATTCCGTCAACCACAAAATTTCCAACACGAAAATCGCGAAAAATATAATAAACAACAATATCGGCCACAAGCATGGGACCAAAAAATAATTGGAGGCAAAATGATAAATCAAGCGAACCTTTTCCATCTAAATCATTTAACCCGAATTCCCAAAATACAGTTTCTATGAGAACTGTCCACAGTAACGAAGTACACTATCTTGAAGAAGAAAATGATAATTTAAGAGATCCGATATCCTCAACAATTTAAACAAGATGTAGATCGCGAAATAAAAAAATTACTAAATACGGGTATAATACGGGAAAGCAACTCACCTTATAATAGCCCAATACGGGTCGTACCTAAAAACCAGACGCGACCGGTAAACGGAAAATTAGAGTCGTGATTGATTATCGAAAACTAAACGCTGAAACTATTCCGGACAAATTTCCCCTTCCTAATATCGAAGATCTTTTGAACCAACTGAACGGATCCAAATATTTTTCAACTATTGACTTAGTTAGTTTCGGGATTCCACCAAATTGAGATGGATGAAGACTCTATTCCCAAAACGGCATTTTCGACAGATACAGGACATTACGAGTTTACTCGCATGGCCTTCGGACTGATGAATACTCCACCCACATTTCAAAGGGTTATGAATTCTTTATTAACTAATATGACTAACGTACTTGTTTATATTGACGATATAATCATTTTTTAAAAAACAAAAGAAGAGCACTGTCAAGATTAAATAAACATGACTTATCTATCCAACTTGCCAAAACAGAATTCTTTCATTCAGAATTGCCATTCCTAGGACACATACCTACGCCTGACGGAATCAAAACAGATCCGCGAAAATTAGAAGCAATTGAAAAATTCCCACTACCAACTACGGAAAAAGAAATTAAGCAATTTCTAGGTTTAACAGGTTATTATCGTAAATTCATTCATAATTTCGCACGCATTGCTCAACCATTAACTTTATGTTTAAGGAAAACCGAAAATATAAATCCAGAATCATATAAAGACGGGTTTCAAAATTTAAAATCTATGCTTTTGAATTCCCCAATATTAATTTACCCTGATTTTTCGAAACTCATGGTATTAACTACTGACGCCAGTAACATCGCGGTTGGCGCTGTCCTTTCTCAAATTTACGAAGGTCAAGATCACCCTATTGCATTTGCTTCAAAAACTATATCCAGTACAGAATCCAAATACTCGACAATTGAAAAGGAACTATATGCTATTGTATAAGCTTGTAAACATTTCAAACCTTACTTGTATGGACAACATTTCACGATACAAACAGACCACAAACCCCTCCAATGGATATTTTCAATGAAAAACTATAATACCCGAATAATGAAATGGATTTTCTTATTAAACGAATTCAGCTTTGATATTAAATACGTTGAAGGACGAACAAACCAAGTCGCGGACGCATTAAGTAGAATAAAAATCGAAAATAACACTAATGTATACGAATTAAATGGCGTAGAGGATATGGACATAGATATTGAAAATTTAATTAACAATGATGAACCATTACTTTCTTCAAACACTTAAGAATATCAAGAACTTTTAAATGATATCGAAAATGCACTTCCAGAACCACATACATTGAAAATATTAACGACGCGGAAAGTCTTGCGACGCAACACTCTAAAGAAAGCAGCCATAACCAAATTTTTATTGTGACGGACAGACCAATTAATGTAGAAAAATACCAAATTTTTATAACTCGCGGCAACGAGGAATTACAGATAGAAAGACCATTTAATAAATTCCGGTACAAAATCGAAACGGCTTACCCATGGAAAAACGATATTGAGGTAAAATTATTAGAAATTATTGTTACGGGCTACTGGGTATTAAAATGAATTAAACAATTCCTTAATCAAAGATACTAATATTTATTAACAAAATTGATTAAAAGAATACAAGTAAAGTATTAACAATTAAATTGTTGAACTAATATAAATTTATAACGACAATACTCTAAATATCACAATCTAGGCCTAACTCCTATTTAATTATTACAATAATATTAGATATTACTAATTCTAGATAGCTTAACTAGTTACAATAGTTTCTATGAATATGTTACACTACAATTTATAACTAATAATTAGCACTTACAGTTCACTAGTCCACCGACCGTAAGATTCTCCAAGTATCACAAACTGACACACAGTAACAAACAGAAACAGTTTATTACACTCGCGAGACTGTCACAGTTCACTGATACACTTATTACACTGGCCGGTTCAACACTGACTAGCTTATCACACTGACACTCACTTATCACAGATGTTGCATGGTCTACTCTCAGCCTAAGACTGACTGCCTCGAGTTGAGGGAAGTATTTAAAGAGGCAAGGCCGAACATTCTAGAACACAGAGGGGCCAGAAAATTCTGGAATCTTCTTAATCCTTTTCCGACAAAAGAAGACGATCTAGAACAGTCCTAATCCTATTTTAACTTCTCCCGCCGACGGATTTAAGCCGCTAATCCTCTTGCTTCCGTCTTCCTGCCGGCGCCCGTAACATTATTCAACCGAACGCTACATACGGTATTTATTGCGAACCAATCGTGGAAACGGTTAGAGATGATTACGAGGGAATATTCTTAAAAATTTCAAAATTTGTAGAAAATAAATGCCCAACAGTTAGAATTAAGAGATATAAAAATAAACTAATTGATATTCTGGAAAAAGCGGAACAAACGGATTTAATTCAAGATCATCACGTCGGAAAATCGTGTCATCGCGGTATTATGGAAACATATGAAAAATTAAAAAGATATTATTATTTCCCGCGGATGAAATTGAAATAGCGGCATACATAAATAAATGTAGCACTTGAGCAAAAACGAAATACGAAAGAAAAACGATAAAAACTAAGTTTCAGATTTCCCCCTACTCCGGAAAGACCTTTTGAATATTTAATGATCGATACGCTGCATTACCAAAAGAAATTTATTATCACGATTATTGATACGTTTTCAAAAAGATTATATGCTGAAATTATTAGAACAAATAACGCCGCAAATATTCTCAATATTATATCGCGATATTTAGCACTGTAACCACCACCAATCCAAATTACGATGGATCAAGGTAGGGAATATAAAAACGCGCTAATTCAAAATTTACTAGAAAGCTTAGGTATTGTTTGTAATTACACTGTTTCAAATAATTGAAATTCTTTAGGCTTACTAAATCGTGCTCACTCTACATTAATCGAGTTATTAAGAATCATTAAAGAAGAAAACCTAATACAGGTCTTGAAACTAATTTAAATATCGCGGTCAGAACTTTTAATGAAACGTTAAACAAAAATCTAAAGCTTACACCAAACGAAATAACAATTAATAATAATTCGGCAAAATTATTGATCCCGACCGAAATGAACAAATTATTAAAGAAAACCTTGTTCAAAAATATCAAGATAAATTAAACATAATTCATAAACTAGCTAATAATAAAATACGCGAAGAAAAAGATAAAAAAACCGAACGACTAAACGAAAACCGAGAAGACCCACCTGAAATCGAAGATGAAGCGTACATAAAACGTGGAGTCAGGACAAAAGATGAAAATGTTTACAAACCCGTAAAAGCTTTTGTTAGCAAGAACAAGATAGTGCATGCTCATATTAACAATATCAGACGTCCAAGAAAACATGAGAAGACATGTATTTTGCTTACAGATGACACTGGACCTGCTGTTGATATGGACACTCCTGATAGCGACTCAGACAGTAGCTTATCAAATACTTATATATATATATTATATTAACACATTCTGGAGGTCTAATGACATTTAAGCTCGCTGATTCGTACGTCTTACAAAATTACGAAACGGTAATACATTATTTGCACTTTTATGATTTGATTGAGAATATCCAGACAATTAAACAAGAACTTATACATTTTCCTGCTAAAGACTCAATATATAATTTAACTGTTAAACAAATTAATTATTTAGAAGATAAAATAGAATCACTAGTAAGTCATCAAAGAAGTAAACGTGGTATTATTAATGATCTTGGTTCTGCAATTAAATGGTTAACTGGAAATTTAGATAGTTCAGATACAGAAAGGTATGATTCAATTATAGAAAATCTCGAAAAGAACGAAAATCATATTCAGACTAATTTAATTAACGAGCTTACAATTAACAAAAAACTCATCTCTAAATTCAATGAAGACATTGAGATAATAAACACTAATAATCATAAATTAGGAGAAGTAATTACACAGACAGACAAAAACAAATACAAAATACATTTAGAGGAACTCTATTCTATCATAAACTATATAACTATTAGAATTCTTGATATAGAAAATTCTCTGGAGATGTGTAGACTTGGCATACCACATGCTGACATTATTAAACATACAGACCTAAAACAAAAATACATTAGTAAAGATTTGGAAACGTTATGGCTAACCAAAAACGCAAAATCCATTGCGCTATAAGAAATGGCACAATTCATTATATTTTGTCAATACCTAAAGACAGCAGAAGGTTATCAACTTTGTATTTATTATCTGTACCCTCTATTCAAGAAAATAATCTTGTAACTACTGCAGCACCTTTTAATTACCTAAAATCATTTAATTTTATTTTCAGACAACAAGGCATATATTGGAAATTGTACTTTTATTGAAACTAATTATTATTGTACAAATGTTGTTTTAAACAATAATCTTTGTATTAATCAAGTTATTAAAAATGATATTAACTCTTGTAAGACAATTACTGTTAATAATCAAGAATCCTTTGTAAGATATGTTGAAGATATTGATGTGTATATATTGTATAATCAGAATGTGTTGTACCATCAACCCAATACTACCTTACCCATTCCTATACCTAAAAGTTGTTTATTAAAATTAGGATATAATGATTCTTTTGTAAATATTACTAGAAATAAGGATATTAGTATATTACCTATGTCTTATTCATATGAAATTTTTAGATTTAGTCATTCAAATATTTCATTTCATAATTTAGAACATTTAGAAACTTCTAGTTTAGAATTAGAAAGCCTGTCCTGGGATGATCATATCCATATTCCTGAAATGTTGCAATTAATCTCCTCAATTATTGTATTGTACTTATTTTTGTATCATATATACCCCTCAAGTATTCACAAATTAAAAAGCTCTTTAGTATTCACCGACCATCGGCACCTACAGCAGGAGGCTCGCCGCAGCAGCCCTTCAACCCCTGGGCTCACTCATGATTTCGCTAGGAAGCTTCAATTTTCGGCAGGGAGGAGTTAGACACGGATTCGCCCTAAGCCTCGACTGCAGCATCAGCAGATCTCCCCACCAGCATAAATAGGCCAGCGTAATAAGGGCAAGCAGCTCAGTGTACGCGTCATTATTATTCTATCTTATGTAACTATCACTTGTAGTTTGTTTTTTATACCAATAAAGTTTTTTTTAAGTAAGTTCGGAAGTTCAAGTTTATAATTAATGAAATTATTGCGGTTTTGTATTGAACTTTGGTATCATATGTTTTGACTAATAGATAAACTGCTTGAAAAGTTTTATAATTATTAATCGGAGTGCCAGTACATTTGAAAATCAGACTATTGTGAATAATTTTGATTTAAAAAATTGAAATTTAAATAATTCAGACTGTATTTGATTTAGAAATTCAAAAAATAACACTATTATTGCCATGTTTTGTGTTTTCACTAATGTTGGAAGTCCTTATGACTCATTGTTATAAATGACACTATTTAAAACACTAGAAATATTTAAATAAATAGGTTAAGGGTCACTGAGCAGGTAGCATAAGTGTCCCTTTGGATCTGTACCGGCAGATCTGAAAGAACAGTAGGCACTCAAGATGTAGGCACGCACATACAACGAAAGACCTCGTTTCTTTTTTTCTTTTTTCTAAGTAAATATGTAACAAACTTTTAACTATGATCAGCACATAATAAATCTAATGTTATTCAATTAGATCAAAAATGATATCGATCTACTAAACAACTCCTAGTCAGTCAACCTATGGAAAAGAGTGGGATATGCTTTATAGTCATTAGTGATAAACTCCGTACCTCGGTAGTAACAATCTTGGGGTGCCATCCCATTTTACAATTTAAATAGTATTCAGATCAAAGGATCTTAATTTTTCCTGAGATCATTGTTTAGGTAGTCTAGGCGACTAAGCAGCCCCTTCATTTATGAATTTTCAATTATTAACGTTTAGAAAATCGATTTCATTTTAATTTAGCTTACGAGAATAAAATGTTTAAAACAATATTGTATTTTTATATATCTAAGAATGCATCAGACATCAAATCTCAGTGTTGTAAGACAACTCAAAACATAAAGCCAACTGACTTAGGGCATTAGAGTTAGTTTCATTTAATTCCGGCAGAAGTGGGAAGTAATCTTCTGTTACCACTTCCTCAACAGACGTCACCAGAAATGAGTTGCTCAGAAGTAGGTCGAATTTGAATTTCCCTGGTGAGTTCTTAGGAGTGGACTCCGGTGATTGACCGGAGCAGTGGTCTCCAGGGAGCTTGCAGCATCTCAACACCTCTTCGTCCGTTTCTTCATTTCCTACTAGTAGGTTGCCTCACTTCTATATATGTGTCTATATATATATATATATATATATATATATATATATATATATATATATATAGACACATATATATGTATATGTATGACACATATATATGTATATATATATATATATATATATATATATATATATATATATATATATATATATATATATATATATGTATATACATATATATATATATATTCCCTTATATAGACCCTTATTATAATGTATGTAATTTAGAAACATATCGCCGCTCCGGGAGTATAATGACACAACTGCAAAAATTGAGAATGAAGCAAAAGAAAAATAATTCCAATTTGTCTTAATAGAATGGCCTATAGATACGGTTTAATTCTTCTATTAGAGTAGTTTATAAACATGGTGGGCTATTATAGCAACTTCTAAGTTATTTCAATTTATAAAATAACAAATTACAGTATCATAGTAATCAGTACCATGTAAATACGTCATTATTCTTCTGGAAATGCATCACAAATTTTACACTTTTCGTTATAGGAGTAAGGAAAACGAGTGAAAATATGAAGAAAAGTTTATTTGAACAAAAATTATCAAAATAGTATGAAAAGTATAAATCGATTTAACAAAAAAATTATAGAAAAATTATCAAACATTCTTTACAAAAATTATAGAAAAATCTGTACCAAAATTATTTAAGACTGTCATAAAAGAGTTTCTAGAAAGAGGGAATAATTTTATTGTTCATCAGACTAATTAAGTCTTTTAACTTGTTTTCTGGAACGGAAATCTTCCTGGTGTAAGCAGGTATTAATGAAATGCTTTCTTGAGCATTTCCTTTTTTTAAATTGGACCTCTTTCCAATCTACTTCCTTAAAACTATTTTTATACTGAAAAATATCGCTCCCCTTTTCAAACCTAATTCTTTTTATTTCAGAAGCCTTAAAAAAGTTTCCCTCTGTGTCCTTCATAAAATTAAAAGCCATCTTGTCAGAAAGTGACTTAAAATCAAAAAATCATTATAACCCATTTCTTTATCGTTTAAGGGCTCACCCTTTATTTTGGCATTTCTGATTACCGAAACATATTGGTCAGGAACATAAAATAGGTCCTGATTTTTTTGTCCTTTTTAAACCTCTTTCCATGATATATAACATATTTGATATAACATCTAGTAAATGCATTTATGAGCCCGCCAAGACAAAAAAGTCCATTTCACAAATTTTTTATATATGTATATGTATTTTATATTTTATATTTATACTTCCGGACCAGCGATATGTTAATTTGTTTTGTTTTGTTCGAGATATTATTAGAGTTAGTTAGTTTAAAATATCTGTTGCTAAAATATAGACCTATTATCAAGTAAAGTATTATTATTATTATAGACCTATAATCAATAATTATAACTTATATATATATATATATATATATATATATATATATATATATATATATATATATATAGAGAGAGAGAGAGAGAGAGAGAGATAAAAAGATATAAAATACGTTTAAACCAAAATATACAACAATAAATATAATATGAGATGAAACGTCGGCACATAATATAAGTACTTCACTTATTCGGTGTTCTTATTGACTGCACCCCCCAACTATTTCCTTTACATAATAAATATAATAGATTTGTAAGATCCAGTTGGTATACAGACTTTAAAAAACTAAATTCTATGAGCTCTTTTTCTGTTTATAAATTATATTAAAAAAAGTAATAATAAAATATTTGATGTTATCTTAAATCTTAGCTCTTAATAATGCTGAAAAATAATATTAACTAACTATTTTGGATTTCTTAATAACAATAAATATTTGTTAACCTTAACGTTAACATAAACATAATAAATGAAATAGCTTATCAATCTTATACGTAATATAAATCTTAGAAGCTAGTATTTAAATTCTAAAATACATCTGATTTATTCATTCATTTTAAAGTTTTCTACTTATTTTTATTTCTATAATTGTTACAATATTTTTTCTCCTACATTCTCCAAATACGTCTCCATAAGTACTGCATGTGCATCAATTTATGAAAATATAGACTGAACGATCACTATATAGGTATAAAGAGAATCTTAAAATATACAATATAAAAGCTTTTAGTAATCGTAAAGAGTGGTTTATGGATTGGACGGAGTCTAGAGCTAAACCCCCACCATACCATAGAATATTCTTCTCGGGAATAAAAAGAAAAATATACTTCTGACACGGGGCGTTTTCTGTCGTACAATATATTGCAAAACAGACTTGACACGTGCTTTATGCTCTATTGATGTATGTGTGTACACAAAACTCAATTAGCAATTACATGAACCAATAAAAAGTAATTATGATGAAATGAATTTGAGATTACATAGCTATAACCTTTTCTTTCATAATAACATTGCTTTTAAGAACCAAATTAGAGAGGGCAGTACGACTTACTTTAAATATCCAGAGATTTGATGGGGGATATATTTGGAATTATTGCTATTTGAAAAATGACAGTAGTGATTTTTACAAAAAAACATTTTTTATCTTAACATAAATAACTGTATTTAATCCTGGTAATGTAAGTGGGTATTTTAGGACGATGTCAAATAAAAAAGGTGAAATTATGTATGACAACATTGTTAACACTCATCATAATAAATTTGAAGACCAAAGGAAAAAAAAGAGGCAACTTCATTTGCCTATATGCTCGGGAGAGCAAAATCTACCTCGGAATCTTTCACTACTCATCACAAGAACCAACTTGAATAAAGAATAATGTAGCTTTAGATGCTCTCTGCAACAAAGTACAATTTTAATTTCTAATGAATGATGTAAAATCTAGGCTTATAAATATATCTAGCAAGTAGGGTTTTAAATAGATAAACAAAATTCAATCCATATAAGCCTGTGATTCGCTCGGCGCTTACATATGGAGCGGAAAAATGTAACAAAACACATTGAAATTTGCTTGGCTTCAAAGCAAAATCCTCCGAAAAATTTGGCCTTAGGTATTTTTATTGATAGAAGGTGGAGACGAAGAAAAAATGAAGAAATATAAGATCTGTTTGGTGAGCCTTATGTGGTTAATGCCATCAATAAAATTGAAATTAAAAACAATAGGTGAACCTCGGGGTAACACAGATATCACCTATCCATCTATAAAAATAGGGATCTTCAATGGGTACCAGTCGGGATCTAGGCTAATGACCCCATTTTACGTCCTTTCCGAAGGATTTTTGAGTTTTTACCCCGTTTTAAACATCCTAGAGCCAACTCCCGGATATTGAGCGGAATGGGTCTGTGGTAGAGCACTGAGTCACCATGCCGAAGATTCTAGGTTCAAATCCTAGCTGGCAAGACTTTTATTTAATCTGTTAGCAACTGAAGATGGATTCTATGGAATATATAGCCCTCCTGGGGCTCACCAAGTCCCTATAAAGTAGGTACCCAAAATAAAGGAGAAAATCTGGTGGTTGAGCATGATTTAGGACAACTCACCTCCCCGCACAACCGTTGTCCAGTAGAGACAGTACAGCCTCTAGCATCTACTGAACCCTTAACAGGTTTTAGTGGTAGAAGGTTTTTTTGTTTTTTTTTACCCTGTTTTAAACATCCTACGGCCAACATCCGGGCTGAGAACGAGCGCTCTTGGGCATATTACGTTGTGATACTGCTGCTAGATCACACTCAGCCACCTGATTTTTTGTACGGTTCCCACTGGGGTGAGCCCCAGTAGAGTCCCAGATTCCAAAGAATCCATCCCCGACTGTTTTTTAACTGTTATCTGTCACTATGGGACCTTTGGCACTGCAAATAAGCTCTTTTTAACTAAATAAATGTTGATTATATTAGAGAGGATTTTGACTCTAATATAATCATAAGAACCATAATTTTGAGCTATTGTATCATTAATCCCTCTATCTTTGACCAATATAAATTTGTAGAGCCGGTGGCTTAGCCTTGGGCGGCGCAATCATCCTAAACACCCTCCCCGGGGTCCAATCAGCATCACCGCCTGCCTTATCAATTTCCATCCGTTCCTCTGGGTCCCATTGTCGTAAGTCGAGTCGTTATGGTCCTGTACTCATGGTGCCTCCTTGTTATATTGTGCAGATCCTTCATCTTATCTCGTCTAATTAATTTATCTATATTTAGAATGTAGGATGAGGAGTAAATACAGTTAATTGTAAGCAACATATGATGCATGGTTGTGTAATTGAAAACTTAGTTTCGTAAAATTTCTGAATATACCCTAAAGAAAAACTATACATGTTTGGTTTTATTGCAGTTATGATTTTGCGTTACCTTCAATCTTGATTCTTGAAAATGATGGGAATGAAAGTTGTAGATAATTAAATTTCCAACCTCTTTTCTCTGATTAGTCCTAAAATCTACCGCTGAGAAGGAATTTATTTTTTCATAAACATTTTTTCTGATATCTAAGTAAGCTTCAGATGGTCATGTAGCACAAGTAGGTGTTGAAAGAAACCCAAATATGAAATTTCAACTTCCTATGGTCAAACATTTTTGAGCTATCATCAGACGGCAGGGCGTACATTGGGATAATTTAGATATATCCGTTGAAATTTGAAAATTTGGCTTATAGAATAATATACTTCCTGTATCGTACAAGTGAGTAAAAGAATATCACGACAAAAAATATATAGTAAAATTACTTTTATTGAAAAAATTATGACAAGCTAAAAATAACATCAATACAATTATAGAAATCTAAAGTTTAAATACATATTTTAATCTATATGTTAAAAAAATATTATAATAATAAATATTTATTTACAGAAATTATACAGATGTCATTTTTCACATACTATATTTTTGATATTCTTTCAGAAACTTCTAAGGGGTTAAAAAATGCACGCAGAAACAAAAGGATACATCTTTCTACCGATAAAAAGGGAATCAGTGCAACATTTAAAAATAAAACTCACATTCATACTCTTTTACAGTACTATTGATATGAAAACATCTTTAATTCAAACTTAAAGCACGATAAGAAAAAGGTATAATCAAAACAGCACACGGTTCCTGCTCCTATAACGGCCAAGGTCTAGTAGCTCAATCATTCATTCCCGCCAGTTACCTTACGATTGTTTACTATTACTACAACTAAATCTTACTTTTCTAGTTGCCAACTAAATTTTCTTACTTTTCTAGTTGCCAGGATAAATCTTCTTAGTTTTCCAACATAATATGTAACCACTTTTTAACAGAGTTTATGGACCAATCAGTAATAAAAACGACATTGATTTTGGAAATTCATATATGTCGGAAATTCCGAAGTACTTCACTAAAATTTTCTATGATTAGACATCCATTACATTATGCAAATTTTTTTTTTTTTTTTTTTTTTACAAGTTTTCATGGTTAATTCTTCAAATCGAAATAAAGAGGAATATTAACAATATAAATACAAAAAAACAACAACGCATTTCATCCCATTTCTCTATTTTTATTCAAATCAACTTATTCATTTAATTTACTTTCCTTTAAAATCAATCAATATGTGTACTGATTGCTATATAACTTCACTATCTTCCATTTTGGCAAGTGATTTTTAGAGATTTATGAGTAAATACGGAAAGTAGAAGAAGAAATAGATTTAAAATTTTATTTTCCTACTAGCTTTTGCCCACGGCTTCGCTCGCATGGAATTTGATCTGCCACATTAAGTTTCGTGACAGATCATTTTAAATAAATAATTTCATTTTTTTTAACTATAAGTTACTCGTACATCTGATATTTCAGATGCCTAACTTCAAACCTGACGGATTCCATACAATCTTTTAACCCCTATTGTATTATAGTGCTCATTTAAGCTACACAAAGAACCTATCTGCGACTTTCAAGATTCTAAGTTCAGTTGTTTCTGATGTGCGTTGACCGTGCGGAGTCAATCAGGTTACAGTTTAAACTTCGCCTGTGTGATGTGTTGATAAAAAGTAACCTATGTAACAACAGGACAAAAGAAGCACAACTGTAAATTTCTAATTTCAAAAATTATGATATATGTCAATTAACCAATCCAATTAACCCCAGGCTTGAGATTATCCTTATCAAATTTCATCACAGACGGATCAGCATAGCCGTGAAACATACATAGACACTGATTTAAAAACGGACAGATAGAAGTTTACTGTTGTTTATGTCAGTAAAGTTTGTGTTATGTACATTAGTATGTAATGTTATCGAATTTATTGTAAAGGATTACTTAGTTTTACTTGTCGTGAGGCTGCAGCGAGGAATGAAGTTGAAGGTTGTTAAGTAGGATTTTTAGGATAGGATGGAAAGGATCTCTTGTACTGTACGATGCACATTTTAAGAGGAGGGTGAGAAAAAGGAGAAGTTCTAATTGATTTATTTATATTCACTAACTTTATATTTTTCCGGTGATGGGGCTCAACGTGTCCTTTTTTTGTTATTTGTTTATTTTTTTCTTTTCTCAGTCTAGGCTGAGATTTCTTACATGATCTTGCCACGTTTGTGGCCGTCCTGCTGGAGTGAGAGTCGTGAAAAGTGGGTTAATACAGTATTTCAGGCTGTCGAAAAATTTAATATGTCTACGTTTAATGAAGTCTGTTACTGTTGGTATGTCGAGAGTAGTGTGTAGGAGGTCTATGTAATGTCGTGTGTTTTACTATGAGTTGCAGTAAACAATTCTGGAACTGTTGGAGCTTTTTCGCCGTTGCAGGCGTGATGTTGTCTAACAATGGTGCTCCGTAGAGGATTGTCAGCTTGAGGCGGAGGGATAAGTTAGGAGATGTAAGCAGGCGGTTAAGTCTGCAAGAATTTGTCCTAACCGACCTGAGTTTCTTCCTGCAGTGGTAGGCTAGTTTCAGTTGTCGGTCAAGGGTTACACCTAAGTAGACTATGCTGCCCGCTGGTTTGTTTTCTCGTCCCGCTATCCTATAGACCTTAGGGAGAGAGCGGCGGTTTTTCCCCTGAAAGGAGAAAATTATGCAGTCAGTCTTTTTAGTATTTACTGAGATGTTGAGTCCTTCTAGCTTCTGTGTGATTTTCTCACAGACCCCTGAGGTACTCCGCAGGTGAATGCGATGGATTCCGATGATGTTTCGCTGATATGGACTACTATTGTTCGCTGTTGAAGAAACGATCGTAGCACCGAGTAGAGCTGTTCCAGAAATTCGTTGTCCTGCATTATCTTGCTTAGTAGGCTATGGGGGACTCAGTCAAACGCTTCCCTGCCGTCTATGGAGATCATAGCTGCCCCTTCGTTCTTGGCGCTGCACTGGCTCACTTTCGCATGTATCTTCGCCAGGTGATGATCCGGACAGAGACCGGCCTGATAGGCGGTTTGCTCCGGTGGGATGAGAGCCAACTCTGAGCAATATGTCTTAAGATATAATTGAGTGGAGTGAAGTAGGTTACTTGATACTCGTTCCATTCTAAAATATGTCATGTTTCATTAAATTAAATATAAGTAATTAAATGAAGTATTTCTGTTTTCACGTACAGATTCAAAAGTGGAAAACTCCAAATATCAAAATTTGATTTTTTTCTCTAGTTTAGTCAAACAATGCTTCCGTTGTGGAACTTCAGGTCCAGAACCAAAACATAACCAAGAGAAAAACGGCGGCCAGGCATATTTACTTGACTTTTATCTATATTTATGATTGAACTATCGAAAAATGTGAACAAGTCATTTTTTGAAATTTAGGCATCATCCGCTTTTGATACTGAACCCCTCATTTCATTGTCTTCGCCGCCTTGATATGATGTGCAAATAATTTCGGCAGAACAGCAAGACTGTACATATGCATCGAATTAAGGAGGATCGATCAAATATCCTGAAGCCTAGTTCTGTAGAGCCTGCTTATATTGTACTTGGGGTCAGTGCAAACTGATGAGGGGCTAATAATGACAAATACATGGCCAGATTAAGACAGATTTTCATTAGGTGACGGTTAAATGGTGGTAATCAGCTGACAAATGCCCTGAGCTCACAGCAATAACTTGAGGAGTTAGAGTAAATGTTATTAGTATGGATGAACTCTATAATATGTATTCATAGCATTTTGATTTGTTTTATGGATAATATTATCCTAAGCTTTTTAATTAATATACTTTGAAAGTAAAACATAACAAACAAACATACATGGCATACTTTAAATAGAACGAAATTATTTTGATTTCTTAATATTTCCCAATTGAATCCTGATATTCAATTGAACCATTGAAAAGTTTATAATAATTATCAGTTCGCAAAAAAAAAATGACACATAGCATAATATATTTTTAAGTTTAACTTGAAAAAACTATTGATATAGGTTAGGAAATGTAGTTTGACAAAATACTTGTATCTTTTTTGTATATTTCTTATTTCCAGAGATCATAAACAGAATACATTGCTAGCTATTTTTATTTCATATTTGATATAATTAGATGAATAATATTGGCTTTGACCAGGTTTGTAGGTTTTAGGTCCAAGGTCCAAATGAAAAATTAAAAAACAAAACGAGAGTCCGTAGTAAATTCATCAATGCATTATATCATAATCAAGCATAACACCATATTAAATTATAACACCAACGCTGAGCCGTTAAGACAAAAATGTTAATATACTACTTCTTGGGCAAATATAAAATACACTGATGAAAGGTAACCACGCATAACCATAGTTAACCAGAGAAAGAATTATAGGTGGTGGGCTTCAAATCCCTTCGGTCTACCCCGATAGATAGCAGCACCGTTTGGATTCCGTAAGTGATAATAAAAAGGTCGTTAAAAAGCAATCAGGTTCTCTTCTTTCTATTTTTAAACTAAATATTACATAGCTAAATTTAAGAAGCATTAAACAGATACAAGTAATTAAGAAGTGAATTGAACTCAAATCGTTAGAACGTGCTCATAAATTATCATAACAAGGCCCGTGGGGAACAAAGGAGACGTTCTTGCATAAGCTGAGTCCGGAAGAACTTACATAACTCAGTAGTGTTTTCTTAACGTCGCACTTTTGAGGGTTGTCGAAAACCGTCGGTTTCATCCATAGTATACTTTTGGATCATTTATTCCCATCTGACGGAATCATTCTCAATACAGCCTTGTGTCTTCCAGCTGGGGAGGTTGTGCTGCACCGCTCCCGATAAGAACTTTTTTTTTAAAATGTATTTATTGATATTTACGACTGTATTACAATAATACAACAAGCAAATAGGATAAGTGAAACATAGTGACATGAAAATGACAATTAGAAAAACTACCCACTGGTAACACTCAAATCAAAGTTCAACTAAGAAGATCACGTGGCCATATTCTGTTCAGACGCCTCGGAGGATTATCGGAAATTGAAGAGGAAGCTAGGTTTGAAACTAGAAGGTTTGAGTGGTAATGAAGTTTGTTATGAAAGGATAGATACCGGGCCCGGGCCAAATCAGCAATAAAAGGAGCATTAACGTCGTTATGAATGACTTTATTCTTAACAAAATAAGGGGCATTGAGGATTTAACGAAGGATTTTGGATTGTAAAGGTTGAATACGAGAGGAATTCGATGGCTTAGTGGAGCCCCCCACTCCGTAAGTCTAAATAGGTCATATGGTGGTCATGTAGATGAGTCTTTTATAGTTAATTGGGAGCTTAGAGCGTTTGTCTAGTAAGTGTTGAAGTAGCCTGAAACGTCGAGCGGTGTCTTGTCTTTTCAGTCTTGTCTGAGGATTCCAGGTTAATCGTTTGTCGAGGTGCAGTCCTAAGTATCGAATCTGTTCTACAGCCGCTAGTGGGATATTATTAACGGATACTGAAGGGCAGGAAGTCATTGGTTTACGACGTAAGGTTAAAGTGATTTGATGCGAATTTTGAGAATTTATTTTAATCCTCCAGTTTTGACACCATTCTTCAAGATAAGTGATATGGGATTGGAGGCTTTGGGATGCAATAACTGGATTGGTGTTGACTGATAATACATATGTATCATCAGAATACGTGGTAAGGATAGTATTAGGATGAGTTAGGATGTCAGCTGTATAAAGGATTGGGCCAAGGATACGGCCTTGAGGAACACCGACAGATTGGGAAAAGAGAAATGTATAGACATTATTATCGTTTACTTGGAAAGTTCTATTTGTGAGATAGGATTGAAGGATGAGTAGGGGGTAGGAATTTACGAAGTTAGTATAGCAAGCCTGGATGCCAGACTCGGTCAAATGCCTGTTCCACGTCAAGAAAGACGCCGGAACAATATAATCCACGTTCTAATGCAGAGGAGAATACATCCACCACACGATGACATTGCTGAATGGTGGAGTGGAATGCTCGGAATCCAAACTGGTGATCTGGTATTATGTGATTTGCATTGAGGATGGGGTATAATCGTTAAAGGATGAGTTTTTCTAGGATTTTACCCATGCAAGGTGAAAGAGAGATAGGACGGTAAGAGGATGGGTATTCTAGTTTTTTTTTAGGCTTGCGTATCATTTTTACAATGGATAATTTCCAGAGGTCAGGAAACTATGTGGAGCGGAGTACAGCATTATATATATATATACATAGGTAAGGAATAGTATGGCTTTTCTTGGAAGGTGTTTTAAGATATGAATTGTGATGAGGTCCTGCTCCAGGAGCTTTGCTGGAAGGTAATCTGTGAATAATGTTGGATATTTCTGAAGGATGTAATGCTTTGAGTGGAAGGAAAATTTGGAGGGGAACATCTAACGCTTCTTTTATATATTCAATGTGAGTTGGGTTAATGATATCAGGATGTGGATGAAATATTTTGGAAAGGTATTGACCAAATAACTGTGATTTTTCTCCGTCAGATCTTGCCCAGTTATTTGATTCAGTAAGGAGTGGATGATTAAATTCTTTGAAGTTTAGGAGTTTTTTGGCGGTCATCCATAATGTTTTGTCGGTGGTTGTAAGATTTTCAGTCCAGGTAATTAAATTTTGAATTTATTGATTTCTGCTTTTAGTTTGTTAGTTAATTCTGTGTAGATAGTTTTATCTGCTGGGTATCGAGTTCTATGCCACTTCGATCTTGCTCTGCATTTTTCTCTTAATAAGATACGAATATACTATGGCAAATCAGTCTGTTGATAGTTATTAATTGTATGATTTGTGATTTTATCATGTAAACTGCTTCTGATTGATGTTGTAAGTTTTTCTATGGCTGTATTAATGTCTTGTTTTGTCTTAAGTGAAATTTTTAAGTCCAGTTTCTCTTCCAAGTCATAACAAAAATCGTTCCAGTTGACACATCCTGTAATCAATGTGTTAGGGAAAGGTTTGGGAGTGAAACTGGAGTGCAAGAAAAGGAGGACTGGACTATGATCTGATGAAAGGACGTCCAAGGATTGAATATTGGCTTGGGCGGGGGAAATCTGGGATGTAACGAATATGTCAAGGATATCGGGACGTTTATTGAGAGAGATATGAGATGAGAGGCATGATTTTGTGGGGCAAGGATTGAGTAGCTCTTTGAGGATGTAAGAGAATATAGAATATTATAGGATAAAGTTTATGTCTATTGGATGGTGGACTGGATATACATCTGGAGGTAGGGGTGGATAATTTATCTGGAAAGGAGGATTGGCTGGGAAATGAATCAGTGGAGCTGGATTTATTTTTGTTCTAATTTGATTTAGGGAATTCATTTGAGGGTTCTGAATGAATGGGACCGGATTTGTTTGTTGCTGCGGCAATTTTACCCGTCAGGGTAGATGATAGGGAGGAATTTGCTGACGTGGAGGTTCAGCTGTAGGATGGGATGTCTGGAATTGAGGTTGGGATTCCCGGAGCTTGGATTGGAAGGTCTGAGTCTTGTTAAGGGAAGTCTGAGGCTTGGGTTGAGAGGTTTGAGGCGCCCGACTCCGAGGCTGCTGCAAATTAGTTGAAGTGCTGTTGTCTTTTCGTTGCTCTGTGGACGTTGCGTTAGTAGATTGTTGAAGTTGCAACGAAGTTTTTGGCAATTCAGGGAAGATTGTAACGTTGTCGACTTCAGGTGCCTGAGTAGTAGTCCTCTCTAACTTATCTTTTATTTTAAAATTTCTCTGGCGATGGAAGTTTTTATAGACCGCAAAGCCTCTATAGTTTGCGGGATGATCTCCGCCACAGAGGGCACATTTTTCAGGTTCGGCATTAGATTTCTGGCAAGTGTCAGTTGGGTGTTGACCTGCACACTTGACGCACATGGCTTTATGGTGGCAACACCTCTTAATATGGCCCAAGTTTTGGCATTTAGTGCATTGTTCTGAGGTTGCTCTTTGGGCTGTTCGAATTGAGCGGTAAAATATGCAAGTCTTGAGACTTGAAAAATTTCCTCATTATTGCGTGCTGGTTCCAAATCCACGAAGAATAATGGTAGTGAATATTGCTCCGTGGGATGTAATACGCATGAGACATTCTCACGTTGTGACCTATTTCTTCTAGGTCTTTCTTAATTGCTGAAGTAGGGGATGGATGAGTGCAACCCTCTCAACACTAATCTGTATGATTTGTCCTGTCTTAATTGATATCAGTGAAAATCATATTGTTTCACAGTCAGATGATCTATTAGTATATTCGGATATATATATACACATATATTTTTTCTTTTTATTATTATTTATTAATAGACAATGGATATTGAAAACATGGGTAGTGATGAGTTGGAGGAAGAGACTTCTTTCTCTGAAATAAGTGAGACGGACTCACAATACTTAAAAAGAAGGAGCCTACAGGAGAGAGAGAGAAAGTCTGCACCGGGCCCGGCCGGGAACTCTCCTAAATAAAAAACAAACAAAACAACTTTTAAAAAGACAACCACACAAAACAAGGAGTTATCAACGCGTCCTAAATCTCGCAGTAAAACTACTGCAGCCAAAAAATCAGCTAACAGCCTGGAAAATAAACCATATATATATATATATATATATATATATATATATATATGTATGTATATATATGTGTGTATATATATAAATAATTTAAAATAAGATCTTAGCCCTAAATTATATCCATAAATTCTGTATTATACATAACTAAATAATAATTAAATTAAATTAAAAAAAAAAGTGTCTGTCGTGGGATTCGATTTGCGGATCAGATGGGCCACATACTAAGCCTTGGCCTTGAGCTTGTGGCGACTATGCTAAGTCCTGTAAGGATTAGTTGCCACCTTGCTGCCTTAGCAAACGCCCACCAGTTAATAAATGTCTATTTATAATAGTCACTCACCTCACAATCCTTGATTAATCTAGGTTCATATTGTTAATAATTTATCTTCCTACACATTTCCAGTTGTAGCTGTTCAATTGTTCATGTATAAATAGTAACAAATGCGGAGCGTTATTAACAGTGAACTGTGTATGCAGCCATGACACTTGATACCCTGATAAGAACTTGAAGGGTCGTGATCTGTCTTAGCTATTCGTAGTTGAATTAGTTACTATCTTGTCGTTAATCCGTTCTGCTGATTAACAGATTAGCGGTCTGGTTTTAATAGTTTCGGAAGAGAATCCGTACCAAAAAATATCCGACACTGCTATTTAATAAATCCTAGTATCTGCCGCTCTATCAAGCGCCCCTATCAAGTGACCCTAGTCAGTTTTCCCTTCAAGATCCAGTCACCTGGTAGGTGCATCATTCAGCTTTTACCTTAAGTTCAGAGCTGAACTTCCAGAAATGGAAGCCACTACTGCAGTTAAGTAATCCATACACTACAGAGGCGAATTAATCTTCTTTCAATACTCATTGAATGAGGACTTCCTCAGAGATTTCTACAGAATATTCTATCTAATAGGAGCTATCCCGAACATTAAAGTTTTTCTGAACAATGTTTCTTATATAAGGTCATTCAAGCTTAGCATATGCTCGTGTATAAGCGAGGAAGAAGTTCCGCGTACATTTATAGGTCTCGTCAAATGTTCGGACTTGAGTGATACTGAAGAATGTTCGATATTGGTTGTCCTATACACCCTATACTCCTAATCATTCGCGCTCACTACGGTAATTATTAAGTCTGAACTTAATAATATAATTAGAGATAATAATTAAATTAGTTTCAGCAGATTTATTTTCTCAGCAACTGATATCAACAATTTTAGTTCATTTGAAAAATAAATTTGTCTTCATCAAAGAGTTAAAGTAAAATTAAATAAATTATTTGGAATTATATATTTAAATTTAATACAGTAGTCACACAAATTTAAATAAAAATACTTCCACTGTTATACCACATACACAATTAATATTTATTTTTTCCTTTCAAATAATAAATAACACGTTTTATTTGGTATATTAGAAAAATATAGTATGTATGTATGTAACTGTGAATCAAAATATTGTTACAACTGAATTCCTGTGGTAATTCTGATAGTCCAGCTTCTCTGCTAGTCGCAATTTCTAAAGTAAAAGAGCAGCCCTGCAGATAAAAAAGATCATCTTGGACATTACCATTTCTTTCAGGCCATGAAATTGTCCCAGGCATCAAAAGAGATGATTACAAGCCGAGAGTAGACAACTGCAAATGAGCAGACTTTTTCAAGTTCGTCCGGATCCCAAGTTTGTCAAAGGGACTCTATGTCCCTTAGATTACTTGATTAACCATAGTCTGAGGCATCCATAAAATCTGAGTAAGTGTGTGATTGCCTCTTTGCGGTACGGACGGTAGCGGCCTAATAAGTTTAGCGAGAATCCACCAGAAGGCGGTAGAATCAAACAGAAGAAGAGAGAAGGGAGGTTCATCTTTTATTTAGCCGGTTTACACGATCGATATGGCTTTAATTCATCCTGCTAACAGTTAGGGCAAAAATTATTTATTTTCCCCCTTTCTCTGTTTGATTTATTTTGTATGTGGAAATGGTTAAAAAAAAAACTCTTTTGGAACACTTCCAAATATTTTTGGATAAAGTATAATAAACGATGTCACTTTTTAATAGGTTTGGAACTTTTTTCCAATTTAACTTATTTTTTCGCTTCCTATCTTTATATTAATTAAAATAACTGTGAACCAGTTACACTATATAACCTTATATATTCAACATACCTCTTCCCTAAATTATGAAACTTCTTATTTGATATATGCTTTAAAAACTAATTTAAGTATATTCATTGTTTGAGTGCGTTGTTCAATCCGAAAATAGACAGTGTCATATTAAAAGGTTTGGAGGGACAAATATTTATTTCAAAACCTACTTAAAAATAAAAAAAAATACAAATAAATAAGTTGTAAGACTGGTAGTTGATAAATTATGCACTAAAAGTATACACGTGATGTAAATATCGTCAATATATGCAAAGAATCGAATATGAAAAAAAAAATCATTTTTCGTTTTCGACCTATAGCATTTGCTTTAGGATTGATTATTGATATAAAATTCATAATGAAGTAATCTTAATAAAGCACACAAACAACGTATAATGCCAAAGGTAAAATATATTATGTAGTGTCCAAAGTTGTTTAAGTGTCCACACGCACTGATTTTTTTTTCACTCTCTTGAAAAGTGGTGTCCTTCAACACGAAGTGTACCCAAATTTTGCAGTATTCTATATCTGTTTCTGTTTGAAGGATATTTTATTTTCTACTTTCTGTACTATGTATTTAGCAATATGAGATCGTTTAGTAACATTTGATGTTGTACACTAAAACATTAATTAATTTAAATATTTTTATTTTGAAGAGAAAAGATTTGTCCTGGCCGAGATTCGAACCCGGGTCTTCCGCAACTCTAGCGTTACTTTACCAAGTAAGCTACCAGGCTCGTAACCAGGCCAGACAAATCCATTCCTTTAACCGATCACCGCTTAACATCGCTTGTTAATTAATTTAGAATAACTTTTTGATCCACTGATACGAAGAAGTCATGTGCAGTCCGCACCAGATATTTTAAAATTAAATTGATGTTTTGCAGGATAGTTTCAACTAGGCAACCAAGCTGACATTTTATTTCCGTTTTAATTATTGTGAATTGGATTGAAATATATTCCGTAGATCCACATATATATTAGGATATAGATATATTCGGTTTTTGAAGGGTGAAATAAAAAAAGTTTTTTCCATAAAAAGAATAAATTTGTTCACCGTTTTTAATAATGCCTTCTTATCATTTTTCTAACAATTTAATTATTCCGCTATCTAAAAAAACTTTAGGGCTCAGAAGTAAAAAACTGATTTGAGATAGCTTTTCACTTCTCTCTTTATATCGAATGATTTTCCGTTGAGAGTTTTGGATGAGAGGAAGTCAGGCAGAGTAAGGTCTGGGGAATACAGTGGGTGTAATAAAACATTCCAGCCTAGTTGCACCATTTCGGAGTATGGTCGGGCGTTGTCATGGTGGAATACATTACCTTTGCGATTGACTAGTTCTGGGCGTTTCCTTCGCTAAGCTTTGTCCGATTTCGTTAACTTGTACCGCTACAAGCCGTGAAGGGACTGGGGCTTAGTACATGTTAGAGAATGTACTGTTTCTTGGACAACGTTTGTGTTAGGAGGTGAATTATCCTAGATCATGCTCAACTGTCAGATTCACCTCCTTGTTTCGGGTACCCACTTTATACAGGCTGGGTGAGCCCCAGGGGGTCCTAGATCCCATAGGATCCATCTCGGGACGCTAACAGATTAAATGAAAGTCTGCCAGCGAGCAGGTAGGACCTTCGGCATGGCAACTAATCGCTATACCACTGAGCCACTCCGCTCCTTAAGTGCAGTGGAACTTCGGATCATTAATGTTCCCCTGTGGAAGCAACTCGTAAAATAGAACGCCACAATAGTCTCACCATATGGAGTGCAAAATTTTTCAGATATAGGCCGGCATTCCGTGTTTTAATGACATTAGACGGCTCTTCATCAGTTACCCACGATCATCTGTCGTAGCACTTTTCGTCACCCGTCAATATTCATTTGAGAAGTTGGTCCCATTTTCGGTTTAGATGAGAGTTGCATGTTAATATTAGGTAAACCAGGTTTGCCTCAGTCAGTGTGGCACATAAATATTGGGGCAGGGCACGTAGCCAAGTTGCTTTAAATGCCTTTTAGAAATGTATTTCCAGGGTCTATTCAACTTATCGTGACAGCAGCGACCGGTATTTTTTAATTAGAGTCTTGATATCAATCATATAAAGCTCAGGGTCTTCCCACTGCTGCTACATGATGTATCGAACGAATCCCCGTATACATACCTATCTCTCGCTTGCGTTTTTTAAATTAAAAAAAAATGTCGAAAATTCATTTTATCCTTTGACATATTCACTATGTTGTTGCACAGTCTAAACTAATGCCAATGAAACCAATCGCTATAGTATCGAAGACCGGACTTGGATCCTTCTGATAAGTATATCGGTGGATCGCTCGCCCAGTTATATTTAGTCCTGCGAATTGTTTTAAAAAATCTGCAGTTATTATTGTTAAAGGGAACAGCAGATTTTTAAAAATAATTCGCAGGACGAACTATAACTGGACAAGCGATCCACCTAACCAATAAATTTATACGTTAGCCAAAACAACATCAACAAACATTGCCAGAGTACAATACTACACAGTTTCGTCTAGTTCTTTGCCTTCCGGACCAAAAAATACTAAAATCAATACTAAAATAAAATACTAGGATCAATGGCCTAACTAAGAGGAATTCTGGAGGAGACAAAATAATGCCAAAAAATAATTTTTGATGACTAAGATTTGTTTTCTTATTATTATTTACCCTCAGAAAAGAAAAAAAAGTGTAATAAGTTTTAAATTAAATGTATGCATGAAATAATTTATGTTTCTCTCTCAACTTAGTTATCTAGTTTTAAAATAAAAACACGTTTTTTGCGATATTCTAAAAAGGGTTGAACAAGGTTATATTTCAATATATATAAAATCACATATTCGATTATAAAAAACGTACAGTAAATATACCAATACATGTTATTGCCAGCTTGTCTGACATATCAGTCTGCGAAATTAACACACCTTTGATGTTATGAACAGGGAATCTCAATCACCCGAAATACGCTGTGTTTCCAATCATTCCATTCATCAGTTTGTAAAATGGGGTGGTATAAAAAAATATATATATATATCATAAAATGATTAACAAAATACATATATTGCGGAAAATATAAACCGCGCCATCTTTATCAGCTTTGTAAATATTGTTAGTTATATCGAAAATATAAAAGCAGTGAACATAAATATTTTTAAACCAATTATGACACTGCCATTCCATTATTATTATTATTTCTTTAAGGGATCGGAATAAGTAATAAAAGGAAATAAAATAACAACAAAATAATTAATAAAAAAACAACAATTAATTTAACCTAGGATAGAAAAAATAAATAAATAGTGCTTCCATCTACTCCATCCGAGTAGGCCGTGGCTGATAATATACAGGGTGCCCCGAATTTAAATGGCAAAACTTCAGGAACTTATAGGGGACCGAAAAACTAAGACAAAAAGTACTTTAGAGATTTGCTCGTTTTTGTTTAGTTTTAGAGAAAATCGCAAAAAAAGAAACAAAACAAAAATGTTACAGGTAGCGATTATCATCTTCCAAAGTTCGTCAGGCAAGGCAGTGAGATATGTAAACACTTAATGCTATCCTTTACATTATTTTATTTGTTTAAATTTTGGCTTCCTTCTAGGATTATAATTCCTAAATCAGTCTTCAGTCAGTTACTCAGATATTTTTGTGTGAATAGCTAAGCCACAATGCCGCAAACATATTCTAATGTTGAATACGCTGATATGATTTTTGTGTATGGTTTCTGTAACGGTAATGCTTTAGAAACGGTGCGGGAGTATGCGCGAATAGAAGAGTGCCTAATCGACGAGTCTTTTCGTTAACTTTTAATAGACTACGAGAGACGAGGTTATTCTTAATACGTAATGAAGGCGACCAATACCAGGGAACAGTAAGAGCAGATTATCGGAGAAGAAATTGTGTCCAACGCCACTTCGATAACAATTCTGAGACTAGCATCCGAAGAGCATCTGCTGCATAAGCAATATCGCGGCAAGCAATACGGCGAACTTTGAAATGTGATAATCGTTACCCATACCATCTTCAAAAAGTTCAGAATTTATTACCTCAAGATTATGTCAAGAGATTGAATTTTAGTAACTGGTTTCTTCAAAAAATTCGCGATGATAATTTATTTCCATTAAAAATTATATGGACCGATGAAGCTACCTTTACAAGAGGAGGTATTGTTAATCAAATAAATTATCATGTATGGGCTCTTGAAAATCCCAGAGCTATTAGAGAGAATAGGTTTCAGTATGTTTGCTATTAACGTTTGGCTTGGAATTTGCAACGGATTACTGGTGGGACCATATTTTTTACCTGGAAGATTGAATGGTATCACATTCACAAATTTTTTGGAGAACGACATTTCTAATTATTTAGATGACATTCCCTTACAACAGCGGATTGAAATGTGGTTCCTACTCGACGGATGTCCAGCTCATTATAGCAGAGTTGTTCGAGCTTGGCTGGATATAAATTATCCACAAAGATGGATTGGACGTGGAGGAGTACCTTGGCCACCCAGATCACCTGATATGACACCCATGGATTTCTTCGTATGGGGAACCTTGAAGCAGAAAGTTTATTCGGCGTCAATCAACTCAAGAGAGCAATTAAGAGACCGAATCATAGATGCAGTGCTCCAAATATCATCAGAATAATGTTTAGCTGCAATTTATCAAGTGAGAGCACAACATTTTGAGAAATATTTACATGAAAAAGAACATAACATAAATATAAATGTAAACAAATAAGTATAAAAATGAAATCTTGTTTTGTTTCTTTTTTTGCGATTTTCTCTAAAACTAAGCAAAAACGAGCAAATCTCTAAAGGACTTTTTGTCTTAGTTTTTCGGTCCCCTATAAGTTCCTGAAGTTTTTCCGTTAAAATTCGGGACACTCTAAGTAATTTTCGACCGGGCTTCGAATATTCCAGCAGCACATGAAAGGTTTAAGATTCTGATAGAGAAAATTACTGGCTATGTAAGAAAACGAAGTGCTCAATTGTATGGACACCTAAAAAGGATAAGCCCAAGCAGCATGACCAAAAGAGTATTCACTACTCTTAAACTATTGAAAGAGCCCTCTTGGCAATAAAGGATGCTGAAAAAGACATCGAAGAGTTCTCCAATGGCATTGCTGGGCGGTCTTAACTTTAAAAAAACTTGAAAGACTTGAGTTTCAAAAAAGTGCAATAAGAAAAACAGGCAGAATGTGAACATAGGAACACAGGGAGCGAATGAAAGAGGTATAGAAGAAAGAAGAAAAGAACATAGAAAAACAAACGTAGCCCAATAAACTCTCAGCCCTCAAAAAAGCTCAGCCGTAAAAAAATAATTTATATATAACTTAAGTACTTCACCTCACAAAACATAAAAAAAAGAATAAGTAGGGAGATAAACAACACACTTGACGGCTGGTTAAACACTGACATTATTGCCATCTTGAACCTCTATTTATAGATTCCAACAGCTTTTTACAATGCCAGTTTGATTAGCGACTTTGCGATCATCGTCTTGTCTTAACTCTCCCCTGCCAGTTTACGAACATCCTCGTAAACTCAAAACAAAAATTTCGGAGAAATTTCGAACAAACAAAAGAAATTATCAATTACATGAATCATATTCTACTTACATAAAAATAAAAATAAAATACCTTACTACTAGCTTAATCTACATTACTATCATTCATAATTAACAAAAAATATTTATATACAAATAAGTTACTTTACAAAAATTATATATAAAAGAAATGAAAATCCCCTGTTCCACTACACCTCTTAAATAAGCTCCAAAAGTACGAAATAAAGTACACGGTTATGGGCTGGCTTCCCCAGCTGGAATCTTGAGCTGTTCGATATGAACAGTCCTATGTTTTCTTGGCTCAGCCACATTCTGAATAGTGACTAGGTTATGCTCTCTGATAGCAATCACTCTGAATGGACCCTCGTACCTCAGAACCTCCTTTGCACGATTCGATATAATTTTTTTGTACACAATTGTACCGATTTTAATATCTCCCATAATATCCTCCACGCCCTCGTTTTCTCGCGCCACTCTCCTACACTTTTCCGCTACCATCCGGCCATGTGCTTTCCCCCACATTTTCTCGAGATCTACTCTATTTATGGCTAGTTGTTCTGCCATGTTTTCGTCTACAACCGTATCACCCTCTTCTCTTCTTCGCGCTCGTAAACCAAAAAGGGCCTCGAACGGGGAAAATCCGGTGGCCATGTGTATGGAGTGGTTGTACGCGGCTATGGCTCGGGGCATCGCCTCATCTGCTTCCAACCCTTTATCTGCCTGGAATACTCGGAGATGTTCTCCCAAGGTATTATGGAGCCTTTCGATTCCCCCCCTACTTTTAGGATGTCCGGGCGTATTCCAGTGCCATGTAATTCCTAGCCGTTTCATCTCCTGTCGCAAGTACGCGTTATCGAATTCCCTGCCCCCATCCGAGGAGATCGTATTTGGCACTCCATAGAACTGGAACCATGTTTGAAGGGCGCTATTCACCGCCGCTGCCGATTTCTCCTTCACCGGGTGGACTATGGCCGTTTTGCTAAATGTATCCAGTATTGTTACCCATTTAAACCCCCTCCACGTAAAGGTGTCTACTTGAAGATCTGTCAATGGTATCGTAGGCGACATCGCCTCGGTTTGTAATCCTACGGGAGGATGGCGGTCATACTTAGCCGTATGACAAATGTGGCAGTTCCTTATTATCGCCTCTACCGTCTTCCGCATCCCTACCCAATAATACTTTCTTTTTAATGCCACCAACGTCTCATTGATTCCCCGGTGGTTCGTCTTCCCTTGATGGTATGCCATCGTTACATCCTTTTGCTGTTCCTGATCGCGAATGGTCTCTACCATAGATCGGCATCGGATAAACGTCCTGTCTATCCCTATTTTTTCGAACCTCCACAAGTTACGTATCTTGTCCCACACCGTCGCATTGCCACCATACAGATAGTGGGTCGCACCTGCTTTAGAGGCGTCCTTTAACGCTCGGCAGATTTGCTCTTCCTGGACTCCAGGTTGGGACCAAATAGTAACAATATTATGCCTCTCGTATCTGGAAAATTTCGTTTTCAGTAACCCCGTGGTCCTTGTTTTCCATATTATCTGCCGAGTCTTATCGTTTATTACCTCATCTACCTCCTCCATCTCAGTCGATCTCTCGTCTTGTGATTCCTCCTGGTCGGGAGATTCCCCGTTGTCCCGGCGGTCTGTTTCTCCTTCTCCTTCCACATCTGGCGTCCATTCCCGTACGAACCTCTGGAGTTCCCCGGAAGGTCCCGCTTCACCTGATTCGATAGCGTTGACCTGCAGGGCACGAGATAACCAATCTGCCACCACATTATCCTTTCCCGGCTTGTATGCTATGTCGATATTGTACTGGCTCAAGATCTCCTTCCAACGCGTCACCCTAGCCGACGATTCTTTCAAATTACCCACCCACAGAAGTGGCCTGTGATCGGTATGAATTTTGAACCGCTTTCCAAATATATAGGGCCGGAAGTGTTGGACTGCCCATTCAATCCCTAATAAATCTTTCTCGAGCGCGCTATATCGGGTCTCCGCGTCTGTAAGCCTTCTGCTTGCGTATGCCACAGGCCGTTCCCCCTTATCATAATCCTGTGACAAAACCGCCCCCAGTGCATATTCACTAGCGTCGGTGGTGATCGCGAATCGTTTTGAAAAATTAGGGAATGCGAGAACCGGTTCCGTTTGTAGCCAACACATGCATTTCCTGATGTTCCCCTTGATCTCTGGAGTAATCCGAATTGTGCGTCCCTTCCTTAACAGTGCATTCAGAGGACTCAGATGCTCGGCCATCTCTGGGACGAATCGACGATAATAATTTAGGGTTCCTAGCAATCTCCTGATTCCCTTGATATCGGTTGGCATCGCCATTTTCCCTATGGCTTCCACCTTCTTACCGTCAGGCCGCACCCCTTCTGCCGATATCGAATACCCGAGGAAGTTGGTTGCTTTTGCCCTAATATTGATTTTTCCGCTGATAATTTTAAACCAAATTGACGTATTCTGGCAAAGACTCGTTTCAAATCCTCTATATGGCCCAATCAATCAAATCCCGTCTTAATAAAAACCCGGAGATCATCCATATAGACCTGGCACATGTTTTCGTCTAAGCCCCTCAAGAACTCGTCCATCAGCCTCTGGAACTTTATCGGCGCATTTTTTAAACCGAATGGCATACAGGTAAACTCGTAATGGCCCCTTTCAAACGTAAACGCTGTTTTACTTTGGTCTCTGGGATGCATGCGAATTTGGTGGTATCCGGATTTCAAATCTAGTGTGCTGAACACGGTTGCTCCGCCCAGTCTGTCCAAAATATCCTCTAATCTGGGAATAGGGTATTTCTCATCCAACGTATTTTCAGTGGTAGATTGCCGGAAATCTACCACCACCCTGTAGCGCTCTCTTGGATCCCCGTTAACAGGTTTCTTCTTGACCGCCCATAGAGGACTGTTAAAGGGTGATGTGCTGTCAACGATAATACCTTGCCGTTTTAGCTCCGTGATCTCCTCCCTAATGTGTTCCCGCGACGCCTGTGGGTACCGCCGCTCCTTCACGTAAGTACTCTTCTCAGATTTCAAATGAATTTCATGAACCGTTTCTCCCGTCACGCTCAGTGGATCCCCCTCGCGAAAAAAAATATCCGCGTATTCTTCCCTTATGCCCATCCTCCAATCCTTGCCCTGGGTAATTGCACCGACGCACCTCACATCCCTTTTCGCGTTCTCCATCGTTCTATATGTCTTCCTCCCAATTCTAATCACCCATTGACCTTCTACATTACTGAATTTCGCCCCTAGTTTCCCGAGCACGTCACACCCCAAAATCCCACCATACTCGCGCGGCATGGTCTCTACCACATGCAGAGTTGCTACGTCGCCCTTTTTGCCCCATTTACTTAACGCCAGTTCCACTTCCCCCTCCACTGTACAGGGACCACTCAAAGTGACTAGCTGACATAAACACTTTCTAATTTCTGGGTCACACTCTCCTTTAAATATAGGGTTTAGACTATCTCTACCTACTAGAGTACACGAGCTCCCTGTGTCCACAAGACACCTCCACCCCTTGCAAAACTCGATAATAGGCAACCTGTCACACTTCTTTACCACACTATTCACAAAAAATAGGTTGCCCCTCCGTTCGCACAATCCTCATTCTTTTCTTATCTGCTCAATTCGCCTTCTTGTGCTCCGTTGCTTGCTTCTTCCTCCAGCGGTTCCTCTGCGGCTAGGTTCGCTTCCCTCCGTCTCGGACCCTGAAGCCTCCGAAGATCAAGCCGATTCCGACGATATCCTGTTTCTCCGCCACATTCTTTGAGCATTGATCTCCATAGGTTTGCCTCGATCGTGCTCCCGACGCCGTATATATGGGCATTGTCTGGCCATATGTTCCTCACTGTGGCATTCGAAACACCGCGCACGTGGGCACTGAGCCACCAAGTGCCCTATCTTGCCACATTCGTGGCACCTCCTTTCCTCTCTTCTCCCATTCTTCCTCTCCACAATTTGCCTTCTTTCTCTTGGTATTTTTTCTCTTCTCCCAAACTCTCCATTTCTTCTTCTTCCGATATCCTGTTTCACTCTATTCCTTCCTGCCTCATTCCTCCGGTACGACACTCTTTTCCACCCTGGTTCGATCTCTTCTCTCTCTTCCTCGTCGCGGGCACTCGCATCTACCATGTCCTGTGCGCATTCCATGAATGACCTATCCCTGGGTAATCCGTCTTTCTTTCCAGTATCCCTGGCTAATTGTACCTTCAGGACTGGGGTCATAAACAACATCCACGCTTCGACCGCACTGGTATCCATTACTTCTCGTAATTTTTCGTTAATCTTATTCAGCTTTACGAGCAGGCTTGCAGCGTACTGACCGTTTGTTTGATTCAAACGTTTCATCTCTCGAAACATCTGCAGCATATCCTCTTCTGGGGCCCATCGCCCCCCTCCATACGCTTTTTTTAGTCTTTCCTTGATCACCTGCCACGAAGTATCCTCATCTGCTTGGATTAGATTTATTACACTCCTTCTGACCCGTCGTGCTAAGGCTACCCGTAGCCTTTTGGCATCCGCTTCCTCTAAAAAGTCTGCTGAGACCTGGGATTGAATGCTGCTCATAATACCATCCCCGCCCTTGAGGAAATGATTTAATTCGCCCACATCACCGTTAAATTTCTCCAAGTCTGATATCTCCCTTCTTAAATCTTGTGCATTGGCCTTCCTTAACTTCATTTTCTCCAATTCATTCGTTTCCTGTGCAATTCTGTTTGCTTCCTGGGCAGCTAAGTCTGCCCGCGCCATTGCTAGAGTTGTTGATGGTAAAGGCGGAAACTGGGGATTCGCCTGTTCTGGCTGTGAAGGCTCTAACGTTAACGTTGCCGGCCTCAGGATTTCTCTTTGTTCGTTCATAATGGCAAGACTAGTTATTTTTCAAATTGAGAGAGCAAAAATAAAAATAAAAATGAAAGTAAAATAGATCAATAATGAACTCGCTGTAGTCTTTAGTGTCCTTGAAAAAAAAAATTGACGGCACATTTGACGGCTGGTTAAACACTGACTTTATTGCCATCTTGAACCTCTATTTATAGATTCCAACATCTGTTTACAATGCCAGTTTGATTAGCGACTTTGCGATCATCGTCTTGTCTTAACTTAAATATATATATATACATATATATATATATATATATATATATATATATATATATATATATATATATATGTATAATCTTTTGTTTATATATATATTGTTCTTTTGTTTTTAAATTTTCATAGAAACTTGAAAACCTTTTTAACCACTGAAAGTGCTAATAAAAAAAATATATTTTTTTTTTTTGTTAATATTTTAGTTATATCGATAATATAAAAGCAGTGAACATAAATATTTTTAAACCAATTAAGACACTGCCATTTCATAATTATTATTATTTCTTTAAGGGATTGGAATAAGTAATAAAATTAAATAAAAAAAACAACACTTAATTTAACCTAAGATACAAAAAATAAATAAATAGTGCTTCCATCTACTCCATCCGAGTAGGCCGTTAATATATAATTTTCGACCGGGCTTCGAAAATTCCAGCAGCACATGGAAGGTTTAAGATTCGGTTGAGATAAGGATGTATGTAGCAGGTGCCAGCAATAGGTGCTGCAGTAAGGCCCTAAAGAAGAGCGTATACGCAGCAAAGATACACCAGATTGCTGCAATATCTATAACGATAAAGCAATTTGTACTCTGCTCTTTCATAAGAAATCTCATAAAAAATATAATTCTACGTTCTTTTCGTACTTTATGCCATGAACTAAAGTGTGTATTTCGCTAACTGAAGAGATACCTTATTGCTCACCTTGGGCTAGCGGTTTTGTTCTTTGATTTTGGCAACATAAAAAACTGACTTTATAGTGACAAATTCTTATTCGAAGTAACATTAATATGTTTTAGTTCTTACATCAGACATGTTTTCGCTGGGGAGAACCGCGTTCGAGTTGTTAATTAATTTAATGAGTTAAATAATTAATTAAATGCAAGTTTAGTAGTGTTAGCTAAGTAACTTACTATGTACATGCGCCTGATGTATGTAGGTATAATATAAAATAATATTAAGGGATTGCTCTGCATATATTAATTATTAATTGTTATTTATATTCCTTGATTATTACATTTTTATTAAATGTTATATAAGTATTAGCAGTTTAATGACGACATTATAATTGCTTCCTCTTCAGATTGTCATTACATGATGTTTAGACTTAAGTCCCCTTTTTTTGTATGGGATTTTTCAAAGGGTCATAATATTGACTACTTATTACTTAATTATAATTACTTAGTGACTCGGTCCAGATTAGAAATAAACAAATTATAAAATATTATAAACATGTTTTAATGGAAAAGTTCTTCTGAATTTTTCCTTTTTTATGGTAAATTTTGTATATAATATGGGTCGGTATCATATAAATAGCTAATGACGGCCTGAAAATGGCTTAATGTGACCCAAACGTTTAATTTAGAAGCTCTGATGAAATATTTTAGCCGTATTTAACAATTCATTTTTTGAGATCTTCCAGAACATCATTAGGATATAAAATAAGTGAACCAATGTATAGAATATGCCACATTTTTGTGCTCACTCACGGATAACAGGCTGTAGATATGAATATGATTTAATTTTACATCCCTGGGAAATCCCGTAACTGCCAATTATCCGAGGCCGTTCATAGAATTACTTTGAATCGGTTGTACTTACGGGTGATTGAAGTAGCCCCTATTTACCCAGGATTTGCGCAAGGCTTGAGCATATCTCCTATTTTTTTTTAACTAGCACATTCATAGGCATTCATTTATATCTACAGAATATACATATGTTTTAGTAAATTAAATAAAATCTACCGCACTGGCCTGCAGCCTTTTAACACCCTGAAGCCACCAAACGTTGAACAATAGTTTAACTTTGGTAAGTAGTTTTCTGTGCATTTTCTACCTCGTGGTGTCCTTATGATGAGCATTACTAATTATTGAAGATTTTCAGTTGGCGTCTGTTTTGTGCGAAGTGACTAATGTCTAATGTAAAAATGGGGTGTTACCCCGCAAGTATTCATAGTTAAACTGCAACCGAACTAAACATTCATAAATCGGAAATTAACCAATTATTTTCTCCTTCCCAGTCAATTGGAACGTTCATCAAGATCTAGCCTGAGCTCAATTAAATAATTAAAAGTTTGGTTATTCATTTAAGGTCACTGTTATGCTGTTAGGGCTAATCGGACGATGCTACAGTGGAAGCCCTACATTTCGCCTCTCCAGATATAATTAGGATAGGGATCTTTAACGAGTACTTAACATCGTACAGGTTCGGTACACCCCATTTTTTGCCTTTTCCGAAGGACGGCATATCTAAGGATTTTTTACTACCTTTAAAAAATCCTAGAGCCACATTTCTCGACCTTATTTACTACTCTAACCTTTTTATCTTTTCTGTCATATCCTACTGCAACTTACTCGTAAAGTCTTATCCTTTATCGTCCTCCCTCACCTTTCCCAACTCTACAGCAATAGTAAAATGGCATATCCATAGATGTCGGAAAGAGGGAATTTCCAGCTTTGAAAGAATAGTTAATGAAAACAAGAGACGTTCCCGTATTTCCCACCATAAAACAAAGTAATAATTGTAATGTGATGTTATTTTAGCAATACTCACAAATAAAGAGAAGAAATAAAAATTCAAACAATGATAAATTTCTCGATTTACCTAATATTTAAACATCTTCATAATGCGTCAGAGAAATCGTGAAATCTGTATTAGATTTAGTAGACTATGTTTTAGAAAGATCAACTATTCTATAATTAAAAAGTAAATTGAGCTGTTTATATTTATATGAACATTAAATGAGTGATAAGCAAACCTGATGAACGCCTCTAATGGAACAGTATTGCTGCAAAAGTAATTGATAATTGTGATTTAAGCTGTGCATTCAGCTAAGGGATTTTGTCCCAGCATATTTATCATATGGCAAGGACAAAAAGAATTATCTTTAAGAACTTCAGATCTTTGTAAACGTGATTTGCAAGAAGATAGAAAAAGAGTTTATGAAAATTCAGTTAGGCATTACCAGAAAAACAAACTATGTACTGATCTATTTAAACGTTAATTAAACAGTTTTTGGAGATTTAGGTATTAAATTAATAAAATAGGGAGAAATTAGATAAATTTAGAAGTGGGTAAAATTGTGAGCATTATTTCTCCATTAATGCATATGATGTATTAAAAATTATTTTTATAATTAATTAAATTATTTTGTTTATTACATAGTAAGAAACCCTGTAACATATCCTCAATATCCATTGTATTGTAATGAAATAAGTAAAGAAGAATCTTAAATTAACTTAATTCAGGTGTTTTTTTCCATTAGTATTTTAGTATTACTATATGATGCTTGATGCTAACTTTTTATTTAGTTTAATTAAGTTTCAGACATTTGAAGCTTTAAACTGAGATTCATACTTATTTACTTAACTGAATATATAATTAAATATACATTGTCCGTTAAAGCCATGAGTGTAGAAAATGATGTCTTTAAATTTATTAATATACTTTTATACGAAGTCGAGTTTATTTATATAATAGGCTAACTAGATAGAAGAATTCTCCTTTTTGGGGGATTAGGATATTCCAAAAACGTCATGCCTTTATCCGACCAGCTTCAAAAGAATATATTGCAGGGTATGAGGGGCACTGAAGAGGATGGATTTGAAGCTAAGAGATTTAGGATTATATTTTAATTGGGATTAGCTACTCATGTTATTTTGCGATCCTCGCAGGGCTTAAGGTATTTTCGTGCAACTATACTTCTTTCCGAAGTTAATGGATTAAGGTGGATTTGGCATCAGAGGGGTTGAATTCTTTAAAAAAGGAGGTTAAAAAAATTAAATAAAACCTAGATTTCCTATGTAAAATACAATGACTTAAAATTAGTCTATCATGTTTGTTTGTTCATTTGATGTCACTTAATGCTAAACGGACGGTACTACATTATATTTCGCCTGTTCAGGTGTAATTATGGTAGGTATGATTACGAGTACCTGACACAGCACAGGCTGTAGACCCTCGTTTTACGTCCTCTCCGAAGTACGGCATAACCAAGGACTTTTTACTTCCTTTGAAAATTCCTTGGCCCTTCTGAAATTTCTTGGGACCAACTGCACGGCTGCGAACGCATGACAACATAAAAGATTGTTATGATATCAGCTATGATAAGTCAATCTCCTTGATCTGGAATGGAAAAATGAATTAATAACAGCGTATGATAAATTTACCAGTTATTAACAAATTGTATTAACTATCTCTAAGTAGTTATTGAGCCGAGAAAAATAATACTATTATCAAAATGGCTAATATCGTAACATAATAATGAATACATATACTGCATTGAACGTAGACTATCTTTAAAAAATGACTCATTACTTATTTGGAAACGATCATATGTAGAAATAAAAATTACCAATGCAGCCGATATTGGGCCAAAGTAACACCGTCATAAAAGAATATTTTTTTAATTGTTTTTTTAAAACAAGAACTGTAAATGCCTGAATAACATTAGTTATATGAGAACAAAACTATTAAAACAAATATATTTAAATCTACTAACAGTATTAATATTTTTAACATGAAAACTAAATTAAATACATATACTACAACCTTACCTGTAATTAATAATCACAGATGAAATTTCAGTTAGTAAAAATTTGTTTTTAATATTAACTTTAACTTAGACACTTGCGCATCTTCTGCACGAAAGCATTTTTGATATAATGCATATAAAAACTGAGAATGTTAACACAAAAAGTAGAAAGAAAGGGTTCGAAGTAGTTTATAGAGGCCTGAGGCTAGATAGGAAATTTCACGGTAAGATAGCTCTTCATAGAGGTTACACCCTTCGGAGGATCGTAGTATCTGCCAGTCTACAAACTGGGGTGTCCTCTTCTTATCAGAGCTGCATCGGGTAACAGGGGCTGTGACTAACTTGCACCCATAAGAAAACACTACGATTAAAAAAAAAATTAATGTAAATACGCCAAGTTTCGTTCAATGGTGACACCGAGACATGTTATCCTATTCGCCGGTTTGTTTACTCTGCCTGCTACTCTTTAAACCTCAGGTAGAGGGGCTTATTCTTTTGGAAGGAGAGAATAATCCAGTCGACTGGGAATTACTTTACGTTATAACGTTAATTAATGTAAACCATTATTAATTCTGTTGTGGGAAGGGGATAGTAGGTTTGTTGCTAAATCCATAACTTTACTTTGTCTGATTTAATATTAACGTATGTTCCCCTTGTACAAGATATTGATACGTCTGAATGGCATGCTTTACGTGGCTTCAATCCAATTACGGCTTAACTTATTTCCATTTATTGTTATAGAATTAGTCAATCGCAGACTTTTGTACGGCGTTGTCAATCGTAGGCAGTCTTCCAGCCGTCATGAGTTATGATATCAGTTATGGAACAATCCTGATCCAAAAAGGATCACTTTTGTATATATTTTTATTTAAATACCTTGGAGCACATATACAAGTGTGAGGCATCAGAGACTGCGAAATAAGAGAGAGAATAGCTGCAGCTGGATGGACATTTATTGCTCTGCAAAATTTCCTTGTCGGAAAGCCAGAAGTCTCGAAACAGTATATATAACATGAAAAATAGACTACAAGATAACATTTCTTCTTAACCTTACTTATTACAGTGAGTCATGGACCCTAACCAAGCAAACATACTGGACATCTACAGGTGATGGAAAAACTCACCAAGATAGGGTAAGAAACGCCAAGATAAGGGACAATCTAAGTCTAAATAATCATTACAGGAAATTCTGGTGGCTATTTTCCCGGGTGTAATCCGAACAAGTTGCCGTTGATCTTGAGGTCTATCATCACCTTTATTGTTCGGACATCCTAAACATTGTTAGCCACGAAATGTGGTTTTTCTGTTTTGTTACACCTCACCAAGTCTTCCCATATTTAAGGAAACACAATTTAAAAATTGTTTATTGTTTTTTTTATAATTTTTGGTCAATTGTTTTAATTTTTAAATATTTTTATTTTAAAGAGAAAAGATATTCCCCGGCCGGGATTCGAAGGATTCTCCGGTGGCTCAAATGGTTAGAGCGCTATCACGGAGATACTGAGGATCCGGGTTCGAATCCCGGCCGGGGGCATATGTTTTCTCTTTAAAATAAAAAAATTAAAAAATGTATTTTCATAATTATAACATAGTAATAGAAAATATATTTAGGAGTGAAACGAACAAATGAAACTAACAAAAATAAATGATGAGACCTAATTATCAAATTAACTTTTTAATTTTAAAAAGTTTGGCAAGTGACCTTTTTTTAATAACTTATTTCAATTTAAAAAAAAAACAGCATGGTCAGTAAATGTTACACGTTTTGTAAGTTTTACTTCCGTTCCATCAACTAGATGAAGACTACAGGGAGAATATTAAAAAATTCTGGAGAAAGGTCAAAGCCATCCGAGGGAAGAAATGCAAACCCATTCGAAATGTGAAAAATGAAGGAGGGGAAATAATAACAGAGGAGAAAGGCATTTTGGAAAGATGGACACGACACTTTTCAAACTATTTTACCACTGAGATCCCCCAAGTGTGGAATGAATATATGAACGAACAAGATCATACAAGAAAGAAGATGAAAATGAAAATGTAATATGGGAAGATGAAGTTGAAGCAGCCATTGAAAAGATTAAGATAGGGAAGGCTGCTGGAAGAGATAATATTGCCCCAGAGTTCATAAAGTTTGCATAAAATGAGCTTAGAAAGATCTTACAGGTCCTTTTCCAAAAGATGCTCTCTGAAAAGCAGATAGAGATCGGCAGCATTATAGTACCAATACACAAGAAGGATTCTGCAAGCGGGTGTGGTAATTACAGACCAATATGTCTGGCACCGGTGGTATATAAAATATATACTTCCATACAAGAACCTATACCTTGCTTTCCTCGACCTCAAATCGGCCTTCAACTCTGTTCCTCGAGAGGAAATTTGGAAGGCATTAATGACCAAGAATGTTCCATCAGGCTTTATCAAGGCAATCAAATCTTGCTACCAAAAACCTAAGGAAACAGTGAGAATTAATGGCACTGAATCCAAGAGCTTTCCCATGGACAAAGGAGTAAAACAAGGAGACAGTCTCAGCCCTCTACTCTTTATAATCTTCATGGATGAAATCATAAAAATATGTAAAGAAGAACTGCGAGAACTATAATTGGGCATTGGAATATGCGGACCATGCTAGCACAAGCGGTAGTACATGCTGACGATACATCCCTGATCTTAGACACTTCTGAAAATCTGCAGCGGATGATAACCTAATGGAGAGCAAAGCTTGCCAGGAAAGGCTTGATCATAAATGTTAATAAAAGTAAAATATAGCAAGTGGAAAGAAATCCTGAAGATATACATATTGTTTGCAATGAACAAGAAATGGAAGTCGTTGAGGAATTCACATACCTGGGCACAATGACAATGATTTGCAGGAATGGGAAAGTAGAAAAAGAGATTTCGAACATGATTAAAAAATCAGATGATGTTTACTACTAGGTCTGCAATACTATTGTAGGCAAAAGAGCAGTAGGAAAGGACATGAAACTCCATATATTCAAAAGTGTATATTTGCCAGTTCTCTTATATGGGGCTGAGAGTTGGATACCCCTGGATAAAGACTGGAGCCGTATAACAGCTTCCGAAATGAAATTTCTCAGACGGGTAACTTCCAAGATAAGAAGAGATAGGAACGATACTATTAGAGAGGAGCTACTCATTGCCTCCCTGAAAGAAATCCTGGAGAAGCGTCAGCTCAAAGGGTTTGGGTATACCCACAGAATGAGTCTAGACAGGGATCCAAGAAAGTTAATAGAAGCCAAACCCGTGGGCACTAGAACTAGAGGGAGACCAAGGCAGACGTACTCCAACAACATTTCCAAGTTGGGACAAGCAAGAGGGAAGAACATGCAAGATCTGGGGATTATGGCGAGAGATAGAGACAGACGGAGTTCCTGGGTTGAGGCGGTACCTCGACGCTGAAAGACACAAGGGGAAGGTAAAGAAGAAGAAGACTTCCGTTCGATCCTTTTTCTAAAGCGGGTACATTACGTACCCAGGTATCTAATAAACAGGTATCTAATGCTAACTGTTAATTGAAAAATATACGGAATTAAGACAACATAAAATAAAACCGGAAATATTCATGTAACAGTATAAAAAGCTCAGGAGATAAGGCGTAGAGAGGGCGACTACCTGATTAAGAAGGTTCATCTTTGTGACGAAGCAAGCTGTGATACGAGTGAAGATGGATGATGCAAACCTTGTTACTCTATCTATCCTAATTCTTGCAACGGGAATTTTAGCAAAGCTCCCCGAGGGAGTTTCATATGTCCCACATCTCGGGCGAAGTGAAGCTGCACTGAGCACTTAACTCCCCTGTAGTCTTATACCTCTGTCTGGGAGAGTAGCTGAACTCATTATTAATTTAACATTCTGACACATGTAGCGGGATGCTCTAAGTGAACTTAGTGTCATTAGGCAGCCTCGTATTTTCATTGCTAAAATTTATATACCTGCATTAATAATATATGCATATCGATCTATAACCAACCTTGCTTATATGGCTTGTTACCGACAACAAGTTTTTGAAAATATTGTTGCCTATGACCCAACAGGATCTGGATAAAATAATATTCCAAAAAATCATAAGAGGCTCCTTGGAACCAGATGCAATTGAATCTGTTCCACAAAACTAAGTTTAAAAAAAATAACATTGGTAGTTTTCTTTTTATTGCTATATTTGCTGTAATAGTAAGTGTATTATTATTATAATGGTACAGCGGTCCTGCAAGAACCCGGGCCTCCTTCACAATAGCCAATCCTTTGAGTCATCCTCCACATCATCCAGCCAACTGATCCCTTTAATTCGCCATCAGCAAAGTTATACAGTAGCAAAGTAATAAATATAAATACTTTAAAAAACGATTTCATTAACTTTGTAAAAAGTTGTGAAGCAGGGAATACAAGAAGTTTAACCACAATTCAGCAACAACAAGGTTTTATAGTGCTAAACCACTATAGTTAACAATCCATATTACTTAATTTCATTATTATTGTACATACAACAATGGGAGAACTTCCATTGTCCTGAATGTATAATTGAGGCGTCTCATTTCATTCCCCGGTAAATCCAATTTTTTTCAAAATTTGATTTTTCCAAATAATAGTTATGCCATTAAACATTATATTAAAGATGTTAATTTGGTTTGTTTATTTTTATTTATTTATTACTGGGCTTTACAGTCCTTGAATAACCTTGGCCTCTGCTAATTTCTTCTCTCATTGGCCTCTGTCCGCCGCAAGGTGCCTCCAGCGGTTTATACCAATCGCCTTCAGGTCACCCTCCACAGCGTCCAGCCAGTTTAGACGGGGCCTCCCTCTTAATCTTGAACCATCATATGGCATCCCGTTCATCATCTTTCTCGTTGGGTCCATCCTCTCCATATTTCCCAATCATCGTAGTCTTTTGAGCTGGATGATTTTCACTATAATATTTTTATATAACTAGCAAGAAATTAAGTTTTTTTCGAGTTTTAAATTTTTCGAGAAATAAAAATGTTCGAGTTTTTTTGTCCTCGTGAAAAATTTTCAAAAATGGGTTTAATTGGTTTGTATGAGATGTCTCAATTGTCCATTTGACTTGAGCTCTTCAACTTACGCAACTTTAAAGTTTCTTACATTGTCCAGAGTTACGCTCAACCGCAAGGGTTTTCCACGATTGGGAATACCTACTTTATAGTTGCTGGGTGAGCTCCAGGAGGATCCTAGATCCCATATGATCTATCTCCGGCTGCTAACAGATTAACTAAAACTCTTGCCAGTAGCGGGATTTGAACCCTGTATCTTCGGCATGGCAACTCTGGGGTTTCCTCTCTACCACTCAGTCATTCCGCTCCCTGTTAAAACAGTGGACGTGAGGTCAATTTATAAGTTTGAAATAAAAAAATAATTTACGTTCGATTTGAAATTAGCTGTTTGTATTTTTGTCAAATTATTAGGATAAACTTTATATTGTAACATCTTTGTAAAAAAAACTTAAAGTTGGGAAAAAATAAAATATTCATGTTATAGTATAAATGATTAATGATCTTTAAATAAAACAACTATATCAGGGTCGCACTTAAAAATGTTAATATCTTGCAGGTTTCTAGAAGAAAAATAACTAATTTTCTATCTGCCAGTACCACTTGGCCAGCCATAAAAAATATTCTGAAATGAAATTAAATGGGGTGAATATTTTAGTCAAAAATATGTTTTTATAAAATAAGAGTTACTAGTTCGGAGCAGATGGCATCCCGGAAATTCACCCCTTCAGTGAGGAGACAACCCCTCTTGGTTCGTGGCTCGAGCATTGATATTAAAATGTGGAACCCCCTCGAGGTATGGTAATTAGATGTGTGTCTTCGGAGGTGAAATTGTCACTCAATATCTCCCTCCGCTAACAAAGCCACCCTCGACCCTAAGAGTAGAATATATAAACACGGCAAATCAATTAGAATCTTCCTCTGATCTTATTTGAATATTAATTATTTAAATGAGATTGCTGGTTGTAAAGTCTGTCTGGGTCCTAAAGACGGACCATGCTTCATGATTGAAATATGTAAGGGTGGTGTCATCCAATTCGCTTTTAATGTTTATCTGGATTAATATTATTGGACACTTGTGTATTAGCCGGTATCCATGAAACTTCCCCCTATCATATCATCTTATCTTATTTCCTCTAATTCCTTCATATCAGTCGTCTCATTTGTGCTGTTTCTGTGTGCGTTATAAAATTGTTTTCTGTATCGCTTTTTAGTGTTTTGCCTTTTTTATTATGTTTATATTAAATTATTTTCCAATATTTTTATATTGGTAAGAGTAAAGATTTGTCCAGGGCTAAATTTGAACCCGGGTATCTCACGTCTCCGTCATGGTGCTCTACCAACTGAGCTAGCCTGGCTCGTATTCCCGTGTTATCGCAATTAGCGATGTATACAAGGTGAAGAATGTTCATTGATCATTACTTTAATTAGGATGTTGTTGACTTACATCATTATATTATTTATAATTCATTTTATTTTATTTTTTTTATTAATTGTTCTAATTTTTAAATATTTTTATTTTGAAGAGAAAAGATTTGTCAAGAGCCGGGAGTCGAACTTTCAGAAAGTAATTGTCGAATGTAAGTAATTGTATACACGGGGATATAGTAGTGGTGTAGGATAATGGATTTGTCTAGGAGGGTAGGTTCAGTTAGACGAGAAAGGAACATTATGCAGGAGATATATGATACAGCCGACCCTGACCCTGAACGACATTAGTGCCATCTGTCTGACCCAGCTGTAACTGAATTACCCTCATCCACTGGTATCAATATCCTCGCCCTGTTCCTTCAACTTCTGATGGTTCAATGCCTCTTCCAGAGTCTTAGGGCTGCGGAGGGGAGGTAGGAGAGATTTATGTTGCAGATAGGAAGAATACTTAGTTCAGTGATTCGATTTCTTGATGAGGAACAGTGAAGAATTATTATAAATTTCAGGTTTTTTGGAAGACCAGAACATACCATGGAAGAAATCATTTGAATATCTGAGATAAATAAATAAAAAGGCTTAACGAGCCCGAAGGCTCAACGCTGATACCATCAATCTCTGCTTACAAAACTCTGTTCCCAAACCACAACCCAAACCCAAATCCTACACATCACTCTTACCGCAATCTTCCCACCTACGTCTCGGTCTAACCCTCAGACTCCCAGTCGGACCAAAAACTTTACACGCCCATCTTAATCTTCGCAACGCTATCACTTGATATTATTCGAGGCCATGCTTCGCAATTCCTTTTTTTGTACCGAATATTCTACGCTACTCCTTGTTTTCGAATACCTTAAGACGTTGTTCATATCTTAGCGTTAACGGTCACGATTCACATTCGTAAAGAGGTTTTTGAAGGATGTTGGTTTTATAAATTCTAATTTTTAGAGTTCGAGACAAAATACGCGAGCTTAGTAATGTTGAGACGGCATAATAACAAGAATTTCCCGCCTTTAATCGCGAGTTTAGAGTAGAGTTTAAGCTCCTCGACAAGTTCAAACTTATTCCCTCCAAAAACAATATTCCCAAAATCTCACGTTTTTCTGCTACCAATCATAGACCCAGTCTTATCCGAATTTACTTTCTGCCCAATTTCCTAACCTGCATTTATCAACGTGAATAAGTTAATAAGGGACCAGCCGCACATCCCATACGCGTCTGCACCGACTTCCTAGAACTCTTGAATCAGTACTCTTTAACCTATATAGACCCGTCTCCCATCCCACACATAAACCAGTCATATCCGGTCATTCAAGATTATCCATCAGTTATATTCCGCCATATGTCTGTATAGTGTCATTATCATTAATCAGTGTAAATGTTTATAATCTTACAAATATAAATGTGAAAGTTTGTATGTTTATCTCTCTTTTACGCAAAAACTACTGGACGGATTTGGATGAAACTTTACAGTAATATAGGTTATACATCAGAATAAGACATAGGCTATAACAAGCGCGGATTTATGGCCCGTGCCCCCCTGACAGTATTTTAGCTACTGTGGAGAATCCATTATTCTACATAAATAAAGGCAAATCACATGATAATAGTTGTTAAAATAACAGAAAGAACATGGGTGAAACTATTTGTTTTGATATCCTACTAATCTTACTAATATTATAAATGTGAATGTTTGTCTCTCTTTCACGCAAAAACTACTGGACGGATTTGGATGAAACTTTACAGTAATATAGGTTATACATCAGAATAACACATAGGCTACAGCAAGCGTGGATTTAGGTGGGGCACCTGCCCCCCTGACAGTATTTTAGGTCCTGTGGAGAATCCATGATAGTACATAAATAAAGGCAAAACACACAGGCACCAACACAAAAATACAGACACAAACGAAAAAAACACATTAAAAACATTATAAATAATATGCATTTTGTATTATATTATACATAAATTTTGTCTTAAGTAAATCCTATGTACTCTCTTTTCTGTTGGTTTTTTTATATTTTACCAACAACAAAAACATATTAATCAGTAACCGTTGTAATGTGAACTCATTTCCATTGTAAGGGATTATCCCACCAATGTTTTAAAAATTTGGAGGCACGGGGGCATGTGCCCCCCCGTTATAGTACATAATTAAAGGCAAATCAGGAACTTTGTAGTTAGGTTCTGTGTATAGTTTAAGAAAGAAATTTGGATAATTCCATTCCAAGGGTTTCCCCTTTAATATAATAGGGGTTCAAAGATAGTATAGAATCTGTCAGTTTTGAAGTTAGACATCTGAAATTTTGGATGTAAGAGTAACTTATATTTTAAAAAAATAATTAAATTATTTATTTAAAATGATCTTCACGAAACTTAACGTGGCAGACCAAATTCGACGCGAGCGAAGCCGCGGGCATTAGCTAGTTATTTTATAATGTGTTAAACATGTACCTTTTTTTTTTTTAAATAATTTTTTTTCTCGCGACTGATATCAGTTACCATAATTATATCTGAGAATGCCTTTATTATTTAGATATTATTGGGAATGCCGGTTTTTAGCCATTTTTTTTTAACGAAATTAAGGTAGATTTTCATGGTATTCAAAACATTGTTGAATATTCCACAGTTGCGGTAATCTGTTTGTTCTCTATGCTTCTGCTACTTAACCCTTCGCCGGGCGCAAAGGCGTACGTTGGACGACAGTCATGTATTTTTGTTATTATCGGCAAACGGAAATATCAAATGACAAATTTGGTTATAATTGGTTCTATCAGCCATTCGTTCCTTACAATAATAGGTTAAAAATAGGTTAAAAGTAAACCTCAGTCGTCCAGAGAAAGCAACAATATCAAAAAGTAACAACCTGCCGTCAGGAGTACGTCTATCGCGTGGTAGGGTTATAAAATTTGCAACAAAATCCAATAAGGAATCGGAGTTGTTTCTCTCAAGTTTTTAGTTATTATAATTTTTTTATTTATCATTGTTTATTATATTAAAATGCAAATTTTGACAAGTATTTATAGTTGTACGTTGCATGGAAAATAACATTCCTTCATCAATTTTCAGAGGTAATTCCTTTAAGAAAACATTGAATTCAGCTAATCAGTTGTTTATTTTCAATTGAATTACTTGTTTCCTTTCATATTAAAGAATTTATAAAAACAACCAATAAAAGTTTTGTTTTCAAATAAGTGCATTTTTATTTATATGCGTGAAGCACATATTTAGAAATATATGAGATCAGTTAGTGTAATCTATCCTAAAATAGAATTCTACAAAAACATGTGATAAGTTTTCAGTTTCAGTTTATGAGTTTTTTTATGGGAAAAATTAGAAAAGAGCATGAGAGAATTGCTTAGGCGCCATGGAAAGTGTTAGTGAAAGGGGTTCATAATATATTTTGTAAGGATATTTGATAATATTGTTACGGCCACAGAGAGAAGGACGGAAACAAGCGATTAGCGGCTAAAGTCCGTCGGCGTGAGAAGTTAAAATAGGATTAGGACCTTCTCGATCGCCTCCTTTTGTCGGAACACTCCCAGAATTTCTTCCCTACTTCCGTGTTCTAGAATGTTCGGCCTTGCCTATTTAAATACCCCCTCACCTCGAGCGGACCAGTCTGAGAGTAGACCAGGTACGGTGATGATCTGTAATAAGTGAGTGTCAGTGTGATAAACTATTCAGTGTTGAACCGGCCAGTGTAATAAGTGTATCAGTGAACTTCTCGCGAGTGTAATAAACTGTTTCTGTTTGTTACTGTGTGTCAGTTTGTCTAAATGAGCTAGGTAATGAGTTAAGCAATGTAGAAAATAAGCTAGGTTATGAATTAGGTACTGTAAAGAGTTATTTATTGGATACATTAGAGTCTAAGTTAGGCACATTAGAGTTAGTTAATGGAAAATGTAGATAATAAGTTTATTGTATTTTTTTTATTTTTACCAGATCGGCCTGGCATGGTTGTTATAATATAGACTGTTTATTGTTGATAGCAATTGATTTTGGGAAGGGTATATTCTCGTACAATAGACACCCCTAACTAAATACATCGTTATAACTATTGGTTAAATGTAAATAACAGTGAATTGTGACATATAAAAGTATATTAAAAAAAAATTAAAAAATCTACATAAAATAGCTGTAAAATAAATTTAAAGTAGTAATATCACAGAAATATATAATTACACAACTTATAATAAGATGTTCTGTAGTAACCTGGGCTTTAGTCTTCGAGATGATGTCTGCTTTCCTATGTTGTAATTCATTGCTCCTTTAACTGCAGGCAGTTGGCTATGAAATTTTCTGAATCTTTTTGTATGTGGTCGTCTATTGTTTCTATTTGTAGTTCACGGTACAGTTGACTGTTTCTGATGAACCAGGGGGCATCCACTGCGATTCTTAGAACCTTGTTTTGAAAAGCTTGCAATCTTTTTCTTTTCATAAAGGATGCTGCTCCCCAGACTTCACAGCCGTACATCATTAATGGCCTTAGGACTGTTTTATAAATGAGAATTGTTATTTCTGGTTTTAATTTAGATTTTCTATTTACGATAGGATAGAGCATTGATAATCTTGCGTAGGTTTGGGTTAATTTAATATTGATATGGGTATTTCAGGTTACTCCTGGGAACTCCAAGGTATCGTATAGCTTCGCTAGCAGGGTTCCATTTCACTTTTTTACCTACGAGGGTTAGCTCAGGTGGGTCTGGTGGGCGGCTGAGGGTAAAGACTTTTGAGGTACATTTTTCGATGTTTATCCTCGAAATTATCCAGGTGGCTCTGCAAAGTATTTCTGGCTATTATTATGTCATTTTGTTGGGAGAAAACGGCTGTATCGTCGGCGAACATAGTTATGGAGGTATGTGTAGACTGGATGATATCGTGAAGATAGAAGTTGAATAGAATGGGAGAAAGAACTGAACCTTGTGGAGTACCTGCATGGATTTGTCTCACAGTTGAATATGTGTTATTTATTCTAACTGAGAATGTACGACCGTTCAGGAATGAGCTCAGAATAACATATAAGTATTTCAGGGTATCTACTTTCATTAGTTTGTATAGTAGACTTCGGTGCCAAAGCTTATCAAACGCTTGCTGGAAGTCCAGGAACGTTACCAGTGTATGCTTCTTCATTTCGAATCCATTTATTATGAATTCTTATAGTCTTTCAAGTTGGTGCGACGTGGAATGACTATACTGAAAACCAAATTGAAAATCCGGGATAATGTAATTATTGTTAAAAAAAAGAGGAAAGATGCCTTTTTATAATTGATTCCAATAATTTACCAATAATTGGTAATAAGCTTATAGGCCTATAGCTACTGACTTGTTTAGCGTTTTTACCGGGTTTGTGGATGACTGTGAGTTCGGCTTTTTTCCACGTATCAGGGAAATATCCAACTCTTTTTTTTTTTTATATATATATTAACACTTTATTGAAATATTACAATCTGCCACTTGTGGGCAATAAGTAATAGTGCTGTGTAGCTTACAGTCATTCCATAACAAAACAATAATATAAACAAAAATAAAATAAATAAATATATACATGCGGACAAATATATACATGCGGTAACAGAAAGAAATTAATAATAATAAAGTAAAATAACAATAAGTAATAATAATAATAAATTAAAATAAATAATAATAATACTAATAATAAAAATAAAATAAAATGTACACGTTCATACCCTATTTACAATTTGCCTGGGGTCCCCGAACTGAGCTTCTTCCCCAGGAATGAGGGCAAAGCAGGAGTCCGGGAAGCCCCAGCCCCCTTTCCTAGCCGCGTCACTGGCATTAAACGCCAATGGAAGCTGGTTAAGGGCGCTTCACACACACAGGTCGTGAGTGGAGAATCTGGCTAATGCCAGTACTCCAAATAATTTTATCACAACAGGTCTCGGGGCCATTGCCAATTTAGACGGCGGGGTGGGTTATATGGATGTGTGGAACTGGATAATGACTGAGCCAGGGGGTTGGGGTGACAGGCAAAGTGTTGGTGAAATTTTGAAAATTTAGTAGGGATGAGGTCGAGGACGAAAGGAATGTTGAGATCATTATGGAGGGTTTTGTTGGAAACATAATAAGGAGCATTGACAATAGTTCTCAGGATTTTGGATTGAAAGGATTGAATGCATCTGATATTCGATTGTTTTGCGGTCCCTCACAGTTCCAGTCCATAGGTCCACATAGGTTTGATGATGGTCTTGTATATTAGTAATTTATTGTCTATTGAAAGATCGGAAGTCCGACATAGTAATCTGTATAGTTGCCTAAATCGCCTGTTAAGTTCTTGTCTTTTGAGTCTGGTATGAGGATTCCATGTAAGTCTTTTGTCTAGGAGGAAGCCAAGGTATCGTACTGTGTCGGAAATAGGTAGGATGGTTTCATTGAATTGGACAGAAGGACATGTTCCCCGGCGAAGGGTAAAAGCCACGTGTTTGCATTTTTCCTCGTTGACTTTGATCCGCCATTGGTTACACCAAATTTCAATGAGTGAAAGGTGGCTTTGTAGGTTCGAGGAAGCTATTTCGGGATCTGGATGAGATGATAGGATAGCTGTGTCGTCTGCGAACGTTGCAAGGAAGGTTTCAGGAGTAGTTGGGATATCAGCGGTGTACAATATGTATAGGATAGGACCCAAGACGCTGCCTTGGGGAACTCCAGCTTGAATTGGGTAAAGATTGGAGTATTCGTTACCACAGCGTACTTGGAAGTAGCGATCAGAGAGGTAGGATCGAAGAACTAGGAATAAGGATTGAGGTAACTGGGTTTTGAGCTTGAATAGCAAACCGGCATGCCATACCCGGTCGAAAGCTTGTGCTACGTCCAGAAATGCGCCTGTGCAGTATTGTTTGCTTTCAAGAGCAGAGGATATGTGATCGATAACTCGGAGTCCCTGCTGGACCGTCGAGTGCCTGGGACGGAATCCAAACTGATGTGAAGGAATATTATTGGATTCGATGATGGGTAGGATTCGTTTCAGGAGGATTTTTTCAAAAATTTTGGAAAGAATAGGGAGCAGGCTGATGGGTCGGTATGATGAAGTGACATTGGGTGGTTTGCCAGGTTTAGGGAATAGGATGATGACGGAGTGTTTCCACAGCAAAGGGAAGTGAGTTGTACGAAGGATACAGTTGTATAGATAGGTAAGGAAAATAATCGCTTTTTGAGGAAGACGTTGAAGGATCTGGGTGGTAAGAAGGTCATGTCCAGGAGATTTGCGGACTTTTAACTTTTGTAAGAGAAATTTGACCACAGAGGGATTTACAGCTTTAGGAGGTAAGGATAGAATGGGTGAAGAAAGGAATTCATTAATATTGGAAACGTGGTTAGGGTGGATTTCAGGATGTGGGATAATGTATTTGAAAGGTGTTTGGCAAATTCCTCTGCTTTGTCCTCATCTGATGCAGCCCAAGAACCGTCTTCACGTCGGAGAAGATGGGAAATAGAGTGGTATTTGAGTATTTTTTTGGTGGCATTCCAAAGGGAATTATCTGAGGCAGATAGTGTGGAAAGGTAGGATTTGTAGGATTCGGATCTATAGGTTGTCAGGTTCTTTTTGACTGATTTGGTGAAGTGATTATACAGTCTTCGATCGTGAGGATGCCTGGTTCTTTGCCAAAGGGACCGGTAACGGCGTTTGGTAAGGATAAGATCCCTAAGATCTTGCGGTAATGGATTTTTCTTGCGGACTTTGAAGGAAGGACGGGGTGAAGATGCAGTCCAAACTGCTTGCTGGATCATATTGGTAAAGGAATTGACGGCATCATCTAACTCCTGAGGTGTTTTTAGGGAAACTCTGAGGTCAATGGTGTCGGATACAAGCTGGTGAAATAGGTTCCAGTCAATTGGTCCCCTAATAAATGATGGCGGAGGAAGTTTGGATACTGGGACTATAGAAAGGGTAAGGATCAAAGGACTGTGATCTGAGGACAGTTCATCAAGGCGTTCTATGGAATAGTTTAAGGGACCTAAGCCAGCATGGATGAAGAAGTCAAGGAGATCAGGATTTCGGTTTGGTTCAGTGAGCCAATATGTAGGGGTGCCAGGAGAAATAAAACTGGAATTATGGGAGTTAAGTGCAGAGAGGAGGATGCGACCTCGGGTGTTAGTAGTTCTTGAGCCCCATTTTTGATGTTTCGCATTAAAGTCTGCACCTAAAAGGAAATGAATCCCTAAGGAGTTCAGGAGAGAGCTGAATTCGGAACGGGAAATGGATTTATGGATTTATCAGGATGGTCGGTCCGGTAGTTTTGGGACTGTGTTATGTTGAGCTTCCGTTTACTGGTCAGTCGAGTTTCTGTAATTAAGATAATTACAATTAATTAAATTAATTAATAAGTACAGATGTTAGTTCGTCAGTGTGGTTTCGAATACCATTCGCATTCCAAAGGAGAATGGATAAGCTAGATGTAATTTAAGGATTTTGTTGGACAGGAAAGAGATGGGAAACAAGATTTGTTAGGAGAGATATTAGTGGTGTGACCATAGATTTGAACTCGGAGAGGAATGATGTGAGTAGTGTTGTGAGATCAGTAGCATTTGAAGGAGGGGGGATATGAGGGATTTGGTGCGGGATATTTGGATTTTGATTCATGGAATATATTGGTTGTTGGGGCTGGTTTTGTGGTTGTTAAGGATTGATTTGTGGTTTAGAGAGGTGTTTTGGGAGTTCGGGTTGTAGCGTGGCCCCGAGATTATTTGTTTGTAGACCACCTGACATTTCGGCGTAGGAGACAGCTCCATCTACAATTTTAGAAGGCTTCTTGAGGTCCTCACTTCTTCGCTGGGCCGACGTGCTGCCAGAACATGAGAATTTATATTTTTGTAGGTTTGGCAACCTTTATAATTGGCTGGATGGCCTTGAAGACATAGAGCGCAGACAGCTGGTGTTTCTCTCGGCTTGACACATTCTTCAGTTTTATGCGGTTCTCCGCATTTGACGCACCTTGGAGCATGATGGCAGTAGTGCCTAATGTGCCCGTATGCTTGGCAGTTATGACATTGCACAATGCCTTTTTTTGGGTAAGGTTTTTCGATTTGAACCTGGGTATAGTAAAGTCTATTAACATCATAGATTTTTTCTACTCCGGGTGCTGGTTCTAAATCTATGAAGAAGAGAGGTAATGGAGTTTTGTTGTCTGTCCCGGTGTGTACAGTATTCTTCTTGTAGACAATTGTAATTTGTCTAACCTTGAAGCTCATGGCGGTCAGTTCTTCTTCTATGACGTCAGCAGGGGTGGTTGGGTGCAATTTCCTGACTACAACTCTGATGGATCTCTCCTCCTTTAATTGATACGTATGGTAATCAGCTTTAGTCTCCGTTAGGTACTTGACTATTCGTCGGTTTGTCTCGGGCGTGTCAGACTGAATCTTTGTATCATTTGTTCTGCTATAGTCGGGACAACAAGAGAAGGTGCACGGAGCATCCCCCTCCACGCCTCTCCACGAGCTCCGCCCTCTTTCCCCCACCCTAGTCCCACTTCCCCTCCACCCCTCTCGGGCCAGCTATCCAGTGACTATTGTGGATATTTTCAATGTTTCGTAATACAAATTGTCTTAAAATGATACATTACTTTGGGCCCTGGCTGCTGGTCTATAAAGAATGAAAAGCGAGTAAGAGCTGTAGTACAATTGTCGGCTCCAGGCGGAGTCAGGTTAGGGGAGGGGGGAAGGAACAGCTTCAGGCCTCCCCACTCCCCGTGCACCTTCTCTTGTCGTCCCGACTACAGTGCAGTAGTATTTTCCGGTGCCTACTGCCTTATTCAGTTGTGTGCAAAGAAGTCTAAAGTTTTTTATGTTCCGTACGAAGATTGGTGGTGGCCTGTGCACTTTAGGGGCCGATGTGGACTCCATTGCTTCACTGGGTAGATTTGTTAGGGGCTGAAATCTGTTGGGTGAGTAGAAGGGAGAATCTTCAGTTAACTCAGTAGATGACCCTGGTTGGGTATTTTCATTCGACGGTCCTGCCTTGGATTCCTTATTATCAATTGGAGTAGTATGAGATGTATCGACTTTACACCTTCTATTAGGTTTAGGTTTTTTTAGGGCTATTTCTTGTAGTTGATTCTAAGGATCGACTTCTCTTTGCGTTTCCTTTTTTTTCTGTTTTACTAGATAATACCTGATGGTAAAATTTCATTTTGAAGTGTTATATTGCTAGAGTAAAATAAAAAAGAAAAAGAAAAAAAAGTTAGTACAGAGAAAGACAACTAAATAAAAATAAAAAGTTCGTATTAGGTCTGATCTGAAAACGTCACAGATCAACCTCACTCGCTGCCAGAGGCCGCACTGATGGCTGACAAGAGTCAGTCTTAGTACTGTGGGTGGGGATGGACCTGCTGCGACCAGCACCAAGATAACTAACTCCTGTCTCTTAAATCACTCTATTTTATAATTATTATAGTCTAGTTATAAGTCATTGATTTACCTCGAAATTTCACGTTTTATCTCACTGAATCACTAACTATAACTACGTAAAATGCCATGAAGGTACGTTGAATGTTAAAGATAGAATTAAGAAATATCACAGAGACGATGTTGATCACTCCAGCACGCGCTGTGAACTGACCCAATTATTAGACAACTGTTAAATATAGACGAAATGAAAACCACAGCTTTCATGGGCAACTTCTTTATTGCTATGACTGGGATCAAATCATGGCCAGGACTTTTGTTCATTTTAAGTTTTTTTATTAGTTCTTGGATTTCTTTTGCGGTCGTGAATTTGGGTGGAAGCTGCACTATTGCAACGGGGAGATTTAAATAATCATCGATGTCATTAGCTATATGCGGACTTCTTTCGCATTCTGTATTGGAGAACGTTTTCTCAAAGTAATCCGCGAACATTTCAGCCTTTTTTACATCACTGGTGAAAAATTCACTATGGTAGCCTTCCATAGCGATTGATCCTTAAGGTCTACATAAGTCTGATATTTTGCATATGTCCATTCGTCAAGTTCCTTTTTAATAGCGTGTTTTAGGTGATTCCATCTCTTTTTATAAGCAGGGTCTCTATTAGGCATCCACTGTCTTCTAGCATAATTTTTTTCGTTAATTTTTAGAAGAATTGAATTTGAACATCTACTCGAGAATGTTTTTCCCCTAAAATGGAAGGATTGTACAGTTGCTTCATGCAGGCTATGTATGATATATTCGTTGAGGTTGTATATGTTTGTATCAATTTCTATTGCTGTAGATTAATTATTCTTTATATTAATTTTCTCATCGATTAGAATTCTATACACTTCCAATTAGGGATTTTCTCTTCGTTTCTTTGTGTATCTGTGCTGAGAAATTAATTAAAACTGGGATATGGTCCGAGTTCAGAGCTGTGATCACGTGGGATGAGAGAGGAAGTCTAAAATTGTTGGTTAGTGCTATGTTGAGGATGTCTGGTTTACAGCCTGATCTGTAGAATGTTGGTTCATTTGGTGCATGAATTTGTATATTGTGCCTTGAACAGATTTCTAGCAAGGTGCTTCCACTAGAATTCGATTTACGGCATCCCCAGTAAATATTTTTACAGTTCATGCCACCTAAAACTAGTGTATGTTCAGCTGGTGGTAACAGTTTTAAAATTTCTTCTTTAAGCAATTTTTTGGTTGATGGTTTATAAGCTGCTGTGACAACTGTAGAAGACGAATGTAATCGAACCGATATAACCTCTAGGTTAAATTTTTAAGAATAATATTTTCAGAGAAACTAATATTATTCTTAATTATCAGGGCAACATCGCCTGAAGAAGTCGAACACTCTATATCTTTTCGTAATATTTTGTATCCTGGGATCTTGAATTCGATGTTTTGAGATAGATGGGTCTCAGTTATGCAGGCTATGTCAATGGAATTTGATTCAAGGAAAGTTTTAAGTTCATTTCTTCGAGAGGATTTGCCATGTGCATTCCAATATGACAATTTTAATTGTCTGAGTTCATTAACCATAGTTCAAAAAATGATATAAGGAAGTTAATTCAATATAATACGTGGACTGGAATAAAGCGCAGTTTGTTGTGAGAGAATTGGTAACATCGGATAAGCTATTGTTTACATTAAGGTCCATTCGTAAAAGGAGGCTACTAACGATGAGAAGAGGATATGCCGTAAGCATTCCAATTTAAAAGTTTTATATTTCTTAATTCAGAAGTCTGGGTACAAATAAATATAGTAACATTTAGGATATAATAAGAAAAATGGAAAAAATAAATATAACGGACATAACATGCTGAGTGGGAATTAGTAACTATAGATAGCTTAATGTTTACACTAGGGCCCATTCGTAAAGAAGGAGGTTACTAGTGAGCTTAACTGTTGCATAATTTGTGGTAAATACGGTTTAATCGCTTCTAAGATTACTTTTGTTATAGTAGATAAGATGCTGTCAATGTTTGATTCTGTAGTAACTGTTTGTTGTTGCGTTGAGTGTGCTGGACGAGCCGCATCTGAAAATTTGAATTTCGTCGAGACATTCCTAGCTGGTTTATACGTAGTTTCTACAGTCGTACTGCTATTATTTTTTTCACTTTGTCCAGATGAGTTTATTTTGTTTTTTATTGTTTGATAGTGTGGGCAGCCTCTGTAACTAGCCGCGTGTGCTTGTTTACAATTGAAGCAATACGGCTTATCCGTGTATTTTAAAGGACATTTAGAAAAATGGTGATTTTCCTTGCACTTAACACATCTAGGCTCCAAATGACAATAATTTTTTGTGTGTCCATACCTTTGACAGTTGATACACATTGGGATATTATTATTTTTGTGTTTTGGCTCAACTGATACGATAGCATAAAATAAATTATAAACCTTGAAAATGTATATACTAGCCTGGTCATTATTCACCAGTGATACAGAATAAAGGGGAGTGGGTTTTTTATCTTTATTTAATTTCCCAGAGACATGTGTAACTTCGAATGTTTGACTATTTAATTCAGCCTTTAGTTCTACGTCAGTTACGGTGTAAGGAATCCCTCAAATTATATTACATTATATTATACATACATACATTATATTATATTACATTCAGATGTTTATTTTTTTCAGTAGAAAAAGTATGATATTCTATTTTTTCTTCGTCGTAATATTTAGTCATTCTCCTGTAATCTTCAATAGTTGTTAACATTATTTTTGTGTTGTTGCCGATTAATTTGGTGGTAAAAGGTCCTAAACATAATCCTTTTAAATCATTTAATAGGAGTTGATAATTATTTGCTTTGTGGAGAAAAATTGGGGGAATTTTTTAAGAATTTTCAGTAATATTTTGTTCGTTGTTAGAAGTCTGGTCTGAAGCAACCGGATTATTAGATGAAAGTTCAGACTCGGTTAGTATATTAAATCTGTTACTCACCGGAATCGGTGCAATTTACTGGTAGTATTTACCCATCTTTTTAATAGGCGATTGGTTCAGTAATGAACCCTCGTAATTTCTCTTCTTAGAATTAATATTTTCTTCATCTGAAAATTCTTTAGTAGCAGAAGTGGGTTGGTGTGGGTTAGATGCACCTGGCAAGTTAACTACATCACCCGTTCTCATTAATTAACAATGTTAATTAATAGAACCAAAATAAGATAAATAAAAAAATGTCAAAAGAAATATACTAATTGTTTCACTATTCGACACAGTACCACCGCACTATATGAAAGTCAGAGGCCAACTGAGCCGATGTAAATAATAACGACGACGGGAACCATCATTAACAGATCAGTGCAGCTCCTAGCATACGCCGACGACATCGATATTGTAGGACGCTCTAAAAAAATCAGTTGAGGAGGCATTCCTTTCTTTAACAGAAGCAGCCATAAAACTTGATCTGGAGGTCAACCATGATAAGACCAAGTATATGATAACTGACCAGCACCCAAGACATCCTGGGGAGAAAGTGGAATTTGGAACATTCTCCTTCGAATGGGTTTCCGAGTTCACGTATCTGGGATCACAGGGGACATGCGATAATGAAATCGGAGCAGAGACCAGAAGAAGGGTATTGGCCGCAAATCGATGTTACTTTGGACTGAGGCAACAAATGGTAAGTAGGGTAGTTACAAGGAAGACAAAAATCATTTTGTATAATACCTTGATTCACCCGGTCCTTACATACGGAGCAGATACTTGGACAATGGCCAAACATGCTTACAAGGATTTAGCCATATTTGAGCGAAGGATCCTACGAATGATTTTTGGACCGGTGTTAGTTGGTGGAGAGTAGAAACGGAGGACAAACGAAGAAGTCTGTGTCCTTTATGGGGAGCCTGACATAGTGACTCTGATCAAGCGATACCGCCGGAGATGGGAGATGTGGCACGACGAGGAAGCTCCAAAAAGACTAATGACGGAGATCATCCATGGGCGGAGGAGAATTGGCCGTCCCCGACTTCGATGGATCGACTGTGTGGCTGCGGGTACAAGGAGCTGGGAGTCTGCATCTGGATGGCAGCAGCAGGGGCAGAGACTTAAGGCGGCTGCTGGTTGAGGAGGCCTGGACGCGTCAACGTGTTGTAGCGCCAGACTAATAATAATAATAATAAATAATAAATTAGCTAATGTAGAATCTAGGTTAGGAGAAGAACTGAATTCAATTAAAAAGTAACTTAGGCTAAGAGTAGAAGCTCCCGAGGGACGTATGAGCAACCCACCGACGAACGACACAGACCATTCCTCCGAGGGCAGCCTTCATAAAACCATTACGCCCGCCAATGCTGGGACGTCACCAACTCACAACACCATTCCAGTATTCGACGGAAAGACGCCGTGGGAGGACTACATGACTCTCTTCGAGACAGCGGCTTCGATCCACTGGTGGTCAAAACAGACAGAAGCTTCAGCGTTTTGCCTGGCCTTGCGTGGAGACGCCTTGGGAGTACTGCAGGGGATGCCCATATCGGAGAGGTCTAACTACTGGGAGCTGATTAGAAGACTGGAGATGCGTTTCGGCCACCGACACTTGGACCAGTTTTATCGCTCACAGCTGAGAAGCAGGATCCAGAAGACCAATGAGACGCTGCTGGGATTTGACCGATGATGTCTACGAGAGCCTGGCTGTCGAAAAATTCCTGGATAGACTTCGTGACCCCGAGACGCAACAAGCAGTGAAGCTCGCCCGGCCAAAAACATTGGGAGCCGCATTATCTCAGGCCATAGAGTTCGAGGCGGTCAGACAGTCAGTACGGGGCCATGCGCGAGTTTAAGCAGCAGAAGCGGAGCCTAATGTGGTCCCTAGCATAGAAGATATTGTGACAAAGATTTTGGAGGCTCTCAGGACCCGTAAGAAAGAGATTCGCTGAACAGAGCGAGGAAGTGAAGAAGATGATTACCCCATGGCAGGACGTTTTCGAGATCATCCCAGGGCCACGGGGTAGAACGGATATCTTCCAGCACAGGGTTGACACCGGGGATGCTAAGCCCATCCGACAGGTCCCACGGAGGCTGCCGTTAGCCAAACGGGAGGACACCGAGAAGATTATCAAGGAGGTGGCGACTGATGGTGTCATTGAGCCTTCGAGAGGTCCTGGATGCCTCCTGTTGTATTGGTGAAGAAGAAAGACGGCACAACGAGATTCTGCGTAGACTACCGCCCTCTGAACAACGTCACCAAGAAAGACAGTTATCCGCTGCCCAGGATTGACGATACACCTAGAGGGATGTCAACTTTTCTCTACTTTGGATCTCCACAGTGGATATTGGCAGGTTGGATTGGTGTCTGAAGATAAAGAGAAGACGGCGTTCTCGATTGGAACTGGTCTTTGGCAATTTACAGTAATGCCATTCGGCCTTTGCAATGCTCCTGCAACATTCGTGAGGCTGATGGAAAGTTTGTTAAGAGGTCTCTTCTGGGAAATTTGCCTGGTATACTTAGACGACATCATTGTACTGGGAAAGTCCTTCGCTCACCATATGAAGAATTTGGAAAAGGTCTTCGAACGGCTGCGTGCAGCGAATCTTAAATTGAACCCGAAGAAGTGTCATATCTTCCGAAGGCAAGTCAACTACCTGGGACATATTGTATCAGACGACGGAGTTGCTGTTGATCCAGGAAAGATTACAGCGATCACCGACTGGCCAGTACCTCGAGATAAGCACCAAGTGAGAAGTTTTCTCGGCCTCTGCATCTACTACAGGAGGTACGTGAAAGGATTTGCAAACATTGCAAAACCTCTTACCAGGCTCACCGAGGAAAAACGAACTTTCCTTTGGGATCACGAATGTCAGACATCCTTCGAGGAGTTGAATAACAAATTGAGTAGTGCTCACATTCTGAGGTATCCATGTCCCGAAGGCATGTTCATGCTTGACACAGATGCCTGCAACATCGCTATTAGAAGCGTCCTCTCTCAGCTCCAAGATAGAGAAGAAAGGGTTATTGCATACTTCAGTAAAGCACTCTTAGCTCCGGAACGAAACTACTGTGTCACAAGGAAGGAGCTTCTGGAAGTAGTAAAATCTATAGAGCATTTCCATAAATATCTATATAGCAGAAGGTTCCTCCTTTAAACGGACCACGTGGCTCTAATGTGGCTACTGCGATTCAAGTCACCAGAGGGGCAAGTGGCGAGGTGGATCGATCGCATTCATGAATATGACTTCGAATCTGCTCATCGTGCTGGAACGAGTCACAGAAATGCGGATGCGCTCTCGGAAGAGTAGCGCTCCGGCAGTCGACCAGAGCGGACGCACGGCTGGCCGGCTCTTGGAGATCATCCCCACCTACGCAGACGGCTGCAGCGCTCAGTAGTCGTCCAGCTCTCAAGAAGGTAAGACGCGTTTTTGCTTAGTTCCGCGAGTCAGTGTGTTGGCAGTAGTGGTTGGTTAAAGCCCCGAGGGACACAAGTGCGAGTCGGGGCTCCCAATAGGACAAGAAAACTTCGGTTCGAACCGATTGATTAATTAAATAATTAATTAATTAATAAAAGAAGAAAAAACAATTTTTTTGTTTTTGTTTTTCCCTTTGAAGTTGTCGTGTAAAGTGTGAGACAACGAACAGTGAAAAAGTGTCTGAGGAGCGGACCGGGATGGACGCTAGAAGTGAAGAGGAGGAAGGACCTCTCCATGGCAAGCAGGTGATGCTAGTGGTGGAGCAGGACGAGAGTAGGCCATCAACGGCCGTGAAGGAAGTCAAGGGCGCTAAAGGAAAATGGCCGTCAACCTCTGCCTCCGACGGTGAAACCGAAGTAGAGAGGCAGAAGGCCAAGAGACTGAGAGAGGACGACTCTTCCGTAGAGGAAGTAGTGGAGGACCCTAGAGCCAGGGCCGAGAAGATCTCTGATCCTTTAAGGGCCTATCTGATCAGGAAGAAGATTTCGCTGGAGTCCCAGAGTCACATTAATGACCAGGTCAGGGACATCCTGGGCCTCCAGGCGCAGTGGAAAATGGTCCCCACCATCGTGGAGGAGGTCGTGAAGGAGGCCCTGAATGGGGAAACTCTTCACAGGATAATAGTAGATAAAGTGTCGGAGATTATCGCCTCCATGGTGGTGACATCGATTAGCGATGCCATAGGGGGCGAGTACGACCGGAAGAAAAAGGAGAGGGTTTCCCCAACTCTGAACAGAGTCCAGGGCCTCATTGGGGATCTCCACCTGAAGGACCAGGAGGCCGGCATACTGAGGCACACCGCGGAGATAAGGGCCGAAAAGAGGAGGAAAAAGGTGGCTAGGGCCCACAAGAAGCCGAAGAAGGCGGTCGCAACACCCTCCGGGGTGGTCCCGCCCCGAAGCAAGTACGAGGGCCTCACACCGGCCCCCATGCCCCAGAGGAGCAGCGTTACCCCAATGTGCCGGGGAAGGAATATGAAGGTGGACTCCAGCGAAGAGGATGAGTCAAACTGGGAGGTTGTCCATAAGAAGAAGAAGAAGAAGAAGCCAATCTCCCAGGATGAAGGAGAGGTTCTACTCCCCCCCCTCCCTGGAAGAAAAGAAGAAGGGGAAGAGGCTGACTTTCGCTGGAGTCCTGGCCAGGGTTCCCGCGGTGTCAACGAGGCCCGATGATGCTCCCACCTACATTACCCTCCAGGGAACATCGGCAGGGTGGGAAGCCGGGAAGATTTTAGAGCAGCTCCCATCCCAGGAGAAATTGAGGCAGATTGGCGCCAGTGTTGGCGTAGTTAGAGTGACCAAGACTGGCGCCGTCCTGTTCAGGACAGGAGGGGCTGACCAGGCCAAGAAGATTATTGAGTGGGACGCCCTGAAGGAGAAGGGGCTTGAGGCGAGGCTGGCGATGGCGAGAAGGCCTCGTCTGGAGTTGGGAGACGTCCCCAAGCATTGGGATGGGAGTGCGCTGGAAAACTACCTCTGGGGCAAGGTAGCGCTGGAGAAACCGCAGGATGAGAGTGCCAGAAGGGCGTGGTTGAGACCCTGCTTTTCCACGCCCGCAAGGGGTGGGCTAACGCGGAGATGGATCGTGGAGGTCCACCAGAAGATGAGGCTCGCCCTAATGGGCCTCACTCCGGAAGACGTCAGCGGAGGATGGTGGGGCATGGTCATCAGAGACTACCTCGACAGCAGCAGGGAGTGCCCGTCGTACTTGGAGCTGATGACCATGCAGATGAAGAAGACCCGGTATGCACAGATGGACAGATACTGCAGGTCAACATGGGCTGAAGACGAGTGGTCACGGACGAGCTGAGAGCTCTCGCTAGAGAAGCTGACATCATGGCTATCCAGGAGCCATGGTGTCAGGGAAATGTGGTCGCCGGATTCGTTGTCACGTCGAGGGTAGTCGCTATGGGCAGTGGAGAGAGGAGGCCTAGAGCGGCTATTGTGATAGTGAATCCAAACCTCGATGTTATAGAACTGAAGCAATTCATCACGAGGATCAGACGGCATGTTATGTCAGATGGGACAGGATATCCTTCGCTCTCCTGTCGTCATACATGCCGCCGAAGCAAAGGATAGAAGAGAACGTATCCGCCGTGAAGGCCATCGCACAATGTTACAGGAGTGTGGTGGTCTGTTCCGACACCAATTCGTGGAGCACAGCCTGAGGTTCGGTGCGCACAGACGCCAGAGGAAGAGTGGTGGACGAAACCGTGGCGAGGTGCCAGCTCTTGGTCATGAACGAGCCCTCTGGCCCAACATTCGTTGGAGCCAGAGCTGGATCACCGTTACATGGCGAGGCGCATTGCGGACTGGACCCCACGGTCTGACACGAGCTCAGACCAGCGGGTCATAGTCTCAGTGTGGTAGAGGAGGAAGGCGGAGCTTGCCAGTAGAGAAAGGCTTCGTGACCCGAACGGCGAACTGTGGAGCTTTCTCCAGTGAACTGGAGGGAATACTGGTCGATAGAGAATGGGAAGAGATGGCGCCGATGGAAGGCGAGTCAGCCATTGACCGCAGAGTGGTGGAGCGACGGGCGCCATCACGGAAGCGGCCAGTATGACCCTCCATCACCGCAGAGCGAGAGCGCGTCCGGTCCCATGGTAGACGCCTGCCCTGACGCTCCTCAAGACACAGGCGCAGGTACCTGGAGTGCAGGGACGAGGAGAGGAGACCGGCACTCCGAGATGAAGCAAAGGCTAAGTATAGGGCATACCTAACGGCGTGCGTTACCAGAAGAAGATATCCTGGAACGAGTTCATCGTCAAGGAATCGGAGAAGAATCCCTGGGGAATCCCGTACAGGGTGGCACTGGGCAAGGTGATGCCGCTGACTATGATGGCGGCTATCAGAGTGGGAGATGCCTAAGCAACCACCCTGGAGGAGACTGCGGAGATGTATATAAACTATACATACCCCAGGGATGATCCGTCCCAGGATACGGAAGACGATAGTATGGTAAGACGCACCATGGTGTGCCCTCCAGGTACCGAGCTGTGTCCACAATGGGATGTATGGGACCTTCGTCTTGCCGTGGATAGGCAGAGGACCGGAAGAGCTCCAGGACTCGACGGGATAGACGCCGCGATCTTGAAGAACAGCGCCCACCTCATTGAGGATGACCTTCTTGGTATCTTCAATGAGTGTCTGGACCAGGGGCGATCGCAAGATCAAGATCGTGGACTTGAGACTCCTCTATAAGGGAGGAGGCAAGGATAAGGAGACGCCTAAGGCGTACAGGCCGATATGCCTCCTTCCGGTGATTAGTAAAGTCCTGGAGAGCCTGATCGTCACCAGCCTAATGCCGGTCCTTGATGCGGCGAGCCATCCACGGCAGTTTGGCTCGGCCCGTGGCAAGGGAACAACAGATGCACTGCTGAGAGTGCGCAGGGATGTGGAAGAGAGGACGGAGAAGTATGTCATGCTATTTATACTATTTTACTATTTTATACTGTTTCACATATCCTCCGCCTTTTACAGTGTGTGGTGGCCCTGCGTACTCCAGCGGCTGCAGGAGTTCGACGCACCCAGCAACCTGTATTCCCTCGTGAGTGGCTACCTCAGTGAATGGAGTGTCAGGATTAGAGGTAGCTACTACGAGATCGAGAGGAAGATCGAAAGAGGATGTCCATAAGGGTCGGTCCTTGGCCCGGCCCTGTGGAAACTTGTGTTAGACCAGTTGCTGGGGGAACTAGAAGAGGAAGGGTTCCTTGCCTCGGCCTACGTCGACGACCTGCAGTCATCGTGGCCGCGAACAGCAGAGCCAGAGTGAAGACGCAAGTGGAGAGGTGCGCCAGTCTCGTAGCGGAATGGTGCGTGAGGAGGAAGTTGAGTATGGCCGCTGCCAAGACCCAGACCATACTCTTAAGAGGCTCCACTGACAGGGCTCACCCTATCATTTTGGAGATCCAAGAAGAGAGGGTCAGACTAGGTGAATAGGTGACGTATCTAGGCGTGAAGTTTAGGAGAAACTCCTCACCTGGGATACCTGAAGGATAGGGTGATCCTGTCACTGAATGGACTTGGAAGAATAGGGGGTGCATTCTGGGGCCTCAGGTACCCAGCAACGATAACCATTTATAAAGGCGTGGTCTTGGGTATCCTGAGGTATGCATTCCCGGCGTGGAGCCGCAACCTCACGCAGCCGCAGAAGAGGAGACTGGCGACGATTCAGAGACTGGCTCTGCTACGGGTCACGAAGACGTATCGAACGGTGTCGCACGAGGCGGTGCAGGTGCTTGCCGGAGCTATGCTCCTAGACCTCCTTCTGAAGGAGGACGCCCAGAAGTACGAGGCGAAGAGGCAGGGGCTGGGTCGCTTCCGGAGGGACTCCGTCAGAGGATCGGCGAGACCCCGAACTTGTGGAAGAAGATATTGAGGGAGGACTCAATAGAGCAGTGGAACAGACGGTGGGTGACGTTCTTCCCCACCGTCCAGTCGAGATTGGCTGCCACATGGGTCCTCCCGGACTACTGGGTCTCGCAGATGCTGACGGGACACGGTGGGTTCCGGGGAAAGCTCAGTGAGCATAGAAGAGAAATCGACCCCCGGTGCCCCACCTGTGGAGTCACAGAAACGGCAGAGCACGTGGTGCTCTCCTGCACCGCGATGGAAGACACCGTGCCAGATTGTCTAGGAAAACCGGTATCTTCGTCCTCGCCGAGGAAGACTTTTCCCGCCTGGTTGAGGAGGACAACTACCCTCATTTCAGGGAGTTTGTCTACGGGTGGAAGGAGGTGGTCGGTCCTGCGCACTTCATTATCAGCAGGATACTGCCACCCGGCGAGCCACCAGACCAGCATTCAGGAGATGAGCCCCAGCAGGAGGATGATGACAGGACGGATGCAGACTGGCCGGACGCGGACCGGACGGATGCGGCGGACCAGGAGGGCTGGACGGCACCCGTACGGATGCAGACCGGCCAGGAGGCCTAAAAAGTGCTGCCCCAACAGTAAGGTGCACATGCGTGCACCGGGCAGCACGACAGATTTTTATTTTATTTTGTTCTTTATTGTACCCAGAAGATTATACGGTACCCCCCCAAAACTTTTTGTATAATAAGAGGTGTTTTTGAATAAAGAGTAGTTTTTTGGCAGTGGTGGGCGTGCGTTAACCCAACGTATCAACCCGCCACTGCCGAACCCCGTATGCCAGCAATGGCAGGTAGGAAAAAAAAAAAAAGGATGCGCTCTCAAGGAGACCTTGTGACGAAGCATGTAGGCATTGTTCTCGACAAGAAGAGAACCAGGCAACAGTGTTGAAGACAGCGGTTGTCATGGACAGTTGGCAGGATGCAGAGGTGTCAAAGGAATAGGACGAGGACCCGGAGTTGAAAAAATGAAGGAATGGAAACTATCAGTTATAATTAAATAAGCCTAGGTTATAATAAATACGAGGCGTGTTTTTTAAGTAAGTACCGTTTTGAAATTTAAAAAAATACGTGCAAAGATATATCAATAATTTTATTTTTACATGAAAGCCTGTACCTTAATCTACTTTTCTACATAATTTCCTTCATTATTGAGGCAATTGTCATAAGGTTGTACCAGTTTATGAATACTCTCATCATAGAAATCTACCGCCTGACTTGTTAACCACTGTATCACAACTGTTTTGACTTCGTCATCTTCTTGAAGACCTTGGCCGCCCAGGTGTTTTTTCAAGTACAGAAACAGATGGTAGTCACTGGGCGCCAGATCAGGGCTGTATGGAAGATGATCTAGAGTTTCCCATTTAAAAGATGTGATGAGATCTTTGGTCTGATTAGCCACATGTGGACGGGCATTATCATGGAGCAAAACGTTGCCCTTGCTCAGCTTGCCACGTCTTTTGTTCTGGATTGAACGGCGCAGATTTTTCAATGTCTCGCAATAAGCTGCTGCATTGATTATCTCATTACGAGGGAGAAATTCCACAAGCAATACTCCTTTTCTGTCCCAAAAAAGTGTGCACATGATTTTCCGGGCAGAAATTGTTTGCTTAAACTTTACTTTTGCGGGTGAATCTGAATGCCGCCATTCCATGGACTGTTGCTTTGATTCTGGTGTGACGTAAGCCACCCATGTTTCATCGCCCGTAACAATTTGGCTTAAGAAATCACCACCGTCGTTGCGGTACCTCTCAAGGATAGTCAAAGCATTGCCTAAACGTTTGGTTTTGTGCACATCCGTCAACATTTTCGGTACCCAACGTGAGTACAATTTTCGGTAATTCAAGCGCTCGGTCACAATGTCATACAAAACACTACGCGAAACATTAGGAAAGTCATCACACAAGGAGGAAATCGTAAAGCGTCTGTTTTCTCTCAGCTTATTGTCCACTTCCTGCACCAAACTTTCATTAACAACCGAAGGACGCCCACTCCGTTGTTCCTCATGCACACTTTAAATGCTCTCACCCACTTTCTTACCATTCCATCACTCATAATGTTTTGTCCGTAAACTGCACAAATCTCACGATGAATATCGATCGGTTTTAGGCCTTTAGCACTAAGAAATCTTATAATAGCCCGTACTTCACGGTCGGCGGGACTCGCGATTATCGGAGGCATTTTAAACACTCAGTAAACAACGTAAACAAGGAAGAATCAGACTGTAATGGCGTCAGTACGTAGGCAAGAGATGTAGGTACCAGTGCGCATGCGCAGGACGCCGACCGCAGCGCTGCGGTCGCGGTGTGGCAAAACGGTACTTACTTAAAAAACACGCCTCGTATTTAGAATGTTGTTATTATAAATTTATATTAATTTAATAATTTAATTGATTGTAACTTAATTGTATTCTTTTTATCATTTTATTAATAAACTTTAGTATATTTAATTTAGGAGTAGTTAGTAGTAGGAGTAATTAGTAGTAGTAGTATTATATATATATAATAATGTATTTCATAAAATAATTATGAATGTGTCGTAATCTATATATATAAAAGAGAGTGGCGTTAGTTACTGACCTAATAACACAACAACGCCTGGACCGATTTCGATGATTTGAACCATTTAGGACTTGTCTTCGGCCAAAAAAGAAGAATAGTCAAGAAAATTCGAAATCGGTCCAGGCGTTCTTGAGTTATATTTATATTTACATAATACATGTTTGTAACCTTCACAACTTCTCTATTAATTTTATATCAATATATGACTTCCTGATCACAACTATACAATATTATTTATATAACAAAATCTATTTTTGAAAATTTTGCACTTAACACATTTGTGAACTAAGGCATCAACTTTTGACATCTGATTCATTTGCAGTCATTTTATCGCATACTATTCTGTTTGATATTTGTGTTTGGTAATTATTTATTTATTATTTACAATAATTATAGTTTCAAATATTGCATTTAATACATTGTTTTGAAACGATTTATCAGTTTGATGAAGTGTACATTGTGAATGGTTATGTTCTTTGTTATTGCATTCTAGTTTCAAATATTGCATTTAATACATTGTTTTGAAACGATTTATCAGTTTGATGAAATACACAGTGTGAATGGTTATGTTCTTTTCAATAAAGCAGCCCAGTTAACAGTAATAATAATTATTTATTTATCATTTACAATAATTGTAGTTTCAAATATTGCAAAAACTAATGAAGGGCCATTACGAATAAAAAATTAAAATATGAATAAACCTATAACAAAACGCATCCTCTATTTAAAATTATTAATAGTAGCAAGTGTCATGGCCGCAACTGAAGTTCCCTTGTAGTTTCGCTCCGTGCTTGTTACATTCTCAGCCCGTTATTACTGAAAATCTCTTAGTGAAACTCTATAAACATTGAGTTTATAACTCAAGGAACATTTTTACATTAACCTAAAAGTGAGGTGAGTGGTTAATTATTGACAATTAATAAATGAACAACATAGTGATCGGTTGATAGAGGATACTCAGCCGGCTGGTAATTCCTCTAGGAGGTCTTATCAGCTATTTACTATTGACTTCACGGTCACGGCCGTATACTGTTCTCGTCTCCGGCCGATCTTAAGTTCGAACCCAGTGACATTAACTTTTTTTCTTTTTTTTTCCCCTTTCTTCTTTTATCCATTTTTTTTTTCTTTTTTTATCTATGTGTATTCAGAATGTTTTATTTTGTATAATATTGTAAATACTCTAGTTTCTTAGGTTTTATATAAAGAACTTTTATTTTAATATTTCTTTGGAACGGATAAAATGGATCTGGATGAGAATTCACTCTCCGAAGACTCGGAGGAAGAGATCCCGTTTTCTGAAATAAGCGAATCTGATTCCTTATATTTAAAGGGACATACACTAAAAAAGCGCCACCGAAATCCTGCCCCCGGCTCCGCGGGCAACTCACCTAATAAAAAAAAGAATAAATCAAAACAAACAGTCGATAAAAAACAATCACCACCAAAAACTCGCAGTAAATCTTCTGCAGCCAGCAATAAAACTATAAATACAACAACCACTGTTGAAACCTCCCACAATTCACCAGGCAACATTAGCTCAGCCAATAAGAACTCGGATTCTCAAGGTTTTTCTGACCCTGAGCCACCCCCTGTATATGTCACCAAAATAGACTGCGCGACGCCAGATGCCTCAGAAAATTCAATCTAAACCCCAAACCTCTCAATCACATCAGAACATCCACTTCCAGTTCCATCACAGCCTTCTCTCATGGTAAACCCCTCATTACATCGACCAACGAAAGTTGATCTACCTCCTCGTCCCCAGTGTCGGGCTCAGCATCCAGCCAACACCCCTACTGACTTTCCATCTCAACCTCCTTATCCATATCCGCTCCAAGAACATAATCCCTCCGACATATATTCCATCCTATCTTCCTTCCTGATAGACCTACAACAAACTATCAAACCGCTGATAACCCTCCTCACTAGATTCCTCACAGAAATTCCATTCAACTTCCCGCGATGAATGTGAAGCCCCTAGCTGTCCTATTATGGAATGCGAACGGACTAAACAACCGCCGAGACGAACTTGACATATTTCTACATGACAATCAGATTGACATTGCCCTACTTACTGAAACTCACTTCACTAAACGTTCATATTTTTAAATACGCGACTATATCACTTATAGATCTGACCACCCAGACAACACTTCCCACGCCGGTTCTTGCATCCTTATCCATAAATCCATTCCACATTCCCTTATTCCCTCTACTCCAAATAAGGTTATCCAAGCAACCTCTATCATAATATCAACTCGTCCCCTCCATCTTACATTATCAGCTGTATACTGTCCTCCTGGCAATTCTCTATCCTATAACCAACTAGAATCCTTGTTCCAATCCCTCGGATCACGCTTTATTGCTGGAGGAGACTACAACGCTAAACACCAACGATGGGGTTGCCGAACATCCAACCCTCGTGGCAACATCCTGTCTCATGTCTCCACTTCTCGTAGTTATTCAATTCTCTCTCCCTCGAATCCTACCTATTGGCCAACTTCCCTGAAAAAACGCCCTGATATCCTGGATATATTTGTCACATCCCAGATTTCTCCTTCCCATGTATTAATCAAATCCCTGGATGACCTCTCCTCGGACCACAGTCCAGTTCTGCTCTCATTACACTCAACCTTCATTCCTAAGCCCTCCTCTCCTTCATTGATTACAGGACGAATTAACTGGGAGCAATTTAATAACGATTTGGAAAGCAAACTAGACTTACGGATTCCACTCAAAACTAAACAAGACATTGACAGCGCAATAAAAATACTTACAGCAACAATAACACAAAGTATAAGAGATAACACTACCATAAACAGAAATAATATCACTCAACAGACTAACCTGCCACAGCACCTTCGCATCTTGCTAAGCGAAAAACGCAGAGCAAGATCTAAGTGGCATAGGACTCGTTACCTATCAGATAAAACGTATTACACCCAACTGACTAACAAACTGAAAACGGAGATTAGAAACTTCAAAATCCAAAATTTACTTAGTGTGACTGAAAATCTTACGACTACTAACAAATCACTATGGACGACCGCCAAAAAGCTCCTTAAATTCAAAGATTTTAATCATCCTCTCCTTACTGAAAATCAAACTTGGTCCAGATCTGATGAAGAAAAATCTCACATATACGCCCAACACCTCTTCAAAACCTTTAATCCACACCCTGATATTCTCAACCCTATTCACATTGAGCGTATTGAAGCAGAACTGGATATCCCACTCCAAATGTCTCTCCCACCTAAGGCTTTTCATCCGTCAGAAATATCCAATATTATTCATAGTTTACCTTCCCGTAAAGCTCCTGGACATGACCTTATTACAGCTCACATCCTAAAATCCCTTCCTCGAAAAGCTATCCTATTCCTCACATACATATATAATTCTGTAATCCGTACTACCTATTTTCCTGATACATGGAAACTATCTATAGTAAAAATGATCCCAAAATCCAAAAAGCCTCCAGAACTCCCATCCTCTTATCGTCCTATGTCCCTTTTACCCATAATGGGCAAGATCCTCGAAACTGTCATTCTAAAACGTATTTATCCCATCCTAGATAGTAACCGCATAATCCCAGACCACCAGTTTGGTTTCCGAACATCCCACTCCACTATCCAGCAATGTCATCGTGTGGTGGATGTTGTCTCCTCTGCATTGGAGCGTAGATTGTACTGCACGGGAGCCTTTCTCGATGTAGAACAGGCTTTTGATCGAGTCTGGCACCCAGGTCTCCTTTACAAAATCCGACAATTCCTTCCTCCTACATACTTTTTAATCATTCGCTCCTTTCTAACTGGCAGAACATTTAAAGTAAGTCATAAAGGTTCCTACTCATCCCTCTATTCCCAGTCTGCTGGCGTTCCTCAAGGTAGCATCCTCGGTCCTATCCTTTACACAGTATATACAGCTGACATTCCAACCCATCCTAACACCTTTATCTCCACGTATGCTGATGACACATGTGTGTTATCAGTTAATAACGACCCATATATTGCATCCCAATCCCTTCAATTACACCTATCAAGCCTCGAAGAATGGTGTCGGAATTGGAGAATTAAAATCAATCCCAGCAAGTCCCATCAAATTACCTTTACCCTTCGTCGAAAACCCTTGACTTCCTGTCCTACTGTATTCTTTAATAGTACTCCACTTATCCCTGTTGAACAGATTCGCTACCTGGGACTCAACTTAGACAAGCGTCTTACTTGGAACCCCCACACAAGACTGAAAAGACAAGAAACAGCTAGACGTTTCCGACTACTTCAACACATACTAGATAAGCGCTCAAAGCTTCAGATCAATTACAAAAGACTTATTTATGTGACTGTTATAAGGCCTATATGGACTTATGGAATTGAACTATGGGGCTCCACCAAACCATCGAATTCCTCTCGTATCCAATCCTTGCAATCCAAAATCCTTCGCAAAATCCTAAACGCTCCTTATTTTGTCACAAATAAAACCATCCATAATGACCTTAACGTTCCATATGTTACCGATTTAGCCCATTCCAGATACCTATCATTCCACAATAAACTTCAAACCCATCCAAACCCACTAGTTTCCATCCTTGCATCCAATTCCATCCCGGACAATCCTCCTAGGCGTCTGAAGAGAAGATGGCCTCGGGACCTTCTATTATAGAACTTTATTAGAGTGCTGCCAGTGGGTAGTATCTCTACATGTGCTATCATGTATTATTTACTCTTATAGCAATTGTACTAGATGTATGTATTACAGTTGTACAACTCAATGAAATAAAAAAAAAAAATAAAAAAAAAATTATTAATAGATCTTTAATTGATTTACCATATCCATCTTCAATTTCATAATGATGAAATTTTAGATACTAAATAGGTCTGTGTTTAATAATTCAAATTAGCCTATTCATTAGTTCCTAGCTATACATTATACAGCAAATATTGAACTCGCTTTTAGAAGGGTAGTACTTATCGACAATCTATCCAAACGTTAATTTCCGATTGTGCAATTAATTTTTACGTGGGTTACTTTGAAAATAAATTTGAATTCGTTGTTCATTTCATTCTGATTTATCATTTTGATGTGGAATTTTATTTTCAAACGGTAAGTAGCCAGCCACTATGTTTATTTTATTAGGTTATGACATTTGAGCACATGTTTTCATTAATGTTTATTTGTGAGGTTATGACATTTATATTTATTTATTTATGTATGTATCGATAATTCCTTGATTGCTTTTGTGACAATCATTTTTTAGTGTTATTCACAATGCCGCTAGCCAGAAGATCTAATCTTTCGCATCGAACCCGCCATGCAAGTACAGTTCGGAATATGGCCAATTAATTGAATATGGATGAGCAAGAAATCGCACGAGAACAGCGCCGTGTAAGTATGGCCCGACTTGCATCCCAAACACAAGAAGAAAGACAGATGGCAAATGAAACGATTCAGTTAACAATGAGAAATCGTCGAGCAAATCAAACAACTCAAAAACGTGAAAATCGAAATAAACGCGTAAGAAGTTCTTCAAGTGTTGATTTGAATCAAGTAGCATTTCATTACGATTGTACAATTGACTACAGCTCGCATTCTTCCGTTCAAATTGGCCCAATGGAGGTTGTGTGCAACCATTATGGGACATTGAAGTTCGCTGGAGAAACGCCTGGATTGTAATGTCTCAGTGGCAAAGTTAAATTACCAACATTGCCCTTGCCACCAGAGCCATTACATTCTTTGGTTCTTGGTGAAACACCAGAATCACGTAATTTTCTATCGAACTCTCAGAAATGTAACGGATGCTTTCAAATGACTCCAATGGCTCTAAGTCATTGTTTATAATATGGAGTTCATTTATGGAATTCAAAATTCACTCTCCATTTAAACTCAACATAGATTTCTATTTAAAATCAACGCGGACGAAGTCGCGGGCAAAAGCTAGTATTGTATAAATCATTTGGTACTGAAAAAATGTACAAGTCATAGGAATAATAATTATTTTGTTTGCGATTTAATTTTTAACTCGTTTTAATTCAAAAAATTTTTAAAAATAAAAATAATCCATACATAATGGATTCAATAACTTTAAATATTATATAAATTTTGTCTGTCAAATAATTTTTTTTATGTATATAGTTTTTAACTTATAAATGAACAACATTTTAATTTTAACAAATAAAAACATCACTAAAAATCAGTGAAAAAGAACCGACACCGTTCAAAATAAGACTAGCGCCTATAGTGTTATAAAATACATAAGACCTGCCGGAAGGTTAAGTGTATACAAGTTTTATAAAATATATGTTTAGAATTTTATATATTTTTATTTTATTTCCATTTTAATCGTTTCAGGTTTTTTTTGATATGCTCAAAACATAATCTGCTGTGAATTTCCTTTCTTAAATTGTTTTATAATGTATTCTAAACACGTTCCTCTGAAAATCGGTCCTTCTTTGTTTGATTATTTGATTGCTTGAAACCGTTATATCGCCTGAACAATTTTTAAAGCACATTTTAAAGATAATATAATTGTCAGGAGTCCAAATCAAATAAAAAGAAAATTATGAAAAGTTAGTTTTGAACTATAATTATTTTTAACCATTATTAAGTCATTTATTATTTATTTACTCCAATGAAGTGATATGTAATGAGAGATAAGTAATAAAATAGATAAAATGTTCTAAAACAGATAGAATAAACCAAATTAATTCATTTGATGAAACAAATACAAAAATCGGCTGATTTTAAAAATTATAGATATAAAATAAAACAATTTTTATAAAGTAAGTTATTAAAAATTGTTAGAGTCCATTTTGAAAAAATACGAAAAACCCAATGAAAAATCGATAATATTTACTAACAATGAATAAATAAAAGTTGAAGTCCATCCTAAATAGGAAAAATTGAATGAACAAGGTGCAGCCGAACCTAAACCAATAAATCTAGTTCCTTGGTCAAAGTGTTGAGGGTAATTCGGAAAAAACCACTTGGCGATGTTCAATAACTACAAAATCCAGCTCCTGACAGCCATTTCATGCTGACCTATCATTGATTTGGGGTTATTACTGCTTCTGATGGTGATCGCTTCGACTGTTTCACTTTTCTCACCTTAAACGAATACTCGAAATAAACTTTGGTTTTAACTTTATTTTATTAGTATTTATCACATGGTTTATTGTTGTTGTCTTTCTTTATGTCAGGGTCATCCGAAGTTGACCATAGACATCACCATAGACTTTACTTTTGTTTTCTGGCCGTATTGCAAGGATGGGTGAAGATGAAATTCCGATAGAAATACTGGACGAGCATCTACAGAAAGCACAGAATGGGGAGCCTAAAATGACATATGGAGTCAACGGTGGTGGGAGATGAGAGCGGAGCGGCTCAGTGGTAGAGCACTGAGTTGCCTTACCGAAAGTCCTAGGTTCAAACCCCGCTAGCTGGCAGACTTTTATTTGGTCTGTTAGTGGCCGGAAATGGATCTTATAGGATATATGATCCTCCTGGGGCTCACCCAGTCTCCATAAAGTGGGTACCCAAAATGGTCTAGGATAAATCACCTCCCTGCACAAGCACTGTCCAAAAAACAGAACTGTCTCTGCCATGCAGTGGTACTACAATCCCTTCTGGGACTCAGCGAATGGGGTCTCATGGAACTCTTACAATAGTTGTAACACCACATAGCTGTATGCTTCATACTTTTTCCATGTCCTGCTTTTCGCATTCAGCTCCTAACAACAATGCTTTTAAGCCAATAAATATGTTTTCTTCATAAACCTCTCAGTTCTTATAATTTTTCATTGATAACTACCTGTCTCATATTACTGTATGAAACAGTAATTCCCCTACCCTTGCTCATTTTCCTTTGCACTTCTCCGTTATTTAATATCGTTACAGAATAATTATTTACGGTACTGAGATGATAGAGAACTTAAGTATCACGTGATGCACGAAATTCGTTAAAAAAATAATAAAATAAGGTACGTTTCTTTACTGCACTTCGAGTCCAAACGGAAAAGGAAACATTTAATGGTAAACTGTAACACTTACAATAATAATACTGCTGCTATAAAGGGACTATAAAAACATGGAAAAAACAAGTATTAACATAAACCGAACCATTATAGGCTTAAGTGTTTCATTTTCTCGAAGACGTATTAGATTTCTCACGGTATCAGATGAGGCCATGGAAGTAAAGGCTACGCCTTATAGCAGGTGTTATTAGCATCAAAAGAAAGCCGTTTCTCTTTTCATCTGATAAAACGTTGAAAGCTTTCAATTTTTCCATGAAATTATTATGACCTCGTGTTTAGGCGTAAAAGCTCCAGCTGGTAGCTGAAATCCGAAATTTGTTTTTAGTATCTATCTATTTTTATACAATATTTTATTTAAAAACAACAGTTTTATAACAACGTCGCATGTATAACCTATAATTTAAGGAATTTTCAGAACAAAACTCACATAATTATAGACGCGTTCAGCTGAACATCGATCGTATTATAGTCACCTCAACATTTTAATTTTATTTTTTGTATCTTATTTTTTACTTTCATACTTATTTTATATTTCTATTTTCATTTAGGTATAGAAGATATTTTATTTCAGACTTAGTTTTTATCTAGTTAGTTTCCTTCATTTTAACAACAGTTATTCATTGTTACTAATTTGTCTTATTTTTTCATATTTTTCTAAAAGGTTAATTTTTATTTTTTTTCGCAACTATCATCGCATCACTCATTCACCATTTATTTAATTCTAAATCTGAAAAGTTTGAATTCTTTATCCCTCAATCCGTATCACATTTTTATGACTTTCCTTTCCCACATCCTCAGTAATGACAAATATTCTGAACTGTTGTCACGTTAATGCACAATCCTTTATTGTACACTTTGATGAGTTTCAGAAATATTTCCTAGATAATTTTTATCATATCATAGCTGTCTCCGAAACCTGGCTCAAACCTTTCATTCCTTCCATCCAAGTATCCCTTCCTAACTATTCTCTCATACGTCATGACAGATCTGACCGCAGGGGAGGTGGCGTTGGATTATATATCCACGAAAGCCTTAAAGCTAAAATTCTCCTTCAATCTCCTCCTCCTAGCTGTCCTCATCTAGAATACATATTTGTTAAAATCTCAACATTATCCTCTCATCTTCTCTATGCCGTAGTGTACCGACCTCCTCATGCTCCATTTGACAACCACTTCGAATCCTCCCTTTTCCAAATGGTATCTACCTACTCCAATAGAATTATATCTAGTGACTTTAACATTAATATGTTTTCAAATTCCCGAAATAAATCCTTTTTCACAAACCTAATATTTTCCCTCAATCTTTACCTCGTTCCCTATGCTAATACCCATCACACCCATTTGTCTGATACCTGGTTGGACCTTTCTGTCATTGATTCACATCTTAAAATTCTCTCGTCGTCCCAACATCCAGTTCCGTTTCTTTCATCACATGATCTCATCCAAATTTCATATGATCTACCAGTCAAATTCTTTACTCCCAAAACGTCGTCATATCGCAATTTTGATCTCCTTTCCTTCAAATCTCTTCAATCCGACTTACTATAAGTTCCATCAACTGGGACGTCATTTACTCCAATAGTTCCATCGATAACATGGTTTCCACCTTGACTTCCAACCTTCAATCTATATTAGATATCCACGCTCCTTTAAAAACCAGAACCTTACGCCGTCCTACTGCACCTTGGCTAACTCCCGAAATCAAAGATATGATGAGAAAAGAGAAGCAGCAAGGAGAAAATTTCGTCGCACACGACTATCAGCTGACTAAGTATGTTTCAAATCCCTTCGGAATGAAACTCAATCTGCAGTACATCATACAAAATCCCATCACATTCATTCTATCCTCACCAATGCAACCGATTCCAAATCCAAATAAATAATCCTCCGGCAATTATCACCAACAGAATCCGGTAAACTCAGTTCACTTCCAGTCACGTCAGATGATCTCAATAACCACTTCCTATCCAATTCTTCTCCTACATCCTCATCCACTTCCGACATTGATCATATAAACTTTAACCCTGACAACTTCTTTTTATCCTATGTATCATATGACGAACTATTTAACGCAATTCTGAAAACCCGCACCTATGATTACAGTCCTGACAACATTCCTGTAAAGCTAGTAAAATCCTGCCTGCCAGTCTTGATGCTCACATTATATCATATCTGCAATTTCTCATAATAAAACTCCATATTTCTCACTGCCTGGAAAACCGCCTTAGTGCGTCCATTAAATAAAATTGAAAATCCCTCCTCTCCTCTTCCGCCCTATCTCCCTCCTCTTTAACCTCTCAAAACCATTAGAACGCCTAGTTCAAAACCAAATTTCAAATTTTCTAGAAGAACGTTCCCTCATTAACCCTCTCCAATCCGATTTTCGTCCATGTTACTCAACCCAATCTGCTCTCCCAATAACCCATGATCTCCATACAGCCATTGAACACCAAAAATTAACAATTCTTATCCTTCTAGACTTTTCCAAAAGCATTCGGCTCAGTAGACCACAATATCCCCTAGCCAAGCTTCGCAACTTAACTCTATCCGACAGTAGTCGGAAGTGGTTCAAGTCTTTCCTTTCAGATCGCTCCCAATATGTTCTGGTCCCAGGTCAACCTCCTTCCATAATCCTTCCTCTGTCCGGTGGTGTCACGCAGGATTCAACACTATCCCCCACCCTATAAACGACCTTCCACCTCCCATCCAACATTCGTAGTACCATGTCTATGCTGGTGATATCAAAATATACTTGTTATTTTCCCCTTCCGACCTATTACTAGCCACGGAAAAACTCAAGGTGATTTGAATCGAATAAATCAGTGGGCCATAAATAATAAGTTTAAGTTGAATGTGGAGAAAACCAAGGCGATAATAATAGGATCGAACTACTTCCTTAAATCTATTCCTCGTAAACCAACTCTCCTTCTAAATAATAATCCCAGCAATTTCTACCCAACCGTCAAAAACCTTGAAATTATCTTTGACCAAACCCTCTCCTGGAAAAACCATATCTCTGAAATCTCTCGTCGTACCTTTTCCACCTTAAAGCGCCACAATCATCTTCGTCACCTGTTACCATTTGAAACCCGTAGATTTCTAGTTACTTCCTTAATTTTCCCTCAGTTGGACTATTGCTGTACAGTATATGGAGGTGTCACTGAATATCTCGATGCAAAACTAAAACGGTTGATCAATTGCTTCGTTCGTTTTATCTATGGGATCCCGAGAGACGCCCATATCACCTTATATTACGAAGAGTTGAAGTGGCTTTACCCTTCCTATCGCCGTAAGTATTTCCTAGCTTCTTTTCTTTACCAAGTTATCCAATTTCGCCGACCATCATACATCTCCGATCTCCTTAAATTCAAAACCTCGGTCCACTTCCGTTACACCCGTTCTCGGCTCTTAGACCTATACACAGTGTACAGCATCCCACCGAACAACTGCTTTTGATAGATCTTCTCTTATCCGATCCTCGTCCCTTTGGAACTCTATACCCTCTTCCATTTGTCATTCCAATAATCTTTCAACCTTCAAATCCCATATATTCAATCACTTTCTATCCTTACAATTCCCAAAAAATAGGATATAACATACTCAGTTTTCAGATTAGTATTTTCTAGCTGATAAATGAATGATGTGTTTTTATTTAGATGTAAGTATATTAATATCATTATTTATAAATATTTATATTATTGACGCTTCACTCATCCAGTTAGATATTTTTAAAAACAAGTTATATTAGTTGATATTATTCATATTTTTTTTTCATTTTCTGCTTTCTTAGTTTCTACTTGACTTTGTAATTTGCATACATATGAATTATCTATTGTTTATCTTTATATAATTATTGTAATCTTATTTCTTGTACTCTGATTTCTTTTTCTTTTTAAATGTAATCACTGTACGTAATTCGCAACTTTTTTTTTCTCATTAACTCTTTCTCACTTAATAAGACATAATAATACCCTGTATTAATATACTCTAAGACGTAATAATACCCTATATACCTGTATTGTTATTCTAAAGGGACGTGTCTCAGAATATATAAAGAATTTATGATTATTATTAATTAGGAGGAGAAAATATTTAAAGAAAACTTGTACAACTGCAACCCATGGAGGTTCTTTGGTTCAGTACGTGCTAGAGATTTAACTGCTTCTTGACAATGGTTGTGGTTATGAAGGGAACCGCTTTGTCCTATATCACGCTCAACCACAAAATTTCCCTCCTTATTTTGGGTATCCACTTTATAGAGACTGAGTGAGTGACCCTAGGATGGTCCTAGATCCCGAAGGATTGATCTTAGGTCACTAAAAAATTAAATAAAAGTATGCCAGCGGCTGTATTTGAACCCAGGACCTTCGGCACTGCAACTCAGTGTTATATCACCGACCCAATCCGCTCCCATAATGTGTACACAATTTTAATAAAAATATATTTAATAATTTATTTTTAACTTTATCCATTTTTGAAGTTTCAGGTTCCATTTCCAAGTTTTCTTAATATGCTCAACTACCCAAATTTAGAAAAAAAAATATACTTTTATTATTTTTTTTAACCATACTGAAGTTCATGTAATAAAAACTGCTGACGGAAACGAAAAACCCCATTTGTGTTCCCGCATTGAGAGGATTTAGGAGCCTTTTCTGTAAATATGAAAAAAAAGAAAAAGAAGAGGAATATTTTCCCTCAAAATTTAAGTTTGTTTTATTATTTTTTAAAAGTTAAAATGGAAATAAAACAATATAAAATTTTGTTAATGGATGTTAAAAAATTGGCCCCGAAAAGTCCCTAGTTTTCGTTTCCCTTGCCTTTGTTCAAAAACTTGTCAAGTGGAAAAGTAGTGGAAACTGTAGTTTTCAATGTTTTCCGGTGGAGGGTTTCCCTCTTGGGTAAGAGGAACCCACTTCAGTCTGCAGTCTTGGATTCTCCAAAGGTTCAAGACCATTACTGTTTTCATTTTGTCTATGAAACGAACAGTGCGATTACAAGGATATAGTGTAACTCACAACTTTCTTGAAGTTCAATTAAAAGGCAACTTCTGGAAAGATTATTTAATCAGGTTGCAAGGAGCGGGAGGTAACTATGAGTAACGACAAAGAAGCCCGAGGCAGCAATTTGTCAGACTCTCCGCTGACAAGTTTTCTTAATTATACTGTTGTCGATGCTTGCCATATTTTTGTTATATTACTTTCTTTACTTTTTCCGTTTATTCTTCACCGTGCAAACTGTTAATTTCTATAGTCCGTAACATATGCTGTACTGCATTACAAAATTTCAAAAAGAGAGAAGTCAACTAACTAATTATAAAAATTCTTCTTGACTGTTTTTTTTGTTGTAAAACAAAATGGCTAAACAGCTCGATGTTATAAAAAAAGCATAAAACGGATTATTAATAAAAATACAATTTTACAGCATATCTCTTGAAATCTATTATGATTCCGGTACAGGACTTTATGTATAATTTGCAATATCAAAACGTATTCCTAAGAAAAAAACAAAAAATAATAAAACACTATTCAGCTAAATATTATATGATTCAATTATATTTAATAAATATATATCAGACCAAAGGGTACGAATACATTATTAAAATAATCTAGCATTTAAATAATAACATGAAAATAAATATAAACTAAAAGGTATATTCTGGTAGAGAGGAAAAAAATAATAAAAATAGCGTACAAATCTAAAATGACAAGAACTAAGCTGAATTCTTTTTCTACTTCCTACTCTCCATTGCCTTGACTTCCTATGAGAAAATTAAAAGGACAAGGCCCCAAAGACCTGCTCACAAAGCATTAATCAGTTAAAATAAAAGTTATTCTGCAAATTGAAGCGAATGAAAACATTTAGATCAAATTTCCTGGTTTCGATACTGCGCAGTCGCAAAGGGAATACAAAATAATAATGTTACTTTTACCAACTATTAACGAGTTTTTGTCCCAGAAATATTTTAGAAAACATTATAGTGACTTTATGTTTAATATGTTTAAAACGATATATATACACTTTAATTTATAGAATTATATTTTAAAAAAGGAGACAGAAGGTCGTACCTATAAAGGCTAATAGGCTGGAGGAGAAGAGCTCTCTTGAATTCTACTTACTACTCTAATCCGAGGGTCCGGCAACACTCCCTTCATTACTGGGGATTAGAAGGCTTAGGACCTCCTCTGTCGTCTCTCCTGGATAACACTTTAGCGACTCCAGCAACAACAAGGTGTATTCCAGGATTAGTGTAGTCCCACCATTTTCTTTTTTAAGTTCTGCCTTTGGGGGTACTCAGGATCGACTCTAAACCTTCATAAGTACAATGTCCCTGAAACTTCAAGGATATTGTCTTACTTCGAGTAATATAGAATCAACCCTTTGAAATCTTAAAGACTATTATTTTTCACTCAATAACATTTTTCGTCCGGATAACTGGTATTTCAGTTATGCACGAATTTACTATTGAGATCTTCATATTCAATACTGATTTTAATATAGAAATTTAATCGACATTATTAAGCATACTTAAAAATTATTATTAAGAGTGAAGTTAGATTTTTTTTTAGGAGTTTGTAGATAGTTATTGAATCTTCAAGATATATACAAATTATAGAGCTTAGTTAGTCAACCTCGATTCGAAAAAAATCTCTAAAATATTTTAAACATTTTAGTATATAAGGCCTCTAATTTAGCATCACTATAGGCCCATTAAAAAAATCTATAGCAAACAGATCGCTCCTTTGGATGAAAACCGGTGCAACTAGATGTAACAAAGTTAAATGTTCCCTTCCAAATGACTCATCCTCTCAAAGCACTCCATTCTCCTCCATTCTCCATAATACTCCAGGACACTACCCCATCACGATGCACATGTTATAACATCTTCCTAGAAAATCTGTTCCACTCCTAACCTGCACGTATAATGCTGTACTCCGCACCAAATATTTTCTGGAAATTATTAGTCACACTAAACCGAAAAAAAAACGTAGTTCCCTTCTTACCGTCCTATCTCGCTTTCATTTTACCATTTATAGGTAAAATCCTAGAAAAGCTCATCCTGAAACGGCTATAACCGATCCTCGATGAAAACCACATTATCCTAGATCACCAGATTTGATCCTAAACATCCCACTTCACTATCAAGCAATGCCATCGTGTAGTGGGCGTTGTTTCTTCTGCATTGGAGCTGGATTATATTACTGGAGGTCTTCTTAAATGTTGAACAGGGTTTTGACCGAGTCTGGCACCCAGGGTTGCTTAACAAACACCTACATACTTTCACATTTAAAATTATTCAATCCAATCTCACGAACAGGTTAAGTAAACCTTAACAATGTCTATTCATTCCTCTCTGCTCAATCTGTTGGTGTTCCTCCAGGCAGCTATTTTTCAAATAAGTAAACTTCGCTCTATTTATGTACTCCACCTCCCGTGCGTTGCATTGGTTGGATCTGTGCGTTATTTAATCTGTGAACAAGGACAGACAAATTTAATTCTCTTTCTAAAAAAAAGCGTAAGAATTTCTAAATAAGTATCACAATAAATGATGAAATACAATGGTATGAGAGATAAACACCATGATATATCACTCTTCAAACGTTGAAAGGGTACTTGGAAAATTATAATTCCGCAAAGCACAGGACAGCCATATAGTGATTATCCGCCAAAAATATATGAAAATTGATAACACAGGTTAGCAAAAAATTAGCTACGGTTCATTAATGATGCAAAATGTGTTCCTTCCTGAAATTATTTTTCTCTGTGCGCGTCCTCCCCAGAAGGGCTTTTACTCCGGACATTATTTTGGCGAGTTTTAAGTTTTCTTAATTGAATAAAAGAGAAAAAGAAAATTAATTGAAAAATAAATGCATAAATGCAATAAACGGATTGTAATGTTGTTTTATTGAGATCTAAATAAGTCCTGATAGAGTGCACATTCTCTTATTACCACTATACAAATATGTAATAATACTGATGTGCATGCCTAATAAGTAGCATAACCTCAGAAAAATTACAGAAGAAATCGATGAAAACATAAACAAACTGCAGCAAACCATAGCTGAATGCTTAAAGCAGTCAACCACACGGATATTTCGTTCAAAAAGGATAACTCTCACAAGCAGTGTGCCATTCTTCTTAGAAGAAAGGAAAAAAATATTATAAGGAGGAGATGGATGCAAACCAGGAATCCTCAAGACAAAAGTAAATGGAACTTTATAAAACGCGCCGCAAAAAAATAGTTCGATATATTCACGATGACGAAGTACAAAAAATATGTTTCCAGCCTGGACCCAAGAGACCAATCATTATGGAAGGCTACAAAACGACTTTTAAATAAAAAAGGAAATATCCCTAGTCTAGTAATGGACGGAGGGTATATCACCAGCGACTTGGATAAAGCCGAAGCCTTTGCCGATTATTTCCAACAAACATTTTCAAATTCACAATCCGATAGAGGGCGGCTCGAAAAGTTTTTACAATCACCTCTGTAAACAGTACAATTGCCGATTGAATTCACCACTCTAAGAGAAATTAACTCATTAATTAGGAAGCTCAATACTAGGAAAAGTCCCAGCCACGACTTAATACCAGCAATCGCAATAAAAAAAAACTACCTAGGAAAGTAGTTGCTCTGATAAAATCAATTTTCAACAGCTGTTTGAGGATTGGATATTTTTCTGATACATGGAAGAGAGCAGAAATGGTGGTTATAAACAATAACCAATAATGCCAAAGAATTAAGCAACTATCGCCCCATTAGTCTACAACCAATCGTAGGAAAACTATTCGAATCAGTTATCAAAATGCGCCTCTCTTCTTATCTTCAATCTAAAGACATAATCTCGAACTTTGAGTTTGGTTTTCAACTCAATCAGTCTACGTCACACCAATTATCAAGATTATCAGAGTTCATAGTCAACGGATTTGAAATGAAAAACACGCGCTGGTCGCATTCCTAAACAATCGATATAACAACAAAAGTTAAATAAACAACACTAAATCTACCACATATCAACCATTAGACCAATCAGTGCGTTCAGTTCTCTCTCCGATCCTCTTCAACTTTATTCTTCATGGCATCACAAAGCCCCCACTTATCTCCATAGCAATGTTCGCTGACGACACAGCAGTATTCTCGCAGAGTAATGACATAATTATAGCCTGTAACAAACATCAAACTTCAAGTCAACCTGATAAGTTAAACAATACTTTTCTAAATGGAAATTTGACCTCAATGTTCAAACATTTTCATCCTTAGAAGCCCTTCAGACCCACCTGAGATAGTGTTCAATGGCAGCAACCTCCCTTGGAGAATAAGAAGCTGTAAAATATCTCGGAGTTTATTTAGATCATCGTCTTATCTGGAACCAGCACATCAACACCACATTAACACACGCCTACGCAAGACTAGCTCTACCTTATCCGATAATTAATAGAAAATCTAGATTAAATCCAGAAACAGCCTTATTAATTTACAAAACCATACTTGATCTCTACTAATGTACGGTTGTGAAGTGTGGGGTGCAGTGTCAATAATAAAGGGAAAAAATTGCAAACTTTCCAAAATAAAATCCTACGGATCTGAGTAAATGCGCCTTGGTTTGTACGAAACAGTGAACTACACCGAGAGGTAAAACTAGACACGATTGAAGAATTTATTAAAAAACGTTACACCAGATTTAAGACCGATTTACCATTAGTCAAAGGAGTTGTAGTATTCAATATAGGCGAACCTATTTCAACATCAAGACTAAAACCGAGACTCTTGAATGATATTCTGATGTGAACTCTATTACCTTTCTCACCAATCGTTTTAACAAATTGTAATATAATCCTTTTTCCTTTTAGTTTTTCCGTTTTATAGTATTATAGTTCTGTTTATTATTAAATTATAAGTCTTTTGTTTGAAAAAAAACTATTATAAATTAATATCTTCTCTTGTAAATAATCTGATAATGTATAGTTAGAGGTGTCTCTTGCATGAGACGAAACCCACACTTTTACCTTATACTAAAGTTTAAATTCATTATTAAAAAAAACCATGTAAGGCTAGGAATAGCCGATCATATAGAGGATATAAAAAATATGTAGTTAAAGTAATTACAAATAGATTTTTTTGCACGTTTCTTCCTTTTTTTTCTTTCATTTTAAATCTTCAAAATGATTTGGTTCATAAATTTTCAGAGTGGGAATTTCCGAATACTTCCAAAAATCAAACTCGCAAATACCATAATAGCACTTAATGACGTAAAGAAAATGCATAATCGTTTTGCTGCCATTTTTTTTTCTTAATAACTTAATCTTTTTTTCATTTGAGCAACTAAGATTTTTTCTGTAAAGTCGTTTCTTTTCTTGAATAATTCTTTTGATTTATCAAGTCCACCAGACAGTTCTTTGGTTTTCGTTTTAGTCCTTCCAACAACTAAGCCAGAGGCTTACAACTAAGCCAACAGCATTTTCTTAAAATATTTCCAGCTAGTATTATAAAATATATAAGAGAAAAGTGGTCTTACAGTACTCGGTGATCGGAGAAGATGCTCCACTAGATAGTGATAACTGACGAAAGTTATTGAGTTAGCCTAAGGCGAAGTGCTGCGGGAGCGATCTTGAAGCAAACGCGAACCGAAGCGGTGCAGTGCGAAAAAAACAAACAGTCGAAACCTACAGAAGTGGCCTACGTCCCTTGTGAGGCGAACTTAATCAATTGGCTAGATATATTCTCGCGAAATGGATGCGGTGCCGTCGTATTTTATATATTATTATTATTGTGTACATATATACATTGTTTTGTTATAATTTCGGAATTAGACTTTTTAATTAATGCTATCCAAGAATGTCCTATGGAGATGGAAGGAATAATAATTATCACAGCCAGTTAACTAGAGTAACTATATGGATGATTCGCATGTAGGACATATCCGCCGCATCGCTTCGCTGCACAATCTCGTTCGCTTGGAATCTCCTGCCTAGGACATGGTTTAAGGCTCTGTAAAAGGGCTGTAGTGTAAAAGGTAATAACTTCAAACGTATAGTATGTATCTAACAATTATTGGCGCACAAAAGTAAATAGTAGTTTGGAAACACGGAAGAGCTGCTCATTGAACAGACTTATAGATACTCCAGTTTCAATAAAAATGTTAGCTTCATTGCGAGAAAAATTAGAAAAAGGTTTTGAATATACATATTTTGTAGGCTATAGCTTCGATGTTTTACAGACAACTTGTGAAAACTACCGACATGTTTGTGGAACCATATTTGCGCTGAATTTTAATAAACAAGTTAAAATATTTGCACCTGTAAACTATTTGATAGCTCCCAAGCATGATCTGATTATCCAAGGCAATTAAAAAAAACAACAGTTGATTAGTTAAAAGGTATTGTTTCCTACGAAGTATTAATTAAAACAGTAACACCGGCGTTGCAATATTTAGCGATAGTAACGGCAGACAATTAAATTGAATTATACAACACACATTAATTTATGGAAAAGGTTAACAATATATATCTGGAGAAATGTTGGAAATGGTTGAGGGGGTGTCCGTCAAACAATTTTAACCAAAATAAGTACAGCTTATTTTATGTCATCGTTTCGGTCTAATTTTTAGGTCATCATCATGGCTGAGAAAAAAGGACCGAAAAATGTAACAGTTTATAAAAACTGAAATGATATGAATGACAAAAATGAAATATAATGAATGCTAAATTATAAAATAATTGATGAGCATAGGAGTGGAATGGAATCTAAGAAGATGATAAGTAAAATTACCAGAGAAATGATTTTATTACAAAAAATATTGATAATCATGTTATTGTTAAAGGAAAAAATTAGCTTGAAATTGGTACTATTAAAGATAATACGAATCTAAGATACTATGTATACTAAATAGTTATAATCGTATGTGGAGAAAAAGCACAGCAGTGGAGGGGATGTAGGAGGGGGGAGTATAATAAAACAAAACATACCTGAAGATTGTGGAGTCAAAGAGCAACTAACAAACAGGATTTAAAAAAAAAGTTTTCAGTGTAGCCAACGCATCATTACCTGAGTTACTATTTTAAGTTTATTATTGAACATTTTAAGGAACGAACACAAAGTAACGAAAACAAATAAAATGAAATAAAAATGATAAACATTAACAAAAATTTTATCTAAGCTTATAATTAAGTATGTTTGGAAATTAAGATTTACAGAAAATTTAAAATAAATGCATCTATACTATATAAAGAATACAGGGGAAAACGAGATAACTCGATTTTTTTTCTCAAAATTTGTTAACGGCGGTTTCTGATAGCTTTTTCGATGGCGAATACGAATGTGTGGTCTAAACAGAAGAAAAATTCATCCGAACGGTGCCGGGGGAATACAAGGTAAGGTGACTTTCACGAGTTGGGCTTTAATAACCTCAAACATCTCTTCACTGTCAGAATGACAGGACCTGCAATCAGCTTGGATTTTAATACAAATAATGACATAGATTTCACGGTAAATCTGCGTTTCCGTTTCGGAAAAAAGTGAGTTACCTCGGTTTTCTCCTGTAATTTTAATACATAATATTTTTATTTAAAAAAAAATAACGTTATGTTCTGGATAAAAACTCAAAGCAGGCGATCAAAATCTCCGATGAGGAAAGGAGTAGACGCTGAAGAGACACATGTCGGAGAAAAAAACACTAATGGATCCGGAGTACCTCAAAGTTAGTTTAAACTAAGAAAAATAGTAATATCTAATTAATAGTTAATATCTAATTAAATTAAATATTAAGTGGAATATAATAAAATGTTAACGCTACTTCTAAAATGTGAAAAGTGACCTGACATTAAGTGAACAATCCTGTTGTTAATTTAATAAAAGGTAAATTACTACTAACTAAGTGTATTAATTATTAATTAATTTTCGTCATAATATTATGTTAATTAACAATACTAACAGCAGTCGACAGCCCTAGTGAGGAGCTCACTATCACTGCTCGAGGGTAGCAGCCGATGACCGCTCCCCCCGCAGGATTAGAGAGAGAGCACTAAAGCCCACAGGTCGAGCTAACTGTGATTTATACCTCCTTTAATCCAGTTTCCCTAGTCCTCGGCTAAACCGATTCCCGTTGCTTACGTCACGCCCCCTAGGGACCCATTTCTGCCCCTCTCATATTCCCGTCATCAATTCCATTAGCCTCCCTTTTCCTTTTAACAGTTTTAGCTGGTTTGTTATGTTTTTATTTATTTAATTTTTTCTCATAAGCGTATTAAGTTACATGAACCAGATTTTTTTCTTCTGAAAGAAATAAAGTTGGTACATGATGTCAGAGGGGCCACAGTGCTAGGCTTCCTGAACCTTACATCCGGACGCTTGCGCCGCTGTTTAGGAGTTTTGACGTAACCACGTATATCACAAACGTACTTTTTTTTTTCTTTAGTCCCCTAGATTTTATTGTTTTGTTGAAAATAACATAGGATATATGGAATAATCTCTCTTACTGTACCAGGTTGTTTGATTGTAGTAACAGTAAATATCATCAAAAAAGAGAGGATTATCAACACCTCATTACAATGTGTAAACATAAGTATAGTAAACAACAGAAGTCCACTACTTCAACTTTTTAGAAATATTACAACTGGACATTAATGGATGAATGATACAATAGTATTTTTGTTATTTTTCAGGATATCAGACAAATTAAATGTATTCCGAGAGCTTCTAAAACCTTGGCATAGGAAAGTGGTTAGATGATAAAAAATTCTCATGGTCTCCTTATTTCATTTATTTTCGTGTCGTTCAAAACTTTAGGTATAAAAAGCATCGGTTTTTCTAGCATTCCAAGGGAACTGTCGAGAGCAGAAAAATACAGGAAAAAAAGTCCTGTCGTTACGATGGTTTTTAAACTGATCATATCGGGCTGCAATGTTCTGACACGTCGGTTTTTTCTTTCTGAAATTAAGTAACTAACTTTATAGAATGAATTCTAATAAACTTTCATCAATACTGCTGTCACCGAATCAAATCATTAACGAATCAGTTAGGGCATTATAGATATATTTTAATTCATTTAATGCAACAGTTAATATTTCATTCCTATTTTACAAGTAATCAAACATAATTAAAAAAAAAAAAGAACCGATTAGAAAATAAAAACGTTCAAATCTTTATTTTTTTATAATTCTTTAAATAAAAAACTAATAATAAGGCAGGCAATATACAATTGTACGAAATGTGCCTATAAGTAAAAGGTCTTTTCAAATGGTTACTTTGGAAGGAAAAAATTTTTTTTTAAATCGATCCTAAATACATTTGCCTAAAGTATTTTCTCTTGAGCCTTTTTTAAATTTATTCACCCAATTAAACATGGAAAAAAAATCTAAACGAAAATTTGGTAAAAAAAATTATATTAATTATGTTTATTGATTATGCTGCAACTACTAATCGGACGATACTGTAGAGGGAGTCTTAAATTTTGCCTATCCATGTGTAATTAGGATAGGGATCTTTAACTAGTACCTTCCATTCCACAGACTCGGGGCCCCATTTTACGTCCCTATCGAAGGAAGGTATAACCATGAAATGAAAAAAATCATTAATAAATACAAAATAAAATAGTTTAACATTTGTTGCTGGTTCTTACTCATATCAACCTTCTTGCATTTCTCACAATCAACGAATATATGATATTTTTTCAAATTTCAGTAAAAAAAACAAACAAATGCGATCAATGAAGGAAATACTGAAAATAAAAAACAACCTATTTTAAAACTTGTGTATTTATGAAGATTTTTTTTATATATATAGTCTCTCCAGGAACTCAGAAAAAATACAGAATTACATTTTAAAAATGACAAGATAAATAAAATTATTTCAAGAAACGCCGGTTTATTTGGAACAATCTCATAATCGGTATCACATATAATTGCATTTAGCAAAGCGTTCACGTCCAAAGCATTATTAAAATTAAAAAAATTTTTCCGACTATAATGACATAAAATAAGATAGCACGCTGAAATAAAATAAATATATTTAAGAAATAGAAAAGAAAACACTGATGCAATGATTGAAGGTCGCGCTTATCTGGCATATAAAAATCAAACTTCAGTAATAGTTTTAATAAATTGCAAATTAAATTTACATGCTATTTTAAATTACCAATGAATTACCAATTTTACACTAAATAATTAACTACAAAATATTTTAAAAAATTACTTCAATGAACGCGCGTATTCCTGAGATACAAACACTTTTTTTTTACCTAACTATTTATTATAGGAATTTTCGATCAAGAATGTCATAGGGTTGTGTCGAAAGAAGAGGGAAATAAAAGTTTATTCTCTAGGAACTCAGAAAAAATACAAATTTACATTTTAAAAACGTCTCGTCAAAAAACGTCGAACGTCTTTATCACACATAATTTAGCACTGCTATCACGTCCAAAGCATTATTCAAATTAAAAATATTTTTGTCGTCAATGTTGATAGAAAATAAGATAGCTTGAAATAAAATACAAATTTGCAAGAAATAGAAAATTAAAAGACTGATGCCATAATTAAAGGTCGCGCTTATCTGACAAATAAAAAAGCTAAGAGTAATAGTTTGGATCAATTGTAAATTCTATTTGTTTGCTTGTTTAAATTACCAATGAATTACAAAGTTTACATTGAATAATTAAAAATAAGATATAAAAAACTACTTGGATTTCAGGCGTTGATGACCCTGGGGTTTTACGCCTTAAAGCCCAAATAAACAACAAACAAACTACTTGGATTTACGTATTCCTCAGATACACAACACTTCAACCTAACTATTTATGGTAGGAATGTTTGGCCAAGACTATGGTAGCGTTAGGTCGTGAGAAGAGGGAAATATTAAAACCGGCAATGATCAAAGAAAGTTAATTTGCCTATAAGTATGTACTGTAATGGATTTTCCACAGTACAAAAAAAACCGTCTGGGGGCACGTGGCCCTGTGCTGCTTAAGCTAAGTCCACACTACTAGACCGTTGCTTAAGCTATGTCCACACTCCTAGACCGTTACTTAAGCTATGTCCACACTACTAGACCGTTGCTTAAGCTATGTCCACACTACCAGACCGTTGCTTAAGCTTTTAACATTTCCACTGCATATCTGGGAGATACGCGAGTCTACCTTAATGTTGAATAAATTAAGACAGGTCATTTCAATTCTATTATAATTAAAATAATTTAATTATTATAATAATTTTAAGTATAGACGTTACAGTTATGATCTATAATTACAATAATAATTAATATAATAATCGCAATTTATAATGAACAATAATAATATGGAATCAGACTAGGCCGTGTCCTGTCTCGTTGCATGAAGTCTCCCATTCGGATCACGAGACCTTAGACAAGCAATTTGGGTCTCAGCAACGGGGATTAGTCTCAAAAGCGGCTCCGCAACCGTGTGGTCATAGCTTAAGCAACGGTCTAGTAGTGTGGACATAGCTTAAGTGACGGTCTGGTAGTGTGGACATAGCTTAAGCAACGGTCTGGTAGTGTGGACATAGCTTAAGCAACGGTCTAGTAGTGTGGACATAGCTTAAGTAACGGTCTAGGAGTGTGGACATAGCTTAAGCAACGGTCTAGTAGTGTGGACATAGCTTAAGCAGCACAGGGCCACGTGCCCCCAGACGGTTTTTTTTGTACTGTGGAAAATCAATTACAGTACATACTTATAGGCAAATCATGTAATAATAGAAATAACATAAGTGAAATTATTGTTTAGATGTTTTAATAAATATTTGAAACCTTTCTATAAATACTACAAGTTTATTTCTAAGTTATTGTTGATTTTTTTGCCCTTCTGCCTGTTGTGCCCCCCAGAAAAAATCCTGGATCTAGCTTTATTTTATAACTTGGATATAGCTTTATTTTTATACCTTGTATGATATGTCTATGAACTGGCTATGAGAAAAGAGTCACTATGATAATTTACTTTTGTTCTTTTAATTTTTCAATTTGATCAACGAGGATTTTCAGTATTCCAAAAATCTATTATAATTGTCTCAAAATTTTTGTATGAAAAAATACATATGGAATTATCGAGGAAATAAACATTGTAACGTTGTAAAATTATAATTGTCAAATTAGATATGTAAATTGAGAATTAAGGAAAAGTAAAGGTGAGTTTGTTGGGCCAATAGAAAGAAAATGTCCCAAGGGCTATTGGGTGTCCAATTTTAATGAGGCAATAACCTGCTCCCGTTATTTCCAGCACTTACGTGAGCTTCCATACCACTCTCCATAATCAAAACGCATCTTAAAAAAATGTATGTTAGTCCTTCTCAATTCAATATTCAATATTATCTATAAACAATTCTAACAACAAATTTTAAGTATATAAACAGATCAACATATATAAATTTACATTATATAAGTTAGAATGAGTGGCTGCGACAATATTAAGCTAATACATTTGAAGTGCTTCGTAATACCTACACTAAAAAGGACAGAGTAAATCAAGTAAGAGTAAAGTAAATAGAGTAAATCACAAAATACGATCACTGAGCTCATAATGAAAGAATAGCATTCATTAACTACAATTAAAGAAAATTAAATCACATAGGAACTATAGAAACATTTTAAAAACTGAAATGATAATATTATTTCCTCAATATGAAAGAGGGTCAATGCATATTAGAACATCCAGGGTTTAAACAAAATGGAAGTACAAATAAAAGGATATATATTTTTAATGGTACGAAACGGCCTACACAACTTTATAGAATAAAACGAACAAAATACTCTTCTACATATTAAATTTACAGCGAAAAACGGCTTTTAATAAAAATTTAAAGCGCAATATAAAAAGGTATAGTCCACAGCACAAGGCTCCAAAACAAATAAGCTCTAGCCCAATCCTTTCTCTTGTAACCTTTTATTTGATCCATTTTCCATCCTTTTTGACCATGTGCTAATATTGTCTGTGCATTTGTAAATTTTTTTATATTGCTATGTTTTGGTGTATTTAATACATTTTAAATAATTCTATTTATTTTGGGATGAAAGAGTAATCATTTAAGTTAATTACTCAAATTATTATTTCTTTAAACGTCATAATCCATACTAATTGCAATGTCTTACAACACAAATGAAATACATTGGAAATTAACTTAAGAAAAACCTTTAATGATCCAGAATCACAATTTTTATAATAATACCAAAACATATGTGTGTTACCAAATATAACCTGTGATATGATTTATAATTGATACATCTAATGCAATATACCACACTGATATTATAAATGCGAAAATAACTCTGTCTGTCTGTCTGTCACAAACGTTATCACGGCCAAAACACTAGGCCGATTGTGACCAAATTTGGTACAGAGATAGACTAGAGCCTGAGAAAGGACATAGGCTACTTTTTAATGCGATAAAAGGGTTATACATATATACATATATACAAAGAATGGTATAGAGATTGTCTAGAGTCTGAGAAAGGACATAGGCTACTTTTTAATGCGAAAAAAGGGTTGTAAGGAGTTGAAATAGGGAATGATTTAATATAATTGATTTAATTCGAAATAAATTATAAACATATGTTTTAATGCTTTACACCATGTTCGTGGGCCAACCTCTTTCAAAGATCTCAAAAAGATCAATAATCAACATTTCGAGAGGCATGTGAGGCAACAGGGTTATTAGAGAATGATAATCATTGGGATACAACTCTGAAAGAGGCTGCACAATGCAAATCTGCGCCCAAGGTGAGAGAGTTGTTTGGTATATTAATAGCGACATGTGGACATTCAAACCCTCAAGAAGTGTTGGAAAAGTATAAAAATGATATGGCGGATGATATTTTACATATTACAAGAACAGAATACGGCTGTATCATACAATGATTTAATTTACAATGACGCGCTAACAAATGTTGAAGACCAATTGATTACTATTACTGGAATAAATGTATTCAATTTTGGAAAGAGCGGACCACAAAGAATTGGAGAAGTTAGTAGTGAAGAACTAGAGTATGATACTGTTTCTTTAATGCAACAAATAACAGAAGCCCTTCCATTTTTAAATTCAGAACAAAGATTAGTTTTTGACACAGTTACTCAAAAAGTTGCCAGTGGCGAAGAAGGTTGGTTCTTTTTGGATGCTCCAGGAGGCACTGGCAAAACCTGTATTTTAAGTTTACTATTAATCCAAATCCGAAAAGATAAAGGAGTTGCTGTTGCAGTAGTTTCTTCTGGAATAGCTGCGAATAGCACGAACAGCGCAATAAATTCTAAAACTACCTTTGAAATACCAGTATACCCTAACCACCCCTAACCAGTATGTAACATTAGCAAAAGCAGTGAGCACAGAAGAATGATAAAACAGTGTAAGCTGTTGGTTTGAGATGAATGTACAATGTCCCATAAAAGAGCAATCGAAGCCCTAGCTCGCACAATGAAAGATAACAAAGGCAACCAGCGTATCATGGGAGGGATTGTGGTACTTATAGCTGGTGACTTTAGACAGACTCTCACGGTTATTATTAGAGGTATGCCGACAAATGAAATAAATGCCTGTTTGAAAGCATCTGTATTATGGGTACACGTAAAAAAGTTTTGCCTCACTGCAAATATGTGTGTAAAACTTCACAATGATTCTCAAGCAGAGCAATATGCAGTTGCTCTTATAAACAGCGGAGAAGATAGTATGCCAACAGACATTAACGACATGATTACACTGAGGAGTGAGTTCTGTCAATTTGCCGATAACACAGATGATAAAAAAATAATGTCTATTCTGATCTTCAAATAAGTATGGGCAATCGAGAATGGCTGTGTGAAAGGGCAACTTTGGCACCGACTAATGAGATAGTTAACCAAAGAAACGAACAAATCATGTCGGACGTGGAGGGGATGTTGTCGAATACCTCCCAGTAGGCAATGTTATGGACACTAAACAAGTCACATCATACACAGTTTACAGTTTCTCAACTCTTTAGAATTATCAGGAGTGCCTTCCCATAAGTTGAGGCTGAAAGTTGGTGTTCCAGTGCTATTAATGAGAAATCTTGACTCGCCAAGGTTATTGTATACGGCTACAAATTACACATCTGGGACACAACATTATAAAAGCTATAATAATGACTGAAATGCAAAAGGAGAAAATGTTTTGATTCCCGGTATTACGATAATTTCGACTGATTTGCCTTTTCAGTTTAACCGAGTACAGTTTCTCATGAAAACAGCATTTGGAATAACAATAAACAAAGCTCAAGGACAGACGCAGTGATCGTTTAGAAAAAACATGTTTTACCCATGGGCAACTCTATGTGGCGTGCTCACGTGTATCAATCCCACAATCTCTCTATGTTTTGGCTAAAGATGGGAAAACAAAACAATTTGTTTATAAAAATGTACTTAAATAAGCTATTTGCAGTAAAACCCTTATTTTAATGTATGTAATTTATTTGCAAACTAATTAGCCTAAATAATTAAGAATTGTGCCCAAATTCACTATTCAACGCAGACGAAGTCGCGGGCACAGCTATTTTAATTATAAATTGGTTTACTTTCCAGAGGTTGGCTCTGCGTTTACCAATTTACTAGTCAATCAACTTAATACCTTAATTAAACCATCAATATAGTCACGGTCACCTGTGGTCCTTCGAAAGGGACGTTAAACTGTACGATGTCAGGATAGGGATTTTTAACGAGTGCCTAATTAAACCTGGATAGACAAAATTTAGAGCTCCCACTGCAGCATCGTCCGATTAGCCATAGCAGCACAAAATGACGTTAAATGAACAAACCATCAATATAGTATTCATGAATATTTAGTGCATTTGGGTTAATTAAGCACTATAATTTCAAATGTAACAGACGATTGAATTATAGTACAAACAGAACTTAAATTAAAACTTATCTTGCAAAACAGGGATGCATCTAGGTTACGCCTATGGCTTGGCCACCTTCGGATACTCTTGCGCCAGCACTATTCATCGGCCTCCTTCCGTATCCTCGCTATTTCTTCTTCGGATTTTTTTAGAGAATCCTTTTCCAAAGGTGAAGTCTTGGACCACCTCGTTGGTATCTCTTGATCCCCTTGACCATGGGATCCTATTTCTTATAACTGCCTTTTACTCGTTATGCAAATTTCTACTTAGTTTTTATAATAACTACTGGTTCCTCTAATAAGTTCCAGCAGAATAAAAATAAATAATATTGTGGGTTTCATCGGTCAATTTTACAGTGATCACATTGTATTAAAAATTTAAATATAGAAGACTACAGCGATATTACTGAAAATATTTTTGCTCTCAAAATGACCTGTTCTGATATAATCTATCTATCTTTGTATTTCTATATCTTTTAGTTTGGCTCTATAGATAATGAAGAAGTTTGGTAGAGCAATGTGGTAATCTTGTAGCCATATATAGCTTGCGGGAGCAAAGAAGGCTTGGAGTAGGCCACCCAACATCAAGTTACTACAACCTATGGTTTCCATGATGCGGCGGAAGGCTATCCATATTTCCATTACCAGTCCCTATGGGGTCAATTTACCAGCATCCTGTACTTATCCCTACGTACACTGGGATTAAAAGATAGCAGAAAACGAGTATCTATGCTTCTTTTACGAACAGAATAGGTCCACCTGACGGGACTCACGTACCAGCAGAAGGCAGAATCTCGGTTTTTGTGATCTTTCCGAGTAGGCCCCCGACGGAATCGCCTCATCCCTCTCGGCCTTATATCCTTGAGCCTCTCCTTGTGATTGGAGAACATTGATCGTCCATTATTATTATCATGGACTGAACAATTTTCTTGAATAAATTATAATTTTACTGGTAATTTTTTTTTAAATTTATTTATTGATATCTACAACAGTATTACAATAATACAACAAGTAAATAGGCTAAGTGATATATTATGACATGATAATGACAAGTAGAGAAACTACCCACTGGTAGTACTCAAATCAAAGTTCAAGTAAGGAGATCACGTGGCCATCATTTTCAGTCGCCTCGGAGGATTATCGGGATTTGAAGAGGAAGCTAGGTTTGAAACTACAGGGTTTGAGTGGTAATGAAGTTTGTTATGAAAGAATAGATACCGGGTTCGGGCCAAATCAGCAACAAAAGGGACATTAAGGTCGTTATGGATGACTTTATTCTTAACAAAATAAGGAGCATTGAGGATTTTACGAAGGATTTTTGACCATAAGGATTGGATACGAGAGGAATTCGATGGCTTAGTGGAGCCCCAAAGTTCTACTCCGTAAGTACAAATAGGTCGTATGATGGTCATGCAGATGAGTCTTTTGTAGTTAATTGGGAGCTTAGAGCGTTTGTCTAGTAAGTGTTGAAGTAGCCTGAATATAGCCTTTGTCTTTTCAGTCTTGTATGAGGATTCCAGGTTAATCGTTTGTCAAGGTGCAACCCTAAGTATCGGATCTGTTCTACAGGCACCAGAGGGATATTATTAAAGGATATTGAAGGGCAGGAAGTCATTGGTTTACGACGTAAGGTAAAAGTGATTTGATGCGATTTTTGAGAATTTATTTTAATTCTCCAGTTTTGACACCATTCTTCTAGATCAGTGATATGGAATTGGAGGCTTTGGGATGGATTTGGGAATAACTGGATTGGTGTTGACTGATAATACACATGTATCATCAGCATACGTGGTATGGATAGTATTAGGATGAGTTGGAATGTCAGCTGTATAAACTGTATATAGGATCTTAAGGAACACCAGCAGATTGGGAAAAGAGGGACGAATAGACATTGTTATGGTTTACTTGGAAAGTTCTATTTGTGAGATGGGTTGTAGAATGAGGAAGTATGTAGAGGGTAGGAATTTGTGGAGTTTGTAGAGCAAGCCCGGATACCAGACTCGGCCTTAGTGGTAATAAATTTACTTAAATGAAATTAAGAAAAGAAAAAAAAGATTTGAGCACGGGACCCGAAAATGCTTGAAATATACCAACTCAATAGAAATTTAGGACATGTGCTACTAAAAGGCTATACAGTGGAACACTGAAAAAGGGGTACAAAAAAAATGAAGAAAAAAGAGGACAGACGCTTCCGAGTCTTCATGATTTGATCAATCTTTCGGTGGCTTGTGTATTAACCCACGACGCCACAAAGGCCAGCAACTTGAATATAGTTGAGTATAATATAGTAAGAGACAAAGATTGTTATCGCTCCAAGTGCAGTTTCGAAAAAATTGTAAGCATGTGACAATAGTAATATCAATGCCATTTAATGCTTGCTCTACTATATCACTCTTTATAGAATCCTAATTTCTGACTATTGGTGGTCAAGATAGGAGGAATGTGGAAATTATTGAAGGGGTATCGTTTCCTGCTGAAATATTCGGATTATTAGTAAGATATTGAGACGGAAGGCTTGTCTTCAGAAGAGGTGAAGATTATCATGAGTAATAACTCGTAGATCGTGGGCAATTACTAGATTTCGGTAACCAATTCATAAAGAAATAAAAGTTTCAACTAACATTTAGAAGTACAGATGATACATATTTGTTGAAAAATTTATTTCTACATGGAATGATTACCGAAGTATACACATTTCCCATAACTACTTAGCTCGAAGAGACAACCCGCGGAATAATTACAAATTTATGTATCAACATTGTCCCTTATACATATTTCTTAATTAAAATACATAGGATATTCATAGAAAAGTACAAATAAATGTTGTTTTGGTTTTTAATTACTTTGTGAGCTTACTTATACGTATTTTTCTGTATCCCAAGAACATAAAAAAAAAATCATTTTATATATTTAATGGGAAAATGGATTATCAAAGTTTAATTGACAACATTTAGAGGAGATAAGGGGGAGGTTGTCAATACTACTGAATACGGAATTCCATAATTGTAATAATAATTTAATAATTGTAGAAAAACTACAATACAACTTTTCTCAAAGAAAATAAATCTGAGAGTTAAAATTAACTTAAAAGGTAAGTAGCTAATCTCTTTGCGAAGTTAGCCAGGACTAACTTTTGCCTGGAATCCGTTTGGTCTAATTGTAATTTGATTACCCCTTTAACCAGGAAATGAAACAAATCCAAATTATAAGCCTTTCTTCGAACCCAGAAGTTGTCTTAATTAAGGAATAAGTATTAACGAAAAAGTTTTAATTCACGGAACCAAAATAAAGATTTTATAAAACCTGAAAAGAAACCGGATTATGGTCCGGTAAAATATCGAAACACCTACCTTACAGAAGCCCGGAAAACCTCGCGGAACAAGCACTAATATAGTTTCTTAGTAGTTGGGTGATAATAAAAAAAAAAGTTAACATTGTATATACAATAACTTAAAATATGGACATGTCATATTTTCGTTTTATTTTAGAATACCAACACACCTTATCTCTTCAGGGAATCGAGCAAGTTTCATTTCATTTATGTTTTTAATCATTGCTATACCTTGTAAACATTTTAAAAATATCGTACGTTACAACTTTATATTTACCAAGCTAGGTCTGAGAAAGGTGATGGGATCATAAAAATAATGCGAGCCCCAAGGCTCGATATAGATACGGCGAATCTCTGCTTTAGTTAATCCGTTAAATGATTCTGAACCTTATCCTCCCACTAACGCGTCGCCAGGCGAACCAGTCGCTTCAATAATTACTTATTATTACTTTTTAGGAATTTGTTCGTAACTAAACTCAACAAGCTCGATCGAGTGATAAGATTTTTTTAAAACCGATGTACTACCCCTTTTTTACTAGAATTTTGTCTAGTATATAACGTTAAGAAAATATTTGATAGTTAGTTGAACAGTTTCGTCTGAAACTACATTGATAATCACCGATAAGATATGTAATCGTGATACGATCATTTGTTAAGAAAGAAAATCATCACTATTTGCCAACATTGTTAATTGCTTCCTACCGTAATTTTTCTATTGGTGACATATGTGTTGGTATTGGTTGCGCTTGTGATATTCATACATATGTATGATTATTTACCAAAATAAATCATTTTACCATTTTTTTTTACACATGAGTGCTTTTTACCATCTTATATAATTGGAATAATATTAACAATTAATACAATTACATAACATATGTTAAGTTATATAAAGGTCTTACGCATATATTTTTGAAATATTCTAAAACCATTGAAAAGTGAATATTTTAGATCAGAGTGAATCACGATCTATATTTTGATATTATAAATGTTCCTGTATCAGTGAATCATGAAGAAAATAAATTATAATAAAATGAGATTATATAGGATAATTGACTCCAGAAAAAAATTTTAGATTTTATAATTCTATCAGAGGTTACTAACAGAATTTGCTCCTAAAATAACCTTTAACCGATTCTTAGCGTTGGCAATATAGACTTAGACTTTGCAACATTGTTTTATATAGTTATATCTACAGTCCCGTTGAATGAGTTAATTGTCTAATTAAATGAGTTTCTCGTTCTTAAGTAAGCGGAATCGAGTTATTTTCGTAGTGAATAGGGGCAAAGTAAGGCATTGGCTTGAAAAGGAGTTATTGTTGACAGCTTATATTACTCCATTTCAAACCCAAAAACTACGAGAACGATTACGATTCCGAATAACTCTCTCTGGACAAATTACGACTTATCCATTATCACCGGGGCTGTGGATATATTCCATGAGGTATAAACTTTTGAAGTAACAATTTTAGTTAAGTATATTTTAACTGTCCTGCCACATTTTTTGTTATTTACTGTAGATCATAAAAGTATTTTATGTCCATTATATTACCTCAGATAACAGGAGCGGGTTTTTATCGCTTTGGGAATCAATCAGTTCGTCGCACGTTATATAATATAAAAAAACAAAGCTACTGTTTATGTTATGTCATCAACTATAATTCGAAATGTTTGTAGAAACGTTCATTTCTTTAAGAACCTTTGTCAGGTACAAACTGTAATCAGTCCAATCAATCTTATCTATCCACTGACTACTTTAGCCGCAGATTCCGAAGTAAAGGCCTAATCGGAAAGAGTGGTGCGCTTTTCCAGACTCTGCATTTACTTAAAAAACTTCCGTTTATATTGATTCGATTCCGGAAAGTAATAGGAGGTTTCCAAGGAAGGCTTTACAGCTCCGAAGGGCAGTCGTCTGCATCAAACTGTCCTACTTTCCAACGTCTCACCGATCGTCTACTATGCGAGTCCTCTATCAGAGTGGTTCGGTAGTAAAGAAGTTTTCGGTTTGTGCTGGGAAAAGTTGGTATGCTTTAAGGAGTAGCCGTCAAGGAAATTGGATGGAGTCGAGAGGAGGACAAAATAAAACAAGAGAATACCGATTTAAAAAATTTCAAGTGTATCTATATATATATATATATATATATATATATATATATATATATATATATATACTCATGAGCACATATGAATTTATGTTTCAGATACGTAGTTTATTCAGTAAGGTTAGTAGCTTGGAAATCATCAGTACCAAGGGAGAAATGAAGGTAACTAGGGTAGGGACTGAGGGACAGTGAACTGTTGCTGATGACCCTGGTACCTGGTTCCATTTTCTATAATAGATAGAAAATACATATCGCATTTCTCAATTTTTACGGTTGTAAACCTGTTATTCTGTACAATATCGGTGTCAACGTTCATATAACTTTTTGGAAATTTGATTATTATAATTTCATTATTGTTAATGAGTGAGGAGAAGTCAATGGTTAGCGTGGCATTAAATAATTTTATAGAACATTTAGATTTAATATTTAATGTCTATATGTTCCAATGAAAAGAAAGAGAAATTATCCTTCAGCTAGCACCAAATTTTTATTTATCGCACCATTAAAACTAAAAGGCACGAGAGGTGGTAAAGGAAAAATACTAGAGCAGGCCATCCCAAATCAGATCAGCTACAAATGCATTCAGAGGGCCTGCAGTTGCAAACGCATCAATCAAAGCTGCTCTCAGATCACAGCAGTTACATTTGTCAAAGCAGAGAGTTACCTGTAATTGCTAGGGAGGATACGTAGTTTAGGGAGTCAGATTATCCAACTTCAATGATCTCCGAGCTTCATCGAACGACCGACTACTGCGATTCAACCGAGTTTCCTCATACAGTCCATATATTAGTTGGGTTTAGCCCCGGATGCTCGATCGGTGGAAAGAGGTTTTAATGTGTGCCCTTCGATTTCTATAGATCGGGCAACCTAAGAACTAAGAATATTGTATTTATTAATGATACTGGTATTGACCGTTTGGTGAAGCGTTTATTGTTATTATTATTATCAGTAATTTATTATTACCTCTCCTTGAGGAACTAAACTCGAAAACTCAACACACACCCACATGTCGTCATCATTAAATTGGTATTGAAATATTATTTTTATGTAGTAAATTACATGGTGCTCAACTGAATAATAATTGCAATAATCGAAATGGGGAAGTTTGTTTTCAATGCTGATATTATAACTGGCATAAGGTTGAAGCCGTAATTGAGGCCGACTGTATTAAACGTATAGAGGCGAAACCTCAACAGTTTCGTAACGAAAGTGGCGCATTTGAACTGTGGTACATTGCGATACGGCGGTATAAATATGAATTTTAACTCTATCTAACCGAAACGTATCAGTGAAACGTTAAAGCCCTCCTTGGAAACCTGAACTAAGCTGATAGGTGAGAAAGGCTACTTCAGGCTGATGTTATGATTGTGTCCCATTAGTTACTGTCTCGTAGGTACTTCAAATTTTTTCAAACAAAAGAAAGTTATTCATTGCTAAACCTTTAACTTTCTTTTACATTTCGCCAGCCATCTTCTCTTGTTTGGGATATATACAACAAAGCAGTATTTGGAAGGGACAATCCTACTTCAAGGATAAGGAATTCCCCAGAAAAAAATGCTTACTTGAAATGTTATTTGCCTAATCAGTCGGATCACAGCAGTTATTGATCCTACGGCAACACCGATTCAGTGAAACGGTGGGAAAAGCCTTACCAAATTAGTATAATGTTCCACTTCCATTATTACTTTGATAGTAGTGAAGTTTGGTGAATACACCTCTTTTATAATGATTATCATCTATGAGACCTGGCCCCTAACAAATTATCAGAGCTTAAGGTCAACTCCAGGGAAAAAAATATTTTGAAGAATATGATGCACAGTGGCCGTAAATGGAATATGGAGAAGAAGGAGGAATGAGCAGCTGATGGAGCTGATGTAGCTGTAAGGGAGCCTTACGTAGTGGCATTGTTAAAGACAGACAATTAGAATTATATGTATGGGACATATAGAAAGAATGTCAGACCACAGAATACCAAAGAGAATGCTCTGTTGGAAACCAGACGACAAACGAAGTAGAGGGACCCCTCGAATGAGATGGCTGGACGATTTCGAGGAGGACTTAAGGCGGTTGGGTGTATAGGAATGTAGGAGAATAGCTCAAGATAACAGAAGCTGTTTGCTGTAGAAGAGGAGGTTCTTGTATGACCGTAGAATAATAATAATGATATTTTAAAAACATTGTATGTTTTTTTTAATCCGCTGTCACATTTTTACCGTAAAATTATCCTTGAGGTTAATCATGTTATCAATAGCATGGTGATTATCCTATGTTGATAACGAATGGCTCCATTACTCTTAGCTATAAAAAAAATGGGGGTAGAATGCCATTAAATTAAAAAATTAAGTTAAATTAAAAAAGAAATTGACGTCCTGACATCCTTGACAAATTTTTTACATCCCAGGTTTCCCCCACACAAGCCAATATTGATTCCTTGACGACCTTTCATCAGATCTTAGTCCAGCCCTGATTTTCTTGCACTCAAGTTTCGCTCCCAAGTTGATTACATGACGTGTCAAATGGGTCGATTTTTGCTATGACTTGGAGGACAAACTGAACTTTGAAATTTTACTTAAGACAAAACAAGACATTGATACAGCTATAGAAAAACATACAACATCAATCAGAAGCAGTTTACATGATAATCTTACAATTACAAATCACAATGACATCACAAATCATGCAATTAATAATCACTAATCAACAGACTGATTTGCCACAGCATATTCGTAACTTATTAAGAGAAAAACGCAGAGCAAGATTGAAATGGCATAGAACTCGATATCCAGCAAAAAAAACTATCTATACAAAATTAACTAATAAACCAAAAGCAGAAATTTAAGGAAGAAATAGTTGGGGGTGCAGTCAATTGACAGATAATTGGCAGTCAGATTGACTGCACCCCCATCTATTTCTTCCTTAAATTAGAAGATACAGTCGACCAATTCTTCTCTAACAAAAGCAGAAATCTAGAAGTTCAAATTCAAAATTTAATTACCTGGACTGAAAATCTTACAAACACCTACAAAACATTATGGTTGACCACCAAAAAACTCTTTTATTACTATCGACTCCTTACTGAATCAAATAACTGGACAAAATCTGACAGAGAAAAATGAGAGTTATTTGGCCAATACCTTTCCAAAATCATTTATCCACATCCTGATATCATTCACAAAATGACTTTCTGCCCTCCAGTATCTTTTAATAATAATATATAAAATGCTGAACTTCACTCTACACATTTTCCTGACCTCTGGAAATTATCCATTGCAAAAATGATACCCAAACCTAAAAAACCAAGAATACCCATCCTTTACCGTCACCAGTTCGGATTCCGAACATCCCACTCCATTATTCAGCAAAGTCATCGTGTGGTGGATGCAGTCTTCTCTGCATTAGAACTTGGATCATATTGTTCGGGCATTTTTCTTGACGTGGAACAGGCTTTTAACCGAGTCTGGCATTCGGGCTTCCTCTACAAATTCCGTTAATTCCTACCCCCCCACATATTTACTCATCCTTCAATCCTATCTCACAAATTGAACTTTCCAAGTAAACCATAATAATGTCTATTCATCCCTCTTTTATAATCTGCTGGTGTTCCTCAAGGCCGAATCCTATTGACAGTTTACAAAGCTGGCATCCCAATTAATCCTAATACTATGCTTACCACGTATGCTGCTGGGACATGTGTATTATCAGTCAACACCAATCCAGTTGTTGCATCCCAAAGCCTCCAATCCCATATCACTTGATCTTGAAGAATGGTGTGAAAACTGGACAATTAAAATAAATTCTCAAAAATCGCATCAAATCACTATTCCCTTACGCCGTAAACAAATGACTTCCTGCCCTACAGTATCCTTTAATAATATTCCAATGGTGTCTGTAGAACAGATCCGATACTTAGGGTTGCATATTCACAAACAATTAACCTGGAACCCCCATACAAGACTGAAAAGATAAGAAACCGCTCGACGTTTCAGGCTACTTCAACACTTACTAGACAAACGCTCTAAGCTCCCAATTAACTACAAAAGACTCATCTATACGACCACCATACGACCTATTTAGACTTACGGAGTAGAGCTTTGGGCTCCACTAAGCCATCGAATTTCTTTCATATCCAATCCCTAAAATCCAAAATCCTTCGTAAAATCCTCAATGCTCCTTATTTTGTTCAGAATAATGTCATCCATAACGACCATAATGTCCCATTTTGTGCTGATTTGGCTCGAACCTGGTATCTATCCTTTCATAACAATCTTCATTCACACTCAAACCTAGCTTACTCTTCAATTCCGGATAGTCCTCCGAGGCGTCTGAAAAGAAGATGACCACTTGACCTTCTTAGTTGAACTTGTGATTTGAGTACTCCCAGTGGGTAGTTTCTCTACTTGTCATTATCTCATGCCATTATGCATCACTTAGCCTATTTACTTGTATTATTGTAATACAGTTCTAAATATCAATAAATAAATATTTAAAAAAATTGCTAAAAAAAAGAGTCACGTCAGTAACCATATCAGGTGGGTAGTGTCATTTTTTTTAATGATCCCCTTCAAGTTAGCTGACAAAATCATGTAAATTTTGAGAATATTATACATTTGCTTTGAACAGTTCATTTATTATAGAGTCCGTATCACTGGTACAGAAGCAAGACGGGAATTACCACTAGCGTGATGACACAGATGCAGGGTTAAGATGTTGACAGCCTCAGCCAATCACCGCAAGGTTAATGGCCGCCATGCTTATGATTAGCTGTCAAAGCGTAAGCAATGTGACCCATGGTGTCTCGATTGCAGAATGTTTCACAAAAACATTTTAGTTATTAGTTCTAGCTAAGAATGCATTTTTAAAATAAAACTTTTATATATAAGTCTAATAAAATCATTTTTTTATTTCAATATGCAAAGAAATGGTTTGGTAGGTTATTACAAAACGTTGATTGCGGCAATGTAGAAGTAGTAACATGACAACAGCTTGTTAACTTTTTATGTTATTTTACTCTGTATACATTGAATCTTCGCAAATCTCAATTATTTGAGTTCACTTCTCTCCTTATCCAAGATACTGCCTTAACATTACTCAGACTATTTAATTTTTTTTTTTGTTTTGTTATCTTGGTATTTATTAAGTTATTTCACATTATTTCTTACATTATTTCACATTTTTTCTAATTACTTTATGTATTATTTAATTTATTGTGTTTCTCTTTATTCTCTTTTATCTTTTATCTTGTTGTGCTGGGATACGAACGACTTCGTAACAAATTTAATAAGCGCTGTGCCAACTCGTAAACGTCTGAGGGTTAGACCATGGCAAAGGTGGGAGAATTACGTTAAGAGTGATATGACGGATTTGAGTTTGGGTAGTGGTCAGTGGACGGAAGTTTGTAAGCAGATATTGGTAATATCAGCGTCGAGCTTTCGGATTCGCTAAACCATATTGTTATCTTATTTTAGCTTATGAGGTTATCGCTTTTTGGCCTAACTGACCGGTCACAAGCCGGTAGACTATGAAGAAAACTGTCCTATTGGATGGTATTCTATATGTTTAATGTAGACATCTAATCAACGTATAGATCTACATCTAATCGCACTGTTGAGCGTGATCTCGGAGAATACACCTTCCTTGGAACCTGGCAAAACAGAACATTTCTCGGCATGTGCTAAACGCAATACCCTTCAACAATTCCATGGCTCACTTGTTGGATACCTAAACAATCATTACTGACAGACACTTTACCACAGAATTCGACAAGGAGGCTAAAACGTCTCTAGAGCCTTCCATGGGAGGTTTCTCTATACAAGCTTCCACGTGAATTCATTCGAAGGGGGTTTTCAAAAGAAGATCGTATATACAATATGTACCAAATGGCGTTTGTGTAAATTCTTAAATAAATATTTTTATTGTAATGTAATTATTATATATTACAGATACCTAAAATGTTGTAGACAGTTAAGTAAATAAACACTAGTTTTAAATCGAGAGCATGCATTGCAATCTGTGTCGGTTTTGGCTATGAATATGACTAGGGAGGTCCGTGCTAGTCAGGCAGCTTTAATATTTAATTAACTACTCAATTTTCCAAGAAAGATTGGAGGGTGGGGTGTTCTGTTACCGACCTAATCCGTTCGTAAGTTCCAAATCGAAACCGCTTCTGCAGCCCAATACTATTGTTAAATAGTATTCGAAGGTAATTGGAATTGTTATTGTTCCATGGTTTATTTTATCAGTTTAAAAAAAATCAATAATATTTTATTTTTAAAATAGCTGAACAAGCCATTCTTCATTAGTTAGCCTGATTCGAGTTATTGGCTTTATTAGTTCATCATTATTTAGAAATTACATTAAGATTATTAATAAATGTTTTAATGATTACGGTAAATTAGTTTTTAGTTTCAAACGTTTGTGACTTATCGAAAGCTTTTTAAATTTATCGGTTTACTGTTTCTGGTCGAAACAAAAGGCAGTTGGGAATAAGAAATAACTTTTGTTCAACAATTCCATTTTCACGTTTCCTTCTTTTCCCTCCCCCCTGTCAATGCTAATTCAAACCTTCAAGTTCTATAAGTATCATCATGTATAGCAAGTCGAAGGTGTACAGAAATACATTTTTTCTAAGCGCTGGTTCATAGTGGAATCATTCATTTCAATAAAAAAGAACTAACATTCGAATAAAATCTAATAAAGAGACGAAACAAAAATCCATTTTGAAGGAAATTATATTGTCTACATCTTTTTTCATGATAAATTTTCTGTGAGTTGAAGATATGAGCCTCTGGAGATAGAAGGTGGTGAATAAAGTGTAGCGAAATTTTTTTGTTTGAAAATTACCGATTATCTAGAGCGTATATCTAATTAACGGTTGCAGATAACTAAACTGTTATAAGAATCTAAAATGTAGAGAATTTTATCAGTTATTATTTTGTATATGTTTGTTTTCATTGTAGGACCAACTCCTACTGAGATAGAGGCGAAAAAACAAAAAAAAAGGAATTAATTCTCCTACCGCCCTCTTGTGCCACCCCCAGGGTCAAGAAGACTTTTAGTATGTAATACTACTAACCAGAATAACGTAGCATAGTTGGTCTTTCCGCTTTTTTACTTTCCTTTTTGACGACCTCCTTTTGGGCATTCGTTTTTTGGGCTGTTTGCTCTGATGATATGTAAATAAATAAAAGCTCTATTTATGGTGCCAATAATGTCTAATGTTATAATTCTCTTCTTTTTGTAATTTATAATAATAAAAAAATAAACATGATCATCAGTGATTACGCCGACAAACTCAACCGCCAGAATTTCCCACAAATTTAAGGCACTCACTTTGTAGAGGCTGGTAAGCACCAGAAGAGCCTACAGATCTTTACAGGGTAAATATATTGCTGTTAACAGGCTAAATAATTTTGTCTGCCATAGCTGGGTTTGGAAAGGAAACCATCAGCTCAGCAACTTAGCTCTCTGCACACTGAGAAATAACGCTCCCTATATTTATAATTTAATGTGAATTCAAGTTTATGTATGTGTACCATACACTTTCGTAACTTAAATATTTCATATTAAATAGCCTTTGCAGAGTTAGAAATGGGAAAGCTAAGCTATGGAGCTTAGAAACGAACTCAGCCGTAAACATTTTAATCAGGTCTGACCCAGCGGGTAATCGACCAAAAGGTTGGCCGAGGTGTAGGAGGGAAGATTGTTGAAAAGCTGACCGTGCGAAATCGGATTTTGCTGATATCAGTTGAGGGAGGTGTGTGAACGGCGATTGGTTTTACCATCATCGAATCTTTGGGTCCACTAGGCACTTTATTTATTAATTATTTTATTTGGAAAAAAAAGATATGACCACGGTGGGAGACCACGGAGAGGTGGGAGACCCGGGTTCGAGTCCCAGCCCTGGTCATATCTTTCCTTTTCAAATAAAATATTAAAAAAATTATATCATATAACAATAAAGTAAATTATAACTTTATTTATTACTTTGCTGATTAAATAATAACTGTAAAACCTCTCCGCAACTGCCTGAAAATAAAGCACAATTTATACTATTTATTATATTACGTTAGATGATGAAAAAGATAAGATGGATGTGACGTATAAAATTAAGGGTTGCTTTATGGAAAGTTTTTCAGTTGATAATGTTGAGTCTAAAAAGCTGACTTATGTGAATGGTTCGTCCGGCTAAAAACTTAATTGGAGCTCCATTACTGACTTCTTGTGACGTTAGACTCGGCGGTAAAAGGTTTTTTCTCGAGATGGATTAATGTCTTAGTCTTTCCCGGGGCTAATGCTTGCGCCGGACCTTCCATCGTAGTCAGAAAAAATTTAATCTTTCTAAAAATAAAACATTATTAATAGTACATAGTACTGCTAAGAAGAAAAGATTCTCCATAAGAAATAAAAGAAAAGTCCTACTCATTTATCTTAACTGAGGAAAATAATAAAGATAATTGTGAAGAACAAAAAAAAAATCTATATAATAAAAATGAATCGCCAATCATATTTTTCTTAAGGTTCTCATGGAGAGAAAAACCGTCAAAATTACGAGGGAAACCTTGGATGGCCGAAAAACTTTGGAATTTTCGGCGTTATTTCAGTTTTTGGCCTCTATCCCCCAATCGGTTGGTTTTTAAGTTTAAAAAAGAAACTTATGTAACCATTTTAAAATAGATTAAATTTTCTACAATTTGAGCCCAACTGCAGCTCTGTAGGTCTAATAGATTCCGAGTTCGGCTCCTATCGTATAATAAATAACTGGAATCTTATCTATCTATCTATATCTTTCACATATTGTAAAAAATGTTTCTTTACAATTATCTGGTGACATGCACATACTGAAATGACTGCCATTAAAACATTATTTTATTTACAGATGCTGAAACTAATAAAAAAGTTAGTTCAATGATTGACTGATAGTTCGTAAAAATGAAGACAATCACATCTTAAAATGCCGGCGATTATTTCATTAATATGCTGTTGATACGTATGTCAAAATAGAAACAGAGCGATTGACATTCATTCGGTTGAACCAGACCAAACTCCGTTCTGAAGAGTTTATTCACCTTCGAGATGCGATTAATAGTGATGAAAATGCAAACAATGTCGGCCGGATGACAATTATTCCATCAACATATATGGAAGTCCTCGGCATATGCATGAATATGCTCAAATGCTATGACTTATGTTCGTCATTATGGCACAACAGTCTTATTTATCACATTCAGATGCAATCCTAAGTGGATAGAAATCAAACATAAATTATTCCCTGGCCAATCACCCATCGGTCGCCATGATATTACAGCAAGAGCCTTCCGACTAAAGTTAAAATCTTCAATGGATTTCATTGTGAGACACAGCGTGTTTGGCGAGACGCGCTGCTGGATGTAATCTGTGGAGTGGCAAAAACGTGGCCTGCCTCATGCACATATCTTGATTTGGTTGATTGAGAAAATAAGACCAACTGAAGTTGATAAAATCACATCTGCTTAAATTCCTGATGTACAAGTATATCCTGGCTTGAATGAGATAAAAAAAAAATGATTCATAGCCCCTGTGGAACTCTTAATTATTATTCACCGTGTTGGTGGATGGTAAATGTTCAAAACGGTATCCGTAAACGGGCATTAGTAGCAGAAACGATTACTGGGAATGATGGTTATCCGTTGTATCTTCGCCGATCGACTGCAGATAATGGAAGATCAAGAATTGTAAATGTAAATCAACAAGATATTGAAATTGATAATCATTGGACGCTTCCCTATTCACCAATCATATCAATGACTTTCAAGGCACAATTCAATGATGATTCTTGCCATTCCGTCAAATCTATAAAATAGATATAAAAATACATATTTGCAAATATGTAACAAAAGGAAGTTGCATGGCTGTGATCGGAGTTGGTGCTGAGTATTCCATTGATGAAGTTACCCAAACCAAATGGGCTGCTATGTTAGATGTGGCGAAGCAATATGGCGTATTTTTGGTTTTCCTGTTCATGATAGAGATCCCACTGTAGTTCACTTAGCCATGCACTTAGAAAACGGTCAAAGAGTATATTTTACAGCACAGAATTTATTACAACGAGCTACTCAACCACCGTCTACAACCTTGACAAGTTTTTTGATATGTGTCAAAATGATGATTTCGCCTGAACACTGCTATACTCAGAAATGTCAAAATATTATACTTGGAATCAATCCTCAAAAAAATGTCAACGACGAAAACAAGGAAAACCATTTCCGGGTTTCCCCAATGTATATTCCACCGATGCAATTGGTCGAATTTATTCAGTCCATCCAAGCAATGATGAGTGTTTTTATTTGAGATCACTATTAGTCAATGTACGAGTCCCAACATCATTCCAACATTTACGAACTGTTAATGGCGAATTATGTGGCTCCTACAGAGAAGCCTGCCAGCGTTTGCAACTGTTAGAAAATGATGTTCATTGGGATCAAACTTTAAATAATGCTGCAATTTCTTCTAAAGCTCATCAAATACGAACATTGTTTTCTATTATTATATCAACATGCTTTCCATCAAACCCAACGGATTTATGGATCAAATACAAAGATGATATGTTGACGATATCGATATCAAATGCGCGATAGTTTATTCACCAAATAAATCTACATGTACGATTCACAGAAGAAATTTACAACGAGGCGTTGATATCAATATGTATGTAATATCAATATAATGTAACGTATCTTAAAATCAGGTACCGATCCTAAGACACACTTAAGCTAACTTCTCAGTGACCCTTAATCTATTTATTTAAATACACTTGACGTTCCAAATAGTGTCACCTATACCAATATATTAGCTTGTTATGCTTGCTACATTAGACATTTGTGAATTAATCTCTAAAACAAAACAACAAGCCTGAAATCACATATACAAAAAGCAAAGCTATGGATAATCAGAACTTCGAATAGTCACTATTTTACATAAATATATACTGTATCCTATCTCTACAGTATTTTCTTTGACTTCCTAGTTAGATTGAATATCGCTGAGGTCGGAGGAAGAAGAAGATGAAGAAAGTTGATAAAAAAAAAAAAATGGGTGACTTGTGCTCTAGGGGTATGAATAATGAGACGGAGCATGGGCACTAAATCTTCGAGTTCCGAAGGGCTATCTCTCCCACACTTATAGCCCTAAGGCCGCCTCCTTCCTTGCCCCCCTCAATATCACCTCCCAGGAAAGTAGTCATTTTTCCTGAGTTATCATGTGTCTAGGCCTACTCAATCAATCTTAGATATTTGATACACACCTGAATAGCTTAGCAAAGAATCAATTATAACTCGACTACTGTTTCCCTATCGCCTCCTATATCCCACTATTAATTCATATATTTTTCAGAAAAAATAAGAAATACATACATTGAACCAAATTTGTGATGTCACATCATTCCAATGTTCCAATCAAGCAACATTTCTACTCGCTGATGTGAGCTATATGTATTTCTATAAAAATTTAATGCTTCTGTCTGAAGGTTCATACCTTATTGAAGTGAGAAGTAATTGGAGGAAAACAATGAGTTGGGCTCAGGCAAATGATCTACTTCTATAAACATTAGCCACAGTACATTCCGTGCCACGTAGAGAACTCAAAAAACCTTCAACAACAAGTACAGTTTTTGAAGCATAGGCGTTATTAATTAAAATATAAATCTTGATGAATATGCAAATCATAAAAAAAATTGTTAATAATTTGGGAATATCTGTATGATCCTCTCTCTGCGTACGCTGTTGTATGAAATATATCAACAAGAAAAATTATGACTTCGTTGTCTTATGCACATTATAACCGAATTATGTTATAGTTTAAATTTATACCTATAAATTAAAAATTAACACAAACACTTTCAGGGTGAGTATTGTTACCAAAAATGCAAATAATTGCACATTCTAACAGTTGTTTAAATTTCTGAAATCCTTAGCTATTCTATATATTTATATATAATACATAACCAAGTGAAAGTAAAAACGTTGTTAAAAAAAAATGGAAAGTTTCAGTATCCCTTTTGATTTATCAGTCTTCCAAAATTCACGAAATTATTTCCATTAATAAAAATTGTAAAAGTCAATTTACAAAACATCTTCATATGTTTATATAATTTTAAGAGCACCTTAAAATACCAAAATGTAAAGAAAGGCAAAATGTCGACATTATTATACATAAATATATAGAACATATGCAATTTGTGAATAAAGGAGGGTAAGAAAAAAAAGAAATAATGTCTTTATATTTTTTATGTAAATATTTCCGTTTTTTTGTCTTTTTTGTTAGGGCTATTTAAAACCCTATTCATAGTCATAACATTATGACTTTATTTAGAGCTTGAAAACTTTCTTGTTTCAAGGGTTAAAGAATTTAACTTTAAAAATTGTGAAAGTGTTTGCTAAACATCGCCGTTTTGGAGTTGTAAAAAGTTCGAACAATTTTTCCACCGAAAAGTTTAGCCCCGTGCAGCTCATAAACGTTTTTATCCCGCAGAAAGTGGTAGTACCAAAGTTGTATCTTTTTGACTTCAATAGAGGCATCTCGCTTAGAAGCTGCAAGTATTCATTAAGCGTAGAAAAATTACATTAGTGGTAAAAAAGGGAAAAGCAATACCACTCAATCAAAAAGGCAAAAGACTAGTAGGGAATAAAGGGAAAATCACTCCTTTCGATTATATGATCATTATAACGTCTGAAACACTAGGTATATCAATCCGTAATAGGAAACATTCTGTAAAAGGAAAAAGTAAGTCTTTTTGCCTATAACTTATCACTTACAGTCCTGGTCTTCGAAAATATCTTTATGTTTTAATCGTCAGTTCTTAATACCAGTTTTTACATCTTCATTCTTTAGATCGTGCCAGGAAAATAATAACATGCAAATTGTAGATAATTAGGTTTTATTATAATCATCTGAGCAATCTATAAAAATTAAAATCGGTAGCTTTGACATCCGGCTTCTCTTGAAAAGTCTATGCTAAGTATTAAGACTAAAGCTTTTTGAAATGATTTGTTCATAGTTAGTACATACTTTAAGTGGGATATTTTATATAGCTTCAAGGTTATGTAATAAAACTATCGAGGTTATTCATTTTCTTTTTACCACAAATCTATGTAATTAGCTTCTAATTTTTATCATTTAAAACAAAATAATAAGTATTTTCAATAAGTTCAAAATTAGTGCATTTCTGAAAATTTGTACCATGGATTATATACACAACAAAGAAGAAGAAATTTCATACAGTCCGAACTAGTGGTACCTACAATAGAGAAAAAAAAGTTGTTAACTTCCCAAAATTCCCTAAAACGAAAACAAGGGAACGTGCTACTCTCGCTTGTTAGCAAGGAAATTTCAATGAAATTGTTTAAGGAAATGTCTAAAATAAGGTGTAAAATCTATTTCACCTTCTTTAAAATTGTAATCGACTTTCGTGCAAATAGGCTATTCATAAACACAAAGGAATGCACATACATACAACATACACTTCCACACAATTTTGGAAAACTTACTGTTCAGAATAGGAGAAATTAACAACAAATCTCAGTTGAAAGTTCAGTTCCAATAATAATTCCTTTCCAATTACATCGTGTTGAGTTCTCTGCTTCTGGATGAACCCTGTGGGATCTACAGACTTTTGGCTCACCCAGCCACTATGATGTGGATACCTTTAATTGGGCGTAAAATATAAACCCGGTTGAGCGGGTTCTGGGACAAATCTCTTCCCTGTACAATCGTTGTCCCGGAAACAGTATAGTCTCCTCATGTGTTAGTTTAAAGTTTCTTTATAGAGAAAATTTGTAGTAAAGTTGTACAGGATTTTTTTTAACTATCTAGTTAAAAGTTACTACTTACTTCATTGCATAAAACTCATTTAATCAAAATATTTAAATAAAATTCTATATACTTATTATTGACCAAATAATAATGAGAAGACTATAGTTAGAATCTGAGAACGCTCAGTTCAATCTATTTTCCAATAATCATTTGGGATCAATCTTCGTCTAAAAATGAAAGAGGTTTCCAAACTCTGCAACTTTTTCCATTCACGGTTTAATTTAATTTAATTTATTTTTTTAGACTTTAATTAGGGTATGGGGTTCTATACTGATTGGGTTTTAACCATCTATTATAAGTATCTCTTATAACCAAAGTTGCTAATAATATTTTTTTTAACCCTCTCTTGCTTTTAATTATGTTTAAAAAATTCGATGGTTGAATGTAATACATGTTAGCTAATAAACTATTTATAACTGCTTAGGCTTTATTCCAGTCATAGAAGATTCCTTTATTTTATTTCTCTTTTGCATGTTCTAATTTCGAATATGAGCAACGCAACCATGGGCGTTATTTTACTTGTTGTGCCACTAATAAATGTTAAGCACCCTTCTACATCTTCAAAGAGTCCGCTAATTCCACTAAAGCTTATTCGCTTCCCCAAAAGGGAAACTGTTTAATATGCATAATTCGCACAGGGAGCCTAGCTATCTCTGTAACGGGAAGTGAGTAGGGTGGGGTATTACGGAGAGAGGTCTCAAGGTACATTAAACAAAGGCATTTCGTCTGGGGTAGTTACTGCCAGGAAACGGCCGGCTGCTGCCACATATTTAGGGGTTCGACCCCACCCCCGTATAAATCAAATCCAATATAAAATTATAGCCCGGAAGATAGTACAAGGCAGAAACAAAAAAATATACACTCGTGATGGAGTTGTACTCTTAGCTGAGTCAGCGCCTCTCGCTAAAAGGATCAGATGCTTTGAACAGGGCACTTAACTAGTCCTACTCTAATTCGATTTTACACATATGAATATATATATGTATGTATTTTTCAATACTGGCAGATTTATATTCTTTGAGGGAGTGTCTTAAGGGTGTCACTAATGTTCGAGCCTTGATTATTTTATTTTGCAACCATGGTGGCAACACTACGTCGGAGCAAACAGACGAACAACTCAAAACTGCGTTATTAACTTCACTCTTACCTTGAATCTCGCTACAAAAGGTAAATAATATAACTGTATTCTAATTACATTATCGTTACATAATAATATAATTATTATATTATAATCAACTTATATACTAATATAATAATTTTGATTTTTCAAGATCCGATTTTCGTTCATTTTCATTCATCCTATTTTAGAATTCTACAAGCATTGGCAATAAAAAAGTACGTTATAAAAACATGAAGAAACAATGTTGTTTGTTGAATTACTTACTCTTGGCCAATTGATTCAATCTGATGGGTGCTTTGTCAAATCTTTCCTTCGTACAAACGTTTATCTGATTTATTCATGACCGCCTTTTTATAAAGAAGTTATTAACTAATTTTCTTGAAGTGGATTATGCTCAACATCGATTGCTTACCGTCCGTAATAATTAAATCCAACACCCGCAAATAGGACTGTACATGGACTTTTTGTCTAACTGAACCTGCTAAGCCATTAATTAAAGGTAAGAAGCCGGGAGAGGAGGGCTCCTTGTTAGGGAGATCTTTGCAGAGGATCCTCTCGACGCTGATGATGTTGTTAGCTAGCCCTCGGGTGGAACAATGGCGTCACGCAAGTCCCGCCGAATTAAGACCAATGGAAAGTCACCGGGTTTTGGTATCGAGCACAAATCAACAGGCTTTCCATAGGGACGCTAATTCTATAGGATTCTTAATTACATCTGTTGCTCTGCTAGATTGGTTTTGCATTAAATGATACTTCGATAATTTAATGGGAGACATAATGTTTATTCACATGTTCTATGGTTATACATGATCACTAGTATGTTATTTAAAAACAAATAATAAATTCATAAACAAAAACACATAAAAAACATAAATTCTATATAACTTTTGTAAAATTTCTAATCGCATAAAATTCAATAAGCTAATTAATTAATGACCTTCACAGCGTTCTATAGCATCAATTACGTAATAATGAGAATATAAATATATTTATGTGTGTATATATATCTGTGTGCCCCATTTTAGAGAATATTAAAAAAGATTGAAAAGTTAAAACTTGTTGTGACTTAACTCGAAGCGACACCTGTGGAACTGATACCAATAAATGTGTAGCATTTAGAATGCCACAGATCAATAGCTGATTACCAACAAGTTAGGCTGATTGTTTGATATAGTCATCCTCAATCTGAATCGTGGCCTAGACAAAGCTAATCCTGAGCGTAGTGATAAAATTTTGTTAGGGAAGGGCAGAGACTGGGAGTTGGCAACGATTAGGGAGAAGCGGCAGTAAATCCTGGACGGTGCCACATGTCTCATCCCTCCAGGGTCGGGTTCCGACTAACTCCTGACATCGACATTTTGGTTGGTTTCTTAATCTCCCTGAGGTTTGGTATAATTTATTGATGACTAATATTTTACTGTATCAGTTACTGATAAATAACAATTATTTTTATTAATATTTTAATCTTGGATTACGAAACAGACAACTAATTTACAATACTTTACCTAGACTTATATCAATGTACGAAGCGGAACTTAGGGATCCAGAATACATCGATATACCCAAAATACATACAACACAATCCCGAATTCTAAGAAAAATACATCGGCAGCAAGGAGCTTATAGCAACATCCCCCTTCCGCAAGCAATATATGTCAGCAAGATCACCATATAGCTCAGTCAGAGATCTACATGGTCTATAGTTTTCATCATAGTCCATCCTTTCTACCGCTCCTGCAGTGTTAGGTTTATGGTCTATAATGCGAATAAAAAAAAAAAAAAATTAGATAATTTAACTTAGCTAAAATATAGGATAATATAACTACTTAAGTACCTAGTAATCCTATTTGCAGAAGTTGTATTTCATCTTGTTAAGTATTTTTTGCCAGTAGCTAAAAATAAATCGTTCTAAAACCTAAATATTTATCAATTCATATAAAAAAAGTTATTATTTTATGCGGCTTATTATTACTATTTTGTCACTTTTGAACCTGCCCAGCATAACATCCAGCAAGTTTGAGTTCAATGCTTTTGTTTTCTCCTTGATTTGCAGGAATATGAAATTTTTGAACTGATTGTCTTCTGAGCCGATCTCTAGACCATTGTATTTTTCTCATAGAAAGTCCGAGAGGGTTTTATAATGTGTTGATGAGTGGGATTTTGTATATTTGCTGTGAATATATGATTTTACAGTGCAAATATTCATGTCATTGTGTATGTGATTCAAAATATAGTATTCTTATAGACGTCACATAATCGGTGTGTTGGAGGTTGGGGATGCTGGAGATGCAAAACTGGGATTCGAACTCACAAGCTTTGGGTTCCTATTCAGGTGCACTTTTACGATAACCCCCACGGCCACTCTCCGCTTAAAAGAAACTCAGTTCAGCTATGAAGATGGACTACACAAGAAAAAGACGTTGTTGGTCAACGTATGAGGAAAGTGCTACATTGATATGACCCAACATATTATAATCTATGTTGTTCCATAGCTTATAACAAGGCCTTTGGGAATGTACAACACGAAAGGCTCGTACGCATTTTAAGAGAGAAAAATTTGAACGAGGAAGACATCAGAATAATCTCAAGGCTTTATTTCAATCAAAAAGCAGTTATCAATGTTGAAAATCGACAATCAACCAAAATTTAAATAAAACAAGAGGTAAGAGAGGATGGAGGATGGATCCAAGACAATTAAATATAGGATTCTATGAATTAGAGTTATTCAATATTGTTTCAAGAGCTGTGGAACCATGGAAAGAGGAAAAAGTACAAAATGCGAAACAGCTTAAAGCACGGTGATTATGGAATAGTTAATGTTTTTAATACCTATTATGTTTGCCCTCACCTGTATATGCATTACGTTTTAATGAAAAGTATTGTGGTCGTAAAAATATTCAAAGTGTAGTTACAAAAGAAGTATGAAACTGGAATTAGTTCTTTAGTGGAGGAATTAGAGGCCTGAGTTGTTTCAACAACTTCCTTACCAAATAAGCCTTCCTGATTTAAGTGCCACTGTCATTGTTTTGATTATTCTTATTTTTTTGTATGATTTTGGTCATTGGTAGAGCGCTGAGTTGCCATGCCGAAGGTCCTGGATTCAAATCCTGCTCGCTGGCAGACATTTTTTAAATCTGTTAGTGGCCAGAGATAAACCCTCTAGGATCTAGGACCCTCCTGGGGCGAATTCAATTTATTCGTTTCGCATATTCCAATTAAATTCAACTTCAATTTATTAGTATCTTACTTTTACCATGCATGGGTAAAATCGTGGAAAAGCCCATCCTGAAACGATTATACTTTATCAAGGATGCAAACCACATTTAAGCTACGTCCACACTATGAGACATTTTCTAGGCAATTGACGAGACAAACCTTAGTCCGTCTCACCATGAAGAGCATTGCTTGGTGCGGAATGATTTCTTGCTATATGCTTATTAAAAGTGAAAGAACGCGAAAACGTAAACGTTATTAATAAAATAAAATAAAATATGGCAATACGTTATTAATCCAAAAGTACTGAAATAGTTTTCCTTACGCTATTAAACTGACATCTGGTCATACGGTTTACCTGTTTTAAACATTCTTTTTAAAAATTCTTTTGTAATAAATACAAAATAAAATATTTATACTTGTTATTTATTACTTGCATCAACCTTCTTGCATTTCTCAAAATCAACGAATATATGATATTATTTCAATTTCTGTAAAAAAAAAAAAAAATTACAAATGCGATAAATAAAGGAAATAGTGAAAACACTTATTTTATTCTCGGCACTTAATCCCTTTCTTTCTTTATTTTACGTTCTTTATACAACGCCCATACTTGGTTCCTCAACCATTTGACGTCGAGCCTCCCGTGACGTTGAACTCCGAACTTAATCCCGTATGAATTAGTCTATTCAAATCACCTAAGAAATTTCCTCACTATTCTTGCTATCCACAATAATACCGGTTTTTGCCGTACTGCTTCCTGAGCTTTTTTGTTAAGTTCGTTGATCTTCAATGAGTCAGCTATTTCTTTCATAATTGCTATAATTGAAAATTGATAGTACTTTTATTTCTACCAATTGGTAGAAAGTTAGGGAAAGTGTTACTTATCTTTTAATGACGTTTGAACCTACACATCGTAGTCATGTAGTGTCTTATTTTTTTACGTATCGTATTATATTGTATATATTGTGAGAGTACATTGACGTATTCATTACATTGTAAATCTAAAGATGAAAATATGAGGAAACTAACAGTTACTCGATTTTAAAAAACGTGGAATATAAAACTTAAGGTTATGGTAGGGAAATTTAATCATAACCATGATTACAGGAAAATACTCCCAAACGTGCACTGAAAGTATCCTAATTAAATTCTACTGAAAAAAGGAGTCGATACAGAATTTTTCACATGAATAAATATGCAAACAATTATCGATTGGATGTATTCGTAAACAGGCCCCTTTGTGCCTCATCCGGGACTTATTTCATTAATTAGTTCAACAATTAATTGAATTATTGACCTTGCTCTTATTAGATTATTTCCGCTGCCTTGTTCCGCAGTTTTAGCCCGTTTGATCTTTAGACCGTTTGAACTTCGCTATGACATTTTTCAAACTGAAAATAAATACGTGTATATTTTCTGGAATTCAATTTATTCGTTTCACATATTCCAATTAAATTCAACTTTAATTTATTGGTATCTCACTTTCCCATGCATGGGTAAAATCCTGGAAAAGCTCATCCTGAAACCCCATCAAGGATGCAAACCACATTTTAAGCTACGTCCACAATATGAGACATTTTCTAGGCAATTTAGGAGACAAACCTTAGTCCGTCTCAGCAACGGACTAAGCAGCGGTCTCAGCAACGGACTAAGCAGCGGTCTCAGCAACGGTCTAGGAGCAGCCGGATTAGTCTCGTCTAGCGAGACCACACTACTATTTGAATTTCTAGACCAATCTTAGGCAATACACCATGAAGAGCATTGCTTGGTGCGGAATGAGTTCTTGCTTTATGCTTATTAAAAATGAAAGAACGCGGAAACGTAAACGTTATTAAAAAAATAAAATAAAATATGGCAATACGTTAATTATCCACAATTACTGAAATAGTTTTCCTTACACTATTACACTTACATCTGGTCATACGGCTTACCTGATTTAAAAATTCATTAATAAATACAAAATAAAATATTTTATACTTGTCAGTTATTACTTGCATCAAGCTTCTTGCATTTCCCAAAATCAACGAATACATGATATTTTTTCAAATTTCAGTAAAAAAACAAAAACAAATGCGATAAATGAAGGAAATAGTGAAAATCAAAAACATCCCATTTTAAATCTTGTGTATTCATGAAGAATTAATGCAGATTACTCGCGTTTCTCAAAAAAAAAAAAAAAAATTACAATAAAAGTTAATTTTAAAATAAACATGTTATATGGAACGGTTTTTTAATATACAGCTTCTCCAGGAACTCAGAAAAAATACAGAATTACATTTTAAAAATGACAAGATACATAAAATTATACCTAAAAATTATTTCTAGGAATCCCGGTTTATTTGAAATAATATCATAATCGGTATCACAGATAATTGCATTTAGCACAGCTTTCACGTCCAAAGCATTATTCAAATTAAAAAACTTTTTTTCGGCTATGATGACATAAAATAAGAAAAGAAGACTTGATTGGACGCGCGTATTCCTGAGTTACAAAACCTTTTTTTTAACCTATTTTTTTATAACCTAGGAATTTGCGGTCAAGACTGTGGTTGGATTGGGTCGAAAGAAAAGGGAAATAAAAGTTTATTCTCAAGAAACTCAGAAAATATAAAAATTTATATTTTAAAAACGACAAGCTACATCAAATTATACTTAACAATTATTTCCAGGGAAGTCGCATTGATACCAATACATAAAACATCAATAAGTAGTTGAAATTTTCATTTCCCCTAAAACGTTGTTTTGAAATAGTTAAATATCTTGTTTTAAGAAAAGATTAAAAGTACAAAGGCGCAATCCAGGAGGCACGTGACAGAAGAAGTTTGGAATGGGGAAGGAGAAGACGATTGGTACAGGAGAGGGATTCATGGATCAAGCTCTACAGAAAGGATACTCACACCGTTGGTGGTAGAATAGGAGAAGACTAAATAAATAAAAGTACAAATGATCTATGTATTGTTGAAATTAACGATTATTGGAGAGCTAACAATGAAAATAAAATCGATGTAAATGCAAATACAAGGTATAAATAATATAACTACTAATTACCTACTATTTAAAATAATTTATTGATATTTTGTATTGAGCTTGTGAAGCCCATCTTTTGTTGTGATTAATAAATAAACTACCTGAAAATGTATATTCAGAGTATCAATGTATGTGAAAACCAGACTGTTACAGTCAAAGAGAGAAAGACGGGCGGAAGGGATTAACGTCTTAAGCCCTATGGCGGAAGAGATTAAGAAGATTGTTCTGAAAGGTTCCAGAACTCCCCACTCCGTGTCGGCCTTGCCTATATAAATACTCCCTCGGCCGCGGGTGAGTCATTCTGAGTGGTAAACCGGCCAGTGTGATAAACTTGTGTGTCAGTGAACTGTGAAAGTCTCGCGAGTGTAATAAACCGTTTCTGTTTATTGCTGTGTGTCATTTAGTCATATTTGGAGAATCTTACGGTCGGTGGACTTTAATTAGTGAACTGTAAGTGTTAATTTGTAGTTATAAGCTCTAGCATAATTTTATTGTATTTGTACAAATTTATGTAAATAGTTAAGCTATTTCGTAGTAGTAATATCTTATATTATTTTAGTAATTAAATAGGCCTAGGTTATAATAAATATTTAGAATATTGTTATTCTAAATTTATATTAGTTTAATAATTTAATTGTTTGTAACTTCATTGTATTGTTACGGGCTACTGGGTATTAAAAATGACTCCTTAATCAAAGATACTAATATTTATTTACAAAAGTGATAAAAGAATACAATTAAACTATTATCAATAAAATTAATAACAGAGAAATTACTAACAAATAAATTATTAGCTGAAATAAATTTACAACAACAATTTTTTTAGATATTTATACTCTAGGCCTAACTTCTATTTAATTATTACAATAATATAAGATATTATTATTACTAAATAGCTTAACTATTTACATAAGCTTGTACAAATCACATAAAATTACAACCGCTACTTAACTAATTAATTACTACTAATCAACACTTACAGTTCACTAATTAAAGTCCACCGACCGTAAGAATCTCTGAATATAACAAACTGTCACACAATTACACTCACAAACTGTCACTGACTTATTACACTGGCTTATCACTGTTTCCGATGTTAACCGTACCGTGTGCTTTAACACTCTCTCTGTACTCGCGCCGAGATGCTGTTTAAATAGACAGAATGCCAGATCTAGAACATACGGGACGGATCTCGAAGTTTCGCGAAAAGGCCTCTTTCATCTCTGCCGACAAGGGGGCTTTGTTCTCTTCCAGGAATCGCCAATTCCCGCGCCCGTAACAGTATTCTTTTTGTCACTTGGTTAATAAATATTAGTATCTTGAATTTAGGAGTAGTTTATTTCAATTTCACACCCAGTAGCCCGTAACAAGACTAATGTTAATAATTTAAATTTACAAAATTTTAATTTAGATAATTCAGCCTATAATTGATTTAGAAATTTATTTAGGTATTATTATTAATTTAATTTCTTCCTATTTCCCAATCCAGTTTATTAAGGAGTAAATTGCAAACTTTTATTTTTAAAATAATTCGTTTCAAGTATTTTATTTTGCTTTAAATTAATAATCATTTATTATTTGATAGATCTTCTAACTATTTTTAGCTGATGAAAAAAATAATACAAATAACATGGGCTGAGCAGTCCGTTAATACGTTTATGAGTACTTAAGCAGTTTTTTCTTCATCAGTAGTGAATATATAAGATGTATTCATGTATCGTGTGAGTCATCCAGAGCTTAGAACAAGAGAAAAGTTGTAACATATCGCGAGTGGAAAATAAACGTTACAGAAGGGGAAGCCTATTCGAGGAGAATAAAATATCTATCTGACTTGTAAATCTAATCTCTTCCAGAGAGAAAGTTAGATTTTGTTGTACAACTCGGCTCATCGCTACGTTTTGAAGAACAGTTACTGAAAGGCGACCGGCTACACAGCTTCCCACTAACAGGCAGGCTACTAACTCAACATTAATTTTTAACGCACCAGACTATCGTCTCAACTCCCCTCTCTTAGATGCGTAATCTGCTCGAATGTTTCGCCATCTTTTCCTCTTTGTGATTGAAATTTTATCTTCTTATTAATATAAAAATAAAGTGAGTAGTGAAATATACCGCAATATGGAAACAAACGAATCAATAATAACTTCATGAGCGGCAAAGAGAATGGACTATGATGATGCCAAATCAATAAAAAAGATGCGATTGATGTTTTTGGACATTTGCAAAGAACAAATGACAACATATCAACCAAATTTTTAAATATCATTAGAACAAGAAATCGACAAAAACCTACATTCAAGAAGTTAAAAAAGATCTGGGAAGAAACAAAATAAGGGAAGAAGATGTAATAGAGATATATATTATTACAACAAAAAAGAGTGTTGGGAATGAAAGAATTTCCAAAAAAGGAAAAGAAAACAGACTGAACATGGTTCTCAAATGATAAAAATTGTATGTGAATATGAAAGAACAATGGAGATAGATAAAGGAACAATAGGGGACTAAACAATGAAACATCCAATGTTTTTACTGAGATCCAGTAGATCCTGATAAAGAGAAAAGTGAGTCGTAAAGTGCTTATACGTACACGGTATAAATATCCCACAATTACTGAGCCGTTCATAGGCTCCTTATACACAATATGACTCTACAACCCAGTGTAGGTCTTAGCCTCCTCAAGGAGCCTTTGCAAGGCGTCTCTATCTAATGCAGCTGCCCCAGTTACGAACGTTTAAGATGCGTCTGGCATCCTGTGCCACTCTATCTGCCCATCGGAGCCTTGGTCTTCCTCTTCCTCTGGCACGGTCCAACTTTCCCTCCAGTAGCTTCTTCGCGAGATCTTCCTCACTCATTCTGGCGTCATGGCCGGCCAACCTTACTCTATTAATTTCCCTCCAGGTAATGATGACGGACTCCCCAAACATCTCGAACGCTTGTCTGTTGTTTCGCCTTCTCCATTGGCCATTCTCTTTTTCCTTGGCCTTAGATCAAGTCCATGTTTCAGAGGCGTAGGTCAGGACTGGCCTAATCAGAGTCAGCATGACATTTGTTTTCTGTGTTACTAGTGAGCTCCTTAGTTGCTTCCTCAGCCCAAAATAACATCTATTAGCGTTGATAGTGTTGGCTCTCTTTTGTATTTCCTGAGAAGTATCGTTTGATGAGGTAACAGAACTTCCGAGAAATAACTTTGAGGATACTTTTAACTCTCTCATAGCTTCATAGAGTTTGGTTCGTTTGATGCTGTCATATGCAAGCCTGAAATCTATAATGTAGCATTCATGGAGGCACTAGGTGACAGTACTAGAGACTAACCTTGATGCTAACATATGGTTATGTTTGCCTCGTGGTACGAGTGTGTAATTTAATAAACTGTCTACCCAGTAACATTTGAGAACATTATTACATCCAGTTACAACAAAGTGGTGATGTGTGGGCATTTTATATTCTATTCTGATTAGTAGTCGACCTGCCACTTCAAAAACCTGCCTGGTAGTCTCCTTTTCTCTTTCTGCAAATCGAACTATAAATATTCGGCAAGTTTTTGATGAAGGATATTTGACAATATTTTACATGCGCACTGAAGTACAGTAATAATATGGTAGTTTGTACATTCAAGTATGTCTCCCTTTTTATGAATAAGGCATATTTTGTCCATTGCCTCGGCATTTTCTCTTCGACCCATATGGAAAGTATAATACACATAAATCTTTATGCGGAGTTTCTGTTCCTTTCTTGATTCAGCATTTCTGTGACTTATTATTCTTTATTCTTCCGATTGCCTCTATCATATCCTCAAATTCTGGTTGATCTAGTTCATTATTTTCCTCAAACAATGTTGTTCCACCTTCATCCTGTGCATCTTCGTTCAGGATTGTTTCAAAATGCCGGTTCCATCTTGCCATTGTATCCTCTTTTTTGGTCAGCAGATTTCCATCTTCAGCTTTTCAAATATTTATTCTAGGTTTAAAGCCAGCTATGGTTCGATTTATTTTCTGTTACAACTTAAAAATTTCTCTCATGCTTCTCAGCTCTTTTATCCCATCAAGCTGCTTGTGGTGCCATTGTATTTTCTTCTGCATGTGGAGCTGCTTTTTCCTCCTCCGCAGGATTCTTCTGTTGATCATCTTGTATGATCATTCGCTTCCGTTGCTAGGGCACAATCATTATCGAACCAAGATGATCTTTGAATAATTTCTTTATTGCCAAAAACATCATTTGCCGTTTTTGTGATGGAATCCACGCATGCTTCCCAAAGCTCCCGAATATCATTATTATCAGAAGTACTTCTCAGATTATTGACTTTGATGCTCTTCACACTTTCCTGGCCCATTGGGCTTCGCAATATCAATTCTTTCCACAATTTTAGATCTGAATCCCTTTTGAGAAGCTTGGTTCAAAACACAGTTAGGTAATGTCCTGAGTCAATATTGGCAGCCCGAAAAACCCGTGGACCAATCAAATTTGGTCAGTACATAAATAAGCATAAATACCTCCTCTTTTCCAATATTTGCATTGAAGTCTCCACCCATGATTTTTAAGTGACTTTTCGGAGCATCGTCATAGGCTTTGTCTAATATTTCATAAATTTCTTCTCTTTCATCGTCTGTAGAGACTTCTGTTGGAGCATGGCAATTGAAAACGCTATGTTTTGAAACCAACCCTCTCCTCCCGCATCTGGTAAAGGGAGTGCCTTTTTAGAGCACCCCGACACGTTACCACGTCTGGGGTGGCTACCTAGGGAAGGTGACCCTAGGGTGTATACTGTAGGTGTCCTCAGTGTGTGTCAGTAGGCTATTAATGGTCCCAGGCCATCTCCAGTAATTTTCACATGTCTGCATTATTGGGCACCACATCTCTAGTCCATAACTCTCAGGATTCTCCGGGCACCCTCCGCTATGCCATCGATCTACCTAAGATGCGGTGATCCTCTACCCCTGCTACTATAAATGACCCACTAATTATTTTCTTGGGGATCTCATTCTCTTACATTCAATCACATGACCAGTCCATTTCAATGTTCTCAATCTTATATGGTTAACAACGTCAGGTTCACAAAGGAGGTTTTTTTACCAGTACCATTCACTTTTTCATAATCACATGAGAAAAACTGCACAATATCTGGCAATGTGCCAACCTCAGAATTTTCATAGCATTCCTACTCGTCAGGCTGTTGCTTCAAGAGCTAGCCTCAATGAAGGACTAACACACTTCAGTCTGGGATATTCCGACAATATCCAGATTGACCGCATAACCAAGAACCGTTCTATTAAACGCTATGCCTGTTGTCAGGATACTTGCGTCTCGCGTCACCATCTCCAATACATTAGTAAATTGCAGGAATGCTAGTGCCTCTCCCTGTCTTACACCATTCGTTTCAGAGCCCGTCTCTGATATGTCGCCCTGTACAAGCCCATCTGCATGGATTTAGTCATTGTTAATTTGACCAATCAAATTATTAATATTTCTTTGAAATATTTATTTCATAGCACAGATACTTTCCCAGTAAACTCTCCAAATATGAAAAAAGTAGCATGTACAAAATATTTTCAAACATTTTGTACGTGCTGGGCAATAACAAGATAACTCGATAATTTTCGTAGTCTAGTACATCCCTTTTTTTTTAATTGGACACAGCATCGATTTTCTCCAAAATTTTGGCATTATTTCTGACCTCCAGGATTTTCAAAGTTTTAACCGGAAACCCAATCTCCGTTCTTAAAGAGTTCTACTGTTAAGTTATCAATTTTAGTTACCTAGAATAATCTATTCATATCTAATTAACTCTTATCAAACAGATCGTCCCAGAATTATACTTCCGGGTGGCTATTAACATCCTGGAAAAATAGAACACAGGAGTACAAAAATTGATTTAATATTATTATATTATTTAATTTATAATTTCAATTTGAAGTAGATTGAAATCAACATTAAAATAAACTTCAGTTAAACAGAAAGTTAAAAAGAAACAAAATCCGTATTTTTCAAGCCACAGTGCAGAAGGAGAATTTATAGGAGCGTACGTCTGAGGGTTTAAATTTATATTTACTGTCTATTTCTAAACAGCTCTAAAGTCACACTAATAGATGAGATTTATTTGCACTTTCAGCTAAAATAATTAATTGGTAAATATAAACTTTAAGAGCGTGTAAAAAATCCTTGGTTATGCCGTCCTTCGGAAAGGGGGAATCCCGGGCCTCAACGGTGTAAGGTAATCGTTAATTCCTAAAAGATTCCTATCTTAATTATACCTGGATATTCAAAAAATAGTGCTCTATTTGTAGCATCGTGAATAAATAATAAAACTTTTAAGGTTATATGTTGCGAAAATTCCGGTGTATACTCACTTAAAGCCATTTCTTTGGAAATTGGTTATTGTATTTTTATTTTATATAGAAATGCATCTGAAATTATATATTCATAATCTTTATATAAATATAAGGTTTCCTGGAATGATATTCAGCCAATTTCCACCTCGGAGGCTGAGAAGGATCGTAGGCCATGAATCACTTAACTGCAGGACCCTTATCCCGGGCCGAGGCGACCGCGAAGGATATATTCGGAGCGGATAAGCCTTTACAAATGGTGACACCGCGGTTTCCGTCAGTCACTCTCCGATAACCCAGCCCTAATATAGCCGTCCTCCTACCTCTATTTTTTCTACTCCCACTGGCTTCTACTTGAGGGATTTGACTTTTAGCTCTAGGAGCTTAAGGCGATACAAATTCTAGTCATCTGTAACATATAGAAAAAATAAATGATCTACCGAAGCCGGAGATCGGATCATGATAAGAAAGAGAAATAATAATTTAGAATAATAGAAATATATTGGAAAATATACTGAACAATTGTTTTAATCTTCAAATAAATAAATAATTTCATTTAAGAAAATTATTTAATTAAAATAATTTTCAATGCTATATTAAAATATAACAATAATTTTATACCACAGAATAAGTAAATAAACAATTTAATTCTTTACAATTTAATTTTCTAAAACAAAATTAGGATAGATAGAAAAGTAACTTTATTTTGGGACAAAGTCCCTTTGGTTAACAAGCAATATATATCTGGTTAGTACCAAAAAAGTGAATAAAAACAAATTGAAACTACGAATCATGACAAGATACTAACAATTAAAGAGAATAAATTAATTAATAACAACACTTAAAAAATGCATGAGGTAGTTTTCTTTACATAATGTATATCTACTTGAAAAAGAAAAACTACTAAAAAATTAAATAAATTATTCAATACAGATTTATTTATGCAAATAGCTATCCTGCTTAAAGAGCATCTTTTTGGGAAGCCAGGAGATTAGTAGTGAATATAAATAAAATAAAGTTGCCAAGAAAATAGTTATTTTTATTTCATTTGGACTACTTCCATAAATTATCTCAAATACCAATATATAATGAAAAATATTACCGTAGTAAATCTGCAAGAAAATGAAAAAAACATGAAATAAAATTCACCTGTTTATTTAATGTACCTTATTGATGCCAGTTATTTCTAACTATATTTTTAAAAACAAATGAATTTTCGCTGCATAGAACTAACAAATAATTTTTCGGTAGCTTCTGCAACAACGTGGATGTAAAGAAACCGTTTAGAATGAAAAATTCATGTTGATTGATAGGTTAAAATATTGACGTAGGGAAAGCCGATACATGTGTATAGATTTATTCATAGTTTTCCCACAGCGCAAATATAGTTCGAACCACCCCACTTCAGGCCACACATGGGGACTAACGCAAACTTAGTAGACCCACAACACAATAACACACACGAGGCAAACAACCCATACCAACCCCCATACCAAATACTTAGAGATAGAGAAATAAAAGTCAGTTTACTTCTAACAGCGCGAGTGTCTTTATGTCCCATTTTCCTTCTTTTTTTAGTCAAGTGATTCAGTATAATCGTAACTTAAACTCACACACACACACACACACACACACACAAATTAATTTTTAACATCAGTTAAAATGGATTAAATTATGCACTGAACTTCGCAAATCCTTTTTAATAGTAAACGAAAACATGGTTCCCAGCAAAATCATTATCAATATTTAATTCAATTTTAATTTCAATTATGGACGGTCTGAATCGTTAATAATGAAATCAAAAATTGCTTAGTTCGCAAAAATTAAATTATTGATTTGATGAGTCAGCCACCAGTTCACTGCTTTGATTCAATTAATTCTTCTGCTGAGTTGTCAACTCAGAGTCGTTCAATATCGCCTGTCCCCTTCTTCTCTATTCAGTTTTCACTGATTACTTTCAAGCATTAAAAACTAAAATCTTAAAAATCCCAATGGTAGAACTGTCTATCTGACAGCACTTCTCTTTCTTTGTTCGAGCCATGCTCATGGTGCCAGACTTGTACATTCTTCAATCTTTTCTTTCTTCTTATTCTTAGTCCCTTACAATGACTAAATAAATTTTTGCTTTGTATTATTTATTGTAGTAAGGTAAAACTACTCTGGACTACTAGTTTCCAGATCAGGTTAAATAACGATTTAATACTTACAATTTTAGGTACTGGTGGTTGTTACTCTTACTTTAAGTTAGTTAAATTTTCACTGATTACACTCTGACCATTTCCTTATAATTGTTATATCTTCGGTCAACCATTTTGTCATAAATTAAAATCATTCCTTTCATCTATTAAACCTGCAATAGTTTCTATATTCTTTTTCTTAATTTTACGAGGACTCCCGGTATTTTGAAAAATTACACAATTATATTTCGCACATCGTTTTTCAATTGTTGGTAGTGGATTTTAATCTTTAGTCTGGTATGACCCATATGTGTCTAAGTAGCATAAAAGAAACATGGAATGGTATGATATCAGAGATACTTGAAATGTCTTCATCCAGCACTAATCATTGGAATTCATAAAGGAAATTTGGCACAATTTCAATAGTAAAAAAATTGTTCTTTATAGATGTGGACCGTGACCGATAATATTGAATGTCCAATACCGCAACGTATTCTAAAATAAAGAAGCTCGTTTCGATTTTTCGTTCAGAAAAAGAATTATTCCATTTGATTTTAGGATATTACGCTACGTGAAATCGTACACTACATATGCACACTGCTACTTTGATTGAAGCAATAGTATTGTGAATATGGACCTTTTAAGTTTTTCGGATTAGTATGAAACTATTTCCTGAAAAGTTAAATCAAGTTCTGAACAAAGTGGAAAACGTCTGAGGGGCTGAGCAAGGTGTTTATGGTAGGATTGTGGTAAAGGTGTTCTACGGCTTTGGATTTGGTCGATAATCTGTAGACAGAAATGCCAATACCACCATTCGCTGTAACAGCGATTGCTGCTATTGGCATCGATATTTGGGGTTCGCTAAGTCTTTTATTATTATTTTTGTTAGGGAGAGGGTGACAAAATAGAAAAGTACCAGGAGATTTATTCTGTTGGATGTTTCATCGGTGTGAAAATTCGGTGAGAAAATTCAGATGGATATCGGCATCAGCACTTTTACTCTCATCAGAGCTGAATTGACCTCGCTATTCAAATAGTTGAAGAAAGTAGGCCTATTGTAGATCATTCCCTTCTAACCGATCCTCAATATCTATCTCTATCCATCTATCCAGCTCTTCATATTTTACCGTATTTCTGGTTGTATGTGTTTCTAAAACTCTTTCTATAATCATATTTCCGGCCTATCAATTTCTTTGGTTCTTACCTCTTGTCCTCAATAATCTTCCGATTTTATTCTACCTCAGGTTCCTAAGGATATTTCATGTATTAAATAAGTATGTTTATGACACAATACCTTAAACCTGACGATATTCCTAATACTCCGTTTCATTGTTGAAATAAAATAAAATTGAACCAATTTATAGATATAATTATCACCACGAATTCTGCTAACTTCTTATTCCCCAATTGGCACGTCAGACCAACCTGTTCTATTATTTCCGAGCACTAACTTATCATTAGAAAATAAAAGTGTTGAAAAAATTATTCATCCAAGCTTGATATTAACCACTCCCTAATCCCCAATGATGATAAATCCCATACACAAAATCTTAAAATCTAATAATTTTCCTATTACCTAATTAAAAGATTAATCAATGTCTCTAGAACCATTTACCCATTCTTCCCCCACAAATTTGCTCAACTTCTCTCAAAACTGACCTCACCCACCACATCCCTTTTTCGTAAAAATTAAAAAAATCCTAGGTTATTCGTTGTTTTCACCTACTCGTTGAGAAACAAATACCGATTAAGAAATATTTACATAGGAACATTACGTTCCCCTTAAACTCTCCTTTGATTTAATTGCTCTTCTGTTTTAATACTTAATCCTGAAAAACAAGACTTCCCTGAAGCATGGGGCATGAAAATGCAAATAACTTTCTAGTAACCCACAATTCTGACAAGGAATATTTTGTTCCACTAAATCTATTCCATTATTTTTCACACAAAAACTTTTTCCACCTGCCCAAACGAGATACGAAATATCTCCCTTTATTCTCCCTTTTTCCTTGTTCTCCTCGAAAGATAACCATTGTCCATATTAATGTATGTCATTTGCTTTTTAAAAAATTCCCATTTCAAACTTGTTGTATCTAAAAGCTCCTATATTTGCTATACGCTTCTTTGAATATTTTATTGCGTTATTATAAGTTTTCTAAATATTAGTGTTCGAGTAAGAAATTAGCCAAAAGTGTCCGCGCTAATAAGAGCGCTGCACCCTACAGAAGATTGTTAAACATGTTTATTCCAGAGGGTATCAGCCTTTTCATGAGCAGATGAGCACATACTGTACTTATTGTTGTTATTAGTTGCAGTATGATTATTATTATTAGTTGTTGTGTGTATTTTTATTTTTAATATAGTAGTGTTCTGTTTTTGGTATGGGGATGTTTTGGGTTTATTTCTTTTCCAAGTAAATTGTCCTTGATCATACCTTGTTTCCCAACCATGGCTGATTCTAATGATTTTTTTTTTGGGTACATAATAATCAATAGTATTAAACTTCCTTAATGTATCTATTTAGTTTTACCGTTCTAAATATGCAGTAAAAACCAGCCTTTTACATTCCCCAATAAAAAGTTCGCGATATTTTCCTGACTGATTAGATTTTTTTATCATCCTTGCGTCAGAGTTGATAAGGATAACTATTTCCCTCCACCTCTATAACTATCTTCAATGTTCCAGTGTCATTAGGGATTAGCCAGCCATATCAGAAATTTGATAGCATTCTCTTCAGGCGAGGCTCATTAGTGGATTCCATAGAGGGCCTGACGTTCACATGTTTACATCCTACGGCCTGACAGCTGGCGGGGCCGCCTCCCCATCAAAGAGACCAGTGAATAGCATTAGCTCAGGAGTACGTGTCCCCCTTCCGGCTCTCTTTAATTGGCCTAATGTAAAATAAATACACTTAGTTCATTGTAAATAATTAATTCAGAAAATTTTCAAATGAGTTAATTGATACATGAAGTAAATAACGGGATATTTTTGTAATTATTAAACAAAAAATATCCATATCAGTAAGTTGGCCAAAGCTGTTGGGGTGAGCCAATCAGATAATGGTCTGCGTGTAGTTTTAGTTGGTATTATATTTTAATACCATAAAACGTAATCCATCTAACTTCTTGGGCTTAGTAATTAATTAATGATAAATAATAATAATAAAAAAGTAGAAGGAATCTCTGACACTTTGGAGGAAAACAAGGATTAATTTCTATTGACATAATATCCTAGTAGGCTAACGAAAAGAATACAGTCTTAACATTTATGTAAGGTCTCTTTTTACTTTTCAATATTAATATATTTTGTGGAATAGCCATAAGTCCACTGGTTTCTTGATTGTATGAAACGCGATTGAAAAATAAAATGGGAAAAAAATTAGGAAATATTATGATAAAACAAAATTGAAAAAAAAAAAAAAATGAAATTAAATTTTCTAATGAACAACAATATTAAACTGATACGGTACTACTCGATAAGTCGTCCTCGGACAATTTGACAATGAAGAAAGGAAATAAAACTTACCGAAACACTTGTCTTCCTCTCTTCACTGACGTCTCATAGTTGAGCTCACCGTAGCGCACGTCAATGCCGGTCCTCTCAATTCGGAAAGATATAAGAAGAAGATAAAGGGGTATAGGACAAGCGGGATAACTAACTAACGAACTGGAAACAAATTCAATTCTTGAAAATTCACAACATATGACAATTGTTTTTGAAGCAGTTAACAAAAAATAAATAACTAATTTAGTAGGCAGTGAACAAATAGACTGACCCGGGTATATATATAAAAAAAATTAGACTTCCTAAATATCAAATACAGAACTAAACATGATAATATTCTTTTTTTTTGTTATTGCATTTTTACTTTCATTTTTTCATATGGTTCTTTGTCTTATGTTTTTCTGTTGTTCACTATTATTTACTTTTTCCTGTTGTGCTTTTTGAAGTTTGATGAGTGTATGTTGAATTCAAATTCTGGAGTATTTATCAGCTGTTTTTATCTAACCTTATCCAGCCTATACCTTCCTTATGATTCAATAGTTGCATTTTTGCCTTGGAGGTGATGGGATGTTTCTCGGGTTTATTTTCATGTTTTGTTTTGCTATTATTCTCTTTCTACCTGAGGATTTCTGAATGCGCGAAATATTTCCAATTTCTGTTTTAGTTTAGATACTTACGAGCTTTTCGTTGGAATTTTTCTACGGTCTTAACATTTATGTAAGGTCTCTTTTTACTTTTCAATATTTGTTTTTCATGTTATGAATACAGGTAACATCGACATTATACAAAATTTCACAGCACTATCTCTAAAAATTAGGTCATAGTGAAGAGGGAAACAAGAATTTCCATTTAAAAGTTTAAGTAATAAAATGGTAAAAATTGATATGGGTTTCTTTCTTAATTTTAGCTGATAGTAGATTAAAAAATTCTGCACATTATTAAAATTTTCACGATGAAATACAGTTTTTCAGAACTTTATTCTGAAAATCAGCAGTTTGGGGATTTGGTTGTGGTAGTAGGACGTTTTCCTCTATACTTGGGCATAATTTAGAGAAGTATAGTCAACAAACTAACGATAATTAACATTGGAATGTTTAAATCGCTATAATATTTAATAACAAAAAAAACCTGCCATGGGTTTTTCTCTTTTCTATTTTTATGAATTTCGCATTCACGTATCTGACATGGAAATCAAGAGAAGTTACTATCAGCTCGACAATTCTCCGTTCGGATATTGGAGGCGGTGGCACGGTGTGTGGCTTCCATCAGGAAATTAAATGTATATATCAACATGCATACAGAGCCATACAAATCACCATTCTAAATATTTTAAAACCAATTTTTATTCTCATTCTGATTTCAGATATCCAGTGACAACAAAACAACCTGTAATGATTTGCAATTATCTCTGATCGCTAAATCACAGGTACAATGTTTTATAACTTGATACATAATTATTTAAATTCATTCATTCGAAATTAGGTTGATAAATGGTGTATGGAAATTAACATACAAGAATCAAATCCAGCAACATTCACACATAGCACTTAACCGGAACCCGTTACCCATACAAACATACACAAATACTTGGGCCTTACAATGGACATTTCACTGACTATTTTTTTTTTTTTTTTTTTAATTTATTTATTGTTATTTACAACTGTATTACAATTATACAACAAGTAAATAGAATGCGTGTTACATAATGACATGAGAATGACAAGTAGAGAAACTACCCACTGGTAGTACTCAAATCAAAGTTCAAATAAGAAGGTCACGTGGCCATCTTCTTTTCCGACGCCTCGGAGGATTATCGGGAATTGAAGAGGAAGCTAGGTTTGAAACTAGAGGGTTTGAGTGGGAATGAAGTTTGCTATGAAAGGATAGATACCGGGTTCGGGCCAAATCAGCAACAAAAGGGACATTAAGGTCGTTATGGATGACTTTATTCTTAACAAAATAAGGAGCATTGAGGAATTTACAAAGGATTTTGGATTGTAGGGATTGGATACGAGAGGAATTCGATGGCTTAGTGGAGCCCCATAGCTCTACTCCGTAAGTCCAAACAGGTCGTATGATGGTCATGTAGATGAGTCTTTTGTAGTTAATTGGGAGCTTAGAGCGTTTGTCTAGTAAGTATTGAAGTAGCCTGAAACGTCGAGCGGTTTCTTGTCTTTTCAGTCTTTTATGAGGATTCCTGGTTAATCGTTTGTCGAGGTGTAACCCTAAGTATCGGATCTGTTCTACAGGCACCAGTGGGATATTATTAAAGGATACTGAAGGGCAGGAAGTCATTGGTTTACGACGTAAGGTAAAAGTGATTTGATGTGATTTTTGAGAATTTATTTTAATTCTCCAGTTTTGGCACCATTCTTCAAGATCAGTGATATGGGATTGGAGGCTTTGGTATGCAATAACTGGATTGGTGTTGACTGATAATGCACATGTATCATCAGCATACGTGGTAAGGATAGTATTAGGATGAGTTGGGATGTCAGCTGTATAAACTGTATACAGGATTAGGCCAAGGATACTACCTTGAGGAACACCAGCAGATTGGGAAAAGAGGGATAAATAGAAATTATTATAGTTTACTTGGAAAGTTCTATTTGTGAGATAGGATTGAAGGATGAGAAAGTATGTAGGGGGTAGGAATTTACGGAGTTTGTAGAGCAAGCCCGTATGCCAGACTCGGTCAAAAGCCTGTTCCACGTCAAGAAAGACGCCCGAACAATATGATCCACGTTCTAAAGCAGAGGAGACCACATCCACCACACGATGACATTGCTGAATGGTGGAGTGTGATGCTCGGAATCCAAACTGGTGATCTGGTATTATGTGATATGCATCAAGGATAGGGTACAATCGTTTAAGGATGAGTTTTTCTAGGATTTTACCCATGCAAGGTAAAAGAGAGATAGGACGGTACGAGGATAGGTATTCTGGGTTTTTTTTAGGTTTGGGTATCATTTTTACAATGGAGAATTTCCAGAGGTCAGGAAAATATGTGGAGCGGAGTACAGCATTATATATATAGGTAAGGAATAGAATGGCTTTTCTAGGTAGGTGTTTTAAGATATGAATTGTGATGAGGTCGTGCCCAGGAGCTTTGCGGGAAGGTAATCTGTGAATAATGCTGGATATTTATGAAGGATGGAATGCTTTGGGTGGAAGGGAAATTTGGAAGGGAACATCTAACGCTTCTTTTATATATTCAATTTGCGTTGGGTTAATGATATCAGGATGTGGATGAAAGATTTTGGAAAGGTATTGGCCAAATAACTGTGATTTTTCTCCGTCAGATCTTGTCCAGTTAGTTTGATTCAGTAAGGAGTGGATGATTGAATTCTTTGAACTTTAGGAGTTTTTTGTTAGGCATCCATAATGTTTTGTCGGTGGTTGTAAGATTTTCAGTCCAGGTAATTAAATTTTGAATTTTGAACTTCTTGATTTCTGCTTTTAATTTGTTAGTTAATTTTGTATAGATATTTTTATCTGCTGGATATCGAGTTCTATGCCACTTCGGCCTTCGTTCGCTCTGCGTTTTTCTCTTAATAAGATACGAACATGCTGTGGCAAATCAGTCTGTTGATAGTTATTATTTGTGTGATTTGTGATATTGTCATGTAAACTGTTTCTGACTGATGTTGTAAGTTTTTCTATGGCTGTATCAATGTCTTGTTTTGTTTTTAGTGAAATTTTTAAGTCCAGTTTGTCCTCCATGTCATAGCAAAAATCGTCCCAGTTGACACGTCCTGTAATCAATGTGGGAGGGGAAGGCTTGGGAGTGAAACTTGAGTGCAAGAAAAGGAGGACTGGACTATGGTCTGATGAAAGGTCGTCCAAGGATTCAATATTGACTTGTGCGGGGGAAATTTGGGATGTGATAAATATGTCAAGGATATCGGAACGTTTTTTGGTAGATGTAGGCCAATAGGTGGGGTTCTTTGGCGCCAGAATGGAATAACTCTTTTTGGATGTTACAGCAGACAGGATATTTCCTCGGGAGTTGGATGTTCGACAACCCCATCGTTGGTGTTTAGCGTTGTAGTCTCCTCCAGCAATGAAGCGTGAACCAAGAGATTGGAATAAGGATTCAAGAAGATTATAGGAAACATAAATTCCAGGAGGACAGTATACAGCTGAAAATGTGATATGGAAAGGACGAGTTGTTATGATTACTGAGGTTGATTGGATAGCATCAGTTGGAATGGAAGGAATAAGGGAATGAGATAAGTTTTTGTGAATGAGAATACAAGATCCGGCATGTGAAGTGTTATCTGGGTGGTCTGATCTGTAAGTGATGTAGTCCCGTATGTAGAAATGTGCGCGATGAGTGAAATGTGTTTCAGTAAGTAAAGCAATATCTATTTGGTTGTCGTGTAGAAATATGTCAAGTTCATCACGGTGATTAAGCAGTCCATTAGCGTTCCACAGAACGATAGCTAAGGGCTTTATGCTCATCGTGGGTAATTATGAGGGACTTCGCTAAAGATTCTCGTGAGTAGGTTGATGAGAGGCTTGAAAGTCTCTTGAAGGTCTTTGAGGAAAGATGATAGGATAGAATTTATGTCGATAGGATTTTGGACTTGGAATGGATATGAGCCTTGAGTTTGATAGGGATAATTAATGGGCAAAGTTGTAATGTTGTACCCGAGGTGCTGGATTTTCATTCAATGTTTGATGAACTACAGCATTCGTTTGAATGCTGTGATTGGAAGGGAGAGGATTTGGTTGTTGAAGAGGTAATTTGACCCGTAAGGGTGTATGGTGGGGAGGAATTTGTTGACGTGGAGGTTGGGGATAGGGATTGGCTGCCTTGGGCTTGGATATGGGTTCCCGAGGCTTGGATTGGGATGTCTGGGATTTGGTAAAGGAATTCTGAGATTTGATTTGGGAGGTTTGAGGCGTTTGAGTTCGAGGCTGCTGCTGAATGCTTGATGTTCCCCTAGTTCTGTTGTCCGGAAGTCTATCTGTGGGGTTTACGGTTATACTGACTAATTTGAAATGATTAAATAACCGACTTTGAGTCCTAAGATAATAACAAAAATTCAATAAGAATAGAGTGACGAAGAAAAAAAAAAGATGTTATCGTAATACAGCCTAGGATGCTTGATGGTAATTGTTCTAAAAATTGTATTTACTGTTGTTGGTAAAAGTAGAGTTCCTATGAAAATATCTTCAAAACCATCCCGCGCTTTTTTAAGCTTATAAAAATTAATATTAATTTTTTTTTATAAATCTAGCCTTATTTTTTACTTATTGAAAATTATTTTCTACTTTTTTGGTTAGCTATTAAAAAGTGATTTTTAGTTTTTTTAAACTACTTCTTATTTTTGCTTTTTTAATATTTAACGATTTAACGACCAAACTAACCATTATATCATGGCCTAACAATTTAAACTCATGATTCTTTTTTAGTTTATTTAGATCGATTAATCTTTAAAGCGTGGATTTTAAATTCACAAATTATAATTGTATGATTTCTGCAAAATATTCGAAAATCCCAAGTTGATCTTGTTAGTACTCAAATGCCTGTCTCAAAGATTAATTTCTTTGTACACGCCTTATAACTAGGCACCTGACACTACTATGTTTTAAAATTTTTTAAAAGGTTAGTTTTTTATAAAAGCCTGTTAAAAATAAACTATTACTTACTAACAAATTATTATTTACAAGTTCCTTAAACCCTTATGGAGTTCTACTGGAATAAAGCAGTTGCCGTACTCAAGTGAAAATTCCACTTAAGATTATTTATATCTTCCAGTCGTATATAAATAGATGTATTTTATATTTATTATTCTTATGATGGTGATAATTTTTAAATATTTTTATTTTGAATTGCGAGAACACGGGGATGTAGGATCGGTGAAGAGGATGGATTTGTATGGCCGTGTTACGAGCCAGGTTAGCTCAGTTGGTTAGAGCACCGCTAGTAACGCGGGCGACCCGGGCTTGAATCCCAGCTTGGGCAAATCTTTTCTTCTTAAAATACAAATATTTATAAATAGATGTAGTGTATTGCTTCATTATATAACTCATTGTCCCTTTTACATAAGTAATGAATCATTACAGAAATATCTGGACATACCACTTGAAGGTGACACAGTAAAGAAACTAAAAAAAAAGATGACATTTCTTTCGTGTTAAAATCCCAAACCTAGTGCTACAAACATTACTGTCGGGTGCGTTACCACAGAATCAGAAAAGGAGACTGTAACGTTGCTGGAGCAGGTATCTACCTTCAACAGTATGATCAAACCACTACGATGGTAAGTTTCTCCATCCATGCTTTCACCTGAATCCTTAACGGTAGGTTTTCAAAAGCACAGTTACAGTATGTGCCTAATGACATTTGTAAATAATTCTGAAATTATTTAATTTTGTTATTGTTGTGTGGGGTTTGAATCATCTCCTGGATTCAATTGCTTCTCCTCTCATATCTCCTTTTAAATATTCACTGAAACATTATTCGTGAGGACTAGTTTTACTAAACATTTATATAAGTTTAATATGTTTCTTTTCTACAACAGTAGATGTTTGAGGAGTTTTGTTTTTTGTCATAGTCTCTACTACCTCTTATTATTTTTCCACAAAGTTACAAAGGTCCCTAATTGATGTGTTATATCAAAGATGAATGGACTTTTTTTAATCATAATTTTCAAATTGAATGCTATCTGGTCATATCAATCTGCATGAACCGAGACACAAACGAACGGAGTGCCCGAAGGGAGGTACGTACTATGTCCATCAACAATGGCACCCCATCCATCATCCTGAGAGGTCCTCCCCGGGACGTCAGAGCATTAGACACCACCCTTACATGTCGTCCTATTAATCAGGCCAGGGTAGTATTGATTTATTCATTAGTCTCTCAGCTGTTGCCAATATGGATATGTAATTTGATACTGTTGTACTCTGTGTAATATACCGTCTACACAAGAATTATAAAAATCAAGATCATTGAGCAAGAATTGTTAATCCTATTTATTTACCTAATTTTTTTACCTATTTCCTATTGACAAATTAATTATTTTTCTTTTTAATTTAGCTTCATTAAGCATACAATCGTTAACCAAAATGCACAACAAATCTAGCCCTAGGATTTTAAAAAGGGTGTTATAAAATTGTGATGACCACATATAATATATATGATTGAAATGATTAGTTATCCACATATATAGATTTTAGTTAATGTATGATTAGAAATTATTTAAATGATTAGTGATCCACATATACATATATTATATGTATTATTTAAATATATAATGATAGGATGATATTAAATGTATGAGTATTGATTAGTATAATAATATGAATTGATTAGATGTATGAGTATTGATAAGTATAATTATATGAATTGATTAGGATGTATTATTTTATGTGTAGAGTTTAATTACGTATTCAATATTGTTTATGTAAGTTGTATAATATATTCGTTCGCCTATGTACCTTAGAAAGATAAGAATGTAGGAACGTATTTACGAGTTTGTATTCGACTGTATGAATAATTATCCCATAGGTCAATTTTGGCTTCGTCTAAAACTCCTTTAAATGTTTACTATTGTCTAATAAAATAGAGTGGGAGATGCAAATGTTGAGGGTGGGGGAAGCGATTAGGCAGTTCCAGGCTGCGTTAACTAAGATCACTCTCTCATGATTCTTTGACTAGACACCTCCCTGGCTGCCCGCTCCCCGCTTTATATCCCCAGACCAGGCTTGTCTGTCTAATTGAATAATGTTGTTCTAATTGAATAATTGTATTAGATATAAGAAGTGATTGCATGTTATTCTATTTTATGTATATATATATATATATATATATATATATATATATATATATATATATATATATATATATATATGTAGAATATAATTTTATTTGGGGTTTCCATTGTGAACTTTGTTTGTAATTGACTATATCTTCTTCTCCTCTCACGGGGTCCACGGACATATTTTATAATTATTAAATCAATTAGGGGAAAGGTCATTACAAAATCATTAGTTTTGCCCTCCTTCGGAGAAGACGTAAAATGACAGTCTCGAGTCTGTGCTGTTTTAGTTAGTAAGATTTCTATTCTAATTATACTTGGATTGGAAAAAATTAGGAATCCCATTGTACCATCTTTAAAATAGCAACAACATAAATAAACAACATAAATTGGCGTAAAATGAAAAAAAAAAACAATTGTAGAAAAAGAGAGGTTCATTAACAACTTCTGAAAATATTGCATTTTAAAACTAAGAATAGTAGTGAGATTGTATAATAGAAATAACAAAAACAATGTACTAAAACATAATACTAAACTCCATAAAGTATAAATAAAAACAAACAAATAGAAAAAAGAGTGTATGTGCCAGCTCCGACACGTTTACCCTTTCCGTTTCTAATGAATTTTAAATGTTTTCTCGCCAACTAATTGCTCTCTACTGATACTTATCATCGCATATTAGTTTTTTTTAATTTGTAAATTATTTAAAAAAACTATTTTAAATTAAGGTGAACTATTTTAATAAAAATTATAAATATTTATCTTATATTAATCGTGCCAACGCTTCGACGGTCTACTAATGAATGGACCCCAACAGCTTAAGGCGGTATCTAAATAAGAATAGTAATAGTGTTTGTTTGGATAGGTGTCTTTAAAAAGGCTCCTATACAAAAAACTATAGCATTTCAACACCGATAATAAAGCAATAGAATACACTGTTATCATAGATACCACACGTATCTCTTCCCGATTAGTCCGGGAATTTAACTTTTAATTTCTATTTATTCTGAAAAACAAATAATACAATATTATCAAGAATTTACGTTACTCGTTATGTTACACGTTACTCGCAACTTCAAGCTAAATTCGTGGGCTAAATATGAAAATTGTTTCTTAAGGAGTAAAAAAAAAAAGTAAAAAATTAAAAAAAAATTAGTAATTACAATACATTAAGAAAAAGTATAAGCTTAGAAGAGGTAAGTCTATATTATTTATATATATTTATTTATTTAATATCTATCATTTTTAAAGAATACAGATTAACGGAGTATTGACGAAGGCCTTGGGCGATAACGAACAATGTGTAAATAATACCTTAGAATTTATCAATATATTTCAGTCCATTTGACATATACGTATGTTTAACTATATACGTTTATGTGTATGTGTGTACATGAGTTATATATCCAATTGTATGCGTGTATGTATTTTTTTATTTTTCCCTTCACGGACTATATTTTCCCTTATTTATTTTTCCCTTCACCTACCCCCACGTGAAGGATGTTTATTGTTCTGCATGTTCCGTACATTTATAGTACATTATATATATGTGCATGTATTTTTTTATTTTTTCCTTCACGCAGTACCTACCCCTACGCGAAGGACGTTTATTGTTCTGCATGTTCCGTACATTTATAGTACATTACATAGATGTGTATGTATTTTTTTATTTTTCCCTTCACGCAGTACCTACCCCTACGTGAAGGACGTTTATTGTTCTGCATGTTCCGTACATTTACAGTATTATATATTACATACAATTGTACTTTCATGTTGTTTTTTTTTATTGTTCACATTTTTTTTTGTATTATTTATATATAAAACTAAACACTAAATTGAAAATACAACATTAAAACAAAACTTATACATAAAAATATTGATCATAGAAAACATTAAGCCAGTTGAACCAAAACACATACTAATAAATACTATACAAGAAAAAAAATAGTAAATAACCACAAAATTACTACAAAGTAATTAAAAACAAAACCAAAATTCTTGTTCACCTGTAATATTGATTTCGTGTAGTGATGATTAACCACACTGTTTTAGCAAACACCTTGAATTGCTGAAAGTACTTCCAGTATAAGTCCTTGACACATTGTAATGCGTCACATGGTTGATAAGTTTAGTTCTTCTTGGTTCATCGGTTAGTCTGCAGTCATATAATAGGTGTAAGTAAGTTTGTTCGATGGTAAAGTCACAAGGGCATGTCTGTAAGTTTAAATTTATACAATTAGGATTTTGTGGGTCCGTGTCCTGTCAATATTCGTGTGAGTTAGAGGTCAGTTGTTATTGTGTTATTCCTAAAATATTCATGTAAGTCATTTATGTATAGTTTAAGATGTTGTCCTTTATTTATCGTATCCGGTGTGTTTTGCCACTGATCTATACTTGTATGTGTGTATGTAATACTTTACTTTGCAACAATATTTCAATTATTCATTAATGATACAAGTATGCATATATATATCTATAGGCTATGCATATGTATAAGAAAAATACCTATTAATATGTATAACGTTGATATTAATAATATAAATTAATAGATTAATAGGTATAACGAATTAAACTATGTTTAAACTATTATTGTGTATAAAGTTTATACAAATAATATAAATTTCATATTATTATTATATTATACTTTATAGTTTATATAAATATGTATAAAGTTTTATTCTAATATGAAAAACTTTATGTAAGTGTTTATCTTTCTATTATATGCTTAATATGTTAATATGTTTGTTTCTATTATATGTTAAATATACCATGGTATGTTAATATTTTTGTTTAGGCGTGATTAGACTGAATAAATTTTGATAGAAGCAAATGGAAGTACCACGGGAATTGAATGAAAGCTCAGATATTAACAAACCGTTTGATTTATTAATTTAAATAACATGCGAGATTTTCTTAAATACTATTAATATACAAGTAAAAGATACAAATTAATAATAGCGTCTACAAAATAACTTAAAACTAAACATGTAACTTAGCGATCTAATGAACAAATTAACTTTAAACAAAAAAGAACAAATGATTAATATGAATGGGAGCGATAATTAACAATAACAGAAATGCTCCATGCTAGCATAATGGCTAAAGAGATAATTACAACAAAATAAACTTGAACGGAATGATGAAGTTTTCAATAAGGCGCGAAGATGTGCGAATTATTATTATCTTCGCCAGTGATCACGGCATGAAGGAGCAATGAGTATGATATCATGAATTAACTTGAACTGTCCGGTTGGTACCATGTAATACATTAATCATCCGGAGAAAAATTAGTTGACAATTTGAGGCCTTATGGTAATGAAAGGTGACTTACAATTTGTGTGATGTATTGAGTAATTATCATCATCTCAGCATAGCTTCTGGCGAGTAACAAACTTCAAGACCTCTGGCCGTTCTCATATGAAGAGCGGCTTGAAAGTGGAGTGTGCGATGGTCGTAGCCTCGAATGGTGCGAATGCGATGGTGGTATAACTGCTCCGCTCGGTGATCTGATGATAAGTGAGGTGACTCAAAGCGTCGTTCTCCCCTCTCCTACGTTTTGGCGGCAAAGTACATCCGATTTTAGAGGCAATGATCTGTCCGTTCCATCTGTCAGACAGTCCAGGTTCGCGACTAAACATTCCCCCGCCCATGGCACGAAAGTGGCATTATTGAGATGGTAAAGGGCATTGGGCGGGTGATTGGGCGCTTTATGATGCCGGAAGCGGTTCGGAGGCTAGCGACTCGGGCGATACCGTCCGCTCCGGGATGCAATTCGGTAACCCGGGCTAATGGCCAACGCAGAGGAGGCGAGTTATCGGTTTGGATCAGCACGAGAGCGCCGATGGTTAGTTCGGGGGCGGATTCCGTCCAGCGGGATCGCTGCTGGAGTGTGTGAAGATATTCGATCGTCCATCGCTTCCAAAAAGACTGATGGATCTTGTCAGTGAGTTTCCATCGTGCCACGCGATTGATGGGCACATCAGTTAGGTCCTGAGTGGGGGGAGCGGTTATCGGTCGACAGATAAGAAAATGTCCTGGAGTTAAGGCTTCTAGATCATGAGGGTCGGATGAAAGCGCACATAAAGGTCTGCTATTGAGTACGGCTTCAATCTGAGTAAGTAGGGTTGAGAATTCCTCGAATGATAAAACCTGAATACCCATTACGGTACGGAGATGGCGTTTAGTAGATTTAATCGCGGCTTCCCAAAGACCCCCGAAATGGGGAGCCCTGCGAGGAATAAAATGCCATTGAATGCCCTCGCGCGAGGAATGTTGAACGATAGTTTCTTGAGTATTTACGTCTCGGAAGAAACGACCGACTTCGCTGATTTGACGGCTAGCTCCTACAAAGTTGGTTCCGTTATCGCTGTAGACATCTGAAGGACGTCCCCGTCTACCATAAAAACGAGCAAAGGCAGCTAGAAAGGCTGCAACGGATAGTTCGGATGTAAGTTCTAGGTGAATGGCTTTAGTGGTGAAACAAACAAATGCACAGATATATGCCTTGGTTACGCGGCATCCTCGGATGCGAGCAGAAGATACGGAAAAAGGGCCTGCGTAATCAATTCCTACCTTTGAAAATGGGTATGTGGGTGTGATACGATCACGGGGCAGGCGTCCCATGGTGGGGATGAGTGGTTGAGGCTTAACGTGGAAACATTTGTTGCATTTAGCGAGGCGATGCCGAACTACGTTTCTCCCGTCCAATATCCAGAATCGCTGACGAATAAAGGAATGCGTAGCAGAGGGACCAGCGTGCAGATTTTGACAATGGGCTTGATCAATGATTAAGTTGGTAAAAGGATGATCTTTAGGAAGCAAGGCCGGATGTTTAGCGGAAAACGGTTGTGGGCCATGATGGAGTCGTCCACCTACGCGGAGGACCCCCCGCGGATCGATGAATAATTGCAGAGTACGTTTAAGATGCAATTTTGATGTAGGGTTATCGGCTGCTTGATATTCATTTGTGAGAGCGACTTGTTGAATGGCCTTAACTAATATGTCTAGAGCGGCAGATAGCTCAGCGGCAGAGAGAAACCCGGTGGAGCGGCACGCGGGGTTCCTGACGTTATGTGCGAAGCGGAGGCAGCACGCAGTGACGCGTTGCAGCCGAGAAAGAGACGAATAGCGGCTCTCTAAATTAAGAGTGGTAAGGGCGGTGCATGCAATTTTGTGAGTGGTTCGCCGTTCAGAATCAACGAGACCAGGAGGTACGTCGATGCGCGAGGTAGGCCATGAAGATGGCGGTTGAGAGAGCCAGGACGGACCTTTCCACCATAAGGCATGATTGGCTAATTCCTTAGGAGAAATCCCGCGAGAAGCGCAGTCGGCAGGGTTGTCTATACCTTCAATATGGCGCCATTGAGAAGGGGGTATGCTTTCTTGAATATCCGTTACTCGGTTTGCTACGAAAGTTTTCCAATGGTGGGGTTCGCCACGGATCCAGGCGAGAGCTACAGCGGAGTCTGAAAAGGCTATCAGGTCTTCGAATGGCTGGGAAAACATTTCTGTAATTTTGGCGGTTAACTTAGCAAGGAGGTGAGCGCCACATAGTTCCAATCGCGGACGATTTCCCCGGAAGAGGAGGTGGAATGCAAATATTTAGCGGCGGCGTAACCCAGCTCGGAAGCGTCACAAAAGGCAACTAGACGTTGGCAACTGCGCGACTCTTGATAATAAGGAAAGCGGCGAGGGATAGAAACGTGAGATACTGTTTCCAGTTCTTCTTGAAAGGAGTTCCAATCCCGGCTGATATCAGGGGGAGCGGGTTCATCCCAATCAGAGTGTCCGACCCATAAACGTTGGATTAATAATTTTGCGGTGAATGTCACGGGAACTAACCATCCGGGAGGGTCATAAATGCGAGCTAATTTGGAAAGAATAAGCCGTTTGGTAGCGGGAAGTTTGTCAGAAGACACGCGATAAGAAAAAGTGTCTGTGTCGGCTGACCATACGAGACCGAGGATCTTAATGGTAGAGTCATCTTCGAATGAATGAGTCCCAACACGACAATGCTCGGCTGCTAGATTGGATAGAATTTGAGGATGATTCGCAGCCCATTTGCGGAGTTCAAAACCTCCGGATTGCAATAGAGCGATGAGATCGTCCCTTAATTGAACGGCTTCTGGCAACGTAGAGGCTCCAGTAATAATATCATCTACGTACGTGTCCTTGCGAAGAACGGAGGCGGCGTGAGGAAAACGAGCCTCTTCATCTTGACTTAATTGCTGAAGAGTTCGAATAGCAAGGAACGGGGAGGAGCTGACACCGTACGTGACCGTGTGGAGGCGATAAGAGCGGCTCATCGGGTGAGAATCGCCATATGATTCTTTGTAAATCTTGATGTTTGGGAGGCACTAGTATCTGACGATACATCTGCCGAATGTCGGCAGTGAAAATGTATCGGTGCGTTCGAGCGCGAGTAATTAAAGTGACAATATCTGATTGTAACTTTGGCCCGGTAAAAGAAATATCATTTAGTGATTTCCCATTTGAGGATTGCGCCGAAGCGTTGAACACCACTCTAATTTTAGAGGGCGGATCGTCAGGGCAGTGTACAGGATGATGAGGGGGGTAGTATGTGATACCGGAAGCGTCATCAGGCTCAGGAACGGCAGACATATGGCCTAACTCCAAGTATTCTCGCATGAAGGCGAGATAGGCTTCACGTAACGCGGGCTCCCGATGAAGGCGATCTTCGAGTCGGTGAAACTATTTCACTGCTCTGTAACGAGATTCCCCCAAGTCGAGCGATTTTAGAGGTAACGGAGTTATGTATCGACCATGGGCATCGCGGGAGACGGATGTTCTAAATAATTCCTCACAACGTTGTTCTTCGGAGGAGAAACGAGGTGAAGAGGCTGTGACCTCCTCGAGGTTCCAAAAGCGTTGGAGGTCGAGGTTTAATTGGACATTGGTGAGGGCGTTAAATACTGATAATTCGTGACGCTCAGGAGCGGCAGTATTAGCGATAGGTGAAGAGGAATTGGGTGTTAAATCTGCGGAAGATTGAGCACGACGGGAACGAAGCGGGGGGCGAAAAGTCTTGCCTTCATTATCTTTTACTTCTTTGGCCCAGGTAATATGGCGCTTTGTCCGACGAGGATGACATTCCCCCATGAAACACCATCCAAATATGGTATTCAATGCCGTGGGTCCACCCTTAGGCGATGGTTCGATTCCGAGGAGGATTCTTGGGAGGGCGTCGACTCCGAAGAGGAGATCTATAGGGCCAGGATGGCATAGCGATGGATCGGCGAGCGGGAGTTCCCGTATGTACGGCCAGGGTGATAAGTCCACAGGCATGGCCGGAAGTGAATGGGTTATGCTTTCGATAACGAATAACTGAAAGCTTAACGGATCAGAGTCGGGAACCTGAATGGTTGCGGTGGTATACCCGGGGCAGGATAGGTTCGACGATCCCCCCAGGACACTTACCCCGACTGGGGATGATGATACGGGGAGGCCCAGATGAGACACGGCCCTGATGGTGATGAAGCTCACCTGGCTTCCAGAATCTAACAAGGCTCGGAATGATTGAGCTTGGTGATCAGAACGCGATATTGAGACCTGCGCGGTGGGCAACAGTGACGGTGTCATGCCCCCCGACGACCCTAGCATAGTTAATGGCGATCGATGCGAGACGGTAGCGGTATAGAATTATCGGCGGCACTGTTGTGTGGTAATTGATAGCGGCGGTGTAACAAGGAAGCATCCTTTTCGACCATGATAGGCGAGCATTGAGGTCGGGCGCGAGAGGAAGGCGGCGATAAAGCGGAAGAATTGGGTCATTGAGAAATTTTTAATTTGTCCGGGGGCGAAGCTGAGCGCACAGTGATTTCTTCGGAAAAGCGGCGATCTCGATGTGGGGTCGGTTGATACTGACGAAAGGATGGCGGCGGGTTCTGGTAACATAACGGTGCGTCGAAGGAAATGGGTTCATGCGATGCTTGGCTTGTCAAGTAGTTGCGAGAGGACGTATCCCGTGTAGTGGCTAGGACAGGCGACCCGTGCATGGGTTGTGGTGATGACGCGTGTAACGTCTGAACTGCCGGGGAGGATCGGTGACTCTGGTTATTGTATTTTTGACGTTGAGCAGAGTTGCGGCGTGGTGGAATTGGAAAGCGATTGACAGATTGCGGTTGCCGATGCATAGGGGGGTGCTCTTTCCTCTTAGGTGACGGGCGACGGCGATTATCCGACAGCGGTGATTCCGATACGGATGCGGTAGCAATTTGAAGTCGCGTGATGTAATTGAGCAGCTCAGAAAACGTAGGGAAGTCATCAGGATATTGTAACTTAAATTCCCTTTGAGTAACGGGGTCTAAACTCCGGAAGGTTAAGAAATATAAAAAGAAGTCTCCCAGGTCAGGGATGTTAGTCGCGTTTAATTGGTGACCCAGTTCAGAAAATAATTTAAGAACGGATTCCAGGGCCTTTTGCGATGGATGCGCGATGGGTTGGAAATTTAACATTTCATGGAGTATCCGAGACGCGAGCGCCGCTTGGTTGTTATACCGAGCAATTAGGGCGGCCCAGGCGATAGAATAGTTTGAGCCCAGAGTATCCAAATGGCTTATGACGGCTAAGGCTTCGCCTGAAAGGCAACTCTTTAGATATGTTAGCTTAAGTCCGTCATCGATGTCCTTATTGTGGTGTATAAGCGGAATATAAGTGGTTTTAAAATTCTGGAATTGCGTGATATCTCCGTTAAATTTCGGTAAATCAAGGGGGGGCAGCCGGACTTCCGGTACCCGGGATGCGACACGTGCGGTCACTGATCGGTCCAATGATTGAGCTTCCAAGTCCATAGCCTCGGTCTGTGCTCGAATGAATTGATCCATAAGATCGGAAGGAACAGGTATCTCATCATTCATGGATTCGGTGATTACGGCATTATGGGTTTTTCTCATTTCGTCTATTAATTGCTTTAATTTGTCAATTCGCGTTTTAACTACTGCCTTTTCATCAGCGACCATTGCCCCTTTACATTCATCCGCGAAAATTCGAAATTGGGTAAACAATCCTAACAATATTGTTTGGGACACATTTTTAACTCTAGCTTGGCGACGATTAGCCATTTTGATTTTATACAATTTACTAGAAAGCTGAAAGAAAATTAATAATTTACAAGAGATAATATTATTTGAATACTTAATTATCTATAATAGTCATGCGTTAGAAAATGATATTGCAAATTAACAATTAAATTATGCACAATAAATGAATTTACAGGTGATGATATAATTTAAATGCTTAATTATCACTAATAATTATGCGTTGGAATATAAAATTATAATTAATAATTAAAGTCTGCGTGCATACATTAATATTTGCTTTTGACAAGGCTGAACAAGACGCTGTGTGATTCACATAAGTTACAGCGGATCCGGATATCTATCCCCACTACAAAGAAAACCTACCTGTTGTTGCGCAATGTCTTTTTTGGCTATGTTAATATCTGAGATCGTAATTATTCCCGGGTTTCGGCACCAAAATGTTTAGGCGTGATTAGACTGAATAAATTTTGATAGAAGCAAATGGAAGTACCACGGGAATTGAATGAAAGCTCAGATATTAACAAACCGTTTGATTTATTAATTTAAATAACATGCGAGATTTTCTTAAATACTATTAATATACAAGTAAAAGATACAAATTAATAATAGCGTCTACAAAATAACTTAAAACTAAACATGTAACTTAGCGATCTAATGAACAAATTAACTTTAAACAAAAAAGAACAAATGATTAATATGAATGGGAGCGATAATTAACAATAACAGAAATGCTCCATGCTAGCATAATGGCTAAAGAGATAATTACAACAAAATAAACTTGAACGGAATGATGAAGTTTTCAATAAGGCGCGAAGATGTGCGAATTATTATTATCTTCGCCAGTGATCACGGCATGAAGGAGCAATGAGTATGATATCATGAATTAACTTGAACTGTCCGGTTGGTACCATGTAATACATTAATCATCCGGAGAAAAATTAGTTGACAATTTGAGGCCTTATGGTAATGAAAGGTGACTTACAATTTGTGTGATGTATTGAGTAATTATCATCATCTCAGCATAGCTTCTGGCGAGTAACAAACTTCAAGACCTCTGGCCGTTCTCATATGAAGAGCGGCTTGAAAGCGGAGTGTGCGATGGTCGTAGCCTCGAATGGTGCGAATGCGTTGGTGGTATATGGTAACTGCTCCGCTCGGTGATCTGATGATAAGTGAGGTGACTCAAAGCGTCGTTCTCCCCTCTCCTACGTTTTGGCGGCAAAGTACATCCGATTTTAGAGGCAATGATCTGTCCGTTCCATCTGTCAGACAGTCCAGGTTCGCGACTAAACAATTTTAATTTGTAACAATATTTTTACTGAGTACTAATGTAACAAGAATTTATAAATGTAATTGTGTAGGTAAGGTAAATATGTATATTATCTAGTTATGAGAGCAATAATAACCAATTGTAGTTGTTTTTCCTTAAAATAAAACAACAACAACGGAGTATTGAATAATAAAAATAAATAAATTAACCTGTACCACAACAGTCCCGAATGGTCTTGGGCACAGTAGATGGTAGAACCTGTACTGTTTCTAAGATGATTGTGCTCACGTCCCAGATAACGCTTAACCGCTAAATTTTTCCCCAGGTTACTCACTTTTAAAGGGACTCGGGGTGCCTCTTAGGGTCTCTAGATCTCTGTGCCAGACTAATTAATTTATCAGCCGGATTTGAATCCGGGAATTGTAGCACAGTAACTCAGCTTTGCATAACTGAGCTACCCGTTTCTCTATTGATATTAATTAGAACTGAAAAATACTTATTGTGGTGTTTTTAAAATAGTTGTCTATTTTAAATAGAAATGGTAAGATAGAATTTGAGGTAGAAATCATCCTTAATGACGAAGGAAGACTCTAATCTCCAGTTAAGGTTATTATTAGTTCAATTGCTTATGTATAGTACTCCATTCCTACCAGTGATAAAATTTTATTTTATTAATTAATTAATTATTACTTCCGCTTATCTAAAGTATTTACGGGTTTAAATGGGCAGATTTTAATTACCTATATTCACTGATAAGAACTGGAATAAATTACTAAAGCTAAATTTAAAATCTTACCTTGAATTGATTAATTACTTTTGTTAACTACTAATAAACCTTTTATAAACCCTTTGAATATAAATATGGATAAACATCAGGCAATCAATAGATAAGGCAAAATACATTTTACTAACATTAATTTATTATTAACCACAGTTAAAAACAATAACATACACAAATTGATTTTAATATAAAATAACATAATGGACAAATCCATCTCAATAGAAAAATAATATAGTAAACAGAATACTCTCAATATAATATAGCACTTTGAATTCATTTAATTTAAATTTTATAGATTTTATAGATTATAAATTAGAGCTCTAAAAATTATGTAGCTATCGACGTATTCTGCAGAATAATGATATGTTAGTACTTGCATTCACAGACGAGGTGATTCTTCCATAGCTTGAGCTCTTGATGTGCTTGATCTAAGGGTTGAAACGATGTCCTATGTTACTCGCTGGAAGGGTTGAACGAAAGTGGCTTCCAATGTTGATAGGTCGAAGGGCCGAACCCAAGTGAAGTCTAATGTTGCTAGCTAGAAGGGTTAAACTGAAGTGGCTTCTCAAGTGATCTGTTACTTGGGGGGATTTTTTAACTGAAGTCCCTTTTATCTATGGAGGGGATAGGTGAAGCTGCCGGCCCCTACCGGCATTTTATTTAAACTCTTCAATGCTCTTATAGGAATGATTATACTTTCTTGATTAGACGATAGCTGCGTCATGTATCAATAGATACGAAAAAATGAGCGAAACGTCTCTGGAGTCTACTATTGTAAGATGAAATAGGAGTGCCTTCAATGGGAAGCTTCTGCATCCACGCTTCCGCGTTAATCGCTTAGGGGACGTTTTCGAAAGAAGGTCGAAAATACAATATGTGCCTATTGGCATTTGTATGATACTATTATTATGTATGTATAAATAGAGCAGCTTGTAATGCAAGATACTAGAAAATTCATCAATACCGACAATGCTTACAAGTGAAATAATAATGAAAAAGAATGCAGCTCTCTATGGTGTATCGATGCAGCAAAAACGAAGCGTTTGCATTTGCAACTGGTTGTTCTGAGGTACCACGAGGGAATCTATTTGCCTCCTCCTCTTCCTTTTTTTTAAAAATGTTGTACTTGAAAAATGGCCTTTAGGGTTTCAATAAATTGCCGTAACGGGTCTGCATATATTAGCTTCTATCCTATAAAGTAAAAAGATGGAAGGATTGGTCGGAAGGCGCTGAGTGAAGAGCGATGGTTGGAGATAGAGCGATCGCCGCCCGAGATTGAGTTCATACATCAAAACCCTCAACCCATCCATCCACCCCTTATCGGCTCCTTCTTCTTCCCTTTTTCTTAGCACTGATAACCCAAACATACAGGAGTCGATGCAGATGCCAGAATAATAATGCGGCCAGGGTTTTAACAAGAATTCCAGCTTGTTTTTCTATATCATTTCTCTAACGGAAGTTCTGAAGTGTCTAATAATTGCCATAAAATAGTGGGTTAAAGACATCGCTTAATGTTGGCATTTTAAGATTAAACAAGTAGTTACAACCTTATTAAATTTAATGTTTAAGTAATAACTGTTATAGATAACCTTAAAATCCGTAACAGTACAACATTTAGGTTCTTAGGTCTTAGGTCTTAGGTTCGGTGAATGGTAGAGACTGTTTCAAGAAAAACTATTGTGCAGGAAGCTGATTTGCCTTAAATCAGGCTATAAACGCCAAGTTTTCCACCAATTAAGGGTACCCACTTTATAGTTGTTGGGTGAGTTCCACACGGTCCGTCTGTCAACTACTCGTAATTTAAATTAAAATACTTTTATTTTATATATAATTTATCTGTCAAAATTGGATTTGAACTTGGAACCTTCAGCACTCAACACAATGAGTTATCCAGCTCCCGAATTTAATAGATAGAGTAAACAAAGAATTTGGTAAAAATAAATGCAAAACAAAATTAACTAAATAATAAATATTTATATTCCCCACTGATCTACAAAAATGTACGCTAAAGTTTTACGCAGACTGTTTGGAAAACATACATAACTAATATGAAGGGCGACCTGTGGTCTAGTGGTTAGCGTAACAAACTACTAAGCCCAAGATCGCGGGTTCGTAGCCCGGCAGGTGGCCCTAGGATTTTTTAAAGGGAGTAAACAATCCTTAGTTACGCCGTCCTTCGGAAGGGACGTTAAACGGGAGTCCCGAGCCTGTACGATGTCAGGCCTGGATAGACAAAAATTAGAGCTCCCAATGTAGCATCGTTCGATTAGCCATATCAGCATAAAGTGGAGTTAAATGAACAAACAATAATATGGTGAATTCTTTCTTGTTAATATAAAGAAGTTATTTGGTGATGGACGCTATAGAAAAAAAGAGTTGTCAGTTTGTTTGGTGAATTAACTACTAAATTAATTTATAATTAATAAACTACATAATTAATAAATTATATTCATCGCAGACGCCTAAGTGTCTTAGAATGTGGACAAAAAAGCTGGGAAAAATGAGGTCAGACCTTAAGGATTAGAATTTAGATTATATATACCAACGAAAAGCCCTTAAGTCTCTGAAGGAAGGTTACTAGAACCAGGCTGGATAAGGTTAGATAAAAATAGCTGATAAATACTCCAGAATTTGAAAATTCAACATACACTCACCAAACTTCAAAAAGCACAACAGGAAAAAATAAATAATAGTAAACAACATAAGACAAAGGACCATATGAAAAATGAAAGTAAAAATGCAATAACAAAAAAAAAAGAATATCATCAAGAAACCAGTGGACTTGTGGACTATTCCACAAAATATATTAGTATTGAAAAGTAAAAAGAGACTGTACATAAATGTTAAGACCGTTGAAAAATTCCAACGAAAAGCCCTTAAGTATCCAAACTAAAACAGAAATTGAAAATATCTGTGCAATATTTCGGCTATTCAGGCATCCTCAGGGTAGAAAGAGAATAACAGCAAAATAAAACATGAATAATGCACCCAAGAAACATTATGTAAGGCCTCTTTTTACCTTTCCCTTTTCAATATTAATAGATTAAATATAGTTATTGAGATTCGTAGATATTCCTCGGAAATTCATTTTTATTAATTAATTTATATGTAAACAGCAGTTACCGATAGAAAATTAATTTTTGATTGGATTTTCTGGTTCAATTCTAGATTCATCCCTAACCAACAAGTCTCGGCGAATTTGAAGAATATGAGGATATTTTATTGTTTAGGAATTTCTTTATATTTTTTTTAAAACTTAGTTTTTCAAAGTTTTTATATAAATATGTTGGACAAAATTTTTGGTACTTGTGATTTTTTTTGGTACTCGTGACTTATCGGATCACTATGTACGTATCTACTTTTCTCGTGTACCTAACATCTTCTCGTTACTCGTTTGTGCTGAGTTGTGAGTAAGTCATTAAATTGTTTTTTGTGTAGTTAATTTTGTTTATTGTTAACTTAAATTTATTTTGGTCTTTGTGTTAGGTTAATTTAGTTTTATATGTATATAAAATATTGGCGTGTCTTTTGAACATACAATACTGTACTTTTTTTTTTTACTGCTTTGCAGTTCAATCATATTGCATTCTGAGAAAGATTCCTAAACCCTATTTATAAAATTTAATATAGAATTCCCGAATCCCCTTTTACGTTTCGGGTATTGTACCGTTATACAATATTCATTCCTTATCATACGCCGTTCAGGAAGCAATTCCTCCTATCCTTTTACCCGGATGCACCCCTACTCAATCACGCTCACGCTGAATCGGAATAGTCCGCTATTTCCAGCATGCATCGCCCTAAACAGGCTGAAAAAACACGAGGACGATAAAAAAAGAGAAAACAATAGGACCTTATTTGAATGGTTGCTGACCCTAGGTCGTTGTTATTCCTTATCTTTCCGACCGCTTGGACAATATTGAATAAGTAACAAAACCAGTTGGTCTTCCCCTCGCTCAGAGTGATATATTTTGGAAGGCTATGAGATTTGTTTCGGGACCGCACCCTCACCCTTCTGTAGGATTATGGTAAACAGATCCACTTGACCTAAGATGACTCGCGATGCTGGGGTGAAGACATATGATGGTGGGGAGAGTGAAATGGAAAATTAATTAGATTACTTCAGTCAAGGTCCTAATTCTACCCTAAATTAATTAAAATGCATTTATACCTAACCATCAGCCCGTAAATTAAATTAGAACTTTGCTACAAAAGGGTGAAATTAAGCTTAATACGCGATAGGCTTGATGCGAAATTAGAAACCCTCCATTAGTCTTGTTTGGAGATGTGGTTTAATTATTGATACCGAAAACAGCATTAAAAAAAATGTTGAAATTTATAACTGCATTATAATCATAGAAGAATTAAATATAATGAAAGATAAGGGATAATGGATTGTAGAGAAACTACTCATAGGAAATCCTGAAATAATAAATTCATCTTAGAGCAGGGGTCGGCAACCTGCGGCTCTTTGGATGTGAAGCTGCGGCTCTTTGGAATATGGAAATCCGCCAATATTATTTATCTTATAAAAAAAAAATTAAAATCGGTTCTGAATCGATTAACGAGGATTAGGAATGGATTCTATCTCTCAGCCACTTGTACTCGCTTCTCACCGCCAGTCCTTTGGGAGCTCTGGAATGCCGGATATTTCTATGTAGGTTTTAATTCGCTCTCGACCCAAAACAATTTGGCGTCTTCACCAGTGCTTTGGCTGCGATGTATAGTTTGTTGCTTCAAGTAAAACAGTTAGAAACGAATTACCTTCTCAAAGTTATGTATGTACACACACACACACACACACACATATATATATATATATATATATATATATATATATATATATATATATATATATATTTATATAAATGTGTGTATATAATAATAATAAAAAAAACCGAAGTAAAGGTAGGTAGCATAATAAATGTTTGATTGTTTTAATTTTTTACTTAAAAAATATGTAATTATCAAATGATGCCATATATATATATATATATATATATATATATATATATATATATATATTATCTATTTTTTTTTGTGAAAAAACTACTTATATATGAATAAACAGATATTTTTTCTTATGAATAAATAGATTAGTTTTTTTTTTATCAAAAAACTTTATTTATGCGAATACTATGTATCGACTCATAAGGTTGCCAACCCCTGTCTTAGAAGGTCATGAGACCATCTTCTTTTCATGCGCCTCGGAGGAATATTGGAAATTGAAGGGATAATTAGGTTTTTTTTTGAGGAGATTGTAATTAGGAGTGTGAATAAGAATAAAGTTTGTCAGGAAAGGATAGATATCGGGGTTAGGCCAAATCAGCTGAAACTGGGACATTGAAGTCATTATGTATTACACAGAGTAAGGAGCATTTAGGATTTTACGAAGGATTGGATACGACAGGAATTAGATGGCATAGTTGAGTCCCAAAGCTCAACTATTCGAGGTGCCAGAACAACGTTTAAAAAAAATATCGAAGTATTTTATAACAAACTTTTACTCCAGATGCCTGACTTAAAAAAACACTTTTTTTTAAATCGCATTTTTTAATTCTCGTTTCCAACTAAATGAAACTGATGATGGATTGAAATAAGTTACCCGTATAAGGACCATCATGTTGAAAAATTCCTAAAAATGAACAATTTGTAAATGCACTATCTTTTAAAACTAGATATAACTCTGTTTACTACCGTACTCGTTGACTAATATTTCTAATACTCCCAAGGGTTTTGGTGTTCTTTAATTATTAAAAATGCCGATCTTCCTAGAAGACTACGGTTTCTTTTCTAAGTTCATTGTTAACTCTCAATATTTTTGCATATTCTATAACAGAGTGGAAGAAAATGATGTTTTCTTCTTATTATTATATGGAGTTATACGTCTCTAGTTGAGACTTGGTCTGCTCTATTTTTGTTTGCTTTCCTTGTAAATAAGAATTAGAGGAGAAATTGTAATCAGGCCTACTTACCACGATTCAGATGGGAAACTCCGAAACCGCCGGACCAGTTCCCCATCAGGGGCGGTTTCTTTGGAAAACATTATACCGAAGTGACACAAACATTGCATAGTCTAGGGTCAGTTTTCTTTCTTTGTAGTGATCTGAATTAGAGCACAGAATGGGTATCAGTGTGATGTTCCGCAACCTGGAGGGCTAGTGGCTGACTGCGGTCTAAACGCAAAATTATTTCTTAAATGATATTTATGGTTTTAAGTAAGTTTCAGAGCTAATGTGTATTGAAAAAAAATATTTTCAGAAGCTTCGGTATTATTCATATCTAAATATGACTAACGATAAGAGAAGGCAGTGAGCGGAGTGACTCAGTGATACAGGACTGTGTTTTCATGCCAAAAATCCTTGGTTCAAATCCCGCTGCTGGTAACACTTTTACTTAGACTGTTAGCGGTCGGAGATGAATCATATGGGATCTAGGACCCTCACGGGACTCACCCAGCCTCAGTTACCAGAATAAGGGGGACAAATCTGGCGGCTGAGCGTGACAAATCACACCCCTGCACAACCGATGTCTATAAATCATACAGTCCTGACCCCAGACCAGTTCACGTGTTGTAGTGGTACATCTTATATTATTATAAGAATAAAAAGTGATGCGATATAGTTTATTATTACAAACGATTTGCAAATTAAATGGTAAAAGTGAAGTCAGGTAGCTATAAATAAGCTTTTGGATTCAATTAATCATGAGTGACAGAATATTTATCGTTTGCATATACTTCTTCTTGTGTTCATAAGCTTTAGTGTTTCGCAGTTCAGATCACGATTTATTTAGTGTACGTTCATTTTCTATGTTCGAAATCCAACCCCTAATTAATTAAATTTTTTGCAGAAGTTATCTTGTGCATTTTTTCTTTCTACTTTATATAGGAGCGTGATTATAAACCATTTAAATTCCTGCCTGACTGCCTGGGGTCATGTCTCGACCTGTGTGTAATTACATTACCCAGAAGAAGAGAATAAAAGCACTGAACAAAAAAAAAGAAGAAAAAAATTCTGTAATCGGAAGTTTATATCAAGCATTATTTTTCAGAATTCTGCACAACATTTTAAGATATTTATGATACTTTTCGTTTGCTTATGCAAATAACACCAGTTAATGTTTCTATGGCTAATCGAACGATGGTACAGAGGGAGCAATCATTTTTTGCATATCGAAGTATAAATAGGATAGGATTCTTTAACTGGTGCCTGACATTGTACGTGTTCGAGACTCTCATTTTACTTTCCTTCCGAAGGACGGCTCAACAAAGGATTCTTTACTACCTTTACGTTTTCCACGGGAATGAATTCCCTCAAGACAATTACCGTACTTCAAAGTGTTTGTGTACGAGTGGAAAGCGGAAGTGGGCCAAAGACTTTTCAATCTCGGAAGAAGAATCCGTGACCGAACGTAGTAGGCGTTATGAAAAACTTCTGATTCAATTATTCCCGGTCGCATGTCATTTGAATGCAAACATTTATTAAACTAATAACATAAATTATTTTAATAAATTAAATAAATAATACTTTTGATAAAAAAACTTAATTGAATAAATTAAAATGAAGTTATAATTTAAACATTTTATAAAGAGTAAATCAATTCCTTATACTAACTAAATTATAAATTACAACTAACTAATAACAAAAAAAGAAAACAATTTATAATTTAATCTTACGATTATAAACAACCCTATTTAATTTCAAATTAAAAATTACACAATAATCAATGTTTGTCTGTTTGACTAGTTGAAATATTATAAACAAAAAAAACTCTTATCGGTCTGTCTAAGTAGATTCTAGTACATAGTTGATGCTCGGCAGGGCGAGCGAGGATTACAAGATGTCAGTGGAGTCTCGTCGGCACGGCGAGCAAGGAAGTTGAGACGTCAGAGGTTGAGATGATAAACTATCGATTCGAATTGATCGAATCTATGAAGAAATTTGAACTAATTATACCTGAGGGTGGGCAGCGACTTAGTACCTTTTCAAGTCCAAAATGCAACTCTGAGCTATAGCTTGCGAAGAGCACGTCACTCGGTATAGCCGGAGCGAACAAAAGCCGATTTACATGACAGTTATCAGACCTGTTTGGACATACGGAGTTGAGCTTTGGGGCTCTACTAAACCATCCAATTCATCTCGTATCCAATCCTTACAATCCAAAATCCTTCGTAAAGTCCTCAATGCTCCTTATTATGTCACAAACAAACTCATCCATCGTGATCTTAATATCCCATATGTTGCTGATTTGGCCTAAACTAGATACCTCTCCTTCCATGACAAGCTTTATACACACTTCAATCCACTAGTCTCTCAATTTGCCCCCATACTATTCCCGATAACCCTCCGAGGCGTCTGAAAAGAAGATGGCCTCGAGACCTTCTACTATAGAACTTTATTGGCATGCTACTGATGGGTATTTTCTCCAAAAGTGTTTTTTGTTTTCATGTCATTTGTTCATATTAGCAAATTTACTTGTTGTAATATTATTTGCTTCTGGTGTAAGGCAGGGAGACTCTCTCTCTGCCGTTCTGTTTAATCTTGTGCTACATAAGGCTCTGCAAAACATTGTGTCAGATGGAAGTCTAGCATCTCGCTTATGTCAAATAGAATAGAATAGAATAGAATAGAAAATAAACTTTATTCTGGGACCAAGTCCCTTTAGAATAACAATAATGGACAAATTAAAAAAACATAACATTCATCTGGCCAGAAGGCTACATAATAACACAAATCATGAAATAATCAAGTGTGAACAAAAACATTGTAAAAATAGAAATAGATAAGAAAAAAAATAAGTAAAATACAACGAACTTGACTGCTTTTTAACTAATTGTAAAAAATAAATATATTTATATTACCAAAATAATGATTAATAATATTAATACAGTAGTTGATGACGAAATTACTAACTAAAATAATTGATTGGCATAGTATGCGATAATATATTTAAAAAGTCGGTATCATCGTTGATGTAGGAAAAATAAACAAAACAAGGGTAGCGGGATCGAGTTTACAATACTGTTATATTCAAGCATACCTTTGACCTGCTTGGAGAGCGACTTTTTGAGATGCCAAGAGATGATGGAAAAGCAGGGATTTGAATGAAGCTAGTGAAGAGGAATGGCGGATGAAAGGAGGGATTGAATTCCAAACAGTGGTGGAGCGGGCGAGGAAGGAGCGCTCGAATGCCTTAGTTCTGTGGGAAGGAATGTAGAAATCGGAAAGGCGAGATCTTGTTTTGTGCAGCTGGACAGAGGATTTGAATGGGAGGAGACTATAGATATATGAAGGGTGTTGCGAGTTGATGGATTGGTATAGAAAAACGCTAAGGAAATATTGTCTACGGATGGGAGGGAAGAGCCACTTTAACTCATCATAGTGATGTGACACCCGGGATCGCCTCGGAGTACCAAGGACAAATCTTAAAGCGCAGTTCATTATTCTTTTTAAGCGGCTCTCAAGCATTTTCGAGAGGCCCCCGTATACCACACTACAGTAGTCGAAGTGGGGGAAGATGAGGGATGATACGAGCAGCTTCCGAGTAGGTTGAGTAAGGAGATGCCGAGAACGATGGAATAATTTTAGGGAACTAATTATTCGTCGGGATATTTGGGTGACATGTGGTTTCCAGGAAAGGTTTTGGTCGATGGTAATGCCTAGGTTTTTAACGGAGGAGCTGAAACTGATGGGGTGGTCGTTTAGGATTAATGTTGGAAGGGTGGGGATAGTTGCAAGGAGAGAGTTGGAACCTAGAACGATGGCCTGGGTTTTCATTGCGTTCAGTTCCAGTTTGTTCAGCTTTGCCCAGGTACTGATTCGATCTAGGTCTTGCTGAATACTGGCGAACGCATATGAAAGCCCGGATGGAGGAAAGGATAAATAGATTTGGAAGTCGTCAGCATACAGATGGTAGGAACAGTGGTGAACAGATTTAGGAAGATCATTGATGTAACAGTTGAAAAGGAGAGGAGAGATGCTTGAGCCCTGAGCCACACCTGAGGATAGAGTACGGAAACAGGAAAGGGGTTGGTTGGGCATAGAGACCGCTTGGCACCTATCAGAGAGGAAGGATTGGAACCATAGAATAGAACTGTAGGAAAAAGACAATGACTTTAGTTTGGAGAAAAGGATAGAATGGTCTAAGGAATCGAAAGCTTTAGAAAAGTCTAGGAGGATTAGCACGGTTATTTGTCTGTTGTCCATGGCTTTATATATGTCATTGGTGATTTTGGTAAGGGCAGATTGAGTGGAAAAACCAGGGCGAAAGCCTGATTGAAGCGGAACGAGGAGTTTGGACTGTTCGAGAAAATTTGATATTTGAGACTGGACTATTCTTTCGAGAGGTTTGGAAAGGTTGGAAAGTATGGAGATTGGCCGGTAGTCCTTGGGAGATAATGGGGTTGGGGTTTTATTTATAGGATGGACTAGGGATTTTTTCCAGGAAGTCGGGAATACTGCTTTTTGTAGTGAGAAGTTATAAATGAAAAGTAGGACAGGTAGGATATCAATGAGGCATAATTTGAGTAGTTTGACGGGTATCTCATCTAATCCGGTAGAACTGGAGCGGGATTTAAGAACGGAGGAAACAATGTCTGTAGGTGATATGTCTGAGAAATAGAAATTGTCGGGGTTGAAAGATGGCGTTGATGAAAAGACGGAGGAGGAGGATTTTGATGAGTTAATTGAGGCAGACAAAAAATATGAGTTCATTTCGTCAGGAGAAGCGGGGAAGGCTCTAGAGGATGTTGGATTGCAAAGGGCGAGCTTTCGTAGGAGTTGCCATTTAGATTTAGGATCGGGAGCAGTGGAAAGGGCTTCGTGGAAGTATTTGGATTTTGTTTGTCTGATTGTAGATTGTGTCAAATTGCGAAGAGCCCTGAACGCTTGGTAGTCATCGGTAAGCCTAGTGCGTCTAAAGCGTCTACGAGCAGCATCACGTTTCCTTTGCAGGTCTTTAATTTTTTGACACATCCAAGGAGCAGGAGGGTGGCGGAAGGTTATGGATTTGAGAGGAGCGTGGGTATCCAGGATGCTTTTAAGATTGGCAGTAAGTATGTCGACCATTGAATCGACGGTGGTACAGGAATAAATTTGGTTCCAATTCAGGGTTTCGAGGGAAGGAGATATATTTTCAGAAGTGAGTCCGTCTAGATTGCGAAATGTTATAGTTTTCGGTAGGATTTCTGGGGTATGAATATTATATGAGATTTGGATTAAATCGTGAGAGGACAAAAAAGGGACAGGTAATTGTGAGGAAGAAAGGAGTCTCTGGGATGAGTCAATGATGAACAGGTCCAACCAGGAGTCAGATCGGAGTGTGTGATGGGTAGGAGAGAAAGAGACAATGGAGAGATGCAGAGAATAAAAAAGGTTTTCAAGATATATTTTGTCATTTGATTGAACCAGAAGATTGGTATTAAAGTCACCGGAGATTATTATGTGGTCATAGAGAGGAACATGGTTATAAAGGATCGACTCAAAGATAGGATCAAAAGGGACCAAAGGAGGGCGATACACTACAACGTATAGGAGAGGATTGGGTTTGCATGAAATCTCGACACCAAGGAATTCTATGTGAGGGAAATTGGACACTGGTGAGGAAAACAGGATGCGTGATTTTAGGGAATTATGGACGTAAAGACCTACACCTCCTCCAGTCCGGTCAACTCGGTCGTGGCGGAGGAAGGAATAGTCAGGTAAGGAAACAGTGGAGGACGGGATATAGGGTTTTAGCCAAGTTTCTGAGATTCCAATGGTGTGGAAAAAATTTTGGGTAAAATATTGCTGAAATTCGTCAAAGTGAGCGGGCAAGGATTGGGAGTTAATGTGACAGGAGGTTAGGACATTAGACATGGTGGGGAAGCAGAAGAGAAGCTCTCAGTAATTGAGGAGAGGAAGCTATGGGGAGTGAGTTTTATTGGCAGAGCTAATTGAAGAGATTGAAAATGCGGAGAGAAGATTATCCGAGGCGAGTTATTATTAAAATCCGCTATAGATCTTGATGCTAATGAAGGGATATTGAAATTAAAGAATAGCGAAAGGAAAAATGATACATAGATAAAAAAATAAGTTAAACAACAGACAACAAAAAAAAGATATAAGATAAAATAAAGAATGAAAACTAGTTTTATGTGAGGAAAAAAAGTCAATTTCGCAATATAATACATTGGAAAAAATAAAATTTTTATAGAACGTTTGAGTTTGTGGGGGTGATTCAAGATGAACCCGTGAGCGCCGTTGTGAGAGTCATGGTTATCCGTGAGGCATGAAGGCATACCGGTCTTCACTAGTCATTCGAAAATATCCAGGTCTTGAGCTTGATCGATGTAGACCACTCGGTGTCCATCTTCTTTTCTACACCGCACTCTACCCCCAGAGAACCAGACATATTTTATTTTCCCCGCCGCCCTCTTCTGACGTGCAAGCCAGTAGAGGTGCCTATTAGTTCCTGTCATTTCCTCACTTAAATAAATGCGGTGGCAGTCGTTTTCCTGCCAACCTATATCTCGGGTGGAGAAATCTCGCTTAACTTTTCTTTTTTGTATTAGGTCGTCCCTCACTGATTGTCGTGTGAAGCGTGCGATAATTGGTGGGGGTCGGGGGTCGTCATTCTTAGCCCTACGGCGCTGCACCGTGTCCAGGTCCTCGATATTTAGTTTTAATCCCAGGGCTGCTCCGATGCTTGCGACTAGACCAGAAGGAGTCTCTCCGGCTCGTATGGGGATCCCACGTATCTCAAGGCACTTAGATAATAGGCCCTGTTCACTTTTGTTCAAGCGTGCCTCCAAATTCCCCACTCATGCCTTGAGCGCTTTATTTTCCGCTAAGATCTCCTCGATATATTTGTTTTGTCCCTCTAGGTGTTTTTCGATCGAAGTAAGTATCTCATTCATTTCCACCTTGATCTTCTTTATCTCCCCCTGGACATTATGATCGGAATGTTTTATTGCTGATAATATTTCCATGAGTGAGGGTTGTATTGATTTACCGGAAATTTGTTTTTCCCCGGCATCTGAGTTTTTATTGGCCTGCTCACACTTAGCGCACAGCCATTGTGTTTTTGACAATTTTAGGTCCTCTATCTCCTTATCGCTGAGACTGCAGCACCGCCCATGGAAAATTAAATTGCATTTTGAGCAACATACATTATTTTTATCGTCACGCGCAATGCTGTTATTGCACTTGGAGCAAACGGCCATTGTGCCTAAATAAATAAATAGCTAGTGACTTACGGAAAGAGTTGTTGTTACGGCACCTGGTTTTAATCCTGTAGGGCTTAAGAGATAGCCTAGTGTTGTGGCTCGAACTGTTTATACTTGGAATCGCAATAATTTCCAATATTCCTTCACTACACTTTACCGCCTGTAGAAATTTATACACGTATATATTCACGTATATATGTTATATATATGTAAATATATAGTATGGTTATCCTGATATTAATGATTGAAAACTGAATTAATGACACTGCACTAATAGCGTGAAAGCATTAAAGAGAGCGATGTACACTGGTTGGTGTCCCTGGCCAGACTGCCAGACTGAATACTTGGGTACGCAGATGACATTGTGGTTCTGGCGAGAAGTGAAAAGGCATTTAAGGAAATTCTGGCAAAGATTGTGCAGGAAATTAGAATCGTGGGTCTTGAGATAAGCCAATCTAAAACCAAATACATGGTAGCATCAGGCTCTGAGGCAAGAAGAAGAAAGCAGGATCTTAGGTGTGATGGCTATACATTCGAAACTGTTGATAGATTCACGTACCTTGGCACTGAAATAAACAGAGTGGTTAGGGTGAGTGATGAGATTAGGAGAAGAATAATGTGTGGCAACAAAGCGTATTACGGCCTCTCTAGATTGATTAAATCTTCCCTACTATCAAAACACACAAAACTCAAATTATATAAAACCCTTATCGGGCCCGTTGTGTGCTATGGTGCGGAGACGTGGACGCTTAAAGTAGCCGACCAGCAAGCTCTTACAGTATTCGAAAGGAAAATCCTAAGACGCATTTTCGGTCCAATAAATGAACAGGGCACATGGCGTATTAGGAGTAACCAAGAATTGGATGACCTGATAAAGCATGAAGATATTTTAAGGTTTATTAAATCCAGAAGAATTAGTTGGCTGGGTCATATTGAGCGATTGATGAAAGAATGCCCAAAAAAGTTCTGCGTGAAGCGTTTCCAGGAAAAAGAAAGAGGGGACGACCACGCAAATGCTGGATTAAAGACGTGGAGGAGGACCTGCGTAAAATTGGAGTGACCAACTGGACGAGACGGGCCATGGACAGAGAGTAATGGCGAATCATTGTTGGAGAGGCCAAAGTTCATCTTGGACTGTAGAGCCGAAGAAGAAGAAGAAGAAGAAGAAGAAGAATATTATTACGGTTGTAAATATCAATAAATTAATCTAATATAAAAAAAAAATTAAATGATTGTATACAATTATGAAGTAAACGTTTAAATTATCGTATTTACAAAAATTGGAAACATAAATAAAAACAAGGAAATGTTCTTTCTTCTACAAAATAATGATTTAACTGCTTATGATTATAAGAAAATCAATAAAACAACTTACCTTTTTTTTAAGATTATCAAACTCCATGACCTAAACATATGATATATGACAATATCATTATGTGATAATTAATATTGTCAAATCCCGTATATAATTTGAGAAAATGTGTTTAAATAAATAAATACTCCCTTTATAAATCCTAGGATGTTATTAAATTACTGTCATTGCGAATATCGTTAATCTCGTAGAATACGATTGAAAAGTGACAACTTTTTTTTTTTGCATAGGTGTCTTTAGTAAAAGACACCTATCCTACCATATCAGGTTTTGGTTTTCCCGAGTGACCGGTGTTCTTGTTTAGATTTGCGCCTTAGGCTGCTGGACTCCAAATATATCCTGTGGGTAAAAGACAGCAGCTAATCGGGCAGTGTCGCGCTGACAAGAATACCCCCTCCCTTGTGTAGAGACTGTGAACATGACGGAGCCATCAGAACCCTCCACTACAGCTGCAGCGGTCAGCACTGCAGGGCTCACGGTGACCAAAAAGAGTAAGAGCGACGCCGATGACGGCTGGGAGCAGCCAAAGAAAGTCTGCAGGCAGACGAACCGGACGATAAACTTCTCAGTGAGTACCCAAAACAGTTATTTATCTCTGTGTAGTGACAGTGTTCCCGGTGATAGTGCCCCCAGTGCGCCACTTAAATTCAAAAAAACACCTCCTATAGTAGTTAGTGGTGCGACTAGCACAATAAGAGCAGTAGAAGAGCTTCAGACCGCTGGGTTTCAGGACTTTAGCATTCAAAAAACCAATGATAGAATCAGAATTTTCCCGGGCACCTTAGAAGCGCACGCGGGAATTGTGAATTTTTTAAAAACAAAAAATAACCCATTCCACACGTACGCGACATCCAATGGATCCAGAACAAATAAATATGTCATATACGGGCTAGACCTCGAATATGACATAGAAGAAATAAGTACATTTCTAAAAACGAAATTACAGGATGTTTTAGACGTGCACCGCATGAGGAAGAGCAACAAGGACGGAGTAAAAACCGAACTTCCACTTATCCTGATCACCACAGCAGCGACAGTAAAGCTAACCGACCTACAAGCTGTGCAAGCAGTCAATCGAGTTAGATTCACTGCCAAAATATACAAAGGACGGACAGGCATTATCCAATGCCATAGATACCAAAGGTTCGGACACACTAAAAATCACTGCTCTGGAGCACTGGTATGTGTCCGTTGTTCTGGCCCACATTTAGTCTCTGAGTGCCAGAGAGAAACAACCCCACTGAAGTGCTTCAATTGTGGAGAAACTCATGTAGCCTCATTCTCAGGCTGTGTAGTCAGGAAAGCTCTGCAGGCGAAACTGGAGAAACTCCGCCAAAGTACCAGGACAAGAAGCAAACCTAATCCAGCAGCACCACCAGCATTTAACGAGAAAAATTTTCCCCATCCCCCCAAACTAACTCAAAGACGGACTGACGGACCAATGAGGGACCGACCTCAACCTCCACCCAGGCAGACCGAATGGACTTCAGCGGAGAGGACCGTTGACAGGCCCTGTTACGATACTACTCACACTTGGGTAGAACAACTTATGACAAATATCAACAATTTCACAAACACTGCAAACAGACTCTTAGAGTTATTTTATGCTCTACTGACAAAATGAATAACCCAATGACGCTACTAAATTTCAATACTGACGGACTCATGCCTAAAATTACAGAGGTATACGCCCTGATAGCACAGACCCAACCCACTGTAGTGATTCTCACTGATACCAGAGTTAATTTCCAGCGCATACGCATTCCCGGGTACGATCTAACGGGAGACCATTTGGTTGAGCAAAAAGGTGGGATCATGATAGCCATTCGACACGGTACAAGATGGAGGGATCACCTCACACCAGTGGCCATCAGAGACTCAAAAAACACCACAAAACCATACAGGTTCAACTGGATAAACCCACCAGAATTACAGGGTTATACAGAAGACCTAGATCATCCCATGAAGAATTCTCGAGACTGCTCCACGCGTGCGCCAAGAGAACAAACCATTGGGTAGTGGGCGACCTAAACGCCCGGCACACCCTCTGGAACAATGCCTCTTGCAGTGAAGCGGGAAAAATTATTTTAAAAACACCATTTACAGTGGTTCACCCCGATACCCACACATTTATACATAGGGCTAATGTGGCATTCAGGTCAACGATCTATCTACTTCTAACTAGACAGCCCCATCGCCTTATTGAATGCGTAGCGCTGGATATTATAACAACGGACCATAGGCCTGTGCTTTACTCATTAGATGGAGAAACACCATTTCCACCTCCACCTACTAAATTTAAATATCAAGCAGCAGATTGGGAGTTTTATAAAGCACATGTCTACCATAATTTGTCAACTGTTCCTACTCTCCGAAAAACGAAAGACATAGACGATTACCTAGAGTTTTTTACAAAAACGTACAGGAGCGCCGCGGATGCGGCCATACCGAAATTTAATCCACTTCCGCCAGCCCTGCGTCCCCTACCAGATCACATTCTTTCACTTATCGCCTTGCGCAATAAGTGGAAGAATAAATGGTACAGGACTACGGATCATGAGGTAAAATCGGTAGTGAATTCCCTTACTACTCAGGTTCGCAATCTCATGAAACAATGGCGGACAGCACAGTGGCATGAGAAGCTCCGAGCAATCCATGGCGACCACCGTAAATTTTGGAAATTACTCAGGGCGAGCACAAGGAAGAGAAGCTCTACATTACTACACGACGGAGACAAACTGTTGACAGATGAGGAACAAGCAACTAAGTTCGCTGATCACTACAGTGCCACTATAGCCCGTCGCACAATCAGTATGACCGAAATCCCGAACGAAGAAATAGGAAATAATTATATGTTTGTATCCCCGAAGCAGCTGAAGGCGATACTCCGTCGTTCGCGAGGGAATAAAGCCCCAGGCCACGACGGAATACAAACTGTACTCCTAAAACAATTACCAAAAAGAGGCATAGCTCACCTGACGAACCTCTACAACTCCTGTCTCAGGCTAAGATACTTTCCTGAGGCATGGAAAAGAGCTATCCTCTTTCCGCTGCTGAAGCCCGCAAGAAATGGTAATCAGCCAGTCGACTACCGGCCTATTAGCTTACTTCCGCACATGGGCAAAGTTTTTGAGAAAATTATTCTTAATTATCTCAAAACCTATTGCTCAGAAATAGCGTTAATCCCACCGGAGCAGACCGGCTTCCAGGCCGGACTGTGTCCGGACCACCATCTGGTGAAGCTACGAATGAGGCAACCGCTTTGATATCCATAGACTGCATGGAGGCGTTTGACTTAGTGTCCCATAGCCTTCTATGTAAGACACTGCGGGACAACGAGTTTCCCGAGCAGCTATATACTATCATAAGGTCCTTTCTGACACAACGTTCAATAAAGGTACGAGTCGGCGAAGAGCTGTCCAACCCCTTTCCACTCACGTGTGGTGTACCTCAAGGGTCTGTGCTATCACCGGTATTATTCTTAGTTTATACGGCGGAAATCGTTGGTGCCAAATACAAAAAAGCTACTGTGGCGGCGTATGCCGATGACATTGCCATCTACAGTAGCTCATTAAATGCAGAGAGAGCTCTACGGCAGGCGGAGGTGGCCTGTGAGGAAATAACTAAAAGACTGGACGGGTTGAATATTACAGTTAATCCCAAGAAGACCGACTGTATTATTCTCTCCTTCCAAAAGAATAAGCGCCCTCTACCTAAGGTTTATAGAGTAGCAGGCAAAGTTAACAGACCTGTGAATAGGATAACGTATCTCGGTGTCACCCTCGACCGGCACTTGACGTTATCCCAAAATTGCAATAAGAAGATCAGGTCGGTGAGAACCAAATCTTACAGGCTAAATCATCTTTTAACCTCACCGAACTTATCACTCCGCCTCAAAGTAATGTTCTATAAGGCAGTTATTAGACCAGCACTCCTTTATATGCTCCAGCCTATGTTGAATAACATTTCGCCAACAACTTCAAAAAGGCTCCAACAATTTCAAAACCGTATGCTGAGGCGTATAGTAAGGCACACTTCTCTAAAAAGGACGAAATCAGACATAATGCACAAGACTCTCGGACTCCCGACGGTAACGGACTTCATCACACGGAGGCATATCAAATTTTTTGATAGCCTCCAACACTGCACGAACCCACTATTCAACGCACTTACACCGACAGGCCGACCTCAGCGTTGGCAAACACACGTACAGACACTCAACATGGACTGAGTAAACTACTAACTAACTCCAATCAGACAGAACTAGTGAGCCCCATCACTGGATCCCCCACTCCTTCCATTTAATTAATGTTCAGAAAATCCTTCTGACAATCCTCTCTTAAAATGCAGCTGATGCAGTAGAATAGATACAATGTATCATTAGTAATTTTAATATGTTATTTTTTTCAAATATTTATAACAACCAAAGGGGTTAAGAAATAAAAAAAAAAAAAAACACAAATTCCAGATACACGAGACTCTCGGACTCCCGACGGTAACGGACTTCATCACACGGAGGCATATCAAATTCTTTGATAGCCTCCAACACTGCACGAACCCACTATTCAACGCACTTACACCGTCAGGCCGACCTTAGCGCTGGCAAATACATGTACAGACACTCAATATGGACTGAGTAAACTACTAACAAACTCCAATCAGACAGAACTAGTGAACCCCATCACTAGATCCCCCACTCCTTCCATCCAAGTAATGTTCAGAAAATTCAATGTACAATCAATGCACCTCTCTTAAAATGCACCTGGTGCAGCAAAAGAGATACCATGTATCATTATTAATATGTTATTTTTCAAATATTAATAAAAGCCAAAGGGGTTAAGAAAGAAAAAAAAAAAAATTATAAATCCTAAGGCTGCCTGCCGGGCTACGAACACGCTATCATGGAGGATTGTTATCCTTAGATCACTAGACCTAGTGGACCCGATTTATATTATCCAATGCATATTATACTTTTAAAAAAATCTTAATTTTTTAATTAAGGTTGATGTGAAGATGTGAACCGCCATGGGTGAACGATTGCATGCCATTGCACATCGGTAGGTCAATAAAGCAAACACGTATAAGAATTCGACCAATTTGAAACATTTATGTAAGATCGAAAACTGACACGCTAGATGAAACGATCTATTTGAAGAGCCTCCTTTGGATAACTATTTAATGAACTGTAGCTCTAATGGCCACCCTAAATATTTCAAGAGCTTATTACCCTCTTAGCCTCAGGCCTGCCAACCCGACAGTTACGAATAATACAGCCGCTTCGGGTCAACACAATAATGACCTTTAATATCAATGGAACCATGTTTTATTCCTATGACAACATACTCTATATCAACTTAAATTTACCCGGTACGTTGCCTTATTGCTTCATCCTTTGTAATACCGGCCTTGTATAAAAAAATACTGTTATAACGGTAATGAGACATGCCCTTATTATGAACTGCAAAACCTAGACCTCTATTAATTTCACGTAAACCTCATTAATGAACTCAGATTTAAGTTATTCATAATTGCATAATTATTAATAGTTGTATCAATAAATCACATCACCATGAAACTTTAGATTTAGCTTCTACATCAAAAATAAAGAAATACTTGTTTTTTTATTTTTATAAAATCGACCCCTAAAAGTGGAAAATGCGGGAAATCGTAACCTGTTAATTTAGAGATGTGAAAATAAGATATTACAGTTTTGGATATTACATGGTGGATTTCAATAGACAACTTATCGATAGTTCTGTAATCATGTCATTTAATATTTAATAGGACAGTTAATCAAAATCTATCAACAAAGAGATAAGCATTGGTAGGCTGGCTGAATTCACAAATGCTTTAGTCATTGTTTATAATTTGGAGATCATTTATGGAATTCAAAATTCACATCTCCGTTTAAACTTAACATAAATTTCTATGTAAAATCAACGCTGACGATAAAAACTAGTAGTTATATAAGTTATTATTAACTACTTTTGATTCATTTTTTGCATTGCTATCATCGTTAAGTTCAACAATACTTAGATTATTTGTACTATCAATCATTTCTATAACCAGCATATTTAAATATTACAAATAAAATAGTTTAATGGAAACGAAAAGTGCAACCAGGTATTGTTGTTTTATGTTATTAATAGTATCAATTGCACAACGTTTAATAATTTAATATGCTTTTTAGATAAACATAATTATTCTTATATCAATCTTTAAACTAATGTTGATTAAAAGATTTTTTTTAAAGAAAAGTTATGCACTGCCCGCTAAGTGTCGCCAGTCTCGGGCATGTTGCTGACGCGGAGCTATGCTTGCTTATGTTTACCCCCTACCAATAGTCGCAAAACGCGGCTAAAGAAATTTTTCACTTCAAAAATCTAAAAAACATGAATTTTTTAATTATCACGTCAATTAGTTTGGACCTGATCATTCAAAATGGGTGATTTATAAATAATGTTCCGAAGTTCAATCAATAAATCCTTATTATTGATAAGTTTAATTAATTTATATTATATATTTATATATTATATTATTTATAAAAACAACGCAGGTATTTAGGAAAATGTTGAAGTTTTTAGAATGATATTTATGAAAATTGCTTCATTTCGTGTATTGTTAGTTTAGAACTGGCAACTAGATCACAATTTATTTATGCATGAAGCTTTTCAGTTATTTCAGGCTTTCTCAGAGTTGTAGAAGTTGTATCATGTTTTCTACTCATAAAGTAGTAAGCGAGAACTTCACCTCAATCCCGGATATGTATTTTTTTTTTTTATTTCCTTTTGGGCATTAAAATAAGTATTTTAATTACTGAATTTTTTCGAAGGTCATATACTGCTTATAAATTACTTATAAACACTTTTTAAAGCAATTTTTGTTCTATTCATTTATCGCAGATACTAATTAATATCATTCATTGGATAATTTTATCTATCAATTATTTTGGTACTTGTCTGTTTTACCGACCGTTGACACCAGTGCTCTGGTGTCACTTTTCTTAACTAATCTCCTACTGTTGTCGTAACATTTCCTTAGTGCATTGTTTCCTAAGTGCATTGTTTCCTAAGTGTTTTGTTTTGTAGAATGTGTGTTTTTAAATTAGAAAACAACCATCAACCATTGGAGGCTCAGAAATGTATGTAGAAATTGCCGAAAGTCAAAGGACGGCTTCAGCAGTGGATATTTTGAGGAATATGTAGAGAAACAAAAGAGTGTTTCATAGTTAAAGTTCCTGATAGGTCTCAAGAAGATTATTACCATTGATTATTAAACACATTTTACCGGGTCAATAATCGTATCCGACTCGTGAAAAGCATATAAAAACCTGGAGAATGAAGGCTATGCCCATTTAACAGTTAATCACAAATTGAACTTCGTCGATCCCACAACTCTGACTAACACCCAAACAATAGAAAGGTTATGGGGATCAGTGAAGTGGGGAAGAAGAGGCACTAATAGACAATATCTAGACTCTTACTTGGCGAAGTTCATCTGGGGAACAAAATTAGGGGGACGACACCCTTTTGATGTTATATTGGAAGATATTGTACTTTTTAACGAATATTGTTTGTAATAAATGTTTTATTTTATCTTCACATGTTTATCATTTATTTCATTTCCTAAATATCTGTTCTATCATAATGAAAGGCAATGCCTATTTGAAATTCATTGTAGGCACCATAACCTGACATGGTCGAAATATTTGAGGTAACTGGCACCTGAGCGATGATGTCAACGGACAGCAAAACAGAAAGTACCATTATTTTTCTATGTGTGTAACAGGAAAGATAGAATGAACAGTGAATAAAAAAAAACAGTCAAGACACTAAATTTCTAATATATTTTATTCTAAATATAATTGAGAGACAAGGTACGAACATTTCTTTCCATATTATTATTTCTGAGGTTGCTATTAAGGCGATACGCATCCAATAAAATATTTAATGTAATACTATTTTTCATTTTTTATTTCATAACTACCGATTATTGGATTACTTGTAATCATATATATTTTATATGTTATAGGGAACGGGATAGCTTCGTGTCTAAAATCGAAGGTTCGGGATTTAAATCAGGCTGTAGTAGATAAATAATTTAATGTGTTAACAGCCACAGATAGGATTTTGTGAAACTTCCTGGGGCTCACCCAGCCTCTGTACAGTGGAATTGGGGTAAAAAAAGCTTTGCAGTTGAGCTTCATCTCGGACAAATCACTTCCCTGCGTAACAGTTCTACTAGAAACAGAACATTCTGTATCATATACTAAGCCCAAGATCGTTCAAGGGCTGTAGTAGTACAGGTTTTCATACAATACTGTTATTATTTATAAATAAATAACAAGGCTATAATACTTAATCTTTTGGTTCTATAGATAATAGATGCCACCACTACATCTTATTAAGGAAAAACGAGATAAGCCTAGTACAGTTCGTAAGTAATTCAACACCTAATGGCAGCCATCAACACGGTAAGAAGGGGAGAGGGCGAGAGATTCAGTAGGGAGAATCCCTTTTGAATACAAGCGAGGAATTTATTGGGTAATTAAAGAGGCCTTAATGTAAAATATTAATCTTAAATGTGAATTACAGAGAAAGAAAAAAAATAACATTTCCAATTAGTAGGGAGAAGATCTGATATTATGGCCACCTGGGGCTCTAACTTATCTTAATGCCCCTTTAAAGAAACGATTGATGCACTTGATTAAAACTAAAATGGCCAACTTTATTAAACTGCCATCTTATTTCCTCTGGGAGGGAAACTTTCTCGTGAGTAAGTCAGGTTTATTTTTATTGCCCTCATGCAACTTATAAAGTGTTTAGAGGAGTTTTGGCACTGTAAATGGAAGGGAGTACACAGATGAACCAACGCCATATTTTTAGCTGGATTGTGTAATTGATGATGCGATTAAGATAATAGGATATGATCCCATTCTAATTGCGCCATATTTAAAAAAAGTCTCACTATTCATAAATTTAAAATATAAGTAGTATTGAAGCTACTACGATAGTTAGGTTATATCGCAGACAGTTGATCCAGCTAAATTATCTAGAAAATGAAGATTGACATTGTGGTTAGAGACATAACATTTATTGCACATAATGTCTTACAATTTATGTGCTCTGATATTTTGGTTTAAAAACAAGCATGCACGCGCGCTCCCAAAGATGCAGATACATAAGGAATGAAGAAGAATGGTGGCATAGGAAAAGGCCCTGCAAGAACTGTAGCGCTCAATAGTAAATGATTGAGAGAATAAATAGCAACAACGGTTATTCTAACAATCTAAGCGCAAGCATTGTTAACACACCCAGTTTTTATGAACATATATCAATTCTTCTGTGACAGAGTTGTAAGCAGTTAAGTGAAAATGCCTAAGCTAAGATGTTACATATTCTCAATTATAGAGTAGGAGTATAGAGGCTGCCCCCCTTTCAAAAGTCATGATTAGAAAGATCGGAACTTCCCAGCCAAATCTCAGGTACCTGGAGATTGAGAAAGTATTTCTTTGATAGAATTACGAATGAGGAAGTTTTGATAAGACTCTCAAAAGAAACAAAATTTTAGTGCTTAATTTAAATAAAACTCAGAAAACTGCAATACCTGAGAAACATTACGAGAGGTACGAAACAACAAATACTGCAGGTGGTCATGCAATGGAAAGCACAGCGTTGGAAGAAGAGTGTCGAGGCTCCGCAAACCGAATGAATGGTTTAACTGTTCTGCAACTCATATCTTCACTGCAGCAGCCAACAAGCTGCAAACATTAATGATGATCTCCAATCTTCGACAGAAGATGGCACCTTAAAATGAAGCCGATTAATTAGAAATATGTATCGCTTTCTAAGTGATGAATAACGAGGATTAATAAGTTTAATGGTGATTAATAAATGAATATGAATGAGAATATGAATTCAATATATTTTAAAATCCGAAAAAATATCCTTTATTTTAGTTAATGCTTCAAGATATATCTACTTATAAAACGACCTTTTCGATAGCTAATTATTAATATATATCCTAAGACCCTTTGGAGTTGTTTCCCGATCCTCACTCACTTCTCTCTTTGATAAAACTGTCTCTTTTCCTTCTCTTACTCCTGTTTCAGGGGAAAGCCCCAGGGAAACTCTATCTGCTTTTTCTGGGGAATATGATAAAGTATCTCTTTACCTGATCTAAAACCCTTCTCAGGATTTAATAATATTTTTAATAATTGAACATTGTCTACACCTTCCATATTTAACAGGGTTCAAGAATAAATTATTTTGCTCCGTCACCTCAAATTATTCTTTGTAGGTCCTTATTTTGGTAAATCGAAAATAATTCTTAAAAACATTATTGCAACAGGTTTAAAATAACGGAAAGAGAAGAAACAACGGACCAAGAGAAGAAAGATCATACCAGAGATGCCGCCGGCCGGGATTCGAATCCCGGCCGGCGGTATATCTTTTCTCTTCAAATAAAAATAGTTAAAAATTGAAATAATTAACAAAAAATTATAAAAAACATCTCATAGTATGTACTTCAATATCCAGGAACATGAATTTACCCGTCAGATTGAAAACCTGCCATTGAAACTATAAATGGTATATTTATATTTTCTTCTTATGAAATATTTGACATTCTAATAAATGCTTTTTTTTATGTCTTTTAAGAGGTTATTTATCTTACTATTTTATTTGGGAAGCCATGAGTAATTATTAAAGATAAATACTTAACTGATTATTTATTTCAATGTCCTAACTTTGTTTTAAATTGAATTCTTCCCAGAGTGTGGTTGTGCGTTTACTAATTTACTAATCAGTCAACTAATCATAACCTCAATTAATCAATCAAGTGTGTCTTAGTTAAGGAAACATCTAATTATGAATATACTATAATAATTATGATTACGATAAATAGGGAACTGTCATAAAATATCCACTTAAATTAAATAAACTCTTATCAGGTATAACAGGTATATATCTGGGGTACTTGATCAGGTAGATCTACAAATGTTCTCTCACCCTAGCCTCCTCTGCCTAGTCTTCAACAAGTAATGTCTTCGTTCATGTAAAAATGGCCTCATGTAAAAATTAGTAAAAACAATTTACAATTTAAAAATGAATGAATTTAGTAACAAGAAAATCGTATGAGAGGTTAAAAACACATACATTCGCGTTATGATACATAGTATGTGACTGCAGCTGTATTACGTTACAGCAGAAGAAACTATATGGAAGAAAATATAAACGGCAACATAAATCAGAATAAAAGAGAACGGTAAGAAGAGTGCTTAGATTAGTGACGATATAGAAGCGGCCTGTAGCGATTTACTACCTCTCTACACCCCCAATGGGAACATAAACGAATTAAATATTCCAACACGAAGTCAGCAATCTAATAGATCGCCTTAACGCGAGCGTCTTTTTGGTTGCTACATGGGCATTAATTTGTTTTATGTTTATGCTTGTATTAGGACATACAAATCATAACTTAATATTTTTTTTTGGACTCTCCAAAAACGTCAGAGAAAGGCTGCCCCTGGCTCAGCGGGCAACTCACCCAACTCAAAAAAAAATAAATCGGCTGGGTCAAAAAAGTCAGTGATCAAAAACAACATACCACCGGAGCCTCCCATAACCCGCAGCAAAACTACTGCAGTCAATTCGAACAAATCTACAATCGCCTCATCTTCCAGCAACCCTGGAACTACAGAAAGCAATCGTGACGAAAACCAAGAACACCGAGGGTTCATTGACCCTAACCCTCCTCCTGTTTTTGTCACGAAGATAACAAATTTTTATGAATTTGCTTAAGAAATATCTGAACTCATAGGACAAACTAATTTTAAATGCTTTTCTAGAGTAAAAGACATTAAAATAAAGACATCGAACAAGGAATCCTATAAAAAATTAATTAACCATCTTACAGTGAAGAACTATGATTTTCACTGTTACCAATTACAACAGGATAAATCGTATCGAGTCGTTTTAAGAGGACTGCACTCTTCAACGCCCACAACAGCAATCAAAAGTGACCACGAAGAAATAGGTCACAAAGTAAGAAATATTTCGCCAGTGTTGCATCCCACCGGAAAGTAACCCCTTCCATTGTTTTTCGTTGAACTTGAACCAGCCCGAAATAACCCAGAAATATTTCAAGTTTTAAGACTTGTTTACTCAACAGTAAAATTTGAAGAACCTAGGCATAAAAATGCTGTAGTTCAGTGTACTAACTGTCAAGCCTTAGGCCACACCAAGACGTATTGCCATCATCAAGCTATGTGCGTCAAATGCGCTGGACAACACTCATCTGACATGTCAGAAATCAAGAAACGAGCCTGCTAAATGTGCTCTTTGTGGTGAGGATCACCCAGCGACTATAGAGGCTGTTCAGTTCATAAGAAATTTCAACGCCTTAGAACCAAGAATTATCAACTAAAAAGTCAAGAGAAGAGCACAATCCAGCTGAAGTTGACAATACTGCCACCTTTTCTGAATTGCCTAGACCTGCCGTATTACAACTGTATATAACCGTAAACCCCACAGATAGACTTCCGGACAACAGAACTAGGGGAACATCAAGCATTCAGCAGCAGCCTCGAGCTCAGACGCCTCAAACCTCCCAAACCAAATCTCAGAATTCCTTTACCAAATCCCAGACGTCCCAATCCAAGCCTCGGGAACCCATATCCAAGCCCAAGGCAGCCAATCCCTATCCTCAACCTCCACGTCAACAAATTCCTCCCCACCATACACCCTTACGGGTCAAATTACCTCCTCAACAACCAAATCCTCTCCCTTCCAACCACAGCATTCAAACGAATTTTCATGCCGGGATTTTCATCAAACATTGAATGAAAATCCAGCACCTCGGGTACAACCCCCAGCCAACCCTCCTTTGCCCATTAATTATCCCTATCAAACTCAAGGCTCATATCCATTCCATGTCCAAAATCCTATCGACATAAATTCAATCCTATCATCCTTCCTCAAAGACCTTCAAGAGACTATCAAGCCTCTCATCAACCTACTCACGAGAATCTTTAGCGAAGTCCCTCATAATTACCCACGATGAGCATAAAGCCCTTAGCTATCGTTCTGTGGAACGCTAATGGACTGCTTAATCACCGTGATGAACTTGACATATTTCTACACGACAACCAAATAGATATTGCTTTACTTACTGAAACACATTTCACTCATCGCGCACATTTCTACATACGGGACTACATCACTTACAGATCAGACCACCCAGATAACACTTCACATGCCGGATCTTGTATTCTCATTCACAAAAACTTATCTCATTCCCTTATTCCTTCCATTCCAACTGATGCTATCCAATCAACCTCAGTAACCATAACAACTCGTCCTTTCCATATCACATTTTCAGCTGTATACTGTCCTCCTGGAATTTCTGTTTCCTATAATCTTTTTGAATCCTTATTCCAATCTCTTGGTTCACGCTTCATCGCTGGAGGAGACTACAACGCTAAACACCAACGATGGGGTTGTCGAACATCCAACTCCCGAGGAAATATCCTGTCTGCTGTAACATCCAAAAAGAGTTATTCCATTCTGGCGCCAAACAACCCCACCTATTGGCCTACATCTACCAAAAAACGTCCCGATATCCTTGACATATTTATCACATCTCAAATTTCCCCCGCACAAGTCAATATTGAATCCTTGGACGACCTTTCATCAGATCATAGTCCAGTCCTCCTTTTCTTGCACTCAAGTTTCGCTCCCAAGCCTTCCCCTCCCACATTGATTACAGGACGTGTTAACTGGAACGATTTTTGTTATGACTTGAAGGAATAACTGGACTTAAAAATTTCACTAAAGACAAAACAAGACATTGATACAGCCATAGAAAAACTTACAACATCAATCAGAAACAGTATACATGACAATATCACAAATCACACAAATAATAACTATCAACAGACTGATTTGCCACAGCATATTCGTATCTTATTAAGAGAAAAACGCAGAGCAAGATCGAAGTGGCATAGAACTCGATATCCATCAGATAAAACTATCTATACAAAATTAACTAACAAACTAAAAGCAGAAATCAGAAGTTCAAAATTCAAAATTTAATTACCTGGACTGAAAATCTTACAACCACTGACAAAACACATTATGGATGACTACCAAAAAACTCCTAAAGTTCAAAGAATTCAATCATCCACTCCTTACTGAATCAAACTAACTGGACAAGATCTGACGGAGAAAAATCACAGTTATTTGGCCAATACCTTTCCAAAATCTTTCATCCACATCCTGATATCATTAACCCAACTCAAATTGAATATATAAAAGAAGCGTTAGATGTTCCATTCCAAATGTCCCTTCCACCCAAAGCATTCCATCCTTCATAAATATCCAACATTATTCACAGATTACCATCCCGCAAAGCTCCTGGGCACGACCTCATCACAATTCATATCTTAAAACAACTACCTAGAAAAGCCATTCTATTCCTTACCTATATATATAATGCTGTACTCCGCTCCACATATTTTCCTTCAATCCTTCAATCCTATCTCACAAATTGAACTTTCCAAGTAAACCATAATAATTTCTATTCATCCCTCTTTTCCCAATCTGCTGGTGTTCCTCAAGGTAGTATCCTTGGCCCAATCCTTTATACAGTTTATACAGCTGACATCCCAACTCATCCTAATACTATCCTTACCACGTATGCTGATGATACATGTGTATTATCAGTCAACACCAATCCAGTTATTGCATCCCAAAGCCTCCAATCCCATATCACTGATCTTGAAGAATGGTGTCAAAACTGGAGAATTAAAATAAATTCTCAAAAATCGCATCAAATCACTTTTACCTTACGTCGTAAACCAATGACTTCCTGCCCTACAGTATCCTTTAATAATATCCCACTGGTGCCTGTAGAACAGATCCGATACTTAGGGTTGCACCTCGACAAACGATTAACCTGGAATCCTCATACAAGACTGAAAAGACAAGAAACCGCTCGACGTTTCAGGCTACTTCAATACTTACTAGACAAACGCTCTAAGCTCCCAATTAACTACAAAAGACTCATCTACATGACCATCATACGACCTATTTGGACTTACGGAGTAGAGCTATGGGGCTCCACTAAGCCATCGAATTCCTCTCGTTTCCAATCCCTACAATCCAAAATCCTTCGTAAAATCCTCAATGCTCCTTATTTTGTTAAGAATAAAGTCATCCATAACGACCTTAATGTCCCTTTTGTTGCTGATTTGGCCCGAACCCGGTATCTATCCTTTCGTAGCAAACTTCATTCCCACTCAAACCCTCTAGTTTCAAACCTAGCTTCCTCTTCAATTCCCGATAATCCTCCGAGGCGTCTGAAAAGAAGATGGCCACGTGACCTTCTTATTTGAACTTTGATTTGAGTACTACCAGTGGGTAGTTTCTCTACTTGTCATTCTCATGTCATTATGTAACACGCATTCTATTTACTTGTTGTATAACTGTAATACAGTTGTAAATATCAATAAATAAATTTAAAAAAAAATATATATTTTTTTTTATATTTATCAAATATATAGAGTGAACACTTTTAGTAAACACAAGTATATAGTATTCGCCGGTTCATCTTTACTTTTTTATTTGATGACTCGAAAGTAACTAGTGACTAAATTTTTCGAAGTATTCCAGATCCTCACTTGAAAGAAAATCTGATTGTCTGTACTTGGGCCTGAAGCGACAAGTAAAGTATTTCGAATACATAAGGAATATATTCATAGACCTGAATAATGCATATTATCATCACATATTTCAAAATGATAAATTATTGTACATTAATCTTATGTATTGTGCTGTAAGTTTTGTGAGGCCTGTGTCACGTCTTGATGTGGTCATTATGGCAGTGTTGTCAGCGTAGGCTGTACCTCTTAGAAAAGAAGACAGCTCTTTGCCGACCATCCTTCTTCCAAACACGAAATATCTGTAAATAACACACTTGACATTCCATTACAACTATTAATATTACCACAGCCTTCATTCACTCCAGCAGAAGTAGCAGAACTAATTAGACATTTACCAAAAAGAAAAGCCACGGGCTAACACTTAATAAATGCCGAGGTGCTCCAGCAAATGCCTTGGAAAGCATCTAGTGTTCCTAACGGCAACCTATAATTCAATACTTAAAACTACGAAATTCCCCATGATCCTTGCCTGTAACATCCGGTGTTGGCGATCACCGTAGCGAAGGATTCACGGTCCAGCACAAAATGCGATAATTCCCCTGCAGTATTTAGTAATTCCATACCCTTTTCGGTTCTTCTAACCTCTTCTTGGTTATTTTCTCTTGATGAATAAGGTGTTCTAAGATTTGTCTATGTATCTTTAATGTTTCGATACTGTTCATTGTTGACAACTTCAATGCCCATGGTTTATACTCCATACAAATGCACCCACCAAAAGCTCTTAAGCGATTTCATTGACGATGTTCCCCAAATACAAGAATTAGTGAGACCTTTTAAATGAAGCTTAGCAACCGGTTAGGATTTCGGACTACAGACTAAGAATTTGGTCTTCTTCCTATTTATTTCGATGCCAATTTCTTCTACCTCTTCGTAAAAAAGATCACGCATGATTTTTATCTTAAACGGTTGATCTTGCTGTCGTTTTTTTATTAATTTTTTAAATAATTGCTTTGAATACATATCGAGCAATATCGTGAATGCAATACAACCCTGTCTTACTCTTCTTTATTGAGAAATATCCTTGATGAGATTATTAGCATTTTTTTTTCGTGTCTGGTTTGATTCGCAGTTCTTAATAATTGAAGACTAAAAATGATGTGTACATGTCCATCAGTGAATAGAATTTAACTAAGTTGATAAGAAATTATCTTGGTATCAACTCGCGCAATCACTAACATTTTTTATCAAAATCAAATAATGACAATCGCTGTTTTAAAAGTGAAAAGTAAAGAACCGATAGACATGAAATATTTTCCAATTCATTCAAAATTAGATGTAGAGTTGTTTTTTCTTTAAAAAAATCATATGTATATTCCAGATATATCTGTAATTTTGTGTGTATATATTTGTTTTCCCTTTCATTTTGATACAAGACTGAAAAGACAAGAAACTGATTGACGTTTTCGCTTACTTCAACAGAAGACTCATTTACATGACAATTATCAGACCTATTTGGACATACGGAGCTGAGCTTTGAGGCTCTACTAAACCATCCAATTCATCTCGTATCCAATCCTTACAATCCAAAATCCTTCATAAATTCCTCAATGCTCCTTATTATGTCACAAACAAACTCTTTCATCATGATCTTAATATCCCATATGTTGCTGATTTGGCCCAAACTAGATACCTATCCTTCCATGGCTCCATACACACATTGAATCCGCTAGTCTCTCAACTTGCTTTCCATACTATTCCTGATAACCCTTCGAGGCGTCTGAAAAAAAGATGGCCTCGAGACCTATATAGAACTTTATTGGAGTGCTACCGATAGGTAGTTTCTCCACAAGTGGTTTTTTTTTCATGTCATTTGTTCATATTAGCAAATATACTTGTTGTAATATTATTACAGTTGTAAATATAAAAAAAAAATATTTAAAAAAAACAAAAAGACATTTATGGTGTTAGCTACCTGGAATATCATTATTGACTAAAAATAAAAAAAACAATGGAGTTTTTAAAATATAATTATATTGTTTAGTACAGCTTTTGTTGTTTATGGAGGAAAAGTGCACCATCGAAAAAATCTGGATGGTTGTATTAATAATGTCGATAATTTTTTTTGTTTAGATAAAAACAATGTTCCATCCTTCCATATGAACTCTATATGGCTCGTTAGTAGTATGAACAAAAAAAAAATACATTAAATTAGTAAGGTATATTAATCAATCAATTGTGGTAACCGAAGAATTGTTCCAATAAATTCATGAAGTATTTATTTTCTCACTTTAACTGGCAGGATTTAGTGTTAGAAAAGCTGAGTCAAGATATAGTATATGAAGGCACAACGTAAACAGATCTGTTTCACAGAATACTCCATAACTGTTCATATTATTATGTATCATGAAAATAATATATAATATAAGAAAAAAGATCATTATTAAGACTTTATTATTTATTTTTATCTTTTATTTATCTTTTTCATGTAAACAACTCGCAAGAAAATGTAAAAGTGATGTTTTAAAGAAGAATGGGGAAGAGAGACTGGTTTTGGATTCTCTTCTGAAAAATCACAGGCTATATTTTTATCAAGAAAAAACAAATCGGAAAATCTAAGTAATATTTTGATAAACAACAGAGAAAGACCACTGCTTGGATTCCTCAAGCCTAACGCCAAAAGAATGTATTGTAATAAGCAGGTTAAGAATTGGTCATACTAAGCTGACACATTTCCACCTACTTTTAGGGCAGTACCACCCAAACTACCAAAGCTGTAACAATGTACAAATTACCTACCGCAAAGCATCTATTTGAATGCAAGAGGTATACAATAAAAAGAACAAATTTGGACATTGAAACGTGCCAACCCTTCAAATATAATAATGAACTACAGAGGACTTTGATGAACCTAACACTCACAAATTTAATCCAACAGAAATAAGAAGAGCAGCCGTCGCTAATGGCCCCAGCAGTCGAAGCTACGTTAAAGAAAAAAAAAAGAGTTTGAAGAGTTGCTTTCTATGGTAAATACATGGTGTACCAAAACTTTTTTCATGACAATAAAATTCCTATGTTTTCGTGTTTGAGAATAAATAAGCTATAATACAATTTTATAAAATTAGTTAAATGACTTTCTTTTCTTGCTATTACAATAATTATGATATATAATTATGTCTGTATCCAATATATTACTTTATCAACATTTCATATTTATGGTTTTAATAGGAGAGGCTTATGAAAATTTTCTTTTGATCTCTCATCATTCATTTGACTTATCATGCTGATCTATGATGACCCTTTATTATGTGAGGTGTATAAGATTAAAAGCGAATAACTCGAAATTTCAAAACATTGTTTTTTTCATTTTTCGTTTTTATAGTCTAGAAATTTTATGTTCCAGAAACATAAGGATCAGAACAAGATTTTAACTATGAGAAATACAGAATTAATAAATAAATTAGGATGCAAATTATCAATTTTACACAAAATTGCTTGAACAAAATGTGGGAAAGGCATGTTATCGAATTATGTAGTTATTCGGTTCTGATCCAGAACGCCTCATATGAAATACACGTATGATTGTTTGCACTAAACTGAATCTGACATGATTAATTCTTGAAGGATATTGAAATTTTTTTGTTCAAACAAATATGGACATATATTAAAGAAAAATATTAAGAGAAAAACGCAGAGCAAGATCGAAGTGGCATAGAACTCGATATCCAGCAGATAAAACTATCTATACAAAATTAACTAACAAACTAAAAGCAGAAATCAGAAGTTCAAAATTCAAAATTTAATTACCTGGACTGAAAATCTTACAACCACTGACAAAACACATTATGGATGACTACCAAAAAACTCCTAAAGTTCAAAGAATTCAATCATCCACTCCTTACTGAATCAAACTAACTGGACAAGATCTGACGGAGAAAAATCACAGTTATTTGGCCAATACCTTTCCAAAATCTTTCATCCACATCCTGATATCATTAACCCAACTCAAATTGAATATATAAAAGAAGCGTTAGATGTTCCCTTCCAAATGTCCCTTCCACCCAAAGCATTCCATCCTTCATAAATATCCAACATTATTCACAGATTACCTTCCCGCAAAGCTCCTGGGCACGACCTCATCACAATTCATATCTTAAAACACCTACCCAGAAAAGCCATTCTATTCCTTACCTATATATATAATGCTGTACTCCGCTCCACATATTTTCCTGACCTCTGGAAATTCTCCATTGTAAAAATGATACCCAAACCTAAAAAAAACCAGAATACCTATCCTCGTACCGTCCTATCTCTCTTTTACCTTGCATGGGTAAAATCCTAGAAAAGCTCATCCTTAAACGATTGCACCCTATCCTTGATGCAAATCACATAATACCAGATCACCAGTTTGGATTCCGAGCATCACACTCCACCATTCAGCAATGTCATCGTGTGGTGGATGTGGTCTCCTCTGCATTAGAACGTGGATCATATTGTTCGGGCGTCTTTCATGACGTGGAACAAGCTTTTGACCGAGTCTGGCATACGGGCTTGCTCTACAAACTCCGTAAATTCCTACCCCCTACATACTTTCTCATCCTTCAATCCTATCTCACAAATTGAACTTTCCAAGTAAACCATAATAATTTCTATTCATCCCTCTTTTCCCAATCTGCTGGTGTTCCTCAAGGTAGTATCCTTGGTCCAATCCTTTATACAGTTTATACAGCTGACATCCCAACTCATCCTAATACTATCCTTACCACGTATGCTGATGATACATGTGTATTATAAGTCAACACCAATCCAGTTATTGCATCCCAAAGCCTCCAATCCCATATCACTGATCTTGAAGAAATAAATAATAAATTAGGATGCAAATTATCAATTTTACACAAAATTGCTTGAACAAAATGTGGGAAAGGCATGCTATCGAATTATGTAGTTATCCGGTTCTGATCCAGAACGCCTCATATGAAATACACGTATGATTGTTTGCACTAAACTGAATCTGACATGATTAATTCTTGAAGGATATTGAAATTTTTTTGTTCAAACAAATATGGACATATATTAAAGAAAAATATAACGAGATAAGTCGGGAGTAAGGGAAAAGGATACATTTATTTTTCAATAAAGAAATTAATTAATTCTATAAAAGCATATTTGATTATTTACAAATTATCTTTGAAATTTCCAGCTTGAATCTTGTTGAGACATGCCAATCTTTTCGACATCGAAAATTTCAATTGTATCATTGATGAATGAGAACTGAGTAGAACGATTATTATGTAATCACATTGGCATTAAACATTATTTCGGGATTGAAATATGAGGTCTGTAGTTAGCAGAACTATTAATTTTATTTTCTGTGATAGGAAATTCCGAATTACAAATATATTTATAAATTATATTTTATTTATTTTTATTTGATGGTGATTATTTAAATATTTTTATTTTGAAGAGAAAAGATTTAATCGCGGTGAGGACAATCGCCAAAACATTTATGTTAATAATAATGTTCTTGTAATACCCGTAATTTTAAATAAATTTTGTTTTAACGTACTTAGTATTGCATGTAAAATCTTATTCAATTTATTTCTTATTTATTATAGAATTACCATTTCAACAAGATTTTCCGGAAGATTTCAGGGTAAAATGAAAATTCGTGGTTTTGCCGAAACATTAAGTAGTCAAAAAGTGGCAGAAATTGAAAATTCACGACTCACTATCCACATGAAAGCAATAAAAGCTTGTAAGGATTGATGAAAATTTCAGATGGAGTTCACTATATCATTGGACCTTAAAAATTATATGGTTGTTCCATTTCGGTACGACAAAAGAATTATATTGTATAGCCTCATTAAAAATAAATGAATAAAGGAAGTGGAAAACTGTGTTAAATTTTCATCTCACTCATTTTAAGCGATGTCCATTATTTTAAAATAAACATTTTATTACAGTAAGTTTGAAATTGAAAAAACCTTAGGAGGTCACTTGTGGTCCAATGGTTAGCACAGCAACCTACTATGACCAAGATGGCGGATTAAGCAGTTATGCAGTCTGTGGGGAATGCACCATCCCTTTTTATGGTTTATGGTGCATTCCCTGTTCTGATAATAGTGAACTCTATGTTACATTGATAAAGATAATGAAAATAAAAGGCATGTAAATAAAAGAATATAAACACTTTATTAAAAACATTACAATCTGCCACTTGTGGGCAATAAGTAATGGTGCTATGTAGGTACAACCATTCCATAACAAAACAAAAAATGATATAAACAAAATAAAATAAGTGAATGTAATAAAATAAATACAAGTGGAAAAATGTGGTAATAAAAGGAAATAAATGCAAAAATGATAATAAAATAAAATCTAGATAAAAAAAAAATGATGAACACATTCAAATCCTGTAAAAAGAATATAATGATAATAACGGAAATAACATATTATTGATTTGGGTTAACTGTGAATGGCATCTTTCTTCTGAGTAGTTCCTTACTCTGCTGGATCTTTGCTAAGGGTTCTACAGCATAGTGTTGATTCTAGCCGTTCTATTGTTCTACTGAAGTCGAAGGAGGCCATTTTGAACCTACTCATAGGCCTACATAGCAAAAAGGTAGAGCTAGCCAGGGGTCGTTTGAACGGTTGTTTTACATTGAACGTCTTTCGAAACTGAGGCCCACGAGCCAGTACGGTGTCAAGTACTAGTTAAAGACAGTTAGCTTTATTCTTTAGGTTAGGGATCCTGATTATATCTGGATGGGCAAAATTTAAGGAATCACTCTTTAGCATCATCCCATTAGTCATATCAGTATAAAGCCGAAGCAATGACGTTAAATGAATAAACAATGAAAAAGGTTTCAGTTATAATGCTTATTGATAGGAATTTCCTTGTTTACAATGAGCCTACCAGCTTCTGCATTCCGACGGGAAGAATGCCCAAGATTTAGGTGTTTCAGTGAAGTATTCATCTCCACTTAGTTCCGGTTAAAAAATCGGGAAGGCTGGTTGGGAAGGCGCCAGTGTGCGGTAGGCCGACCATCCGTCTTCCTGGGGAAGATATTTCTCTCATAGGCCTTAGTGTTCGTGCCTAGAGCCCTTGTCCCTAAAGGGGGTAATATATATTCTTGGTCACCCACCCTTCGCTGTTCCTATTAGCGCCCTGTGGCAGAAAATCGGTGCTTGGTTTTAAACTAATTATCATGGTAATCAATGATATTTTAAAGCAATTCAATTTACATATGATTACTGTTGAAGTTTCCCACTCTAAAAATTAATAGATAGGTTGTTGTAATTATATGGACCAGTAGTTTTGGATTCAATCCTTGTCCGTGTACAAAACAGATTTTTGTTGAACGTCTTCTAGTTTATAGTTAATGTTTTAACCTCTCTTTAGGCTATTGTGTTATTTGACAATATTACAGTGGGAGTCCTAAATTTTGTCTATTCAGGAATAATCAGCATAAGTATCCTTAACGAATACTATTAAACCGTACATGCTCGGTATCCCCATTTTACGTCCCTTCCACGCCACAACTAAGGATTTTTTACTCCCTTTAAAAAATGCTACGCCATCTGCCGGACTACGAATCCAAGATCTTGGGCGTTGATGGTTGTGATGCTAACCTCTACATTAGCGGTGACCCAGAATGTCGTGGAATCAGGCCTGTCTGTGATTGATGAGCCAGAACGCACTGTTCACACGAGATGTCCTGCATTAGATCATTTGATCAACTGATCATTTTGTTCTGGATATGAATTTTATTTTCTTTGTATGCTCTGATGTTGCCTAAATTGGCACCACATTGACTGGTTTTACTTCAGTATTTAGGGAAAAAAAGGCATTGTGATAATTTATGTATGCCTCATTACGAGTTTTTGTTAATTTTTATTGCCAAAAACTCAATTTCGAATGTCATTATTTTATCATTAATTACGACCCTTCATCGATTACAGTTTCATTATTAGACAGTGAATTAATGTTCCTGGTTGTGTATTTGAAGTTTTTGAAAATTAATTCCAGTACTAACAGTGGTTAATTTCTCTAATTTAATGTAATTTATATATTTCATTTTGTTTACTCGATGCATTATTATTATATAGTTATAAATATCAAAAAATACATTTTTAAAAAATTCTTTCGGATGTCATTGAAAATGGGGTTGTTCTAGTTTCCAATTGACCAATTGATAAATATAAAACTTATAGGTTTTCTGAGCATTTTCTGAAAAACATCCATTATGCACTAATTATTCTCATTATCATTACAAAGTAATTGAAAATAAATTACTTTACTGATTTAGAATCTATAATTAATTTTGTCAATCCAAAGAAAGCAAGTTTAATTTTTTCCAGAATTAAAATGTTACATACATTTGAGGTTATTAATAACTGTTCATTTCCTAGTTCCTACATCATTCCTACATGAATGTTATATTATTTTCATTAAATCCAGTTATCTCATTACTGTCAAAGATAAATTAAATTATTCTCATTGCTTTCTATTTATTAAATTAAAAAAAAATTAAATCCCTAAATGAAATTCGGAAATTATAATTATATCCTATATGAGAGGAAAATAGTTTATTGGATGATACAATGGAGAACGGAGATAGTTGGGGGTGAAGTAAACAAAAACACCAAATAAGTACAAGACTTATATTTAAGGTGTGCCGACGTTTCGACCAACCTTGTAGGCCATCTTGAGGGCAACTGGGAGAGGCGGCTGGGTGGACAGGCAAACCAACAATGCATGTCATTGTTAACAACTTCGTTGGTTGGCCGGTCCACCCAGCCGCCTCTCCCAGTTGCCCTGAAGATGGCCTACAAGGTAGGTCGAAACGCCGGCACACCTTAAATATAAGTCTTGTACTTATTTGGTGTTTTTTTGACTGCACCCCCCAACTATCTCCGTTCTCCATTATAATTATATCCATTGATGAGTACCTCTAAAGAACCATATTTAATGCTTTTTTTTTTTTCATAGTGTTCATTGACTCTGTTTTGAAGGCTTATTTTTGAAATTTTTCGATAATTATTAGTGTATTAAACCTTCAATTGGGATAATGTAGTAAACGGGATAGCGGAGTGGGTCAGTGGTAAAGCGCTGAGTTGGGTCCAGTCTACAAGGTACAGCTCACTTGTAGACTTTTATTTAATCTGTTAGAGGCCGGAGATGGATCCTAGGGGATCTAGGGCCCATCTGGGACTCACCCTGCCTCGGTACCCAAAATAAGGGGGGAAATCTGGCGGTTGAGCGTGATCTAGGACTAATCACCTCCCTGCACAACAGTTGTCCAATGGAACGTACAGTCTCAACCATGTACTGGTTACGGGATGGAGGTGTACAGGTTAAAAAAAAATGTCAGAGTAAGCGAATACATAATTAAAATTATTTTTCCTTTTACATTTTTTTACATGTTTGTTTATTGCCACTTTTTTTTTACTAGTAACAATGCCAAGAATGCTAAACTGGCCTATTTGGAGGATGTTTTCTTTTTAAATCACAAGATATGATTTTTTTATTTGATATTCTATATACATTATTGTTCCGTGTTAAATGCTTCTGATATGTCTCAATTTCGAGTGATCTAACTGATCAAACGAAATCACCGCATATTACAACATATACTTCATTAATCTTGAAACCACTTGAGTAAAATCAACAGCAGGCTTAAACGACCTATCGTTTACTTCTTCAATAGGGGGGGAGGGAGTATAAGGGGCAATGTAAGGTACTATTCTTGAGAGCTAACGAGGTAAACGTTCACGATGAGCTGGATCAGGACTAAATAGGACTTGAGTGGATTGCTTCCTAATGAACATCTCTTATAGCTTTACAGATTTACTATTTGACCTGAGAAGTAACGTAGAGTGAAAATAAATTTACAACTATCTGGTCGAATCATATTTGATAAGCTCAGTGGGTAGAATGTTGGAAGTACCAGGTTCGAATCAAGCTATGGAAGATAAACTATTTAATCTGTTAACTGCCACGAATAGACCCTGTGGAATCTGCAGACCCTCTTGGGTCTCACCCAGCCTCTATGAAATGGGTACCCTAAACTGGTGGAAAACCCTGTGGTTGAGCGTGTTATTGGACAAATCATCTGCCCACACAACCGTTGTTTTAGAAAGTATAGAGACTCAACCAAGAATTGAACCTAAGACCTTTCATTTGTTGCAGTAGAATAGGTTTTATGGTTAATGATCAGTATTTAATTGTGGATACTACACTTTTACTACCACTGCGCTCCTCTGTACTAATGCTATGTAATATTCATCTGTACATTCCAGTTTAACAGATATATTTTTGGCAATTGCAAAAATTTCTTAAGATCCAGCAACACCCCAGGGTGTTCTTTTGTTCATACAATGTACAATTATATTTTATAATCAACATTCTAATGAAAATACTTGAAAAAATACTTTCATCTTACTTTTAAATTTTCAGTTTTTTATAGACACATATTGATAAATAAGAAATAAAAAGTGCCACAAAAAAGTACATGGTGGAGACTGTAGTATTTTTAACCCAATGTTAGTACGTAGAGGTGGTTCGACCAATAAGACCAATCATGAGTACCCACTATTGATAGCGGCTGAGTGAGCCTTAGAAGGCAGAACCAATAGCTTAATTACAAATAATTACCTGCTACAGCTAAATTTGAACGCGGGACCATAATATATATTTTATTTTGAATGAAAAGTGTAACCTTTATATATTGATAGTAATTATAAGATGATCCATGTAATTGTTTTCTCTCTCTTTTCCTATCTCTCTCTCTCTCTTTCATGCTATATCAAGGAAATATTTTAATTTAAACCGTTTTGTTATGTTTTTAATCTATGGTTATTTAAACATGAAACTTCTATGGTTTACATTATATCGATTAAGACGTTTAAATACTATTTTTATATTAGATAAATTTTTAAAAGTTGATACTTTAATTTTGGTAGGATGTTAATAGAAGGTGGGAAATAACTGTTTAAATCACGAAAATCTGACTTGAATAGTATATCTTCTTCAAGTGTCATCTTGAACCCGAAACCGTCCCGAAAGTCGGCTGCCATCAAGGCTATTCGAATAATGGATACGGCAGATTTGAAAAGCTGTTTTATAGAGCACTTGAACCATTCTCTTACGTTACGTAGCCAAGAGTATCGTCTCCTTCCTACACTTCTTCTTCAAAGCTGCAGTGTTTCTTAAGGGTCAGTAGTGAGATTGATCTTATTTTCTATCGAAATTTATATCTTTATCGGATGTTTACCTAGTAATTAATTCTGCTAGTTACCTAGTCGTTTGTTGTGTAGTTATTTGTTGCTGAATTTATACAACTATATTTTTGACGTGAATTCGTCTTCAAAATTGCTTCTATAGTGGGAGACAATTCAAGAAAACGAATGATAAAAAAATCGGGGGATACAGTTTGGTATTTTAGCTGGATAACTAACCACTGGCTATCTAAAGGATCAAAGAATTCATTACGATAAATGAGGACTGTAAAGGATCACGCGCGGTGGAGGGGCAAACGCCGCCAATTTGAGCTCATTTATCTGAATATCGTGATTTCTATTCACTATAACTTTTGACTTGGATAAGTAAAAACGTTCGTTTCAGTTTCAAGCGTTAGCTGTTGTTAAAATCTATCGGTTGGATATAAGACAGGAGTGAAATATAGTGACAGTTATTATGATCAGGTGTACAATAAAAAACAAATATCAAGAATATATAATGATGGCCTATACACGTTGAAAAATCAAATCCAAATACAGAAATCGTATATGGTTGGAACGGGCTTTTTAAGATGTTTTTGAAGAGCTACCGAATGATAACAATAAAACACCGTACGATCGAGTCAAGGAGTGTCGGGAACGTAAAAGAATGATTGTGACCGAGATGATCAACGACCGTGCCAGTACAGCTGCAGCTGAGTGGGAGGGGGGAGGGGGTGAAATTATGCAAGTGGATGATGAAATTACTTCTATGTGGACAATGGACTGTGTAGGTATCGATTGTGTACGATCGTCGATTATGAAGACATATTGGGCAGCAACTAATGCACGCTTCACAACGACGTTTGTCCATTCGGACATAAGGGTGATGTGTGTGATCGTCAGTGATTTCTGCGCTCATTGAAGGCAACAAAACAAAAACACTGCTGCTTAGTGAGAGCAGAGAGAGAGCTTAAAGAGCCATTAGCGGACTTTAAACAGTGCGGTACATGTAAAAAAATCACTGAACTCGGACAAAGAGCACGTTGTCGAGCTCGAACGAATATGTATGTCCACCAAGCCCGCATTCGATCGGATCAGTGCACATCTAGTATTACCGCGACTACCATTCATGTAGATACATAGGTTTCGTTACGACGACAGCTATGGTATCATCGGACTAGTCATTAATGCACCCGTGCATGTGGAGACAATGGTGCAACAGCTACCGCGTCAATCGAATCAGGCATCATCAGGCATTCCGTGTTAAAATAAGAAAGAACATAATACATATATCTACGTATTTGAACGGGGCGGTTAAAAAGTCAGTGTTAAGAGCTAGTCAGTACAATGGGATTCATTTCAGGCTAACACAATAACCAGTTGTGTGCCAGTCAATGCCGCCGATGATGATCCGATCGTGTGACAGTGTGACAGAAGTGCACCGGAGTCGGAGGTTCTGCTTACAAGGCAGCTCACTATGCTTTGGAATGATGTACATTGTCTCGATCTTGCTCCGGGCCAGCATTCAACACCGCTCAACATTATTTACAACGTGTCTGGTGAAGAACAATTGTTTCCTGTGATATTATACACAAATAATAATATTTTATATAATTTTTTCCTTTTTTCAAAACTGGATTTATTTGAATTTCATCTTCAAGAAAAAAAATAAAATCGGCTTCCAGTCAAATTCTTTTATTGTTTTATATGATAAAACGTTTCGACATCATGGTGTCATTTTCAATCATTTATTCCTATGCATTCCTCAACTTTAAATAAAATAACAATAATTACAATAATATAAAATTTGTTTACATAAATGTCCAAAAGATAATATACTATGAGTATAAATACCTGGAAAGTCAGTCTTTTTTTTTTAAAATCATTTTTAAGGAGGTCTTTTGTCCTCCATAGTCAAACTTATATTCCATTACATAAAAACCAAACTCTGATCCTTGAACCATCTAATCCTTTATTCTTATTTTTATCAGTTATTAGACTTTAGTACAATTATAACTAATTATGTTCTAAAAGGTACATTAATAAAGTAAAATTAAACTTCAAAATATAAGTATTCTTATGATCTATTATTTTTTAATTTCAAAATTATGGATGAATATAACTTGCTAATTTCTCCTGCCTCTTTTCTATCGTTTACAGCATTTTCTAATTTATCATTTATAAATAAAGCCTCTAAATTTTTTCTTTTTATAGTATTATCTTCTCTATGTAGAATTTTAGGCTTATCGAAGTCAAAAGTGTGCAATTCCTTTTTACAATGTGCTGATAATGCTGTACTTGTTTTAGCTTTAGGTTTAATGTTATTTTGATGGTGATATATTCTGTTTTTTAAGTGTGTACTTGTTTGTCCAATGTATATTCTATCACAATTATTACAAGTAAGTTGGTATATTAAATTTTTGTTTTCCATAATTGGTATCTTATCCTTTTGACTTGTTATAATGTTTTTGATTGGGTTTCTTGTTTTGTGTGCTATCTTCATTTCTGGTATGTCATAAATTTTAAAAGTTGGTTCGATTTTTTCTGATAAGCCTCTGATATAGGTTATACTATTATATTTAATTTTATTATGTTTTAATTCTATATCTTGTGCTTCTGTTACTATATTAATTTTATCATTGTCTATAAGTGGATCTATGTTATTAGTTTCTTTTACAAAAAAATTAGTTATTTTGGATTGAGAAGGTTTAATTTTTATTGCATTATTTTGGCTATGTATTTTTGAAAAGTTAGTAGATTCTTTTGCATTTAATTTATTTTTTATATTTATAGGTAAGTGATTATCTTTTATATTTAAATTGATTTGTTTATGCCATAAATCTTTTATTAGTTTGATTGGAAAACCATTGTTAAGAAGGATTTTGAATATTTTGTTTTTCGTTTCTTTTAAAAATTCTACATCTGTTAATTTTATTGATCTATTAAATAGATTTAATGCTATGTTTTTTATTTGATGTCTCGGGTGATTTGAATAATAATTAAGTAATTTACTGGAGGTGATATCTTTTTTATATAACAAGAAACCCAATCAAAAACATTATAACAAGTCAAAAGGATAAGATACCAATTATGGAAAACAAAAATTTAATATACCAACTTACTTGTAATAATTGTGATAGAATATACATTGGACAAACAAGTACACACTTAAAAAACAGAATATATCACCATCAAAATAACATTAAACCTAAAGCTAAAACAAGTACAGCATTATCAGCACATTGTAAAAAGGAATTGCACACTTTTGACTTCGATAAGCCTAAAATTCTACATAGAGAAGATAATACTATAAAAAGAAAAAATTTAGAGGCTTTATTTATAAATGATAAATTAGAAAATGCTGTAAACGATAGAAAAGAGGCAGGAGAAATTAGCAAGTTATATTCATCCATAATTTTGAAATTAAAAAATAATAGATCATAAGAATACTTATATTTTGAAGTTTAATTTTACTTTATTAATGTACCTTTTAGAACATAATTAGTTATAATTGTACTAAAGTCTAATAACTGATAAAAATAAGAATAAAGGATTAGATGGTTCAAGGATCAGAGTTTGGTTTTTATGTAATGGAATATAAGTTTGACTATGGAGGACAAAAGACCTCCTTAAAAATGATTTTAAAAAAAAAAGACTGACTTTCCAGGTATTTATACTCATAGTATATTATCTTTTGGGACATTTATGTAAACAAATTTTATATTATTGTAATTATTGTTATTTTATTTAAAGTTGAGGAATGCATAGGAATAAATGATTGAAAATGACACCATGATGTCGAAACGTTTTATCATATAAACAATAAAAGAATTTGACTGGAAGCCGATTTT